>CM053146.1:21331430-22581430 GCA_028571685.1 Heterohyrax brucei
TAATTGCCTTCCATAATGAATCTAATATGAAATAGTTAATTTGTTGAAGTTATAGAAACGTGGCGGATCCTACAGCGAATCACTTTTAAGTAACAAGATGTAAATACATACAGGTATACATGGCGTGTGTACAGGTGGAGATAGACACCACGTGAGGAATAAGATGCCTCTAGCCTCTAAAACTATGAGAAAATAAATTTACAACCTTGAGCCCTCTTCAAGAAAAATGTCAAATTACGAAGACAAATCTAAGTATTAGTATTAATTTAAAAGAAGAAATCACAGCAAATTGAAAAAAAAAAGAAGTCTAACAAATACCACTGACATTATAAAATACAGGAAAATAAGACTATGTTTTTATTGGTGAACTGTTGGATATATTACAATATACCAGTTTTTACATTTTTTTTCCTGGCTTCCCCCCACTAGAGTTTTTGATCAAAGTCCTGGTAGTAGTGGTTTTTTGTCAGTTATATGTGGTCTTTGTTGATCCCAGTGTTTAGCAGTCAAACTACCAAGAATGTAATTTTTTTCCAATATGTTTATGTGATTCACCCAGATCATTAAATAGGGATATTCAAACAATTTATTTATGCTGGAAATTTATAAGTACTGCTTTTGGCATGATCTAATTCTTTGTTTCTTCTACAATATTCATTATTTATATATTCTTGGGTATGATGATTCTTTTTCTTAATGTCATGCTTTGGTTATTATCAAACTTTTAAACTTCCATTGTGGTAGAAAAAGAGATGTTTTGGCATTTTGACGGTTCTTCAGCTTTTATCTTAATTCCTCCCACTGCCCCATCCCCCAAAGCTTCCACTAGGATGCTTCCTTCTCAACATATTTAAACTTTTTTGTAATCAGTAATTCTAAAAAAATATGCAAAACTGATAAAAAAATAAATGCATCTCCAGATAATTCACCTACATTTAAAAACTGTTGTGAAGTGTTGAATTTTGTGTAGTGTAATCAAGTTATTCTTTTGCCAGACTCATCTGTTGATGAGTACGTGCAGGTGTTTCATGAAGTAGGAATGGTAATCTGGTCCAGTTCCATCTAGAACCTTCAGGCTTCATCCAAACAGAAGGGTCAAAGACGCCCTTATGAATTATTTAGTTTAGGCAGTGAACACATGAAGGCATCACATAGGCAGTGGAATCTCCCTTTCTTTACAGAATGAATTTCAGATACCATGCTAGGTGGATAAGCATCCAACTTACAAGTTAAGCCTTGGATAAAGAGGTGTAATCTTTCTGGAAAACAGTTTGTCAATGTGTATTGAAAGTCTTAAAAATATTTATGGTCTTCCCTCAAAACACACACAAATACCTACATTTTGACTCTGTCATTTGACTTTCAAGTATTAATCTTGCAGAAATACTCCTAAACATGAAAAATAAAAGCACTATGAACACAGATGTTGTCTTAGACTGGGTTCTCTATACAGCAAAACTAGTGAAGACTATAAATATATATGCCAGCCAAGCCAAGAAATTTATATCAAGGAACCATCTCACATGATTGTAGAGGCTGGAATGTCCCTAGTTTATGGGTCAGGATGGAGTCTTCTCCTGATTCATCTAGCCACAGGGGCTGGAATACCAAGATCAGTAGGTCAGAAAACAAGGCTCCTATTCACAGGCTGTGAAGATCCATGAATTCTTAATCTGCAGATAAGCTCGTAGCACAAATTCCAAGAGCCAGAGGTCGAATGAACAGGAGGTAGCTGCAGGATCCAGCACAAGCAAACAGTCATAATGTCTGCTTATATATAGATGCAGGACACACCTCCAAGGAAACTCAATTTGAAACGATTTGCTACTCACAGCAAATACAATCATAGTAGTGATCACACATGAACATTGAGAATTATGGCTCAGGTGAGTTGACACATAATCCTAACTGTCACAAATGTTTACAACAAATTTTTAATAAAACCTAGTAATGATCTGCTCCAAAAATAAATGATTGGGTCTCTAAATTATAAAAAATTTACTTGTTGGAATGTTATTACTACTGGAGTTATTTATAAATGCATTGGTAACTGGGGCAAAACGGCCCTTAAAAGTGCATGGAAAAATGTTAAGCATCGTTAAGCTGTTCCAAAACCAAACCCACTGCCATCAAGTTGGTTCTGACTCACAGAGACCCTACAGACAGAGTAGAACTGCCCCATAGAGTTTCCAAGGAGTGCCTAGTGGATTTGAACTGCTGATCTGGTTAGCAGTCATAGCACTTAACCACTACACTAGCAGAGCTTATCATTAGTCATTGTTGTTAGGTGCCATCGAGTCAGTTCCGACTCATAGCGACCCTATGAACAACAGAACGAAACACTGCCCGGTCTTGCACCATGTCCACAATCGTATTTTTGCTTAAGCCCATTGTTGCGGCCACTGTGTCAATCCATCTCGTCGAGGGTCTTCCTCTTTTTTGTCTTCTAGGTGACATCCTTACTTTCGAATACTTGAAGAGGTCCTATGCAGCAGATTTACCCAGTGCAATGCATCTTTTGATTTCTTGACTGCTGCTTCCAAGGGCATTGATTGTGGACCCGGGTAAAATGAAATCTTTGACAACCTCGATCCTTTCTCCATTTATGACACTGTTGCTTACCAGTCCAGTTGTTCATTAGCCATTAGGGAGGTATAAATTAAAGCCATAACTATGTATCACCTCATCCTCATTAGAATAGCAATGACAAGGAAGAGGAAACAGAACAAAACCCCAGATGATAACCGTTGTGGCGAGGGTATGGAACTGAATCCCTCATCCACTGCCAATGTGAATGTAAAGTGGTACAACCACCGTGTACCACTTTGACAAGTTGAACATAGAACTACCATATGACCAGCCAGCCCCAATCCTAGGTATCTACCCAGAAGAAGTACAGGCAGAAATGCAAACAGAAGTCTGTACACCAATTTTCATTTCAGCATTTTTCACAAGAGTCAAAAGATAGCAATGTACATCAACAGATGAGTGGATAAACAAACTGTGGTATATACATACAGTGGAATATTTATGCAACCATAAACAGAAATGAAGTTCTGACACATGGTACAACACAGACAAACATTAAGAACACTGTGCTGAGTGAAGTAAGTCAGTTGCAAAAGGACAAATGCTACTATGATTTCCATTATATGAGATAAGCATATACATAGAGACCAAAGTTCATTAATGGTTATTGGTAGCAGGAGGGAATGTGGAATTTTTATTTGAGGAGCACTGAGTTTATATTAATGATGATAGAATATTTTGGAAAAGGATAGCAATAATGGAGGCATACCAAGAAAAATGTAACCGGCATCACTGAATTGTAAATGTGGAAGTAGTATTGGTAAATGTTTTAGTGTGTTTATTTTCACCACAAATAAAAAGGGGCAAAGTTATTACCTAATAATAAGCAAAAAAGAAGGAAAGAGAGAAAGGAAGGAAACAAGGAAGCAAGGAAGGAGAGAAAAAATCAAGATACAAAACTATACATAAACTTTCATCTTGGATCTCAGGTAGGTTGTAATAATTCTTACGCTCAGAAAACCCCTGGAGTATACATAATTTTAAAATGGACACTCTATACATGTTATAAACATGTACACTATACATATCATAAACATCTCCCATGTCAATGAATATAGATCTATGATACTTTTTGTAATAACATTTTATGGTTTATATTTTTCAGTGAATGTTTATACTGCAAATTAAGTTCCTATTCAACAGTTTCTACACAAATTGTTCAGTAACAATGATTACATCCTTTACAATGCATGAACATTCTCATTATTTCCGTTCTGGTTGCCCCGTTTCCAGTCACCTGGCTTTCTTGTCTCTTTACCTTCTTATCTTTACTTTAGTCATTGATCACTTGGTCTTATACAAATGATTTTTTAAAGGATTGTGGTACACACAGGTAATATTCTTTATTTTGTGAGTCAATCTGTTATTTAGTTAAAAGATGACTTCAGGGAATAGTTTTGGTGTAAGATTTGAAGGGTATCTGAGGGCAATAGTTTTGGAAAGTCCTCTAGTAAGTCTGAATTTTTTTAAGAACTTGAGTCCTTTTGCACATTTTTCTCCCATTTTATCATGACTCATCTATTGCGGCCCTGATCAGAACAACTGGTGGTGGTAGCTGAGCACCACATAATTCTTCTGATCCCAGGACAGATGGAGCCATGAGTTGTGCAGACAGCACTGTAGACTAGTTTCTTCCTTGAGCCTTGAGTTTCCATCTTTCTTTTGGTTCAGAGAGGTAGGAAGCAACAGTTGTGTTATAGATGGCTGCTTGCAAGCTTTTAAGGCCCCAGACACCACTCATCAAAATGGGATGTGGGACATAAACTTTGTGAACTCTATTATGCCAGTTGACCAAGTTGTCCCATG
Organism: Heterohyrax brucei; assembly: GCA_028571685.1. Lineage (NCBI taxonomy): Eukaryota > Metazoa > Chordata > Mammalia > Hyracoidea > Procaviidae > Heterohyrax > Heterohyrax brucei. The sequence goes on from CM053146.1 coordinate 21,335,826, forward strand.
AGATTATGGTACTGAACCTCCAAATCCAGAAAACCAATCCATGAAGTGTTTGGTTTTGTCTAAAGGGTATCCATAATATGTACAGATATCAATACATATATATTCACATAATTTCATATAATATATATATACTTATATACACATTCATATATATCTATGTATAGTACCTATGCAAATGTGTACATACATACATAAATACCCACATATGTAGTTTTTGCTTGCTGTTTTTGCAAAATCATACATGTTGTAGCATTTACCAAAATGTCCTTTTCCTTGTGTACATCTTAGTGACATCATTTACCTTGATCAAGCTGTAGTCATTTCACCCATGTTTGGTGTCACCTTTCCTATCACCAAAAATAACAAGTGTCTACTGTGTAAACAGTTATTTTCTCCTCCCAATCCCTGGTAGTCTTCAATGAGTGTTGGTGTCTATATATTTATCTGTTCTTATTTTTTGTATAAAAGTGAGATCATGAAATAATTAACCTTTTGTTATTCGCTTGTTTCACTCAGCATTGTATCTTCCATATTCAGTCATGTTATAAAATGTTTTGAGGACTTATCATTCTTTATGGCTGTGGAGTATTTCATTGTATATATGCACCATATTTTGTTTAAGCGTTCATCTGTGGATGTGTGCTTAGGTTGTTCCCATCTTTCTGTATTGTGACTAGCTTTGCATATAGCTGTTTATGACTCTTCTGTTAGATTTCCAGGGTATATACCTAGAAGCGGAATTGATAGATCAAAGGTTACTATTTCTAGTATTTTTGAGAAAGCACGATAATGGTTTCTGCAGTAGTTGTACCATTTTACAGTTCCATCAGCAGTGGATACGTGTTCCAATTTCCCCACATCCTTGCTAGCATTTATTGTTTTCTTCTTTTTAAAAAAATTAGTGCGATTTTAGCAGGGATGAGATGGTACTTATTGTAGTTTTCATTTGCATGGGAGAGGTAACACGGATTATGGATGAAGCGGTACAGCCTGATAAGGGTAAATGATGTCACTAGGATATACACAAGAAAAAAGGTCATTTTGGTAAATGAAATATTTCATTACAGTTTCGATTTGCATTTCTTTAATGACTAATGCTGAAGAACCTCTTTCCATGTATTTACTGGCCGCTTGAACATTCTCTTCATTCAAATGTCTGTTTATGTCTTTTGCTCATTTTAAAATTTTGTTGTTTGTCTTTTTGTTGTTGAGCTGTTGTTTTCTGTATATTTTAGGTACTAGGCCTTATTAGATACATCATTCCTGAGATCTTTTCATAGTCTCTAGACCTGACTTGATGGCAGTCGGTTGGGTTTGTTTTATGACATCTTTTAACACTTTAATAAAGCCATCTGGTAAGCTGTAAAAATGGCACAGGGGAGCATCTGACTTCCTCTAATGTCTTATTCATCTAGTGCTGCTTTAACAGAAATACCACAAGTGGATGCCTTGAAAAAGAGAAATTTTATTTTGTCACAATCCAGTAGGCTAAAAGTCCAAGTTCAAGATGTCAGCTCTGGAAGAAGTCTTCGGAGAAGGCTGGCTCTGGAGGAAGGACTTTATAATCAATCTTCTCCTGGACTAGAAGCTTCTGAGATGCAGGGACCCTGGTCCTTTCCCAAAGACGAGCTCAGTTCCTGGCACTGCTGCTTGTTGGTGTCAGGTCCTCAAATCACTCTGCTAGCTTTTTTCCTTTATATCTCAAGAGAATACCTCAAGGCGTAAAACAATCTTATACACTGAATCCAGCCCCACCAACACAACTGCCACACAGCCACCCTCATTAACATCATAGAAGCAGGATTTACAACATGGAGGAACATCACACAACACCAGGAATCACGGCCTAGCTAAATTACTACAAATTCTCCCTATCCTCCCCCCTTTTTTTATTGTGATTGAGTGAAAGCATACAATCCAAATTAAATTGCATGCCTGTCTATCTACTGCTCCTTCTGCTCTCCTTGCCCAGTTGCCCAGTGACAGCACACTGCTTTTCATTCCATATATGTTGTATCCTCTTAACAATCTCCTGTCCCCTTCTCTAAACTCTCTCCTCTTCCATCTAGAAAAAAACCGGTAGGACAGCATCCCATACATGTGTAAAACCATAAACTACACACACTGTGTGGTTACAATGTGTCCCCAAGTCCAGTCTATTTTTGTATGAAGAGTTAACCAGTGTTTTCTGGTCAGGGGCAACAGCAGGTCTAGGGGCCATGCTACCAGGGGAACCACCAGGCCATCAGACCATCAGTTATGGTTTGTAGTAGAGTTCTTGAGGTGCATCCCTCTTTTTCTCGTGTTGCTAAAGGGACTCAATGCTGTGTGCCCCATCACAGATGTCTTGGCTGGTAGCTGGACACTGCCTGATTCTTCTGGTTACATGTTGATACAGTCACCCACTCACATGGATCCTTCTGTCTCCTGGGCTCTTTTTACCTGTATCTGTGTTGTTCTTGTGGACCATCTGTTCTGGATGAGTTGGGACCACTACATAGATCTCTTGCGGAACACAATTCAATTCAAAATGTCTAACTTCACAAATCGGAAGGAGAGCCAAGATCAATAGCCTAAGGCCTGAGTTCTCTCTCCACCAGTTTAATCAACTGTGACACCAACTATTCCACTCTCAGTACTCTGTGCTTTTCTGTTGGGTTTGAAAATTCCTTTCAAGGGCCACATAGAACTCATATACCATATTCATAATTTTGTGGCTTATTAGAGAAGTGACATGTTACAAATCAGGCCCAGGAACATTCAAGGATATGGTTCTTCCACCACGACAACATCTTCCCAGCCATATCATAAACTCACCTTCCTTTAGCCCAGACCTCTGCTCAGAGGCACTCAGCTTTGTCCCTCCATGGGCCAGGAAGCCCACCATGTGGTCTCCTGCTGTCTAGTCTCTGCTGTTGAGTCTCACCTGCTGGGTCTGTCCTGTCAGGTCTCTCCTGCCCCCATTTCTCAGCATCTTCTGGATTACAGCTCTTTCTTTTTCTCTTAGTCTTCTGCTTCTAGGAGCTTTGCAGTGCAGGTATCCTAGGTCCAAAAGAAGTGCTGGCTGCTGATTGTTTTTCCAAGGTGGCAGTAGGATTCTTTTTTTCCATCCTGTGTCTGGAATGGCTCATTTTAAGCCTAGCAGGATGGCAAACCTAACGAATCCCCTTGGTGGGGCACAATTACCCTGTTACATAGTCCCACTCAGTCACTTGGGTAGAATTTACAAAACCATGTCTAGAAAGGACATACAAGAGTAATCTGTAGCACTGCATGAGCGTAAGCATTAAATATTTGTAAGCCCCAGTTATACATAATTTGTCTTGTGCTGTTTGTGCATTTGTAGTTGTGTTTGATAATCTTTGTCTTTCTTTTGTAAACTGGATTCCATAGTTTACCCTGTGTTTTCTTCCAAGAACTTTATAGTTTTATCTTTAACATTTGGACCTTTGATCCATTTTGAGTTAGTTTTTGTGTATGGTATGAGGTATGGGTCCTGTTCCATTTTTCTGAAAGGGGATATTCAATATTTCCTGCATCATTTGTTAAGGACACTGTTTCTACCCCACTGAATGGACTCTGATCCCTTGTTAAAAATCAATTGTCCATGCTGTTGTTGTTGTTAGGTACTGTCAAGTTGGTTCTGACTCATAGTAACTCTATGCACAACAGAATGAAACACTGCTGGTCTTGCACCATGTCCACAATCATTTTTATGCTTAAGCCCATTATTGCAGCCTCTGTGTCAATCCATCTCATCAAGAGTCTTTCTCTTTTTCACTGACCCTCCACTCTACCAAGCACGATGTCCTTCTCCACGGCCTGAACCTTCTTAACAACATGTCTAAAGTATGTAAGGCACAGTCTTGTCATCTTTGTTTCCAAGGAGCACACTGGTTGTCTTTCTTCCAGAACAGATCTGTTTGTTCTTTTGGTGGTCCATGGTACATTCAACATTCTCTCCAACACCACAATTCAAAGACATCAATTCTTCTTCTATCTCCTTTGTTCATGGTCCAGCTTTCACATGCATATGATGTGATTGAGGATACCACAGCTTGGGTCAGACACACTTCAGTCTTCATAAAGATGGCATGTGGAGCCAGTATTCAAGAGAAAGAAGGAGGAGATGTTCAGAGACACAGAAGAAACCCCAAACAACAACAACAACAAAAAAAAAAAACAGAAAAAAGCAGTACCTACAGATGAACGGTATGCAGAGCACTGAAAACTATGGGTGGAAGGAATCCTGGGGCAGAAGGAGTATCCCTTGTCCAAGAGACTTCACCTGGTGCTTGTCGGAGGCGATCTGGAGTAGAGGAGGGAAGAGTAAAGGTTAGGAAAGTATATATTGCTGGTTACTAAGTGATCTGTGTCTTGTCAAGAGCTCCCTAAAACTTCTCTTGTGTACTCCCTGTCCACTGATCTCTGATGTGGATGGGGGCAAATCCAACCAGTAGATGCTTCACCTCCTGGTTGGTAGGGCCCCACAGCTAGCCAGGAAGTCTTGGAAGCAGATCAGTGAGGAGAGGATGGGGAGTGGGAATGCATGTCTCACTGATGTGGGGAGCATTGTCTCCTGCTGGGATTTCCATGAAGCTGCTTTCCCAGCCTCCCAGTCTGCTGATCTCTAACTGGAGTCCGAGATGGCAAATTTGTGCTTTTTTAGCTGATAAGTGAACTTCTGCTTGTATCTCTTGTCGCTTTCTCTTCTCTGTCATTTTCTTATTCCATCAGGAGTTTGGCTGAGTTCTCTCTCTCTTCATTCTACACGTTGGGTTCCAGGATTGCTGTTTGTCTCTGTTTCACCTGGTTTTGTGGATCTTTGCTGTGGAGGAATGATGTCCTTCTGTCTATGGTGCCATGTTGGATGGAAGTCTGTTTCTGTTATTTTATTGTTGAGCTTCTAAGAATTTCTAGTTGTTGTTTTGTGAGGAGTCTACTTCTTTATTGAGTTTGTTGTTTGGTTCTTGTATTTATTTCCTGAATTCTTATACAGACGTTCCCCTGTGTTTTCCTTGATCTTTCTGAGGAGTCTTAATACTACGTTTTTTATGTCTTTTTTAGGTATATGTTCTTCCTTTCCATTATATGTTCTTCCTCAGAGAGCTTTTCTGTCCCTTTATTTTATTTGTTTGAGCCTTCTTTTCCTGTCTCTTCGTATGATTTGTAATTGACTGCTGTCTTTTGAGACATTAAGGTTTTATTTATCAATAAGATTCTTTGCTGATTGTATTTTTTTCTTTAGCTATAACAGGAGCTTAGTATCTTTATCTGTAGATTGCTTCATTTCCTTTGTATTATTTTTGTTGTTTGGTGGTATTAATTTAGTGCTGCTGGCTGACTGTGTGATTTCCTCTCTGTGACATTATTTTTAAAATTGCATACTACTTCATTGCATGTGTGAACCAGTATTTGACCAATCTCCTATTCTAAGACATTTAAAATGTTTAAAAGTTGTTTCAAGGCTTTTCTAGTTTCAAGTTCATGGCAATAAATGATCTTTCACATAAATTCTTAGCCAGTTTTCCAGCTATTTTCTCAGGATAAATTCCTAGAAGTGGAGCTTCTGGGTTAAGGACATTTTTAAGGCTTTTGAAACTTATTGCTCAGTGAACTTCCAGAGAGACTATAAATTTACACTCCCAGCAGCCTTGTAGGAGTGTAACCCCTTTCCCTACTGCCTTCACAAGCACTGACTCATCAATTCACTTTAAAAATAATAAAATAACCTAAGAAAATATACCTACAACAGATTTAAAACTTAGTAAAGTTTTAATATTTGTCGCTGTTGCTTTGTGCTGTAAAGTTAGTTTCAGCTCATAATGACCCCATATGACAGATGGCCCCATATGGCAGTACGGCCTCATAGGTCTTTGTGGGAATAGATTGCCTAGCCTTTCTTCCATGGAGCTGCTGGGTAGGTTCAAGCTGCCAAACTTCTGGTTAGCAGTCAACACTTAAATGTTGTGCCACCAGATCTCCTGATAGTGTTCATGCCAACTAGTGTTTACTGGCAGTTACAGTGTCTGAGATACTGTTATATAAGTTAATTCATATAATCCTTCATATAATTCTATAAGGTAGGTATGATGATCACCCATTTCACATGTAAGCAAATTGAGCACAAGGATGCTAAACAATCATTCAAGGTAACACGGCTCCAGGTAATGAGGGAGGGGGCTAGAGTAGAATTCAGGCATAGCCTCCACCAAACTGCACTGCTTCTCTGCTGATTCTCAGTGGGAGAACACCCAGTGGAACCTTCCAGTTTCAGCCTCACCAAGGAACCAGAAACCCCTCATCTGCATATTTAAGGAGGGATCTCAGTATATGCAGAGGCTCCCAAGCAGAGAACTATTCAGAAGATGGCAGGAATCCACATCCTAGGGCAAGAGAGACCATCTATTAAGGACACACAGCTGGCTTGCGAGCTCTAGCCCACCAGCCACTACTGAAGAGACACAGGAAAGATGGTTACTTTGGAAACAGCTGTGCAGTATGACGTGCCCACGTACCATGAGCAAGGTGATTAATTTTTTCTGGTTTCCCTGGCACTTTCCCAGTTTTAGCAGTAAAAGCATACCCCAGGAAACTTTTCAGTTTCTGGTAAACCTGGACTTTCAGTCACCTTAAACTCAGCCGTGGGTTCTGGTGATTTTCCTTACCTCTGGGGAAGTAAGAGAGGCTTTGGGGGTCCACCCTGGAGCCATAGACCCGGGATAGAGCTAAGTGTCATATACCAGACACCCAGGGGACCTATGCCAAGTGGTGCAGCTATGCTCTCCTTCCCCTCAGCCCATCCTTCTGGGCCTGACCTCACAGGAGTCAGAAACTCAGCTAGTGAATATGGGGCCTGGGATTGGGGCCAGGAGAGAGGAGAAGCCAATCACCATAGACTCTACCCTTTCCTGTTGCAGCTTCTCAGCCTGACCCTGGCCTCAGCTTGTGAGGGAAGTGAGGAGATGTTTGGATATTTTAGTCACAGAAATGAGACTTGAAAGAGCCCAGAAGCACTAAAGGCCAATGCTGGACATGTTCCCCAGGGTTGGAGAAGAATGATTCCCAGAGACAAGTGGGAAGTCTGAAGCTGATTTATGGTGGCACAATGCTGAGTCTGTCCCTTTAATTAACAGGGTTACATGGAAGAGCAACAGTGGGGCCTACTCAGTAGTTCCTAGCCACTGCTAGAACCACCACTCCTGCCACTTCTTCTACCTAAGGAGAGCTAGGGGAAGCAAGGACCCAATTGATCCTCTGTTAAGAACTCAGGGTCTTCTTCTTCCCATTAGGTCGTAGCAGGAGTCTTTCTCTACCCCCAGATACCCTGAATGGAGCTTCCAAGCTCTGCAAACTGCCAGAGCCCAGTGATTCCCTCCCTCAAGCAATAACATTATTACAAAATAGCTTTTGTTGTTAGATGCAAGACACTTCAATAGGTCCTTTAAATGAATTGTCTTATTTTGCCCTTATAATTTACCTGTGAAATATTATTCTCATCCTCATTTTAGAGAGGCTTAGAAAGGTTAAGAGAATTGCCTAGCTATTAAGCAACAGCGGTAGGACTTGAACTCAGTTCTGTCTCCATGCAAAATCCACGATCAGTTCACGTTTCTTCACATCCTCCAAGATCTTACATGGTCTCACCTTCTGGCTCCCCACCAGGCGCCTGGGCGGGACATCTCCCTGCTGCGGCTTTGGTGGCTTTGCTGTGTTCCCACTATTCTTTCTTGAAACTTAGAATGTTATTTTTGCATAAAAACAACATGATGAAGAGCTGATTCTAGTCTACTGTGGTTACTTAATGGTTAAGATGGCCTTTGTGACCTGGCCTGGGGTTCAAACCATGCTTTGTCGTGTGATTTCCCTGAAACACAGGCACACACAGACACAGACACACAGAGACACACACATTGTCTAAGTTGGCCTCTGTGACCTGGCCTGGGGTTCAAACCACTGTTTATCATGTGATTTCCCTGACACATACACACACACCTGGGTTCTAAGTAGCCAAATTCCAAACACAGTGTTAGAACACAGCTTTTCGTGCAAGTTAGGGAATGTCAACTTGTAAACTATTTAATTTTGCTATTAGGATTGGTTGGTGTTAAACAGCTGAGAAGCAGAGGGGCTGCTCTATAATTTTCTCTTTTTGGCAAGGGCATCACCTATTTGAATTATTGAATCTCTTGCAAGGGTGTGTGAATGTTCTGATGAAAAAAGTATATGGTCTCATGAGTAAGGATTGGATAAGGAGGAGTCAAGTGATATGAGTCTAGACCTGCCCTTGCTCTCAATTAGTTGAGTAATGTCATGGATTGCATTGTGTGTCCCCACCAAAATATCTATCAACTTGACCAGGCCACGATTCCTAGTATTATGTGATCATCTACCATTTTGTCATGATGTGATTTTCCTGTGTGTTGTAAGTCCTGTATCTATGTTGTTAATGAGGTGGAATCAGTGACAATTATGTTAATGAATCAGGACTCAATCTACGAAATTCAATTGTCTTAAACCAATCTCTTCAGAGACATAAAAGAGAGAAACGAACAGAGAGATCTGGGGACCTCTTACCACCAAGGAAGCAACATATAGAACAGAGCACATCCTCTGGCCCTGAGGTTCTTGTGTGGAAAAGCACCTAGACCAGGGCGAGATTTGTCTTTACAGAACTGAGAGGGAGTAACCCTTCCCCGGGAGCTAGCACCCCAAGTTAGAACTTCTAGCTTACTAGAATGTGGAAGAACACACTTTTGTTACAGCGGCACTAGATGACTAAACAAGGGGACTTTGGGTGAGTCACTTTACCTCTCTGGGAACCTACTCCTCAATCTGTAAAATCAGAGGCTTACACTGGAGCCTCCCCTGCTGCTTCCAGATCCTGCGATATAAGAACAGCCTCAGGTGCACAGGAACCAATGGAGTGCTGCTCAGAAATTCTATTTCTTTTCAGTCTTCTTTGTCACTGCTTTCTTGGTAGTGATGGCCTCCCTGAGCAGTAGCAGAAGAAAAAAAGAGAAAGTAAAGTTCTTTTGTGTTAAACGGGGCATTTAATGATGATGGATAAGCAGAAAAGATGCATGATGAGACTTCTCTTGTGTTGGCTGTTTGGCTAATCTATCACCAGACCCTGGCATCCAAGTGACAGCCAGCATTGAAAAGGGCGGAACTTGGCCGTCCTGTCCTCCAGCTGTGAGGGTTTGAAAGAGAAGCTATGAGGGGAATGTCTTTCATTTCCCCCTGGAACCAGGAGAACATTCAGCTTAGTGTTGTCAACTGTGTAATGTGGTATCGCCTCTAAGAGAAGCCTGTTTCCTTGGAAGCCTTTCAGGCCACAGTCTTCCCCTTGGCACTTCCCATCCCCTTGGAACAAAGCCTGATATCATGCCGAGATGCTTCTCAGCCAGCATGAGAAAGACAGCCATTTAATCATAGGGAAAGGCCTGGGTACGTCCTCAGTGGCTTTTTTCAATGTTATGATTTCATTTGTTTATTTGTTTTTGCCCCACCTCTTTCCACCAACATGGCTTACAGACAGGACCCATACAATAAAATTGCTGCTGGGGGGAAAAAAAAACAGAAGTAGAGGAAAATTTCCCCAAGGAACACAGGGAGGGAAAATCAAGATTAGGTAAAAGAACATAGATGTATAGATTATGAAGGCAAAATAAGAGTTACTATGGCTGAAATACAAATACAAACCTACTGCTGTTATTCCTGATTCATGGCAACACGATAAGACAGAGTAGAACAGGGTTTCCAAGGCTGTCAGTCTTTATGGAAGCAAACTGCCACATCTCACTCCTGCGAAGGGCCTGGGGGGTTCAAACTGCCAAACTTCCGGTTAGCAGCCTAGTGCTTTAAACACTGTGCCATCAGAGCTCTGAAGTGCAAATATAGTTAGCCTGGCTTTTTCCAGTGTCAAAGCAAACATTTAGGACAGAGTAGAACTGTCCCAAAGGATTGGAGGCTGAAATCTTTATGGAAGCAGACTTTCATAACTTTTGCCTGTGGAGGGCCTGGTGAGTTCAAACTGCCAACCATTTGGTTAGCAGCTGAGTGCTTAACACTGTGCACAACCAGATCTCCTAAAAAATATTCTACACAGGTAATTTTATAATTATTAGCATTAAGGAGAGGGAAAGGGCTCCAGTTATTTAAAGGAATGTTCTTTTGTTGACAGATAAGCATGTCTATTAATAAACATCGATTCAGTGCTCATCATGTGCTGGGCAGTCTTAAGAGGTAATTAAAGATGAGAGGGCTGAGCTAGGCCACAGAGCTCAGCCTCTGAGCGGGGCTGGGTAAAGGAACAATATGTGTGCACCTACTTTATGTCAGATACTGTGCAGAGTATAATCTCACTTAACCCTCGTATTACAAACATTCACTTTAGACACTATTATTAGCTCTCTTTCGTTGATAAGAAAACAGACTCTCAGAGATGAGACCATCTTCCCAAGTTCCCACAGGTGGTAACTATTGAAGCTGGGACTCAAAGCCAAGGCCATTTTCTTTGTTTGTATAGTGCTATACTGTTGGAAATCCTGGTGGCAGGATAGTTAAGTGTTATGGCTGCTAATCGAAAAGCTGGCAGTTTGAATCCACCAAGTGCTACTTGGAAACTCTATGGGACAGTTCTAATCTGTCCCATAGGGTCACGTATGAGTTGGAATTGATTCAACAGCACTGGTTCTTTTTTTTATACTGTTGGTCTTACAAGAAATCAACCAAAAGTCTCCTTAGAAGTGAGGACGGTGAGATCACAACTCACGCATTCTGGACACAGTGTCAGGAAAGCTAGTCACCAGAAAAGCACATCATGAGATGGACTGACACAGTAGCTACAACAAGGGACTCAAACACCAGTGGTCTTGAAGACGGTGGAGGGCCTGGCCTTCTGCTATGCATAAAGTCACCATGACTCAACAGCAACAATAATAACACTGCTTGTAGCCTTCCTTGAATCCTCAGCTTTGTTTAGTTATGTACCCATCGCTATTGAGCCAATTCTGACTCACAGAGACCCTGATTCTGACTCACAGAGACCCTGATTCTGACTCATAGAGTAGAACTTCCCCACAAGGACAGCTGGTGGATGGATTCAAACTGCTGACCTCTTGTAAGCACTGTACCACCAAGGCTCCATAGTATAGGGATTAGGATTTATAACACATAATTTTGGAGGACGTAATTCAATTCATAACACAATCCTTTGAAAAGAAAACAAAAATCACTAAACCTTCTGGCTTCAACCTGTAAGTTGATTTCAATGCCCAACAACTCATGTGTTACAGAGCAGCACTGTTCCATAGGGTTTCCTTGGCTGTAATCTTTAGGGACACAGATTAACAGGCAGACCTTTCTTCCAAGGCACTGCTGGATGTGTTCAAACCACCAACTTTTAGGTTAGTCACACAGCACCAACAACTGGCGCCACTCGGAGACCTTCATTCATTTTTCTACTACTGCCCTTCCTATCCTCGCCTGTTTTTTGTTGTTGTTGTTTTGTTTTTTGTTTTTCTCTTTCTTTCTGCTTTATAGTCTCTATTTCTGTACTTCTTCAGGGACTCAGAGAGAACTGGTGCTCAGGAGCCATGTGATGCTGACCTGGACATGTGTCAGGACAGTGAGAAAGTGAGAATGAGGTGATGGGTTCCTGTGAAATGTGACTCCGGTTCCTTTGAAACTGGTAAAGAGTTCTCCAAAGACTTTGAAGGAATGGTAAAAAAAACTACCCTCTGTGTGAAAAGTCTAATGCCTGAGGCCCCCCTTTTTCTTTTTTATAAGTTGTGCTTTAGATGAAAGTTTGCAGCTCCAATTAGTTTCTCGCATACAAAAATTTTGTCACATGTTGTTATGTGACCCCAGTTGCTATCCCTGTGATGTGACAGCAGTTTCCTCCTTTATACTCTGGATTTCCTTTCTTCACTCAACTGGCTCTTATGCTTTTCTGTTTTCTCACCTTGCCTCTGGACAGCAACTGCTCATTTTGTCTTGTGTATCTACATGAACCAAGAAGCATGCTCTCCATGAGTGTCATTTTATGTGTTATAGTCCGGGCTATTCTTTGAAGAGTTGGCTTTGGGAATGAGTTTAGTTCTGGATTATTAGAGAATCTAGGGGCCATGTCCTCCAGAGTTACTCTAGTCTCAGCTGGACCATTATCTCTGGTCTTTTTTATGAGAATTTGAGTTCTGCACCCCACTTTTCTCTTGTTCTGCCAGGGACTCATCTATTTCTTCTTGTCTTAGGCAGGTGGAGTCTCTGGTTTATGTGGCCCCTTTTGTCTTTTGGGCTAATATTTTCTTTCTGTCTTTGGTGTTCTGCATTCTCCTTTGTTCCAGGTACGTTGAGACCACTTGATGCATCTTAGACAGCTGAATCCCCATTTAACCCATCCCACCGAATGTAGCCAAGCACTCACACCTCTCAGCTAAATCCATCAGAGGGAAGATAGAGCCCCAGTCCCTGTTTAGGGGGTATCATGTATTGAATTGTGTTCCCCATAAAATGTGTGTAGAAATTTGGCTGGGCCATATTCACGGTATTATATGAGGTTCCTGTACACTGTAAGCCCCGTCTCTGTGATGTTAATGAGAAAGGATGGGCAGCAGCTGAGCTGGTGGGGCAGGACTTAATGTGTGGGATTGTATTGTGACTTGTGGCAGCCTGTTAAGATATAAAAGAAAGGGAGACATGCAGAGACTTGGGAACCTCAGACCATCAAGAAAGAAAGAGCACGTTCTTTAGAAACGACTGACGTCTCTGTGCCTCAGAAGCTTCCAGTCCAGAAGAAGATTGATGAAAAGGACCTTCCTCCAGAGCCAACAAAGAAAGTCTTCCCCTGGACCTGATATCCTGAATTTGGACTGTTAGTCTACTGGACTGAGGGAAAACAAAATTTCTCTTTTTAAAGCTATCTACTTGTAGTATTTCTGTTAAAGCAGCACTAGATCCCTAAGGCGGGACAACAGTGGTGCAGTGGTAGAATCCTCACCTTCCATACAGGACACCTAGGTTCAGTTCTCAGCCAGCGCATTTCAAGTGCAGCCATCACTCAACTGTCAGCGGAGGCCTGTGTGCTGTCATGATGCCAAGCAGGTTTCAGTGGAGCTTCCAGACTCACACAGAGTAAGAGGAAAGTTCTCGCAATCTTAAAATCTTAAAAGCCAGCTAGTGAAAACTCTGTGGATCACCATGGTCTGATCTTGGGGTGCACAGAGCCACCATAAATCAGGGGTGACTCGATGGCAGCTGACAACAACAAAGACCCTGGTTAAAAGGTTTCTGCCCGGGGCTGGTGGGGTGGGTGTGAACCTTTGGAAAGGGGTGTGTGTGCCATTTGTGGCTCAATCTTTTGCTTATGTAAATGAGAGGAAAACACTTAAAATATAAATTAGCCTGACCATGATTCCATGGTAGGGAGTATCAGTTCTGCAAGAGTATATGTTTTGCCAGCAAGAACATAAATAATCTGGGATTCTAAACTCTGGAAACAGGCATTTTATTCCTTTAGCTTAAACCGAAAATTCTCTTTTTGGTTCCTGCATAAAATCTGAGCTCTCTCAGACCCCATTTGGGCCCTGATCTGTTGTTACCAAAGAGCCCTATGACAGCAGAAGCAAATAGCCCAGTCTGGTGGTGTCTTCGTGTTGAAACACTGTGACCTCTAGTTGTCCCTCCATCTTCCGCTTTCAAGAACTCTGGCAGCCCATTGGGATAATCTCTCTATTTTAAGGCCAGCTGGTTACCAGTCTGAGTTGCATCTACAACTTTCATCTTCCTTTGCCATGTAATCTAACATATTCACAAACTTTGGGGATTAGAAGTAGACAAGAGTTTGGGAGGCCATTATATTATGCCTGTCTTTTCCGTTTCTCCAATCTAAGGTTCTCCACTCCCAGATTATCTTCTCCTTTGGCATGGGTCTTAGTTACCTAGCACTGCTTTAATATAAAAACTACAAGCAGATGACTTGAAAAATCAGAAGTTTATCTTCTCACAGTCCTGGAGGCTAAAAGTCCAAGTAGGGTTTCAGCCACTTCAACTCCTTCCTTGTCAGTAGCCTTTACGTTCCTTGGCTTATAGATGATCCTCACATTATGTCTGTCTGTACCCATGGGTGTCTCTGTGTCTATTCTGGTCTTTTTATACATTTAGGACCAACTGTGTTACTCACCTCTAGTGCTGCTATAACAGAAATGCCACAAGTGGAATTTTTTTTTTAACAAAGAAAAGTTTATTCTCTTGTGATCTAATAGATTACAAGTCCAAATTCAGCATGTCGGCTCCAAGGGGGGGCTTTCTCCGTCAGCTCTGCAGGAAGGTCCTTGTGTTGCATCAGTCTTCCTTTGGTCTGGGAGCATCTCAAGACAGGAACCTCAGGTCCAAAGGATACACTCTGCTCCTAGCACTGCTTTCTTAGTTGTACGAGGTCCTGTGTTTCTCTGCTTCCTTCTCTCTTTTATGTCTCCAAAGAAATTGACTTGAGATACTATCCAATCTTGTAGACCTCATCAACATAACTACCACTAACTCATCTTGTTAAATCACAGTGATAAAATTTACACCACTTAGGAAAATCACATCAAATAACAAAATATTCAACAGTCACACAATACGGGGAATCTAGTCCAGCCAAACTGATGGGGGGGACATAATTCAACTCATAACACCAACCTCTATTGATACGTCTTCATTAACATAGTAAAAGAAGAACTCCATTTCCAACAAGATCACCTCCATAGGTACCAAAACCAAAAACCCTTTGCTGTTGATTCCAACTCACAGTGACCCTATAGGACAGGGCAGAACTACCCCACAGAGTTTCCAAGGCCGTAATCTTTATAGAAACAGACTGCCACTGATCTTTTGTTTAACAGCTGAGTGCTTAACCACTGCACTACCTGGGCTCCTTCTCCAGAGGTACAAGAGGTAACACATACATCTAGGGGAAAGAATTCAGTTCATATCAGTGTGCTTTCTGCCTGTTGCTTTTCTTAGCTTCATACTAACAGAAACAGAAGCTGATGCTAAAAAGGAGGAAGAGAAAAACAGGGGAAGGAGGAAGAGGTTAAAAACATTTCACAGCCTGTCAATTTATGATTTTATGTTTTGACACCTGCTTCACTATCTCCACCTTTGTTTAACACTACTATGCTTTATACACTTGAAGATTCAATAAGGATTTTAAAATTAGAGGAAAGAAAAGAGCTTGAGAAAGTTGTAGGTATTATCCCTATAGGGATAGGTACAATGACTGCAGTGTTAGGAAAAGCATTTTTAGAAAAAGACTAGAGGGAGGATTCCTGAACAATTCCGTGTCCTTTCACTTTTATATCTGAAATCTCTGCTCCAGAATGGACTGATTGCCCAGACCAACAAACCTGTTGCCATCAAGATGATTCTGACTCATAGCACCCTTAAAGGACAAAGTAGAATTACCCCACAGGGCTTCCAAGGCTGTAGTCTTTATGGAAGTGGACTGCCACTTCTTTCTTCCGCAGAGTGGCTGAGGGTTCAGGTAGACGACCCTTTGGTTAGCATTCCAGCGTGTAAGCACTGCACCCCCCTAGGGCTCCTTGCTAATGGCAAAGACTCTTAACTTGCAATACATAGTCTTCACTTGGCTCTAGTCTCTGAGGTCAGAACCTCCCTTCCTGTGTAGTGGTGAAGGACTCTGAGATCAGACTTTGCCCCATGCATTCTTTCTGCAGCTCTCTCCCTCCTGCTGGGTGCTGAGCACTGCAACTAAGGACTAGGCAGATTGCTATGAGAGGATCCTGGCGAGGAAAGTGTGGCCAGCTGGTCTCATACCCACATCTTTTCAGTAAATTTCTCTCAAGCATATGTACATACACAAATACGCCTTCTGTTGAAGACAATGAAATAATCTTTCTTCACGAAGGCTGGGGAAAATTTGCTGAACCATGAAACTGAAGCAGTGCTTTCAGCCAAGGGCATTTTTGCATGGAGAAAAGGCCCTGTTGTCACCACCAATGAGCAGGGCAGGACTTCGATATTCAGCAGGTCAAGTGGCCCCTGGAAATACAATTCTGTGCAGGGGGGTCCTGATGGAAAGCGGTCATCTCCCATGTCAGCTTCTGGGACAGGGCATCCCTAGCTACAGAGGCTCCACAGCCACCTCAACATGTCTCTCTGGTTTCCTCACAGTCCACCCACTCTCTAAATAACTTGATGTATTTGTTTGCATGTTGTCTGTCTCCTCTAGGAATGTACACTCTGTGAAGGCAGGGACTTCTGTCCATTTTTTTCCTGACATATTCCTGGTACCTCGAACTTAATAGATGTTCAATACAGACTGTATGAAGTCTGAGGCAGCACAAATAATTAAGAGTTTGACTGTTCACTAAAGGTTGGAAGTTGAATCTATCAGAGGCTCCTTGAAAGAAACAATTGATGAGCTTCTACCAGAAGATCACAGCCATTGAAAACTCTATAGAGCGCAGTTCTACTCTAACACATGTGCAGTTGCCATGACTTGAAACTGACTTGACGGCAACTGGTTAAATCCAAATTGTAAACCTTGACTGCGAGTAAAGCCTGTCTTCATCTTAGGCCTGTCAGTCACTGTGCCTGTCCTGCCTACAGGGATGGCACGTCCCCTTTGGGCCATTTTGTCCTAAGGGTAGCTATCTCACCCGAGCTCTGATGCCACCCAGAAGCACCTCGACTTTTGACTTTTCCCTCTGGCCACTCCGATGTAAGACTCAAGGAAAGGCTTTGCCAGGCAGGGGTCACCCCTGCAGGAGATCCGGGTGAGTCCAAATCACAGCGGACAGAAACCACAAGAAAGTAGAAGCCAGTTCCTGCCAGGAGGGGGGAGACAGAGAAGACGGGCCAGGATTCTACCCTTAGTGGTACAGAGTCAGGGACAGACAAACAACCAGCCTCTTATAATCCAATGCAATGAGTACTTCCAAAGGGGTCTGCCTCGGACCACTGAGGGGCACAGAGGAGCAAACAGTACTTCTCCCCTGGCACCGATCGAGGAAGACTTCCAGAGTAGAAACTTGAACAAGTGAGAATCTGCCAGTGAATATGGGCATTCACGAAAAGAGTGTTTTAGAGTCATGGAGCTGAGTTCAAATCCCCTTGTGTCTGCTACTCTGCTAGCCTTGATTGCTCCCTCTGTGGGAAAGTGATAATGCTTCCACATTATTATGATTACAGGCCTAATGACAATGGGAGCAAAAAGGCTGGACTCCTTGGACAGAGGAGTCCCTGACTGGTACAAAAAGTTAATGCCAACCAAAAGGCTGGCAGTTCAAGGCAGCATTTCAGATGAAAGACCTGATTATCCAGTTCTGAAAAATCAGCCACTAAAAGGCCTATGGATGACACACAGAGGTTGCCATTAGTTGGAAGCACCTTGGTGGCAGCTGGTTGTCCTGGCACTCACTTGTTGGTAGCTCTTATTCCACATGTAGGGACAATATTTTTCCTGTTGTCTCTCACTTCCATTCCCTCCCTATTGCCTTGTGTGGGTTCAGATCCTCATCATGGTCTGGGCTTTCACCTCAGCTCATTGTAGTCACAGCCAGGGCTCTGCAGCAGCTGGACCAGCATCCTAGCCTGTCCACTGCCTATTTCCTTGTCTTTATCACCTGGACCTGGATCTTAACAGTTCCCTGGTTTTTAGGACCACAGCTGGATGGAGATGAAGCCCACCCAGCTCTGCTTGTCCTGCTCTACCTGCATTCTTGATTGAAACCCACATTCCAGCCCCTAGCCAAGTTGGTTCTGGGGCCCAGGGTGGATGGGCAGACTCAACAAATGATCATTCAGTTGACAATCCATGATAGAATCTCTAGCTGCAGTTTCTGCTGCTTTGGCAAAGTCACCCACACTTTGTCCCCACCTCTTTCCCTCCCTATATTATGTTCAGGGTTCTGGAAGTATTCATGAGCTTACATCTCAGAAATGCTTTGAAGATGAGGCACACTGAGCATTTTCCCAACAGCCCTCAATTTACTTTTTCAGAATTCTCTCTGGGTTGTCAAGTCTTTGTAGTTATTTTTATAAATAGCAATCACTAGCTGCTTCCATTTTTACCCAAGAAAACTCCACTTCCAGCTGTAACTGGCTACCATCCTATAACAGACCAGCCTCAGGGCTGTATTTGCCCATCTCTTTTTACCACCCCCTTCTTCCCACATTGCTCCTAATACTGTAGACCCCACACTTGCTCTGTTGGGTATGTCTCATGTTGACGGTCACCCTGTCACCCACCTAATGATCTCACCCAACAATTCTTCTTCATACAAAGCTCCAGACACGCAACATGGTACACAAGGTCTTCCTTGCTCATTCACCTGGTCACATCACTGTCTTGTCCCGTTTGGTAGCCAGTGCTCAGATATTCTGAACCACTGCAGACTGGGCTAAGCCTCAAGGGCAGGAGGCAAGCAGCTCATGGAAACTAGAGATTGAGTCAGGGAGTGGGCCTGCTCCAGTGTGGTCAAGGTGACAGGCTATTTAGCTGATCAGTGTGCATATTTTAAAATAAACTACTTAAAACATATTTTACAGAATGCATGGGAAATAACATAATGGAATAACTAGCCTAAGAAGTAGCATGTTACCCTTCTATTCTACCTTTCTGTTTGCCTTTGAGCCCCCTCCCTATACCATCTCTCTGCCACAGAAAATCACTATTTTAAACATGGTGTCTAGAAATACTATTTAAGACAGTGATTTAGGATGTCTGAGCACTTAGTGTGGTAGGGAACTAGACAGGAATGTGGCTGGATAGATGAGCATGGAGGACCTTGTGTGCCATATTTTACAGCTGGATCTTTGCCTGGCATTTCTAGGGAAATCCTGGTGACATAACGGTTAAGTGCTACAGCTGCTAAAGATCAGCAGTTTGAATCCACCATGTGCTTCTTTGTAGCTCTATGGGGCAATTCTACTCTGCTGTATAGGGTTACACTGAGATAGAATTCATGTGAAGGCAATGGTTTCTTTTTTGGAGAATTTCTAGTAAAGCTTTTGAATGGTGCAAAGCTCAGCAGCTAACCAGAAGGCTGCAAGCTTGAGTCCATTCAAAGTGCCTTGGAAGAAAGTCCTGGAGACCTACTTCCAAAAACCCAGCCTTTGAACATCCTGTAGAGTATAACGCTACTCTGACACACATGGGATTGCTACGACACCGAAGCAACTGAATGCAGTTTTGTTTCTGAAATATCTAAGTAATATATAGTACTGTTTTTGTGTTTTCAGATTATACATAAATGCTAACTTTTTGTACATATCTTTATGAAATTTACTCACTGACATTTTAGTCACATATTCAATAAACTAATCCTTGCTTTCTTGCTGATTCTGGTAACATCATTTTTAGTACAGGCTTAACAAGAGTCAAGTTGGCTAGTAAGGTACCAAGGGGAGAAGGTGAAGGCAGAGGCCCAGGCTACAGGAAGGAGTATTTTATCAGTAATATGGTTTAGACTTGCTGGTGCATGCTAGTAACAAAAAAGCCCACTCATTTTTAGTGATTTTGTTATTGTTCTAAAATTCTTTTCAGACAGTGTATACCCTAATGTCTGCATGCAGAGCAGACTGCTGCCTCCATCCCTGTCCCTTGGTATGCCACTGATGCCAACACATTATCCTTTCATAAAAATTGTAGATAAGAAAAAAGGACACCTTCAGAGAAAATGTTCAGAAAACCTAGCATATCCTCTGTTCTGCCTCCTCTCAGCTCTCCCCTGTCAGACTTGTCCCTTTCCAGGTCTTTGATTCCAAAGCTCTCTTCTCCTTGGATGCCCTTTGGCTTCTCTCCTTCTTCCTCATGGCCTGGTAAATACCCATTTGTCTTTCAAAGTCCAGCTTCAGCTTTGACTTCTATCCAGTAGTTTCCTCTGTGTCTCCAGGGGCACAGACCTCCATCCTAAAGGGCCCTGGAATGCTATTTCTGGAAGGCAGCATCAGAGAGTCCATGCTTTGAGCCGGACAAACATGGTTTCAAAAGTTAAGCTCCAATTCTTACTAGCAAATTACTTCTCTGAGCCTGATTCCTCATCTGTAAAATGCAGAGAATGCTATCCATCTCGTAACACAGTGGTAAGGATTTGTTGACTGATTTACATGTGTGTGGAGGAGGGAGGAGGGATTCCTGCTTGCTGTTGTTGGGATAGCATCTTTGAGGAGAGCTGGTGTGGTCCCTTCCCGTTTTGGGTTGTGCTGGCCGCCATTAGTCGGCTCCGACTTGATGGCACTTGGCTTTGGCTTTACCTCTTCTGGCTCCTGGGGTCCCTTCGTCCAGAGTAGGCTCTCTTATGGGGCATTATGGGGATGCCATGGTAAGATAGCCCACAAAGCTGCTGCCCACAAAGCTCATGGCTACTGCTTGGGCAAGCCAGCTGCTGTACCACAGATTCCCTCAGGCCCTGCAACCTCTCTCCAGCCCAGGAATACGTATCTTGCAGGTGCCCCCAGCTGCAAGAGGTGATTCTCTCAGAGTGCCTCCCTGAACTGGGGAGGGGAGAGCCAAGGTATTTCCTAAGCAGTGCTCTGCCCAACTCTGGGGATTTCTGGCCTTCTGTTTACGTAGTCTGAGGTAGTGGGAAGGCTGGGGTGCTGGCTAGGTCTACTTGAGTTGAGTTGGACCCTTTAATCCAGTTATCCAATATTTTTTGTCTTTTTCACATTTTCTTGTGCTTTAGGTAGTTTGCAATCCAAGTCAATTTGTCAACAAAAACTTGCACGCACATTGCTATGTAACTCTGGCTGTTCTCCTCACCCTACGACAGCACACTCCTCCTTTCTGCCCTGTATTTCCCATATCTATTCGACCAGCTCCTGTCCCCCTCCACCCCTTCATCTCTGCTCCGGTTAGGAGCTGCCCCGTTAGCCTCACGTATCTACGTAAGCCAAGAAGCAAACTCTTTGCCAGTATCATTTTACGTCTCGTAGTTCAGTCCTATCTTTGTCTGCAGAGCTGGTTTGAGGGGTGGTTTCAGTTCTGGGCTAAGAGGAGAGCCTAGTGTCCATGCCTTCCAGGGAACTTCCAGTCTGTAGACCATCAAATCTGGGCCTTTTAGTAGAGTTCAATTTCTGCACCCCATTTTTCTCCTGCTTTGTCAGTGACTCTTCATGGTGTACCCTGTAAGGGAAGTCATTGGTGGTGGCCAGGCATCGTATAGTTCTTGTGGTCTCATGCTGATACAGTCTCTGGACACATGATAAATACTTGTTGTTTTAAGTTTTCTTTGGGGGGGTGATGTTACACAGCAAAAAATGAATTCATACAGATGATATTTTAGTGTCACTTATATAAGTGAGGTTAAATATCTTTTAAGTCATGTGTGCTTCCTTTTCCTCTTTCTTTCCCATTTAAAATATGCTACTAGACAGTTTTAGCATATTCACAGAGCTGCAAACATCACCACAATCAATTTAAGAACATTTTCCTTATCCCCCAAAGGAATCTTTTGCCCATTAACAGTCACTTGCCATTCCCTCCAACTGCCTCTCCCTCCCCACCTACTCCCAAGCCCTATGAAATTACTAGTCTTCTCTTGGTTGCTATAGATTTACCTTCCTGGACATTTTATTTTATTTTTAAATAAATTTTAGTATGATTTAACAACAATTTTACAATCTACATCATTTTGCCGCATGACACCTGGAACTTATTTTAAATGCTTCCCCCCGTCTCCACCCGCCACCATGACAGCATGCTTCTCCTTTCAGCCAGAACTTCCTGTGACCTTTGGCTGAGATCTGGTACCCCTCACCCTACGTTTGAGTCCAAAGATTTGTCCATCACCAGCCTCACTCTATGATAGTCCAGGTCAGTCTTTGGAGAGCTGGTCCCATTACTGGATGTGATTTGGGGTGAGAGAGTCTGGAGGCCACACTCCCAGGGGGCCCTCCAGTCAGAAGGACCATCAAGTGTCATCTTTTGGTAGAGTTCTGGCTCTTCCTTCTACTTCTTTTCCTGCTGTGTCCAGGGCTCTGTACCGTGTACCCAGTCTGGGCAGTCACTGGTGGTGGCCAGGCACCATCTAGTTCTTCTGATCCCGTGATGAAGCGACTCTAGCTCATGTAGCCATTCTGTTTGGTGGGCTCATATTTTCTTCCTGTCCTCGATGTCCATCGTTTACCTCTGGTCCAATGAACTGGGACAATTCAGTGCTATTTAGATGGCAACTTTCTAGCTTTTAAGACCCCAGACACCACTCACCCAGGTGGTATGCAGAGCATTTTCTTAAGAGAGAAAGAAAGCTTGAGTATGTCAATTAGTCTGCTTGTCTTCTGAGAGCATGGTTTCCTGATCCCAGACCATGTTACTCTGTCCTTCTAAAGTGGTGGGCAGCATTTAGGGAACAAACTAGTTTTGAAATTGAGTGGTTGTGGGTACCTCTCTTCTAGTGCGTGCTGTCACATCCTACACCCAACTCTGAACCTAACCACTATCTAATTTGTAGAAACCCCTGTCCGTTCCTCCCCACCCTTGTAACCATCAAAGATTGATTTCTTCTGTGCTTAAATGGTTTCTTGTGTTCTTATAATACTGGTCTCATACAATATTTGTCCTTTTGTGTCTGGCTAATTTCACTCATCATGATGTCTTCCAGAAGGTCCCAGGCTGACAGGCTCTAGGCCATTGTTGTTTCTTATCATTGTGTAGTATGCCACTGCATGAATACACCATAATTTGTTTAACCATTTGTCTGTTGATGGGCATCCAGGTTGGTTCCATCTTTTTGCTGTTGTGGAGAGAGCTGCAGTAAACATTGGGGTACACACATCTATTTGAGTGGTGGCCATATTTCTCTGGGATATATTCCAAGGAGTGGGATTGGTGGATCATATGGTATTTCTATTTCTAGTTTTCTAAGAAAGTGCCAAATCAATTTCCACAGTGGTTGTACCATTTTACAGTCCCACCAAACCCTGATGGTATATTAGGTTAAGTGCTAGATCTGGTAACCAAGAGGTTAGTAGTTCAAATCCACCAGGTGCTCCTTTGAAACTCTATAGGGCAGTTCTGCTCTGACCTATAGGGTCGCTGTGAGTTGGACCTGACTCAACAACAGTGGGTTTGGTTTCGTGGGTTACCAATAGTGTAGAAAAGTTTTGACTCCTTCATAACCTCTTCAACCACTTATTATTTGTATTTTTTTGATTATTGCCAACTGTGTTGGGGTGAGATGATATCTCATTGTAATTTAGATTTGGGTTTCTCTAATGGGTAGTGATCATGAACATTTCCTCATGCATCTGTTGGCATCCTGAATGTCTTCTTTGGTGAAGTGCCTTTTCATGGCCTTTACCCATTTTTTGAGTTGTCTGTCTCTTTCTTGTTGAGGTTTTGCAGTATTTTATAGAAACATGGTTGGCAAATATTTGTTCCCACTCTGTAGATAGTCTTTTTATTCCTTTGATTAAGGCTTTGGATGAGCATAATTGTTTGTTTTATAAGAGCTCCCAATCATCTATTTTCATTTCTGATGTTTGAGGATTGTTGGTGCTTTTTTGTGGACTGTTGATGCTATGGATTAGGGCTTCCAGTGTCTTGACAATTTTTCTTCCTAGATTTTTATTGTTTTAACTTTTATTTTTAAGTCTTTGATCCATTTTGAGATAGTTTTTGTGCATGGTGTGAGACAAAGGTCTTGTTTCATTTTTTTGCAGATGGATATCTGGTTATGTCAACACCATTTGTTGAAGGGATTGTCTTTCCCCAGTTCACAAATTTTGGGCCTTTATCAAGTATCAGTTGTTTGTAGGTGGATGATGTTATATTTGGTTTCTCAGTCCTGTTTCATTGGTCTACGTGTCCGTTTTTGTGCCAGTATCAGGCTATTTTGACTACTGTAGCAGTGTAGTAGGTTTTCAGTTCAGCAAGGCCTCCCACTTTCTTCTTCTTTAGTAATGTTTTACTTATCCACAGCTTCCTCCCTTTCCGTATGAAGTTGGTGATTTATTTCTCCATCTCATTAAAGAATGTTCTTGGAATTTGTATTGGGATTGCATCGTATGTATAGATCGGTTTGGGCAGTATAGACATTTTCACAGTGTTAAGTCTTCCTATTCTAGAGCAAGCTTGGTTTCTCCACTTATGCAAGTCACCTTTAGTTTCTTGCAGTAGGGTCTTGTAGTTTTCTTTGTGTAGGCCTTTTACATCTCTGGAAAGATTCACCCCTGGGTAGTTTATCATCTTGGGGGTTATAGTAAATGGCAATGATTTTGAGATCTCCTCTTCAATTGTCTCTTTGTTGATGTAAAGGAATCCAACTGATTTATGTATGTTTATCCAGATGCCTTGCTCGTCTTCTATTAGATCCAGTAGCTTTTTGGTGGATGTTTTAGGGTTTTCTATGTATAAGATCATGTCATCCACAAATAGCAATACTTTAACTTCTTCAAGAATTTGGATGTCCTTTATTTCTTTATCATGCCTAATTGTCCTAGCTAGGACCTCCAGAACAATGTTGAACAGAAGTGGTAACAATGTTGAACAGAAGTGGTAACAATGGGCATTCTTGTATGATACCTGTTCTCAAGGGGAATGTTTTCCACTTGTCTCCATTAAGTATGATATTAGCTGTTGGTTTTGTGTAGATGACCCTTACTATGTTGAGGAATTTCCCTTCTATTCCCATTTTACTGAGAGTTTTTAACATGAATGGGTGTTGGAGTTTATCAAATGCTTTTTCTGCATCAATTGATAGAATCAGATGGTTCTTATCATTTGTTTATGTGGTTGATTATTGTGGTGGTCAGGATTATGTCAACTTGGCTACTACCTATTTGGCTGCTGTATTAAGTGGCAGGGCGGGGTTTGTGGTGGCTCCCTGCCCCTCGGCTCTCATCTCGTGACCCTGGACTACGGCTGCTGATCTCTCACGTGGCCAGGAGCTCCTGCTCTCTTGTTCCAGCGTCTGGTTCCGGGACTTGAGCTAGCAGCTGTTGGGCTCATCAGTCCTTACAGTCGGCACTTGAGAGTCCTGCTCCCTGACCTACCAATCCTGTGCTCGCCAGCCTCTGCCCAGTCCTGCTCCCTGACCTGCCGATCCTGGGTTCGCCAGCTTCTGTCGCTTCGTTTCGCCACCAGCTTGGGATCCACTGATCTACACAGCCGGTGATCTACAACTCTGGTCTCTGACTTGCTGACCTTGGGTTCCTCAGCTTCCGTGGACACACGAGGCTTGTGCCAGAGCTTGGGACATTCAGCTTCTGTGATTACGTGAGCTGTTTCCTATATTTGTATCTATCTATCTGTCTATATATATATATTATAAATCTTTCCTTGTACCTACACGTGTTACTGGTCTTGCTTCCCTAGAAAACCCAGCCTGAGACAATTATATTACTTGTTCTTCTAGTTTTGGGCCATCCCTGTATCCCTGGTACAAATCTACTTGGTCATGGTGAACTAATTTTTGATGTGTTGTTGAATTCTGTTAGCTAAGATTTTGTTGAGGATTTTTGCATCTATCTTCACGAGAAATATTGATCCATAATTTTCCTTTTTTGTGCTGTCTTTACCTGATTTTGGTATCAGGGTTATACTAGCTTCATAGAATGAATTTGGGAGTATTTCATCCTTTCCTATGTTCTGGAATACCTTTATAAGTATTGGTATTAACTCTTCTCCAAATGTTTGATAGAATTCTCCAGTGAAATCATCAGGGCCGGGGATTTCTTTGGATGGAATTTTTTTTTTTTAAATGACTGAGTGAAAATCTACATTTCCATGTCGATTTGCATGCCCACCTATGTGCAGCTTCCACTGCTCTCCCTGCCTGGCGACAGCCCACTATTCCTCTCTGCTCCATACGTGTCTCATCCTCCCAACAGTCTCCTTTCCCTTCCTCTCCATGCACTCCCCTTCCTTCAGCCAGAGGTCAGCAGGATGATATCCTATAGATGCATAGAACCATAAAGTGCACCCAATATATAGTCACTCTGTGTAGCCAAGACCAATCCCTTGCTGTCTGAAGAGTGGACCTTCATTATGATCCATTGGGAAGGGCAGCATCAGAGCCAGGGGCCATGCTCCCAGGGGAACCCCCAAACCGCTGGACCATCGATTGTGGTCTTTCAGCGGAGATCTCAGGGTGCACCCCTTTTTATTCTTGTGTTGCCAGTGAGACTCAACTTTGTGAGCTAGGATGGAAAATTTTTAATTTCCTTTTCAATCAATTCTTTTTATGATAAGTTTGTTTAGTTGTTCTGTCTCTGTTTTTGCTAGTTTAAGTAGATGGTGTATTTCTAGAAAATTTCATCTAGGTTTTCAAATTCATTCAAGTGCAGTTTTTCATAGTATTCTGTCACAATTCTTTTAATTTCAGTAGAGTCTGTTGTGATATCACACATTTCATTTCTTATTTGGATTATTTACCTCTCCTGTCTTTCTTTTGTCAGTTTAGCTAATGGCTTACCAATTTTATTGACCTTTCTTTTTAAAAAAAAAAACAGCTTTTGTCTTATCAACTCTTTCAATTGTTTTTCTATTTTCTATTTCATTTATTTCTACTTTAATTTAATAACTTGCTTTCTTCTGGAGTCCAATGGGTTCATTTGCTGAGATCTTTCCAGTTGTTCAAGTTGAAGAGTTAATTCTTTGATTTGTACTCTTCTTTTTGGATGTGCATGTTTATTGAGAAGAATTGCTCTCTGAACACTGCTTTTGCTATGTCCCGTAGATTTTGGTATACTATGTCTTCATTTTCATTTGAGTCTATCAGTTTCTTTATTGTGTCTTTGATTTCTTCTATTACCCAGCAGTTATTGAGCAAAATTTTGTTCAGTTTCCATGATTTTAATTTTATTTCTATCTTTTTTCTGTTACTGATTTCTAGGTTTATGGCTTTATGGTCTGAAAAGAAGCTTTATATTATTTCAGTGTTTTGAATTTTGTTGAGGATTGCTCTAATTGGCCTAATATGTGGTCAGTTCTGGAGAATGTTCCATGTGTATTGAAAAAGAAACTGTACTTGGCTGCTGTTGAAAGAAGTGTTCTTAATATGTGTGTGAAATTGTGACATTTAGATCTTCTGTGTCTTTACTGAGCTTTCTTTGAGATGTTCTGTCCTTTATTATTGTGGAACTATCTATTTCTGTTTTCAGTGTGAATAGTGTTTGTTTTTATGTATTTTCGAGACTTGTCATTGCATACGTAGATATTTAATGCCAAAAGCCAGGTGCTGTTGAGTCAGATCCTATGGTTATATATTTCTGATGTATTCAGCATTTAACCATTACACAGTGTGCCTTCTTATGCTGCATGGCAGATTAAGCTATAAAGTCTATTTTTTTTATTGTGATTGAGTGAAAGTATACAATCCAAATTAAATTTGCATGCCCACCTATCTGCAACTCCTGCTCTCCTTGTCCAGTGACAGCACACTCCTCCCTTTTGTTCTATATATGTCATATCCTCTTAACAATCTCCTGTCCCTTTCTCTCCACCCTCTCCTTTCCATTCTGCTAAGAGGCCAGTAGGTTAGCATCCTATATATGCATAGAACCATGAAGCACACACACACCATATGTTCACACTGTGTCCTCGAGTTCAGTCCATTCCTGCCCAAAGGGTTGACCTCAGTAATGTTTTCTGGCCAGGGGCAGTAGCAAGTCTAGGGACCATGCTCCCAGGGGAACCCCCAGGCCTTTGGACCATCAATTGTCATCTTCTAGTAGAGTTCTTGAGGTGTACCCCTGTTTATCTCGTGTTGCCACTGGGACTTGACATTGTGTGCCTCATTACGGCTGTCTTTGGTGGTGGCCAGGCACCATCTGGTTCTTCTGGTTACACACTGATACAGTCACCCATTCACATGAGTCCTTCTGTCTTCTGGGCTCTTTTTCCCTCATGTCTTTGTTGTCCTTGGTGATCATCTGTTCTGGCTGAGTTGGGACCATTTGCTGTTTCCTCGGATGGCAGCTTGGCAGCTTTTAAGACCCCAGACGCCACTCACCAATGTGGGGTGCAGAGAGCTCTCTTAGCAAAACGCTAGTTGTGCCAATTGGCCTGGAATTCGCCTAAGAGTATGGTCCCCCGCCCCCCGCCCCAGCTACTCTATCCTTGCAGTATTGAGTCAAGATGGAAGGAGTACTCAAGTTATGCTGAAGTCCACTTAATGTTGTTCTTGTTTCTAATGTGTGCTATCACCGCTTTCTCCCAACTAGATTTCTAGTAACTATCTAAACTAAACCCTACCCCCCTCAACCTCCCTCCCCTCCCCTCCCTTGCAGCTGTCAAAGAGTCTTTTCTTCTATACACAAGTCTGTTTTTGAGATCTTATTGTAGAGGTCTCATACAGTATTTGTCCTTTTGTCGCTGACTACTTTCACTCAACATAATGTCTTCCAGTTGAAACCAGGTTAGGAGATGTTTCCTGGAATCATCACTATTCTTTATCATTGCGTAGTGCTCCATTGAGTATGTGTACCATAGTTTACCTATCCATCCATCTATTGTTGGGCATCCATCTTTTTGCTACCGTGGACTGTGCTGCGATAAACGTTCTGGTGCACGTGTCCGTTGATGTGAAAGGCCTTGATTCTGTAGGAATATTCAATATTGTTATATACTGCTGTGTATTGAAACTTTCTGCAACAAATAGTGACCATCTTTGTCCATGATAGTGGATTTTAAATTAAAAACTATTTTATGTGAGATTAGTATTGCCACACCTGCTCATCTTTGTATACTGTTAGCTTGGTGTATATTATTCCATCCTTTAATTTTCAATTTGTATATATCTTTAAGTCTTAGGTGTGTTTCTGCTCAACAACATATAGATTGGTTGTGTCTTTTGATCCAAGATGTCACTCGTTTTCTCTTTATTGGAGCATTCAGCCCATTTAAATTCAGTGTAATTATTGATAGGCATGTGTTTAGTTCTGTCATCTTGATGTATTTATTTTTGTGTTTGTTTTAGCCAGCTAGGGCTGCTCTAACAGAAATATCACAGAGTGGATGGCTTTAACAAAGGAAGGTTTATTCTTACACAGTCCAGTAGGCTACAAGTCCATATTCAGGGTGCCCACTCCAGGGGAAGGCTTTCCCCTTGTCAGCTCTGGAGGAAAGGCCGGTATTGCATCAGTCTTTGTCCAGGGAGCATCTTGGCACAGGAACTTCAGGTCTGAAGGAGGCACTCTTCTCCCCATGCTGCTTTCTTGATGGTATGGGCTTCCCAGTTTTCTGCCTGCTTCCCTTTCCTTTTATCTCTTGCAGGTTGAAAGGATTAAGGGGGGGGCAAGCCATACTCCAGGGAAACTCCCTTTACAGTGGAGCAGGGAGGTGATCTTATAAAGGGATTTACTGTCCCACCCTAATCTTTTAACATACAGCATAGGAAAACCACAAAATGGAGGATACTTACAAGATAATGGGAGTCATAGCCCAGCCACATGGTTACACATATTTTTGGGGGGACACAATTTAATCCATTACAGTGTTGGTGTTTTCTCTGTTGCTCTTAATATTCTGTTCTAGGTCATTCTTCTTTATGTGTTGACTTTTAATCTTTTTCATTGTTGCTTTTGTGTTTGTTGAGACTCCAGTGTTACATCTCTTGTTTTGATATGTTGCCTTGTTATTGTGCTTTGAGGCTACCCCTATGATCTCCCTTAGTATTCTAAGTGTAAACCCACTTTTAACTTTAGCATATCTTTTTAACTTCCTCTACATCTGAAAGGACTGTAACTACTGTAGTATATCCCTCTTTTTAGTGTGATTGTGTCATAGTTTTTGTGATACAATCACTAGTTCCCTTCTTTTAATATTGTAGCTTTGATTGAGTTTTGTGCCTTCTCTAATTGGGTAGGTTTCTGAATGTTGTGCCCTGCATTGCCTCCTTAAGTATACACTTAATGGTTTTGTTTTTTCAAAGCAAAGAGCTTCTCTCAGTATTTCTTGTAGTCTTGGCTTGGTTTTTACAAAGTCTCTAAGCTTCTGTTTATATGCAAATGTCTTAATTTCATCTTCATATTTTAGAGACAGTTTTGCAGATATATAATTCTTGGTGGGAAGTTTTTCTCCTTCAAGGCTTTGAATGTGTCATCCCATTGCCTCCCTGCCAACGTTGTTTCCACCAAGAAGTCAGATGAAAGCCTACAGGGTTTCCTCTGAACATTAGCTTTGCTTTGAGTCATGTTGTCTTTAAGACTTTCTGCTTATATTTCATTTTATGAAGCTTTATTATAATATGTTTTGGTGTCTTTCTTTTGGGGTTATTTTTTGTGGGATTTGATACAGGTCTTGGATATCTATGTTCTCTTCTTTCACAATTTCAGGGGAGGGTTGTGTCAGCAATGCAACAACAATACTCTGTGTTTCCAGCTATCCCTCCCTGTTTAGGAGCTCCAGTTAATAGTAGATTATTCCTCTTAATAGAATCCCACAAGTGTCTTAATCATTCTTCATTTTTCTTATTTCTTTTCTCTGATTTCTCCTCATAAGTGCTGGGGTCAGTTACTCTATCCTGAAAGTCACTAAGTCTGACTTTAAATTCCTCAATTCTGCTCATTTGGCTTTGGATTGAATTATCTAATTCTGTCATTTTGTTATTGGTCTGATGGATTTTGGATCATTGAATTTTCATCAGTTTGAATAGCTTCTTTAATGTTTCATTTTTCTCTGCTGCGTTTTGTTTAATCTCCAGGAGGGCTCTCTAGATAATTCTTTTGTACTCAAACTCCTATAGTTTCAGAAAGGCTTCTTCATTTGGGAAATTTTTTGATTCTTTATTTTGGGAATTTTCCAGAGCTGTGGTGGGCTGTTTTTTCAAATGGTTAGTGATGGTCTGTTGCCTTTGGGCCATCTAGAGGCAGTTTAGTTTCTCTGATGTTACCTCAACAGGAACTGAAGCATAATTCTCAGCAGGGAGTTGATCACCAGCCACCATTGTGTACTCTAGTGGCTGGCCCAAGTGGACTTTCTGTGGTGGCAGCCTCTGCCTCCTGGCTGGCAAAGACACCACACTACATATGGAGTCCCTTGGGAGCTGTCAACTGACCCCATGATGTGGGTCAGTAAAGGCTGGAAGAGACGCCATTGGCTGCTCAGCTGTTATTGCTCCAGGCAGTCTTATTTTAAAAAGCTAGAAACTATTTGACAGTTGCCCAAATCAATCAGGCCATCAGGTGTGGCAGGCTCTGCCTTCTGGCGAGCAACAGAAACACTTCTTCAGCCATCCCCAGGTGCTGTGACATAGTTTAAAGTAGGGAGGGGCTACAGCTCTGCTGCCATCCTAAGCTGGGCCTTATCCATAAGGCAACAGTGTGCTAAACACAGCGTTTCTGCCGGAAAAATGCTCCTCGGACTGCCACTGCCTCCCAGCCTGAGAATTAGCTGCTGCTGAGGCCTCCAGTTGGGTGACTCCACCTCCCAGCTGACCAAAGTGGCATCCCGGTCAAGCTGCCCATCCTGCCACAAAAAAAGCAGAATCTATTAAAGAGCTCAGAAAAGAGAGGGTGGAGGGGCTGTGGTTCCCTCAGTTTCCTGCTGGACTCTCAAAATATGGCTATTCCACACACTGTCTCTCTGCTGTGCCACATGCTGTTCAGTTGACCACTGCTGCTCAGTGTATCTGCCAGCTCATGCCCATCCTCCACTTCCCAGCCAACAAAAAGAAAAAAATAAAAGCACCAGCTTCTGCAGTCCACCCAAGCTGCAAGTCAGCAGAAGCAGAGCTCAGTGAGAGAGAGAGGAAGTTTTCCATTTGGTGACATGCAGTCCAATCTGACAACACTATGCCATGTCTTAGGGCTCCCTGGGTGTCTAGAATGCTCTGTTCAATTATCAGTCCAGGCCACAGTTTTCAGAGGCAATTTAGAAGATATATGTCTAGTCTGCTATCTTGGCTCAGCCCCCTTTAAAGTCTATTTTTTCAGAGATTAGTGTTGCCATTCCTGCTCTTTTTTGAATGTTATTAGCTTGATATATATGTATAAGTTGTAGATTGCTTATGTCTTTGAGTCTAAGGTGTGTCTCCTGTAAACAGCATATAGATGTGTCACATTTTTTAAATCAAGTCTGTTACTATCCTTCTCTTTATTGGTATATTTAGTCCATTTACATTCAGTGTGATTGTTGATAGATATGGTGTTAGGTGCTGTCATTTTGATGCTGTTTGGAGATGTTGTGGACAATTGCTCTGTTACATTTAATTTTCTGTGCTGAGTCTTTTCTTCATGGCTTTCAGGGTTTTGTTTTTTTTTTTTAATTGCTGAGATTTTGTGTATTGCTTGCTTTCAGCTTGCCTGTAGTTTTGGGGTGTAGAATTATAGGTTTCTTTTGTGGTTATTCCCTTAGTCCACTTTATTAATCTAACAGTAATCCAAACTTCAATGTTATTGTATCTCCTTGACTTCTTCCACATCTGAAAGATCTGTGGGTACATTTCTTTAGCCCTGTTTTTCATATAATGCTGTTGTCAATTAAATCTTGAGATCTCTGAATTTCTGTTTTTGTGACTTGGCTTTGACTGTCATTTTTAGATTTCTTGTCCTCATGTTATCTACATGATCTGTCAAGCATTAATGTTTGAGTATATATTTGATGTTATTGATTTTCTAATCTAAGAACTTCCTTTAATATTTCTTGTGATTTGGGTTTCCTTTTTGCAAATTCTCTAAAGTTCTGTTTATCCGTGAAAGTCCTAATTTCATCTTCATATTTGAGAGATGATTTTGTAGGGTATATAATCCTCAGTTAGTAGTGTTTTTCTTTAAAGGCTTTGTATGTGTTGTCCCATTTTCTTCCTGCCAGGATGGTTTCAGCTGAGTAATCTGAGCTTGATCTTAATATTTTTGTTTTTTAGGTTACTTTTTGTTTAAGCCTGCCTGCCCTTAATAGTCTCTCCTTATCTCTACTTTTATTGAATTTGATTATAATATGCCTTCTTGTGTTTCTTTTGGGATCTATCTTGAGTGGTGTTCAAGGAGCATCCTGAATGGATATCTTCTCATCTTTCATGATATCAGGGAAGTTTTCTGTCAGCATGTCTTCAACAATTCTCCTATATTTTCTGTTATCCCCTCTTGTTCTGGTACTCCAAGCACTTGTGTATTATCCCTCTTGATACAACCCCCACATATAACTGTTAGCAATTCTTCATTCTTATTGAATCTTTTATCTGATTTTTCCTTGCTTGTGTTACTGTCACTTACTTTGTCTTCAGTCTCACTATTTCTGTATTCCATTTCCTCAATCCTATTCCTTTGGCTTTCTATTGAGTTACCAAACTCAGTAGTTTTGTTGTTAATCTGTTGAATTTTGAATCATTGCTGCTCAAGAATTTCTTACAGCTTGTTTAATTTTTCAGTGTGTTCTGCTGCATTTTGCTTGATCTCTTTCCTGATACCTTGCACTGCTCTTCACATCAGTGTTTTATATCCTGTCTCTGATAATTGCAGGATTTTTTTTTAATCTAAGAAATCCATTGATACTTTATTTTGGGAGTCTTCAGGAGCAGTGATAGTCTGCTTCTTTAAATGTTTAGAAATTAATTGTTGTCTCTGAGCCATCAGAAAGTCTTTGCAGTTTATTATTCTTTGGTTATTGTGGTTTAAGTCCTATCTATGGATGCACTGGAGTTTTGAACTGGCTTGATTTTTGAAGACTTAATAATTTGGTTGACCTGTCCAGTGTCTCTCTGTTGGAGCTGGGCTGGTGTTTCTCCATGCAGCCAGATGACTTTCTGTTCCTTGATCTTACTGTCCTGCGCTGTCTTAGACATGCCACCACAGCTCTCCTTAGTTTGATCTGCCTGTTGATCTCCTGCCTGGTCCTACAGTACTCTGGTCCATGTGTAATCCTCTGCACCACCATTCCTGGGCTGTGGGTGTGCCCCATGCCACTTCTGTCACCCCTAGACCCAAGCATCACCCATTCCCCTGCCTGCAGGTTGGGTATATTATTGTGCCACTATCACCACTCCCAGTGGTCTCATCATTTGCACCACTGCCATCACTGCCAGTGAGCTGGGTGGATCACCTACACTGCTGCCACCCCAGCCCCTGGTCCAGGTACATCATCCATAGCTCCGCCACTGCTCCTCATGCATTGGGTGTGTCACCTGTACTATTGCTGTTGCTATCCCAGTTTTGTAGCATCATGTAAGATGCTGCCGCCTACTGGCTGTGTGCACCCACACTGCTGTACAGGCATTCACATGTTCCTGTGTCACAACTCCGTGGACAACCTGACCCAAGCCTCCTCGCCTAGTCTCATTCTAAGCCCCACCAGGCCAGTGGGTCCAAATGCCCTCTGACTGCCTGCTTGTTTGGTCTTAAGTCCCTGTGACCTATGTGGAAGCCTTCAGCCTTAGGCTTCTTTGTTTAGGTCACTGTCCATCAGCTTTGCTGGGCCAGCATTGCTCCAGTGCTTGTGGTGTCTCTAAGAACCACACTGCGACTTTGTTTTGGTTGGAGAGTTTTACTCTGTCTTCCTCACCATATTGTTTCTTCCAGGGTGCCCCAGCATTCCTGTGACATTCCTGTCACCCAGTCTGTTCTTATATTTTTATACCAGGTGTTCAGGCCTCCTGGAATGCTCAGTTTGATCAGATCATTTGGTTTTGCAGTTCTTTGTTTTTAGAGGGTTGGGCAAGGTCATGTGACTTCTCTGCATCTTTATTTTGCCTCCAGTTACCCAAAATTTTTGATATTTTTCTTTGGTCACAGCTTTCTCTAAGATCAGCTGGATGACCCTATGCTACACCACTAAGGGCCTAGTGGATCAAAGACTCCTTGAAAGTTTAAAGGGACTGTAGTATGGAGCAAGGTTGGAGCCAGAAACTACCAATCATGAGCTTTCAACAATTTCCTTTAAATAACCATAATTGTCCTCGCCTATAGTAATTAAAAATCAGATCCAGAGCTGTATCTCTTAGGAAATAGGTGTTTAGTGAACATTTTCCATGTTTTACGACAGTGCTAGATGTCGTAGGAAAGACAGGTGCATGTTACAGTGGAAAATCCAACACATGTGGATGCCTGTTTTGCTGCCAACTTGTTATGCATCTTTAGACAAATTATTTCATTTTCCTCAACTTCTGTTTTCTCATCTGTGCAATGGGTAATGTGTATTATTTAGGTGAATTATAAAACCACACAGAAGAAACGCAAGACTTAGACTAAACAATCTAGAGGCTTAGTTCTTGTCTCCATGTGGCTTTCTTTTATTTATTCAATCATTTATTTATTTTTAATTGTACATTAGGTGAAAGTTTATAGAACAAATTGATTCTCATTTAATAGTTTGTACATAAAGTGTTTCATGGCTTTGGTTTCAATCTACACAATATGTTGGCACCCTCCCCATGTCTGCCTTGGTTTCTCTGTTTCCTGGCTATCTACCATTCCTGTCTTCTCATCTTTGATTTTGCACAAATACTGCCCTTTTGATCTGGTACAACTGATTATTCTAAGAAGCATATTCTTTCCAGGTGTTATTGTTTATTTTATAGGTGTGTAGATTGTTTGGCTGGAAGATGGTTTCCAGGAATAGCTTTGGTCCCAGGTCAGAAAGTTGTCTTAGGGCCATAGTTTCTCCAGTCTCTGATAGACCAGTGACTCTGGGCTATTTTGTGAATTTGGATTTTGTTCTGTATTTTTTTCTCCCACACTGTCTAGGACCTTTGTTGTTAACCATGGTCAGAGTTATTGATAGTGGTAGCTGGGCACCATCTAGTACTTCTGGTCTCAGGCTAGTAGAGGCTATCATTTGTGTGGACCATTTACCTTTTAGATTAATTGCTTCCTTGAGTCTTCTGAGTCATAAAGGTATCTTAGGACCATAGTCTTAGGGGTTCCTCCAGTCTCTGTCAGACCAGTAATTCTGGTCTTTTTTGGAATTTGATTTTTTTGTTCTGCATTTTTCTTATGCTCTGTCAGGGACCTTCTGTTGTGATCCTGGTGAGAGCTCTTGATAGCAGTAACTGAGTACCATCTAGTTCTTCTGGTCTTGGGGTTATGTCAATGTGTCCATTAGTCCTTTGGACTAATTGCTCTCTTGTTGTTAGGTGCCATTAAGTTGGTTCCAACTCATAGCGACCCAGTGAACAACAGAATGAAACACTGCTCGATCTTGTACCATGTCCACAATTGTTTTTATGCTTAAGCCCATTGTTATGACCCCTGCATCAATCCATCTCACTGAGGGTCTTCCTCTTGTTTGCTGACCATCCACTCTACCAAGCATGATGTCCTTATCAAGGGACTGATCCTTCTTGATAACATGTCCAAAGTGTAAGACACAGTCTTGCGATCTTTGCTTCCAAGGAGTACTCTGACTGGACTTCTCCCAGAACAGATCTGTTTGTTCTTTTGGTGGTCCATGGTACAGTCAACATTCTTCTCCCACACCACAATTCAAAGCCATCAATTCTTCTTCTGTCTTCTTTGTTCACGGTCCAGCTTTTGCATGCATATGATGTGACTGAAAATACCATAGCTTGGGTCAGGAGCATTTTAGTCTTCAGGGGTGGCATCTTTACTTTTGAATACTTTAAAGAGATCCCTGGCAGCAGATTTTCTCAATGCAATGCATCTTCTGATTTCTTGACTGCTGCTTCCACGAGTGTTGATTGTGGACTCAAGTAAAATGAAATCCTCAACAACCTCAATCTTTTCTCCATTTATGATAATGTTGCTTCCTGGTCCAGTTGTGAGGATTTTTGTTTCCCTGATGTTGAGATACAATCCTTAATGAAGGCTGTGGTCCTTGATCTTCATCAGTAATTGTCTCAAATCCTCTTCACTTCCAGCAAGTAATGTGGTATCATTTGCAGGTTGTTAATGAGTCCTCCTCCAATTCTGATGCCTCCTTATTCTTCACAGAATCTGGCTTCTTGGGTTATTTGCTCAGTATACAGATTAAAAAGGTATAGTGAAAGGATAAAACCTTGATGCACACCTTTCCTGACTTTAAACCATGCAGTGTCCTTCTGTTCTGTTCACACAACTGCCTCTTGATCCATATACAGATTCCTTAACAGCACAATTAGGTATTCTAGAATTCCTATTTTCTGCAATGTAAGCCATAATTTAGTATAATCCACACAGTCAAATGCTTTTGTGTAGTCAATGAAACACAAGCAAACATCTTGCTGGTATTCTTTGCTTTCAGCAAAGATTCATCTGACATCAGCAGTGATATCCCTAGTTCTATGTCCTCTTCTGAACCCAGCTGGAATTTCTGGCAGTTCCTTGTCAGTATACTGTTGCAGTCACTTTTGAACGCTCTTGAGCAAAATTTTACTTTGTATGATATCACTGATATTGTTCAGTAATTTCCACGTTTGGTTGGATCACCTTTCTTTGGAATGGACGTAAATATTGGTCTCTTCCAATCAGTTGGCTAGGTAGCTGTCCTCTGAATTTCTTGGCATGATGAGTGAGCACTTCCAGTGCCGCATCTGTTTGTTGAAATATCTGAATTGATATCCCATCAGTTCCTGGAGCCTTGTTTGTTGCCAAGGCCTTCAATGCAGCTTCGACTTCTTCCTCAGCACCACTGGTTCCTGATCATATGCTACCTCTTCAAATGGCTGAACACTGACCCGGATGCAGGCCACTTGCCCAAGCAAACTCCTTTTCAACTGATTGTCTCCTCAAAGTAGATCCCATCATGGGGGTGATCACATAGAAATACTGAGAATCATGACCCAGGCAAATTGACACACAATCTACATTACAGCCATTTTTAATTGGATTATTTGTCTTTTAATTTTTGAGGTGTTGAAGTTTTCCATAAACTTTAGAGATCAGATCCTTGCCATATATTTCATAGCCAATTTTTCCCCCTCCAAATCTGTAGGTTCTCGTTTTACTTTTATGGAGAAGTCTTTTGTTGAACACAAGTGTTTAGCTTTTAGGAGGTTTCATTTATGTAGTTTGATTTTCTGCTTTGTGTACATTTTCAGTTACATTTGGTATTCTATTTATGGCATATAATAGGGCCCATAGCACTGTCCCTGTTTTTTCCCCCATGACCTTTATAGTTTTGTTGTTGTTAGGTACTACTGAGTCAGTTCCAACTCATAGCAACTCTGTTAACAACAGCCCCCCACCCCCCACAAAAACACTGTCCAGCCCTGCACCATGCCCATAATCATTTTTATGCTTATGCTCAGTGTTGCAGCCACTGTGCCTACCCATTTTGGGGAGGGTGTTCCTCTTTTTCACTGACCTACTTCACCAGCATGATGTGTTCCTCCTCAGACTGATTCCTCCTGACAACATGTCCAAAGTATGTAAGATGCAGTCTTACTATGCTTGCTTGCAAGGAGCACTCTAGCTATACCTCTTCTAGAACAGATCTGTTGGTTCTTTTGGCAGTCCATGATATGTTCAGTATTATCCTCCAAAACCACAGTTCTTCTATCTTCTTTGTTTATTGTCTAGCTTTCACATGCATATGATGCACATTTTTAGATTTGAGTTATTTAAGTTTTGGGCCCATTTTGAGTTAGTTTTTGTGTATGCTGTGAGTATGGTTCTGTTTCATTTTTCTACAGAGACATATCCAGTTCTTCCGGTATCATTTGTGGAAAAGACTGCCTCTTTTCCATGGAATGGACTTGGTCCTTTCTCAAAGATTCAGCTGTCCATAGAAGGATGGATTGGTCTGCACATCTGTTGTTGTACCAGTACCAGGCTGTTTTGATTGCCATGGCTGTTAGTAGATTCTGAGATCAGGTAGTGTGAGGCTGCATACTTTATTCTTCTTTAATAATTCTTTACTTATTTAGGGCCTCTTTCCCTTCCATGTAAAGTTAGTGATTAGTTTTTCCATTTCACTGAAGACTGCTGTTAGGATTTGGATAGGGACTGCATTGTATCTATAGACTGCTTTGGCTAGTATGGACATTTTTACAATGTTAAGTTTTCATATCCAAGAGGATGATGTTTTTCTATTTATGTAGGTCTCTTCTGGTTTCTTGTAGTAGTTTGTAATTTTCTCTGTGTAAGTCTTTTATGTCTCTGGTTATGTTTATTCTTAAGCATTTTACCTCTTGAGGGGGCTGTTGAAAATGGTATTGTTTTCTTTTTTAAAAATTTATTTATTGTGATTGAGTGAAACTATACAATCTAGTTTAAATTTGCATGCCCACCTATGTGCAGCTTCTACCACCCTTCTTGCCCAGTGACAGCACACTCCTTTCTGTTCTATACAAGTCATATCCTCTTAATTTCCTGTCCTCTCTTCTCCACCCTCTCCACTCCCCTCTAGTAAGAGGCCAGTAGGACGACATCTTATAGATGCATAGAACCATAGAGTGCACACATGATATGGTCACTCTGTGTCACTGAGTACATACAATCCATTCCTGTCTGAGGAGTTGACCTCAGTAATGATTTATGATTGGGGTAGCATCAGGTCTAGGGGCCACGCTCCCAGGGGAACCCCCCAACATTCAGACTACCAATTGTGGTCTTTTAGTGGAGTTCTCAGGGTGCACCCCTTCTTATTTTCGTATTGCCACTGGAACTCAACTTTGTGAGCCCCATCATGGCTGTCACTGGAAGCGGCCAGGCACCATCTGGTTCTTCTGGTCACATGTTGATGTAGTCACTCATTCACGTGGGTCTTTCTGTCTTCTGGGTTCTTTTTCCCCTACGTTGTTTTGGTCTTTCGTGATCATCTGTTCCTACTGAGTTGGGACCATTTGTTGTACCTCAGATGGCAGCTTGGTACCTTTTAAGACCCCAGATGCCACTCACCAATATCGGATGGAGACAGCTCTCTTAGAAATAGGCTAGTTATGCCAATTGGCCTTGATGTGCCCTTAGAGCATGGTCCCCAGACTCCTGCCTGTGCTACTCTGTCCTTGCCATATTGGGTTAAGATTGGAAGAGTTTTCAAGTTATGTTGAAGTCCAGTTAAACTGATCGTCTTTCTAATATGTGCTGTCACTGATTTCACCCGACCAAATTTTTTTATTATGATTGAATGAAAATGTACATTCCCATACAAATTTGCATGCCCACCTATATGCAGCTTCCACTGCTCTCCCTGCCCAGTGACAGCACACTCTTCCTCTCTGTTCCATACATGTCCCATCCTCCCAACAGTCTCCTTTCTCCTCCTCTCCAACCACTCCCCTTCCTCCAGTAAGAGGTCAGCAGGATGATATCCTATAGATGCACAGAATCATAAAGTGCACCCAAGATATGGTCACTCTGTGTTGCCAAGTCCAACCCATTCCTGTCCGAAGAGTGGACCTTCATTATGATTTATGGGCAGCAGCATCATCAGGGCCAGGGGCCATGCTCCCAGGGGAACCCCAAAGCCCCTGGACCATCAATTGCAGTCTTTTGATGGAGATCTCAGGGTGCACCCTTTTTATTCTTGTGCCCAACCAAATTTCTGTAGCTATCTAATCTATAACCAGCCCTCTTCCTCTCTCCCTCCCCTCCCTTGCAGTTGTCAAAGAGTCTTATCTTCTGTACATGAGTCTGTTTTCAAGTCCTTATAGTGGGGTCTCATACGATATTTGTCCAATGGTATTGTTTTCTTGATTTTATTTTCAAAGTTCTCTTTATTGATGTTGAGGAATCTAACTGATTTTTATAATTGATCTTGTATCCTGCCACTTGGCTGAATCTTTCTATTGGTTCCAGAATCTTTCATGTGGAATTTTTGGGATTTTCACTGTATAGGATCATATCTGCATATAGGGATAGTTTCACTTTTTCTTTACACATCTGGAAGCTCTTCATTTCCTTTTCTAGCTTTATTGCTCTAGCTGGGACTTCTAATACAGTGTTGAATGAGAGTAGTGATACAGGGCATCCTTGTTTGGTTTCTATTCTCAAAAAGAAATGCTTTCAGGCGCTCTTGTTGAGGATAATGTTGACTGTTGATTGTATGTAAATGCTCTTTATTATGATGATGAATTTCCTTTCTATTGCTATTTTGCTGAGAGGTTTTATCGGGACTGGACTTTGGCATTTATCAAATGCTTTTATGGTACCAGTTAGATGATTGTGTGATTCTCTTCCTTTTTTTTATTTATGTGGTGGATTATATTTATTAATTTTCTAATGTTGAATCCTTGGATGCTTTATATGAATTCCACTTGGTCATGATACATTATTTTTTTGATAAGCTGTTGAATTCTATTGGCTAGAATTTTGCTGAAAATTTTTGCATCTATATTCATGAATGATACTGGTTTGCAGTTTTGTTTTTTAATGATGTCTTTTCCTGACTTCAGTATCAGGGTTAAGATGGCTTCATGGAATGAATTCAGAAATATTCCTTCCTTTTCTATGTTTTGGAATAGTTTGAGTAGGATTCATTTCAATTCTTCTCCAAATGTTTTGGTAGAATTTTCAGTGACATTGGGACTGCTCACTGTTGGGAGGTGTCTTAGGCTGGGTTTTCTGGGGAAGCAAAACCAGTTACACGTGTAAGTACAAGGAAAGATTTATAATATATAGATAGATAGATACAGATATAGGAAACAGCTCACATAATCACAGAAGCTGAATGTCCCATGTTCTGTATAGGATCATGTGGCCAAGGAAGCTGAGGAACCCAAAGTCAGTAGGTCAGAGGCCAGAGTTCCAGATCACTGGTTGTGTAGGTCAGTGGATCCCAAGTTGGTAGTGAGATGAAGCCACAGAAGCCGGAAAACCCAGGATCAGCAGGTCAGGGAGCAAGAGTGGCAGAGGCTGGTGAACCCAGGATCGGCAGGTCAGGGAGCAGGACTCCCAAGTGCTGACTGTAAGGACTGATGAATCCAACAGCTGCCAGTTCAAGTCCTGGAACCAGATGCTGGAAAAGAGAGCAGGAGCTCCTGGATATGTGAGCAGACCAGCAGTAGTAGTGGAAGGTCGGGAAGCAGCCAAATATGGAGTAGCCAAGTTGACCTAATCCTGACCACCACAGGAGGTTTTTGTTGTTGTTGTTTAAATTAATTATTTAAACCTCTTCAATTTCTTCTTTTGCTATTGGTCTGTTCATATTTTCTACCTCAATTTGTATTATTTTAGGTAGGCAGTGTGCTTGTAGAAATACATCCCTTTCCTCTATGCTGTCAAATTTGCTGAAGTATAATTTTTTTGTAGTGTTTTGTTATGAACCTTTTTTTATTTCAGTTAGTTCTGTAATAATGTCACAC
The DNA here is from genome assembly GCA_028571685.1 of Heterohyrax brucei. Taxonomy (NCBI): domain Eukaryota; kingdom Metazoa; phylum Chordata; class Mammalia; order Hyracoidea; family Procaviidae; genus Heterohyrax; species Heterohyrax brucei. The sequence goes on from CM053146.1 coordinate 21,377,954, forward strand.
ATCCCATTCCTTAATCAGGTTACTTGCATCTTCTCCTGTTTTTCTTTTGTCAGTGTGGCATTTTTTTTGACCATTTCAGAGAGTCCACTTTTAATCTTGTTCATTTTTTCTATTGTTTTTCTGTTCTGCTTTATTTATTTTTTTTCTAGCAACTGTGGGCTTCTTTTGCTGCTCCTGTTCTAACTGTTCGAGTTGTAGGATTAATGTTTTGATTTTCTTCTTTTTGTTGTGTGTGTTTTAAGTTTTAGTTATTGACTTCTGAGTGCTGCTTTCGTTGCATCCTAAAGGTTTTGGTATGTCAAGTTTTCATTCTTGTTTGATTTTAAGAATTTTTAAAGTTTCACCTTTGATTTCTTCTATTTATCCAGTAGTTTTTAAGTAGAGTGTTTGTTATTGATTGACTTGTGTCCTCCAAATATACATGCATCAGTTTGTCTAAGCTCTAGTCTTATAACCTTTATCCCACCTTTATGATTTGAAGTGGTCAACAATTATGGATTGATATATCTAGTTTCCTGTCTTTTAGACACTTTATTTTTGAGAATTCTTTATCTGGATTGATATCTGACTGATGTTCTCATTTGTTTTAATCTTAGGTTCTTATCTGGTGTTAGTTTTTTGTTTGAAAGTTTCCCTGCAACATTTCTTGTAAAGTTGATCTTGTATTTACAGTATTTGTTTAGAATGTCCTGATTTCACCATTGTATTTGAGGGATAATTTTGGTAGATGTATAATACTAGTGGGTTTTTTTTTGTTTTTTTGTGTTGTCCTTTTAAGATTTTATATATTTCATTCTATTGCCTTCTCACCTGCATAGTTTTTGCTGAGTAATTAGAGCTTAGCCTTATTGATATTCCTTTGTAGGTCAGCCTTTGTTTTTTCTGAGCTGCAATCAGGATTTTTCAGTCTGGAGATTTTGAAAATGATATGTCATAGTGGTTTTCTTTTGGGATTTATCTTGTATGCAGTTCATTGTGCTTCCTGGATGGTTATCTTCTTATTTTTCGTGATATTAGTGAAATGTTCTATCAGCAATTTTTTAACAGTTTTCTCTGTGTTTTTTGTTGTCTTCTTCTCTTTTTTCATTTCAATCACATGTAAGTTATTCCCTCTTAATAGTGTCCTACATAACTCTTAGGCTTGCTTAATTTTTCTTTATTTTTTTATTGTTCCTTGAACAGTTTAGTATCAGGGGATTGGTCTTCTATTCTGCTGATCCTGTCTTCTATTGTTTTTGAATCTACTCTGATGATTTTCCATTGTATCTTTCTGAAATTTTATGGGTACGCTTCTGGATTCTTAGATGGTGTTTTTGTACGGTTCCCAATTGTTTGTCATTTTGTTCATTTATTGTGTTCCTAAATTCTTCTAACATTTTGTGTGTGTTTTCCTTGAGGACCCTATGCATAACTCTTTTGGACTCCTTACTGGGTAACTCTATTACCTTTTCTTCCTTGGGGAAAATTTCTGCTTCTTTATTTTGATCACTTACTGGAGCCATCTTGCTGTGCTTCTTTAGGTGGTTTTTTTAATTGTCTGTTGTCTCTAAGACTTTAAAGGGTTATCATATTTAATTTTTAATTGTGGTTATCTTTTTTATGATTCTGGCAGGCATGTCTGTTGGGATACTCTGGTTGTTGGACTAGACATGCTGGAGTGCTCCCTACCTGTCTTTGGGTCAGTGGGGTGTCAAGTGAGTGTAGGAGCTTGGGTCTCTGTTTACTGGTTTTGCAAGGTGTCTGAGGGTGGGTTGGTTCAGTTTTGGACACTGTCTCTCTTTATTTCTGTGGTACAGGAGTAGATAGTGGTGCTCTCCATGTAGTTAGGGCAGCTGGTGTGGTGGGTGAGACTGTGGTTATCACCTTTTGCCAGTTGAGGTAGAGGTGTTGAGTGCTAAAAACATAATAGGAGGAAACACTTGCAGCCATGCTACCTCCACTTCTTCCTCGGTGGGTAAGAGAGGAAGGAGTTGTAGGCAGATGCACGCTCAGTCACACCACATTCACATGTTAGTGGACAGGGAGAGGGAGGAAACTGCAGCAGATGGATGTGTGTACATTCATGCTGCTTGTGCCCTGCACTGGGCAGAGGAGGGAGGAAAGGGGCTGGGAAGCAACCTGTGTGCAGTTGCAGTGTTTCCATTCCTCACTGAGGGGTTAGGAATGGAGACATGCCAGGCAGATGTGCTTGCAGTCACACCACTTCCACATTGCTCCCGGTGTGGTGAGGGACGAAGGGGTATGTGTGTACCCACAGCCATGCTGCTTCAGCCTTGTGTCAAGCAAGAGGAGGGATGAACAGATGATGAGGGGGGGTGCACCTGGAGTTGTGTCTCCTCCAATCATCACTAGGTGGGGGTAAGATGGGAGTGATGGTGGGCTATCTGTCTCACTGCTACTGCCCCCACCAAACCTTTAGTGGGGTACAAGTGAGGGGTGGGTGTGTACACAGGGGCATGCCTAGTCTCCATTTGTCAGGTAGGCAAGGAGGGTGTAATGGATGGGTTTGGGTGAGGTGGGGGAAGAGGAGAGCCTTGTGTTGTGGTCACCTGGTCAGGTGAAGCAATCAGTGTACAGAACTCTCTGTCACCTGCAATCAGGAGGATGGGGTGAGGGGGAGTCTGTCCCTCCAGCCAGGATATGCAGGTGCCACGACACTGTGCATCCACTTAGCCAATGAATGGGTGGTATCCTTGCTTGACAGCAAGAAGAGGGGCCACCCAGTATCCAGTTGGGTGGGGGACATCCCACCGATACCCCAAGGGTTCATTGCCTCATGTGTGTCACTTACCCCTGAGGTCAAGCACCACTTCTCCTGAGTATCTCTATTTCTGTATCTTGCCTCTCTTCTTGCTTCTGCTTCTCTCTGTGTTTATAGAGTTTCTCTGTCTCTTTTGGGAGAGCTGTGAAGTTTCCTTCTTGTTCTCTTCACCCAGATTCACTGCTGGCTTTGTTTTACGATAGCCACATTGGGCAGGGATGGCTAGCAGACCTCCTCTGTTCTGTGTTACTTCTCATTCAGTGCATTCACTTACTTTTTGCTTTCAGTTGGTGTTCAGTTCCGTTCAGTTCTTAGATCTTCTTTTTTGATGTCCAGTGTTCCCAGATTGTTATCTGTTGTTTTATTTGTTTATTTTTGGTCTTTTGTGCAGGGAGATGTTATGGTACATGTGACTAAGCCACCATCTTGGCTCCACCCACTATTACATATTCTTAGGAAGACAAAACAAATGTGAGGAGAACAAGAAAGCATAATTACCAAGCTGTGGCACACTGACTCTGAATCTGTATGGGTCCAGAGAAGGGAAGAGAGGCTTCTGAGTCCTGCAAGAGAAGGGCTGTGGGCCCAAGCTGAAGGAGTTTTTATAAAGGCATTTGTGAAAAGGGTGCACAAACAGATTGTCTTAGTCATCTAGTGCTGCTCTAACAGAAATACCACAAGCAGATGGTTTGAACAAAGAGAACTTTATTCTCTCACAGTCTAGCAGGTTACAAGTGTGAATTCAGGGTGCCAGCTCTGGGGGAGGTCTCTCCTTCTCTGTTGGCTCTGGAGGAAGGTCTCTGTATTCCACTAGTCTTTCTTTGGTCTAGGAGCACTGCAGCACAAGAACTTCAGGTCTAAAGGACACACTCTGTTCCTGGCACTGCTTTCTTGATGGTATGAGGTCCCTAGCTCTCTGCTTGGTCTCTTTCCTTTGATCTCTTAAAAGTGGTACAAACCACATCCCAGGGAAACTCCCTTTACAGTGGAGCAAAGGGGTGACATTAGTAAGGGTGTTACAGCCCCACCTTAATCCTCTTTAACATAATCCAGTCTTGCCCTATTGACCACAGGCAGAGACTAGGATTTACAACATAGGAACATCACAAAACGGAGGACAATCAAACAAGGACTGGGAATCATGGCCCAGCCAAATTGCTACATAGATTTTCTGAAGGACACAATTCAATCCATGACACAGACGCAGGGTCTCAGACAACACATTATGTCAGTACAGCCTGGGTGTGCGTGTGTGTGCATATATATATGGACATACACGCATGTGAGTGTGTGGGATCTCGTGGTAGCGGAACAGTTCAAGATTAAAAACACATAGGAAACACACATATCAGATCCAAGTGTGGACCTTGTTTAAATCCTAACTGGAACCAAGAGATATTTTTGGATCAATTGGGAAAATTTGAATACAGATTGGGCATTAAATGACAATAAGGAAATCATGCTAATTTTGGTAGATGTGATAATGTTATTCTTGTTATGTAAGAAAATGTCCTTATTTTTTAAAGATACACACTGAAATCATTTAGCAGTGTGGTATCTGAGAATTTTTGTTTTCACAAAAGAAAAAAGATAAAGCAAATAAGGAAAAATGGTAATAATTGTTAATTTGAAGTGCTATTTGGATGTTTATCATACTATTTTTATCATTAGGATATTACCATTTGACAAAAGTCACTCGACTATTTAAGGCAAAGGGACTTGGATATACAGTACTGCTCACATAGGTGAAGCGAAATTGAGAAACCAAACAGAGAAATTAGGGGTTACGCACCACCCACTATGGGCTGGAGGTGCAGAGCAAGAAGGAGTCATCAAGGGAGTGGGGTGGGGTCACTCAGTAAAGCAGAAACCACAGCAGATCTTCTAGGTAAGAGTGGGAGCCATGGTGGAGTCACATTACTGTAGGGACATAACCTGAGAAAGAAGGGGAGGGCAACACCCTGCCTTCTCCCTTCCCTCACCCTCTAGCCTCCTGCCAGTGCATTCTGTTGATTAGCCCAATCAAAAGCTCAAATTAAAACCATCAGGAGTTGGCCACCTGCAATACAGAGGAGAGCAAGGCAGGGCATGTGGAATGGTCTCAGCGCAGACAGACCCTGGGCGTGCACACTACTCTCACCATGTCTATGCATGTTTAATACAGAATCTCACCCCATCAAGGCTTTCCATGGAGACCACTGCTGCCCTACCAGGCATGGATGATAGGGCTCTCTAGGACAGGGGCCATTAGTTCCTTTTTATAGGAGCTACTAGTAACTCAACCACCTTTATGGCAAATAAACTAAGAATATTTCTCTGTCAGAACAGCCTGTCAACAAAGATCTAGAAACAATCAACTACTATCACTGCAGTACCCTCAGCCATTACAGATCCCTAGGCTTTGAGAGAACATGAATAGCTGGCATAAGTACCCACAGTGATCCTTCTGGTGGTCTCCCCCAAGCCCCATGTGTCTGTTCTTCTTACTAACAAACCCTTGCAATGTGCCTGGCTAAAAGCTTTAATTCTCTATGATGTCTTGCAGCTAATGGTGACTATATGATTGAGTTCCTGGCAATTAGAGGTAGACAGAAGTTCTTCAGAATATGTAGGTGGAAGTCCTTTTAGGATAAAAAGACAAATCTTTTTGCCCTGCCCACTTTTCCTCTGTGAAACATAGCTGCAATGGCTGGTGATACAGCAGCAGTCTTTTGACCATGAGGACCAAAGTTATAGGATGAAGCAGGAGCCTAGGGCAATGATGACATCTTTGAGCAAGTGTACCAGCCCAGGAGTGCCTTGGGCTTCTTATTATGGCACTTTTATTTTCCAGACATAGTTGTGGGGATGAGAGGGAGAATTCTCATTTATTGCGCTACCACAACAAGTCAGGCACAGGGCTAGACCCTTTAAACACACTGACTATCAATTATCATAGTGTCCCCTATGGTGTTTATTGTTATAACCATTTTACAGATAAAAAGCTGAGGTCACACAGTGGTGGAACTAGGATTCTAAGAAGTTAAGTCAGCTCCTCCCCTCTAAGATGGGTTAGAATTTGGGTTAGGGAAAAACCGGGGCACCTCAGCATGTGGCCTACTTTATTAAGCCTTATCCTTTTTTTTTTTTTTTTTTTTTTTTAAATCAGAAGCATATTCTCAGAAGAGTTAAAATAGCATGGATTAAAAATGCACATGTTCACAATCTGGTAGTAACTTAAGGCAATTTTCAGATAGATTAAACATCTAATGTACCTTCTATACCTTTCTTTGGTCAGTGTATTCTTCCCCTTTTTAAAGACAGTATTAGACTCTTTCTTCAAACTCTTTTTAAATTTGAGTCTGGTGCCAACTCTTCTTCCAGGTGGTTTCCTCAGCAATGATGTGAGTATTCATGAAACAGGTGATACATGATAAAGCATCAGGTTCCCCCCCACCATACAATGTTCTGTATTCTCATCTGTCAGAGTCCTGACAGGAAAGTGTACTCACTGAGATGGTTCATATGCAGAGCAGTTAGTGAAGAATAATGCACAGAGGTGTGGACAGGGGTAAGGGAGCCAACAACGGATGCTGAGGCACCCAGGAGAATGCAAACATCAGGAAGCTGTTACCAGCTGCATGGCCCCTGAGGGGGTTGCAGGCCTAGAGGGAAGCTGTCTAGAGGAAGCTGTAGTCTTGGACGTGCTGGGGCAGGAAGGGGCGGAAGGGAGTGCAGAGGACACATCTTGGCCTTTCTCCTCCACCCTTCTACCCTCTTCTAGTATTTCTCATCAGCCGAACCCAATTTGCAGCCAGTGGACAGGTGAGTTGGGATGGTGCAGTCCACCTGGAACAGCCTCCCTGAAACACAGAGAGGGGCAGGGAAGGGCAGAGGTGGCTCTGGGAAGACAAATGGAGAATAATTAGCACACTGAATTATGAGCATTAGTCTATTGCATTAAATATCTCTTACAAGCAATGTTATTAATGGCTGGAAAATATTTCCTCACATGGTAGGTCTACAATTTATGTTTTTATTGTTACCATCATTACTGTTGTTACCAATAATAGTAGTCACATTGGAGGACAGTTGGAATGGCCCCAGCTCAGTTTGTGCAACAGACATCTTTGCACATGATCAGTTTTCATCATCTACCATTTTTAAGTGACTCCACTCCCCAGCTATCCCAGGAGATCCTTGGAAATCACTTTGGGCATCAACTCTTTTCTTTTTTGACATGTCAGGAGAAGTCCTAGGCAGTCTCTGAAAAAATATTCTAGAGAACAATGTAAGGTTGGGCTCAGAGCTGGACGCTCAGGGTGGGGCCCATGCTCACAAAGATGCCTGCCACTTGGTAGACTATTAAATGTGGAAGATCTTGCAGTTCTCTGGGCTTCTACCCACTCTTCTGGGCCCTGGGGCTCCTACAGAGTAGGCCACCCCTGGAATGCAGCAAACTTGCTCCTCCTGCTGGAAGGCCCCTGCTGGAAACAGTGCCCCGCCTGGCTCCCGTGGGCCGAGTGGATTGGCTGCCCTAAGGAGGGGCATCAGCAGGTACCCAGGCTCTGAGACCAGCTCCTTGAGATGTTCCCAAAGAGTGTGGGCGTCCAAGGAATGCATAGACATGCCTTCTGGAAAAACGAGTCATGGTGGTTAGAATAGGATCTCATACATTGATGGAAATTTAAACTGATACAGCCTTCCTGGAGACATCTTAGGAAATATATAGGGAGAATTTCAAATTTTTTGATTCAGTCAGCTCATTATCACCTCCCCTTAGGAGGCCTTCTGCTGCTAAACACTCAGTGTGATTGACATGCCTCTTTTCCCTGCTCCTCTAGCACTTTGGTTTGTCTCTAACTCACGGTAACAAAAAGGTTACTTTATTTCACTCTAATTTTTACATTTCTACTCTGAACTCAGTTGCTGTGAGTCAGAATTGACTCAGTGGCAGTGTTTTTTTTTTTTTCTTTAAAAGCTAAACTCTAATTCCACAAGAAGTTGCAATAACTGGTTTTCAGTAATTTCAGGAGTTTTGTCTGCCCTCTCTCTGGGATTATGTCCCAGCAGGAAGCAGAGGAAAAGGGTACAGCTACATAATGCCAAGACATAGGGAATGTGCAGCTGCTAGTCCTCTTTGCCATCTGTCCTTACAGGCACCTGCTGAGATGCCCTGGGCAGCAGCCAGGGGTCACCAGCAAGAGATCCCTTGTCCCTGATCGCTGGCTTCCTTGCAGGTTACATTTGGATTCCTGGGACTCTTTCCGTGGCTCTGTCCCTTTGGAGGGGCACATGCTTTCCTGAAAAACTAGCTGCAGGAAGCTCCATTTATCTTTTCCCTCTGAGATCTTGCTGCCTCCCAGGCCAGGGAGGGCCACATCCCTCTGCTCTGGCATCTCATTAGCCCTTCTGGGGTCTTGCCATATCCTCCAGGCTTGGTTCAGGAAGCAGGGCACAGGGCCTGTTTCTCACCTCTTCCCTTCCAAATCTTCCCCTTTGCCCAACCTAAAGAATCTTGTGTTAGCCAGGGCAAGGAGCCTTCTTCTTCTTCTATTGTTTCCTTCCAGATCTTTCATCCACTTTCATGTGAGCATTTTCTGTTCCCCTAAATGTTCAGGCCACCAGCTGTCTGACAGTTTGTTGTACTGTGATGGTTCGCATGTTGCTGTGATCCTGGAAGGTATGCCACCAATATTTCAAATACCAGCAGGGTAACCCACAGTTGACAGGTTTCAGTGGAACTTCTAGACTGAGCCAGGCTAGGAAGAAAGGCCTGGTGATCTACTTCTGGAAATTACCAGTGTAAACCCTGTGGATCACAACAGAGTATTTTCTGACAGAGTGCTGGAAGGCGAGCCCCCTCAATTGCAAGGCACTATACACAATGACTACAACAATGGACTCAAACATGCCAACACGCATGAAGATGGTGCAGGATCAGGTAACATTCATTATGTTGCATGTCGGGTCACCATAACCTGGAGCTAACTCTGTGGCAGCTAACAGTAACAATAAAGATCTAGGAGGGCTTTTGGAAAATCAACACCAAACACTGTGGCTTTTCCCCCCCTATTTTCTGTTTCTGTGTCTTCTCTGAGGCAAGGAGCATAGCAGCTTACGTGCAGTGAAGAAAGGAAAAGAACATGGGATTGGTGAATAGGAAACAGTCTAACATTTCAAAAATATCAACATACCATACATTCCTGCACTCACTCCTGCCCATACCTTTGTCCTCGTCCCCTGTCCCAGGAGGTCAGTTGGGACTTCTCAGAGACAGAGGAGTAAGCTATAAGCCCCTTAGCGGCAGGGTTGTCCTGGTAATCCCAGCCACCAGCCCAAGCCAGACCCTCTGGCATATCCTTAGTAAATAGTGAATACATGGAATAAATCAAGCTCTTCAGACAGCTATAAAAGTGATCAAGTAGTCTTCTCACAGGTTCAGTGAAGACTTCTTTCCTTCCCAGGCAGTACACCCGTGCACAACCACCACCTATCTGTCAGTGGAGGCCTGTGTGCCGCTATGAGGCTGAGCAGGTTTTGGTGGAGCTTCCAGACTAAGACAGACTAGAAAGAAAGGCCTGGTGATCTAGTTCTGAAAATGAGCCAAATGAAGCCCTCTGGGCACTAATGTCTGATGGGACAGATGAAGACAGCAAGAAGCAGAGGAAAAGAAAAGATCTCCTGGGAGAGGAATCTGGAACTCTGCCAGGAGAAACTGCCTTCGGTGAAACGAACACTTGAGCAGTAACCAGGAGGCAGAAATGTTGCTTCAGTTCTACTGCTACATCTTATCAAGTCTGGAAGGCAGAATAAGAGAGAAAAGATTATGGTTTTACAGCTGATAGGGTTATAACTATGAATTTTAGGCCGACTATGACTACTTGTGTGACTCCGGAAATCCTGGTGGTATAGTGGTTAAGTGCTATGGCTGCTAACCAAAAGGTCAGCATTGCCTGTCTGCCAGCTGTTCCTTGGAAACCTATGGGACATTTTTGCTCTGTCTATACGGTTGCCATGAATCAACACTGACACGATGGCAGTGGGTTTGTGTTTTTGTGTGTGACCATGGCAAGTACTTAACCTTTCTATAGGTCTTATTTCCTTATTTGTAAATTGAAGATAACAGTTGCAGTGTTGTGAGGGCAAAAGAATAGATATGTAAGGACTCAACACTACCTGCCTGACCTGTAGTAGCAACTTTCCTCTCTGGGGCCTGAGGCTGTGTTTTCTGTCTACAGCCAATTATCCATCATCCATCCCTGGCTTCTTCAGTATACAGGTTACTTAAGAGCAACAATTCAAGCAGTGTGAGTCCATAAACATATTTTGAGAGTCTACTATATGATCAGAAACCCTGGTAGTATAGCGATCAAGAGCCACAACTGCTAACCAGAAGGTCTGCAGTTTGAATCCTCTAGGTACTCTTTGGAAACTCTATGTGGCAGGTCCTACTCTGAGCTGAAATCCATAGTAATTACATGATCATTGCTACTCAACATTCTCTTGAACATCTGTCCCCTGTGTATGGTACATCACCACAAAATCAGGAATACTTCCCACCATGTATGTTTCCACTGACATCAATGAGAATTTTTTAGTATTATTATAAATTCATTGATTTTTATACCTTTCATGTGCTTTAATCCATTATAGTCATTATTGGCTTTGATGATTAGTAGGTGCCCCCAAGTTGACTCTGCTATCCTTTATAACATGACCCTGTTAGTCTTTGATGGCTTCTTTGGTTTCTGGCCCAACTTGTACATTTCCTCTCCCAGACCTAGAGTTAGCCATTTGTGCAAAGAAATGATTTTTACTTCTGTATTTTATGCAAACAGTGTGTGTGTTTTCTACGTTTGCCACCCATCACCATGAGGCATTTTCATAAGCATGCTATGCTTATTTTTTTTTCTTAAGCAACATATATTTAAAAAAAAATGGGCACTGCAACATTTATGCAAATACTTGGGGATAATGGGGAAGGGCTTCTTAAAGCTAATGTTATCACTGCTTCTAGACTTTTCCAACTGATAGATTTAGAAAATAAGTGCATTTTTTTATGTCCAAAGAGGAAAATAAGGCATGAATTTATGATATTTCTAATTCAAATGCCAGATTGTGGTGTTTGTACCTAACTTTTTTACTTACAGTATTCTTTTATACTAAACATCTTGATTCCTAAAAGTAAGGATCCAAAACCCACTGCTGTTGCGATAATTTCAATTCCAATGGTTACTTTATCATATAATATACCTAAAAGGGAGCCCTGGTGGCACAGTGATTAAGCTTTTGGCTGCTAATCAAAAGGTTGGCAGTTCAAATCCACCAGCCACTCCCTGGGAACACTTTAGCATGGTCTTACTCTGTCTTACAGGAGTGGCTAGGAATCAGTATCAATGGCAACAAGTCTATGCCTAAAATAGTTTCAAAATAATAGTACCAAGATCATTATGAATAAATCTAGTGGTAATAAAATTAATGTAATTTAAAATTTCTGATATTCTTTTTGTCCTAAGACAATACACCTACTAGATACACAGTTAAAATGCTAGTTTGAATTGCTTGAAGTATTCTTTTCCCTCTGTTGTTATGCCACCACTGTGGCATTTAGTTAGATTCTTTTTTTCCAGTTTCTTTTAAATTTTGGGAGTTGTTTTTTATTCCCTTTCTGCTCTTACACAGTGATAGGATCAGCCTCTACAAGGTAGTTCTGAAGTGAATAAAATGTCATTATAGGCAAAGCACTGAAGAAAGAGCTGGGTAGCTGACTCCAGCCCAGCTTTGCTAAACTCTCTGAGCCTCAGTTTACTAATTTGTAAAATGGGTTGGATGACATGATTTTTAAATTTTAGTATTTTTTAATGTGTTTATGAAGATAAATTCGAAGGGAATACCCCATGAAATTGTCAAAAATAAAATTATATATTGTCCCTTGTGCCTGGATCTTCTGACGACCTTAGAGAGCCTCTGGGGTGTGGTAAGCTCCCACTGTTGATAAGGCAGAGCTGACCACAGCTTTAAGTGAATGGGAAAGCCAGGGAAGCACCCTGGGAACAAAAACAGACTCAGTAGGATTGTCTTTGGAAGCCACTGACTAGCACAGTGGCCAGCCTCCGACTTACTGCCTTCCTGGCTTTGCGCCAAGCACCTTGGCCCTTCTATTTCGCTTCTGCCCTGGCTGCTCTCCCCTTCACAGTTTGGTTACCAGAGCCAGTGAACCCACAATCTGATTTCCTTTCTTCCTAATGTTCAACCAGTGTTTCCCTGAGATCTTCTTAGGCAACAGCCACCATGTTAGGTTTTCGCAGCATACGACCGGAACAGTTGTGGTTTCTGCCTTCATAGAGGTTGCCATCTAGAGGAGAGGACACAAAATAGCAAATACCCAACAGTGTAGTCAACAAGATGACAGAAGTGGAGGAAGCTGTAGCAGCACTGAGGGAAGAGAAGCAGGCGTGCAAGGATCAGGCAGGGCTTCCTGGGGAACTAGGTCTGCCAGGGAGGGTACAGGAACCAGGCAAGGAGCAAGGCAGGGGTTTCAGGTAGAGAGAAGAGCACGTGCAAATACGAGGAGGTGAGAAAGACTAGTCTGTAGTTACATGTGGCTGGCTCCCTAAAGTGGGGACACGTCTAGATCAGGCAGAGTCACGCATGGCTAGTCATTGGTCCCTTAGTCTCCGTGCAGGGGTTTTGTTCCATATGTTGATGTAGGGGAGTCTCTGGGTGGTGCCAACGGTTAATGTGCTCAGATGCTAACATAAAGGTTGGAAGTTTGAGTCTAACTAGAAGTATGTTGCAAAGAAGACCTGACAATCTAGTTCTGAAGTCAGCCACTGCAAACCCCATGGAGCAGAGCTCTACTCTGACACATGAGGTTGACATGACTCAGAGTCAACTCAAAAGCAGCTGGTTTGGTTGGTGTGTTGTTGCTACGTGTCACTGAGTTGACTCCAACTCACAGTAACCCTACAGGACAGAGTAGAACTGCCACATAGGGTTTCCTTAGGCTGTAGTCTTCACAGGAGCAGATCAACAGGTCTTTTCTCCTGCAGAGTGGGTTTGAACCATTTGCAGCTGAGTGCTTAACCAGTGTACCACCAGGGCTCCTCTTGGCTAGGTGTGGCCTGCTCTTCTGAGAGTTGAGCCTATGGCTGTTCCGGGGAAGCCCAGGGTGCACATGAACTGCCAGCAGCAGCCTGCAGATGGCGGGTTCAGGCCCGGGTCTGGTCACAGGCAATGTAAGATGAGACTCTTCTCTAGGTTGGGCTGCTTCCCATGGGAAAGAGGCTAACCTGGAGACAACAGATCTCAGCAGTGCAGTGAAGATTAAACGGAAGTTTCCACATGAAGTGGGGCAAAGTCTCAGTCTGTACTTGACAAGACACTACATGACCTAGCCCCTCTTCTACCTCCCTACACTCTCCCTTCCCCTCTCAAAACCACACTGGCTTCCAGCTCCCCTTCCAACATACCAGGCATGCTCCTGCCCCAGGGCTTTTGTCACTGTGGATCCCTTTCCCCAGATTTTCATGAGGTTCTTTCCCTGGATTTCCATGTGGCTCACTCCCTCATTTCATATGGGCCTCTGCTCCACAGGAGGTTTTCCCTAGTCACTGTATTTAGAGGAGCCCCTGTTCCTCCTGTACTCCTGACCCCTTGTTCTGAGGCAGCACTCAGCCTCTGCTAGGTAATTCCTTATTGTCTGTCTTTTAGTCATCTGGTATTGCTCTAACAAAAATACCACAAAATGGATGGCTTTAACAAAGGAAAGTTTATTCTTACACAGTCTGGTAGGCTACAAGTCCAAATTCAGGATGTTTGCTCCAGAAGATTTCCCCCTTGTTGACTCTGGAAAAGAGTTCTTGTGTTGCTTCAGTTTTTGTCCAGAGAGCATCTTGGCACAGGAACCTCAAGTCTGAAGGACATGCTCTTCTCCCAGTGCTGCTCTTGATGTTGTCAGGTTCCCAACTCTATCTTTGCTTCCCTGTCTTCTATCTCCCATAGGATGAAAAGAAAAAAGGTGGTGCAAGCCACACTCCAGGGAAATTCCCTGAGTAAGGGTGTTGCAGTCCCACCCTAATCTTCTTTTAACATAATCATTGTATCTATTAGCCACAGGCAGAGATAAGGATGTATTATAGCATTGGAAAATCACAAAATACTGGGAATGAAGGCCCAGCCAAATGGCTACACACATTTTTGGGGGCATACAGTACAATCTATGACAGTCCACATCCCAGACTACAATATAAGGGCAGGGGGTTTTATCCTTTTCTATGTCTCCAGTGCCTAGAACAGGGCCTGACGAATAGTAGGTGCTCAATCAATGTGCACTGATAAATGGAGAGCTGTTGGTGATGGGGGAGGCAAATATGTGTCAGTCTGCTCTCCTGGCACTATGAGGACATTGACCACAAAGAGATGCTCTAACTGTCCTCTCAGATCTAATCCTCTTGGGATTTATGGTCTCTCCATAGTGCCCTCAACAGCTGTCTGCTCAGCCACTCGTAGCATCCCCAGGATGCTGCCTCTCAGGTCTGGTCTAATTCCTGAAGATGGGCTCTGCCTGTGTGCTCTTGAACAGCTGGGACTTCTGGACGCTGCTCCATCCAGGCTGCTTGCCCACTGGAGGCTCCCCTGCGAAGTCCTCTAAGATGCTCTGTGGATACAGAGATGAGGTGGTCCCTAATCTGGCCCATCCCCTTAGATTCTGAATCACCCCTTAGATTCCAAACTGGCCTTTAGATTCACAGAACCTATAGACTGTGTGTTAACCACATTCTAGGTTTCATGCAAGACTAGGACACTGAGAGGTGAGTGGAATGGAGAGCCAATCTTGTCATCTTATAAACCAAGATGCTGTAGTGTCCCAGTCACCGAGCTGGCTAGCTGCAAAGCCAGGACGCAAAAGAAGGTGTTCTACTTGACGTCACTGTTCTTTTGGTATCCCTTTGGCTGGAAACCCTGATGACATAGTGGGTTAAGTGCTATGTCTGTTAACCTAAAGATTGGGAGTTCAAATCCGCCAGGCGCTCCCTGGAAACTCTATGGGGTAGTTCTACTCCGACCTCTAGGGTCGTCATGAGTCAGACACAACTTGATGGCAGTGGTTTTTTTTTTTTTTTTTTTTTTTATTCCTTTTGCTAGCCCCATTCTCTTGTAAGGTAATACAAAAATAATTCATGTTCAATAGATCTCATGAGGATGCTCTGAAGTTTAAAAATTAACATATATTGCAAGTGTTTGTAACCTTTAATGTGTCTTACAAATCTGGACTTTTCTCCAGAGTCTTACACAGTGACTTACACACAAGGGGTGGTCATTAAATGCTTTGAGGATGAGTTGGTCTCAGATCCACAGGTCTCACCTCGGCAGTGCTTCCTCCCTCTCTCTTTGCTCTTGCTCTGTCCTCCCACCCATCACCCCCCCAGTTACTGAGTATGTACAGTGTGCCAGGTGCTGGGCCAGGTGCTTGCTAGACAAGAAATCAGACCTCGTCCTGCCCACAAAACATTCACAGCCCAGTTGGGAGAGACAGACAAGGAATGAGACAAAATGCAGCGTGAAAAGTGCATGGCAGAAGCGTGCCAGGCTGCCATGGGAACAGAAGCAGGCCTCACAGCCCCAACAGTGAAAGCAGAAAGCAGAGCCTTACCTCTGTGCATGGCTTTCTGCTTTTCAGACAAATGGGGTGCGAAGGGGGGAGGCACAGAAGATTAAGAAATGGAATTTTCCCAATCCCATTTTATTTGCCTTCCTAAACTGTCACCTTAGTTGACCTTACATTCTTTCCACAGAAAAAGAATACAGATACAAAGAAGCAGTCTTGGTGGCACAGTGATTAAGCACTCAGCTGAAAGGTTGGTGGTTTGAACTCAACAGCCACTCTGTGGGAGAAAGATGTGGCAGTCTGCTTCTGTAAAGATTATAGCTTGGAAACCCTATAGGGCAGTTCTACTCTGCCCTATAGGGTCACTATGAGTCAGAGTCCACTTGATGGCACACACACAACAACAAAGACACTCTTACACTGCCCCCACAAACAAAGCTTTTATAGCAGCTATCTCTGCATTGTAACTATTTCTTGATATTTGTTTTTCAGAAAGCCTTTGCAGCATCAGCTGACATGAAGCTGTAAAGGCTAAGCATTTAGAATTCATCACTCAGCCTGGAGGGTCCCCTGGGAACATGGCCCCAGATTTGCTGCTGGCCCTGACCTGAAACCAGTACTGAGGTCAACTTTTCTAACAAGAATGGACTGAATTTGGGGATACAGTATGAGCACATGGTATGTGTACTTTATGGTTTTATACATTCATAGGAGGCTGCCCTACTGGTTTTATTTCTAGATGGGAAAGTAGAGGTTAGAGAGGAGGGGACAGGTGTTAGTTAAGAGGATTCTAGAAGAGTGAAACGGAGGAGTGTGCTGTCACAGGGTGAGGAGAGCAGATGGAGTGGCAGATAGCTGGGCATGCAAAGTTGATTTGGATTGTATACTTTCACTTAATCATCATCATAATAAAAAAGAATTTGTTGGACTACCTCAGACAAGCAGAATTCTCACCTCCTATTAATGAGTCTCTCCACAATTCACTTTTAGTCTGGTGCGCAAATTACATGAATTGTCGAGGAAGAGTGAATTTAACCCTTGCGTGGTAGGTGATGCTATGGTAACATACAACCCCCAAACTTGGGCCTTAAAATCACAAAGGTTTAATTTTACACTACATTCTGGTGGTGCATCGGTTAAGTGCTTGGCTGTTAACTGAAAGGTTAGAGGTTCAAACCCACTCAGCAGCTCCATGGGAGAAAGAACTGGCAATCTGTTTTCTTAAAGATTACAGCCAAGAAAACCCTGTGGGACAATTTCACTCTATCACCCAGAGGCTGCTGAGTTAGAATTGACTCGAGGGCACCCAAAACAACCTGTTCATCATGGGTTGGTGGAAGGCTCTACTCTGTGTCATCCTCACTTGGGGGCTCAGTGTCTGACCCCTACTGGAGGATTGAAGATAGAGAATGCCACTCTGGTTCTGGATGCTTTCATGTGGAAGTGACACCTATTATGTCCACTCCTATTCACAGGCCTGTATGAGTCACATGGCCATGCCTAACATGAAAGAGGTGAGGAAGCATGTGGTAGGCAATAATGTTTATCCCTAATTCCATCCCTAGCAATCTCTGAGGGCTGCTAGGATTCTTCAGACCTCCTATGAACTGATCTATTCTACCTCTTCACCTCTAGGTTAAGGTTAAATCTGAGAACCTGGTGGGGCCAGTGAATTAATATCACTCTTATTTGGGCTGGGAAACCTGGTGGTGTAGTGGTTAAGTGCTATGCCTGCTAACCAAAAGGTCAGCAGTTCAAATCCACCAGGTGCTCCTTGGAATCTCCAGGGCAGTTCTACTCTGTCCTATAGAGGTGCTATGAGTTGAAACCTACTCAGTAGTAATGGGTATGGGTTATTTAGGCTGGACTTCCAAATGCTGCATGGGAGGAAATACATGTGTGTGCATGTGTGTCTGCACATGTGTGTCCTCATAGGCTCCTGCTGGTGGGAAGAGGTCATGTTGGGCGTGGGTCATGTGGTACCTGCGGGAGACCTTCTTTCAGGCACAGCCTAGGCCTTGTTTTCTCAGAAGGGGCTGCATTAAGCTAAATATTGGCTTATCGAAAAACAATGATTCTCAAATTTCAGGGAAGAGCTTGTGAAAAATGTAGCTTCTTGGGTATTGTCCTTAAAAAACAAAAACCAAAACCAAAACCAAACCCACTGCCATCAAGTCGATCCCCCATGCCTGACAGGGTCTCCAAGGCTATAACCTTTATGAAGCAGTCTGCCACACCTTTCTCCCATGCAACAGCTGGTGGGTTCAAACTGTAAACCTTTTGGTTAGCAGCCGAGCTGATAACTACTGCACCACCAGGGCTCCTTAGAGGGTCTAAGTCAGTGGTTCATGAGAATCTGCATTTAACAAGAGTCCCAGGTGGATCAGAGGCTTCTTTTCCAAAACGTTGCTATAATGGTAACCCTCCAATTCCCTGTCACTGTAGGAAACTTCTAGGCCTACAGCATCCGAGAATAGAACAGAGATTCAGCAGCTGAAACTGCTCCAACTGGGGCTCCTGGGTGTCCCACAAGTTACTGCTTTAAATTCGCTCATTCAGAATGCCCCAGCACCAGGGTAAGGCTCCTGGGGTCTCCCAAAGGCTCTGGGGCTCAATAAGAAGGTGCTGATATCCCTGCTGTAGAAACCCAGGGCCACCCCTTCTCCACTGAGGCTGCAGCATTGATGCAGAAACCAGCCAAGATCTGCACTGAGGTACCCTGGGTCCCACTTCTGGCCCCACCACTAACGTCTCTGTGTCTATGGCAGGTTACTTAATGACTCTGAGATATTTCCTATTTGGACTGGGAGAACCAAGGTCTATTTTTGTTTAAAGGGTTCTCAGGTGATTAAAGGAGATAATGCAAAGAAGCAGTTTGGCACAGAGCAGCCACCCCCTATGTGGGAGCTGTACTGCTATTCATGCAGGAAGCCCAGACGTGGGACTGGGTGGAACAGGCCAAGACGAAGACTCACTGTGGAGGACTAGGGAGAGAAGAGAGCTCTGCCTAACTTAGTGGGCACCAAATTCCAATGGTACCCATTCCATGAGGGGCCAGTCCAGCACTGGCCTGGTCAGGGGATGTGGGTACTTTCACAGGGTGCCACAGAGCCCATGTGGCAGAAACACTGTAGCTTCCTCCTTTGGCCATAGGAACTGCTTGCTGGGCTGCTTGGTTGTCTCTGAGCTCCTTCTCCTGCCCTTCCTCCTGCTTGTCATTTTTGCCTTCCTCTAGTTAATGTAACTTCAATAATATTTAGTCAATCTCCCTTTGCTCAAATGAAGATCTCAAACAAAATCAATTCTTATGTATGCAAGCATTTTTCCCAACAGCTGCCATTGGTTTGGGCAACCAGATGGCTCTTAACATTCATTTGGCTGTCAGAGAGAGCCGTGCATGCCAGATTCAAAATTCCTGGTGCAGGGAGCAAAGGGTCTAAATGAAGTTAGGGGATGGAAGAAGTGCCTCATCACCAGGGTCGAGGAGAGAGAGGCTCTGACAGGCCAGGCCCACAGTGGGTTCCCTGGGCCTCTCTGCAGCCATGGCACTGGGTATACATTCTCTGCAGCAGCCCCTTTCCTGCGCAGAGTTAAGCACAGGACCACCAGTGGGCCAGACCACTGAGCAGAGAGGGGAATTAGAAAGCAAGCTGGTCTGATCTGGGCAGCAATGGCTGGGGGTGGCTTCTAGGCACTTTTAGGAGCAATGGCAGAGGTGCTGGGAGTCCACTTTGAGATGCCTCACTTGGTGGGCACTAGACTGAGGTTCAGAGATCTTGTTTCAGAAGGTTCTTCCTTGCGTGGCCCACTGAGAAACGTGGCTCAGCCCCTCTGGGATCTGTCCACTGGTCCCATTCCCTCCTTCCCACTAAACTCAGGTTTTCAGCAAACAGTTGGTCAGACACTGGGTATGAGAGGGTGGGCAAGGCCTGGTTGCTGCCCTCAGAGGCATCTCATGCTGGTGGGGCAGTCAGACAGAAGTAGAATCTTGCCAGGGCTCTTAAGCATACCGTGCAAGGCGGTGCTGCTTGTCTTTGCTGTACATCAGAATCACCTGAGGTGCTTCTGAAAATGCCACACTGAGTGGCTTTGTTCAAGCACTTCTGAACAACTGTTTGAGGCAGTCACTGGTGAAATTATACCCAACCTTCTGCATCAACTCTGTGCTAAGTGCTTTTATTCATGCTTTAAAAAGCCAATTCATTTAACCTATAAAACATTAGGAGGCAGATATTGTCATTAACTGCCCAAAACCCAATTCATTGCTGTTGAGTTGATTCCAACTCACAGTGGCCCTGGAATACAGAATAGAGCTGCCCCATGGGATTTCCAAGGCTATAATCTCTACAGAAGCAGACTGTCACATCTATCACCCATGCAGCAGCTGGTGGGTTCAAACTGCTGACCTTCTGGTTAGTGGCTGAGTGCTTTAACACTGCACCACCACTCTTGTTGTAGATACTCATTGTTGTGGCCACTGTGTCAATCCATTTTCTTGAAGGTCTTCCTCTTTTTCACCGACGCTCTACTTTACCAAGTGTCTTAGTTATATAATGGTGCTTTAACAGAAATATCACAAGTGGATGGCTTTAAAAGGAGAAATTTTATTTTGTCACAGTCAAGCTGGCTCAAAGGCCAAATTCAGGATGTCAGCTTCAGGGGAAAGCCTTTTCTGTTGGCTCTGGAGGAAGTTCTTTGTCATCAATTTTTTCCTGGACTGGGAGCTCCTGAGGTTCAGGGACTCCAGTCCTTTCCAAAGGACATTTTGTGCTCCTGGCACTGCTTTCCTGGTGGTAGGAGGTCCCTATTCTCTGCTTGTCTCCCTTTCCTTTGGATCCCAAGAGATGGCTTCAAGGCACAATACACTGATTCCCACCCCAGCAACACAACTGCTGCCCATCTTCCCTTATTAACCTCATAGAGACAGAATTTATAACATACGGGAACATCACAGAACACCAAGAATCAAGGTCTAGCCAAACAGCTCTACACAGTTTTGCGGAGACACAATTCAATACATGACACTAAGCATGATCTTCTTCTCCAGGGCATTAATTGTGGATGCAAGTAAAATGAAATCCCTGACAACTTCAATCTTTTCTCCATTTATCATAATGCTGCTTACTGGGCCAGTTGTGAGGACTTCTGTTTTCTTTACGTTGCTGTGCAATCCATACTGAAAACTGTAGTCTTTGATCTTCATCATTAATTGCTTCAAGTCCTCATCACTTTCAGCAGGCAGGGTTGTGTCACTGGCACATCAAAAAGTGTTAACGGCTCTCCCTCCCAGCCTGATGCGGCATTCTTCATCATATAGTCTACTTTCTCTGATTATTTGATTATTTGTTTCTCTGATTATTTGTTATATAGTTCTACTTTCTCTAATTATGGTGAAAGGATATAATACTGGCATACATCTTTCCTGAGTTTAAACCATGCAATATCCCACTGTTTTGCAAAAATGACTGTCTCTTGGTCTACTTTCAGGTTCTTCATGAGGACAATTAAATGTTCTGGAATTCCTATTTTTTTGCAATGTTATCTATAATTTTCTGGGAACCATACGGTTGAATGATTCTTCATAGTCAATAAAACACAGGCAAACATCTACCTGGTATCCTCTGCTTTCAGTCAAGATTCATCTGACACCAGCAACAATATCCTTTATTCTACATCCTCTTCTGATTTTCTGGTAGTTCCCCATAGATGTACTCCTATAACCATTTTTTACTTAACTTCAACAAAATTTTACTTGAGTGTGTTATTAATTATATTTTGCCACTAATTTCTGCATTCTGTTGGATCGTTTTTCTTTGGAATGGGCAGAAATATGGATCTCTTCCAGGTGGTTGGTAAGCTAGCTGTCATCCAGATTTCTTGCCATACACGAGTGTGTGCTTCCAGTGTTGCAGGCATTTGTTGCAACATCTCAGTTAGTATTCTTGCAGCCTTGTTTGTCACCAGTGTTTTCAGTGTAGTTTTGACTTTTTCCTTCAATATCATTATATGTTATCTCCTGAATCGGTTGAATGCCAACAAATTATTTTTGGTGCAGTTATTCTATGTGTTCCTTCCATCTTATTTCGATGCTTCCTGTATCATTCAATATTTTGCCCACACAGTGTATTTCGACTCAAGACTTGAATTTTTTCCTCAGTTCTTTCAGCTTGAGAAATGTCAACTGAGTTTTCCCCTTCTGATTTTCTAACTCCAGTTCTTCTCACATTTTATGTTAATACTTCCTCTTCTTGAGTTGCCATTTGAAATGATCTGGTCAGCTCTTTCCCTTCATAAATTCTTCCATTTAGTTCAGATACTCAATGTTCAAAAGCAAGTTTCAGAGTCTCTTCTGACATCTATTTTGCTCTTTTCTTTTTTCTTGTCTTTTTGATGATCTCTTGCTTTCTTCATTGTTTTAGTTAGCTAGGGCTGCTCTAACAGAAATATCACAGAGTGGATGGCTTTAACAAAGGAAGGCTTATTCTTACATAGTCTGGTAGGCTGCAAGTCCATATTCAGGGTGTCTGCTCCAGGGGAAGGCTTTCCCCTAGTCGGCTCGGGAGAAAAGTCTGGCATTGTATCAGTCTTTGTCCAGGGAGCGTCTTGGCGCAGGAACCTCAGGTCTGAAGGATACACTCTTCTCCCGGTGCTGCTTTCTTGATGGTACGAGGTTCCCAATTCTCTGTCTGCTTCTCTGTACTTTTATGTCTTGTAGGATGAAAGGATTAAGGGTGGGGCAAACCATACTCCAGGGAAACTCCCTTTACAGTGGAGCTGGGAGGTAATCCTATGAAGGGATTTACGCTCCACCCTAACCTTTAACATACAGCATAGGAAAACCACAAAATGAAGGACAGTCACAAGATACGGGAATCATGGCCCAGCCACATGGCTACACATATTTTTGTGGGGACACAATTCAATCCATGACACTCATATATGATGTCCTTCATGTCATCCTATGACTTGTCTTGTCTCAGTCATTAGTGTTCAGTGATCCAATTCATTCTCGAGACGGTCTCTAAACTCAGGTAGGATATATTCAAGGTCATACTTTGTCTCTTGTGGACTTGTTTTAATTTTCTTCAGCTTCAATTTGAACTTACATATGAGTAACCGACGGTCTGTTCCACAGTCAACCCTTAGCCTTGTTCTGACTAATATTGAACTTTTCCATCATCTTTTTTGACAGATACAGTTGATTCAATTCTTGTGTTTTCCATCTAGTGAGATCCATATGGATAGTCACTGTTTACACTGTTGAGAAACAGTATTCGAAATAAGTAAGTTGTTGGTCTTGCAAAATTTCATTATGTGATCTCCAGCACTGCTTTAATTGCCAATGCCATTAGCCTTCTGAAAACCAAAAACTCAACCCATTGTTGTTGATTCTGACTTACAGCAACCCTATAGGTTACAGTAGAACTGCCCCAGAGGGTTTGCAAGGCTGTAAATATGTATTAAAGTAGCCTACCACATCTTTCTGTAGTGAAGCTGCTAGTGGGTTTGAAACAGCAACCTTTCAATTAGCAGTAAAAGTGCTTTAACCACTGCAATACCAGGGGTCCTACATTAGCCATTAGAGAGATACAAATCCTAACTACAATGAGATACTACCTCATCTCTGCAAAAATGGTACAGATTACAAAAACAGGTAACAACACATGCTGGTGAGGTTGTGGGGAGACTGGAATCCTTATTCACTGCTGGTGAGATTGTTAAATAGTAGAACTAGCATGAAAAACAGAATAGCACTTCCTCAAAAGGCTAGAAACAGAGCAAAATTATGATCCAGCAGTCCCACTACTATGTATACACCCTTAAGATCTAATAGCTGTGACACAAACAGACATATACACACTAATGTTCACTGCAACATTATTCACAATAGCAAAAAGATGGAAACAATTTAAGTGCCCATCAGTGGATGAATGGATGAACAAAATGTGGTACATACATAACATGGAATTCTTTATGAAGCTATGAAGAATAACAGAGCTGTGATGGCACAGTGGTTAAGAGCTTGGCTGCTAACCAAAAGGTCAGCCGCTTGAATCTACCAGCTGCTCCTTGGAAACCCTAAGGGCAGTTCTGCTCTATCCTATAGTCAGAATGGACTCAATGGCAACAAGTAGTTTTGGGGAGGGCTACAGTTCATAAAACACCATATAACATGGATGAATCTGAAGGACATTATGCTAAGTGAAATAAGTCAGTCACAAAAGGACAAATACCACGTGAGACCTCTACTATGAAGACCCATGAAAAGCTTTATACCCAAAACGAGACAATCTCTGATGACTATGAGAGAGGGGAGACGTGGGAATGGAAAAGCACTAAATACACAATAGATAAGTAGTAACTTTAGTGAAGAGTAAGTACATAATACTGGGGCAAAGCACAACTAGTCCAAGGCAAAGTAACAGAATCTCCACAGGCACATGCAGACTCCACAAGAGGCTTCATTACTGGTCTGAGAGTTGTGGGAACGTCTAGCTCAACTGGCGTGACAGAGTTTCTTTAAAAAAATGTTCTACCTTCTACTTTGGTGAGTAGCCTGGGGGGTCTTAAAAGCTTGTGAGTGGCCATCTAAGATATCAGTGGTCTCACACAGCCTGGAGTAAGGGACAACAAAGAAAACTAAATACACAGGGGAAATATTAGCCCAAATGGCTAATGGACCACAACTACTGCAGCCATCACCAGACTGAGCCCTGCACAATTAGATGGTATGTGGCTACTACTACCCACAGGTATGACAGGGATCATAATAGAGGGGCCTGGACAGGGACAGAGGAAAATGTACAAAAAATTTTACCTCACAGACACACAGTAAGACTAGACTTACCAGTCTGACAGAGACTTGAGAAGTTGAAAAAGTATGGCTCCCAGACACCCTTCTAACTCAGTTCTGAAGTCATTCCTGAGGTTTACTCTCCAGCCAAAGATTAGACAAGCCTATGAAACTAAATGGGCACACCAGCCCAGGGGCAACGACAAGGCAGGAGGGGTCAGGAAAGCTGGTAATGAGGAATCCACGGTTGAGAAAGGGAGAGTGTTGACCTGTCATAGGGTTGCCAACCAATGTTACCAAACAGCATGTGTATTAATTATTCAATGAGAAGCTAGCTTGTTCTGTAAATCTTCATCTAAAGCACAGTAAAAAGGACAAATACCACGTTTCCATATCTTTCAAAAGACAAAAAATAGGTATATGTGCTGAAAGCAACTTTCTTTGGTGGTTACCAGGGATAGCAGGAAGAGGGAGGAGGAATTGTCTCTAGACAGTCTGACCCAAACACCAAACCTGGTGTTGTTCAGTGTGACTCACAGTGACCTTACAGGGCAGAGTGGAACTGTCCCATATGGTTTCCAAGGATCAGGAGATTCAAATTGCCAGTCTTTTGTTAGTAGCCATAGCTCTTAACCACCGTGCTATCATGGCTCCCTCTGGACAGTAGACATTTGTTATTTTAGGTGATGGGAAAGGCCATACCAAATGTAGGGGGTGAACTGAGCTACCCTGACCACAGTTAATGATGACACTAAGATGTACACAAGTATAAGGGACATTACTAGTAAGTGCTATAACAAATACACAATTTTGGAGCCCTGGTGGCACAGCGGTTATGAGTTCAGCTGCTAACCAAAAGGTCAGCAGTTTGAATCCACCACCTGCTCCTTTCAGACATTACAGGGCAGTTTTACTCTGTCTTACAGGGTCGCTATATGTTGGAATTGACTCAATGGCAACAGGTATACATAATTTTGCAGCAACAGCAGTAACAACCAAAAAATTTATAAGTGGTCACCTAGGGAGACAGGTATGCATATACATGTACAAGAAGGTGTATATGTGTATATACACCTGTATGTGTACATATATAGGTATATCCGTAAGTATACGCATATACATGTTTATATGTGCTGCCCACATCTATTAAAAAGAACCCATGGTCACAGTCATGGACAATTCCCAGACACAAGGAATTACGTTGCAGGACTGCTACTGGTTTGAAGGCTTAGGACCATAGTCTTTAGGACAACTTGGTCAACTGGCATGACATAATGCATAAAGTTCATGTTCTACATGCTAGTTTGGTAATCAGTATCTAAGGTATTAAAACTTAGAAGTGGTCATCAAAGATACAACTACTGTTGGACTCTACTGGTCTGGAGCAAAATAGAGAAAAGGAATCCAAAGACTCAAAGAAGAAACTAGTCTACAGAACTAACTGCCTGTGTAAAAACCATGGTTTCATCTATACTGAGACCAGAAGAATTAGAAGGTGCATGGCTACTACTAGTGACTATTCAGACCAGGGACACAACAGATGGATCTGAAATGAATGATATAAAATAGTAGAACAAACCTCAAATTCTTAAAAATGGCAAGACTTCATGGATTAATAGATACTAGAGGAACCTTCAAGGAAAGTTCCACTAGAGGAACCATGCCCAGATGTACCCTTTAAACTTTGAACTCTTGGAGGTTGTCTTTCAGTTGGATAATAGATGGGCTCATAAAATAAACAGTATCACCCACGAGTACTACCTACTTCAGACCAAATGATCAACATTTACCCTAAAGCAAGAAGTTTGGAGGTAGGTTAGGGGGAGCTAGATTAACAGAAACTGAGCAGTTGGAACAAAAATAATGAGAAAGTTGAAACAATGTGGAAAATATAACTGATGCCACTGAAAAAATGCACAGAAATTGGTAAAAAGGGCATCTGATTTGCTCTATAAACTTCCACCAAAAAGAATAAAATATTTAAAAGTTGGAAAAAAGTATTAAATAATATATTGAACTGCGAAAATGTATTGCAAAAGACCTCCTTAAAGTGCTAAGAAGCAAAGACATAACTTTAAGGATTAAAGTGTGTCTGACCCAAGCCATCCAAGTCATGGTGCTTTTAACTGCCTGACATGCATGAATAAGCTGGACAATGAATATGTTACATGTGGTGTGTTGGTTAAGCATTCCAGCTGCTAACCGAAAAGGTTGGTAGTTCAAATCCACCATGTACTCCTAGCAAATTCTATGGGGCAGTTCCACCTCATTCTATAGGGTTGCCAAGAATCAGAATCGACTCAACAGCAGTGGGTTTGGATTTTACAGTGTTTAATATCATCACTCACTTCTTGAAACTTGCCTGTAGGGGCTTCAGTTCCAGGGTTACTTCTTTTGGGAAATACTTCCTGACTACCTCCTACCATAGGCTGTTGGGTGCCTTCCTACTGTGTTCCTACACTAACGTGTCCCTCATACACCTTCACTGCCTGGATCTTCTGCAGGACAGCTACTCTATGCAGCAGGGCTGTGTTCCCAGGGCCTCACAATGCCCTGACTGAATGAGGAAATAACTGTTAAGAGTTCTGTGAGAAAGGGACACCAAGATATGATTACACAAGTATGTGATGCACTGGGAGGAGACCTTATGAAAGGTAAAACAGGAGGGAACAGGAGAAGATGAAGGAACTTCATACCATAATGCAGGCCTGATTCCTAAGAAGTGGGAAGAAGGGAGGATCAAGTAGGAAGAGTTTCAGACTTCAGGGAAGTTCTAAGAAAGAGTTGATCAGGCCATTGGGGAGATCTTGAGCCAATTACCCATTGTAAGAATCTCACAGCTCATTAGAATGGACCAGCACTAGTACCACCAACATGCTTGGTTATTGACTGGAAACAGCCCAAGGGAAGCATGGCCTCAGCTTAAATGCAGTGGATACAGAGAAAATGCTGGGGCTTTCACTGATTTTGCACTCCACAGCAGCAGATCTAAGCCCCACATTTTCATGGTTGCCACAGTAACTCACAGACTGGAGGCTGGCCACATCCCAAGACTGCAGGGTAAAAACTAGCAATGCTAAGAGCTTTCACCTTGATATAGGGAGAGGAAGTGTGTTCATAGGCCCCCTGAGCCAGCTTTCATATCTTCATATTAAGCAGGTTCATTCGGAACACAGTAGGGTTTAGATATTAAAATTGTTACTAAAGTTATTTTCAATTCTGCACATTTCCTCCCAGGTCTTAGCCATGTTTACATTACTGCAATTATTATGCAGATAGTACTTTATACTTTTAGAAAAATTGTTAATTATAATAATTATTATTCCCTCATGTTTCTGCCACAGTTTTCATAATTTTTAGTGTTTGAATAATATTAAAAAGTGGATTATCATAATTTCCTAAACCACTCCCCTACTGTTCAACATTTTCACTGTTCCTGTTTCCTTACAACTAATGCTCATATATACATCTTTGGGCATAACTAGTTTCTATTGAATTAAGCATCCAGAATAAATTTCTAGGCATGAAGTAACAGAATCAATAGTTTTACGACTAAGTTTTGCCAAACTGCTTTCTAAAAATGTTTGTCAGCTCTGATTTATAATGTGTCAGCCAGTCACTGCTACTGAGTCAATTCTGACTCATAGCAGCCTTATAGGACAGAGTAGATCTGCTCCATAGAGTTTCCAAGGAATGCCTGGAGGATTTGAACAGCTGACTCTTTGGTTAGCAGACAGAGTGCCTATCTACTATTCCACCAAGGTTCCAGTTATAATGTGTATGAGTTATTTATTGCTATGTAACAAATGACCACAAAACACAGTGCTCAAAAGAATGTGCATTTATTATCTCAGTTTCTGTGGATCAGGGGTTTGTGCATAGCTTGGCTGGGCTCTCTGCTTCAGGGTCTCTTATAGGCTGCAGTGATGGTGTTAATGAGGCTGGGGTCTCATTTGACCGCAGGGAAATAGTCTTTCCTAAGCTCACATTTAGACGGTGGCAGAATTCAGTTTCTCACGGGTTTCTGTTTTTTGCTGGCTGTTGACTGGCTGCTGACCTTAGGGTCTTGTCATCTGGGCCTCTTCAACACAGCCACTTTCTTTATCAAAGCATGCAAGCTGGGAATGCAATAAAGGGTCTGCCTGGAAAATAGAAGCCACAGTCTTTTGTAACCTAATCACATAAGTGACATTCCCTCAACACTGTCATATTCTATTGGTTAGAAGCAAGAGGAATAAAGAAAGAGGATTATACAAAGTCAAGACTGCCACAAACAAGGATGACTGGGGCTACCTACCACTGATGCCATCGAGGACATACGCATGTACCAATTTTAGTATAACATTCAAAACTAACACTGAGTGTTCTAGCACTTAAATCTTACTAGTGTACCCCAAACCCACTGTAGTCAAGTTGATTCTGACTCATAGACACCCTGTAGGACAGAGAAGAACTGCCGCAAAGAATTTCCAAGGAGTGCCTGGCAGATTTCAACTGCCAATGTCATGATTAGCAGACACAGCACTTAACCACTATGCCACCAGAGTTTCCATTACTAGTATACTAGATGTAAAACACTTTTTTTTATTATGATTGAGTGAAAATGTACATTCCCATATAAATTTACACGCCCACCTATATGCTGCTTCCACTGCTCTCCCTGCCCAGTGACAGCACGTTATTCCTCTCTGCTCCATACATGTCTCATCTTCCCAACAGTCTCCTTTCCCCTCCTCTCCACCCACACCCCTTACTCCAGCCAGAGGTCCACAGGATGATAGCCTATAGATGCATAGAACCATAAAGTGCATCCAATATGTGGTATCTCTGCATCGCCAAGTCCAATTCATTCAAGTTTGAAGAGTGGACCCTCATAATGATTTATAGGCAAGGGCAATATCAGGACCAGAGGCCATGCTACCAGGGGAACTCTGAAGTTGCTGGACCATGAATTGTGGTCTTTTAGTGGAGATCTCTGGTGCACCCTTTTCATTCTTGTGTTGCCAGTGAGAGTCAACTTTGTGAGCTCCATTGCGGCTGTCACAGGTGGTGGCCAGGCACCATCCAGTTCTTCCGGTCACAAGTCGGTGTAGGCACCCACACATGTGGGTCTCTCTGTCTTCTGGGTTGTCTTTCCCCCATGTCATTTTGGTCCTCAGAGAGCATCCGTTTCTGCTGAGTTGGGACCATTTGCTGTGCCCTCGGATGGCAGCTAGGCAGCTTTTAAGACCCCAGATGCCACTCACCAATGTGGGGTGCAGAGAGCCCTCTTAGCAATATGCTAGCTGTGCCAATTGGCCTCGATTTCGCCTAAGAGCATGGTCCCCTGTCCCAGGTACTCTGTCCTTGCATTACTGGGTTAAGATGGAAGGAGTATTCCAGTTATGTTGAAGTCTACTTAATGTTGTTCTTGTTTCTAATGTGTGCTATCACCAATTTCACCCAACCAAGTTTCTAGCAACTATGTAATCTAAACCCTCCCCCTTCCCTCCTCCTCCCCCCTCCCTCCCCCCATGAAGCCATCAAAGAGTCTTTTCTTCTATGCATAAGTCTGTTTTTGAGTTTTTATTGTAGGAGTCTCATGCAATATTTGTCTTTGTGTCTCTGACTACTTTCACTCAACATAATGTCTTCCAGTTGAAACCAAGTTAGGAGATGTTTCCTGGAATCATCATTGTTCTTTATCATTGCATAGTGCTCCATTGAGTATATATACCATAGTTTACTTATCCATTCCTGTGTTGTTGGGCATCTGGGTTGATTCCATATTTTTGCTATTGAGGACTGTGCTGCGATAAACATTCTTGTACATGTATCCGTTGGTGTGAATGGCCTTGATTCTGTAGGATATATTCCAAGTAGTGGAATTACTGGGTCAAATGGTATATCTATATCCATTTTTTTTAAGGAAGCATCAGATTGCTTTCCAAAGAGGCTGGACCATTTTGCAGTCCCATCAACAGTGTAGGAGAGTTCCACTTTCTCCACAGCCTCACTAGCATTTATTGTTTTGTGTTTTTCAGATCATGGCTAAACTTGTTGGGGTGAGATGGTATCTCATTGTCATTTTCATTTGAACTTCTTTAATAACTAAAGATCCTGAACATGTCCTCATGTGTTTTTTGGCTGCCTGGATCTCCTCTTTAGAGAAATGTCTGTCCATCTCCTTTGCCCATCGCTTAATTGGATGATTTATCTTCTTCTTACTTATATTTTGTAGTACCTTGTAGAGTATGGAGATCAGGCACTGATCTGATACAGAGTTGCCAAATATTTTTTCCCATTCTGTAGGTGGTCCTTTAACTCTTGTGATAAAGTCTGTGGATGAGCAAGTGTTTGATTCTTAGTAGTTCCCATTTATCTATTTTCTCTTCTGTTGATTGTGGTTTGACAGATTTTGAAGTCTGTCTACATTGTGTGTTAAAACTTCCATTGTTGCTCCTACTTTGTCTTGGATGAGCTTTATCGTTTTAGATTTGATATTTAGGTCTTTTATCTAGTTTGAGCTGGTTTTTGTATAAGGTGTAAGATATGGATCTTGTTTCAATTTATTGCAGATGGATATCCAATTCTGCCAGCACCATTTGCTGAAGAGATTGTTTTTGCCCCAGTTTAATGTCTTAGGAAAATACTATCTTCTATTTTAAAGACTTTTTCCCCTGTCTGTGTCTCTCTCAAGGTCTCTTGGGTCCTTGTGCTTAGCAGCTATTAATGCATGGTGCTATTAATGCACCATGAATTACCATCTGATAGTAACCTTTGGAAGTGCCCTTTATGGGGCTTTGAAAAGTTATAAACACAGACCTGTATTAAGAAGCAAGGAACTCCCAGGGAGGTTTCCAGTCTCAAGGAATTGCTGATATTTGGGCAGTAACTCTAAGACCTGAGTAACCTGGTAACTATACTACTTATAGCAATTAACATTGAAGAAACCAATTTTATTTTTAAGGGCTACAATATACTCTTACTGGGCATAAAATTTTACAAACTATAATTGCCAAGGCAATCCTGTAATACACATATTAAAGACACAAGATGACACAGTAGGAAGCTGTAGGGTAGTTTCTCCACCAAAGCAACTACCAAGATGGAAAGAATGACTGGAATGAACTATTACAGAACTCCAGAAACTGATCGGACACTTACAACAACCAGAGTAAAGCTTGATGGAGGGAGAGTCTGCTAACTTTTCATGTGAGGGTAGTACGCACAAAGCAGCTATCATCCTCATTCCTCAGCTTTGCTGTGGCTGTGGGGAAAGCAGCTCACATTTCTGAGGCAGCTGGCTAATGACAAGGTAAGAAAGCAATGGGGACCTTGTCCTCTGAAAATTTTTGTTGGCTGGTGGTACCCTCAGGGACTGGCACAGATGCTTGTACTGGTTTCATTTCTCTTGGCTGCAGCGGCTCCCCCCAGCAGCATCTACTGGAAGATTTAAAGGGTCTAAGTCTCTTTTTATTTCCCTTTTAAATCCAGACATTTCAGGAAATCTTTACTAGGTTACCAGCTAAATGTACAGACAATAGAAAGAAACTTCACTGATCCCACATAACAAGGAATATAGACTTGGCAAAAACAGGTTGGAAAAGTCACAGATGGTTCCAGCCCTCAACAAGCTAAAATCAGCAATCCTGGAGGAATGGAAGAATCAGATTTTCAGAGTTACAACACTATAATGCTCAGAAGGTCCTATTCTCAATGGAAAATTATAAAACATAAAGAGGAATTGGAAAACATGGCTATTTACAGAAAAAATAATTTGACAGAAACTATGTCTGACAAAGTGCAGATACTGAAATTACTACTCTAAAACACTGTTACATCAACTATGCTGAATATGCTCAGTGAGCTAAAGGAAACTATGGACAAAGAACAAAAGGAAACCAGGAAAACAATATATGAACAATAAAACTCTTAGTAAATAGGCATTATTACAATAAATCAAAGGAGGTGGGGCTAAGATGGCAGAGTAGCTGCATGTATCCTATGAGCCCTCTAACAACAAAGAAACAGAAAAACAACTGAGTGTACTATACAGGCCATTCTAGAAGCCCTGAGGTATTGGAGGGAAATGGAGAGACTGCACTGGGTGTCAGAAAGAGGAGAACAGGTCCAGAATTAAATCCACACCCTGCAGAGGGCCCTAGTACTGCCAACTGACTGCAGATGCAGCACAGTGGCAAGGCAGTGATCAGACCATTGGCACACTGAGCAGTGTGTTCATCTCAGTGAGGAAGCTATAAGCTTTACATGGCTGCATCTACAGAACTAGAGGACTTTCACTTGAGCTAAGTGCTTATGAATTTAAATCTTATGTATTTAAATCTTTCCTATAGGTTGATCTTCTCTCCCTTTCTCCAGGACCCCCTCCCCCCTGTTCTGCTTTGCAATGAGTGCTAAATTCTGACACACTACCTGGGCCAAAAGTGGGATACCTCATGCACACATCTTGAGCTATTCTCCAAAAACTGGAGAGGAAAACAAAGGGGGGGGGGAGGGGAGATCTGCAGGTCTCCTGAGCTGAGAACTCTCAGCATGCTAACAGCTCTAATTATCCAGTGAGAGCACACTGGAATTTTTAAGACTCTAATAATCAAACGATCTCAAACAACCAGACTAAACAATAAAAGATGTGTGGATGTGTGTGCGTGAGAGAGAGAGAGAGAGAGAGTGTGTACACAAACAAAGAAATTACAACAACTTTCTGATGGCTCAGAGACAAGAATTGATTTCACATCATTTAAAGAAGCTGATCGTCATGGCTTCAGACAACTCCCAAAACAAAGAATAAAAAAAATTATTTATATAGAGAATCCAAAGATATCTATAAGTAAACTATTAGAGCTAATAGAAGAATTCAGCAAAGTATCGGTATACAAGATAAACATAACTAAATCAACAGGATTCCTTTATACCAGCAGTGAAATTATTAAAAGAAGAAATCACCAAATCAATTCCATTTACTATAGCCCCCAAGAAGATAAAATACCTAGAAATAAATCTAACTAGAGAAATAAGAGATCTTCACAGAAAAAACTACTAGACTTTGCTACAAGAAACTAGGAGAGACTTACATAAGTGGAGTAATCTGCCCTGCTCATGGATAGGAAGACTCAATATTGTGAAAATGTCTATTTTGCTCAAAGCAATCTACTTATATAATGCAATCCCAATACAAATTCCACCAACATTTTTTAATGAGATGGAGAAACAAATTGTCAGCTTTATCTGGAAAGGGAAGAAGCCCCGAATAAGTAAAGGACTACTGAAAAAGAAGAACATACTGGGAGGCCTCTCACTACCTGACTTTAAAACCTATTACACTACCACAGTAGTCAAAACAGCCTGGTATTTTGGTACAAAAGGAGACATACAGACCAATGGAACAAAGTAGAGACCCCAGAGATGCCACCATCCTCCTATGAACAGCTGATATTTGACAAAGGTCCTAAGATTCTGAACTAGGGTAAGAACAATCCTTTTAACAAATGGTGCTGGCATAATAGGATATATTTGGCTTGGCTGCAAAAAACTGAAACAAGACCCATATCTCACACTTTATACAAAAACCAACTCAAACTGGATAAAAGACCTAAATATAAAAGCTAAAACAATAAAGCTCATCCAAGATAAAATAGGGTCAACAATGGACGTTTTAATATGCAAGATAGACAGACTTCAAAATCTGACAAACCACAATCAACAGAAACTAGATAAATGGGAATTAATAAGAATCAAACACTTCTGCTCATCCAAAGACTTCATCAAAAGAATTAAAAGACCACCTACAGAATGGGAAAAAACATTTGGCAACTCTATGTCAGACCGATGCCTGATCTCCATAATCTATGAGGTTCTACAAAATATCAGTAGGAAAACAACAAACCATCCAATTAAGAGATGAGCAAAGGAGATGGACAGACACTTCTCTAAAGAGGAGATCCATGCAGCCAAAAAACACATGCAGACATGCTCACAATCATTATTAAAGAAATTCAAATCAAAACGACAATGAGACACCATCTCACCCCAACAAGATTGGCCATGATCCAAAAAACACAAAACAATAAATGCTGGAGAGGCTGTGAAGAGATTGGAACTCTCCTACACTGTTGGTGGGATTGCAGAACGGTGCAACCTCTTGGAAAGCGATGTGGTATTACCTTAAAATAATGGATATAGATACACCATTTGACCCAGTAATTCCTCTGCTCGGAATGTATCCTACAGAATCAAGGTCATTCACACCAATTGATACATGCACACGAATGTTCACTGCAGCACAGTCCATGACAGCAAAAAGTTGGAATCAACCCAGATGCCCAACAACAGAAGAATGGATGGGTAACCTCTGGTATATGTACTCAGTGGAGTACTACACATTGATAAAGAACAATGACGATAGCAGCAAACATCTCTCAATTTGGTCTCAATTGGAGGACATTATGTTGAGTGAAACTAGTCAGTGATAGGAGAACAATTATTATATGAGACCCCTACAATAAAAACTTAAAAGCATACTCATACATAATAGAAAAGACTCTTTGATGGCTACAAGGGTGGAGAAGGTGGGGAAAGTGGGGGGGGGTGGGAGGGTGGGAGGGTGAGGGGCAAGGGTTTAGATTATATAGCTGTTAGAAATTTGGTTGGGTGAAATTAGTGACAATAAATATTAGTAAGAAGATCAATATTAATGAGACTTCAACATAACTTGTGTACTCCTTCTATCTTAACCCAATACTGTGAGCACAGAGTATGTACACTTTCATTTTTTATTTAATTAAAAAAAAAATCCAGATGAAGAAGCCTTGCTGTAGCTGTTGGAGGTAGAATTCAAAAGAGTAATATATACAGCTCTTCGAGACATCAGGAAAGAGATTAGACAAAGCAAAGCAGAGCATAATGAAAAATTAAACAGACTGCAAGAAATACTCAATGATCCAAAATACAGCAGATTAACAATAAATACAGAGAATTAGAAAATTCACTAGAAAGTGAAAGGAGTAAGATTGAGGCAATGGAATGCAGAATTTATGAGACCAAAGACAAAGCATGTGACACAAGCATATTTGAAGAAAAATCAAATAAAGTAATTAAAAAATATGAAGAATCATTAAGAAGTATGTGGGACTCCATCAAGAAGAATAACTTATGAATGATTGGGGTACCATAACAGGAGGAATAACAGCAAATACAGAGAGAATTGTTGAAGATATGTTGACAGAAAGCTTCCCTGATATCATGGAAGGCGAGAAGATATCTATCCAAGATGCTCATCAAACTCCACACAGGTAGATCCCAAAAGAAAGACACCCAGACATACTGTAATTAAACTTAAAACTGAAGATAAGAAGATATTTTTCAAGGTGGCTAGGCTTAAACAAAAAATAACCTACAAGGGAAAATCAGTAAGACTAATTTCAGATTACTCAGTAGAAACCATGTTGGCAAGAAGACAATGGGATGACATATACAAAACCTTGAAGGAAAAGAAACCTGCCGCTCAGGAATTATATGTCCTGCAGGATTGTCTCTCAAATATGACGATGAAATTACAACATTTCCAGATAAACAGAAGTTTAGAGAATCTGCAAAAATCTAAAATTGCAAGAAATACTGAAGGAAGTTCTTCAATTAGAAAACCAGTAACATCAGATACATACTCAAGTATACAATTTAGAGCAGAGCATA
The DNA here is from genome assembly GCA_028571685.1 of Heterohyrax brucei. Lineage (NCBI taxonomy): Eukaryota > Metazoa > Chordata > Mammalia > Hyracoidea > Procaviidae > Heterohyrax > Heterohyrax brucei. The sequence goes on from CM053146.1 coordinate 21,413,792, forward strand.
CCGATATGGACACAGGGAAATCACAACACTTTAGTCGTAAAACACTAAAAAATAGGGAAACACAGATCTCAGTATGTAAATAATGATGACATTATGCCAAAAAGAGAGATTAATTAACGTAGTCATAGATCTTTCAAATGGAAGCAAACTCAAGATAATACAAAAAAAATTAAAGACTGGTTTAAATTTAGAACATTAGGGGTAAATATTAAGGTAACTGTAAAGGAAATTAATCCTACACATCAAAAGGAAACCCTGGTGGCATAGTGGTTAAGTGCTACAGTTGCTAACCAAAAGGTCGGCAGTTCAAATCTGCTAGCCACTCCTAGGAAACTCTATCAGGCAGTTCAAATCTGCCAGCCACTCCTAGGAAACTCTATCAGGCAGTTCTGCTCTGTCTACTGTGTCACTATGAGTCAGAATCAACATGGTGGCAATGGGTTTGGTTTTCTTTAGTTTTACACATCAAAATATAAAACAAAATCAAGATGTCTCAGTAAATACAAAACCAACCACAATGAAAAAGATGCAAGGTAGACTCATAAAGAAAAACAACTCAGCATAGAAAATTAAGTGGCACAAAGAAACTGTCTACAACACACAAAAAAGACACCAAAATGACTGCACCAAACTCGTATCTATTGATAATTACAGTGAATGTAAATGAGTTAAATGCACCAATAAAGAGACAGAGTAGCAGAATAGACTAACATAATAAACAAAACCCAACATGATCCACCTATATGCCGCCTGCATACTTAAAGATACAAACTGAAACTCAAAGGATGCAAAACTATATACCAAGCTAAGAACTTTCTAAAAAGAGCAGAAGAGGCAATGTTAGTTTCAATAAAAGACTTCAAAGTAAAATACACTACAGTGCGCAAGGAAGGCTGCTCTATGTGGCTTAAAGGATCAATACCTCATGAAAACGTAACCAATAAATATTTCCCAACCAAAGACAGAGCTTCTAAACACTTCAAACAAACTCCTAGCAGTACTGAAAAGTGAGATGGACAGCTCCACAATAATAGTGGGAGACTTCAACACATCACTTTTAGTGATAAACAGATCATCCAGAAAGAAACTCAATAAAGACACAGAAGATGTAAATGCCACAATTAGCAAACTGTACCTGACAGACACACACATAACACTCCTCCCAACAACAGAATAGTATACCTTCTCTTCCAGTGCACCTGGAACACTTCCCAGTATATACCACATATTAGCCCCTAAACAAGTTTTGGCAAGATCCAAAGCACTTATATATTGCAAAGCATTTTTTCAGTGCATCAAAATCAAAATCAACAGCAGAAGAGGCAAGGATAAAAAAAATCAAACATAAGGAAACTGAACACTTGCTCAAAAACATCTGTGTTCTAAAAGAAATCAGGAATGGAATAAAGAAATTCATAGATTCAAATGAGAATGAAAACATCCTACCAGAACCTATGGGACACAGAAAAATCAGCAATCAGACACCAATTTATCTCAATAAATGTTCACATACAAAAAGAAGGACCCAAATCAAAGAGTTAACCCTAAGACTGCAACAAGTAGAAAGAGCACAAAAGAAGCCCTCAGACACCAGAAGAAAACAAATAATGTAAATTACAGCAGAGCTAAAATAGAAAATGGTTTTATGGAAAGAACAACAAAATCGATAAACCATTGGCCAAACTGACAAAAGAAAAACAGGAGAGTAAGCAAGTAACTCAAATACAAAATGACATAGACGATATTACAACAGATCCAACTGAAATGAAAAAATTGTAACACAATACTATAAAAATATTCTATTAAATATGAACACCTAGAGGAAATGGACAGATTTCTAGAAACACACAACCTACCCAAAGTAGCAGAAGTAGAACTTAATAAAATCATCACAAAAGATTAAAAATAATTAAAAAAAACTGCTAACCAAAAAAGTCCTGTCCCAGATGGCTTCACTGGAAATTCTACCAAACTTTTAGAGAAGAGTTAACACCACTATTACTAAAGATATTTCACAGCATAGAGAAAGAGAGCATACTCTCAAATTCATTCTGCAAAACCAACATAACCCTGATACCGAAACCAGGTAAAGACAGAACAAAAAAGGAAAGTTAAGAGACAAGTATCTCTCATGAACTTAGATGCAAAAATCCTCATCAAAATTCTAGCCTATAGAATTTAACAACATATCAAAAAAATAAGTAACCATGATCCAGTAGGATTCATACCAGGGATGCAGGGATGGTTCATAAGTAGAAAAACAATATAGTCAATCAATAAATTAAACAAAAGACAAGCATCACTTCATTTTATCAATTGATGCACAAACCACATTTGACAAAGTTCAACACTTGTTCATGTTAAAAACTCTTATTAAAACAGGAAGAGAAGGGAAATTACTCAACATAATAAAGGGTGTCTGCGCAAAGCCAACAGTCAACAAACATCATTTTAAATGGAGAGTCTGAGAACACTTCCCTTGAGAATAGGAACCAGACAAGGATGCCCATTGTCACCACTTTTATTCAACACAGTCCTTGAGGTTCTATTGCCAATCAGGCAATATAAAGAAATAAAGGTACTTCAAATTGATGAAAAAGGAATAAAAGTATCACTATTTGCAGATGACAGAATCTCACAACAGAAAATCCTAAAGAATCTACATAGACACACAAAATACTGGAACTAATTAGAAGAATTTAGCAAAATATCAGGATATAAGATAAACATACATAAATCAGCTGGATTCCTTTACACCAAGAGGAAATTACCAAATCAATAGCATTTACAATAGTCTCCAAGAAGATAAAATACTTAAGAATAAATGTAACTAGAAATGTAAAAGATCCATACAAAGAAAATTACAAGACTCTACTGCAAGAAATCAATAGAGACCTACATAAAGAGAGGTCATGGATAGGAAGACTTAAGAAAATGTCTATTCTACCCAAAGTGATCTACAGATATAATGGAATCCTAATACAAAGTCCAATTACATTTTTTAAGAAGATGGAGAAACACATCACCAACTTCATATGGAAAGGAAAGAAGCCTCAGATACATAAAGCATTACAGAAGAACATCAAAGTGGGAGGCCTTACATTACCTGACTCTATAACCTATTACACTATCACAGTAGTGAAAACAGTATGGCAAAGAGATAAAAAAAGATACATAGATAAAAGGGATAGCATAGAGAATCCAGATATAATATCATGCACCTATGAGCAGCTGATATTTGAAAAGGCACCAAGTCCATGATCTGGGGAAAAAAGTCTCTTCACCAAATAGTGTTGGCAAAACTGGACATCCATCTGCAAAAAATGAATCAAGAGCCCTATCTCATACCATACACAAAAAGTAATTCAAAATGAGTCAAAGACCTAAATATAAAATCTAGAACAATAAAGATCATGGAAGAAAAAATACAGGCAATGCTGGGAGCCATAATTCATGGCATAAACAGCCCACCAAATATTAATAACAATGTACAAACACTATAAAATTACTAAATGGGAACCCCTAAAAAGCAAACACTTGTGCTCATCCAAAGACTTCACCAAAAGAGTAAAAAGACTACCTAGAGACTGGGAAAATGTTTCTGGCAATCAGGAATCTGATCAGCGTCTAATTTCCATAATCTATAAGGTACTGCAAAATATCAATGAGAAAAAGACAAATAACCCAATTAAAGAATCGGCAAAGGTTATGTAAAGGTATTTCACCAAAGAAGACACGCAGGAAACTAACAGATACACAAGGAAATGTTCATGATTGTTAGCCATTAGAGAAATCCAAATCAAAACTACAGTGTGCTACAGTCTCACCCCAGCAAAGCTGGCGTTAGTCCAAATCACATAAGAAATATTGGAGAGGTTATGTAGAGACTGAAACTCTTCTATACCACTGGTGAGAATGTAAAATGGTACAACCACTTTGGAAATCCATTTGATGCTTTCTTAAAAAGCTAGAAATAGAAATATCCTATGTTCCAGTAATCCCACTGCTTGGAATATATCCTAGAGAAATGTTGTCACATGAATACATACATGTACACCAATGTTTACTGCAGCACTCTTCAAAATAGTAAAAAGACAGTGTAGTGGTCAGGATTACATGAACGTGGCTACTCCATGTTTGGCTGCTGTATCAAGTGGCCTGTGGTGACTTCCCACCCCTCAGATCTCATCTCTCCGCCTTCCACCACCTATGGCTGGTCTGGTTATGTAGACCGCAGCTCCTGGTCTTCTGGTGTCTGGTTCCTGGACCTGAGCTAGCATCTGTTGGAGTCTTCAACCCTTATAGCAGCCAGTGTTTGAGAGTCCTGATCCCTGACCTGCTGATCCTGATTTGCCAACCTCTGAAGCTCCGTCTTCCTGCCAGCTTGGGATCTGGTGACCTACACAACTGGTGATCTAGCACTCTGGTCTCTGACCTGCTGACCTTGGGTACACCAGCTCCTGTGGCCACGTGGGTCCATCAGCTTGTGCCAGCACTTGGAATGTTCAGCTTCTGAATTGTGTGAGCTGTTTCCTTTATATATAAATCTTTCCTTGTACACGTACATATTACTAATTTTGCTTCCCTAGAAAACCCAGCCTACCATGAGAGCGGGGTGCTGCTGCAACAAATACCTAAAATGTGGAAGCCATTTTGAAACTGTGAATTTATAGAAGATTCAGAAGAAACCGAGGAAAACTGTTAACACCAAAGAAGAAACAGATAGTGAGAAACAAGCAGCAAAAGACTGGAGCCAGCAAGTGGCAGCAGCAGAACCAGAGGCAGTGCTGAAGCCAACCCATACAGCAAGAGAGCTAAGTGTCTGCGCACAGTTTTCCTGGTACAACAGGGTGACTCTGGGCACTTGAATCAGTGGAGGTAGCCTTGCTGACCCACAGAGTGAGAGAGCTGAGTGTTTTTGTGCAAGAGTATTTCCAGCAAGAGGGGGATGCCTCTGGGCACTTGAATCAGTGGAGCTACAGTGCTTTGGAACATTTATCTTGGCAGGGCAGATGTGGGCCTGAGGCCCGGGCCATGTGACCATAGGAAGCAGAAGCTGAAGAGACAAACAGAGTAAGAAGCTGAGCTGCCTTGGTCTCAAATGGTATGGCCATGACCTCAGGGGTCTGAAATGGTAGACCCAGGGTTTTCTGTATTTTGTCAGAGTGGAGTTGTCACTCATGTGGGCTTAGGGTGCACCTACACCTGACAGGGCAGGTTCTGTCCAAATGGGCTGTGAAGGCAGAGTTGTAGTACAGGGCCAGGAGTCTCCACTCAGGATCCAGAGAGTTTGGCCAATACCTAAAGTCTGGAGGGCAGGGCCATTGTATAGAATGTCTCAGAAAATGTAGGTGTATTTTCAGAGCTTTGAGGGCTAGTGTAATGAGTTCTGCTGACTTGCCTGTTGCCTGTTAATGTCTTCTTTCCCTGCAACTTCTCCCTTCTGTAATGAAATCTCTAACTTGTGCCTGTTCTGCCACTGTACCTTTGGAAGCAGATAGCATGCATTCTAGGTTTCACAGACGTAGAAGAGTTTTTGTATTTTGGACTTGGAACTGATTTAAGACATCTACCATATGGGATGGGCATGATTTTGCTATGATGGAATGAATGTGTTATGTGTTTCCAAGATGTGATTTTCGGGGTGCCAAAGAGTGGGATGTCATGGACTGAATTGTGTCCACCCAAAAATATGTGTAGCCATGTGGCTGGGCCATGATTCCCAGTATTTTACGATTATCCTCCATTTTGTGATTTTCCTATGATGTATGTTAAAGGATTAGGGTAGGACTGTTAATCGCTTTATAAGATCACTTCCCTGCTCCACTGTAAAGGGAGTTTCCCTGGAGTATGGCTTGCCTTACCCTTAATCTTTTCATCCTACAAGAGATAAAAGGAAAAGAGAGCAAGCAGAGAATTGGGAACCTCACACCATCAACAAAGCAGCACTGGGAGAAGAGCGTGTCCTTCAGACCTGAGGTTCCTGCACCAAGATTCTCCCTGAACAAAGACTGATACAATACTGAACTTTCCTCCACAGCTGACAAGGGGGAAAGCCTTCCCCTGGAGCAGACTTCCTGAATTTGGACTTGTAGCCTACCAGACTGTGTTAATAAACCTTCCTCTGTTAAAGTCATCCACTCTGTGGTCTTTGTTAGAGCAGCACTAGCTAACTAAAACAGATGGACCCAACCTAGATGCCCATCAACAGATGAATGGTTAAACAAACTATAGTATATTTACACAATAGATTATTATGTAATGATAAAGAACAGTGATGATCTTGGGAAACATCTGATAAGATGGAGTCATCTGGAAGACATTATGCTGAGTGAAATTAGTCAGTCAAAAAGGACAAATATTATACACTGTTAAAAGGACTCGAGAAAAGGTTTATGCACAGAAGAAAATCTTTCAGATTACAAGGAGGGGTGGGAGGGACTGGGTTATTCACAGATTAGACAGCAGACAGGAACTGTATTAGGTGAAGGGAGTGACAGTGCGCAGAAGAAGGGAGATTAACACTGCTGAACGACACTAAAAGTTAAGAGGTTTTCTAAATATAACCCAACATTTTGAAGGAAAGAGCAGCAGGTGTAGGGGTCTGCAGATGAGGATTTCAGGAGCCATCTGGGTGAACTGGTATAACTAAGTTTTTTTTTTTTAAGAAAATGTTCTCCATTGCATTTTGGTGAGTGGTGTCTGAGGTCTTAAAGGGTAGCAAGCTACCATCTAGGTAGCATTAATTGGTCCCAATCTACCTGGAGCAAAGGAAAATAAAGGCTATCAAGGACATAAGGAAAAACTGAGTCCAGTAGACAAAAGGGGCCATATGTTTCAGAAACTACATCAGCATGAGACTGGAAGAACTAGATGGTGTACAGTCACCATCAGTGACTACCCTGAGAAGGAACACAATATAGAGTCCCTGATGTAGTGGGAGAAAAATAGAAGTGCAGATCTAGAACTCTTCTAAAAGGCCAGATTTGACACTCTGACATCCTGGAGGTGTCCTGAGGACACAGTCCTTGGACTCTCTACTGGGTTAGAGCTGAAATCAGTACCAAAGCCAATTCTCCAGGCAAAGATTGGACTGAAGTATAAAATATACAGTGATGCTGGTGAAGAGTGTGTTTCCTGGCTTAAATATGTACGTGAGGCTTTTGGAGATGCTCCTGGCCAGCAGTAAGATGGGAGGGTGGAGAGGAATGGAAAGCAATTGGTTGAACGAAAATGGGAAGTACGGGATGGAAAGGAGGAGTGTGCTGTCAAGCAGCTAGAGGTGTATAGCAATGTCTGTGTGATTTTATATGGCAAATTGATTTGAATTGTCAACTTTCACTTAAAGTACAATAAAGTATTTTTTAAACAAATCAAATAGAAATTATGGTGCTCAAAATTAAATATAAAAATTCACTTGAGGTCCAACAGCATATTACAACAGGCAGAAAAAAAAGATAAACAAATTTGGGGATAAGACAAAACTGTCCAGTCCAAAAAGCAGAAAAATAAATAAAGATAAAGAAAAATGAGCAGAGCCGAAGGGACAGCACTAAGCATATCAACACATATATCTTAGGAGTCTTAGAAAGAGACAAAAACAAGAGATAGAAAAAAAAATTAAAGAAACAATGGCTGAAAATTTCCAAAATCTGATGAAAGACATAAATACATACAACCAAGAGGCTCAACAAAATTCATATCTGATTAATGCAAATAGATACACATCAACACATATTAAAGTTGTTGAAGGACAAAGATGATGAAAGGATCTTAAAAGCAGCAAGAGAGAAGTGATATAATGTATAAGGAATCCTTATAAAATAAACAGCTGATTTCTCAGTGGAAACCATGCAGGCCATATGGTAGTGAGATGACATAATTAAAGAGCCAAAAGAAAAAATACTGTAAACTAAGAATTCTATTTCCAGTGAAACTACCCATCTAGAATGCAGGAGAGATGAAGACATTTCCAGATAAACAAAAACTTAGGTAGTTTTTCAGTATTAGATCTAGCAAACTGAATTCCACAGCATATTAAAAAGATTATATACTATCATCAAGTCAGATTTATCTCAGGAACACAAGGATGATTTAATATATAAAAATCAATGTAATATCCTACATTGATAAATTGAAGGGGGAAAAAATACATGTTAATCTCAATTGACCTAGAAGCAGTTAACAAAATGCAGTATCCTTTCATGATAAAAACACTCAGAAAGTTTTCTGCTGAGAAATCAGATGTTTATTTTTCTGAGGATTCCTTGTACAGGATATGTCACTTTTCTCTTGCTGCTTCTGAGGTTCTGTCTTTGTCTTTCACTAGATCTACTGTAACATGGCTCAGTGTGTATCTATTTGAGTTTATCTGGCATGGAAAGAAATGAGTTTCCTCAATGTGATAAAAGGCATTTTTGAAAAATAGCTAGAATTAAAAGACCATCTACAGAATGGGAAAAAATATTTGGCAACTCTATGTCAGACTGATGCCTGATCTCCATAATCTATAAGATGCTACAAAATATCAATAAGAAGAAGATATATCATCCAATTAAGTAATGGGCAAAGGAGATGGACAGACATTTCTCTAAAGAGGAGATCCAGGCAACCAAAAACCACATGTGGTCATGTTCACGATCTTTAGTTATTAAAGAAATTCAAATCAAGACTACAATGAGATACCATCTCACCCCAACAAGATTGGCCATGATCCAAAAAACACAAAACAACAAATCCTGCAGAGGCTGTGGAGAAAGTGGAACTCTCCTACACTGTTGCTAGGGTTGTAAAATGGTCCAGTCTCTTTGGAAAGCAATATGGCGCTTCCTTAAAAAAATGGATATAGATATACCATTTGACCCAGTAATTCCACTACTTGGAATATATCCTACAGAATCAAGGCCTTTCATACCAATGGACACGTGCACAAGAATATTTATCGCAGTACAGTCCATGACAGCAAAAAGATGGAATCAACCCAGATGCCCAACAACAGAGGAATGGCTACATAAACTATGGTATATATACTCAATGGAGCACTATGCAATGATAAAGAATAATGATGATTCCAGGAAACATCTCCTAACCTGGTTTGAACTGGAAGACATTATGTTGAGTGAAAGTAGTCAGTGACAAAAGGACAAATATGGTATGAGACCCCTACGATAAGATCTCAAAAACAGACTTACGTATAGAAGACTCCTTGATGGCTGCAAGGGAGTGGAGGGAGGAAGGGCGAGTGGGGAGAGTTTAGATTAGATAGTTGGTAGAAATCTGGTTGGGTTAAATCGGTGACAGTACACATTAGAAACAAGAACAATATTAAGTGGACATCAGCATAACTTGAATACTCCTTCCATCTTAACCCAATATTGCAAGGACAGAGTAGCTGGGGCAGGGGGCAGGAGACCATGCTCTTAGGCGAAATCGAGGCCAACTGGCACAACTAGCGTTTTGCTAAGAGGGCTCTCTGCACCCCACACTGGTGAGCGGCATCTGGGGTCTTAAAAGCTGCCAAGCTGCCATCCGAGGGCACAGCAAATGGTCCCAACTCAACAGGAATGGATGCTCACCGAGGACCAAAATGACATGGGGTAAAGACAACCCAGAAGGTTTTCAGTGTCTAATATTTCAAAAGTAGATTGCTGAACATTTCTTCCAAAGTGCTTCTGGGTTGATGTATAACGGCAAAGCTTTTAGTTACTGTTTAACAAGAGTTTCTGTTTAATGGGCACAGTTTTGCTGTTTGGGATAACGAGAAAGTTCTAGAATGGATTGGACTTGGTGATGCAGAGTGACCATATATTGGATGCACTTTATGGTTCTATGTATCCAATATATGGTCACTCTGCATCACCAAGTCCAATCCATTCATGTCTGTAGAGTGGACCTTCGTTATGATTTATGGGCAAGGGCAGCATCAGGGCCAGAAGCTATGCTCCCAGGGGAACCCTGAAGCCGCTGGGCCATCAACTGCAGTTTTTTAGTGGAGATCTAAGGTGCATCCCTTTTATTCTTGTGTTGCCAGTGAGACTCGACTTAGTGAGCTCCATCGCGGCTATCTCTGGTGGTGGCTGGGCACCATCCAGTTCTTCTGGTCCCAAGTCTATGTAGGCACCCACTCATGTGGGCCTTTCTATCTTCTGGGTTGTCTTTACCCCATGTCATTCTGGTCCTCAGTGAGCATCCGTTCCTGCTGAGTTGGGAGCATTTGCTGTGTCCTCGGATGGCAGCTTGGCAGCTTTTAAGACCCCTATAGTATGCTAACCTTTCTGGGACCAACCCCTGACATATTTGTGCAAGGGAACAATATATCACTAGATTTTAGGAGTTCACCTTCATCCTACTACTGCTGGGGATATAGTTAGTAATCCGTGCCCTACAGGAAGTGACCCAAGTCTCCTGGTGTCCCCACTGAAGTCAGAAATCATGGAAGATTGGGTCAGACCCTACCCTTCGAAATTCCCATTAAGTTGGGAAAACAAGACAAGGTCAAGCCTGGATCCAAGATGGTGGTATCCAAGGTGTTCCGCAACTTTCCTGTAATTGTTCACAGGCTCTAGGGAGTCAGGGCTGTGTCTGCTATAGGTTAAGAGTGTTGCTCACTTATTCAGGAAATGTTATGGAGTATGGAAAAAAAACCCTTGTTGCCATTGAGTCAATTCTGACTCATAACAATCCTACAGAACAGAGTAGAACTGCCCTCTAGGGTTTCCAAGGAGCTGCTGGTGGATTTGAACTGCCAGTCTTTCCATTAGTAGTCATATCTCTTAACCACTGTGTCATCACAGTTGCCATGGAGAATACAGGCCCAGTAAAGACACACAATCCTTGCCCCTATTGATACTACATTTCAGTGAAGAAAAGGCTAGACCACTAACTACATGACAACTTTGCATACTGTTAGCAATGAGGGCTAGGAAGAGGCACTGAGCATTTGAGTGCACATAAGGGAAGCCACTGTGAGATCAGAGAGGGTTCTGAGAAGTGACACTTGTGCCATGTCAAATTTCTGAGTACTTACAGCAACAGGAGCCCTAAATAATGAAGGGCAGGACAAGGAGAAAGTATCCTAGATCCCAGAGTGAGTGAGTACAGATGCTGTGTCAGGTAGGACACTAAGGAACCAAGGGGCTGCCATGGCTAGGAACAAAAGGGCCAGGGGAAGTCAGGAGCCAGATGGGTTGGGGATGTGGCCTGGCCTGGACTTGGAGATGGGACTTTAGCCAGAAAGGTTTTAAGTAGGAATGCAACCTGCATTTTCAAGAGCTGGGAGAGCTGGGGAGAACAACTGGAAAACACAAGTGAAGAACTGCTTGGAGTGTAAGCGTTTGAGCAGAGTTTGGGGGTGTGTGCAGAATGCACAAGAAGGAGTGGCACTCCACGACACGAGATTTCAGTGAACCTTGGGATGCCATGAATGGCGTGTGTGGCACTGAGAACAGCCCATCTAAGTGGAAACAGTTTGTGAATTGGTGTAGGGGGAGGCAAGTCCTGTTACAGGACATTCTTTTTTCTACCCCCATGTGTGCTCCCTTACCATTTGGACAGACTGGCAGGGATGTCTGATGTCTTCATTGCGGTTCCTGCAGCACTGAGTGGTTGGGATGAAATGGGGAAGGGTGAGACAGTGGAGTCTATCAGATTCAGACTCCAAACTGCACTTCCACAGCCAACAATCAGGTGGCTCCATGTGCTGGGGTGACACTCTGAGAAGCCCCTGAAGTGGCATTTCCCAGAGCACAGGCTCATTTGCCCATTCACTACCTCATCCATCCTTCCATATACTGATCATGCCCAAGCCCTGCATCTGTCCTAGCACCACAGGCCCAAGAACGGGTAGAGAGGTGGATGCTCTGGAACTCAGACTGCCCAGCTGGACGTTAAGGACTAATGAGCTGACACATAATGGAACCAGAACTGGAGCTCAAAGTGCAAGACCCAACGAGGTGCCATCCTCATTCCCCCCCACCCCAAGATGTCCGCTGCCATCAACCCCACCTAGCCTACTTGTTCTTGTATCTGTCACCAGTGTGGGCCTCCAGAGACTTGCTGCTTCATGCCCTGCCAGGATGTGGCTTAATCCCTTTGCCCTGAGTTACACTGGGCAAGGCCTGACTTCTTCAAAATGCTCAAGGAAAACACAACTGCCAATGAATGGGTGTCCAAGTTGGACCTGGCTCAACGATCACAACTCTTGGCCTTGCTGGGGTCTTCTGTGCTCAGCAACACCCCTCCTGTTTAGAGTATGTTCAGGATCAAATGTGGAGGTGTGATCTATCCATCAACTCACGGACTCATCGGGAAACAAGCAGGGCAAGGACACACCCTACTCAGAGGTCCTGAGTGCGACCCGAGGTGTGCTCCACTCCCCACTGCCTGCCATGAACCTAGCTCACCCTCTTCTCTAAGACTTGACCATTCGCTGGGCCCCAAGAGGCTGACTGCTCTGGCCTGCGTCACTAAGCTCCCTGTCCAGGATTCCCTCCCTGCATGGCCCTGAATTTAGCAATGACTTGTTGCCCCACCTTTGGCCTGAGCTCCAGCCAGTTCTCCCATACTATAGATCTCACCAGGTTCCAGAACACCTCCCTCCCTGGCCTAGGGGTGTTGGTGCCTTTCCGGGTGCCCCAGTACCCCTGTTGGCTACCCATACCTCCCTGAGCATGCCACCTGTGTCCGCAGTGCCCTGCTACTTACCTTTAGAGTCCCACCTCATAGCCATCTTTTCCAGCTCTCAGGCCTCTCATCTTAGCCTCCTAAACCTTTAAATTTCTACAGCAAACATAATTTGGCAAATTATGAGGCAGTTCTCACACTAAAAAGGTGTTCCCATCCACCCTACAGGCACCTCTGGTGGTGAAGACGTGGTGAGACTCCCACAGACCACTGGTATCCAAAGGCCGAGAAGCCAGGACCTCCGGCATATTTATGGAATGCCCTCTCTGCCAGGTATTCACAATATTTATGTTCATATTTTCATACAACTGTTTTAAGTCATCTAGTGCTATTATAACAAAAATACCACAAGTGGATGGCTTTAACAAAGAACAATTTATTCTTTCACAGTCTATTAGGCTAGAAGTCCAAATTAAGCATGTCAATTCCAGGTAAAGGCTTTTCCTGTCTTGTTGGCTGTGGAGGAAGGTCTTTGTGCTGCATTAAGTTTTTCCTTGGTCTGGGAACACCTCAGCAAAAGATCCACAAGTCTGAAGGCTGCATTCTACTCCCAGTGCTGTTTTGTTGATGGTATGAAGTCCTCAATTATTTGCTTCCCTTTCATCTCTTGTTGGGTAAAAGGTGTAAGCCACATCTCAAGGAAACTCCCTTTACACCGTACCAGGGAGGCAACTTGGGTAAGGGTGTTACACCACCACCCTAATCCTCTTTAACATAATCCAATCTTGTCCTATCAACCACAGGCAGAGATTAGCATTTATAAGATAGGAAAATGACATAATGGAGGGCAACCACACAATAGTGGGGATCATGGCCCAGCCAAATTGATACAAACATTTTGGGGGGGCACAATTCAGCCCACAATCCTGTTAGGTAGATTTTCATTATCCCAGCTTTACAGGTGAGGAAAGAAGTCAAGGCTCATGTTCACAGACATATGCCCCATGTTACAGAGTTCACAAGTGGATGGAGTCAGATAGACCCCAGAAGCATCAAACCCTATGATGCTTCTGACATTGGACTGTAGGTGCTGAAGCACCCAGAGAGTCACCCACAGTCAGTGGCAAGACAGTACCTGTAGGACTAGAACTGTCTTTGTGATGAACCCTCAGGGCCGGCCTGGGTTGAAGGTCACCTTCCACATCTGACGCACAGAGTCTCGGCGAACTGTATAAGGCAAATGCTTGACGCGGAACCACTGTCTAGAGATGATGTTTCCACTGGGCGTATACAGCTTCTCCCCATGTCTTCCCAGGAGGCTGCGTAAGGCCAGGTTGCCTGACAGAACCTTCTCATAGAACTCCACTCCACCCCAAGCATAGGCCAAAGACAGGGAGGCTGTGCGGCGGTCTAGCCAGGCTTCTAGGGCGTAAGTGAGTGAGTCTGTGAAGAAGGAGTAGGCAACAAAACCTGCCACAGTTGCCACCAAGTTGAACGCGGCCCGTAAGATCATTGGGCCTCCATAGAGCCCCAGTGCCTGCTTGGCACCAACACTGAGTGCCCAGGTCCCTGCAAGGCAAGTTGGGGCTGGCAGGGCCTGCAAGGCAGCTGTACTGCTCTCCAAGTATACCACCTCTCTGGCCAAGGCAAACTTCTGGGCATCATGGGACAGCATCAGAGAGTCTCTCAGCTGAGCACCTGCTGGGCTCTTCCAGTCTACTCTTTGCCCATGTACCACCACAGGCTGGTCAGTGTTGGTCACTGGGCCACCAAGGAAGCTGGCAGGGATTCCCACTACAGCCCCACCTGGGAGTCGTGGGAAGCCGGCACTCACTGGGTGGAAGGTGAAGCTGGTGAAAGCCTTGTAGCAATGGCCTGATGGGACACTCACGTCTTGAAGTACCTCTTGGAAGAGGCTCTGCAGCTCAAGGGAGAGTGAGGATGGCTGGCCCTCAGGCCAGTACTGGTAGAGCCACTGGACCACAGGATGTGGAAAGAGGTGGTATGAAACTTGGGCTCCAAACAGCCCTGCACAAGAAGATACCAAGAGGCCTGCTCTGTGTCTCTGTATAAATGCTGCAGCCCACCACAAGGGACCAGCCATGAATGCTGTCACCACTGACAACCTAGGCAAAGAGAGTAGTCAGCCAAAAGTTTTCCAGTCTGCCTACAGATCGAAAATCCCCCTTGTACACTCAAGAAAACAGTGCACAGTTTGGAAGTGTCTTATATGCATATAAAGGTAAAACATATAGTATATACTAAGGAAAACATTCAATTGATACTAAATAGGAGTAGTACTGACTTATCTACAAACTCAAAGACATACTTAGAAGTCTCTTTGGTAACCTGGGAACTGACTAAAAAGACAGAAGTAGGGCAAGTACAATCAACAGACGTCAACCAACATCAACTCATGGCCAACTTTATTTCATCTTTACCCCACCCACGGCCTCTCCCCAACTAGTTTAGTTTGAAACACATTTTCGACTTCCAACCATTTTATCCATAATTATTTAAGTAAGAATATACAACCAACGTGGGAAACTCTGGTGGCCTAATGGGTAAGAACTACAGCTGTTAACCAAGGCCAGCAGTTCAAATCCACCAGATGCTCCTTGGAAACTCTACGGGGCGCTATGCATCGAAATAGACTTAACCACAACGAGTTTGGGGTTTGAGTTTGGGGTTTAACTTTGGTTGAGGGTACTGTCCTCCTATCTGAGAAAAAATGATTAGGAAAGCAGCTAACAAGAAGATGTGTGGTAGGCAGAACGCCTTACTTGGTCTAATTAAACAAACAAACCAAAAACTCCTTAAGAGAGTCACATAAGACTAAAAGTGCCCACAGACGTATTTTTTTTCCATGAACATACTGAGGCCAGGGAGAGAAGAGTCTTGGCTAAGCTAAGGTCGCAATGTCCCCATCATGGGCTTGGAAGCGGTACCGCGTCGGTCAAAGAGACGCTGTAGGATCCTTCCAGGGGGCTCGTCGTTCCGCTCTCACCTCCTTAGCTATCTCTTATGGACCGAGCAGGCCGCAAGCTAAGAAAGAAGCATTTTCGCGCACGAACACCCATCTGCTCTCCCAGCCGGTGAACTCACCTCCTCTCCCCGGGTGGCCACGAAACATGCGCGGACGGGGCGAGGCCGGCCGCAAAGCACGCCGGGCCGGAGACGGCGGGCAAGGGGGCGGGGTCAGGCGCAAAGTACGCCGGTCCCGGCTCCAGCGGAAGGAGTTGAGGACGGAGACTGCGGGAGCTGGAGAAGTGCGGCGTCTAGAGCGAGCAGCGTCTTCGCTGTCAGCGCTTCCTTTAACTGAACTCTTTGGGGTGGATCTGTGATCTTGACTTTCTTCCCTGAACAGAGCAGTCTTCTCATCCCGTTTAACCATGAAACGGCCGGCCCAGAAGGGGTCCCGCGGGTGTCTCGAAGCGGTTTATGGCAGTGCCCGCAGCAGAACCCCGGCCTGTCGACTACTAGGCGCCTGCTATTTCCTCCCTAGGGGCACTCGCCGCCTGCACTTGTTGAACTACATTTTATTGCTGCAACCCGTGGACACCTCCTCCTCACCGCACCCCCCCCCCCCATCACCTTCCCAGAAGCTCTGTCAGGCAGATCACAGGTCGACTTACCAAATGCAGCCCATTATCTATTTTTTGGTATAAACTCTTATTGAAACACAGCTGTGCTCAATCTCTTATTTATCCTCTGTAGCTGCCTTCCCAGCAAGGGCAGACTCGAGGAGCTGCAAACAACAGGATAGCCCACAAAGCATAAAAATATTTACCATCTGGCTCTTTAAAGAAAAAATGGGCCCATCCTGAAGTAGATTATCCCCATTTTACAGGACAAAACACTAGGCTTGGGGCTTGTGCAGAACTGTATGCATCAGAGCAAGACAGGACCCCATTCTTTAGGATTTCCCATTGTCCCTCCTACTTTCACGCAGACGCTCCTTGGTGAGCCTTGCCAATTCTCCCAAGTGAGTCTTGTTCTAACTATAAATTTGACTTACACAGAGACGTAGGAACGGATGTCAATGGTCTGACTTTTCATTCTAGCTCTCTCTGGTGCCCTTTCCACACCCCACTGCCCCACCCCCAATCCTGGGCAGAAGACTCAACATACAAGGAGACCAACTGGGGCTGGGCTTTGGAAAGTTAGCAACCCCTTAACCACTGTATCGCTAGACAAACCACTGATGTGACCAGTGGAAGGGTTTCTTTTGGTGGTGATTGAAATGTGGAATTAGATCATGATGATGATTGCACAAAATTACATATATACTAAAAAAAACCTTTGTGTTGCACACTTAAGATTGTTAAAATGGTGAACTTTGTGTGAATTTTATCTAACTTAAAAATGCATACATAAAAAAGCTGTTTTACTTCAGACTGGGCTTCCCAATGAGACATGTTTATGGTCGTCTGCCTTCTGTGCTTGGATGTACAGCTGTCCTCTACACCTCCTCCCTCACGACTTCCTGGTTGTGTGAAATACAGGCACTCATGAACTCATTCATTTATTCATTCACTATCTACCCTGTTAAGTGCTGGGGGTAAAAACTTGGATAAGAGCACCACAATGGTGAACATTTTCAGGCTGATCCTTTCTTGAGTGTGGGAATGGACAGAGAGAAGAATTAAGGAAGAGTAACTATAACAAGATAGGAGAGCCCCTGGAAGGAAGCCCCAGGGCAACTTTGGGTTTAGAGTTCGGGTTTTGTAGTTCAGGTATGTATGGCCCCAAAGGCCTCTCTACAAATCCCCAATACATGGCCAGAGCATGCTCAGAGTCTGGTCCTGTTGGTATTGGCTATATAGGCAGCTCTTAGTCTGGAAGGCTACTGGATAGGCAGAGAAAGCCTTTCTCTGCTGCTGTTTGGTGGGACCAAAGAACAGCTCTTATGAGGTTTCTTGGTCCTTCTCTTCTGTTGCAATGCTCTTTTTCAAGAATGTCCTGCTCCAGGTCTTGGAGGGGCTGACCTGATTTATGGTGGGCCCAAGGAAGTGGGGGTGAGGCCCTGATCCTGCCACAGTGGCCCTAGCCTCCCCCTGCCAGCTGCTGCTGACTGGGAGTGGTGCCCAACGGTGTATTCAAGGGCTATGAACCAGGCCCACAAAATGCCCCTGAATGATTCTCCTGGGCAGACAGCCAACCAGGTGCTTCAACAACAGAACTGATAGGCCTGGTCCTACTTCCCGAGCGTCTTGACTTCTTTCACCATTCTTTCTGCTTCTTCTGGGTATGATGTTACCTTCAGCAAAGGCTTGCTTATTCAGTCAACACATTTAGAGGAATGATGATGAAATTCATGAACTCATCCTAGAAAAAGTGCTACATACCTCACTACGGTCAACTTCTAAGTACTCTCCTTGGGCAACTATGCACTGATGCCACTGCCTAGTCCACCACTCAAAGCAATTTTGGAACTCTTTTTCAGGCATGACCAGCAGAGCTGTCATCATATTACCCTTGACGTCCTGAATGTCATCAAAATGTCTTCCTTTCAGTATTTCCTTTATCTTTAGGTCAGGAGAAAAAGTCACTGGGGACCAGATCAGGTGAGTCAGGAGGGTGTTCCAATACACGTTTGTTCATTGGCTAAAAACTCCCTTCAAGACAACTGCAGAATTATGTTTGTGAACTTGCCACCATGCCACCATTTGGCAATGGCTGTTCTAGAAAGAGTCCCAAAATTGCTTTGAAGGGTGGACTAGGTGCTGGCGTCAGTACATGGCTTCCCAAGGGGAGTACTTGCAAGGTGACTGTAGTGATGTTCAGTAATGAGGTATTTAGCACTTAGAACAATTAAGTTGATGGACTTAATCATCGGATGTCATATTTACTATTTCTATTTATTTAGCACCTATAAATATAAGAAAATAAGATAATTTCCAATACAGATAAAGCTATTAAGGAAATAAATCTGGGTAATAAGATAAAGAAGGTGGTGGAGACCCCTTACCTACAGTGGTTAGGGAAGGCTCTCTGAAAAGGTGATGCTTGAGCTGAGTTCTGAATGGTGGAAGGATGAGATGGAGATTCAGGTGAAACTGTCCTTACCAGAGACAATGATTAGTTCCCAAGTCCTAAGATAGGAATGAGATTAGTGTGCTTGAGGGGCAGAAAGCTCAAAGTGACTGGAGTGAGTGAGGCAAGAGAAGGTAAGTAGGGAGTTGGCAGAGGTAGGCAGAGGCTGAATCACTAGTGTTTTGTGAGCCTGAGAGAGGACTTCACATTTTATTCTAATTGTAATAACAAGTCCTTGGTATCCTTGTTAAGAGCTGTTTGGTGGAGAGGTGAGCAGCAAAGCTTGACTGGTAGAATAGAGAATGGGAGGTAAAGAATGGACCCAGGGAATATAGCCTATTCTTTAGCTGTAAACTGGAGGAGAGATAGTGCTGTGGGTTGAAATGTATGTTCAAGTGCTAACCACTAATAGCTGTGAATGTGACCTTATTTAGAAATGGAGACTTTGTGGGTGTAATCAAGTAAAAATAAGGTCATATTGGATTAGTCTGGGTCCTAATCCAGTATGCCTGGTGTCCTTCTAAAAAAGGGTGAAGAAACAGACCCACAGAGGGATAATGGCTACATGAAGACAGAGGCAGAAATTGGAGTGGTAAATCTGCAAGCCGAGGAATGGTGACTACATTGCTGGTAGTCACCAAAATCTAGAAGAGAGGCACAGAACAGATTTTTCTCTAGAACCTCAGAGAAAGCATGACACAGTTGAGACTTTGGTTTTGGATTTCTAGCCTCCAGAAGTGTGAGCTAACAAGTTTCTGTTGTTCTAAGCCACTCAGGTTTGCAGTGATTTGTTAACAGTGGCACTGGGAAACTAATGCAGATGGAATGGCAGCTCTAGGTGAATGTTGGGTCTGACAAAGTTGTTTTCCCTTTGTTTCAATGAGGCAATGTTAAGGCATATTCATAATTATCACATGGAGAGAGAAAAATTGATGATACCAGAGACAGGGGACATTGCAGGAAGGAAGGAATTCCTTGGGTAAGTGAGAGGCAATGGGGCCCAGGAAAGGAGTGGAAGGAGCATTTCTGTGCTATAACCAGAGGGAAGCTGTAGTCAATGGATATAGCATAAGTTAGCTGGTCATTTTGTGGTGGGACAATGAGGCTGTTCGTATCTGATGGCTTTTGTTTCTCAATGACACATGAAGTGAGATCAGCTGAGCGTGTAGCGGGAAGAGAGTAGTGAAGGGTTGAAGAACATATAAAAGAGATGTAAAATTTCCATTTGAAGAGGGAGAAAGAATCCACCAGGGAAATGTGGTTGCTGTGCAGTTTGAGTGCCCTTTTGAGATCTGTGGTCAAAAATGCAATGTGAGACTAATTAGTATGGTTGTATGATTTGTCACCAAGAATGTTCAGGTGCTCTGGTATAGGGATGTAGGTGGACAGTTGGTTTTAACCAGAGCAGGGTTTAGCCAGCCAAGTATGAAGTGGGAAATGGGAGAGACAAGGGGAAGTGATAAACAGGTGCAAAGGAGTGATAATCTAGTGATGGACTGTGAACGCAAAGCTAGTGAGGACCCATGGAGGCGAGTTACCTATTAAACACCTACCTAAATGTTGCGAACCACATGCCAGGCACTGACTCTAGGCAGGATCATTGGCCCAGCAGAATGTAAGGCTTACCACAGTAAGCCTAGTAGAAATATATGAAGGCAGTGGTGAGACAGTGGGAGACTTGAAACAGACATCTCGGAGGTTATTCCTATATTGGTGATGACAAGGTCAACGTGACTGTGACAGTGGAAGGCCGAGATGGAGGAGATTATTTATAAAGAGGCTGGACAGTTGGATGGATTTTCCCCTCTGAATGCCAAAGTTCGCAAAAATGGTGAAAGGGGAAGTGGTAAAGAACCCAGGTGCTGAAATAATTCAATAATTCATAGAAATGGCCAGAAGGTGGGCAGATAATCACAGAGGGTGACCAGTGTCGTGCAATGGTCTGAGAACATTCATTTCCAAGGAGCTGGGGTTTGCAAAGGAGAAGACAGCTGTAGGGAGCAAAAAGGACTCTCAGTCGCCTAGTACTGCTCTAATAGAAATACCAGAGGGGACGGCTTTAACAAAGAAAGTTTTATCTTGTCACAGTCTGGCAGGCTACAAGTCTCGATTCAGGGTGTCAGCTCCAGGGGAAGGCTTTCTCTCCTGGCTCTGGAGGAAGGTCCTTGTCCTTGATCTTCCCCTGGAGTGGGACCTTCTAAGGTGCTGGGACTCCAGGTTCTTTCCAAAGGATGTGCTGTGCTCTCAGCACTGCTTCTTGGTGGTATGAGATCCTCAGCTCTCTGCTTGTTTCCCTTTCGATTTATCTCTTGTAGGATAAGAAGTGGCGCAAGCCAGTCTAGAGAAACTTCCTTAGTAAGGATGTTACAGTCCCACCCTTATCCTCTTTAACATAATCCAATCTATTAACCACAGGCAGACATTAGAAATTACAGCACAAGAAAAGCACAAAATGGAGGGCAATCACACAGTACAGGGAGTCATGGCCCAGCCAAATTTCTGTCCACATTTTTTTGGGAGACATGATCCAGTCCATGATAGATGCCTAACCTACCTTGAGTTCCATAGTGCTTAAGGGAGAAAATCACTTCATATGAGAGGGCTACTGGGTTCTCAGGTGAGACAGCCTAGTTTTGGGATTATTCAGAGAAGGGGGTGAAGGTATGGGGGCCTATGTTCACAGTGAGATTTGGTAGGTTTGTAAGGGTTGGTTGATTGGGGCCAGATGAGAGCACATAGGGGAATTAGCATAGGAAATGATGAATGACAGGACATCTGATGGAGATTTTAATTCTGAGGGGACTTCCGTACATGACAAGCATACTTAAGAGTTATGCATATTTTAATTACTATTCAGTTTATTAAAGTAGTAAGTTTAAATACACCATGTCTCTCACACCTAAAAACTCAATTTACAAACAGTGTTACTTTATTAATGAAACTGGAGTCCTTGGGTAGTGCAAATGGTTAAGGCAGTCAGGTGCTAACAGAAAAGCTGGTGGTTTGAGTCCCCCCCGAGAGACCTTAGAAGAAAGGCCTGATAATCGACTTCTGCAAACCAGAGACTGCAAACAGCACAGTTCAATGCTGACACAGACCATGAGTTAGAATCAATTTGACAGCAACTGTTTTTTAAAATTAATCATTTTTTTACAAAAATAAGAAATTTTCTACTTGTTCTTTGATTAACCTGTATTAGCCTGTGGGCTTTACACATTAAATCTTCCTTAATTAAATCCCACTATTTCAGTACTTAATTGATCAAATTCATTTACATTTTAAACCATACTTTCAAATTTAATTTAGCTGATTCTCTTAAATACAGTAATGCCCCAACAAAGTAGTTTTTCAAATCTAATAAGCAAGCATTTTCTAACTTTAAGTAATTCTTGTAAATCCAATAAAACAGATATAGAAATTTAATAGATTCTCTTACCTGTTTCAAACACCTTAAAATTGAAGTACACATGAAGCTATGTACTTATTACAAGACTTTTTATTACAGATAAACCTAAGGTGCACAGTTCTATAACTCAAACCAAACCTGCTGCTGTCAAGTTGAATCCAACTTACTGCAAACCTGTATAACAGAACAGCCCCATAGGGTTTCCAAGGAATGGCTGCAGAATTGAACTGCTGACTTTTGGGTTAGCAGCCAAGCTCTTAACCATTATACAACCAGGGCTCCCACAATTCTGTAGGTAGTATCAGTATTACAGATAGATTTCCTTTATTCATCCCAAGCTTACAACTATACTCACCCAACCAACTGATGGACACACAAACATTATCTCAGGCCACTTTACACTGAGACCTGGCAGAATGAGGTGGCAGTAGGGATATGCAATGCCTTGCTCAGCGGGGAGCACTAGAAGGCTTTTTAGATGATTCATGATGAGTTGATGTCTGTTAGGCTGAGCCTCTGTGAAGATAAATGAATTTTCCAAGGTTTATCTTTTTTTCTCCTTTTTTAAATTATGATTAGGTGAAAGTATAAAATCCAAATCAATTCTGCATGCCCACCTATCTGCAGCTCCATCTGCTCTCCTCACCCTGTGACAGTACATTCCTACTTTTCAATGTATATTTCTAGTATTCTCTTAATGAGCACCTGTCCCCTCCTCTGCACCCTCTTCTCTCCCATCTGGAAAGAAACCTGAAAGACCACCTCCTAAAAATGTATAAAATCATAAAGCACGCACACCATATGCTCACATTGTGTTCCCAAGTCCAGTCCATTCTTGTCTGAAGGGATGACTTCAGTACTGGTTTCAAGTCAGAGCCAGCAGCAAGTCTAGGGGCCATGTTCCCAGGGGGCCCTCCAGGCTGTTAGACCAACAGTTCTGGTTTTTTAGAAGAGTTCATGAGCTGCACACCTCTTTTCCTCATGTCATCTCAGGAACTCTGTATTGTGTCCCCCGTCATGGCTGCATATGGTGGTAGCTGAACACTATCTGTTTCTTCTGGTCTCAAGCTGATGCGGTCTCCCATTCATATGGTCCTTCTGCCTCCTGGGCTCATTTTTCCTTGTGTCTGATATTCTTGGTCATCATCTGTTCCAGATGGGTTGAGACCATTTAGTGTACCTAAGATGGCAGCTTGCTAGCTTTTAAGACTCCAGATGCCACTCACAGATGTGGGATACAGAAGACTCTCTTAGTTAAAGAATAGTTACGTCAGTTTGACCTCGACATCCCCTGAAAACATGGTTCCCCAGGCTCCCGTCCTTGTTACTCTGTCCTTTGAAATACTGGGTTGAGTTTAGAAAACTTTTTATTTTATGGTGTAGTCCAGTTATGCTGATTTACTCTTTCTTGTGTGCTGTCACTTCCTTCACTTAACCAAATTCCTGTCAACTATTTAATCTATGAACATTCCTCTCCCCTCCTCCCCACCCTTGTAGCTGTTAAAGATTCTTTTCTTCTGTACTTAAGTCCATTTTTAAGTCCTTGTAGCAGAGGTCTCATATAATACTTGTCCTTTTGGAGCTGACTGATTTCACTCAGTATAATATCTTCCAGTTGAAACCAGGTTATGAGATGCTTTATAAAATTATCATTGTTTTTCATTATTGCATAGTGTTTCATTGTGTATACACATCATAGTTTGTTTATCCATTTGTCTGCTGATGGGCACCTTGGTTGATTCCATCTTTTTGCTATTGCGCAGAGTGCTGCAGTAAACATTTGTGTGCATGTACCAGTTTGTGTGCCTGCCTTAATTTCTGTAGGATATATTCCAAGCAGTGGAATTGCTGGATCATATGGTATTTCTATTTCTAGCTTTTTAAGAAAGTGTCAACTTGCTTTCCAAAGAGGCTATACCATTTTGCATTCCCAGCAGGAGTGTAGGAGAGTTTTGATCTCTCCACAGCCTCTCTAGCATTTGTTGTTTTGTGTTTTGGGGATTATTGCCAACCTCATTGGGATGCGATGATATCTCATTGTAGTTTTGATTTGGATTTCTCTAATAGCTAATGATTGTGAGCGTTTCCTCATGTGTCTTTTGGCTGCCTGGATGTCTTCTTTGGTGAAGTGTCTGTCTATCTCCTTTGCCCATTACTTAATTGGATTATTTACCTTTCTGTTGTTGATATTTTGCAGTACCGTGTAGACTACTGAAATCAGATGTCAATCTGACATGTAGTTGCCAAATACAGTTTTCCCATCCTGTAGGTAGTCTTTTAACTCTCTTAATAAAGTCTTTGGATGAGCATAAGTGTTTGATTTTTAGTAGTTCCCGTTTACCTATCTTCTCTTCTGTGGTTTGTGCCTTGGTGGCCAGATTTTGTAGTCTAAGCCGTGTATTAGAGCTTCCATCATTGTCCCTGTTTTTTCTGCATAATCTTTGTTATTTTAGGTTTGATATTTAAGTCTTTGGTCCCTTTTGAGTTAGTTTTTATGTAAGGTGCGAGACATGGGTCTTGCTTCAGTTTTTTGCAGATGGATATCCAATTTTGCCAGCACCATGTGTTAAAGAGACTGTTTTTAACCCAGTTTACAACCTTTGTGCCTTTGTCAAATATCAACTATTCACAAGAGGATGATGATATTTCTGGGGTCTCAGTGCTGTTCTATTGGTCTATATGTCTCTTTTTGTACCAGTACCAGGCTGTTTTGACTACCGTGGCAGTGTAATAGGTTCTAAGGTCGGATAATGTGAGGCCTCCCATTGGGTCCCTCTTCTTCAGTAGTGCTTTACTTAGCGAGGGTTTCTTCCCTTTCCAAACAAAGTTGGTGCTGTGTTTCTCCATTTCATTAAAAAATAACACTAGAATTTGTATTGGGATTGCATTGTATATGTAGATCACTTTTGGATAAAATAGCCATTTTCACAATATGAAGTCTTCCTATCCATGAGCAAGGTAGATTTCTCGACTTATGTAAGTCTCTTTTGGTTCCTTACAGTAGAGTCTTGTGATTTTCTCTGCTTGGGTCTCTTACTTCTCTGGTTAGATTTATTCCTAGGTATTTTGTCTTGTTGGGGGTTATAGTAAATGATATTGATTTGGTGATTTCCTCTTTAATGATCTTTTTGTTGGTGTAAAGGAATCCTAGTGATTTATTTACACTTACGTTATGTCCTAACACTTTGCTGAACTCTTCTATTAATTTCAGTAGTCTATTTATGGATTCTTTAGGGTTCTCTGTGTATACAATCACATCATCTGCAAACAGGGAGATTTTTGCTTTTTCTTTATTGATGTGGCTACCCTTTATTTCTTTGTCTTGTCTGATTGCTCAGGCCAGAACCTCTAGCACAGTGTTGAGTAAAAGTAGTGATAGTGGGCATCCTTGTCTGGTTCCCATTCTCAGGGGGAATTCTTTCAGTTTCTCTCCATTCATGATGATGTAGGTGGTTGGCTTTGCATAGATGCCCCTTATTGCATCGATGAATTTCCATTCTATTCCTACCTTGCTGAGAGTTTTTAACATGAATGGTTGTTGGACTTCGTCAAATGCTTTTTCTGAATCAGTTGACAAAACCAAGTGATTCTTTTCCTGTAAGTTATTTGTGTTTGATGATATTAATTGTTTTTCTGATGTTGAACCAAACTTGCATCCCTGGTATGAATCCAACTTGGTCGTGATAAAGGTTTTATATATATATAAAACCTTTATGTACATTCCCTTATAAATACATATGCTCACTTATATGTAGCTCCAACTGCTCTCCCTGCCTTGTGACAGCACACCCCTCTTCTCTGCTCCATACATGTTCTATCCTCCCAACAGTCTCCTATCCCCTCCTCTCTACCCACTCCCCTTCCTCCAGCAAGAGGTCACCAGGATGACATCCCATGGATGCATAGAACCATAAAATTCCCACAAGATATGGACCATCAGTTGTGGTCTTTTAGTGGAGATCTCAGGGCGCACCTCTATTCTCTTGTTGCCAGTGAGACTCAGCTTCATGAGCTCCATCTTGGCTATCACTGGTGGTGGCTGGGCACCATCCAGTTCCTGGTCATGAGTCGATGTAGAGACCCACATGAATGGGTCTTCTGGGTTCTCTTTTCCCCATGTCGTTCTTGTCCTCAGTGATCATCCATTCCTGTTGAGTTGGGAGCATTTGATGTACCCTCAGATGGCAGCTTGGGAGCTTTAAAGACCCCAGACGCCACTCACCGATGAGAGGTGCAGAGAGTCCTCATTAGCAAAATGCTAGCTGTGCCAATTGGCCTCGGTTTCGCCTGAGAGCATGGTCCCCAACCCCCTCCCCAGCTACTCTGTCTTTCTAATATTGGGATAAGATGGGAAGAGTACTCAAATTGTGTTGAAGTCCAGTTATTATTAATCTTCTTTCTAATGTGTGCTATCACTGATTTCACCCGACCAAATTTCTACTAACTAATCTAACCCCCTTCCTCCCCACCCTTGCAGCTGTCAGAGTCTTTTCTTATATACATGAGTCTGTTTTTAAGTTCTTATCGTAGGGGTCTCATACAATATTTGTCCTTTTGTTGCTGACTACTTTCACTCAACATAATGTCCTCCTGTTGAAACCAGGTTAAGAGATGTTTCCTGCTATCATCGTTGTTCTTTATCATTGCACAGTGTTTCATTGATTATATATACCATAGTTTACCTATCCATTCCTCTGTTGTTGGGCATCTGGGTTGATTCTGTCTTTTTGCTATTGTGACTGTGCTGAGATGAACATTTGTTTGCATATATCAGTTGATGTGAATGGCTTTGATTCTGTAGGATATATTCCAAACAGTGGAATTACTGGGTCAAATGCTATATCGATATCCATTTTTTGAAGGGAGTGCCAGGTTGCTTTCCAAAGAGGCTGCACCATTTTGCAATCCCATCAACAGCGTAGGAGAGTTCCAATCTCCCCACAACCTCTCCAGCATTTGTTGTTTTGCATTTTTTTGGATCATGGCCAACCTTGTTGGGGTCAGATGGCATCTCATTGTTGTTTTGATCTGAATTTTTTTAATAGACAATGATTGTGAGCATGTCCGCATGTGTTTTTTGACAGCATGGATCTCCTTTTTAGGGAAGTGTCTGTCTATCTCCTTTGCCCATTGCTTAATTGGATGATTTATCTTTTTCTTACTGGTATTTTGTAGTACCTTACAGATTATGGAGATCAGGTATTGGTCTGACATAGAATTGCCAAATATTTTTTCCTATTCTGTAAGTGGCCTTTTAATTCTATTAATAAAGTCTCTGGATGAGCAAATGTAATTGATTTTTAGTAGTTCCCATTTATCTATTTTCTCTTGTGATGATTATGGTTTTGTTTGACAGATTGTGAAATCTGTCTATGTTGTGCATTAAACCTTCCATTGTTGATCCTACTCTCTCTTGGATGAGCTTTATTGTTTTAGATTTGCTATTTAGGTCTTTTATCCAGTTTGAGTTGGTTTTTGTATAAGGAGTAAGATATGGGTCTTGTTTCAATTTATTGCAGATGGATATCCAATTTTGCCAGCACCATTTGTTGAAAAGATTGTTTTTACACTAGTTTAATGTCATAGGGACTTTGTCAAATATCAACTGTTCATACACTGATGATGTAATTTCTGGGGTCTCAGTTCTCTTCCACTGATCTATCTATCTGTCTGTCTGTTTTTGTTCCAGTACCAGGCTGTTTTGACTACTGTGGCAGTATAATAGGTTCTAAGGTTGGGTGATGAGAGGCCTCCCAGTGTTTTCTTCTTCTTTAGTAATGCTTTACTTATCTAGGGCTTCTTCTCTTTCTAGACGAAGTTGGTAATTTGTTCCTCTATCTCATTAAAAAATGTCACTGGAACTTGTCTTGGGATTGCATTATATAAGTAAGTTGCTTTGGGTAAAATAGACATTTTCACAATGTTAACTCTTCCTATCTATGAGCAGGGTAGGTTTCTCCATTTATGTAAGTCTCTCTTAGTTTCTTGTAGTAAGGTCTTGTAGTTCTCTTTGTAAAGGTCTGTTATTTCTCTGGTTAAATTTATTCCTAGGTACTTTATCTTGTTAGGGGCTGTAGTAAATTGTCTTGACTTGGTGATTTCTACCTTAATAATCTTGTTTTTGGTATAAAGGAATTGTACTGATTTACTTATGTTTATCTTGTATCCTGAGACTGCCAAACTCATCTATCAGTTTGAGTAGTTTCCTTATGTATTCTTTGGGATTATCTGCATATACAATCATATTATCTGCAAATAGGGAGATTTTTAGTTCCTCTTTGCTGACGCAGATGCCCTTTATTCCTTGGTCTTGTCTAATTTATGGCTAGAACTTCTAGTACAAGGTTGAATAGGAGAGGTGAGAGTGGGCATCCTTGTCTAGTTCCTGTTCTCAAGGGAAACTGTTTGAGTCTCTCTGCATTCAGTATGATGTAGGCAGTTGCCAAGCCAAGCCAGTTAGCTTTGTATAAATGGCCCTTATTGCATTGAGGAACTGGCCATCTATTCCTATTTTGCTGAGAGTTATTAGCATGAATGGGTATTGGACTTAATCAAATGCCTTTTCTGCATCAATAGACAAGATTCGGTGATTCTTGTCTTTATGTTATTTATGTGGTTGATCACATTGTTTTTCTGATGTTGAACCAGGCCTGCATACTTGGTATGAATCCAACTTGGTCATGATGGATAATTTTTTTGATATGTTGTTGTATTCTATTGGCAAGAATTCTGTTGAAGATTTTTGTATGTAGATTCATGAGTGATATCGGTCTGCAGTTCTCCTTTTTGTTGTGTCTTTCCCTGGCTTTGGTATCACGGTTATGCTGGCTTCATAGAATGAATTTGGGAGTATTCCATCCCTTTTTTATACTCTGAAACAGTCTCAGTAGAATTGGAGATAACTCTTCTCTAAAAGCTTGGTAGAATTCTGCAGTGAAGCCATCTGGGCCAGGCTTTTTTTGGTTGGCAGTTTTTTGATAACTTTTTCAATCTCTTCCTTTGTGATGGGTTTATTAAGTTGTTGTGCTTCAACTTGTGATAATTTTCGTAGGTGATAAGAATCAAGGAATTTGTCCATTTCCTCTAAGTTTTCAAATTTGTTAGAATACAGTCTTTCATAGTGTTCAGCTATGATATTTTTGATTTCTGTTGGATCTGTTGTGACAATCCCCCTCTCATTTCTTACTTGGGTTATTTTTTTCCTTCCTGTTTTTATTTAGTAAGTTTAGCCAATAGTTTGTCAATTTTGTTGATCTTTTCAAAAAACCAGCTTTTGGTCTTTTCAATGTTTTTCAATTGTTCTTCTATTCTCTGATTCATTTAGTTCTGCTCTGATCTTTATGATCTGTTTTCGTCTGGTGCCTGAGGGGTTCCTCTGTTGTTCTCTCTCTACTTGTTCAAGCTGTAGGGTCAGCTCTTTGATTTGGTTTCTTTCTTCTTTTCAGATATGTGCATTTGTGGAGATAAACTGACCCCTGACCACTGCTGTGGCTGTATACCGTAGGTTCTGGTAGGAAGTGTTTTTGTTCTCATTGGAATCCATGAATTTCTTTATTTCATCCTTGATTTCTTCTATATTCAGTTTCAATGCATTCCACTTTCCATCTACGCTTTTACTGCTACTGATTTCGACTTCTATGGCTTTATGATCTGAAAAGATGCTTTGCATTAATTCAATGGTATGGGTTTTGTTGAGAATTGCTTTATGTCCTAACACATAGTCTAATCTGGAGAATGTTTCATGTGCACTGGAGATGAAGGTGTAGTTGTCCACTAATGGACAGAAAATTCTGTATATGTCAATGAGGTCTTCTGTGTC
The DNA here is from genome assembly GCA_028571685.1 of Heterohyrax brucei. Lineage (NCBI taxonomy): Eukaryota > Metazoa > Chordata > Mammalia > Hyracoidea > Procaviidae > Heterohyrax > Heterohyrax brucei. The sequence continues at coordinate 21,443,674 of CM053146.1, forward strand.
TTCATTGAGCTTTTTTTTTCTAGATGATCTGTCCAATATTGAGAGGGGAGTGTTGAAGTCTCCCACTATTATTGTGGAGTGATCTATCTGCTTTTTGAGTGGTCAGTGTTCCTTCGACGTATTTAGGTGCTCTAATATTAGGTGCATAAATATTTAATATTGTTAAGTCCTGCTTGTGTATTAAATCTTTCAGCAATAAATAGTGTCCATCTTTGTCCATGATGGTGGGTTTTACATGAAAATTAATTGCCACACCTGCTCTTTTTTCTTCATTGTTAGCTTGATATGTGTTCTTCCATCCTTTGATTTTCAGTTTGTTCCTATCTTTAAGTCTAAGGTGAGTTTCTTGCAGGCTACATATAGATGGGTCATTTCTTTTGATCCAAGATGTCACTCGATGTCTCTTTACTGGAGCATTCAGTCCATTCACATTCAATGTAATTATTGATAGGTGTACGTTCAGTGCTGCCATTGTGATATGCTTATTTTTGTGTTGATGTTTTCTCTGTTGTTTTTATTAATCTGTTCTGCAACCTTCTTCTTTGTAAGTTGATTTTTCACTTTTTCAGGGTTGGTTTTGTGGTTGTTGAGACTCCTGTATTACATTTCTTAATACAGTATGTCGCTTTTTTATTATACTTTATGACTGCCCCTATGATCCCACTTAATATACTGTATATAAACCCAATTTTGATTGCTATCAGTCTTGTCAACTTCCTCTTTATCTGGAAGGACTATAATGACTGTAGTACATCCTTATTTTTAATATGATGATATCATAGTTTACATGATATGATCACTACATGATATCACTACATCATTACATGATACGATCACTAAATCATTTCTTTCACTATTATAGCTTTTATTGTATTTGGAGCCTTCCCTAACTGAGTAGGATTCTGGATAATGTGTCCTTCTAAAATTGTTCTTCCAAGCCAGGAGATTCCTTCAGTATTTCTTGTAGCTTTGGTTTGGTTTTTACAAAGTCTCTGAGTTTCTGTTTATCTGTGAATGTCTTCATTTCATTTTCATATTTGAAAGATAGTTTTGCAGGATATATGATTCTTGGTTGGAAGTTCTTCTCCTTCAAAGCTTTAAATGTGTCATGCTACTGTCTCTGTGCCAGCATCGTTTCTGCTGAGAAATCCGATAAAAGCCTGAAAGTTATCTTTGCTTTGAGTCTTGCTGCCTTTAAGAGTTTCTGCTTATGTTTCATTTTGTTAAGCTTGATTGTGATATGTCTTGGAGTCTTTCTATTGAAATCTATATTGAGTAGTGTTTGATATGTATCTCGGATATCTATAGTCTCTTCTTCCATGGTTTCTGGGAAGTTTTCTGTCTGCAGCTCAGCAACAATACTCTCTGTGTTCTCCGGTGTCTTGCCCTGTTCAGGAACTCCAATTAATCATAGATTATTCTTCTTAATAGTGTCCCACATGCTTCTTAATGCTTCTTCATTTCTTCTTGTTTCTTTTTTTTGATTTCTCGTTGTAAATGCTGGAGTGAGTTGTTTTCCAAATTAGAAATTCCCTTTTCTATTTGTTCCGTTTTGTTTTCTTGACTTTCAATTGAAGTTTCTATGTCTTTGATTTTGTTCTTGATCTGTTAGATTTCCAAGTACTGGTGTTCCATCAGATTGAACAGGTTGCTTAATTTTTCATTTTTCTCTTCTGTATTTTGTATAAGGTCTAGGAGGGCTCTCTATATAATCCTTTTGTATTCACCTTCTGATATTTTCAGAAAAGCTTCTTTGTCTGGGAAGTTCTGAGGTGGCTTCTTTTGGGGCAGTCTCATGCCATGGGTGATTGCTGGGTTACCGTCTTTTCCAAAGTTTGTTGCTGTTTGGGCTTCATGTGGGTCAATAGAGGCTGGGAGAGATGCTGTGAAGATGGACCACAGTTGTTTATCTAGGCCATCTTAAAATGAAAAGTAAAAAGTATTTGACAACTTCCAAAGTCAGTCAGGTTTTCAGGTGTATATGTTCTTCTTCCCAGCTGGCAAAGTAAGCACCTCTATATTGAACCCCAGATGTTATAAACTAGCTCAAAATCCAGTAAGGCTACTGGCCTGCTGGCCTCTGCTGTAGGCAATACTGTGTAGAATTCTCCTTTTCTGTTGGAAAAGCAGTCTCTTCTGGGTGGGCACTGCCTCTCAGGCCAGGAATTAGGTCCAGATGAAGCTTCCTTATGGATTACTCTGCCTCCCAGTGAAACAAGATGGTGTACTGCACAGGCTCACCAGCTGACTGGGACCAGGCTCCCAGAGGAAAGAGAGGTCAAGAGTGCTGAAATGCCCAGAGTCCATGGCCTCTGCCATTGGGCCCCAGCGCCAGGCAACACTGTGCAAAACACCGCCTCCCTGCCAGAAAAGCACTCTACCCCTGGCAGGTGCCACCTGCCAGCCTAGGAACCAAGTCCAGCCGGGGCCTTTGTCTGGGCTTCTCCATTTCCCAGTGGATCAAGATGGTGTCCTGCACAAGCGTATGTGTACAGCTACCACATGGCAGAGGCAGAAAGATAGGCCAGAGGAGCCAAGATGTATAGAGTCCAAAGCCAGGCTCTCAGAACCTGGCAATTACGCTTGCCAGTCGCACCAGCAATGTGTCCGAGACCAGCAGCTAGTCAAGTCCCAGCTCTGCCTGCCAGCTAAGACAGAGGAAAAAAAAAAAATCAAAATGGTGAGTTACCTTCAGTCTGTGCAAGCCTCTGTTCATCAAGAGTGGGGTCAGTGAAAAAGTGGAGGTTTTGCATTCAGTGGTATGAAGTCAAACTTAACATCCCTATGTTGCATCCCAGGGCTCACTAGGTGTCCAGAAGTCTCTGTTTAATTATCATTTCAGGTTTTGGTTTTCAGAGGGATTTAGGGAGACATGCGTTTAGTCTGCTTTATTGACTCCACCTGTCAAATTTTTTCTTTTGTAGGTTTAGCCAATGGTTTATCAATTTTTTTTTTATCTTTTCAAAAAGCCAGCTTTTGGTTTTGTTAATTCTTTCAATGGTTTTTGTATTCTCTAATTCATTTAGTTATGCTCTAATTTTTATTATCTGTTTTCTTTTGCTGCCCCAGGGTTTCTTTTGCTGTTTTCTTTCTTCTTGTTCAAGTCATAATGTTAATTCTTTGGCTTGAGCCCTTTCTTCATTCCAGATGTGTGCATTTATAGAGATAAATTGACCTCTGAGTGCTGCTTCTGCTGTATCCCACAGGTTCTGGTAGGATGTGTTTTCATTCTTATTTGATTATGTGAATTTATGTACTGTATTTTTGATTTCTTCTATAATGCATGGATTTTGAGCAAGGTGTTGTTCAGTTTCCATGAGTTTGAATTTCTTCCTATCTTCCTTCTGCTATTTATTTCAACTTTTATAGCTCTGTGGTCCAAGAAGATGCTTTGCCATAATTCAGTGGTTTGGATTTTGTTGAGGCTGGCTTTATGATGTAATATATTGTCTATTATGGGAAATGTTCCATGTGCATTGGAAAAGAAGGTGTATTTATTTTGTTGTTGGTGAAAAGTTCTGTATACATTGATGAGGTGTATTTGGTTGAGTGACAAAAGAAGATCTGTATCTTTATTGAGCTGTTTTCTGGATGACCTGTCCCTTACTGAAAGAAGAGTGTTGAAGTTTCCTACTATTATTGTGGAATGATTTATCTCATTTTTCAATGTTGTCAGTGTTTGTTCAATGTATTTAGATACTCCGGTATTGGGAGCATAGATATTTAATATTTTCATATCCTGCTTTTGTATTGAACTTCGAAGCAATTAATAGTGACCATCCTTGTCCACGATGATGGCAGATTTCACATTAAGGTCTATTTTATCTAAGATTAGTAATGCCACTCCTGTTCTTCTTTGCATGTTGTTAGCTTGGTATATATTTTTTCATCCTTTGATTTTCAGTTTATTCATATCTTTGAGTCTAAGGTGTATTTCTTGTAAGCAGCATATAGACCAATCATGTTGTTTGATCCAAGCTGTTATTCTCTGCCTCTTAATTGGAACATTCAATCTATTTACATTGAGTGTGATTATTGATAGATACGTGTTTAGTGCTGTCATTTTGGTGCCTTTATTTTTATGTTGTTGATGTTTTCTTTCTTCCACTTAATATTCTCTTTGGGTTGTTTTTCTTTATGGGTATTCTTTTTATCTTTTTCAGTTGGTTTTGTGCCTGTTGAGACTCTTGCATTATATGTCTTTTTTTGTAGTAGGAAAATCTTTCACAAGTTTTCCACGTCAGAGTAGAGCTAATAAGATTCTGCATCCTCTTTGAGATTGCAACAAATCTTTAGCATTTTGTTTGCAATGATGATATTTTGTTGTTGATCAAAACTTGAATGTAGTATGCACATTGTTTGGCTTGGTCAATATACAATATTATCTATAAACATTTATTCATGCCTTTCCTTTGATATGCCCCATATGACTCTGCACAGAACTATTACATTTTTCCTAATGTCAAAATGGTCAGAACTTCACCAGGGGGAACCCCTTTCAACCACCTCTTTTATTATTTAAAAAGCCAAGCCAGCCAAGTCCCATCGAGTTAGATCCAAAAACAGACCATATATTTTTGGAAGCATACTGGCTGTCATGGATTGAACTATATCACCCCCAAAAATCTGTCATCTTGGCTAGGTCATGATTTCCAGTTTTGTATGATTGTCTACCATTCTATCATCTGATGTGTTTTCCCTATGTGTTGTAAGTCCTATTACTATAGTGTAATGAGATAGATTAGTGGCAGCTATACTGATGAGGTCTACAAGATTAGATAGAGTCATAAGGTAATCTTTTTTGAAATATAAGAGAGAGAACAAGCAGAGAGACAAGAGACTTCATACCACCAAGAAACCAGCACAGGCAACAGGTATTTTGGACCTGAGGTTCCTGTGCTGAGATGCTCCCAGACCATGGAAGGCTGATGTCAATGAACTTCCTCCAGAGCCAACGGAGAAAGAAAGCCTTCCTTTGGAGACGACACACTGAATTTGGACTTGTAGCCTATTAGACAGTGAGAGAATAAGTTTCTTTTTGTTAAAGCCATCCACTTGTGCTATTTTTTTTTAAAGCAGCACTAGATGACCAAGGCACCAGCTTTCTGGAGACAGCATGGCAATGTGAGTCCATCTTTAATTATCCTTCCTCCAAGATTTTATAATTTTCAAGAATCCATGCTTTTTCTCGAGAATTTTATTTGAGATCAAATACTGGGTGCTATGGGCATGTGTTCGATTACTTAGTACTGAGGGCAGGTGATGCCAACAGCAATGTCACTTTAGAGATAGAATGAGAAAGCTATATTTTTAAAATGTCATGATCTCATGTCCTTATTTCCAATTCAACTCCTGTTTTCCTGAGTCCATAAACTTACCTTGTTCTAATATAAAAGGTTTTCAATTCTTTGTCTTTATGAGATACTGGCTTTTCTTTTTGTCACAGTATACGACATTCTTTTATTCACTTTAATGTACCATGTGGTAATACTGAGCCACAGGCCTTGGATTAGACTCTGCAACCTGCACTTAGGCTGCACTGCACACCACTCCTCTTCTCCTTATGATCTTTATTTTCCCCATTGACTGTCATGCTCCACTGTCTTCCTGATAACAGAATCTTGGACTTGTGGTGATGGCTGTAATTGTGAGTCATTTGATTGAGGAATGTCAGCTTACTGAGGTATACACAGAATTGCTTTATTTTTCCAGTAATTGCTAAGAACTGTGCTCTTCAAACAGTCTATTTTCCTGCTTAGTAGCAGGCTTTCTTAATGATACACTGTCCAAATCTGTAATTTGTCAGTTAATATCAGTTATTAAGACAGCTTCATTATGGTTAAGACTCAGTCTTATTGTCTGTTTTAAAACTTCATCCCCATGTTTTACACAAAACTGCCCCCCTACCACCTCAGTGCCCCACCACTGATGTAAACTAGACTTGTAGTTCTGACTGCTTGGAATGTGTATCTATGGGCTGATATCTTACAATTTGGCTTTTGTGGAAGGGCTTTTTCTTCTGGTAGGAAGGACTGAATGAGACAAAAGTTGTTTTCTTAAATAACTGTTGTCCTGCTACTTGTGGGTCACAGTGTGAACAGTTCATGTTGTGGTTACAACCCAGAGACAGTGGCCAAGTTCCCATTCCCTTGTTAATTCTTCTGCTCATCTAGCTTGATGTTTGTGAAGCAAGACTGTGAAGCAAGATGATCTAGTCCTCTAGATTTAGAACCCAGGGAAAGGTGAGCAAACAATTCATTTAAGGCTCCAGAGTCACCATCTGGGAGTGACAAGACAGGCCCTGACCTGAGAATCTGGTTAGTCTTGTGGTTGTAGGTGAGTGTATCACACTGATGGAAGGGCAAGGCCTTCTGGGGTGCAGGTGGATAGCGGAGGGCACAGAAGCCACGTTGGTGCTCTAGGCATGGGAACCTTGACAGAAGCCTATCCCTAGTTCCAACGTTAACTCAGGGCAAATTCTACCACTACAGAGAGTAAATATAAAGAGAAGGGCCTGCCTTTTTTAGTATATAATAAGCTACCTTGTGTGAACTTCTGCCTTTGGTTCTTCGAAAAAAACAGCTTGGTCAGAGGTCTGGCTTGGGAGGTTGCCCAGGCCTGAGTCAATTGACATCTTCTGGGTAATCAAGGATTAGTTGGGCTGTAATCTTGCTAGGAAGGAATCCTCTACTTGGAATTGACAAGAGAGGACCTATAAAACTGGCTGACATCACAGAGCAGGGGGATCTCATGATCAGCATAAGCCTGGAGGGTAGTGTATCTATCCTTTGGACATACAGCCCATGCTCAGAACCTCCCAGATTCAGGAAAAGAAGCTGTAACACATCAGATAGAGACAATGAACAGGCCCAGAGGTGGCAAAAACCCTGGCTGAGGTAAGTAACATCCCTAGTGATGGGCTAAAGTGGCACAAAGAGCAGAGAAGGAACAGCGAGAGACCACAGGCAGTGACTATGGGCTCTGGCCCAGAGGCTGGGAAAGAAGCCCAAAGGCGGCTGTATGAGAGTTGTGTAGCAGTCTTCCCACCGAACTTTGGGGCACCCTGTAGCAGGAGTTACCCACAGAGCAGTTCTGTTTTGAGAGCTATTGTGATGCTGGCCTAGAGTTGGGGCTACATGAGGGCTATTCTGAGGGTGCTGGTTGAGAGCTAGACCAGGCAGTGATGGGAGCAGAGCAGGCCAATAGGAATTGCCGAGAAAGAGAGCAAATGAGTGCAATAGCAGCAGCCATGACTGCCCTGTGATGGCAAGAGTGAACATCTGTTTAGGGGAAGGTAAGCAGGCTTCTTTTGAGACATAAGCAGGTCCACTTTTAAGGGTCAGCAGGCCCTCTTCAGTGGTACAAAGTGGGTCACTCGTCCAGGAGCTTCCATTACTCCTGGACAGCTTTCGGAGCCCAGGAGGACCAGCTCACCATCAATCTGATCCTTTGATTTGCAGTCTTTTTTTTTTTTTTTTATAGTAACCTGGCTTTTGTTTTGTCAACACGGTGTATCTTGTGTGTACAGCTCCCTTGACTAGATGGGGGTAGCACCTGTGGAGGGGTTAATGCTACCGGCTGGGGTCCTCATCCTGCTAATCTTGCTGCTTGGGATCTCAGGACTGCCTCTGGGGCACTCTGTGTGTATACTGTATTTTGTGGGACTTTAGCAGTAGAGACATTGACAGAGCAGACCACTGTGTGTGTGTGTGTGTCTCTAAGGAACTTGCACTGTTGATTAAGGGGAGAGTGAACAGTGTGTGACTACCATCTCTATACATCTCAGGGTCTTCTTTTGCATTACTTTTTCGAAAGTCTTTTCACAGCAGATTTAACAAATTTCCTTCAAACAGAGTACTGTAAACAAACATTATTTGTGGAAATGTAGCACTTTTGGATGTTTCACTCTACCTCTGGGTTCATGCCTTGGCCAAGCCCTGAGATCTGGGCAAGCTCTTTTGGTGGTTAAACAACAGACTCCCCGAGGTTTTCCTAGGAAAAGAGGGTTGTTTTAAGGCCTGGCCCTGTGACTGGCTGGACCTGGGGCTGCTCAGGGACAGGGAGGCTCAGGTTTCATACTGGCCCTTCTTGGTCTCTCTGCTTTTATTCTGTGTTTTCCAAATACTGTAAAACTATCTCCCCTGTGCCTCATAACTGCAGCTGCTGCCAGTCCACCCTGGCTGCCCCACTGGCTTCCTGACTTCCTAAGTGGCCACCTTCTGTCTCTGCTGCTAACGTGTTCAGTATCTACTCCCTAGTCCAGATTCCTAAGAGAAGGAATTTGATTAGACAATCTATCTTTTCACATGCCAATGTCCCTGTTCTGCATGTTGGTCAACAGCTTTGCATACTCTGACCTGATTCACTGTGAGGAGGGGCGTGGGCACTGCAGACTCTTTGGCCTTGGAGGTAAGTGGCTGCCCCTTTCTTCCGTGCTTCTAGATAAAGGGGCCTCCTGTGAGATGGCATTGAACAAAGCTAGGTTTCCTTGCCTTCATGAGGGACCCATTGTCTATGGTGTCATCCAGTGACAGGAAGGCACATGGCCATTGTCTGACCTGAAATGGGATGGCTAGAAGCTCAAGAGAAAGAAAGACCTGAGACTGTCTCTCCTCCACAGCTTTGGAAGAGATGTGAGAGAGCACTGAGCCAATCAGCGCATACCTCTGTCGTCAGAGGCCTACCCCCAAACCATCCTACTCTTAAACATTTACCTGAGCTCATCTTCCCAAGCTCTAGCTGAAGAGAAAGACTTAGTGTTCTTCAGAGCAGTGTTTCATCCCCTCACAACATAGACAAGTGTTTTTCATTCCTAGCTCCCAACTTAGCTATTAGAGAATGGCAGATGCTTAGGTAGAGGGTGGGGAGAAAAATGGGAAAGACAGTTGGTGGGTAATGAAGTCAGCTTCACTCCTTCAACAAATAAATATTGAGATCCTAATGAGGGCTAACATTTATTGTGTACTTACTGTATTCCAGACACTGTGCTACAAATGATCACCTCATTTAACTTTACAACAATCCCATAAATACTGTTAAAATCCCCTATTTATAAAAGGTGAAGAAACTGCATGAACTTGATACATTTGTGGAGGGTACATGCTATGTGTCTCAGAAGCTTACGAGGACCATTGAGAAAACATTTCCAAAATAGAAAGTCCTATACAAGGAATCTATTATAATTGTGGAAGCCCTGGAGGCATAGTGGTTAAACGCTATTTCTACTAACCAAAAAAGGTCAGCAGTTTGAATCTGCCAGGCAATCCTTGGAAGCTCCATGGAGCACTTCTATTCTGTCCTATAGTGTTGCTATGAGTCAGAATCAACTTGATGGCAGTGGGTTTGGGTTTTTTTTTTGGTTTTTATTACAATTATGTGTAATTATGAAGCAATTGCAGGGGATTCTCTTGAGGTACTTTGGTTTTATATTTGGCCTTAGAGAGAGAGGAGAGATAGAATATGTTAATTTGAGCAAATGTCAGAGAGGGGTATCTAGCAGTTTTCAGAGACCCTTATTTAACTCTGTGATCCTCATTCACTCAGCCAGTTATTGATTACATCCATATCTCCTGTTGCATGCAGAATAACTGATTCCACAGGGAGCCCCTAAACTTCATGGAGCCAACAATTTCCCTGATGAAATTTTTTCTATGAAATTGACGATGGAAGAAAATACGCTTAAGGCTTCCTTGTCTTTCCACACAAATTTGACCTGATAAAAGAAAGAGAAGGGCAGATGATGATTCATCTTTGGCAGGGATCCAAGGCTTCAATTTGGGGGGCAGAAGAGACCTTTCTTATGACATACACCAGGTGGCACCAAATCTCCAACAGAAGCAATACAACTTTGGGGCCACAATCTTAAGACGGCCCTTGGAAGGCAGAGAGAGAAATAAAAGAAATTCTGGAGAAACAGAGACAAATATAAATACATGCATTGATGTTAAGAACAGGTTCAAAGTCAAGCAACGAACCCTGACCAAGACCAAATCAACCAAAACCAAACCCACTGCCATGAAATTGATTCCTACTCATAGAGACCCTAAATATCAGAGCAGAACTGCCCTGAACGAGTGCCTGGAGGATGCAAACTGCCAAGCTATTGGTTAGCAGACATAGCCCCTAATCACTATGCCACCAGGGTTTCCTGACCAAGACAATAAACATAAATAATACAATGCTAGGGCCCAGGAAGGAGAGGTATGGGGTCAGGGCTTAGTAACAGCTGGCTGGGTGCTGCTGAATGCCGTGAGGTGGACAAAGTGGTTTTCAACCGGGACATTGAGGGGAGCAATTCCCTGAGCCTGCACTGACTGGGCCCTCCCTGTAGTGGCAAGCTCTAGGTACCCAGAGATCAAAAGACTTACCTCTGTATCAGAGGTAAGAGCAAAGCCCAGGGGCAGAGGCCTGGGAAGCCTGAGCTGAGTGAGTAGGGCTATGAGAAGGTGGTGGAAGTCTTAGAGAACCCCATGTGCAAAGGCTTCCAGGCCACCATGCAAACTCTGGCTGCCCCACAATGCCTTCTCATTCTCAGGGTCTTCTCACCAGTCGGCCCCAGGTATAGCTACTGGAGGTACCAATGACCATGACAGTTGTGCCGTTTGTGGGAGTGGCTGCCAAGGCCCAATTCTGCAGCGCTCAGAGAACAGACGGGAGGAGGCTCCTCCCACCCATGTCCCCACCTCCGGCCCTGAGCCCTGCCCCTCCAACCCCTCACAGGACAGCTGTCAGTCTGCCTCCTAGCCCCGAAGCACAGCAGCTCTTGCCTTGCTCAGGCAGTCTTTGTTCTGGCAGTAAGTCTTGCACCAAGAAGGTTCAAACATGGCCATCGTGTTAATGACATTTTATTTTTAAAAAGAAAAATCATCATTAAAAATACATATATATCATCTACATTTCAACTACTTTCTCTAAGAACTTTAACGGACGGGAAGGAACACAGTGCTGCACAGGAAGTGAGTGAGAAGTGACTGAAGGCAGGCTTTACTGTAGAATCAGGTACGGGTTGAGAGCTTTTCCCCGCAGAGTCTTCATCTCCTCAAACACTTTTTCTCCCATGTTCTCAGGTAGCTGCGCTTGGTCCTTCACTTCTCTAAATAGCAAACACCAGACAAAGAATATGAGGACAATATTAAAGTGCTCAGCTCACTAGCCAGTGCCCTTCTGCTGAGTTCAGCGCTGTCTGGGATATTCAGTGAATGCTTTTATACAACAGGTTTAAAGCTATAATTACAGTGAAAAAACTCAGCTTCTAAGTGATGCAAACAAGTCTTCTGATCTCAGCTGCACCAGCTTGTTAGTGTGGATAAATTATCTAACTTTTTAGAGTCTTTATTTCCTGATGTATCAGGAAAAAAAAATCCAAACAAATTAGTCACCAACAAATCATTTCCAGCTCTTGGTGACCTCACATGTGTCAGGGTAGAACTGTGATGTACAGAGTTTTCAATAGCTATTTTTTTAGAACTAGATTGACAGGCTTTTCTTGTGAGGTGCCTCTAAGTGGATTTGAACTGCCAGTCTTTTGGGTAGTAGCCAAGTACTTAACTGTTAGCACCACCTAGGGACTTTCTTGATATGTAAATGGTGATAACTTCTACCTCCCAGCATTGTTGTGAAGGTAAAATAAGAAATCACTCACAGGGATTTAGATGCCGTGTTGTCTTCTCAATGGTTTATCAGCATTAATTGGTTTCCTACCTTTATGAATAAAATAGGCATAATATTTGTAATCCTGACAATGATTTAAGAAAGGTAGAGGCTGAGAGGGAGGGCTATGCACCTGGATTGCTGGATGTGCCGGGGGTTCTTGGGTAGAAATGTGGTAAAGAACACAGCTGTCAATTAAGGGGTGATGACAAGTGGGGCTGAGAGCTGGGAAGTATCTGGGCTTCTTAGTGGCCGGCTAGTGTCTTGGTGAGCTTGGACCAAGGGTTAGGGTGAACCTGGAGACGCAGCTCAGAAACTGTTGTCTTGTTTCCTGCTATTCCAATATCTAAGAGAAAATGATGACTGTGTTTGATTGAAAGCACAGATGTCTTTTCTGAAAACTATGGGCTCAGCTGTATGATCTTCATGGTAGAGCAGGCAGAAGAATACAATATAAAACTGCATGTTTTTGTTAGTGGCTATCAGGAGTGGGAGGGAGGGGGAAAGAGGCAGCTTTTGCTTAGGGGTGCTGAGTTTAGGTTAATGGTGGTGAAATAATCTGGTAAAAAAAAGTAGCAAGAATGGCTACACAATATGAACAATGTCATCCATGTCACTGAATTATCCATGCAGAAACTGTTGAGCTCATGTGTTGTGTCTATTTTCAGCACAATAGACACCCCCCCCCCCACAAAATTCCATGCTCCTGCCCGAAACCTTTTCTAAAGAGGGTGAAATGTGAAGTCCTAATAAATGCCTAACAGTTTTGGAAAATCCCAAATATCTGAAAATGAGGAATTAAAATATTCCTTAATACAAGCAACTAAAACAAACAAACAAAAAAACAGTTAATACCACTTTAAGAATTATGTCTAAAAATATATTGGTCATATCTCCCTTAAAGATATTAATGATTTGTAGAGATTGTGATGATCTAAGGAATGTTGAATGATGTGTCAGCAACTAAAAACAACCTCAGTTTCTTGGAGGTTTAGACTTTTTAGAACACAACTACCCTTAGCAGATCTTGTAGGGGCTGAGATCACCATTGAGGCAGCAAGGAGTTTCTTGGATTACTAGCAGGCAGAAAGAGAGAGCACCTGCAACAGTAAACGTTTACCAGAAACCAAACGGGCAGCACTCCTTGCGGGGGGAACTAAGCAGCATTTATGTGCTGTTTTGTTTTGCCCATGAATGTTTAAGCTCTGGCTGTGTATGTGTCTGATTTGGGGACTCTATTGGCTTCTAGCTGATGGAGGTGAAGAAGGGGGACAGGTAAGGACAAAGAAGACAAAGCCAAACATGGGATAATGCTTATCAAGTTGAAGAACATTTCAGAATCAAGTAACCTGTGAAAATAGTCTATGGGATATCAACCTATTAGAATACTCTGTAGCCAGTAAAACGGTAATTCTGTTACCAATTTTGACACATGGAAAAATATACGTAAAATAATTTTAGCTGCAAAACAAGTGAATTCAGAATACTAGGGATATATTGACTGCACACATATGAAATACATGGGTACTTTGAAAAACTGAAAAAACTAGAAGTTAATGTGATGTGCAGAGAGAGTTTATTGTGTGTTAGCTTATTTTCTTTTGGTAAAGTAGTTGAAATTAGTTAGAAGAGAAAAAGAACAACACACTCCCTTGGGGGAATACATAAAGTAGTACTTCTGTTTCATCTTATAATAATCAAGTCGCATTCAGCAGTAATTATGTAGTATAAAAGGTGAAAAACCATTTAAGGTGCAAGTGAATATAGAGTATTAGACACAACCCTGCTCACATGCAAGCTATTCTATGTCCAGGAGGAAATGTTTTAAAAAAGAAAATAAAGGGGGTAGTGGTGGTATTTCAAACTCTTGGTTTGAAACCTGAAACAAAAGATAAAACAAAAGATAAAGTGGATCTCATTGCTGAGGTGTAAGGGGTGCTAGGTGCTATGTAGCATAACAGAGTATTTTACTGAATTAATTAACTGTTAAAGCAAATGCTCACTAAAACATCACTAACATTTTTCATTCCATATAGGGTCACTATGAGTCAAAATCAGTTCAATGGGAAGGAGGTGTTTTTTTTTTTTTTTTCCCCTTTTAACTCTTTTGAGCACAGCCCTGGTGGTGCAGTGGTTAAAGAACTTGGCTTCTACCCCAAGTGCCAGCAGTTGGAATCCATCAGGTGCTCCTTGAAAACTCTGTGGGGCAGTTCTGCTCTGTCCTATAGGGTTACTGTGACTCAGAATTGACTCAAGAGCAATTGGTTTTGTTTGGTTTTTGTTTTCTCTAACTCCCTTTTATCAGAGACTGCCAACTTCTGAGATGTCTTGGTTTCTGCAGGCCTCTGAAATTATCACAGACAACTCAAAGGAACACCACATTATTTTAGGATATCGAACATTTCTTTTGGAAGAGGTAACTTCCCCAGTTGAAAAAACATCCTAAACAAAATTAGAAGACAAGCTGGAAAACAAATTTGCAACTTCATAAGAAAGACTATGCATTCTTAATACATAAAGAACTCTTACAAATGAAGAAGAAAACACTTAAAATAAAATATGCAAAAAGACAAATAGCCCTCTCAGAAAAGAAGAAAAATAGCTAATAATCATTGAGGACTCTAATATCACTAGTAGCAAAGAAATGGAAATTAAGACAATGAAATGGTCTTTTATTTTTTTCATATTTTAAAAATGAAATGTTTTGGAAACCCTGGTGGTGTAGTGGCTAAGTGCTATGTCTGCTAACCAGAAGGTTGACACTTTGAATCTGTCAGGTGCTCCTTGGAAAGTATGGAGCAGTTCTACTCTGTCCTACAAGGTCACCATGAGTTGGAATCAACTCGATGGCACTGAGTTTGGTTTTGGTTTTAGTCTGTGTTTTCTAAGTGTTTGAATTGTAGGCACTTTTTAAAAATTTTTTGACTTATTTTGTTGTTTCTGAGAATATACATAGCAAAATATACACCAATTCAAGCTTTTACATGTACCATTTGACACTGATTATATTCGAGTTGGGCAATCATTCTCAACCTACTTTCTGAGCTATTTCTTTCTCATTAATATAAATTCACTGCCCACTAAGATTCCTATCTATCCTATTGAATTGATTTTTTTGATTTGATTCCACATAACCGTTTATGGTTGAGGTGATACCAACTCACAGCAGTCCCATATTTATAGTTCTTAAGAGAGCAAATACTCAAGGTAGACATTTTTGCTAGTTAAGCTAAACTGCCACTGTGTCAATCTATCTTGTCAAGAGTCGTCCTCTTTTTCACTCTCCCTCCACTCTTCCAAGCATGATATCTTTTTCCAGGGACTGATCCTTCTTGACAACATATCCAAAGTATGTGAGACACAGTCTTACCATCTTTGCTTCCAAGTAGCATGCTGGTTGTACCTCTAGAACAGATCTGTTTGTCCTTCTGGCTGTCCATGGTACATTGAACATCCTTTTCCAACACCACAATTCAAAGGTATCAATTCTTCTTCTGTCTTCTTTGCTCACCGTCCAGCTTTTGCATGCATATGATGTGACTGAGAATACCAGGGCTTGGGTCGGGCGTACTTCACTCTTCAAGGTAGCATCTTTACTTTTCAATGCTTTAAAGAGATTCTTTGCAGCAGATTTTCCCAATGCAATGTGTCTTTTGATTTCTTGACTGCTGCTTTCATGGGTGTTGATTGTGAACCCAAGTAAAATGAAATCCTTCACAACCAAGTAAAATGAAATCCTTGACAACCTCAATCTTCTCTCCATTTATGACGATGTTGCTTACTGGTCCAGTTGTAAAGATTTTTGTTTTTGTGATGTTAAAGTGCAATCCATACTGAAGTCTGTGGTCCTTGATCTTCATTAGTAAGTATTTCAAATCTTCACTTCCAGCAAGTAAGGTGGTGTCATCTGTGTAATGGAGGTTGTTAATGAGTCACCCTCCAATCCTGATGTCTCATTCTGCTTCGTATAATCCAGCTTCTTGGATGGGCTCAGCATGCAGGCTGAAAAGGTATGGTGACAGGATACAGTCTTAAAGCACATCTTTCCTGACTTTAAACCAGGCAGTGTACCCTTGTTCTGTTCGTATGACTGCCTCTTGATCCATATACAGATTCTTTAAGAGCACAATTAAGTGTTCTGGATTGACACAGTGGCCCCGATTGACACAGTGGCTGCAACAAGGGGCTTAAGCATAAAAACAGCTGTGGACATGGCACATGACTGGGCAATGTTTCGTTCTGTTATTTATAGGGTCACTATGAGTTGGAACTGACTTGATGGCATCGTCATCAACAACAGCAACAAACTAAACTGCAGGTTGGTTTTAAGAATTCAGGGACCATTTTTGGTTTAAGGTTTAAAGATTATCTCAGGGCAATGGTTTCAGGGGTTCATGATTCCTCCATGGTTCCAGAAAGTCTAGAGTTCATAAAAATTCAGAATTCTGCATTTTCCCTCTTTTGATATTTTTCTGTAGAATCTGTGTTCAAAATATTCAGTAATGATAGCCAAGTACCATCTGGTCTCATGGCAGTGGAAGCGACTGTTCATAGTGGCAGTTAGCCACACTGAATGCAGGTACTCCTGACCTCCTGATATGCTGATACATTTTCTGAATGGTAACTTAGCCATCAATATTAAAAACTTAAAATGTACATTGATCTAGCACTTATGTTTTTACCTGGTAAGTTTTCAGAAAATTCTGGCACAAAGATGTTTGCTGTAGCATTGCCTGTAACAGCAAAACACTGAAATGTGCCCAATAATGGGAGTTGGTTAACTAAGTCATCATACATCTATCCAGTGAAATACAAATATATTTATATTTATAAATGCATATATATTACTACATATAGAAAACAATAAACATTATGACTTGTTTTTTGTTATGTGTGTATATATACATATACAGAAATGTTTAGAAGGCCACATATCAAAATGTAAAGTTACTACCACATGACCCCCAGCCTCCACCAGCCTGAGCCTAGAAGAACCAGATGGTGACTGGCCACCATCACCCATTCTTCTGACAGGGATCACAATACAGAGTCCCAGACAGTGGGAGAAAAATGGAGAACAAAATTTCAAACTCATACAAAAAAGAGAAGACTTACTAGTCTGACAGAGACTGGAGGAACCCTGAGACTGTGGACCCAGATATCCTGCTAACTCAGAAATGAAGCCACTCTGTCAGCCAAAGAAAGATTACACAGGCCTATAAACAAACAATTACACATGTTGAGGAGTGTGTTTCTCAGTTCAGTCAAGTATATGAGACCAAATGAGCAATACCTTCCCAAAAGCTGAGATGAAAAGGCAGGAAGGGATAGGAAAACTGGACAAACGGATGCAAAGAGGCATGGGGGGAAAGGGAAAGGGGGAAGGCACTGACACATTAAAGAGATTGCAATCAACTTCACAAAACAATTTGTGTACAATCTTTTAATTGTGCTTTAGGTACAAGTTTACAGGGCTAATTAGTTTCTCATTAAACAATTAATATATATATATTGTTTTGTGACACTGGCTGCCAACCTCCTGACTTAATATGCCAATAATCTCCCCATTACCAGCTTTCCTGTTCCCTCTTCTCATCTTTGCCCTTGGGCTGGTGTGCCCATTGAATCTTGTTTTGCTTTATGGGCCTGTCTTATCATTGGCTGAGGGGTAAACTTCAGGAGAGACTTCAGCATTGAGGTAAAAGGGTGTCTGGGGAGGCCACAGTCTTGGGGTTTCTCTAGTCTCTGTCATACCAGTACGATCTGTGTGTGTGTGCGTGTGTGTGTACGTTAGCATTTTCTTCTCCATTTTTCTCCAGCTCTGTCAGGAGCCCTCTATTGTGATCCCAGTTAGAGTAGTTTGTGGTGTGTGTATAAACTTTGAATGAGCAGCTAATTCACACTGTAAACTTTCACCTAAAACACAACAAAATAAAATGAAAATGTAAAAGTTATTTCCTTTGGGTAGAAGAATTATTTTTTTCTTTATATTTTTCTATATATTTTGACCTTTTATTAATAAAAAGGGCATTTTCTTTTAAATAAGAAAGTGTTAAAAAGAGGAACTGAACAATTTCAAACTTACAAAACACGAACTATAGGTAGTTATTTAAATGACAAAAGGAGTCTTAAAAAAAGAGTCTTTTTTGGGGGAATGTGGACATATTTGCTTATCTAGTGAGCCACCTGATGGGGCAACAAAGGAAAGAAGAAACGTCACCGCCTGTCGAGTTCACATGAAGCAACCTGCTAACTGCTTTCCCGTCTGGCATCGCATTTAATCCTCCTGACTACCCTGTGAAAAAGATCTTATTCTCTACATCTCACAAGTGAGGAAAGAGGAGCCTAGGAAAGCAAAGTAACTTGACTCAAGATCTCAGACATGATAAATGGCTGAGGTAGGACTCAGCCACAGGTCTCGTCTGGCTCCTGTCTAGGTTCTTTATACTGAATGAAATTTAATCAGCTATTACAGCTATTAATAAGAAATAGATGCATCTCTGGTTTATAAGAAATTAAATCATAAGCATATGGAAAATTGCATTCAGAGTTTAAAAGCTTATGTGCCAACAACATAAAAAGAAACATCCATCTACATATCTACAGCACTGGAAATATCTCTTTCTAAACTGAGATATTTAGATTCAGACGACACAATAGTTTTGTACTTTATGGAGCACAGATTTTATCCAAGCTTACCTCTTAAGAAGGCACAAAAACATTCACTTACTTCTTCTCCCTCTTGGTGTCTCTGTGAACCAATACTGGGAATTCCACCTGGATCATTTCTGGAGTCAACATAATGTCTATGTCCTGCTCGCAGAGCTCACTGAAAAGGAATAAGATGCTTAGCTGAAACTTTTTTGGTCTTCCAAAGAAAACTAGAATGAAATATCGTGACCATTTAAGTTATTCACTTCTTTGGGCTTTCAGCTGTTGTTCCATCTACTTTTGTTGAGTCTATCAGCAAAGAAAATCAGAAGGATGATGAATTGCTTTCCTCTAAAAAGCAGTAGTAACAACCCTTTATAATCAGAGAATAAAAAGCAATTTTTTAAAATGAGGGTACAAAATTCACCTTCTTTTCAAGTGCACAGGGGAATAGTTACCAAAATTGACCAGATCTAGGACCATAAAGCAAGCCATAATAATTTTCAGAGGTTGAAATCATTCAGAGCATGTTCTCTGACCACAGTGGAGTTGCAGTAGAAATCAACAGCAAAATGATAACTAGAAAATCCACAATTTCTTTTAACTTAAGCCATATACTTGCAAACAATGCATGGGTCAAAGGAGAAAGCACACTGGAAATTCAAAACAAAGCATGTTGCCAGCAGCATTTCCAAGTCAAGACCAGCCAGCTCTGCTGCACTCAACACCGTGGACAGCGTGGCCCAGCACAAGCCAGTTTTTCCCTCAGAGGGCTTCCGGGCTGGCCTAGGAAGGAAAACGAAACGCAGGTACATTCAGAAATTAATTCACAGTACTAATCAGCCTGTGACAAGTCTCCACTGAATGAAATACAGAATAGATGAGATGGTTGGGAGGGGGCAGGATTCCAGCTGACTCTTTAAAGACAGGATGAGCTTATTATGTGTAGATGGCTGTTTTGGGCATAAAGAGCTTAAAAATGTTTTCAGTACAAAAAAAAAAAAAAAAAAGGAGAGACAGACAGAGAAAGAAAGAAACCCAGAAAACAAAAGGATTTCAGCAGAATTTTATGCCTTTTCCTTTAGAAAAATCAGCACTGAAGAAGGACCGACACACAGCACAATAAATGCAGAAGAGGATCTAAAGTATCTAGAGACCACATCTCATGTATCTGTGTATTTTGCACAACTCAAATATGTACATTTGTTGAAGAACATACCCTCCCACCAATTCTGGAGCAGAGAGAATAAATCAGCATAAACCTTGGCTCTTTCTAGTAATTTAATTGAATATGAATCTCAAGCACATATCAGAGCAGTAATCAATGTTCTTTTAATCAGTCTTTTATAAATTAATTTAATATTTACGAAACAGACATGTAAATATGGTAAAACCAAGCTCTCTTGCTGAGTCACGCCCTCATATTTTATTACTGCTAGTAGCGTGGGCCTTGCTAAAATTCTGTGATTCATTCTGGGAAAGGATGGCTTCTTCGGGAACATCCATAAAGTGTGTTACCTTTCCTAGCAGACAAAACCAAAAAAAACCTATTGCTGCTGAGTCTAACTCATAGTAACACTCTAGGCCAGAGTAGACCTTTCCCCATAGGATTTCCAAGGTGTGAGTGGTAGATTTGAACTGCCATCCTTTTGGTTAGCCGCTAAACTCTTAACTACCATGTTACCAGGGTTTCCTTTAGAGCAGAGAGGCTTGTCCTAAACTCAGTACTTTAGTGAAAACAGTCTGACTTGTGTCCAGGATTCTGATGACCCCCTGGTTTTTTTCAGTTCATTTAACTGCTCTGTCTTCCTGTGCTCTGTGTGAACATTCTCCTCCTTCCTTAGGGCCTGCCTCATTTCCTCCAGCCACTTGTTCAGTATATGACTGAATTAAGGAGCTTGACTTGAATCAAGGAACAAAGAAGTGTCTCTGTCTCAAATTATTGCCTGAGGTAAGTACACCAGATTTGCAGGTTGCTCTGCTTCACAAAGTCCTTTAGGGACCTAGGTTATTTTTATCTTCTTGTGGTTCTTCTATCCCCTAGAACAGGATTTAGTAAGCTTTTTCTGTAAAGGGTCAGATCTTAAATGTTTTAGGTTTTGTGGTCCATATGGTCTCTATTGCAACTACTCAACTCTGCCATTGTAGAGTGAAAGGTGTCATAGAAAATACATAATGAATGAGCATGGCTGTGTTCTAATAAAACTTTATTTTCAAAAACAGGAGGCAGACCACTCGGCTGGAGTTCAACCCCTGGCCTAGAACATCGTCGTTTAGTGACTAAAGCTGGGTCAAGTATGTATGGGCTCCAAATGGAGGAAACAGGGAGAGACAGTGTGGAGAAGCCAGACTCACTCCAAAAGCCAGGACCCCAGAGGTGGAATTCTCACATTCTATTGGCACCTGGGAAATGGCCGGCTTAACTGCACAGGAGGCTGTGAAATTTAGTCCCCAGTTTCAACAACTCTATTATAATAACAACAGCTTTTGTTTGTTTTTTAAATTACTTTAGAAAAAGGGGAAATATGGGCAACATCGTCGCGGCTAGGGCTGTGGGCAACATGGCCATGGTTAGGACAAGCATTATGGCCTGGGTGCAGGGCTTGTGAGCCTATGAAGGAGTGAACGTAAGCAGCCACAAACAGCGGGAATGCATGACATCAGACCCTCGCGAACGATGGGTCTGGGCCGCTGAACGTGACCCCTGTACTTGTGCCCAGGCCTACGTGCTTTCCTCCTCATGAGGTGAATTCACCTGAGGAAGCGGCGTCTGTTACGCTGTTTAGATAAACAGGCACAAGTTTGCTTTGGGAGGAACTTCCCAAACCCTATTCAATTCAAAGCTTGTTTCCTGCACGTATGCATGATCTGTTCACTAAATAGAAATGAGCAGCAGGATGCCTAAGCCGAGTTGGGGCATCAGAGCTACAAGCTTTCCTCCTCACCACCAGTGTTTCCTGTGTGGCATTCTTCATCGGTACTGAGCAGCCACAGGCAATACAGACCTGGGGAACTCAACAGGGAAACCCCGGTGCTAGAGCGGGTTAAGTGCTACATCTGCCAACCAAAATGTTGGCAGTTCAAATCCTCCAGGCACTCCGTGGAAACTCTATGGGGCACTTCTACTCTGACCTCTAGGGTTGCTATGAGTCGGACCTGACTGGATGGCAGTGGGTTTTTTTTTTTTTTTTTTTTTTTTAGAAGAAGGAGAAAACAGATTTTTTTGTTTGTTTGACAGCAGTTTCTATCATACTCAGCTAAAGAGAAATGCTTCCAGAATCTATAATCATTGTTACCTTTCCTTACCGTTCAAAGTTTGGAATTACAAACAGGAACACATTACTCAGCAGGGATACATAAACTGATATGGTCATAGCAGTTCTGTGTTAGGGAAGTATCCATGAAGTTCTCACCACACTCAAGTGCCGTAAGACTGAAAGCAAATTTTCACTGGGCACCTGCTATGTGCAAGTCACTATACTGGTTGTTTGCAAACATTACTTCCTTATCGGCAGCTTCCTGATCTCTAAAGTAGAGATAATAAGACCTCATTGTGGGGGTTAAATGAGACAGTGCTTGTAGAGCACTGAGCTTCCTGTACATTAAAACCAAAAAAACTAAATCCACTACCATCAAGTCAATTCTGATTCATAGGGACTCTATAGGACAGAGTAGAACTGCTTCATAGTGTCCAAGGAGCACCTGACGGATGCAAACTGCTGGGCTTTTTGTTAGCAGATGTAACACTTACCCACTTCACCACCAGAGTTTCTGTTCCTACACATTAGAACTTAATAAATGTTAACTTTTACTATAATCATCTTCATATTACCAATACCTCCTTTAATTCCAACAATGCTTTATGAAGTCCATACTATTTTATTCCCATTTAACAAATGAGGAAACTGGGTCACAATGGTCCCCATCTCATGCATTTATGATTTCATTAAGTGATGATCTATAAAAATATACTGAAAGCATATTTGTTTGCAAAGGAAAATTATAGAAACAGTAATCAACTAATACCCATTTTTGAGGATATAAAGTGTGAAAGAATCTGTAGTTTGCCAAGTAATAGAGCACTTCCTGTGATCACATAGATCTGAACGGAGGAAGTGCAGGCTATGTTTTAGTCTGCTGAACATATTCCTAGTGGGCACTCCCAGACAGCACTTTCTCCTCAGACCCTGAAGGAAATGTGTATCACTCTTGGGAATGCCCCATCTAGTAAGTAGCCGGAGTGGAATGCACCTCAACCTTCCTTTTTAGTTCTGGACTCAATGTCTAGCAAAGTGTGACTTAAAATTCCCTAAAATAATACTATGTATATCGTGCGTTTTATGCATGTCCCCATACATTAGACTATACATGTGTCATGGTTGGAATTGTGCCCTCCCAAAAATGTGTGCAGCCACGTGGCTGGGATATGGTTCCCAGCATCTTGGGACTGTCCTCCATTGTGTGGTTTTGCTAACCTGTATGTTAAAGGATTAGGGTGGGGCTGTGAATTCCTGCTGTGGGGGTAGTTTCCCTGCAGTATGGCTTGCCCCACCCTTAATGCTTTTAGCTTGCAAGGAATAAAAGGAAAAAGAAACAAAGGACAATTTGAGAACCTCGCTACCATCAAGCAAGCAGCACCGGTAGCTGAGAGCGTCCTTCAGACCAGAGGTTCTTGCGTGAGGACGCTCCCTGGACAAAGACTGATGCAGTACCGGACGTTCCTCCAGAGCCGACAAGGGGAAAGTCTTCCCCTGGAGCGGACACCCTGAATATGGACTTGCAACCTACCGGACTGTGTAAGAATAAATCTTTCTTTGTTAAAGCCATCCACTCTGTGGTATTTCTGTTAGAGCAGCCTAGCTGACTAAAACAACATGTTTAATCGTACATACCCCACACTACGTATACTGTGCATTAAATGATTGTCCCCATGCATATATGCAAGTACATACAACTCATGCTGTAAGACTAACAAATGTTTTACTCATGTAGATACACAACATGCCTGATCTCAGCCCATGACCATGCATAATCATATGGTAGACATTAATTTTGTAATCAGCCATAGCACATCCAAAAAATAGCTGGAGAAGTACATTAAGCTCAGTAAGGTTAAGGCTCAGCAAAAAGAGAAAGATCTTCAGCAAGATGGATTGACACAGTGGCTTGCAACAGTAGGCTCAAACTTTCTTGTCAACATGTTTATCACTTCCATTAAAATACGGTGATCACCTACCTCCGAGAAACCAGCAACCTGCCCATCCAATACCCCTCTTCTCACTCCAGGCCCATAACACATAGGGGTTACTATTCTGAAACTATAAGTGGCATTCCTTCTTCAGGGCTATGCCACCTAAAACTGCCCATTCTTTCCCCTTAAATAAGACATCTTAATGGACTAATGACTAATCAGCCCATGATCATAACTGTGGCGTCATGCATTTGATATTTTTTAATTTTAGGGGTGTTGTGACTCACCTAGGATGTCTAGGCCTCAACCCAGTCAACTACATGAAGGAAGAGCTTTGTGAATAACTAGATATTAGCCTCATGCATTTAGGATTTCATTAACTGATTACCTATAAAAATACACTGAAAGTATTAATATTTGTTTGCAAAAGAAAATTATAGAAACAGTAATCAACTAATATCCATTTTTGAGGATATAAAATATGAAAGAACCTGTAGTTTGCCAAGTAATAAAGCACTTTCTGTGATCTAGTATAATTTAACACGGCAGTGATAAAGTGCTATCAGCACTTGAGTTACCAGAATTTCTTTGCCACCATCACAGCAGACTGTATAATAAAGTCTACTTTCCATCCTGCTTTTTGAGCTGTATCTCAAAAGTCATCACCAAACTCAAAGTCCTCTAGGTTTTCGCCTATGTTCTCATCTGTTGTTACTGTCAGCTGTGCTGAGTTGGCTCAGACAGACCCATAGCAACATTTTGCACAACATAACTAAATGTTGCCTGACTCGGTGCCATCCTAACAATTGTTCCTAAGTTTGAGCCCACTGTTGCAAGCTACTGTGTTAATCCACCTTGTTGAGGATCTTCTTCTTTCTGCTGAGCCTCGACCTTACTGAGCTCAATGTCCTTCTGCTGCTATTGGACCCACCTGATGATGCGTCCAGAGCAAGCGAGACAGCCTCACCTCCCTTGCCTCTAAGGAGCATTCTGACTGCACTTCTGACTGACTATTCTAGAAGTTGTATATTTTTGTGTCTCAGATTTATGTTTATAATCCATGTTGAGCTAGTTTTTGTGGAAGGTGTAAGATGAAGTGTCTAGCTTCAGTTTTTTACATGTGGATATCTAGTTTTTCCAGCACCATATGTTGAAAAGACCACCTTTTCTCTGTTAAATTGCTTTTTCTCATTTGTCAAAGATCAGTTCACCCAACTTGTGTGGGTCTATTTCTGGGCCCTCTGTTCTGTTCCATTGATCTATTTCTTTTACCACTACCACACTTTCTGGAACACTGTACTTTTGACAAAGCCCTAAGGTTGGATACTGTCAGTCCTCCAACTGTGTTCTTCAGTATTGTCCTGGCTATTCTGGGTCTTTCTTCTTTTCATATAAACTTTAGAATCATTTTGCCAGTGTTTACAAAATAGCTTGCAGTGATTTTGATTGGGATTGCATTGAAAGTATAGATCTAGTTGTGAAGAACTGACATCTTAATAATACTAAGTCTTTCTATTCATAAACATGGAATACCTCTCCATTTAGATCTTCTTTGACTTCTTCATCGGAATTTTGTACTTTTCCTCATATAGATCTTGTACATATTTTGTTAGTTTTATACCTCAGTTTTTTTTTTTTTTCTTTCTTTTTTGGGTGCTAATGTAAACAGTGTTGTGTTTTTAATTTCAAGTTCCAGTTGTTCATGGCTGGTAAGCACGAAAGCAACTGACTTTTCTATATTAACTTTGCATTCTGCAACCATGCTATAAATACTTATTACCTCCAGGGCATTTTTTTGTCACTTCTTTGGGATTTTCTACATGAACAATTATGTCATCTGACAACAAAGGCAGTTTTATTTCTCCCTTCCCAATTTGTATACCTTGAATTTCTTTTTTTGTTGTTGTTGTTTAGATAGGAATAGTGAGAGAGGACATGCTTATTTTGTTCTCAGATTTAGGGGGGAAACATCTAGCTTCTTACAATTAAGTATAATTTTAGCTGTCAACTTGACTGTAGGTATTCTTTGTCAAGATGATGAAGTTTCCCTCAATTCCTAGTTGCTGAGTTTTTTTTTTTTTTTAAATCATGAATGGATGTTGAATTTTGTCAAATGCTCTTCCTACCTCTAGCGATAGAATCACATCAATTTTCTTTTTAGCCTGTTGATGGAATGGATTACATACATCAAGTTTTAGTATTGGATCAGCCCTGAATTATGTGGGGTAAGTCTCACTTGACTGTGGTGTATAATTGTTTTTATACATTGTTAGATTCTATTTGCTTAAATTTTGTTGAGGAGTTTTACATCTATGTTCATGAGACATACTGGTCTGTAGTTGTCCTTCCTTACTAATGTTTTTATCTGGTTTTGGTATTAGGATAACTCTGGTCTCATAAAATGAGTTAAGAAATATTGACTGTATAATTCAGAATATGAAAGCTTGGATTTCTTTAAAGAATAAAATTGTATTTGAATAGTGGGAGTAGTAAGTGCAAATCAGTATACCAAAGAAAATTTTGGCAAATCAGAATGCCAAAGAAACAAATCTGCAAAATATATCAATAAATACAATTTCTATAATATTTCTGAAAGGGCCAAGAATTGGACTACAAGAATTTCATTCGTGAGGTGAACATTCTCAGAAAGACCATGTATAGGAGTAATTCATCCAAGAGTCATTTCTGAAATAAAAACACAAGCACTGTCTTGCAAAAGACATAAGCAATAAATACTTCAGAACATTTCCTCTTAATTGTTTCAAAGCAAAGCTATACATTGTAGCTGCCTCCTGTGCAGGAGTCAGAATCAAATGCAGGAACAATCAGGCAGACCCTGGACTGGGTACCTAACCGGAATGGTGAACAAAGACAAAATTCTTTTGCAGATACTTCTCTCCAGTCAAGTACAAATGTGCACAGATATTAAAAATAAAATAATTAAAAAACAATGCTTTTAATTTAGTTTCTAGTGAAATGGTTAAGCTGACCCTACATGTTTTCAGCTTTTCACCCTTCCTTCCTCATATTTGCCTGTTTCCCTAGTGGGCTAGGAATCTTTCATTTCCGCCTTTGCTCCTGCTACTCAGAGGCTCTGTGTAACTTACGCTGAGTTACAGGTGAGACCCGAAGTGTTCTCTACCAAGCAGTATTTCTGTTTTGATTGTGACGAAGTCTCAAGGTGAAGCAACAGCTCTTCAGTGATAGGAGTTCAGCAAATAGAGGAGTTTCTGAAGCCAAGGCTCTTCTCTATGTGCCTGAAATCCTGTCACACAAGACTGGTGGCCCTCTGAATCACACCGCAGCTCTGCCAGGCAGAGATGCAGCGCCACATCCAAGTGCTCCTACATGCTGCCCAAGGATCTCAGGAAGCCAAAGATTGGGCTTTGTCTCAATCAGAAAGTGTTAGAAATACTTATTCATCCAGGAAACCTCTATATGACTACTTACATGACTATATAACCGTGTGTCTTCTCTCATTCTTAACTTCTCACATTGTTACTATTGTGTGATGTGACATTTATTCCCCAAACAGTCATTGCTTGCCTACTGTCATGGATTGAATTGTGTCCCCCCAAAAATGTGTGTAGCCATGTGTCTGGGCCGTGATTCCCAGTGTCTTGTGACTGTCGTCCATTTTGTGGTTTTCCTATGCTGTAGGTTAAAGGATTAGGGCAGGGCTGTAAATCCCTTCAGAGGATCACCTCCCTGCTCCACTCTAAAGGGAATTTCCCTGGAGTGTGGCTTCTGCACCCTTAATCCTTTCATCTTGCAGGAGATAAAAGGAAAGGGAAGCAGGCAGAGGATTGGGAACCTCACACCATGAAGTAAGCAGCACAGGGAGAACAGCGCATCCTTCAGACGTGAGGTTCCTGCGCCAAGATGCTCCCTGGACAAAGACTGATGCTATACTGGACTTTCCTCCAGAGCTGACAAAAGGGAAAGCCTTCCTGTGGAGCAGACACCCTGAATATGGACTTGCAGCCTACCAGACTATGTTAAGAATAAACGTTCTTTTGTTAAAGCCATCCACTCTGTTGTATTTCTGTTAGAGCAGCCCTAGCTGACTAAAACACCTACCATGTGCCAGATACTAGACAAGGCACTTGGGACATTACAGAATAATAATAGCCATCAATTATTAAGATCTTATGTGCTAGTTATTCAACAAGACACCACACAGATCACTGTTTAACATCTCTGTGGGGATGCAGTGGTTCTATCAGGTTATAACAGAGTTCAGAAATCTGGGATAATGCTGGGGTATTAAAAGCCTGTGATCAGCTATCTATGATACTCTACTAGTCTCATGCTGTCAGGAGCAAGAGAGAATGAAGAAAACTAAAGACCCAAGGGAAAGATTAGTCTGAAGGCCTAATGGACCACATCTCCCACAGCCTACACCAGATTGAGTCCAGCACAACTAGACGGCGCCTGGCTACCACCACTGACTGCTCTGACAGGGATCACAGAGGGCCCTAGACAGAGCTGGAGAAAAATGTAGAATAAAATTTTAACTCACACACACATACACAAACCTGACTTACTGGCCTGATAGAGACTGATGAGACCCTAAGTGTGTAGTCCCCACTCTCTTAGCTCAGTAATGAAGTCATTTCTGAGGTTCGTCCTTTAGCCAAAGATTAGACAGGCCCATAAAACAAAACGAGACCAAAGGGGCACATCAGCCCGGGAACAAGGACTAGCAGGCAGGAGGGAGACGGGAAAGCTGGTAACATGGAACCCAAGGCTGAGAAGGGACAGTGTTGACATGTTGTGGGGTTGACAGCCAATATCGTAAAACAATATGTGTACTAACTTTTTAATGGAAAGCTAGTTTATTCTGTAAACCTTCATCCAAAGTACAATTACAAAAGAAATCTGTCACACGGCACATGTACTTTGTTAAGTATGGGGATTTGATCTTTCTCACTAGCTCCCTGGCCTGGTATTTGACCACCCTAGGGTAGGAGATGGACTGGGTTTAGGCACCCATCTGCACTAGCTATCCCACTGAGCTCACCTCAGGTAGGGGTCAAGCAGATGCTACCAGAGCTGTGCCTAGGCCAGAGACCGTGGCTGCTCCCACTGTGGTAGCCTCACAATCTGGACAGTGCAGGAAGAACACAAAAAGCAGCTAGGGGAGGAGCCAGAGCTGGAGGACGGACTGGCTAAGTAGGAGAGGGGTGGGAAAGGCAGATAGGGAAGAAAGAAGGGAAGGGAGCTAGGAGTGACACAACCAGACAGCACTGCTGTCGCAGAGGTGGCCAGGCACAGCTCTCAGAGACCTGGCCGTGGTGGCTTGGAGCCAAAGGTTTCAAGCACTCTTTTGACAAAGCAGAGCTGTGGTTCTAGGATCAACCAGGGACCAGCCTGTGGCCTCTCCTGTATATAATATGGTGTTCGCATATAACATCTTACTTCACAGAACGTATCATGGACATTAAGTGACACATACCTGTACTATATTCACTTGTTTGCTCCTCACAGCCACCCTATGAGATACATCTTGTCATCCTATTTTAATGATGAGGACGCTGATGCCTATACTATACAACACCTCCAGTGCTCTAAGATTATTCTAATGAGACACATTAATGAAAGGTGGATATGTGTAAAGCTATGCAAAATTTAGATATTAAACTACAAAATTGAAATAGATTCTAGTTTTGAATCATAAAAATTAAATTTATCTGCTAAAACATATGGAGTTCCCAGGTGGTACAAACGGTTAAGTGCTCCACACTAAAAGGCTGGCAGTTTAAGTCCTCAGAAGAAAGGCCTGCTGATATACTTCATAAAAAATCAGCCATTGGATCATGTAAATTTATACAGGAATGTACATTTTCACTCAGTCATATTAAATAAAAAAATAAAAAATGGAAAAAAAATCAGCCATTGGAAACCCTACAGAGTGCAGTTCTACTCTGCCACACAGGGGTGTCACCATGAGTTGGAATCAACTCAACAGCAACGGGTCTGTTTTTTATTTAAACATATGAAGTTTCTAATTTTCTCCCTAAAATTACATGGTGACAGAATAAACAGCCAAAAATACTTTTAAGAAGGAGAAAGTGGTAACTGAAACCTACAGGCATTTGCAAATGTGGTGGTGGCCGGGGATTGAGCTGGAGACACCGTGCACTGGGGGTTTGAGTGATACCAGCTGAGGTGCTGTGGATGGAGAGGCTGCTCCTGAACAAAGTGCATGGACTCCTGGTGCAGATTTGCTGTTTCCAGGTCTGCTGCTGGTACTCTGGTCACTAGGTTTAAATGTGCCTGGGTGCAGGAGAATCAACAGCATATTCTCACTGGCTGTTGAATGCTGAACAGTAAGATCAAATTTAAGGGTCTTGCTTCCGGGTCTGAATTTCCTTATGCCTATCCAAATCCTACTCATCTTTCAAGTACTGACTCAAGTCCATGTGGCCACTGAAGCCTTACAAGCTCGTTTAGCATTTCTGCTCTCTCCTCCTTTGAGCTCCTAGAGAGATCAGAAAAGCAAACATTTTAGACCCTCTAAAACCAAACCAAACCCACTTCCACTGAGTCAATTCAGACTCATAGTGACCCTATTAGAGTAGAACTGCCTCACAGAGTTCGAAGGAGTACCTGGTGGATTTAAACTGTTGACCTTTGGTCAGTAGCAGTAGCTCTTAACCACTGTGCCATCCGGGTTTCCATTACAGACTCTCTGTTTGCTACCACAGAAACCCTGGAGGCATGCGCAACGGTGAAGCACTGCACAGTTCTACTCTGCCCTGTAGGGTTGCAGTGAGCCTCATCAACTCGATGGTGTGGGGTTTGGTTTTTGGTTTGGATTCCCTACCCTGAACACAACACCATATCTAGTTAGTGGTACAGAGTTTCTGGACAGTGCAAATGGTTAATGCACTCAATTGCTAACCCAAAGATTGGTAGTTGCACCCACCAAGAAGTACCTCCAAAGAAAGATTTACTTCCAAAAAATCAGCCACTGAAAACCCATAGAGCTTAGTTTTACTCAGAAACACATGGGGTCACCACGAATTAGATTTGACTCAGCTGCAGCTGACACTGGTCAGTCAGTGGTATGGCTGAGTGTTGGATTTACCTTCTTATCTGGGTGTGGCTTTGAAATCTCTCACAGCACTTCCTACATTTTGGGAAACAGATCACGTTAGAGACCAAAGGCAAAAAAAAGTACCGTTCAGTGATTTCCAGTCTATCTTCTTCTGGTAAACTGCTCACAACAGCAGGGACATCTACAGGAAGCATGACGGTGTTGAAAGGGTCATAGCTGTGGAAAATCACATGAGCAGCCATTAGTAGTTTGCGGTCTTTGTATTATTTCTGAAAGCGTTTTTACTTCGCCACTTGGTGAGGCCTCTGCTTCTCTATTCTCTCTCCCTCCTGAAAATGCATTCCTGTTGCCTGAAACCAAAGGCAGAGGCTGGGGTGGACCTCCACAGAACTCAGCTATTCTGCCAAATCCACTGTTTCCAGAGTTGGGAATACAGGACAGCACATACAATCAGAGAGTCAGTACTCACTGCTGTGGAGTCGATTCTGACTCATAGTGACCCTACAAGACAGGGTAGAACTGCTCCATGGAGTTTCCAAGGAGCACCTGGTGGATTCAAATGGCCAATCTTTTCGTTAGCAGTTGTGGCACTTAACCACTACACCACCAGGGTTTCCATAAAGGTGGTAGGGTCTGAAATGACATGATCTCTTTAAGGTGTAGGTAGGTAGTTTACTTTTTGCTCTTAGTTTTTCTGCCCAATGTTAACGTCCTTCCTTAGTCATTCTATTCAATTTCAAACCTTCCTTCCCCCCTCTTATGTGTTGCTTGGTATTACAAGTTTAGAGCTTTCTATAAACATCCGCAGGTACTGAGGACACTGAAATAATTCAGATAGAATAATGCACTGTTACTTTAAACATTGGCAGGAGACTTTTGTAACAAGACAGTGGACCAAGTACTTCCTTTATGTCTCAACTCCTTCCTGATTAACCTTTCAAATGACATTAAAAGGGGGAAAATAGGCCTACAACAGTAAAGAGAACAAGAAAAGGGACATCAGTGGATGAAAGGTCTCAATGATCTTCAAGAAGAAATTTCTGGAAGCTGGGAAGAGTGCTGTCTCAAGAAAAAGAGCCAAGAAAAAAGACACATGGAAAAGGGCTGTAGCAGAGGGAGATGGGGATTGATCTTGCAGACCCCAGAGAGGCTCTGGGCTGTAGGTTAGACTGCAGGCAAGAATGGAAAACGAGGAGATTAATTGAAGGCTCCTTGGTGTGTGCATGTATGCCTTAAGAATAGGTCTCTTCTCTCTGTTTTATTCTTGTGGAAAAATATACCTGCCTGCCAAGTTTGAAAGACTGGTTGAATAAAAACAATGGTACATAATTTTTACAGCTGTAAATAAAGAATGGGGAGGATCTCTGCAAATTGGTAATAGAGTTATTTTTACAAGGTATTAAGTCAAAAAAGCAAAGTGCAGAAGAACACATAGTGGTGCCACTTTTTGGATAAGAAAGAAGACAGAATGATAAAAATATAAATATTCTGCTTAGCATTACAAATAAAAAAACACAGTGACCCTACAGCACAGAGCAGAACTGCTCCATAGGGTTTCCAAGGAGCTGGTGGATTATGAACTGCTGATCTCAGCAGGCAAACTCACAACCACTGTGCAATCAGGGCTTTAAAACTCATTGATGTTGAGTCAATTCCAATTTGTAGTGACTCTACAAGACACAGCAGAATTTCCCCACGGGGTTTCCAAGGAGCAGCTCATAGATTGGAACTGCTACCCTTTTTGGTTAGCAGCTGAGCCTCTAACCACTGTACCACCAGGGCTCCAAATGGAAGCACGGAAAAGCTAAATTACAAGACCAAGCTAGTTATCTACAAGGGATGAGAGAAATATGAGAGGAAGTGACATTTTTCTGAGTTTAACTTCTTGTGTAGTCTTTGGATAACGTGGCAATGTTCCTCTTATTCAAAATATGAAATTAAATTGGTAAGAAAGGGAAAGAAAGCAATAAAAAATGGAAACAAATAATATTTTGCATAAATCCTACAATTACACTAAAGAGGAAAAGGAAACAAGTCAAGTATCTTATGCAGACAGTATTTGACTATATGTACTCACAGTCTCGAATTAGGGTGGGGAGACTTGCAAACAAATTCTTAACTCTCTTTTGCTTGTTTGATGTAGTGATTATGGGTGAAGCAATTCTGAAATTATTTTAGCTGTATTATTTAACTGCGCAAGTGAGCAAACGTGTTAGGAGCCAGGGTTCTCAGAGGAAGAAGGGATGTACAAATAGGGAACGGGAGAAGGAAAACAATAACCTTACGATGATGGAGCCCTAGTAGTGCTGTGGTTAAGAGCTACAGCTGCTAATCAGAAGGCTGGCAATCGGAATTCACCACATGCTTCTTGGAAACCCTGTGGGACAATTTGGCTCGGTCCTATAGAGTCACTATGAGTTGGAACCAATTCAGCTGCACCTAAGAACAACAATGGAGATGGGAAGTAATTGGAGGTATTGGTGTGAATCCATAATTTCTAAAATATATATATACATGTGTGTGTATGTGCACTTGTATATATGTACATCTATGTTTGCGTTTATGTACTTTTATACATATGTGTAGATATATGTGCTTGTCAGGCATTGCTGAGTTGGTTCTATACCATCCTCACAATTGTTCGTATGCTTGAGCCCACTGTTGCAGCCACTGTATCAATCTGTAATGCTGAGTCTTCGTATCTTTTGCTGATGCTCTGCTTTATCAAGCATGATGCCCTTCTCCAGAGACTGGTCCCTCCAGAGAGCATGTCCTAAGTACATGAAACAGAGTCTTGCCATCCTTGCTTCTAATCAGTATTCTGATGGTGCTTCTTCCAAGACAGATTTGTTTGTTCCACTGGCAGTCCATGGTATGTTCAGTATTTTTCACCAACATCATGATTCAAAAGCATCAATTCTTCTTTGGCCTTCCTTAGTCACTATGTAGCTTTTGTATGCATGTATGCATATCCATGCATATACCTCTTGCTTGTGTATAATGATATGTGTATCTAGCATCCAAATCTTAGTCTTGAATACCATTCTCCATTAAAAAAGCCTGGGCTTCTTAGAGAAAAGGCTCGTTCTAAGGTAGGGAGGGTAGATACAAGATGGAATATTTTGTTAATGCCAAAAAGTAAGGAAGTGCTCAAATAATGAAGGGGTTATGTTGATGACACAGAAGCCACCCTGAAGGAGGGTGATTGGAACAGTACTCACGTGGACATCAGAGCCCAGCTCTACTGAGGGTTCGAGTCAACTCTAATCTCTTCTGAATGGTACTCTATAAAAGGGTAGAACAGACTTGAAAACAGTCTCCCAGGGGGAAGGCACCACGTGAAGATGCAGCTACAAGCAGCAAAAGAACACCAAGGATTGCCTGGAGCTGTCTGACAAAAGGAGGGAAGCATGGACCGTCTCCTCTCTCAGATCCATCAGAAGGAATCAACACAGCTGATACCTTCATTTGGAAAGGCACCTAGAGATGGCCCAGAAAGCTCTGTGAAGGCAAGACCCTTCCTTCATCTCTTGGAGGTTCCACCTTCAGAAGGTTAGTGCTTTTTATTGATCGTATGACAAACAGTATTGTTGACATTTCCACTGAAACTTAAGATCACAAATGATCAGAGGGATTTCTTCCTAGAAGAGGAACTGACCACTTGCCAGGGACTAGGCTGGTCCGGGAAGATGGAATGGCAAAAACCAAGACACTGTAGTGAGTTTTTCAGGAGGCTGCATTTAGCCAATTTTTAAATTTCGAGACCATGTTCCTCTTATTTTTTGTGTGTTTTAATATGTTCTTTTAAAAATAGGATGATGGCAAATGAAGTCCTAATACATGCCACAACCTGGATGGACCTTGAAAACATTATACTGAGTGAAATACCTCAGTCATAAAAGGTCAAATCCTGTATGATTGTACTTACATGAAATAAGCAACTTTACAGAAGTCAAAATTATTAACGACTACCAGAGGGAAAAAGGAGAGGTTTAGTTTGGGGCCACTGAATTTGTGTTAATGGTGGTGGAACTTTGGAAAATGACAGTGGTGATGGTGGTACAACATGAAAATTGTAATTGATGCCATTAAATTATAAATGTGGAAGTTGAACTGGTGAATGTTTCGGTGTGTATATTTTCTCCATAATAACAATAAAAAAGAAATGGTGGCAACAGTAGATGGTGGATTTTTTTAAAAAAAAATATTTGTTTTGTGTCTGATGTCCTTACTTGACAAAGTAAAACTCTGATTCTAAGCCATTTCCCAAAACTCCTTTGGCTATTACACTCATCTATAAAATCTGAACATCTGAGAATTATTGGGTTTGATAATTTTTTTGAATGGTGCTGATTCTCAGATTTTATGGTAGCCCATAGAAGCTGAACACATCTCCCTTAATTTACTAAAGAGTAAAGAAAACCAAATGAGAGGTCTCTCTTATTTACCAATAAAACAAATGACTTGTAATACATGTCAAACAACTACATCCTATGGTTTCACAACAAACCGACTTTTTTCAGGAGCAAAAGATACAAGGCAAAAGATTTCAAAAGTGATCTGAGGTAATTTATCCAGCATGGCTACAAAATGGAAACACCACTAATGAATTTGCAGAGACTTAAAAAGGCAATTACCATTATTATTTTACAACTGTTTTTAGAAATAAAAACGTGATCTGGGATCTTACATCCAGTGGAAGTCCATGAAAAGGAAGCATAGAACCCTATTTTGGTTGTATAATCTGTTAACATGAGTCAGATCCGACTCCACCTTGGCAATCTGTTAACAAGTTTTACTTTGAAACAAACTGGCCCAAGAAAGCACTCAGGAACAGAAGCGAAAAGTTACAATTTATGGTTGGAGTGATTTCCTTAACTCAAGTAGAACTCATGTTTCATTCATGTTTGATTCAACGGAACCACATTCTGACTGGCTGTCAGAGGATGGTCTGAGGAGATTTTTCCAAGGACACTGCTTGCAGGGGTGGGGTGAGTATATTTTCTCCTCATTCTTGAGACCTGTGCATGTTGACAGTGGATGCACATGGGCGGTTTTCCATTTCTCAGCATTTCTCCTTTCTGTGGTTGAATAGATTCCAAATCATAAGGACTGTATGGGACAGAGCAAAGCTGCCTATATGGCTTCCAAAGCTATAGTCTTTTAAAATACACATACATACATATATATATATATAATTTTGTTTATTTTGTTTTTGAAAATACACACAGCAAGACATACACCCATTCAGCAGTTTCTACAGGTACCATTTAGTGACATGGATTAACATTTTTCCAGTAGTGTAACCATTCTCACCCTGGTTTTCTGAATGGCTCCTCTGCAGTTAACATAAATTCACTTCCCTGTAAAGTTCTTAGCTAATTTTTGGAGCTGATGTTGTCCAGTTGATCACATTCCATATAGATAGTTCTTCAAAGACCATAATGCTCCAGGCGGACATTTGTAACTAGTTAAACTAAACTACTGTTTGGCTTCAGGCTTAAAGATTATTTTGGAGGAAGAGTTTCAGGAATTCATCCACTTTCATGGTTCCAAGAAAGCTATACTCTTTATAGAAGCAGGCTGCTACATCTTTCATACATAGAGTTCATG
Source organism: Heterohyrax brucei (assembly GCA_028571685.1). Lineage (NCBI taxonomy): Eukaryota > Metazoa > Chordata > Mammalia > Hyracoidea > Procaviidae > Heterohyrax > Heterohyrax brucei. The sequence continues at coordinate 21,479,841 of CM053146.1, forward strand.
ATGAGTTCAAACCACCAGTTCTTCAGTTAGCAGCCAAGCACTTAACCACTGAGTCACCAAGGCTCCTTCAGTTCCTGTTCACACACCACAGTAAAATGAGGCTTGTCAGGGTGGTAGCACACCACTGTCACCAGGATTTACTGGTGGGTGGTGTGGAGGGTAGGAGAGAACAAGGAGCTATTCAGAATGCACGAGGCATGGTGCTAGATGCTTCACACACATCATTTTACTTTAATCCTCATGACAACCACATGAGGATACAATCATCAACCCTGCTACATCAGCAAGGACATTATCGCTCATAGAGTTTCAGTAATACGTCACTCACTCAAAGTCATACAGCAGGTGACACAGTAGTGAGTAATGGAGGTAGTTTTGACTCCAAGCTTTTGTTCTTTCTACAGCGCCACTGTTTTCCCCCCAAATCTGGAGATTTTGAAAATATATGAAAATGAACAACAAAGATGTTAAGTTTATTTTGGGATGGCAATGAAGTACGAAGGAATTCAAAGAAAAGGATCTGATATTTTTAGCTCCAATCCCACACTAGGAAATCCTGGCAGCACAACGGTTAAGTGCTGCAGCTATAAATCAAAAGGTCAGCAGTGTTAATCCACCAGGTGCTCTTGGGAAGCCCCATGATGCAGTTTTACTCTGTCCTGTAGGGTTGCTATGAGTCAGATTTGACAGCAATGGGTTTTAATCCCATACTGGGTGCTTCCTGTTTATCTCAAGTTGATCTCCAGACAAAGGAGAGTAGTAGAGATACATTAAGAAAAGAACCAAAAAGGGGCAGTACACGAGGAAGCCTCTGGAGGCCAGCTAGGTTTTGTTGAATTCAGAATGAGCTTTTCCTGTTGGCGATAAAGGAAGGCGTGCAGTTAAGTTTGCAGAGTCATACACTGGACTCCAGCTGTCTCCCTAAATGCTTTGGGTGGGTTGGGTGTTGATGAGTGCCATGGAGATAGAGCTGCACAGTTAGGGAGCTTCCCTATTCCTACTAAAATTACAATCTCAAGGCTGAGAGGGACCTCTGCAGCAAGTCAAATTTCATGGATGGTTTCTTGTGACATCAAGAGCACTAGTTCCAGAGAGGTGGCTGAGGGGTGTGCTGAAGGTAATACAACTCCTAGAGTCTGTGGTTGTTCTTGGTGAAGGTAGGGAATTTAAGAACTTGGTTTTCTCAGCCACAGGATACACTCCACACTGGTGGCAGGGTAAAAGTGGAGTGGGGACAGGGGGTGGTGATAAAGATTCTTGGTACTTCTCTTGGTTGGTGACAAAGGTTGGTTTCCTGACAAGACTGCCTAGCTTGGATGGGCCTTACAGATCAGAGGAGTTGAACAAAAGTGACAACGGAAGATCGTTGTTTGGGGATATCATTCACATTTCCTCACCAACTAACTGATTAACTATATCAATAATGGCAGTGGGCTAAAGAAGCACATTCAAGGGCTAAGCCCTCAAGAAATGTCATCAGGCTATGCGTTTGGTATCTTAGGGGTTTGAGGGGATGTAATAAAAGCAACTTTAAAAGGCATGGTTACTCTAAACTTCTTCTGGTTTTGTTTCAATAGTATTCTTGTCTGCCCATTGTAGGCAAGCTATGTCCCCTCACGACAATAGCTGTGGGGACTCAGTTAATGCCAGATTACGGCATGACAGAGGAGTGGATTTTTGGAATGGGATGTGAAGTATGCAGGTGGTCAAGCTGGGCAATCAAGAGAAACAATCAATTTTTAACAGTGGCTGAATATTTTAGCTGAATTACATGACTTGGCTGTGTCTTACTGAGGAATTGCCAATTAGCCACTTGTGACACTAATTTTTTAAAGTGTTCTTTAATTAACACAAATTTAAAATAAAAAATCAGTACTATATAGTCACGTGTCTCTGATGAGCAATCATCCCTCATTTGTTAAGAATATGAGTTGAATTGTGTCCCCCCAGAAATATGTGTGGCCATGTGGCTGGGCCATAATTACCAATATTTTATGACTGTCCTCCATTTTGTGGTTTTCCTGTGCTGTACGTTAAAGGATTAGAGTGGGACTGTAAATCCCTTTATAAGATCACCTCCCTGCTCAGCTGTAAAGGGAGTTTCTCTGGAGCATGGCTAGTACTACCCTTGATCCTTTCATCTGGCAAGAGATAAAAAAGGGAAGCAAGCAGAGCATTGCGAACCTCACACCATCAAGCAGGCAGCACTGGAAGAACAGCGTGTCCTTCAAACCTGAGGTTCCTGTGACAAGATGCTCCCTGACAGAAGACTGATGCAACACAGGACTTTCCTCCAGAGCTAACAAGGGGGAAAGCCTTTCCTTGGAGCGGACATCCTGAATTTGGACTTGTAGCCTACAGGACTGGATAAGAATAAACCTTCCTTTGTTAAAGCCATCCACTGTATGGTATTTCTGTTAGAGCAGCACTAGCTGACTAAAAGAACATACTACTGGCAATTTTCCGGGTGACGGCCTCTTTCATCTGTGGGATAACCTGTCTCTATGGTACAAACATGAGCTGGCTTACCTCCGTCTTGTCTCTGTCTTAGGTGTGTCGGGCAAGGATGGCAGAACCAAGGACTGGAACTTCTTCCAGTGCATTACGCCGGGAATAATATCCTGTAGTGGAAGCCAGCATGGGAAACTACACGTAAGTGAACTGCTTAGTGAAGCAACATTTAGTAAGAACTTCCATTTCATTAGCTGCACTCTTTTTTACTCTTAAAAGCTTAGCTTGAAGATTTACAATTTCATTAAATTTGACTTAATTTTTCTAAAGCCAAATAACAGTTGCACTAGCAAAGGCTATTAAGCAAGGCAACACAGAATTAGTCAGCACAAAGAAGAGTTTTCTCCTTTTTCACCAGGCAAAACATGTCCTTGTGGTGAAGGGCTGATTTGGCTCTGAAATTGTCCTAATCACGCGTGAATGCAATGCCAGTGCAGCATTCACAGAGGACAGGCAGGTCATCAGATGATGCTGCAGACCAGGGGAACTATGAGTGCAAATGTGTATCCCCACACATGGGAGCACTGTCAGGAGACCCTTAGCTTGGGGGTACACAAGCTGTCGGGGGACTGATGGAAAGACAGCAAATGCTGAAGGGCCTCATGGACCAAACTAACGAGCTTAGAGCTGCTCCTGCAGGCAGCAGAACACACTCTGGGCCTGCAATCAGTAAAATGACGTGACTGGATTTTGTCTCAGGAAGATTTCTAAAGCAGTATGGTGTGGGGTGGCACAGTGGGGTTGGATTCATGTGCTGTGTAAAAGGCAGACTGGTAGAATCTGGAGAGACAGTGAGATCTAAGGAATCAAGGAGACAGAGGAATCAAGAGTGACAGGAATAGCTACAGAAATGAACAGAACCAAAAGGCAATTAGCTAATACAGGAAGGGTAAGTGGTCTCGGATGTGGAAATGGGTGGAGCTGGAAATTCACTCCAAGGGGTGTCCTGAAACAGCTGAACATCCAGGTCAGAGTGGTCACCTAGGAGAGAGGCAAGTGTTTGGAGCCACTTCCCTATTGTGCGTTTGTCACCTCCCCATCCTGAGATGGCTGAAATAGGCATGAAACGAAGCTTAGGAGCAGCCTTCAAGGGATGAAAAAAGAGCCAGGCTGTTAAAAAAAGGCACAACACATGGTGAGGGGTGGGTGGAGATAGGTTAGAGGGACTAAATCTCTCACCTCCTCCCTCCAGGGCTGGTTTAGGAGCACAGGCAAAGCTGCAGTTGCTACCACTCCTATTCTACAGCTGTGGCTGCAAACCTTTCTCTCGGTTCCACCCACATCCCCTTTCCCACCTGACTTCATTACCGTATGATGGAGAAACTGCTTCTGGGTGACAGGAATGCTGGACCCTTCATGGATCTCACTGGTGAACTTGTACTTAGGGTGAGGACAGAGGTGATAATCTATTATGGTTTCTTGGTAGGTCAGAGGGTGCATCACAGCAAACAATCCTGGGTTGGGATTCTATGGAAGAGAAAAAAAGAAAAAGGTGTGATACTTCTCTGTTTACCACTTTCTAAGTCAGGCATGGAAAAGGAGTCAGCCAGTGTTCTGCATGGTTCACACTAGCACTAACACACTGCCATCCATGTCATCCCATCTGAGGAAGAGAAGAGGCTGCAGCAGTGTCTTTAAACGGGCAAGGTTTTTAAATACCACAATTGTTTGTGTCACTTTTCTCACAACTATTTTCTTACAATGGTTTGAGAGCTTCACGACATACTGTATGGATTTACTAAGCCCACTTGAAAACAAGTATAACTGAAATGACAGCATAGGATAGCTTAAATATTTGTTTCTGAATGTGATGGACTAGGGGAATTATTAAATAAGCAAACTGGCTTTAAAATAAAATAAGCATCTGGTTTTCAAAACAAAAGTAGGGGGGTGGAGTCAAGATGGCGGACTAAGCCCACGTCTCCTTATATCCCTCTGGAAACCAAGACCTGAACTGACAATCAAACAGAGCCTTCTGATCACCTAATCAGCCTCAGGACACGGCACAGAGCTGTTAATTGAGACTTCATACCACTCAGCGAAAAACCTCCTCTCTTTAAACCTCCTCTCTTTAGCTGACTCCCGCTCCTGGCTAGCCCTGGCTCTCACGGAAGGTAAACGCACCATTCTGACTTTTTTTTTCCTCTGTCTCGGCCGGCAGGCGGAGCTGGGCCTTGCCTGGCAGCTGAGCTCAGACGCGCTGCTTGGGGGATAGGCAGGCGAAATTCCCATATTCTGAGAGCCAGGCTTGGGACTCTGTTAATCTAGCCACTTTGAGCCTTTCGTTTTGTAGCTGCCTCAGTGGGGTTTGTACAGAGCTTCGCGGTCAGGGTGCGGGACGCCATGTTGGTACCGAGATTTTAGCGGGACCTCGTTCTTAGCCTGGGAGCCAGCGCCTGCAAACAGGACAGCGCTTCTCCAACAGAAAAGTAGTGATTTTGCACAGTGCTGCCTACGTTGTGGGCCCTGCAAAAGAAGCAGAGGAATCACTACCTCTCGGCACCTTTAGCCCCTCTGTCTGCTGCCTGTGTGGAGGACGCCATCTTGGGTACGGTGGCCGCAGCTGGACCTAATTCTTAGCTTGGGAGCCAGAGCCTGCCCACAGGAGAGCGCTTTCCTATCACAAAACCAGTACTCGACACAGTGTTGGCTAAGGCTAGGCCCTGTCAGCAGAGGCCACCAGGGCAGTAGCACTGCTGTATTCTGAACTAGTTTGTTACCATCTGGGGTTGGATATAGTGGCGCTTACTTTGTCAGTTGAGAAGAGGGACCTCTACACCTGAAAACCTAACTGACTTGTGAACTGGTCAGATACCTTTTGCTTTACATTTGAAGACAGCCTAGAGAAACATTTGCAATCCATCCTCTCAGTACCTCTTCTAGCCTCTATATACTCACATGGGACCCAAAAAGCAACAGACAATTGTGGCATACAAGCAATCACTCATGGCTTCAGAAGGCTCCCAAACAAAGCAACCAAGGAGTTTTCCAGATGAAGAAACTTTTATGAAAGCATCGGGAAGTGAATACAAATTGATTATATATAGAGCCCTTCTAGACCTTATACAAAATGCAGCAGAACAAAGTGAAAAATTAAGCAAGTTGTTCGATCTGATGGAACACCAGTACTCTGAAATCCAACAGATCAAGAACAAAATCAAAGACATAGAAATTTCCATGCAAAGCCAAGAAAACAGAATGGAACAAATGGAAAAAAGAATTTCTGACTTGTAAGACAGAGCTACTGATGCCAGCGTCTATGAGCAGAAATCAGAAAAAAGAAACAAGAAAAATGAAGAAACATTAAGAAGCATGTGGGACTCCATTAAGAGGAACAACCTCTGATTAATTGGAGTCCCAGAACAGGGTGAGACATCTGAGAACACAGAGAGCATTGTTGCTGAGCTGCTGAAAGAAAACTTCCCAGAAATCATGAAGGAAGAGAATATAGACATCTCAGATGCATATCGTACACCACCCAATATAGATCTCAAAAGAAAGACTCCAAGACATATTATAATCAAGCTTAACAAAATGAAACATAAGCAGCAACTCTTAAAGGCAGCAAGACTCAAGGCAAAGCTAACATTCAGAGGGAAACCCTGTAGGCTTTCGTCAGATTTCTCAGCAGAAACCATGCTGGAACGGAGACAGTGGCATGACACATTCAAAGTCTTGAAGGAGAAGAACTTCCAACCAAGAATTATATATCCTGAAAAACTGTCTTTCAAACATGAAAATGAAATTAAGACATTCCTAGATAAACAGAAACTCAGAGACTTTGTAAAAACCAAGCCCAAACTACAAGAAATACTGAAAGAAGTTCTTGGCTTTGGCTTAGAAGAACAAAACCACTAACTTTATATTTTAGAACTACACACTACTCAATACTCATTTAGGGAAGGCTCTAAAGTAAATCACAGCTTTGATATGGAAAGAAGCAATCCAGTGATCATCATGAAAACTATGGTGTCATCATAATAAAAAGAGGGATGTACTACAGTTGTTATAGTCCTTCCAGACGGAGAGGAAGATGACAAGACTGGTAGCACAACAAAGATGTATCATACCATTTCAAGAAATCTAACACACGAGTCTCAACAACTATAAAACCAGCTCTGAAAAAGGTGAAAAATCAACTCATAAAAAAGAGTGTCCCAGACTAATAAGAACAACAGAGAAAACATCAACATAAAAATAAACATATCAAAATGGCAGCAGTGAACACATATCTATCAATAATTACATTGAATGTGAATGGACTGAATGCTCCAGTAAAGAGACACCGAGTGTCATCTTGGATCAAAAGACACGACCCATCCCTATGTTGTCTACAAGAAACTCACTTGAGACCTAAAGATAGGAACTGAAAATTAAAGGATGGAAGAATATATTTCAAGCTAACAATGAACAAAGAAGAGCAGGGGTGGCAATTCTAATCTCAGACAAAATCAATTTTAATGTCAAATCCACCATCGTGGACAAAGATGGTCACTATTTATTGCTGAAAGGTTCAGTACACAAGCAAGACTTAACCATATTAAATATTTATGCACCTAATGCCAGAGCACCTAAATATGTCAAAGAAACACTGACTATGCTCAAAAGAGAGTTAGATGAGTCCACAATAATAGTGGGGGACTTTAACACTCCACTCTCATTACTAGACAGATCATCTAGAAAAAAGCTCAGTAAAGATACAGAAGACCTCATTGACACAATTAACCAACTAAACCTCATTGATATATACAGAACTTTCCACCCATCAGCAGACAACTACACCTTCTTCTCCAGTGCACATGGAACATTCTCCAGAATTGACCACGTGATAGGCCATAATGCAACGCTCAACAAAATCCATACCACTGAATTACTGCAAAGCATCTTCTCAGATCATAAAGCCATCAAAGTTGAAATCAATAGCAGAAAAAACAGAGATAGAAAGTGGAACTCTTGGAAACTGAACAACATCTTGCTCAAAAAAACATGGGTTATAGAGGAAATCAAGGATGAATTAAAGAAATTCATGGATTCCAATGAGAACGAATACACTTCCTACCAGAACCTATGGGATACAGCCAAAGCAGTGCTCAGAGGTCTGTTTATCTCCATAAATGCACACATCTGGAAGGAAGAAAGAAACCAAATCAAGGAACTAACTCTACAGCTTGAACACGTAGAAAGAGAACAACAGAGGAACCCCTCGGGTACCAGAAGAAAGGAGATCATAAAGATTAAGGCAGAGCTAAATGAACTAGAGAATAGAAAAACAATTGAAAAAATTGAAAAGACTAAAAGCTGGTTTTTTGAAAAGATCAACAAAATTGATAAACCACTGGCTAAACTTACTAAAGAAAAGCAGGAAAGGAAACAAATAACCCAAATTAGAAATGAGAGGGGAGTTGTCACCACAGATGCAACAGAAATCAAAAATATCATAACAGAATACTACGAAAGACTGTACTCTAACAAATTGGAAAACCTAGGGGAAATGGACTAATTCCTTGACTCATACCACCTACCCAAATTATCACAACATGAGACAGAACAACTTAATAAACCCATCACAAAGGAAGAGATTGAAAAGGTTATCAAAACACTGCCAACCAAAAAAAGTCCGGGCCCAGTTGGCTTCACGGCAGAATTCTACCAAGCATTTAGAGAAGAGTTATCCCCAATACTACTGAGACTATTTCACAGTATAGAAAGGGATGGAGTACTCCCAAACTCATTCTATGAAGCCAGCATAACCCTGATACCTAAGCCAGGGAAAGATCCAAGAAAGACAGAGAACTACAGACCAATATCACTCATGAACCTAGATGCAAAAATCTTCAACAAAATTCTTGCCAACAGAATACAACAACATATCAAGAAAATAATCCATCATGACCAAGTGGGATGCATACCAGGGATGCAACGCTGGTTCAACATCAGGAAAACAATTAATGTGATCAACCACATAGATAACACAAAAGACAAGGATCACCTGATTTTGTCCATTGATGCAGAAAAGGCATTTGACAAAGTCCAACACCCATTCATGCTACAAACTCTTAGCAAAAGGGGCATAGAAGGAAAATTCCTCAACACAATAAGGGCCATTTATACAAAGCCAGTTGCCCACATCATCCTGAATGGAGAGAGACTGAATGACTTTCCCTTGAGATCAGGAACTAGACAAGGAACTACTCAACATTGTGCTAGAAGTTCTAGCCAGAGCAATTAGACAAGACAAAGAAATAAAGGACATCTGCATCAGCAAAGAGGAAGTTAAAATCTCCCTGTTCACAGATGATACGATTGTATATGCAGAGAACCCCACAGAATCTATAAGGAAGCTACTCAAACTGATAGAAGAGTTCAGCAAAGTCTCAGGATACAAGATAAACATAAGTAAATCAGTAGGATTCCTTTATACCAACAATGAGACTGTTAAGGAGGAAATTATTGAATCAATACCATTTACGATAGGCCCTAAGAAGATAAAGTACTAGGAATTAATCTAACCAGAAAAACAACAGACCTTTACAAAGAGAACTACAAGCCCTTACTATAAGAAACTGAAAGAGACTTAGATAAATGGAAAAATCTAACCTGCTCATGGATAGGAAGACTTAACATTGTGAAAATGTCCATTTTACCCAAAGCAATTTATTTATATAATACAATCCCAATACAAGTTCCAGTGAGATTTTTTAATGAGATGGAGAAACAAATCACCAATTTTGTTTGGAAAAGGAAGAAGCCCCGGATAAGCAAGATACTACTAAAGAACAAGAACACACTGGGAGGCGTCTCATTACCCAACCTTAGAACATACTACACTGCCACAGTGGTCAAAACAGCCTGGTACTGGTACAAGAACAGACAGATTGATCAACGGAACAGAATTAAGACCCCAGAGATGACACCATCTGCCTATGAACAGTTGATATTCGACAAAGGCCCCAAGACATTAAACTGGGGTAAAAACAGTATCTTCAACAAATAGTGCTGGCAAAATTGGTTATCCATCAAGATCCATGTCTTACACCTCATACAAAAACCAACTCCAACTGGATAAAAGACCTAAATATCAAACCTAAAACGATAAAGCTCATCCAAGGAAAGGTAGGAACAACAATCGAAGTTTTAATACACAATGAGGACAGACTCCAAAATCTGTCAAAGAAACCTCAATCAACAGAAGAGAAAGTAGATTAATGGGAACTATTAAGAATCAAACACTTTTGCTCATCCAAAGACTTTATTAATAAAATTAAAAGAACACCCACAGAATGGGAAAAAATATTTGGCAACTCTATGTCAGACCGACGCCTGATCTCCATAATCTATAAGATACTACAAAATATCAATAAGAAGAAGATAAACCACCGAATTAAGCGATGGGCAAAGGAGATGGACAGACACTTCACTAAAGAGGAGATCCAGGCAGCCAAAAAACACATGTGGACATGTTCACGATCTTTAGTTATTAAAGAATTTCAAATCAAGACAACAATGAGATACCATCTCACCCCAACAAGATTGGCCATGATCCAGAAAACACAAAACAACAAATGCTGGAGAGGCTGTGGAGAAAGTGGAACCCTCCTACACTGCTGGTGGGGTTGCAAAATGGTCCAGCCTCTTTGGAAGGCAATCTGGCGCTTCCTTAAAAAAATGGATATCGATGTACCATTTGACCCAGTAATTCCACTACTTGGAATATATCCTACAGATTCAAGGCCTTTCACACCAATGGAGACATGCGCCAGAATGTTTACCGCAGCACAGTCCACGATAGCAAAAAGTTGGAATCAACCCAGATGCCCAACAATAGAAGAATGGATAGGTAAACTATGGTACATATACTAAATGGAGCACTACGCAATGACAAAGAATAATGATGATTCCAGGAAACATCTCCTAACCTGGTTTCAACTGGAAGACATTATGTTGAGTGAAAGTAGTCAGCGACAAAGGGACAAATACTGTATGAGACCTCTACGATAAGACCTCAAAAACAGACTCGTGTATAGAAGAAAAGACTCTTTAACAGCTGCAAGGGAGGAGAGGAAGGGAGGGTCGGGGGGGAGGGTTTAGTTTAGATAGTTACTAGAAATCTAGTTGGGAGAAAGCAGTGATAGCACACATTAGAAACAAGAACAACATTAAGTGGACTTCAGCATACCTTGAGTACTCCTTCCATCTTGACTCAATACTGCAAGGATAGAGTAGCTGGGGCAGGGGGCCAGGGACCATGCTCTTAGACGAATTCCAGGCCAACTGGCACAACTAGCGTTTTGCTAAGAGAGCTCTCTGCACCCCACATTGGTGAGTGGCATCTGGGGTCTTAAAAGCTGCCAAGCTGCCATCCAAGGACACAACAAATGGTCCCAACTCAGCCGGAACGGATGCTCACCGAGGACCAAAATGACATGCAGTAAAGACAACCAAGAAGACAGAGAGACCCACAAGAGTGGGTGCCTATATCGACTTGGGACTGGAAGAACCGGATGGTGCCCGGCCACCACCAGTGATAGCCACGATGGAGCTCACAGAGAGGAGTCTCACTGGCAACACAAGAATAAAAAGGGGTGCATCATGAGATCTCCACTAAAAGATCTCAATTGATGGTCCAGCGGTTTTGGGGTTCCTCTGAGAGCATGGCCCCCGGTCCTGATGCTGCCCTTTCCCATAAATTATAACAAAGGTCCACTCTTTGGACAGGAATGGATTGGACTTTGCAATGAAGAGTGACCACATATTGGAAGCAGTTTGTGGTTCTATACATCTACAGGATATCATCTTGCTGACCTCTGGCTGGAGGAAGGGGAGTGGATGGAGAGGAGGGGAAAGGAGGATGTTAGGAGAATGAGACATGTATGGAGCAGAGAAGAATAGTGTGCAGTCACCGGACAGGGAGAGCAGTGGAAGCTGCATACAGGTAGGCATGTAAATTTATCTGTGAATGTACATTTTCACTCAGTTGTGTTAAATAAAATAAAATAAAATAAAAAGTAGTCCCTAAAAGCCACTTTAAAGAGAAGACAATGCAGAGGATTACATTTGACATCAGAAAAGGTCCACGTTTAATGATGTTTGGGATAATGTTCTTAATTCAGGAAGGCTCTGTTTGGATGTGGCATCTGGTTTTTAAGGCACTGCTGTTTTTTTTACAGCAGAACTGATGAAGGCGCAGCATGACTATATCAAAATACTAAAATACAGAAGTTTTAATGTTCTCTACAGGATGAGCACAACAAAGAACTTATACCTGTTCTGAACAATGACAATAAATAGATTTTTTTTACCCTCACAGTTTCGTTACAGATGTTGAAAGTGCCACTAACCTGGGGGTTTTGCTTTGTTTGCTTTTTTAAATAAAGTATAATAAAATGACACAGTTGCAGATGGCCTACGGAATCTCGCTATCAAGCAACACCCTAAGGGAAATGAAGCCAGACCAGAGAAGACGCAGCCTAGATGCAGGGGTAGGCAGATCCTGGATGTGGTCCACGTACTTAAACGGGTTGGTTAGTTAAGAATCTTGGAAAGCCTGTAAGCAGTGACTGCAGAGGCAGGTCTGGAGCTGGGGCCAAGATGAGGGACTGGGGTTAAGACGAGGAGATGGCTGTTGACTGAACTTCTAGATGTGCAAGTAGGAAGGCAGGGGGGTGATTATGTCTACAGAGGGAGTTTGTGATGCCCATAGTAATGTAGAAACAAACACATACCTCACTCAGTAAGTCCTTGAATTTGAGGATGCACTAAGGTACATATACAGGAAGGTAGTGTGACAGGGAATAGGGCTGGCCTATGGGAGTAGTCATGGAGCAAAGATACATAACTTGAGGGGAAAGGAATTAAACATGTGACTTTCAGGAGCCTCTCCTACACTAGTTGACTAAGGGTGTCTGAAGCTGCCATTGGCCATCACACTTGATCTGCTTCGGGCCAAGGGTGATCAATGAGATCTTTTGGGAAATGTAATATCATTGTCTCTAATGGTGGTCATGATTTAGATCTCCTTGGGTGGCCATTATTATCATAAGTGAGTGGTCTGAGTGATCACATCATAATTATTTCAGTTTTGCTTAAAGTAAAGCATTTATGTAGTACCAACTCACCCAGGCTGGAAGAACTTGTTAAAATCATTAGAGCTCCCAAAATGTATGAAGTAAACATTGATGTAATGGAAGTGACAAATAGACAGTTCTACAACAATAATTGGAGACTTCAATATAACACTTTAAAAAATGGGTAGAACATTTAGACAGAAGATCAATAAGGAAATAAAGAATTTGGATAACGTTATCAGTTATCTAGATCTAACAGACATGTATAGAGCACTTCACTTCTGAAACCAGCATTGCATATGTTCTTCTCTACAAAGCATCTTTTCTGAGCATAATAGAATAAAACTACAAATATAAGAACAGAAACTAGAAAATTTCACAAATATGTGGAAATTAAACAGTCAAAAGGTTAAAGAAGAAATTACAAAATAAATTAGAAACCAGCATGAGTTGAAGGAAAAAGCAAACATATAAACTTACGGGATGCAAAAAGAAAAAGACCTATTGCTGTAGACTTGGGTCCAACTCACAGCCACCCTAGAGGTCAGTGCAGAAATCCCTCGTAGAGTTTCCAAGGGCCACCTGGCGGATTTGAACTGCTGACCTTTTGGTTAGCAGACATAGCACTTAACCACTATGCCACTATACAGGAAAAAAAAAATTCCTGATAGAGAATTCACAGCTGTACAAATTAAAATGGAAAAAAGATCTTAAACCAATAACTTAATTTTCCACATTGCCAAGCCAAGCCAAGTGCCATGTACCAAAAAACCAAAAGCAAACTAAACATAGCTGAAGAAGGAAATAATAAATTCTAGAGTGAGATAAACAAAATACAGAAGAGAAAAACAGTAGAGAGAATCAATGAAGCCAAAGGTTAGTTCTTTGAAAAGATCAATAAAATTGACAAACTCACGGTAAGCTTACAATGGAAAAAAAACAAAATAAAACAAAACAGAGACAATATAGAAAAACTGGAATTAGAAATGAAATTGGGAACACTACCAATCTTACAGAAATAAAAAGGATTATAAGAGAACACTATGAGCAATTGTATGCCAATAGATTATGTAGAGAAAGCATGTGACAAAATCCAATATTCTTATGATAAAAACACTCAGCAAAGTTGGAATAGAAGGAAATTCTTCAAGATGATGAAGTCTACTTATGAAAAATCCATAGCTAACATCACACTGAACCGTAACAGAATAACAGCTTTACCCCTAAGATCAGGCTAAAGACAAAGATGCTCATTTTTGCTACTGCTAGTCAGGCAAGAACAAGAAATAAAAGGCATCCCCATCAGAAAGAAAGAAGTAAAACTATATTTACAGGAGACATGATCATAACATACAGAAAATCCCAAAGAAAGCTACTAGAGCTCATATAGGAATTCAACTAAGTTGTAGGATGCAAGATGACTGTCCTAGTCAGCTAGTGCTGCCATAACAGAAATATAAGTGGATGCCTTTAACAAAGAGAAATTCACTTTCTAACAGTTTAGTAGGCTACAAGTCCAAATTCAGGGCATCAATCCCATGGATTAGGCTTTCTCTATCAGAGGAAGATCCTTGTCCTCAGTCTTGCCCTAGTTGAGGAGTTTCTCAGGTTCAGGGACCTTAGGTCCAAAGGACACACTGCTCTCAGCACTGATTTCTTGGTAGTATTAGGCCCTGCCTGCCTCTCTGCTTGCTTCTCGCTTTTGTATCTCAGGAAATTGCTACAAGACACAATCCAAGCTTGTAGACTCAGCCTTGCCTCACCAACACAACTGCTGCCCATCCTCCCTCATTAATGTCATAAAGACATGATTCACAGTGCATAGAAAAATCACTCCATACGGGGAATCATGGCACAGCAAAATCAACACACACCCTTTTTGTGAGGGTGGACTCAATTCAATCCCTGACAACCATCAGTGAACAATCCCAGGAGGAAATTAAGAAAACAATTTCATCTTTTCAACAGCAACTAAAGGAATCAAGTATCTAGGAACAGATTTAACTAAGGAGGTAAAAGACTTGTACTCTGAAAACTACAAAACATTGCTGAAAGGAATTAAAGAAAACCTAAATAAATGGAAAGACATCTATATTTATGAACTGAAAAATTCACATATATGTACACACATATGTACATATATATATAATTAGAAAAGATCATAAAGCTATTGTCACAAAAATATATACTGGAATTGTTAAAAGGTAGAAACGTTGATATTCTACAAACAATAAATGCTAGAAAGCAACTTCAAAGATGAGTTATCATTTAATGCTTGAAATTCCAAAGAGAAAAAATATGCCCAACTAATGATGTTGTTTTCTTACAAAGTAATTGCTGAAATAAATGAACATAGAACAAAAAATTTCTGCCAATTTTAACTTACAAAAATATAAAGCGGATCATACTCTGGAGACCTGGCCAACTGTTCTGGCAGTTTCGTATTCAAGACTGAAGTTTTGTTAGAGGGCTGAAGTGTGCAGTACTCTTGTTTTGGAAGGACTACAATGGTGGTGACTTCATCCTGTACAAAGACCGAGAGCAGGTATTACTCTTGACACCAGGAGAAGAGGGAAATGGGGAGCGATTCTTGATGGTGGAGGTGGGTTACCTCAGCTCCTTGCTTCAGGGTACGAGCAAGTTTTACAGGTTTGTAACTTGTTGAAGACTCCTGGACAGAAAAGGGTTGATACCCCATGATTTTGTACAGTTGAGGAACCTGGGGATGAAAACACAACTGAGTAGCCTTAAAAGCCCATTACTGTTTTCAAGCGTAACTACAAATACTGGAGACACTTAAAAGAGGTTGGTGAGTTCTACTTCTTAACAACAGCATCTTGGAGCTGCCTGATGGTAAAAGTAGAATGAGCAACATGTGACCTCAGATTAGGGCAATTGCTGATTTGGATATAGCACTAGAAAAGTCCTGAGGCCTGTTCTGGGTCCCCATACATGTACAGGTTATAATCGTTCTCCCATACCACATAGCTTATCTGTAGAAATACGCCAAACACTGGTTTGTCAGTTTAAAATATTTACATCTTCAACAAGTGGTGACAGACTTTAGGTAAGACTAACTCTTTTTCACCTCATCTTGTATTTTTTTTCCTAAAGTTGCTAATGTACGTAGTTCAGATAGCTTCATGTATGCATAATATATGCTATATTCAGAGTGAAGATACTGGTTTCTGCAAGCTGTATGAAGGAAAAAAAACCCATTTCACACACACAGCAAAATAACAGCAGAAAATACACACAGTATGTTACACACTATACTCCAGAACAGAGGAAAATAGTATAATTAAAATTCAAGAATATTTTGTTTGCTTCAGATGAAACCCCATTTACTAATACCATATAACAAGTCTGACCTGCAAATCGAGGAAAGAACAGGACTGCTTGATTTGAACTTCTGAAGCTTTAATTGGGACTAGTCCAAGGCCATCAGGTGCCTAAAATGTGAAAATTCAAACAAATGACACACAGTCAACTTTGAGTTACAGCAGCTTTGCTTCTACTGCCAGTGTATTTTGAAACACTAAAGTAACACTTCTACGCTCAAACTGTAATGGCACAGTGGTTAACTGCTAGGTTGCTAAAAAAGGTCAGCAGTTCATGTCTTCCAGGTGTTCCTTGGAAACTCTATGGGGCAGCCCTAATCTGTCCTGTTGGGTAGCTGTGAATTGGAATCAACTCAACAGCAAAGGGTATGAGTACTCTCAAAGCAACTCCTTCTGTGACAACAGTTGCTCCTTGATGTGTGGGGACACTGAAGTAGCATTCAACCCCTGGGAGCTATTCAATGCTCATTTGCAGGGAGGACCTGTGGTCCAACTGGTGCCTGAAAAAACACCGAAAATAACCTCAAAGACGCATATAAACAACCTAGCTCAAAATGCACAAAGAAGAACCAGCCTGAGAATTAAAATGGACACGCAGTTTTCCTGTCACTTTCTGCCATACACAAGTGGTCATTGGTAGTACTGAAATAACTTGAGAGTAATTTTGAACCTTGTTTTCACACAGATTAGCTGAGATTCCTAAAGATTGGGCCCAATTTTACTCCTGCTATGAGAATACAGGTGATCCCGAGTTATGATGGGGTTCCATGCCTACCACTCTGTTGTAGGTTGCTGCTGATGTAAACTGAATAACTCTTTTTTTTTTTTTTAGTTTTTATGATCAGTATCTGTTTTTAATATACACATACATAAAAAAATCATTAAAAAATACATAAATTTTCCCAATCCACCTGAAACAGATGACAAGGGAGAACATCAACAACACAAGGAAAAATGAGCCCAGAAGACAGAAGGACTCATGTGATTGGGAGACTAGATCAGCATGAGACCAGAAGAACCAAATAGTGCCTGGCCACCACCAAACATAGCCCTGATAGAGAACACAATGTAGAGTTCCTGGTGTAGCACGAGAAAAAGAGGTACGCAGATGAAAAGATGGGAATTAATGGCCCAGCAACCTGGAGGGTCCCCTGGGGAGATGGCCCCTATACTTGCTGCTGGCCCTGACCTGAAACCAGTACTGAGGTCAACAATTCAAAGAATGGACTGGACTTGGGGACACAGAATGATGCATTTGGTGTGTGTACTTTATGGTTTCATATATATATGGAAACCTTGGTGCTGTAGTAGGTTAAGTGCTTCATCTGCTAACCAAAAGGTCGGGAGTTCAAATCCACTGGACACTCATTGTAAACTCTATGGGTCAGTTCTACTTTGACCTCTAGGGTCGCTATGAGTTGGCCTGACTCGACAGTAATGGGTCTTAGGTGTGTGTGTGTGTGTGTAAGGCTGTCCTACTGGTTTCTTTCCAGAGGAGAAAGGAGAGCTTTTAGAGACAGAGACAAGTATTGGTTGAGTAGATACTGGAAGTAAAGAGTGGAAAAGAAGAGTGTGCTATCACAGGTGAGGAAAGCATATAGAGTTGCAGGGAGGCAGGTAAGTAAAACTGGATTGGATTTTAAACTTTCACTTAATCACAATAATTTTTTTTTTTTTTTTTAAGTATAGAAGTTTACTCTGATAATGAAGAAGAGTTGGAAGACATTGGCATTTTGTCAGCTGCAGTAATAACTCTACTTACCGAAGGTTCTGGATCATCTGAATTACCCCTGGGAACGGACCGGGCATTTCTAGTTAAAAAACTGGTGAGAGCTGTCTGTATCGTTTTCCTTCTTATATATTTTGTGGTAATATCTCACTGCTTCCTATATCTGCCTGTTGACTTCAGCAAAGTGATCAGCATTTGAGTCCATGTTTTCAAACAACTGAAGCCCCTGATTTAAATCTATACAGCAGTGTTTTGAACAGTAAATCAAAAAACTGAATATTTGTAAGTGAATGTGAGAATAACATCAACAGATTACATGGTGCAACACTGTATATAGTATATATGTTGTATGTGTTAATGATAAGATATACAAAACCAAAAATAGATGGCTGTCAAGTGCAGTTCATAATTTGAACATGTAAGTTGGGGACTACCTGTATACAACTTGAATGGTGCTCCAAGAATTGTCGGCACTTTTTGTCTAAAAAGGCATGTGGGTGGAGGTAACATGGTGACTGTGTACCTCAAGTCCAGGCAGACATTTCGCATTTAATTAAAGTCTCTTTCATGGGAATGAATGAGTAGGTTTTCTTGATAAAGCAGGCATTTACGCAGTTGGATGAAAACACCTGTGAGGTTCGTCTGTTCTTGTTTGGTATAGCCCTATGAGAAATGCCTGAAGAGCTGGTGCCTCCAGCTCACTAATCCCGCTTAAAGACGAGGGGTGACGGAGAGTCATAGCGACCGTACACACAAGCGAAAGGGTTTTGAGCTCGTCCTGTATGCCAGGAAATGTGTAAAGCACTTAATATGCATCATCTCACTTAATCTTCACAACAGCTGATAGAATTTAGTATCTTGTTCTGTAGATGAAGAAATTGAGACTCAGGAGCATTAAGGAGTAGGTACTTGGTGGCACTAGATTTATAAGATGTGACAATGAAGCTCATGAACTAATTTTAGAAAAAGTGCTACATGTCTCACTGCTGAATATTACTACAGTCACCTTTGAAATACCCCCCTTGGGAAGCTATGTACCAACAGCAGTGCCTAGCTCACCCTCCAAAGCAATTTTGGAACTCATTTTCTGGAATGGCCATCAGATTTGTTGTCATATTACACTTGATGTCCTGAATATCATCAGTGTTTTCCTTTCAATATTTCCCTTAGCTTCAGTTAAAGAAAAAAGACATTGGAGCCAGACCAGGTGAGTAGGGAGAATGTTCCAATACAGTTATTTGTTTGCTTGCTAAAAACTTCCTTACAGACAACTATACAGTTAAGTTTGTAAACTTGCCACCGTGTACAATGGCCATTGCAGAAAGAGTGCCAAAGTTGCTGTGAGGGGTGGACTAGGCACTAGCATCAATGCACAGTTTCCCCAGGTGACTGTAGTAATATTCAGCAATGAGGTGTGCAGCGCTTAGAACAATTAGGTTCATGGACTTAATTGTCGGACCTCATAAACTCCACGTTCCTCGGGTGATGTAAATGGTCTGTACTCGATTGCTAACCTAAGGGTTGGTAGGTGGTTCAAACTTACACAGGTGCCACGGCTTTTCCATGGAAAAAGGCCCTGCTAATCTATTGTCATTAAGATTGTAGTCAAGAAAACCTGAAGCCATACAACTCTGTCACACATGTGGTTGCCATGATACAGATCAACTCAATGGCAATGGACTGAGTTGGGTTTCTATCTCTAAAACCCACACTCCTCAACTTAAGAAACTGGCTTGTGAAGGCTGACCTTTCTCAAAGATCCTTCCTGATCTCTCCTCCCAAGTGGGAAAATTACAGCAGCCAACCAATTTTCATCTTTCTTTTCACTTCCCAAGGTGTCAGTAGCAGATGTATGGTTTAAGCCTTTGTTCTTCAGATTGTAGGTCAGTGTGAAATAGATGTGCACTGTGTCTGAAAAACCAGCCTGGAACAATACCAGTCACCCCTACCACCAAATGAGGGCAGGAATAGAGAGGTGCTGACTGTGGGGTGATTCACTGCTGGCTGAGGGTGTGCTCCTGATTACAAAGCCAATTCTAGCTGTGCAAGGAAAGACAGCAAGCTTCTAATTTCCAAGTTTATTCTTTTGTCTGAACTTTCTACTGGAAGGAACCACTTTTTGAAAGTAAAAATGAGCAATTCAATATGGTCCAACAAAATATTTTCAGAATTCTTCCTGAGGCCTCTCTTTTGAAGGGAGAATAGTGATTGTGTATCAGAGTAGTCTGGATTTATGCTCTTTGTATTTGTGAAAATAGTAATTAAAAAAATCAAGCAATATAAAGCACAGATAATTTCAAAATTCTAATATGCAGATTTGGTGAACATGATTTTGATTATGTCTTAATTCCTATATACAGATTGAAAACTGCCAGTAAGTTTTGACACGGGGTCCAAATATTGTGTATGTGGTTTTAAAGTTACAGAAAACATTAAGTTAGCACTTGGCTTGGCTTATTTGAGTTTAATGGAAAAGGTAACTGAGGTGAAGTCATAAAGAACATGTCAATTATTCTGTAGAATATCCATCTTACATCGCCCTTTTAAGTTCTAATTTCAGAGAAATGATATTGTTTGCAATTTCTTTGAGCAGATGGAGAATTTCTCCTGTCCCTTGAAGACTTCCTTGCTTTTCTTGGGTGAATTCTTCTTCTAACAATATCTTCATCTGCCTCTATCCTCCCCACTTTTCCTCTTATCCTCATTCCCACTTGTCACCACTTGGCCAGCTGTATCTATGCAACAATTCTCTGGAGGCTCCTTTCTAGTTAATCATCTTTGAAAGAAGGCAGTTCTACTGAGATCATTGGATGTAGATTAGACTGGAGAGAAATGAAGCAGGCGCAGCAATTTGGGCTTATTGTCTTAAACACCTCATCAAATTTGTAAAGCTTTCTGTCCTGCATATAAGTCTCTTTTTGGTTTTTGAGTTTAGAAGGGAAGTGTAGTTCTCACAGAAGTTGTTTAAATCACTGACTCTCATTGTGTTCTCGTGATTGCTGTTGCCTTTCACTCCTTCACTGGCCTCATTTCTGGCAGTTTCCTTTCAACCTTCAAAGAGTAGACAAAGGTAAGCAGTTTGAGCCCACCAGGCACTCGCTGGAAATGCCAAGAGGCAGTCCTACTTTGTTCTAAAGAGTTGCTATGAGTTGGAATCGACTCAGTGGCAGCAGATTTTGTATGACCTAGTTATAACTTCAATATGAGAATCCCTGGATGGGCTCTCCAGGAATGTGACACTAGAGAATATGGCACATTTACAAAGATGTATTGTAGCATCTTACTGTGTTTGGGTCCAAATTGTAGAGACTGGGGTAGAACTTCATAGTAATTTATGGTTTGTGACTATTCTTTTCTTTTGGGAAAATGCAGGCTTTCATCTTCATTTTCTGATATCATTTTCAAGGAAATGCACTGGGACGAAAATGACTTTACTCCATCATCTCTATGACTTAGATCTTTAAAGAAAAATTAAGATAAAATACATACAACAAAAAGTTTGCTATTTTAACCATTCGTACATATATAATTCAGAGACATTAATTACATTCACCACTTTGTGCAACCACCACTATCCATCTCCAAAAGTCTCCTATTACCCCAAACAGAAGCTCAGAACCCCTTAAGCAACAACTCCCTATTCTCCCTTCCTCACAACCCCTGGCAACCACTAAGACACTCTAGTTTCTTCACATTTACCTATTCTAGATATGTCATGTAAATGGAATCACATAACATTTGTCCTTCTGTATCTGACTTATTTCACTCAGCTAATACTTTCATGGCTCACTCATGTTGAAGCATGTATCACAGCTTCATTTCTTTTTATGACTGAATAATATCCTATTATAAGTACTGGGTCCAACAATTAAGCCCGTGAACTTACTTGTTCTAAGTGCTACCTACTTCATTGCTGAATAACACTATGGTCACCTTTGAATTACTCCCCTTGGAAAGCCATGCACCGAGGCCAGCTCCTAGTCCACCCTTCAAAGTAATTTTGGAACTCTTTCTGGAATGGCCAATGTGTATGGTTGCATGGTGGCAAGTTCACCAACTTAACTGTATTGTTGTCTGTGAGGGAGTGTTTAGCCAGTGAACAAATCACTGTACCGGAACACCCACCCTACTCACCTCATCTGTCCCGCAGTGACTCTCTCTTTACCTGAAGATAAAGGAAATACTGAAGACATTTCAATCACATTCAGCACATCAAGGCCATTCCAGAAAAAGAGTTCCAAAACTGCTTTGAAGGATGGACTAGGTGCTGGCATAAGCACTTAGCTTCCCAAGGGAAGTTCTTTGAAGGTGACCGTAGTGATATTCAGCAATGTGGCATGCAGCACTTTTTCTAGGAGGAGTTCATGAACTTAATTGTCACACACTTTGCTCATTCATTCATCTGTTGATGGATCTTTGGATTTTTTTCTACCTTTTAACTACTATAAATAATATTGCAATGAATTTTAGTGTACAAGTATTCACTTGAGTCCCTGCTTTCAAGTCTTTTTGGTTTATACAGAGGAGCAGAATTTCAGGGTCATACAGTAATTCTATGTTTAACTTTAACTGTGGCTGCCCCATTTTATGTTTCCATCAGCAAATATAAGAGTTCCAGTTTCTCTACATCTTTGACAATATTTGCTGTTTTCCATTTTTCTAAAACCAGCATCCTAGCAGGTGTGAAGTAGGATCTCATTCTGGTTTTCATTTGCATTTCCCTGATGACTAATGATGTTGAACATTTTTTGATGTGCTTATTGGCCATTTGTACAATTTCTCTGAAGACATGTCTATTCACATCCTTTGCTCATTTTTAAATCATCTTTTTGTTGCTGTAGTCATTGCTGTTAGGTGCCGACAAGTCAGTTCCAACTCACAGCAACCTTATGTACAAAAGAATGAATACTGCTCAGTCCTGTGCCATCCTTACAATCAGTGCTATGTCTGAGCTCACTGCTGCAGCCACTTTCTGAATCCACCTAGTTGAGGGTCTGTTTAGCTGACTCTCTATTTTACCTAACAAGATATTTAGGTGTACTTTTTAGCGATCCTCTACTTTAGCTAATATGATATCCTTCTCCAGGAACTGGTCCCTCCTGATAGCGTGTCCAAATGAAGTGAGATGAAGTCTTGCCATCCTCCTCTTCTAAGAAGCATTCTGACTTCTTCCAAGACAGATTTGTTTGTTCTCTGGGAAGTTCATGGTATATTCAATATTCTTTGTCAACACCATAATTCAAATGATTCAATTCTTTTTCAGTCCTCCTTATTCATCATTCAGCTTTCACATGCATGTTAGGTGATTGAAAATACCATGGTTTGGGTCTGGTGTGCCTTAGTCCTCAAAGTGACATCTTTGCTTTTTAACAGTTTGAAGAGGTCTTTTGTGGCAGATTTGCCCAGTGCAATTTGTCATTTGATTTCTTCACTGCTACTTTCACCGGCACTGATTACAGATCCAAGTAAAATGCTATCTTTGAGAATTTCAGTATTTTCTCCATTTATCATAATGTTGCTTTTTGGTCCAGTTGTGAGGACTTTTGCTTTGTTGTAGAGGTCTTTATATATTTTGGATATTGATTACTCACCATATACATGGTTATCAAATATTTTCTCCCGTTCTATAAACTATCGCATCACCTTCCTTATAAAGTCCTTTGATGTACAAATGTATTTATGCATAAAATTTTTGATGGAGTAAATCTATTTTTTATTTTGTTGCTTGTGCTTTTGGCTAAACATCTAAGAATCCATTGTCCAAAACAAGGTCTTTATGCTTCACTCTATGAGTTTTATGATTTTAGTTTTTATGTTTAGATCACTAATTCATTTTGAGTTAGTTTTTGTATATTGTATGAGGTATGAGTCCAACTTCATTCTTTTGCATGTAGAGAGCCAGTTTTCCCAGCACCATTTGTTAAAAAGACTTTCCTTTCCCCACTAAACACAGCTGGCATCCTTGTCAAAAGTCTATTGGCCACAGATGTATGAATTTATTTCTGGACTCTCCAGTCTATTTCATTTGTCAATATGTGTACCCTTACATCAACAGTGCACTGTTTATTACTGTTTTTGTTGGGAATATACACAGCAAAATATACACCAATCCAACAGTTTCTACATGTAAAATTCAGTGTTGTTGGTTAAATTCTTTGAGTTGTCCAACCATTTTCACCCTCTTTTTCTGAGTTGTTTCTCCCCAGTAACACAAATTCACTGCCCCTTAAGGTTTCTATCTTTCAAGTTGCTACTGTTGCTTTCATCCCATAGAGATAGTTCTTAAAAGAGCACAATGCTCATGACAAGGATTTTTACTAACGAAGCTAAATTATTGTTTGGTTTTAAGAAGATGTCAGTGGATTTTTTTATTTAAGGTTTAAAGATTATCTTTGGGCCATAATCTCAGGGGTTCATCCAGCCTCCACGGTTCTAGGAAGTCTGAAGTCCATGAGAATATGGAATTCTGTTCTTCATTTTCTCCCTTTGATAGGATTCTTCTATAGAATCTTTGATCCAAATGTTCAGTAATGGTAACTTGGCATCATTCAGTTCTCCTGGCCTCCTGGCAAATGAGATAGTTATTCACGGAGGCAGTTAGCCAACATTCCAAATCCTCCTCCTATTCTTGATTGCCCTTCTTCCTTCATTGTTCCAGGCAAATACAGACCAGCTGTCATGCCTTGGATGCCACTTGTAAGACTAAAACACTGTTTTGATTACTATAGAACTGTAGTACCTTTTGAGACAGAGAAGTGAGTCCTCCTATTTTTCTTTCTTTTCAGTATTGTTTTGATTATCCATGACTTCAATCTAAGTTTAAACCCTGACTACTTTTTTCATTCAATTCTTCCATGAAGCTTTTTATGAAGCTAGATATCTCCAGTCATTCTAGGTTCATATGTGAGAATAAAAGTGATGCCACTTCTCTACGGTACATGTTACTTTCCAGCTGGACTCAAAGAGTTATTTACACACTTGTCTCATCTCTTCAGGAGGTAAGACATTTCTTGAGGGAAGACAGTCTGTGATTCTTCTTTTTATTTTCCACTGTAGTGTTCACTGACTGTCCCTCCCAGAGTCCCCTTTAGGATCCAAGGATTTAGTTCTCCAGTTGCTAGAAAGTCCTGTTGATAGAAATGGTTTTCATGGGTCAGCCCTCTTTAAGAATTGCCTTGGCTGAAGGGAATTGCCATATTCAAGGTCATGTGCTATTCCCGAGGCAGTCTGCCTTCCATGACTGGTGGAGACAAAGGTATAAATGCCCAGTCTGCTCACCCTTTCCAGCTTCAGAGCTCCTCTTGGGTTTAGATGAGCCCTTTGTTGACAACAGAAGTTTAACTTCTTTCTCCAATCCTACTTCCTCTGATTCCCTTTCACAGATGCTAATCCCCAAAGCACTACCAACAAACTTTCTACATGTGAATCTCTGCCTCAGACACCCACAGAATTTAGGAAAGTACCCAACAAACAAAAACTCATCACCACTGAGTCAATTCCAACTCATAGCAACACTACAGGATAGAGCAGAACTGCCTGCAGAGTTTGCAAGGAGTGTATTTGCATTCTATAAATACCATATTTCATCTAATACAAGATACCACCACTAAATGAATATACTGTAATGCTAGTGTACCATCAACTGCAAGACACTGCCTAGTTTCAAAGAGGCTAAGTGTAAAAAAAAGTAATTTTTGTCACTGATGGAATACAGTATTAATGTAAAAAATCAACACATTCTTTTTTTATAGACAGAAATGCTGAGCATTTCATTTATAATCAACCCTGAGAAGCAGAGAAATCCTTGTAGAAGCAACCACAGTACCAAATGAAATGTATAAGCTTTGACTTGTTGAAAAAGAATGACATGGTCTCCATGAGAACATGTGATAACCTTCTCATCACTATCCCAACAAATTATTGAGTGTTAGGTATTTATTTTTGTTTAAAAATTACATATTTATTATTTCCAATAAAATAAATATTCTGATCTTTTAAGTCCTTTAATTATCTAGGTGGAAAACATTATATTTCTAATCAGTCATAACTCTTGAGTAAGTTAGTCTTTAATCCTTAGCACACGTTACAAGGTGTGAATAATGAATTTCTTATTTGAAATTAAAAATTACGTTGTGAGGTAGAGCCAACATGTGTCCTATACAGATGCATCATGCTACCCTTCTATAGCAAAGATCCCCCAAACCAAGTAAAACAGATACAGACACAAATCCTGGAACTCAAAACATCAAGTGAAAGAATAAAGAAGTAGGTTAAACACGTAATAGAAAAAGAAACTGAAGGAAAAACAAGGAATGATGAGAGACACAGGGAAGAGGTTCCCTGCCAACTAACACAGCACAGTCTTGCATGGCAAGCAACCAACTTCACAGAGTTACCCACGTGAGACAGAGCACCTAGAGAAACATCCTTTACCACTCCTTACCCTGCTGCCCTGTGCGCCAATCCCACAACTTCCCAATGGGCAATGCTACACAGCTTGGGTAGAGAACTACTGGCCCACTATCACCCTGGACCTACCCCAGCCTCACCTCTGAGCTCTTGCTATAGCATTTTTGCTTCATTTATTCCCTGCTCCTAGCCCCATTTGCCACCCCTGCCCTTTCCTGATGAGCCACTCCATGCTAATTGGCTAGACAGCTACTGGCCTGACTTCATTCCTGGTGCACTCCATTCCCACCCGCTGGCTCCTGCCGTGCCATCTTTTTTCCCTTTCTTCCTTTTCTTTCTCCCTCCCACTTAGCCCAATATGATGCCCCACTCCTTCCCACTGGGTCACTCTGAGCTGCTTGCCCAGAGAGTTACTGGCCTACCATCATCCCAGCTCTTTCTTGCCACTACACACTGGCTAATGCTATGCTATTTTCTCTCCCTTTCTTCCTTTTCTTTCTCTTACCTAGCCCAGTATGCCACCCCTGCTGCTTCCTGAAGGGCCACATCCTGCTGCTAGGTTAGAGAGCTATTGGCCCACCGTCACCCTCATCTCTGGCTCCTTCTGTGCCACTTTTTCCCCTTATTTCCTTTCTTTTCCCCTCATACCTAACTCCATATGCCACTGTCATGGATCGAATTGTATCCCCCCCAAAATATGTGTAGCCATGTGGCTGGGCTGTGATTCCCAGTATCTCATGGCTGTCCTCCATTTTGTGGTTTTCCTATGCTGTATGCTAAAGGATTAGGGTGGGACTGTGAATCCCTTTATAAGATCACCTCCCTGCTCCACTGTAAAGGGAGTTTCCCTGGAGTATGGCTTGCCCCACAATTAATCCTTTCATCCTTCAGGAGATGAAAGAGAAACAAGCAGAGAACTGTGAACCTCACACCATCAAGCAAACAGCACCGGGAGAACAGCACGTCCTTTAAACCTGAGGTTCCTGCACCAAGATGCTCACTAGACAAAGACTGATGCAATATTGGACTTTCCTCCAGAGCCGCCAAGAGGGAAAGCCTTCCCCTGGAGCAGATACCCTGAATGTGGACTTGTAGCCTACCGGACTGTGTAAGAATAAACCTTCCTTTCTTAAAGCTATCCATTCTGTGGTATTTCTGTTAGAGCAGCCCTAGCCAAGCCAAGTGCCATCGAGTCAGCCCTAGCTGACTAAAACAGCCACCTTTAACCCGTCCTCTCAGGCCATGATGTAATGCCATAGGTAGAGAGCTACCAGCCTGCTGCCACCCCAGGACTGCCTGCCACCATCTGCTGGCTCCTGAGGTGCTACTTTTTTCTTTCTTTCCCCCCATTCTTCATTTGCTTTTCCCCTCCCACCTAGCCCCATATGCCACCCCTCTCCCTTCTTATCAGGCCTTACTATATTGTCATGCAAGACAGCTAGTAGCCTGCTGCTTACTTCACCTCACCCAGCTCTATATGTCACCTCTCCCCTTTCCATAGGCCCCCAGGTCTCTTCATACCACCTGCCGTCTACCCTTGTTTTGTCTCTTTCTCTTTTAATTTCTTCCCAACTTAGGCCTGTACATACCCTTCTTACCAGCCCTTGCTGTGCCACTATGGCTGGAGCTGCCACTATACCAGGCCTGCACTGTCCCTCCCTTCCCATGACTTGACCAGCTACTGAAAGGTGGGAAGTGAACACATACTACTCCCCATACCGATCCTCTTATCTGTCTGGTGAGGGGTTGTGAATGCTCCCACACCACTGGACCAACATCAGGAGGCAGACGGCACCTGTCTCATGTACCTTCAGCCACCTTGCAAAAACAGCATACACCAAAGTGAACATGCCCAATCTCTTGCTGCCAGGCCACACAGACAGGCGACAAGAGTTATCACATGCCCTCAACAGCCATGTAGCAAAGCACAACTGGCTGCCCATCCTGACATATCAAAACAAAAGAAGACGCATGATGAAACAAATGAATATATAATCAATAAACAAAGAAAACAATACTGTCTCAGAGACAGCAGACAACATAAAAACATATAATAAAGCAGGACAAAATGGCTCCAGCAAATGACCAAAATAAAGAATCAGATGATCTCCTGGTAAAAGAAAAGGTAGTAGAACTAGAAAATATGGAATTCTAAAGGCTGGTTAGGAGCTATGGCTGCTGACCAAAAGGTGGGCCGCTCAAATCCATCAGCTGCTCCTTGGAAACCCTATGGGGCAGTTCTACTCTGCCCCATAGAGTCACTATGAATTGGAATTAACTTGATAGCAACTTTTTTCCCCCAAAAGATCAGTGAGCAGATGAAGGAAAACACAGACAAAGTCCAGGAAAAACAGACAAAACCAACGAAAACATGAACAAAGTCAAGGAAAAGAAAGATGAAAGAACAGATGAATTCAGGAAAACAATGCCAGAACAAAATGTCAAAATAAATAAAAAATTAGAAATCATACAAAAATGGCAAAAAGAAATAAAAAATTAAACAACAAAATTTCAGAAATGGACAACTCAACAGGCATTAGGAGCAAATCCAAAACAATGGAAGAGTAAATCAGTAAGGTTGAAGACAAACCCATGGATGCCACGTGTTTCAGGAAAAATCAGACAAAAGGATGAAGAAAACCTAAGAATTACATGGAATAATTAAGAGGAAAAATTTGTACCTCAGGGGAGTTGTGGATTAGGATGAGAAAATGAAAAACACAGAGAAGGCTGTTGAAAATTTGCTGGCAGAGAAATTCACAGATTTATCACAAAAAAAGAAAAACTGACAATCCAAAAAGCTCAACAAAACAAAACAAAAACAACAACAACAACAAAAAAACCCATATAAGGTAGACCCTAATAGGAAATCATCAAGACATATCATAATCAGACTTGCCAAAATCAAAGACAGGGAAAGAATCCTGAGAGCAGCCTGAGAAAAATGAACTGTTACTGACAAAGAGTAAATGATAAAGGTAAACTCTGATTACCTGGCAGAAAGTATGCTGGCAAGAAGATAGTGGGATAACATACACAAAACCTTGAAAGAAAAACCTGCCACACAAAAAGAATATATCCTGCAAAACTGTCTCTCAGATATGATAGTGACATTAGGACATTTCCAAATAAACAGAAATTAAGGGAGTTTGTAAAAATCAAACCAGACTTGTAAGAATTACTAAAAGGAGCCCTTTGGTTAAAGAACCAACAACATCAGACAACAACCAGAGTCGAGGACACAGGACAGTGTCAGCCAGAAACCACCTCTGATAAAGAACTCTGATAATAAAACAAAGCTACAAGACTTAAAATGGAAACAGAGACATCAATCCGTATATGTGACAATGTCAAAACAATAAAATCAGGTATAAACAGTGCAGCTATAAAACTTTCAAATGAAGAAAGTCAAGGCAATACCAAGTAATAGAACAGTTCAAACTTCACAAGCTAAGGGGAAATTTCAAGGTAACCACACCAAACAAAAAGAAAGTTAACAAACTTATTCATCATAATTCAAAAGAAGAAAAACATCAAGTCTCAGGAAACACAAAATCTATAATAAAGAAAAGCCAATCCACAAACAAAAGGAAGTTAGCACAGGAAAGTAAAAGGAACAAAGGAAGTGTCAGCATCATACAACAACAAAAGCATACCAGTATGACAGCAATAAACTCAAACCTACTGACAATCACACTATAAGAAAATAGCTTATATCACCTGTAAAAAGAGAGAACAGCAGAATAGATTGAAAAGTACAACCCATCAATATGCTGTCTATAGGAGACATGCCTTAGGCAGAAAGACATTTTTTAACATATTAAAAATCAAAGGATGAAAAATATATAAAGCAAACAGTAACCTAAAAAGGGCAAGAGTGGCAACACTAATCTCTCATAAAATAGATTTTAAGGCAAAATCAACTTTAAAAGACAAGGAAGCACATTATATAATGGTTAAAGGAACAATCTGCCAAGAAGACATAACCTTAATAAATATCTATACACTCAATAACAGGGCTCCAAAATTCACAAAACTAAATTTAACAGTGCTGGAAAGAGAAACAGACAGTTCTATAATAAGTAGAAGACTTTAACACAAGACAGTGGGAGACTTTAATACAATGTTCTTGATAAAGGACAGAACACCTGGAAAGAAACTCAACAAAGATATAGAACATCTAAATCAACCAACTTGACCTTACAGACATATACAGAACACTCCACACCAAAGGAGCAAAGTATACAAGGACTGTCAATTAAGATTGTTAATGCATCCTAGAAAAAGTGCTACGTATCATTGCTGACTATCACTATGGTCACCTTCAAAATACTCCCATTGGGAAGCTATGTACTGATGCCCATGCCTAGTCCATCCTTCAAAGCAATTTTGAAACTTTCTGGAATGGCCATCAGAACTGTCACTGTATTACACTTGATGCCCTGAATGTCATAAAAATGTCTTCCTTTCAATATTTCCTTTAATTTCGGATAAAGAAAAAAGTCACTGGGGGTCAGATCAGGTGAATAGGTAGGGTGTTTCAGGTGTTATTTGTTTATTGGCTAAAAACTCCTTCACAGACAGCCACTGTGGCACTGTGCACAATGGCCATTCCAAGTATTCCAAGGGGAGTATTTGGAAGGTGACTATAGTGACATTCAGCAACAAGGTATGTAGCACTTAGAACAATTAAGTTCACAGATTTAGTTGCTGGACCTTGACCATTCCTTTCCAGGTCATCTAAAAAGAAACCCAACAAAGATAAAGATCTAAAGGCCACAATCAACCTGATTTGGTATATATTATAAACATTCCACCCCAAACCAAAAAACCACCTTACACAAAAACTAACTCTAAATGGATCAAAGACCTAAATATCAAACTTAAAACGATAAAAATAATGCAAGAAAAGAATAGAATCAGTGATGGATGTTCTAATACACAGCGTAGACAGACTTCAAAATGTAACAAAACATAATCAACAGAAGAGAAAATAGGTAGATGGAAACTACTAAGAATTAAATACTTTTGTTCATCCAAAGACTTTAAAAGAGTTAAAAGACTACCTACAGAATGGGAAAAAAATATTTGGCAACTACATGTTGGACCGATGTCTGATCTCCATAATTTATAAGGTTCTGCAGAATAGCAACAAGGAAAAGGTAAATAACCCGAATTAAGCAATGGGCAAAGGAGATGGGCAGACAGTTTCCTAGAGTGGATATCCAGAAGACATATGAGATTATGTTGACGATCATTAGCTATCAGAGAAATCCAAATCAAAACTACAATGAGATATTATCGCATCCCAACAAGGTTGGCCATGATCAAAAAACCACAAAACAACAAATGCTGGAAAGGCTGTATAAAGATCGAAACTCTCCTACGTTGCCGGTGGGATTGCAAGTTGGTACAACCTCTTTGGAAAGCAATCTGGCACTTCCTTAAAAAGCTGGAAATAGATATACTATTTGATCCTGTAATTCCACTGCTTGAAACTTATCCTTCAGAAACGAAGGCAGTCACACGAACAGACACATGCACATGAATGTTTATCACAGCACAGCCCATAATAGCTAAAAGATGGAATCAACCCAGATGCCCATTAACAGATAAATGGATAAACAAACTATGGTATATATACTCAATGGAACACTGTTGCTATGATAAAAAACAATGTAGATTTTAGAAAACATTTCATAACATGGTTTCAGATGGAAGATATTATGCGGAGTGAAATCAATCAGTGTCAAAAGGACAAATATTGTATGAGACCTGTGTTATAAGGACTAAACAACATAATTATCTACAGAAGAAAATAACTTCATTGGCTGCAAGGGTAGGGCAGGTGAGGGTTTATGATATATAACTGATAGATGTTAGAAATTTTTATTCATTTACTATAATAAATAAATAATAAAAATTAAATAAAAATTACTTCATTTATGCATTTTTTTAAATACCAATTTAGCACACTTTTCATTACTAATTGTGTGACCTTGGGCCACATTTTATTAGTGGCTATGTGACCTTGTACCTCAATTCCCTCATCTATAAAATGATAAGCCTATCACATGGATTTGTTGACCCTGACATGAGTTGATATAACTAAATCTCTTAATATACTTCCTGCCAAATGTAAATGCCATGTAAGCGCTGGCTATTATTTGTATTATACTGCATCAGTGTGCTATAAGGAAAGAGAAGTAAGACATCACATCTCTTGTCACTTGCAGAAAGAGGGGGGAGAGAGAGAGGTAGAGTTGTGAGTTGGACGGTGTCTTAGTCATCTAGTACTGCTATAACAGAAACACCACAAATAGTTGGCTTAAACAAAGAGAAATTTTACTCTGTCATGGTCTAGCAGGCTACAAGTCCAAAGTGAGGGCAGCAGCTCCAGGGGATGTCTTTCTCTGTTGGCTCTGGAGGAAGTTCCTTTCCTTATTGTCCTCAATCTTCACCTGGACTGGGAGCTTCTGAGGTACGGGGACTCCAGGTCTTTTCCAAAGGATGTGCTCTGCTCCTGGCACTACTTCTCAGTAGTATGAGGTCCCCAGTTCTCTGCTTGCTTCTCCTTCCTTTACATACCAAGAGTTTGCCTCACATACAATATAGTCTCACACATTGAGCGCTGACCCACTGACACAACTACTGCGCATTCTCTGTTACTAACATCACAGAGGCAGGGTTTATAGCAAATAGAAACAGCACACAATACCAGGAATCAAGGCCTAGTCAACCGCTACACACATTTTTGGAGGGCTACAGTTCAATCCATGACAGATGTTAGATATTTTGTGGTCATGTTTCCTGATCAGTACAGCAGGTCACAGACCTAGAGACCTGCCCCAATTGTCCAACAGCAGAAGGGGCTCTGCTAAGCAGAGTTGGCCTTCCGGGGCCAGGCCTGGTACTCTGGTTTCCCTCAGTGCCTTTCTACTCTCAGGCAGGGCTCTCAGAAGTTAGGAGTTAGGAGTTAGTTAGAAGTGCTGGGTCTGCAGCAGAGAAGGACCAAACTCAGTACACCAGGGATGTCCGTGCAGGTGTTATCATGACAGGGTAAACTGTAACCGGTGATCCTGGTTTCTCATTGGTCACTGTTTCCTGGGCAAGATCTCCCTTGGGAACCTTGAGAGGCAAGAGGCGGCAAGGAGCTGAGACCGGGGTTAGGGCTTGCCAATCACCATCTGATCACACCCAGCACCCCCAGCCACATTGTACCCACCAATTCATCGGAGGCCTGAGGAGGACTGTAGGATGGGAAGGCAAAGGGAAGCACTTCGCTGGGCACCACAGAGAATCGAGTGGAATTTTGACTGATCTCAGGTAGGAAGAGATACTTGGAGGATTTCTCTTCTATGGGTAAAAAACAAAAATAGTACTTTTGGGGGTTTCTTGAAGTATTCTTATGTAAAGCCATCTCCTTTGGTTGCATGTTTGCCATGTGACAATTAGTTCACAATACATTTTCAAAAGAACACACATGCATACATCTCTGTATATATATTTTTTCATTTTTAGTTCCTCTTCTATTCCTTACCCCAAGCCCTTCTCCAGTTTTTAATTTTTTTATTGTATTTTTACTTTCAAATTAAAATATCTCTTATGAATATTCTTTGTACTTCTCAGAAAAAAGTTAAACTAAAGAAGTATATGAAGACATTTTACAGGTACCTACACATAGTTTGCAGTTAAATTTTATGCTTTTTCATAGAGTTTATTAACATTTAAATACAAGAGACAGAAATAAATAAAAAAATAGAAATAATTAAAATGCTGCATAATGTTTTGTAAAACACAAAAGATACACCTAGATATTGATGGAGAGAAAGGAAAGGAGAGTGGGCTTGCTGCTGGGGGAGGAAGGGGAAACCCTAACTTACCCTGAGCTCAGAGGATTAGGCTTTGGAGAAGACAGGAACTGAAGGATCAGACCCTTCCTCCTGACCTGCATAAGATCCACAGATTGGAAATACACACACTGAGCAAAGATAGTAGTATAGCTTTTGGACACTCAGAAGCTGCTGAGAACAGGCCTCTAACAGCCCTAGCTTGACTGGGGATCAAAGGGTTGAAATTTCTTAAAATAGCAAACACTTATATCCCACAACATGAGAGAAAAAGCTTTCACACAAGTGCTAACTGAGACACCACCACACTCAGTCAGCCAATCAGTGAATACAGTGACGACAATTCTAATCTTCCTAGTTTCAAGAGGGTTTGCACACAAAGCAGGAGGTTGGAACCACAGTCAGATCTCACAGATGTTACCACTTGGCCTTCATGAAATTTGTTTACTATCAGTTGGGTAGGTATTTTGGGAAAATTTAGCACAGAGATCTGAATCATAGTGATGTGCTCACTTGAATAATGGCCACCCCTCACCTTGCAAGATCTCCACATCCTAATCTCCAGAACATGTGAATATGTTACCTTACATGCTAAAAAAGACTGTGAAGTTGTGATTAAATTAGGGATCTTGAGATGGAGTGGTTATTTTGGATTGTTTGGGTGGTTTCCAAGTGATCATAACAGGCCTTGTGAGAGGGAGGCAGGAGCTTAGAATCAGAGAAGGAAATGTGATGGCAGAAGCAAGAGGTTAGAATGATGCGAGAATGGGGCCACAACCAAGGGATGCAGGCAGCTTCTAGAAGCTCCTAAGAGCAAAGAAACTAATTCTCTGAAGTCTCCAGAAGGACACAGCCCTGCTGACACCTTGATTTTAGGTGTCTGATCTCCAGACTGTAAGCCACTAAGTGTGTGTTTACTTGTTACAGCAGAAACAGGAAACTAATACACATGATTTATGAAAATGTTTTGTTTCTATCCAGTTAGTCTCAGAAAAAGAATTCTCACAGTCAGAGAAACCATCAGTCTAAGCATCACTGTGCTTCTCAGGCAATACTTCACCTATCGGTGGTTCTTCCTCCTCAACGAATCTTTCCTTTATGGCCTCTTTGTCTATTTCACGAACAGCACCCAACAGATTGAGTAACCTTTGGTGAACCATGACCTAGAATTGGAGAGAGTGAGATTTCAAGTTATTAATGTATACACACTCATTTAGGCATTCAATTTACTTTACTTTCCCCCAACTGCAACTGGGGGCCCCTTTTTTTCAGTCAGAGTTCACAGGGAAAAGGCCATGTTGTCCTAGACTGAGGCCACTGGAACTTCAAGGTCTGGGCAGTGTTGGCTTGCTTGAATACAAAAAAAGACCATGTTGTCATCTAACCTTGTGTCATCCAATAATGAGACCTGGTTTTTACATATTTCCAGAGAGGAAAGAATGACTAGTTGTGTATTACTTCTTTTGGACACGTCTGAATAGTAATGGCACTGTCATGTTATTTTGGGGATGAAGGACAAAACTACATGCATGACTCTGTAGAAACAGGACCATGAATAATAGGCAATGATACCTGTGTACCTCTGTGTTTTGCATTCACAGCAGATGCTATTTGATCCGTGCACAAGAGCTGAGGCTGAAGGACTCATTCATTCCATGACTTACACTCCTTCCCATTATGTAAAGGACTTTTCTCTTTAACAAATATAATGAAGTGCCTATTCTGCGCCCAGGGGCAGTGATGATTCCAGTTGTAGAATTCTCACCTTCCATACAGCAACCAAGGTTTGATTCCTTGCTGATGCATCTTACACACAGCCATCTGTCAGTGATGCTGAACAGGTTTCCTGTTCAAGAGCTTCCTGACTAAGATGGACTGAGACAGACCTGGCCTGAAAATCAGCCAATGAAAGCCCTATGGGTCACAATGGTCCAATCTGCAGTGAATCATGGAGATGGCACATATCTGGGCAATGTTTCATTTCGTTGTGCATGGGTTGTCATCAATAGAGGACTGACTCCAAATCAGTAACAACTCTGTGCCCAGCATATATGTTAGAGTAGAAGTGTGCTCCATGGAATTTTCTTTCACTGGACCACTGGAGACATGGTGGGAAGCCAACAAAGGTCCTGCTGCATACAGCTGACATTCCAAGCTACATGGAGGAGGTAGGGTGATAATAAACCC
This sequence comes from Heterohyrax brucei, assembly GCA_028571685.1. Lineage (NCBI taxonomy): Eukaryota > Metazoa > Chordata > Mammalia > Hyracoidea > Procaviidae > Heterohyrax > Heterohyrax brucei. The sequence goes on from CM053146.1 coordinate 21,515,932, forward strand.
TTAGATGAGTAAATACCATAAAGAAAATATAAGAGGGTAAATGGACAAGGGCTGGGCTGGAGGGGGTCTGGCCCCTATGCAAAGATAATTAGGGAAGACTCGCTGAAGAAATGATACTTGACTTGAGACTTGAAGGTTGAAGACACAGTGATGGAAAGATCTTGAGAAGAGAGATCTGAGCAGAGAGAATCAGCAAGTACAAAGACCCCAAGGCAGGAATAAAGATTTGTGTAAGGGACAGAGAGAAAGACAGTACGGCCTTGTAGCTTTGAAGGAAAATGTGGAATTTCTTCTAACTGCAATAAGAAGCCTCTGGAAGATTTTACCAGGGTGAGATATTACCATCTTTAAGCTCTGCAAAGAGCACTCTAGCTGCTATGTATGTGAAGCCTGGAAGATCCACGGTCCAGGCAAGAGATGACGGTGGCCTGGGCTGCGGCAGTAGCTGCAGAGGTATCAGGAAATTATCAGGCTGTGGATGTATTGGGGCATAGAATGAACAGACTTGCTGTGGACTGAGAGAAAGACACTGAGCTATCACTCAGAACAAAGCACATTACCACTGACAACATGCTTTTTTAGGCTGGAAGGCTTGCTCCAGAGGGATAACATAGCCTTGCTTGTCCTGGAGGTTAAATGCTACGGCTGCTAATCAAAAAGGTCGGCAGTTCAAAGCTGCCAGGTGCACCCTGGAAACTCTATGGGGCACTTCTAGTCTGTTGCCAGGGTTGTTATGAGTTGGAATTAACTAGACTGCAGTGGGTTTGGTTTGAGCTTGCTTGTGGCAAGCTAGTCTGATCAGTCTTTTGCTATTGTTTGCCCATTATCAACAGCTGTGCCCTCCAACCACCTTCTCACCAAGCATCACCTAGCATCACATGGTTGCCTCTTCTCTGCACATACACAGAGCATGCCCCAGCAAAGCCACCCAGGAGAACTGATTCCCTAGGGGCCTTGCCTGTGGGTGAGTACATTACCTCACAGAGTGAGCTCTGCCGCTTAACAGACAGCATTTAACATAAACTTTTGGAATTCTTTACACATATTTGCTCATTTAATTTTCACAGCAACCTGATGAGGCAGATATTACTATTTTATCACACAGGTCTGGAGTCTCTGGTTGGTGCAAAAGGTTAGTTAACATGCTCAACTTCTACCAGAAAGGCTGGCAGTTCAAGTGTACCCAAGAAGTACCTCAGAAGAAAGGCCTGGTGACCCACCGAACACCCTGTGGAGCACAGTTCTACCCTGATGCACATGTTGTCACCATGAGTTGAGGTTGGCTGGATGGGAAATGATATTCTCTATCGTACAGATTAGGAAACTATGTCATAGAGGCTATGTATCTTGTCTAAGACCTTAATGCACACAGGAGACAATACTATGAATGAAGTGCTCAGGTATTAAGCATCGGATCTCCCAATGGAGGTGAGGCTTCACTTCTCACCCACTCCTGGGCAGCCACATTCTAGTGGTAGAGATCAGAGATCCACAGGTAGCATAAGATATGAGGCACAAAGGAGATCCCTAGGTGTTAAACCTCTCAAGGGCTGTTTCTTGGAGGAATGGTAGACTTGAGATGAGCCCAAGACAAATTTTAGTTGGGGGACAGGGAGTGAAAACACAAGTTTGTAGTCAGAATGAGCATGACACGTTTGGAAGATGAGAACTGGGAGAGTAACAAGGACAGGAGGGATCAAAGAGGTGTGGTGCAGTGGAACAAGAAAGTCACCATAAGCTGTTTTAGTCTGATAACAAAAAGTCATTGGACACTAGAAATATGCCAAGTAGAAGACCAGTATGAGCATGAAGGAAGTGGCACACTTTGAAGGGGAAGCCGCAACCCTGGACATTAGAGACAAGACTCCACAGAGATTCTCAACTGTTCTCTCTAGAAATAATTGATCAAAATCCCACTATTCAAGAATTATCACATGACCAGACAATTCCACTATTAAGTATAGACCCAAGAGAAATGAGGACATATGTTCACACAACTACTTGCACACAAATATTCACAATAGTCTTATTTATTATAGCCAAAAAGTGGAAACAACTGAAATGTCCATCAAGTGGTGATATTTGCTGTTGTTGTTAGGTGCCATCTAGTCAATTCTAACACATAGCAACCCTGTACTTCACAGAACAAAACATTACCCAATCCTGTGCCATGTTCATAACTGCTGTTAAGCTTGAGACCACTGTTGAAGCTACGTCATCAATTCATCTTGTTGAAGGTCTTCCTCTTTTCTAGTGACTCTCTACTTTACAAGCATGATATCCTTGAAGGACTGATCCCTCCTGATAATACATCTAAAATACATGAGACAAAGTCTTGCTATACTTGCCTTTAAGGAATGTTCTGGTTGTACTTCTTCCAAGACAGATTTGTTTGTTCTTTTGGCTGTGGCTTGGCATACTTGTCATGGATTGAATTATGTCCCCCACCAGATTGTGTGTGCCAACTTGGCTGGGCTATGATTCCCAGTACTGTGTTGATATTCTTGTGCTTTGTAAATCCTACCTCTATGATGTTAACGAGGGATAATGGGCAGCAGTTGTGTTGGTGGGGCAGGATTCAATTTGTGAGATTGTATTGTTCCTTGGGGCAGCCTCCTGAGATGTGAAGGAAAGGGAGGCAAGCAGAGATTTGGGGATCTCATACCACTGAGAAAGTAGTGCCAGAAGCAGAGTGAGTCCTTTGAAAAGGACTGGGATCCCTGCAGCTCAGAAACTCCCAGTCTAGGGTGAGACTGATGACAAGAACCTGCCTCCAGAGCCAGCAGAGAAGGCCTTCCCCTGGAGCTGACAACTTGAATTTGGACTTTTAACCTACTGGGCTGTGACATAATTTCTCTTTTTAAGGCCATCCACTTGTGGTATTTCTGTTAAAGCAACCTAGACAACCAAGACAATGGTATATTCAATATTCTCCAGTACCACAATTCAAAGGTGTCAATTGTTTTTCTGTCTTAATTTATTCATTGTCTAGCTTTTGCAAGCATATGACACAGTTGAAAATACCATGCTTTGGGTCAGGCATACCTTAGTCTTCAAGGTGACACCTCTGCTTTTCAACACTTAAAAGAGGTCTTTTGCCACAGATCTGCCCAATGCAATGCGTCTTTTGATTTCCTGACTGCTGCTTCCATACGTGTTGACTGTTGATTCAAGTAAAATGAAATCCTTGATAGCCTCAATCTCTTCTCCATTTATCATGATGTTGCTTATTGGTCCAGTTGTGAGGATTTTTGTTTTCTTACTGTTGAGATGTAATCTGTACTGAAGGCTATAGTCTTTGATCTTCATCAGTAAGCGTTTCAAGTCCCCTTTACTTTCAGTAAGCAAAGTTGTATCATCTGCATAATGCAGGTTGTTAATGAGGCTTCTTCCAATCCTGATGTCCCGTTCTTCTTCATATAGTCTAGCTTCTCAGATTATTTGCTTGGCATACAGATCGAATAGGTATGGTGAAAGGATGCAACTGGTGAAAGGATACAACCATGATGCATATCTTTTCTAACTTTAAACCATGCAGTATCCCCTTGTTCTGTTCAAGCAACTGCCTCTTCATCCATGTACAGATTCTTCATGAGCACAATTAAGAGCTTTAAAATTTCCATTCTCCACAATGTTATCCACAATTTGTTATGATCCACACACTTGAATGCCTTTTCATAGTCAATGAAACACAAGTAAACATATTTCTGGTATTATCTGCTTTCAGCCAAGATCCATGTGACATCTGCAACGATACACTCAGTTCCACATCCTCTTCTGAATACAGCCTGAATGTCTGGCAGCTCTCTGTGGAAGTACTACTGCAGCTGCTTTTGAATGATGTTCAGCAAACATAAGTCTTTGGTCTTGCAAAACTCTATCATGTGATCTCCAGCATCATTTCTGTCACTAAGGCCATTTTTTCCAACTTTGTTTGGATCTTTGTTTCCAACTTTGAACATTTCAATCACCAGTAATTGTCGACGCATCCAGATTGCATGCTGGATTAATTTCACACTGTAGTAGCTGGTAAAAATCTTCAATTCCTTCACCTTTGGCCTTAGTGGTTGGTGTATAAATGTGAATAATAGCCATGTTACCTGTTCTTCCTTGTAGGCATATGGATATTATTCTAGCACTTACAGTATTATGCTTCAGGATAGATCTTCAAATGTTCTTTTTGATGATGAATGCATCATCATTCCTCTTCAAGTTGTTATTCCTGGCATAGTAGACTGTATGATTGTCCAATTCAAAGTCCATTTCAGCTCACTAATGCCCATAATACTGATGTTTATGCATTCCATTTAATTTTTGGTGATTTCCAATTTTTCTAATTTCATACTTTGTATGATTATTAATGGATGTTTTAGCTATTTCTTCTCATTTTAAGCTGTGCTTTGGGGAGGCAGATTTTCCACAGTTGTGTTTTGGGTGGCTTCCAACCTGGGGATACATCTTCCACCACTATATCAGACAATGTTCTGCTAATATTCCTAAGGTTTTCACTGATTAATTATTTTCAGAAATAGACTGATAGTTCATTCTTCCTGGTCTGACTTTGTCTGGAGGTCCATCTGAAACCTGTCCATCACAGGTGACCCTGCTGTATCTGAATACCTGTGGTAAAGCTTCCAGCATCACAGCAACATGCAAGTCCATATGGTGCGATAAACCAACAGACACAAGAGGGAAAGTGCTGAATGGATAAATAAACTATGTTATATCCATACAGTGGCATATGACTCAGCCATAAAGAGGCATTAAAAGAGGAAAAAAAGAAGGAATGAAATACTGATATATGTTATAGCATTGAAAAACCTTAAACATGTTAAGTGAAAGGAACCAGTTACAAAAGGTCACATGCTATCATTGTTTTAGTCATCTGATACTGCTCTAACAGAAATACCAAAAGCGGATGGCTTTAGCAAAGGAAAGCTTATGCTAATACAGTCCAAGAGACTGTAAGTCTGAACTCAGGATGTCCACTTTAGGGGAAGGCCTTCTCACTTCGCTGGCTCTGGAGGGCAGTCCTTGCATTGCATCAGTCTTTGGCCAGGTAACATCTTGGTCCAGGAACCTCAGGCCTGAAGGGCATGCTGTTCTGCCGAGGCTGCTTTCTTGATGACATAAGGCCCCCAAATGTCTGTGCTAGCTCTGCTCCTTTATATTTCAAGAGACTGCCCCAAGGAACAAAACGAACTTACACATGGAATCTTGCTCTAACAACACAACTGCCGCCCATCCACCCTCATTAATATCCTAGAGGCAGGAATTTCAACCTGGAGGAACATTACACACTACCAGAAACTGCCTAGCCAAACCGCCACAGATTTTTTAGGGAATACAATTCAATCCATGACAATTATGATTCCATTTATATGAAATATCCAGAATAAGAAAATCCATGGAAATAGAAAGTAGTGTTGACCTGGGGTGAGACAGAGAGGAGTCGAGGAGTGACTGCTAATGAGTATGAGTTTTCTTTGTCGAGTGAAGAGAATGTTCTAAAATTAGTGGTGATGACTGCAAAGTACTTCTAATTGTACATTTTGAAAGGGTAAATTTTATCCCTGGAGAAAGACACACATCATGCTTGTTAAAGCAGAGTGTTAGCAAAAAATAGGAAGTACCTCAACCAGATGATAAACACAGCGGCTACAGTAATGGACTCAAGCATGACAATGATTGTGGGCATGGCGCAGGGCCAGGGAGTATTTCACTCTGCTGGACACAGGGTCACTATGAGCTGAACTGACGCAACAGTATCTATGAACAACAACCAATTTTATGGTATATGGATTACAGCTCAATAAAACTGCTATAAAAAATCCTGTCACTGTATTTCCTTGTGCTGATGCTTAAACAAATTCAAATTTCAGTCTAGTGCTGAGACTTACCTTTCGTGCTGCTTGTTGAAACTGCTTTAGTGCCCTAAACTTTTTGGCCCAAGTATTATTAATGAGTGGATCAAAACTGGGATGAAATTCCTTGATTTTCTGTGAACATAAAATATTGCCATGTTTTAAACTTTAGCTCTTAGCACAAGCATCTAAAAAAAAAAAAAAAAAAAAAAAAACCCAGGATATTGTTTCAGAGCATGATCCCAAATCAAATTATTATTTATCCATTTTACCATGTAATGAGCATTTATTTAAAACTTTTAGTGTATATAGCATTGTAGGGGAGTGCTAGTGGCAGTGAGCTATCAATGCTAACCAAAAAGTTGGCAGTTTAAGTCTAACAAGCGCTCCTTGGAAATCCTATAACGGATGGCCTAGCTCTGCCCTGCACACCAGCACTGCATAGCGCCTACACAACATGGTCCATATGGCCCTCAGATCAGTGAAGGAATGAGGACAGAAAGGGCCCTCGGGTGGTGCGCTGATTATGCCAGAGCCAGTGTCTGGCACAGTGAAACTTTAAATTTGCCCTTACAGAAGAGATAAAGGAAGGATGAGTATGATCTTATAGGGGCAAGGTAAAAGCAATAAAGTGGTAGAAAACAAAAGGGAATGGTGGAGAGAGGAAGGGTGGTAAAATCTGACATGACAGAAACAAAGGGCTATGATAAAGGACTGTAGACAGGGCCTGGGCTTTGAAGCCAAAAGGCCCAAGTAAAATTTCAGCTCTCCTGGTCACTGCTGGCTCTCATATCTGTAAAATAAAAATATTCATATCTACCTGGAGCTGCTGTTGGTGTAGTGGTTAAGGGTAATAGCTGTTAACCAAAAAGTTAGCGGTTTGAATCCACTAGGCATTCCTTGGAAACTCTGTGGGGCAGTTCTACTCTGTCCTGTAGGGTTGCCATGAGTCAGAATTGACTAGATGACCATGGGTTTGGTTTTGGTTTTATTGATTGGTTGAAGTAAGAAACCATAGAAGATATACCACAAAAAAAAAAACAAATCCATTGCTGTCAAGTTGATTCCAACTCATAGTGACCCTATAGGACAGAGTGGAACTGCCCCAGGAGTTTCCAAGGAGTGTCTAGTGGATTTGAACTGCTGATCTTTTGGTTAGCACTTAATCATTATGCCACCAGGGTTTCTGGCTCTGCACCAGCAGTTCTCAAATTTGAGCTTGCACATGAATCACCTGGAGGGGTGGGCAAAACACAGCTTGCTGGACAGTTCATCAGGTCAGCGGTGGGACCTATGAATTTTCCTTTCTAACATGTTCTAGGGAAATGCTGAGGCTGCAGGTCCAGGGGCTACATTCTGAGAACCACAGATCTATGCAAACATTGACCGACTTGAGTAGATTGACCTGATCAGTGTTAAGGAACCCACTTGGGTTCTTGAATAGGAAAACAACATGAAGAAGAAGGCCTTGGAAGTGAACTATCCTCATGCTAGCACTTGCAGTAAACTGCAGAGAAGGAGGCAAAGGCAGTAGTGTGAACAAAAACCCCTGTTTGTTGGTTAAGGGTGAGACAGGAAGGTTGGATTCAGCAGTGGCCTGTGGAAGAGATATTGGCAAGACTTTGTGGTAAGATTGGATGCAGTAGAAAAGTGATAAAAATAATCCCAATGTGGCAAACCTAATAAAGTGAGGACAACAGAAACAGGGAGATAAGAAATTTTTTCATTGGTAAAATTCAAAATTTGGGTTTTAAAACGAAACCATGCCATGAAAGAAGATACCAGGCAGAAGGGCTGCTGTCCCTCTTTTACCGTTGAGTACACAGAGCTAAGAGGGCTTTCCCTACGTGTTCTATCTGTGGTAGACTGGGGACCAGAACGATGGCTTCTGACTTTTGACAGTCTAGTAACTTTCTACCAAGGAGAGAGAGGCAATGAACAGAGGCCCAGTGCCCACCTGTGGACCTGCAGATGGGGACTTGGAAAACCATGGGCCATGGAAAGGAGAACAAGAAAGAGAAACTGGAAGAGTGGAGGGGAAGAAACAAAGCACATGATGCTGTTAATTTTAAGGGAGGAATTAATTGTTAAGTTTTGATGCTTGTAAGTACATAGTAAAAAGCATTCTGAGAATATAAGTATATTAAAAATTACCAAGTATCCCTTGGTAAATGGTTTCTACAGAATTATTTACTAGGTTTTTTTTTTTTTTTTTAAATAATCATATAAAGAACTACAAACAATAAGATTACAAATAAATTTACTCACATCTTCTAGATTGTGGGTGATCCGATTGTGGAAAACTTCTGTCTTGAGTCTCTGAAATTCCTCATTTTCAATGGGACCTCCTTGATCTAACTAGATTTTTTAATCATGAAAAATATTAAAGTTACATACAAATGCAAAAACTTGGGTTTTAAACCTGGTAGAAACCCATGAAACAATTGATCAAACTCACCCATAGAGTTAGTTGCCTTTGGGAGTGGTAGAGGCATCTGTGGGCTAAAACGTCCATTGTAACATCTAATGTCCATTATAACATCTAATGTTTAAGCACAGAAACATTTATAGAAGCAAAGGCCTGATACCTTCTTTATGTAAACAGTGGATTGTGCATCTAGAAGTCATTTCTGAGGTACTTAAAAGTCACAGGAAGAGTTTCAGGACATTTTGTAATTTGGGAAGTACAGGGATTTCATTTAAAAGATGTTTAATCCTCCAGGGAAATTTTAAGCTCCTCAGTTGATTATCCAAGCAGGGAATGTTAACTAAGGCCTGTGCTGCTTCTTTTTACTGAGCAGTGGAGGGTAGAGGGGCCTCCAGGCCTATACAGGACCTATCTGCCTCTGTCCTTGAAGTAACTGTCTCCAGGTTTCCCTCCTTCCCTCACTTGCCTCCTTCCTGGATGGGCCTCTTGCCCATGCTCCTCATATCTGAGCTTTCTCTCCTGTTCCCTGGGAACCATGATGACTTCATGGAAGGCTGACTGGGCTTGGATCAGTGTGTACACAGGCTTGCTTCCATGCAAAGGGGGACTGTGGATACTGCACATCTGGTTAGCTTTTGCTGAGTCTTTGGATGGTGCAAATGGTTAAGCGCTTGACTACTAGCTGAAAGTTGATGGTTAGAACCTACCCAGAGTATCTCGGAAGACAGATATGGCAACCTGCTTCTGGACAGAATTGACAACTACTCCAATTATTTGTTTATTGGGAAATAAACTAGTTTGGCTCTTAGGTACACTGTGCATAATTACTTTCAAAGGCGTAACTGGACAGAATGTGTCCTAATTACCACACCACCACTCTACTCAGATGTGAGAGAGTTGTATTATTGCTGTTAGGGTGGTGAGCTGTCTAGCTCCTTTAACACTGATTTGAACATATCAGAAGTTGAATTGGAGATTCAAAATACAAATTTTGTGGGAGCGACCCAGACCACCACCATTAAAGACAGGCTATTTAAAGAAGGGATTGGCAAATAGGTTGTCAGTTGGAATAAAGAGGAGGAAGTTTTCTTCTATCTTTATTATTAAAACTCTACTTATGATAAACATTTCAGAATTTAACATTTTTTTGAATTTACAAATTGCTCTTTTTTACTATGATTGAATGAAAATGTACATTCTCATATAAATTTGCATGCTTACCTATATGCAGCTTCCACTGCTCTCCCTGCACAGTGACAGCACACTCTTCCTCTCTGCTTCATACATGTCTATCTTCCCAACAGTCTCCTATCTTGTCCTCTCCACCCATTCCCCTTCCTTCAGTATGAGGTCAACAGGATGACCTCCTACAGATGCCTAGAACCATAAAGTGCCCACACAAGGTGGTCACTCTGCATCATCAAGTCCAATCCATTGCTGTCTGAAAAGTTGGCCTTCATTATGATCTATGGACGGGGCAGAATCAGGGCCAGGGGCCACGCCCCCAGGGGAACCCCAAAGTCCCTGGACCATCAATTGTGGTCTTTTAGTGGACATCTCAGGGTACACCCCTATTTATATTTGTGTTGCTAGTGAGACTCAACTTTGTGAGTTCCATCATGGCTATCACTGGTGGTGGCCGGGCACCATCTGGTTCTTCCGGTTGCAAGCTGATGGAGACATCCACTCTGTCTTCTGGATTCTGTTTCCCCCATGTTGTTATGGACCTTGGTGATCATCTGTTTCTGCTAAGCTGGGACCATTTGCTATACCCTCAGATGGCAGCTCGGCAGCTTTTAAGACCCCAGATGCCACTCACCAATGTGGGGTGCAGAGTCCTCATTAGCAAAATGCTAATTGTGCCAAATGGCCTCAATTTCCCCTGAGAGCACAGTCCTTGACGTCCCGTTCCAGCAACTCTGTCCTTGCAATATTGGGTTAAGATGGCAGGAGTACACAAGTTGCGGTGAAGTCTGGTTGATACTGATCTTCTTATTAATGTGTGCTGTCACCAATTTCACCCAACCAAATTCTTAACAGCTATCTAATTTAAACCCTCCCCGATCACGCTCCTGCCCTCCCCACCCTTGCAGCTGTCAAAGAGTCTTTTCTGTTACGCATGAGTCTGCTTTTAAGTTCTTATTGTAGTGGTCTCATACAAAATTTGCCCTTCTGTCCCTGACTACTTTCACTCAATAAAATGTCCTCCAGTTGAAACCAGGTTAAGAGATGTTTCTTGCTGTCATGGTTGTTCTTTACCATTGCATAGTGTTCCATTGAGTATATATACCATAGTTTACCTATCCATTCTTCTGTTGTTGGGCATCTGGGTTGATTCAATCTTTTTGCTATTGTGGACTGTGCTGCAATGAACATTTGTGTGCATGTATCAGTTGGTGCGAATGGCCTTGATTCTGTAGGATATATTCCAAGCAGTGGAATTACTGGGTCAAATGGTAAATCTATAGCCATTTTTATAAGGTAGCATCAGATTGCTTTGCAAAGAGGTTGCACCATTTTGCAATCCCACCAACGAGAGTTCCAATCTCCCCACAGCCTCTCCAGCATTTAGTGTTTGCCGTTTTTTGGATCATGGCCAACCTTGTTGGGGTGAGATGGTATCTCACCATTGTTTTGATTTGAATTTCTTTAATAGCTAATGATTGTGAGCATGTTCACATGTCTTTTTTGGCTGCCTGGATCTCCTCTTTAGAGAAGTGCCTGTCCATCTCTTTTGCCCATCACTTAATTGGATGATTTATCTTTTTCTTATTGATATTTTGTAGTACCTTATAGATTATGGAGATGAAGTGTCAGTCTAACATAGAGTTGCCAACTATTTTTTCCCATTCTGTAGGTGACTTTTTAATTCAATTAATAAAGTCTTTGGATGAAAAAAAGTGATTGATCCTTAGTAGTCTCCCTTTATCTATTATCTGTTGTTTGTGGTTTAACAGATTTTGAAGTCAGTATACATTGTGTATTAAATCTTCCATTGTTGTTCGTACTTTTTCTTGGATGAGCTTTATGATTTTAGATTTGATATTTAGGTCTTTTATCCAGTTTGAGTTGTTTTTTGTATAAGGTGTAAGATACAGGTCTTGTTTTAACTTAGTGCAGATGGAAATCCAATTTTGCCAGCACTATTTCTTGAAGAGATTGTTTTTACCCCAGTTTAATGTCTTAGGGCCTTTGTTGAATATCAACCGTTTGTAGGCAGATGATGTCATCTCTGGGGTTTTGATTCTGTTCCACTGATCTATCTGTCTGTTTTTGTACCAGTATCAGGCTGTTCTGACTACTGAGGCAGTATGATAGGTTCTAAGTTCAGGTAATGAGAGGCCTCCCAGTGTATTCATCTTCTTTAGTAATGCTTTACTTACCTGCATAATTTGTTCCTCCATCTCATTAAAAAATGTCACAGAAACTTCTACTGGGATTGCATTATATAAGTAGATTGCTTTGGGTAAAACAGACATTTTCACAATATTAAGTGTTCCTATCCATAAGCAGGGTAGGTTTCTCCATCTATGTAAGTCTCTCTGAGTTTCTTGTAGTAAGGGTTTGTAGTTCTCTTTGTATTTCTCCGGTTAGATTTATTCCTAGGTACTTTATCTTCTTAGGGGCTATAGTCAATGGTATTGACTTGGTGATTTTTTCCTTAATAATCTCACTGCAGGTATAAAGAAATCTTACTGATTTACTTATGTTTATCTTGTATCCTGTGACTTTGCCGAACTCTTCTATCAGTTTGAGTAGTTTCCTTATGGATTCTTTGGGATTCTCTGCATATACAATCATATCACCTGCAAATAGGGAGATTTTATTTCTTTGCCGATGTAGATGCCCTTTATTCCTTGGTCTTGTCTAATTTATGGCTAGAAGTTCTAGTACAATGTTGAATAGGAGAGGTGAGAGTGGGCATCCTTGTCTAGCTCCTGTACTCAAGGGAAAGTGTTTGAGTCTCTCTCCATTCACGATGACGTAGGCAGTTGGCTTTGCATAAATGGCCCTTATTTGCATTGAGAAATTTGCCATCTATTCCTATTTTGCTGAGACTTACTAGGATGAATCGGTGTTGGACTTGATCAAATGCCTTTTCTGCATCAATAGGCGAGATCAGGTGATTCTTGTCTTTTCTGTTATTTATGTGGTTGATCACATTAGTTGTTTTTCTGATGTTGATCCAGACTTGCACCCCTGGTATGAATCCAACTTGGTCATGGTGGATTATTTTTTTGATATGTTGTTGTATTCTATTGGCAAAATTTCTGTTGAAGATTTCTGCATCTAGATTCAGGAGTGATATCAGTCTGTAGTTCTCCTTTTTTGTTGTGTCTCTTCCTGGCTCTGGTATCAGGGTTATGCTGGCTTCATAGAATGAATTTGGGAGTATTCCATCCCTTTCTATACTGTGAAATAGTCTTAGTAGTATTGGAGATAACTCTTCTCTAAAAGCTTGGTAGAATTCTGCAGTGAAGCCATTTGGGCCTGGGCTTTTTCAGGTTAGCAGTTTTTTGATGACTTTTTCAATCTCTTCCTTTGTGATGGGTTTATTAAGTTGTTCTGCTTCACCTTGTGATAATTTTGGTAGCTGATATGAATCAAGGGATTTGTCCATTTCCTTTAGGCTTTCAAAGTTGTTAGAATACAGTCTTTCATAGTATTCAGCTACAATCTTTTTGATTTCTGTTGGATCTATTGTGACAACTTCCCTCTCATTTCTAATTTGGGTTATTTGTTTCCTTTCCTGGCTAATGGTTTGTCAATTTTGTCGATCTTTTCAAAAAACCAGCTTTTGGTCTTTTCAGTTTCAATTGTTCCTCTATTCTCTAATTGATTTAGTTCTGCTCTGATCTTTATGATCTGTTTTCGTCTGGTGTCTGAGGGGTTCCTCTGTTGTTCTCTCTCTACTTGTTCAAGCTGTAGGGTCAGTTCTTTGATTTGGTTTCTTTCTTCCTTCCAGATGTGTGCATTTATGAAGATAAACTGACCTCTGAGCACTGCTTTGGCTGTATCCCATAGGTTCTGGTAGACAGTGTTTTTGTTCTCACTGGAATCCATGAATTTCTTTATTTCATCTTTGATTTCTTCTATAACCAATGGTTTTTTGAGCAAGGTATTGTTGAGTTTCCATGAGTTCTGCTTTCTATCTATATTTTTTTTGCTATTGATTTCGACTTCGACTTTATGGCTTTGTGATTTGAGAAGACGCTTTGCATTAATTCAATGGTATGGATTTTGTTGACAATTGCTTTATGTCCTAACACATGGTCTATTCTGGAGAATGTTCCATGTACACTGGAGAAGAAGGTGTAGTTGCCTGTTGATGGACAGAAAGTTCTGTATATGTCAATGAGGTCTAGTTGGTTAATTGTGGCATAAGGTCTTCTGTGTCTTTACTGAGCTTTTTTCTAGATGATCTGTCCAACATTGAGAGTTGAGTGTTGAAGTCTCCTACTACTATTGTGGAGTGATCTATCTCCTTTTTGAGTGTAGTCAGTGTTTCTTTGATGTATTTAGGTGCTCTAATATTAGGCGCATAAATATTTAATATCGTTAAATCTTGCTTGTGTATTGAACCTTTCAGCAATAAATAGTGTCCATCCTTGTTCATGATGGTGGATTTTACATTAAAACTGATTTTATCTGAGATTGGAATTGCCACACCTGCTCTTCTTTGTTCACCGTTAGCTCTTTATATATTCTTCTATCCTTTGATCTTCAGTTTGTTTCTATCTTTAAGTCTAAGGTGAGTTTCTTGTAGGCAACATATAGATGGGTCATGTCTTTTGATCCAAGATGTCACTCAATGTCTCTTTACTGGAGCATTCAGTCCATTCACATTCAGTGTAATTATTGATAGATATGTGTTCAGTGCTGCCATTGTGATTTGTTTATTTTTGTGTTGACCTTTTCTCTGTTGTTCTTATTAATCTGTTCTGTGACCTTCTTCTTTGTGAGTTGATTTTTCACCTTTTTCAGGTTTGGTTTTGTGGTTGTTGAGACTCCTGTATTACATTTCTCGATATTACATTTCTCGATACATTGCTTCTTTATTGTGCCTTACGGCTGCCCCTATGATCCCACTTAATAAAGTATATATAAACCCAATTTTGATTGCTACCTGTCTTGTCAACTTCTTCTCCATCTGGAAGGACTACAACAACTGTAGTATATCTCTTTTTTTTTAATATGATGATATCATAGTTTACATGATATGATCACTAGATCATTTCTTTCACTATTACAGCTTTGATTGTGATTGGAGCCTTCCCTAACCGAGTAGGATTCTGGATAATGTGTCCTTCTAAAATATAAAGTTAGCGGTTTTGTTCTTCCAAGCCAAGAGATTCCTTCAGTATTTCTTGTAGCTTTGGTTTGGTTTTCACAAAGTCTCTGAGTTTCTGTTTACCTGTGAATGTCTTCATTTCATTTTCATATTTGAAAGATAGTTTTGCAGGATATATAATTCTTGGTTGAAAGTTCTTCTCCTTCAAGGCTTTAAATGTGTCATGCCACTGTCTCTGTGCCAGCATCGTTTCTGCTGAGAAATCTGATAAAAGCCTACAGGGTTTCCCTCTGAATGTCAGCTTTGCTTTGAGTCTCACTGCCTTTAAGAGTTCCTGCTTGTGGTTCATTTTGTTGAGCTTGACTATAACATGTCTTGGAGTCTTTCTATTGAGATCTATATTGAGTGGTGTTTGATACGTATCTTGGATATGTATATTCTCTTCTTTAATAATTTTTGGGAAGTTTTCTGTCAGCAGCTCAGCAACAATACTCTCTGTGTTCTCAGGTATCTTGCCCTGTTCAGGAACTCCAATTAATTGTAGATTGTTCTTCTTAATAGAGTCCTACGTGCTTCTTATTGCTTCTTCATTTTTTTTATTTCTTTTTTCTGATTTCTCCTCATAGATGCTGGAGTCCATTGTCTTCCAAACTAGAAATTCTCTTTTCCATTTGTTCCATTCTGTTTTCTTGGCTTTGAATTGAAGTTTCTATGTCTTTGATTTTGTTATTGATTTGTTGGGTTTCTGAGTACTGATGTTTCATCAGATCAAACAGCTTGCTTAAGTTTTCATTTTGCTTTGCCGTATTTTGTATAAGGACTAGGAGGGCTCTATATATAATCTTTTTGTATTCACCTTCTGATAGTTTCAGAAAAGCTTCTTTGTCTTGGAAGTTCTGACGTGGTTTCTTTTGGGGCAGTCTCGTGCCATGAGTGACTTGTGGGTTACTGTCTTCCCTAACGTTTGTTGCTTTTTGGGCTTCATGTGGGTCAATAGAGGCTGTGAGAGATGCTGTGAAGATGGATCACAGTTGTTCCTCTAGGCCACCTTAAAATGAGAAGTAAAAAGTATTCGACAACTTCCAAATTCAGTCAGGTTTTTAGCTGAATACGTCCCTCTTTCCAGATGGCAAAGCAAGCACCTCTATGTTGAACCCCAGATGTTATAAACTAGCTCAAAATCCAGAAAGGCTACTGGCCTTCTGGCCTCTGCTGTCAGGCCCCAGCTGTAGGCGATACTGTGTAGATTTTTGCTTTTCTGTGGGAAAAGCAGTGTCTTCTGGGTGGGCACTGCCTCTCAGGCCAGGAATTACGTCCAGCTGAGGCTTCCTTATGGATGACCCCACCTCCTAGTGAAACAAGATGGTGTCCCACACAGGCTCACTCAAATATTCATATTTTGATCAGATACTTGATTGTTCCTAGTTCATCCTACCCATTGCTACCAAGTTAGTTTACCTGAACCTTACTTACAGTCCCAGCGGAAAGAGAGGCCAAGAGTGCCAAAGCTGAAATGCCCAGAGTCCACAGCCTCCACCACTGGGCCCCAGCCCCAAGCGATACTGTGCAAAATACTGCCTCCTTGCTAGAAAAGAACTCTCTTCCCGGCAGGTGCCACCTCCCAGCCTAAGAACCAAGTCTGGCCAGGACCTCTGCCTGGTCTTCTCTGTTTCCTGACAGGCCAGAGGAGCCAAAGTGCATAGAGTCCAAAGCTAGGCTCTCAGAACCTGGCAATCATGCTGGTCGATCCCACCAGCAATGAGTCAGAGACTAGCAGCTAGTCAAGTCCCAGTTCTGCCCGCCAGCCAAGACAGAGGAAAAAAAATTGAAATGGTGAGTTACCTTCGGCCTGTGTAAGCCTGAGCAAGCCTGCGCTCGCCAAGAATGTGTTTGGTGAAAGAGAGGAGGTTTTGCGTTCAGCGGTATGAAGTACAAATTAACAGCCCTATGCTGCATCCTAGCGCTCAGTAGGTGTCCAGAAGGCTCTGTTTAATTATCATTTCAGGTCTTGGTTTCCAAAGGGATTTAGGGAGACATGCATTTAGTCCACCATCTTGACTCTGCCCCCTTTTTTGATCATTTCCCTGAGTAAAAAGCTCAGAATCCTCTAGGGTTTGTGCTATCTAGCTATAACCCTAACTCCCCACACCATGCCTCCCATCCCATTCCTGCCATCTCTCTTTTCCCTAGCTCTCCACCATATGTCTGGGATATTCCTTGCCACTAGTTGACTTGCCAGGGCTTAGCTTCCAGGTGAAATCCTCTGGATACAGAGAACAGAATTTCTACAGCACTTGATCTCCAACTACACCAGGAGCTTAGGTTTGCCTGCTTATTCTTCTACTTGTCTTTATCATCTATAATTGTTCTTTATTCTGAAACCTATAAATGCATGCAAGTTCTTCTAACTTAGAACCCTTTTTCCTGATACCTGATTCTTCTCTAATTGTCCATATGATCACTCTTTGCCCCTGTCCAACTCAACTTTTCAAGAAACTGTCTTTCCTTTCTGATATCTATATATTCTTCCAAGAAGCCTTGGTGGTTCACTAGTTAAGTGCTTTACTGGTAAACTAGAGGTTGATGACTCAAAGTTGCCCAGCAGCTCCACAGAAAAAGCACCTGGAAACAACCTAGAAAACCCCAAAGGGCACTTCTGTTCTGTCATGTAGGATTACTGGGAGTCAGGCTTGACAGCAGACAACAACAACATCTTCCTCAGTTGGTTACATTTTGACTTTTGGCCTCCACAAGTCTATGGAAATGGTCATCCCTCAGGCAAACAATGACCTCAGAACTGCTAAATGTTATGTTTATTTTCAGGCCTCATCATCTTGGAATCTTCTGTGGTACTTGTGTGATCCCTCTCCTTTTATCCGAAGCTCACTCTTTGTCTTGTCTCTGTGGTTTCTGATTCTCCTGAACTTTCTGACCATAAATGATCTCCTCTGGTCTCCCCTTAAATCATGAAGTTCTCCAGATTTCCTTCCTCAAGCACTGACTTTCTCATGCTATTCAGTTTTCTTGGACCACCACATTTGTTGTGGTCTCTTCCTGTATCTCTAGGTTGATCCCTCCTAAGTCTTTGTCTTCAAACTTGCTCCCTAGCTGCCACCTGGATGCTGTGTTATACCAAATGCTTCATGTCTCAAACTAAACTTCATCTTCCCCCAAGCCAGCTTTTCCTCCCATATTTAAGATATCATTTAGAACCACCAACATGCATCTAAGCCAGAAACCCAGGAGCTGTTTCATCTTCCCCTTTCCTTTACCCCTCCTGTCCAATCTGCTAGTAAATTATATCTCTCATACAACACTTAGCACATTTTAAATCATCGCATTATGTATTTGTGCCTCTCTGGACTGTGCTCTTCCTGTGGGCAGGAGCCATGGCACAGTCACTAGTACTGAACAGTTGAGTTTTCCTGTTAACTAAATGCTGGGAGTTACAGCCTTAAATCTCATACTGACTGGCCATAGCATATTTATATCACCTCTCTGCTCTGGTTGCACACTGGTTAAGACCTCAGGCTGCTAACCAAAAAGTCAGCAGTTAAAATTCACCAGTCACTTCTTGGAAATGCTATGGGGAAGTCCTATTCTTTCATACAGAGTCATCATGAGTCAGAATCAACTTGATGGCAATGGGTTTTCTTTTTAATCTTTATTTAAAGTTAAGAGATATAATACTATGGTGCTGACAGAAAGTACTTGGTATTTTGTTTATAAAACAGCAAGTAATCCATAAAAATGCACCAAACTAAATTTAAATGCAAATCTATAACGGGCCCTTCCTAAATGCTAAAATGTAACCAATGTAGTATAATGATTTTACATTCTTTAGTTTGTCTTGTGAAAAATAAAGAAAAAGAGGAATTTATTCAAAGACTCTACGATCTAGGAAGGCAAATACATTCTATATGAAAAATATATTCATATTTGATCAGATACATGATTGTCCCTAGTTCATCCTACCCATTGCTACCAAGTTAGTTTACCTGAACCTTACTTATAGTCTCAAGTTTAAATATATGTGATGATTCTGCAAAGTCTGTAAGTGAGTCCAAGGCTCCACCATGGCTTTTAAACCCTTCTTAGTCAGAATCTCAGCTGAGGCCTGTCTCCTGTGCCTCACCTGTGGTCCCTGTACTAGCCATTACAGCACATCTCCAGTGTTCCCTGCACCTGCCCTGCACTCAGCTCACTGTTTCACAAGCCATAGTGAGTCCACGAGTGTTCTACAGTGGCCCCCCCCCCAGTTCCTGTTGCATCTCTGCCCACTCTGAACCTACAGGTGTGGCCCTACTCCCTTCACCCCAATTCACACTTCAAGGTGTTTCTGTCATTGGGTTTTTTGTTTGGATCTGATCCAGCTTGGTTCCTGGTCACTGTCTTTGGGTCTCTCTTGTCTTTGTGCTTTGCAGACCACATGCAGATGCGCCTCATGCCCATAACCCAGCCTCACTGAGCCATTCAGTTTGTCTAGAACACTCTTTCCTCTTTATCACTTTTCAGAATTATACAATGTCTTCCATGAAGTCTTCCTAACTAAAGGAGCTCTCCTTCCCCTCTGGTTTCTGAATCCCCACAGTACTCAGTCCAGGCCTCTTGTAACATCTATAGGCAGTCTTGATTTGTAGGTAGTAATTTGCTTTTCATCAGCCTGCCCAACTCCCAACTTAACCATAAGTTCTCTTTCTCCTAATGATGTCATCTCAACATACAGCAGGAAATAAAAATATTTAGTGAAATAAATGACATCAAGTAGCAAAAATTCTGACCTTGTATTTCACGCATGCTCTTTGGTGTTCTTCAATAAGCTCTCTTTTTAATTTAAAAGATACAGGATCTTTACCAAGGTGCACTTTCCTGAGGAGAAGAAAAACAACTTCCAAAACCCATCAGAATATCATGGTCAGTTTCAGGACGGAATGTCTTTGCTACATCCCAAGGAGCTGTTGAGGCATCATAAGGGGGAGAAGTTGCAGGGACTTTGGCAACACAACCACAATGAATAATTCATTCTACAAAAACCAAAGTCAAAAACCAAACCCACTGCCACTGAGTTGATTGTGACTCACAGCGACCCCACAGGTCCTCCAAAGGCTATAAATCTCTACAGAAGCAGATTGCCACATCGCTCTCCTGCAGAGCCACTGGTGGTTTCGCACTGCTGATCTTTCAGTTGGCAGTAGAATGCTTTGGCTACTGCCCGACCAGGTCTCCTGTTCCATAAAATGAAGCTTGTATACTAGTGACAGATACTAAAATGCTTATGAGTAAAAAATATCCAAGTGCTCAACATCGTTAGTCATTAGGGAAATTAGGGAAATGCAAACCAAAATCACAAAGCACCACTTTGCACCCTCTAGGATGGCTGTAACTAGTTACTCTGAGTACGTCTCATTTAACTGAGGCCAGACCATGAAAACAGACCTTAAATAGAAGCAGAGTAATTTCTGTCAAAAACAAAGCCCATTCCCATAAAATCTGGGTAGCAGCGTGGCAGAATCACCTTCTTTGAAGGCCCTTGAGAGGAGACCAGAACTTATCTGTACAAAAGGAGATGCCTGATGTGATCTGGTATTTTTTAAATAAAAAGCTGGAGAAGTTTCCATTTTGAGCACAGAAACACAAGTAAGAATTTTCACATCTGAAATTAAAATTAAAACCAAAAGAAAATAACAAGTGTTGGCAAGGATGTGCAGAAACCAGAACCCTCATACACTGCTGGTGGAAAACAGTTGGGCAGACCCTCAAAAAGTAAACATAGGGCACTGGTACCTGCCATAATATGAATGAGCCTTGGAAACATGCTACATAAAGAGGCCAGACCTAAGGTTGCTATTCTGTGATGCTATTCACATGAAATGTCCAGAACTAGGAAGTTTACAGAGACAGAAATGAGATTAGCGGTTATGAGGGATCAGAGAAAGGGAGGAATAGGAAATGATTGCTTAATGGGTGTATGGTTTCATTTTGAGTGATGGAATTAATTGTTCTAGAGTCAGATGGTGGTGATGATTGCACAAATTGTGGATACACTAATAACCACTAAATTGTACACCTAGAAGTGCTTAAAGCGGTGAATTTTATGTTATATGAATTTTATCTCAATTAAAATAAAATCAAGTATTACTCATATCAATCATGGAGCCTGGCATAGATCCAAGATAAACAGCAGCTATGATTTAAAGGGGGCTGGGGGGAACAGTAATGTGGCAAACTTCTTAGACTAAAGGAGACTAAAAAGACATGAAAGCTAAATGCAAATTGCATGATCTTTGACTGACCTTGGATTCTTCTCTTCCATAAACGAAAAACAAAAAACACCTGATTATAAAGGGCATTATTGTAACAATGTGGGACATTTTCATATGGACTGATTATTATATTATCATTAATACTGTATCAATGTTAAATTTCTTAGAAGTATTATTATGGTAATATAGGAGAATGTCTTTGTTCTTAGGAGCTTCATGATGAAGTATTTAGAGGTGAAGATTCATGACTACAACTTACTTTCAAATGGTCAGCAAAAAATATGGTATATATTGTATGTTTATGGGGGAAGCATATGTGAGATATGGTGTTAGTGATTCTATGTCAAGTGCCTATGGGCGTAACTTGCAGGTTTCAAATCTTTCCATATAAAATGTTGGGAAAAATATTTAGTGAAAAACACAGCATACAGAGAATTTAGATGTTATCTCAAGTACTTTACAAATAAGCTGAGAAGGAAGAAAACACACCAAAGTGGTAACAGTGAGATTATGAATAATTTTTTCCTTCCCTATACTTGAATTGTTTTTTCAGGTTTTCTACAATGACAATATATCAGTTTTATAATAACTGGGGAAAATTATTTTTAAAAATGATCTTCAGTTACTTTGAGTACTTCTCATTTTCACTGGCAGAACACCATGAAAACAGACCTTAGGTAGAAGCAGAGGGATTTCTGTCCAAAACAAAGCCCATCCCCATAAAACCTGGGTAGCAGTATGGCAGAATCATCTTTTTTGAAGGCCCTTGAGAGAAGACTAGAACTTATCTATACAAATGGAGACACCTGGTATGATCTGATATATATATATATATTTTTTTAAAAA
This sequence comes from Heterohyrax brucei, assembly GCA_028571685.1. Classification (NCBI taxonomy): domain Eukaryota; kingdom Metazoa; phylum Chordata; class Mammalia; order Hyracoidea; family Procaviidae; genus Heterohyrax; species Heterohyrax brucei. The sequence continues at coordinate 21,537,625 of CM053146.1, forward strand.
AGCTGAAAAAGTTTCCATTTTGAGTACAGAAACAGTAAAAAGTCTCACATCTGAATTTTAAAACCTCTCCCAGGGCTTCCTCCCAACCCCTATTCCCACCTTGGGTTCATTACCCTGTATCACTGTGTTCTCTGGAGGGTATCAGGGGCACTCAGCACAAGGCCCAAGGGGTTCACGAGGGGGTGAATGGTGATGGGGGGGATTTGGGAGGCCTGAGTAACCCAAGCCTGTCCTGCAGCTACAGGAGTGCTGCCAGCAGGGAGCACTGGCCCCACTGAGCCCCACCGAGCTCCTCCTGCAATTAATTCACTCTGGTTCTGCCACTCTCTGGTCACACACAAGAAAGAGTATGGTTTGATGACATTAATTTACTCCCAATAGAAGTTTTCTTCTGAAATAAGAGAATCAGTGGAGAGGAGAAAATAGTCGTGCTCCCCTAATGGCATACGTGCTATTATATTTTCTTGTGTCTCATTGTGTCTCATCACCTAAAAAAAACTATGCTGCTACTTGGTACAAAAATTAATCAATATTTACCACTTCAGGTGATTTTCAGCTTCTTCAAAAGTGTCCTGTCTGACTTTCTGTTCAAAGAGAGTCTCCTTTATTTGTCTTGTTTTTGAAATCTCATTGCCTTGGTCCAAAACTGAAGGCAAGAGCAGAGAATAATCAAATCAGAAGCATTTGTCCAGAGAAAAGCACATTTCTAAAGCAAAAACAAAAGCTAGCTAACTGATTTTTACTGCTGTTGGTAAATGATGAGTGTGTCAAATAGGAATTCTTTCATATCCTACCCAGATGCTGATTTATGGTGGATCAACTGGTTACCTTCTCTTAACTTTCTGATCTTTAGTTTTCCTGGTTCTTGGTTTAAGACAGTTGCCACAGCAAATGGATTTGATAAGTCTACTGGAAATCTCAAGTTCTGGTATTCAATTTCCTAAGAGACCAGACCAAAGGGAAAATTAATTATTTTGCTTCTCTCTCATTCCTTTCATCATGTTTAGGATAATGCTTCCTTTACCTACCTTAATCTTTTGAGATTTAGCCCTTGTTGGTAGTCTGCGAAAATTTATACAGGTCATTGTCTTTTCTGGAGGAATGTTTACTTTCTTAGAAAGAGCATTCAATTTTTCAAATTCTTCTATTCTGTGATTTAAACCAGATATTAAATCAGAATATAATCCAACAACTCAAGGCTCTTATCTTTATGTGGCTTCTGATAATACACTGATTTACAGCCTATCAATTAGTCTATCTAAACTGAAAATAAAGCCGTGTGTTAAGAGTGTCTACCAAAATAAATGCAATGTTAGCATACCAGAGTTTAATTATGCATCACAATAGCCCTCCAATGGCTGTTTTTCCTTTCATTCTTAGAGAACATAGCAAGTGAGAAACAGGATATAATGAGAAATGCTCGTGGTCTAGCATGATTAACTTTCAGGCTGTTGGTTTTCAACAGCTAAATTTATTACATTTTTAAACACTTAGATTCATTTATCTTCTTACTTAAAGAATGTTTGTGCCCACTATTTGTGGCAAGATCTTTCAAAGGAGATCCAGACCAATGATTTGGATCTTTCTTGCAACTGAGAACTGCCTTAGGACATATGTAGGTCGAGACTGTGCTCCTAGCATGCCTATAGCAGCTATTCCAATAAATCAGTCACCCTGGGGCTTATTCTGACTTGTGGCAACCCCACGTGTGTCAGAGGAGAAATGCGCTCCACAGGGTTTTCCATGGCTGATTTTTCAGAAGTAGGTCACCTGACCTTTGTACCAAGCTGCCTCTGAGTGGATTCAAACACCCAACCTTTCAGTTAGCAGCCACGCGCATTAAATGTTTGTAGTACTCAACAGAAGCTACTAAAGTTATTTATTATAAGATGTAGTAAAAACATGTTTTATTCAGAAATGCTACCAATTAAACATGTCTTTAAGCAAGAAAGTGTGAACTATTGTTGTCAAGGATGATATATGACATTATAGAAACGAGATAATCTAGTTTCTGTGGAGTTGATTTTTGACTCATGGGAACTCCATGTGTTTTAGAGCAAAGCTGTACTACATGGGGTTTTCAATGGCTGCGGTCTTTCTGGTGTAGATCACCAAATTTTTCTTCTGAGGCACTTACTGTCAGCCTTTCAGGTAGTAGCCCTTAACTGGTTTCATCACCCAGGAACTCCACAGAGAAATTAGGTAGGACTACACTAAAATGCATTCATTCTGAAAATCAGTCAACAGGAATTTGCTGAGCATCTGCTGAATACACCCCACTGCATAATATAGGATACATGCCAGCAATCTCTGATTTAACATCCACCTATTTAAGAGGGTCCTCAAACACCCATAAGCATGGAAGAACCTGCCATTTAGTGAAGCCCACATTAACTGACATGTTATCATGTGCAAGGGTGAGGCACTTAGCTGGGGAGTAAGTTGTGGCCCAGCACCCACATCTGAACTGAGCTTTGACATCACCTCTGTAGTAAATTTTGGGAGCTCTTATAGGGGGCTATGAAAAACAGTCTTGTAAAGAAAGGTGATTGCTAGTGCTGATGGAAATGAAGGTGTCTAAGAAAGTGATAAACTAAAAAGTTACATGTGGAATTTGGAAGTGACAAATTTAGGACATGAGTAAGTCCACATACTCTTTTCTGAAATAAGTAGAGCAATCTATGAAACTTCCTAAGAATACTAGAGCCGATATAATTGTTTTCGTTCATAGTAGAACATGTAAGTTATAATACTACCAGTAATTTGGGGAGAAATGCAGGTCTTGAGACATAGTCCTTGAAAATATAAAAGTGTATTAAATAAGACATAATCTTAAACTCTAGCTAGGAAACCAAAACATGTTACAGTGAAACCTGTGAGAGCTGGAACTAGACACAATGCCTTGCTCTTTGGAGTCTCACAAATCTACCTGTGATAGGGTGCAGCCACTGCTTTTCTATTGCTCTCTATTAGTGGAAAATATTTGTGTTTTCCTTCTCTGACGGGTTTCTGCCTTAAACATGTTCTGGCTTTCACAGGTTGCATTATAACGTTTAGAAAGAGTGCAATCTGCATTTGGATTGTGCTCATGTATACGAAAATGAGTCTGTGGAAGGACAGGTACACATAAAACACCATTGGTAAGAAGCCCTCTACACACTGCAGCTAAGGACAAGCGAAGGCAAAGATAGGCCTGTATCTGACATTAGAAAATAGTGCTATTCTTCATTTGTACTCAATTCTACTTGTTTACTGCCCAAGTGATTTGGGTTTCTTGCAGGTTTGGCTTCAGCAAACCATATTAACATCCCATGGTTGACTTAGGCTACTTTAAACATTTAAGAATAAAATCATAGAATAAATGTATAAGAAAGCATGGAATTTATTCATATTTTGATATGAGACTGTTACTGAACTTGTAATATGTCCAATGTTGTCAGCATGTGGTATATCCCTAGGTATGAAAGAAAGGGGAAGAAAATAAAAATATTTTCCTTTTAATTTTCCAAGTAATTTTAAGGATTTTCTAAGATTAGTATTTGTGTTGTACAAACTTTTACATTTTATAAAAATTGTGCACATTAGGAAAAAACTTAAATATTATCTAAATATATTGGGATATAAAAATATAAACTTACATTCAAATGAAACTGGAATCTCAGAAAAGATATATTATGGAGGAAAAATCCCATTTCACATCTTTCCTCTAACTTGAATTTTGATGATATTAAAAACAAAAACCAAAAGATCCTCGTGTGGTATATTTTGCTTTCTGCAGTCGTACATGACTTATTTCAGCTTCTCCTTTGTATCTGGAAATTTGGGTGGCGTAGTGGTTAAGTACTATGTCTGCTAACCAAAAGGTCGGTAGTACAAATCTGCCAGGTGCTCCTTGGAAACTCTATGGAGCAGTTCTACTCTGTCTATGGGGTCACTATGAGTCAGAATCAACTTGACAGCAGTGGCTTTGACTCTGGCTTTGTTAGTACCTGAGGGCACTACATACAGCAGGCATTCAGTTAGTTAGACTGTTACATTTAAACTTTAAAAACAGGTATTTTGTCCTAGCCTTATTACTACTTTTGAATAGATAGTAATGTGTTCAAAAACTCAAACAGGACCTCAGGAGTAATCAGTGAAAAGAAAGTATGTCTTTGAAACCCCTTTCTCTCAGTCATTTCTACCACTGTTTCACAGAAGCAACTACTGCTACTGGTACAGAGATAGTCCATGCATTAATGCTATATTTTAAAGTACATTTGACATTCATTTTAAATAAGTGTTTGATGGCATTTTGTCACAAGAAAGAAAAAGCAAAAGGACACGAGGAAAATATGAATTTTTTTTTTTTAAAAAAAACAAACATTCCCAAAAAGCCATACTTTAAAGCCATGTTGGGGTAGCATGTCCCGGTGAACACACATTCATAAGGCTTAGAGTTGAACTGTGAGATCCATAACTGCACTCTGATCTGTGCAGTCCCATACTGAAATGGTGTAAACCTGATAGTCACATTCACCTTCCCATTAGCCGGAATTATTCCTGAGGAGAAAAAAGTGAAAAAACATGATACTATTAATATGGATAACAGAGGCTGAAAAATTTTCCTCCCCTCCTCGCTGCCCCTGCCGGCACCTGATACGATTCCCCCTTCCCTTCCCAGCTGGCACTTGCTTGACAAGACTGCCGGCACCTGACACGATTTCCCCTTCCCTTCTCAGCTGGCACTCCCCTGAGAGGACACTTCCACCTTCCTGTCTCAGCACGGCTCCCCAGCGGGTGAGATACAATAATCCCATTCCCCTTTCCTTTCCCAGCCTGGCTCCCCAGCTGGCGAGATACGATAATCCCATTCCCCTTTCCTTTCCCAGCCCGGCTCCCCAGCTGGTGGGATGTCCTCCCCCTCAGAACTCTGCCCGCTCACCCCACTTGTCTCAACCACGACAAGCACTATTATATACGTTCCTGAAACCAAACTGGGGGGCCATTTGTTGGGACCTGAGAAGTTCTCAGTGGCCTGCCGGCATAATAAACAGCTTCTTGCCTTTTCCTGGGTGTCTTTCGCTTCCTCATTTTCTGCAACACTATCACCTAATTCAGTCAAAGAGGCTGCTGCATGCAATATATTCTATTATCTTTTTCTAATTTTTTCATTAAACACATGTGAATTCAACTTCTGCACATTTACATCAATCTTATTTATCAGTTTCTACATTAATCTTTTATAATAATTATTTGATTGTGTCATGTGTATGTGTTATACAAAAAGCAGTTGCTATCGGGTCAGTTCTGACTCATGGTGACCGCATGTGTATTAGAATAGAACCGTGCTTCATAGGGTTTTCAGTGTCTGATTTTTTGGAAGTAAATTGCCAGGGCTTTCATCCAAGGTAGCTCTGGATGGACTTGTTAGCCATTTTGCACTACCTAGGAACTGTGATATGATACATATCTACATATACATATATATCAGCTGATACACATATTTATATGTGTTTCTGTATATATCTGCATTAAAAAAAAAAACCCACTGCTGTCGAGTCAATGTCAACTTATAGTGACTGAACAGGACAGAGTAGAACTGCCTCATACATACACCACCGTGGTTTCCAATATCAGCATTAGTGCATCAAAAATAAATTCCTAGAACTATAATTTACAAGACCAAAGACCTATTCATTGGAAGTCTCTTTTTTCAAGTGGGCCTTGCCAAATAGAATACATAGGAATTAAATCAACTTACATCTGTGGAGATGATGGAGAAACTCAATGTTATAAATCACAGCAAGGCCAAAGGCTGACTGCAGAGCCATCAGCTGTTCATATGGAAGTTCAAGTTGAAACCAAAGAAAATTAAAATGGGTCCACAAGAGCCAAAGCATAATCTTGATTATATCCCACCTGAATTTAGAGATGATCTCAAGAATAGATTTGTGGCACTGAACACTAATGAACAACAAAAATGAACTGTGAGATGACATCAAGGATATTACACATTAAGAAAGCAAAATGTTATTAAAAAGACAGGAAAGAAAAAAAAAAGTCCAAAGTTGATGTCAGAAGAGACTCTGAATCTTGCTCTTGAACATAAAATAACTAAGAATGGAAGAAATGATAAAGGGAAAGAATGAACAGAAGATTTCAAAAGGGAGCTCAAGAAGACAAAATAAAATATTGTAATAAAACGTGCAAGGACCTGGAGTTAGAAAATCAAAAGGGAAGAACATACTTGTTATTTCTCTGGCTGAAATAATTAAAGAAAAAAAAAAAAGCCTCAAGCTACAGGACTGCAAGACTCTATGGGCATAATACAGCCCTAGAGGCACAGTAATTAAGAATTTGGCTGCTAACCAAAAGGTCGGCAGTTCAAATCTACCAGCTACTCCTTGGAAACCTATGGAAGCATTCAGTCTCTGGATAAGGTCATTAAGCTTGATAAAGTAGACGGTCAGTGAAAATGAGGAATACCCTCAACTAGATGAACTGACAAAGTGGCTTCAACAATGGGTTTAAACAGCAACAATCGTGAGAATGGCACGGGACCAAGCAGTGTTTTCTTCTGTAGTACACACGGTCACTGTAAGTCAGAACTGACATGATGTCACCTAACAATAGAATAATAACTAATTACTAGATGTAAATGTTAATGTTATAAATCAACAATGAAAAACTAGAAATACACATAAGAATTTGTGTCAAATAATTCACTTCCCTGTGTTTGTATAGCACAGTGTTTAAGAGGTTGGCCACTAACTGAAAGGTCAGCAGTTGAATCCACCAGTGGCTTCTTGGAAACTCTGTAAGGTAGTTCTACTCTGTCTTGTAGGGTTGCTATGAGTTGGAATTGACTCACTGACAATGAGTTTGATTTTTTTTTAAAGTATTTTTACATAATTTGATTCTTCCAAATATCTAGGATGGACTAGTGTTCACTCCAAATTCAAATACCAAGCTCTTCTCCCTTTGTTTCCCTAGTGCCAGTGGGACTCAGACGGTAGTAAGTGTTCAATAAAAATGAAAAAAAAGGCAGAAAAAGATGAGGGAAAGGAGGTGGAAGAAAGATGGACAGATGTCCTAGTGCTATAAGGGGAGTGTTCTCTCTGACTTCTACAGAACACTCTTCAGTATGTCCCTGAGCAAGTGGTCTTTGCACTGTCCCCACAGACACCTTGTGTGTTGCCTCATACATGCTTGGAACATTCTACTCCCCATTTACTCCCTCCTCTGAGCTTCATGCTACTCTCTCTTGTGCTCCCTGTGTTGAGCCATACAGAACTTCCACGCAGCTATTCAGCAGGTATTTACTGAGCACTTATTGTGTACCAGGCACTGTTTAAGGCACTCAAATTACACCAGTAAATGAAACAAAGTCCCAGATCTCACAGAGTTGGTGTTCTAGTTAGGAATAGCAAATAAAACAAAAGAAACCAATGAATACAAACTACGGTTACATCACAAATACCATGAAGAAAAATAAAGCAAATGTGGGAGTTATTTGTGCAGAGACCTGAAGGAGGAGAGAGTTTGGGTCTAATCTTTAAGTAGTGGGCTCCTGCTGCCTCAGGGGCTTGGCACCGGTTGTTCCCTTAGCCTTGAAAGTTGTTTCTGCAGATCTTCACAGGAATAACTGTCTCACCACATGTCACCTCGTCAGAGAGGCCTTCTCTAACTGCCCCACCTAAAGTGGCCCTGTCCCCTTGCTCCATCCTCTGCCATGCTCCTATGTTACATTACCCTTTTTTGTTTCTTTCATCATACTCTCTGAAATTATTTCATTACTGTCTATCTTGCCCTACCTTAGAATATAAGTTTCATGAAAGCAGGTGCCTGTTCATTACTGTGTCCCCACTCAACAAATACTTGTTGACTGAGTGAATGAACCTAAACTTCAAAGTCCACATCAGTCTATGTATCCCATGAGACTCCTCCACCAGCCACAGAACATACACTTTTCTAAACTCCTGTCAGCCCTATGATACTCAAGCGTTACCTGAACTGTTCCCATCCAACTAGACTGCAAGCCCCTATGAGGGCCAGACCCCGTAACTCCTTATCTTCCTGGATCACTTAGTGTAGAGCTTCAGAAAGAGGTATATGTCAAATTTATAAGGAGTCAAAGTCTTTAAATGATTTTTTAGTAACTTGGGAGTCCTTGGATTGGTCAAATGGTTAGTGTGGCTGGCTGCTAATCGGAAAGTTAGAGAGAAGTTCGGGAATGCTAAGTGGAATTAGTCAGTTGCAGAAGGACAAATATTGTTTGAGACCACTATTATAAGGACTCAAGAAAAGTTTTAAACACAGAAGGAAACAGTCTTTGATGATTACAAGGGTAGGAAGGGAGAGAGAGGGGTATTCCTTGATTAAACAGTAGACAGGAATTGAGTAACATGACAGGAGGGACAGCGCTCAGCAGAGGTGAGGTCAGCACAGTCAGACTAATCCAGAAGCTCAGGGATTGTATAACCTAATACTTCTAATGACAGAGTAACAGGGGCAGGGGTCTGGGAACCATGGTTTGACCATCTAGCTTAATTGGCATAACAAGTTTTTAAAAAAATGCTCTGCATCGCACTTTGGTGAGTGGCATCTGTGGTCTTAAAAGCTAGCAAGCAGCCATCTGAAACCAAAAAACCAAACCCACTGCCGTCGAGTCAGGTCCAACTCATAGTGACCCTAGAGGTCAGAGTAGAACTGCCCCCATAGAGTTTCCAAGGAGTGCCTGGTGGATTTGAACTGCTGACATTTTGGTTAGCAGATGAAGCACTTAACCCAGTATGCCACCTGGGTTTTCAAGCAGCCATCTAAGTAGTGTCAATTGATCCCAACCCACCTGGAGCAGAAAATAAGGAAAGACATTGAAAACATAAGGAAACTTAATGGTTGCCATGACCTGGCTGATTCATTTTTAAGTGCTCCTGGCCCAGACCTAACTCATGAGGCTCAGCGGCGCAGAGGTAGACGAGGCAACCAGATACACTGCTTTTTCCACTAACAAGGATACCAGCTCTGTGCAGGGGACATGGCTGCCACTGACAGATAGATGTTAACAGCCATAACAGTTGTGCCATGTAGTCACAGCCTGCCACTTGGAAAAAGTTGAAAGTGGCAGAAAGGAAGTGAAAGCTCATCTCTTAAAAGTGAGACAGGCACCCAAATTGTTACCACTTTACCACAAAACACAAACATTCTTTTATGGCTTCTTTCCAGTTTTATCTGGCTTAAATTCTGGATTGTTGCCCTTAACATAACCAGGGATAGTGCTAAATCACATGGCAGGGAAGGCATGGGACAGAGGGAGGAGAGAAAACAAAAGTTTGAGATGAACTAAGCATTAAAAAAACAACTCCGATTTATCAATAAAATGAGTAGTGTGAGGAACATGTAACAACACTGAAAAATGATCTAATCATGAAGGAAATCACCAGAAAATAATACTGTATCTTTGCTTTGATTACAATTACATAAAACATGTTCATAAACATAGTCAGTAAAAGAGACAGAAAACTAAACGCTGGTTATTTTTTAGCAGAATAAGGCCCAGACGAGGATCATTTAAAGCATGTTCTTTCTTACATGTCCCTACAGGGTTATTATAATATTGTCATAATTTTAAAACAAGGTTTCTTCAAAAATCTCCAGAAGTACAGATTATTTTACTTAAATTGCCAGAGAGCCATCTAATCCACATGCTTAAACTGAGTACTGATTTCAGGATCTTCCAAGATTTAGAGTTTCACTAGCTGTGTGAAATGAGTAAACCACTTTATCCAAATTTAACACTCAGTTTAAATATCTCTTAGGATATTTTCATCACAGCAAAAAATTTTCAGATCATTCATAAACAAGCTGTTGACAAACTTTAATATTGTTTTAGATTCAGTGGATCGCAGACGGGAAGACTCCAGTGTCTCCTTTCCATCTGACTCATGTGTTAAAAATCTTAGACCACGCGGCATGCTCAGAGGAGTACCGCCCAGAGGAAGGTCTCAGAGACCACACAGACTGTCTGGCTCATACCCTTGTTTAGCCATGCACAAGTGCTGTGACTTACTTTGATCACTCTACCAGAGGCTTAGTTTTCTCATCTGTAAAACGGGACAAACTTTAAAGGAGAAAATAATGTACAGGGGCTAGGATAAGGCTTGGCAAATAGTGTGTGTCCTATAAATGTGTCCTTTCTGATGTTTGTGCCAAGCCAAACAAAACAAATAATCATTTGCATATTAAATTACCACTAAAATGTCAGGAAAAGGAAATAATTTCTTTGAAAAAGTGATAATTGACTCATCTGAAAAAAAATGTAATTGTCTCATGATACTAAGCCACTGGAATGAGTTTGCCAAGGCACTAAGCCTTTCTGTTTGCTCCATAAGAATGCCAAAGGCAGGCTGATCTACAGGTCAGAATACAAGGACTGGGCTGACTCTGGAATGGTCTCTTTTAAAATTCAGTCCTAGAAAATTACAGTAAAGAAATATAAGACTTTTGATTGCCAGTTCATGTTTACATTTCCTGGGAAGAACCAACTCTTGCTTAACCACAGCAGATGAAGACTCTGTGGCACAGATATTCAGACTACTTAAAATGTGGGAAATCCTGGTGGTATAGTAGTTAAATGCTATGACTGACAGCAAAATGGTTGGTAGTTTGAATCTACCAGGCACTCCTTGGAAACTCTATGGATCAGTTCTACTCTGTCCTATAGAGTTGCTACGAGCTGGAATCAGCTTGACAGCAGTGGGTAGTTTACAGTCCTTAGGATCCCCTTAATTTCTATCACTTGCTTTAAGTGATCCTTGTCAATGATATACCTATATGTCTCCATTTCTCTATATAATCATACAATCAGTATACCTTTTCTGAGATGAGGCTATTCACCAATAAGAAGCACTTTATGTGGCTTCTTAGTGTGCTGAGGATCCCGAGTTCACAGAGACCCTTTTGTTAACAGCTTACCATCCCTTGATAATCATGATCTGTCCCCTGCACAGTCTGTGCAGGGTCTGAGGATCTTCTGTCTCAGCCTTTGCAGGTGTATGGTGATGAGGGCAGGAAAAACAGATACAACCATTCCCCCTATTCTTGTCTAGCTCTGCCTGGCCTCCCCGAGGCTGCTGAACCTGCAGGTGAGGGTTGTTGCACTAGCTTTGGAGTATAGTGATAAATACCTCCACCAGGGCCAAGGGGCTATCAGAGATAACCAAAAACCCACTGCTGTTGAGTTGGGTCCGATTCATAGTAACCCTGTAAGTCAGAGTGGAACTGTCCCATAGACTTTTCAAGGAGTGCCTGGTGGATTTGGACTGCTGACCTTTTGGTTAGCAGACATAATACTTAACCCACTAAACCACTAGGGTTTCTATTGGAGATAAAAGAGGCAAAAAAGAGAGCTTCCCTTCTGAAACCTAAATTCTGAGGTGTGGCCAGCACCGTGGCAAATATTGCCAGGCATATGAATGAGTGCAGCTGAGATAATGTAAGTAGAAAAGAGCTTAGGCCCAGACTGGTCACCCAGAATAAGAAGGTGCATAAAGGTGCCTTGGGCATCAGCCTGTAGAGTACAGTATCCAGGGTATCCTTGTCCTCATCCTGGGGGAAGGGGCTTGCTTTTTGCCTGGATGTGTTGCTTGCTGGTTTGGTGGCCCTAAGCCTATGGATAACGCTGACAGTAAAAGAATCTAAGAAAGGTGAGGGAGAGGTACTGGGCTTACTCCCAAATCAACATAAAGCTATAAGAAGTATTTATGCTGAAAGAAATGCAAAATGTAAAATTATTTGTAAATGGTTTACATATTCCTTATAATTAAAAAAGAGAGACAGAAAAAATATAAATATTAGACTTTATATAAGAACTCTCAGTATATAGCCCCCAGGAGCTCTTGTGTAACCAGCTATTTTGTGCTATGATCTGCCAATTACATAGCCTGGGTACAAGCTTCCTTAGTGGATGTGACACTAAACAAATGTCCAGGATTTCACATGATCAGAAGTTTAGCAAGTCTTGACAACATCTGATTGGTCTCCAACAGTAAGATCTTAGACACAGTTACGTATTGTTGGCTTTTTTTGGTATTATAAACAGTGTTCTTAATCTAATTGTGTATGATTTTTTGTGAGCAGTAGAAGGAAGGTCACAAAATCTATATTTTCCCTGAGCTCAAGATAATTCTGGGACTACCAGCAGATCCAGCTGCTGAGAGTTAACAGTGTAAGCCTGCATCTTAAAGATGCCCAGTGGGAGATCCTGGGGGATGGAGTCAAGATGGCAGACTAAACACACGTCTCCGTAAATCCCTCTGCAAATCAAGGCCTGAACTGATAATTAAGTGGAGCCTTCTGGAAACCATAGTGAGCCCTAGGACATGGCATAGGGCTGTCAATTTGGACTTCATACCACTGAGCAGAAAACTTCCTGTCTTTCACTGACCCCTGCTCTTCGTGAGTGCTGGCTTTCATTAACTCCCCATTTTAACTTTTTTTCCTCTGTCTTAGCCAGCAGGCAGAGCTGGGACTAGACTAGCAGCTAATCTCAGATGCACTGCTGGTGGGATTGGCAGGCAAAACTGCCCTATTTTAAGAGCCCGGCTTTGGACTCTGTGCATCTCAGCACCTTTGGCCTCTCTTACTGTCTCCACCACTGAGTAGTCTGTACTGAGGCAGGTGGGGAGCTTGTGTGGGATGCCATCTTGTTCAACTCGCAGGCAGATTACCCCTATGGAGGCCTCAGCTGGACCTAATTCCTAGGCTGGGAGGCAGTGCCTGCCCATAGGAGAGTGTTTTTCCAGCAGAAAAGCAGTATTCTACACAGTGTTGCTTCCAGCTGGGGTCCAGTAGCAGAGGCCAATAGAGCAGTAGCCTTTCTGTATTTTGAACTAGTTTATAACATCTAGGGTGGGATATAGAGGTGCTTACTTTGCCAGCTGGGAAGAGGGACCTGTACACCTGAAAACCTGACTGACTTTAGAAGTTGTCAGATACATTTATCTTTCATTTTAAGATGGCCTAGAGAAATAAATGTGGTCCATCCTCACAGCATCTCTCCCAGCCTCTACTGACTCACATGATGCCCCCAAAGCAATGAACTCTGGATAAAAGTGTAACCAAGAAATCACCCATGGCTTCAGAAAGCCCCGAAAAGAAAGCACCAAGGAACTTCCCAGACACAAAGAAACGTTTCTGAAACTATCAGAAGGTGAATACAAAAGGAGTATATACAGAGCCCTCCTAGACCTTACACAAAATACAACAGAGCAAAATGAAAAATTAAGCAAGCTGTTCTATCTGATGGAACACCAGTACTCGGAAACTCAACAGATCAAGAACAAAATCAAAGACATAGAAACTTCAATTCAAAGCCAAGAAAACAGAATGGAACAAATGGAAAATAGACTTTTTGATCTGGAAGACAGAGCTACTGACTCCAGCATCTATGAGGAGAAATCAGAAAAAGGGATTCTATTAAGAGGAACAATCTGATTAATTGGAGTTCTCAGGTGAGACACCTGAGAACACAGAGAGTATTGTTGCTTAGCTGCTGACTGAAAGGATACCCAGTGGGAAAATGGCCAGTTGAGTTATGGTAGAAGCCAGGATACCCAATTACTAGCTTACAAATGGAATTAATTTATTGACACTTCTTTATTTGTCAAGCCCGGTGCGACACTGAGGTTGTGTGTCAACTTGCCTGAGCTACAATTCTCAGTGTTTGTATGTGGTCACCCACATGATGGGATCTGCTGTGAACAGCATTAGTGGAAAGGAAGTTTCCTTGGGTGTGCAGCCTTCATTGGACACTGGCTTTTTGCTCACTCTGGATCCTGTGGCTACTTCCTTTTGTCTTAAATCTGTATAATTAGCTCAGGGTTCTTAGTCTAACTCATAAAATGGAGGCAATAATGCCTTACTGCCATCCACTGTGGTCCAACTATAAGGCATATGAGTCAAGCTAGACTTCCTGGCAAGTCATGACAGCCAGGAACTATACAGCCCAGTTGCTTATCTGCTAGCCTGCACTGATCCACTGTCTATGCAGCCAAGGCTTTTCTACTGGAGGTGGTTAAAAGTCATCACCAAATTCTACAAACTCAAATACAGAAGTCAAAGACACACTGATACATAAACAAAGTGAGAAACCAAGAAAATTCCTGAGACTGGTGGATCAAGGAATGTACAAAATGTCATAAAATAGCTACCAAGAGTCTGAAGGGTCCAGCCTACCAAAATAGTTTAAAAGTCATTTTAGCAATACCATATACACAATGCAGGCCATTCCAAAAGGCAAAATCGAGAGCCCTAGTCCACATTCATTCATTCATTATTCATTTGTACACATCTTTTGCTCCTAGGCCACTGCAGTCACCTGATTTTCCCCTACTCACTGGATACTTCATCTTGGTTTCTGCCCCTGGACCCTCTTTCACTTGCTGTCATCTGAGTGTCTGAGTGCTCCAGGCTTGGTCATTACTCGACCTTTCTGCTCTATTCACATGTACTCCTTGGGTGATCTCACTCATCAGTACCCCTTAAATTCATGTCCCTGGCTATTCTCTGAACTCTACGCTAGTATTTTCAATTTACTTTCATACTAAAGAGAGAATTTAAAAGGCAGGCAACAAAGCACTAGAATTCCAGAAAAGCCCATCAGATGGAGCAAACCAAAGTATTTCACATACCATGTGCTTGTCTAAATTATGTGTATGTGACTGTGCAATTTATAATTTGAACACTTGGGGAAAGGACTGCATAATGTTTAAGTGTTTCATGTCTAACTGGCACTGAACTACTTGTATGTTCAATATTGTATTTGCTTATCTATGTAGTCCTCAGGCCCCTGAAAATGTTTGTTTCAATATCTCTCTTGTAAAATGATATTCTGTATCTTGGGATATATATCCCGGAGAAGTATGGCCAGACCATAAGAATCTCCAATTATTTCACCAAATCTGCATTTCTTTTCCTTGCCACTGACATCAGTTTATTTAAGGCTCCCAAGGTCTAGATTATGTAATCTCAATACAAAAGATCCATTGTTAGAACATTACCTATATATAAAAACAAACAAACCCATTGCCACCAAGATGATGCTGATGGTGACTCAGTAGGATGGAGTGCACTACCCCATACAGTTTCCAAGGCTGTAAATTCTTATGGGAGGAGACTGCCACATCTTTCTCCCACAGAGCATCTGGTGGGTTTGAATTGCTGATGTTTCAGTTAGCAGCTGAGTGCTATAGCTACTGTGTCTCCTTTCATTACTTAATCAGAAATACTAGCTTCCTTAGCATAATTTTAGTACCTACTTATTTTCTCTTATTTTGAAGGCACAAAGAGCTAAAAAGTAAATCTCATCACTGAGATTTGTTTTATATAATACCTTATATTTCTAAAATCTCACAATGGCTCCTGGTTCTCTAGCAAAATTTATATACATTTCATAATAAAATTAATTCAGATTTTCTTCTTTGAACATGCATTTGATGGACAAAATACTCACCTGCATTGATAAAAGAGTTGTAGATACATACCAAGAAAAATTAAAACAAACAACTGTTTTAGAGTTTGCTGGAGACCTGTGTGTAAAGATAATTAAATCCCAAACCTAAACATCTAAGGACAGAAACCCAGAAGCTGAAACCACTTGAGGGGAAATTTTTCACTTTCAATTGTCCCAAGCAGCACTGGGATCTCTGTCCTCTCGAGCAAGCAAAGACAGATTGCTCACACCACACATGAGACAAATTCATTAAACCCTGCACTAAGATTCTGAAAGCTTGAAAAGAAATAATGTTCCCATTTTATTTGAAGTTGAGTTGAAAGTAGAATACAAAACCAAGGCTGTACAAGGTATGAAAAATTGGGATTCAATTCTGACTTCAAGTTTTAATCTTGGGACAAACATACTTGGACATTACTTATTTGTATTATACAAACTACCCAACAGTGTCCTTATTCTCAAGTGCCTGATAATGATTTATATTATCTTAACTATGTAAGGTCCATTAATGTTATATTTTAAAATAACACATTCAAATGTTCCTTATTGTTTTAGAAATTGAAACCACCTACTTTCCAAACTCTGTTTGATCTGAGAACCCTGCACTAATTGAAAACTTGATATCTTGACTCTCCTTACCTGCTGTTGGCTCAATAGTAAAGGCCTGATGCGCCTGAGTCAAAGTTATATGAAACTCAAAATCTACAGGGCAGCTGCACTGCAAAGGAATAACACAATTCTTGCTGCAAAACAAAAAATTAAAAATATTAGTTTTCTTACTATCTCTTTTGCTAACTTAAGTTACATGATAAGTTGCAATAGTCACAGCTAACACTTACTAGGAACTAGTCTAAGCATTTCCTTATATTAACTAATTTAATCCTCACAAGAACTCTATAAGATTGATACTATGATTATCACCATTTACCAAGGCACAAGGGAGGTTAAATGTCTTGCCCAAGGTGTCATTGTTAGTTAGTAGTTGACCAAGATTTAATGCAAGCTGATTGTGTTTTGTACCCATACTCTTAATCACTGCCCTTGCTGCCTGCTGATACTGTCAGGTTTGCTGCATGGCTCCTCACAGTGACAGCAAAAAGGCAATCTCTTTCACGCAAGCAGGTCTTAGGAAGCCCAGGAAACACGAAATCAACAAACTTCAAAGAAAGTCTCTGCCACATGTCTGTCAGCTTGTTGCACTATGGGGGCTTGCATACGGCTGTGATCCTGGAAGCTATGCCATCGGTATTCAAACCCCAGCAGTGCTACCCGTGGTGGACAGGTTTCGGCTAAGCTTCCAGACTCAGACTAGGAAGAAGAAGGAGCTGGCAGTCCACTTCTGAAAAGAGTTAGCCAATAAAAAATTTAGGAATAGCAGTGAACATCTGTCTAATATTGTGCCAGAAGATGATCCCTTCTGGTTGGAAGGCACTCAAAAGACAACTAAGGAGGAGTGGCCTCCTCAAACTGGAGTCAACCTTAAGATTTGGGTGCAGTCAAGCTTTCAGGACCTTTATTTGCTGATGTGGCATGACTCAAAATGAGAAGAAATAGCTGCAAACCATTAATAATCAAAATGTAGAAAATATGAATCTAGGAAAATGGTGTATCATCAAAAATGAGACACAACACATGAAGCTCAATATCCCGAGCATTAGCATGCTGCAATGGACTGGTATTGGCCATTTTGAATCAGATAACCATATAATCTATCATGCCAGAAATGATAACTTTAAGAGGACTGCTGTTGCATTCATCATCAAAAGGAACATTGTAAGATCTACCTTGAAGTATAACACTGTCAGTGAAAGGATAATACTCACATGCCTACAAGGAAGAACAATTAATGTGACTATTACTCAAATTTGTATACCAACTGCTAAGGCCAAAGATTAAGAAATTGGAAGATTTTTTATCAGCTCCCACAGTCTGAAATGGATTGAACATACAGTCAACATGCATTGATAATTACTGGTGATTGGAATGTGGAAGTTGGAAACAAAAGAGGATAATATAGCCTTAGTGACAGAAACAAGTCAGGAGATCACATGATAAAATTTTGCAAGATCAACAACTTCTTCGTAGCAAATAACTTTTTTCAAAACATAAACAGTGACTATACACATGGACCTGGACAGAAAGAATACACAGGAATTAAATCGACTACATCTATGGAGGAAGGTTGGAAAAAGCTCAACATCATCAATAAGAACAAGACCAGGGGCCAACTGCAGCACAATTGCTTATATGCAAGTTCTAGTTGAAACTGAAGAAAATTAGAACAAGTCCATGATAGCTAACATGTGGTGTTGAGTATACCTCACCTGAATTTACAGACCATCTCAAGAATAGATTTGACGTGTTGAACACTACTGAATGAAGACCAGATGAGTTGTGGGATGACATCAAGGACATCATCCATCAGGAAAACAACAGGTCTTGAAAACACAGGGAAAACAGAAAAGACCAAGATGCATGTCAGAAGAAACTCTGAAACTTGCTCTTGAAGGTCAAGCACCTAAAGCAAAAGGAAGACTTGATAAACTAAAAAAACTGAAGTGTCAAAGGGTGGCTTGAGAAGACAAAGCAAAGTATTATAATGACAAGTGCAAAGAGCTATAGGTAGTAAACCAAAAGGGAAGAATATGTTCAGTGTCTTAGTAAGCTAATGTTGCTACACAAGTGGGTGGCTTTAACAAAGAAAAATTTCAGTAGCTAAAGCAAAAGGAAGAAATGATGAACTAAAACAGGTGAAGAGATTTCAAAAAGTGGCTTGAGAAGACAAAGTGAAGTATTATAAAGTTATCTGCAAAGATCTGGAGACAGAAAACCAAAAGATAAGAACCTGCTAGGCATTTCTTGAGCTGAATGAACTGAAGAAAAAAGTCAAGGCTTGAATTTTATGTAATACCGGAGAATTCCACTGGGAAAATATTAAATGATGCAGGAAGCATCAGAAGATGATGGACGGAATACAGAGTTACTGTAACAAAAAGAAATGGTCAGAATTCAATCATTTTAGGAGGTAGCATACGATCAAGAACCTATTGTACTGAAGGAAATCCAAGCTGCACTGAAGGCAATGGCAAAAAACAATGCTCCAGGAACTGATGCAATACCTACTGAGATTTGTCAAAAAAATGGATGGAGCACACGAAGTGTTCACTTACTTGCCTGTGCGAAGAAAAGTGGAAGACAACTATCTGGCCAACCAATTGCAAGAGATCCACACTTACACCCATTCTGTAGAAAGGTGATAGTGATCCAACAAAACATGGATATTACTGAACAAAATCATTAATATCACCCACAAGCAAAATGTTGCTGAAGATCATTCAAAACTAGCTGCAGCAATACATCAGGAGAGAACTCTCAGAAATTCAAGCTGGATTCAGAAGAGCATATGGGATGAAGGATGTTGTTACTGATGTCAGATGCATCCTGGCTGAAAGCAGAGAGTACCAGAAATATGTTTACCTGTGTTTTATTAACTATGCATAGGCATTTGACTGTGTGGATCATAAAAAATTATGGATAACATTGTGAAGAATGAGAATTCCAGAACACTTAATTGTGCTTATGTGGAATGTGTGCATAGTTCAAGAGGGAGTCATTCAAAAAGAATAAGCACAAACCACATGGTTTAAAGTCAAGAAAAATATGCATCAGGGTTGTATTCTTTCACCATATGTCTTAACCATCTAGTACTGCTGTAACAGAAATACCACAAGTGGATGGTTTTAACAAAGAAAAATGTTTTTCTTTATACTAGAATAGGCTTATTGCTACCTCCTTAGAACTATAATACCGTGCCCATTAGTGTAACACTAGAGAAACTGAACAGCTTCTTGATGGCACAAAGACAACAATTACTATCTAACCATTTAAAGAAGCAGACAATCACAGCTCCAGAAAACTTCCACAATAATAAAAAGCTTCACAGATGAAGAAGCCTTTCTGAAATTACTGGAGGTAGGATACAAAAGAATTAGGTATAGACCTCTTCTAGAGATTAAACAAAAGGATGCAAAACAAAATAAAAAATCAAGTAAGCTATATGAACTGCTAGAACATCAACCATCTGAAATTCAGAAAATCAGTAATAAAATTACAGAATTAGACAATTCAATGAAAAGCCACAAAAGCAAGACTGAGGAAATGTAATGCAGAATTACAGAGATTGAAGACAGAGTACCTGACACCAGCATTTATGAGGAGAAATCAGACGAAAGAAACAAGAAAAATGAAGAAGCATTTAAGAAGTATGTAGGACACTATCAAAAGGAATAATCTATGAACAACTGGAGTTTTTGAACAGGGAGAGAGAGCAGAAAAGACAGAGAGCATTATTTACAAGTTGATGACAGAAAACTTCCTGGACATCATGAAAGAAGAGCACATAGGTATTCAATATGCTTATCAAACACCATGAAAACGAGACCCCAAAAGAAAGACACCAACACAACTAATATACAAAAGGAAACCCTGTAGGCTTTCTTCTCATTTCTTGGTGGAAACCATGTTGGCAAGAAGACAGTGAGATCACACATAACAATGCCTTAAGAGAGACAAGCTTCCAACCAAGAATTATATATCCTGCAAAACTTTCTCTGAATTACGATGGTGAAATTAAAACATTCTCAGATGAACAGAAGCTTAGCCAAAACTACAAGAAATACTGAAAAGAAGCTCTTTGTTTAAAATAACAAAACATCAGATGTATACTTAAGGATGCAATGCAGGACACAGCATCCAGAGTCCTACTTGGTTAGAGAAGTGGTTAGGGAAGTCACAAAGCTCAATCAAAACTAAAATATTAAAACTAGGAAACCAGCAATCTCAACATGAAAACTATGACATCACACTATAAGGAGGGAGTATATAAAGTACTCATATCCCTTTCAGATGGAGAGGAAGTTAAATTGATATACAGAAATTAAAGACTGGTTTAAACGAAGAATACTGAGGAGGATCAAAGTGGTAGCCTCAAAGCAAACTATGCTACATATGAAAACAAGAAACATAACAGAGGAGTTTCAACAAACACAAAACCAACACTGAAAAAGATGAAAGGTAAACCCATAAAGAAAAATGACCCAGAACACAATATTCGGAGGAACAAAGAAAACATCAGCAGCACAAAAATAAAGGCATCAAAGTGACAGTACTAAACATATACCTATTGATAATTATGCTAAATGTAAATGGATTGAATGCTCCAATAAAGAGGCAGACAGGATTGGATTGGATCAAAACCCACAATGATCTGTCTATATGTTCCCTACAAGAAACACAGCTTAGACTCAAAGATATGAACAAACTGAACACTGAAGGACGGAAAAATATATACCAAGCTAACAACATGTAAAGAAGAACAGGAATGGCAACACTAATCTCAGCTAAAATAGATTTTAATATAAAATCCACTATTGTGGACAAGGATGATCACTATTTATCGCTGAAAGGTTCAATATATAAGGAGGATATAACAATATTAAATATTTATGCACTCAATACCAGAGCATCTAAATATATCAAACAAACACTGACAACACTGAAAAATAAGATAGATCACTCCACAATAATAGTAGGAGACATCAACACTCCACTTTTAGCAACAGACAGATCATCCAGAAAAAAGCTCAGTAAAAATACAGAAGATCTTACAGCCACAATCAACCAACTTGACCTCATCAACATTTACAGAATTTTTTACCCAACAACAGATATGTATACCTTCTTTCACAATGTACATGGAACATTCTCCAGAACAGACCACATATTAGACAGACCACATGAATTAGACAATAGAAGAACAATTGAAAAAAGCAGATAAAGCCAGAAGCTAATTTTTTTAAAAGATCAACAAAATTGACAAACCATTGGCTAAACTTACAAAAGAAAAACAGGAAAGGAAACAAATAACCCAAATAAGAAATAAGATGGGAGATGTCACAATGGATCAGACAGAAATCAAAAGTATCATAACAGAATACTACAAAATACTGTATTATAACAGATCTGAAAACCTAGAAGAAAAGGACAAATTTCTAGATTCATATCACCTACCAATATTACCACAAGAAGTAGAACAACTTAATGAACTCATGACAAAAGAAGAGATTGAAAAAGTAATCCAAAAAACTACCTTCCAAGAAAAGTCCTGGCCCAGATGACTTCACTGGAGAGGAGTTGATTATAGCAGAATTTTTTTCAATTGTTCTTCTATTGTCTAATTCATTTAGTTCTGCTTTAATCTTTATGATTTGTTTTCTTGTGGTAGCTGAAGGGTTCCTCTGTTGCTCTCTTTCTACTTGTTCAAGTTGTAGGGTTAATTCTTTGGTTAGGGCCCTTTCTTCGTTCCGGATGTGTGCATTTATAGAGAGAAATTGACCTCTGAGCACTGCTTTGGCTATATCCCATAGGTTCTGGTAGGATGTGTTTTCATTCTCATTTAATTCCATAAATTTCCTTATTGCATCTTTGATGTCTTCTGCAACCCACAGATTTTTGAGCAAGGTGTTGTTCAGTTTCCATGAGGTCAGAATTCTACCCATGTTTTTCTTGCTATAGAGGAGTTGATTCCAATACTACTGAGGCTATTGCACAGCATAGAAAGGGATGGAATACTCCCAAATTCATTCTATGAAGCCAGCATAACCCTGATACCAAAGCCAGGGGAAGATCGCACTAAAAAAGAAAATTACGTACCAATATCACTCATGAAACCTAGATGCAAAAATCTTCCACAAAATCCTAGCCAGTAGAATTCAACAACATATCAAAAAATACTTCATCATGACCATGCTGGATTCATACCAGGGATGCAAGGCTGGTTCACCATCAGAAAAACAATGTGATCACTCACATACATAACAGAGGATACGAATCATCTGATTTTGTGAACTGATGCAGAAAAGGTATCTGACAAGTTCAACACACATTTATGTTAAAAACTCTCAGCAAAATAGAAATAAAGGGGAAATTCCTCAATGCAGTAAGGGGCATCTATGCAGAGCCAACTGCCGACATTATCCTGAATGCAGAGAAACTGAAAGAAGTCTCCCTGAGAATAAGAACTAGACAAGGATGCCCACTATCACCACTTTTATTCAACATTATGCTAGAGGTTCTAGCCAGAGCAATTAGAGACAAAGAAATAAAACGCATCCGCACTGGCAAAGAAGAAGTAAAAACCTCCCTATTTGCAGATGATATGGTCATATACACAGAGAATCCCAAAGAATCCATAAGTAAGCTACTGGAACTAATAAAAGAGTTCAGCAAAGTATTAGGATGTAAGATAAACATAAGTAAATCAGTAGGATTCCTTTACACCAACACGTAGAACATCAAAGAGGAAATCACCAAATCTATACCATTTACTATAGCCCCCAAGAAGATAAAATTCCTATGAATAAATATAATCAGAGAAACAAGAGACCTAAATAGAGAGAATTACAAAACCTTACTGCAAGAAACCCAGAGAGACTTACATAAGTGGAGAAACCTACCCTGCTTGTGGATAGGAAAACATAACATTGTGAAAATGTCTATTTTACCCAAAGTGATCTACATATACAACACAATCACAATACAAATTCAGCATTATTTTTTAATAAGATGGAGAAACAAATCTCCAACTTTGAAATGGGAAGAAACCCTGGATAAGTAAATCACTACTAAAGAAGAACAACACTGACTTTAGAAACTATTACACTGCCATGGTAGTCAAAACCACCTGGTCCTGATACTAAAAGAGACATATAGACCAGTGGAATAGAACTGACACCCCAGCAATATGACCATCCTCTATGAACAGCTGATATTTGACAAAGTCCCAAAGGTCGGAAATTGGGGTAAAAATAGTCTCTTTAACAAATGGCATTGGTAAAATTGGATATCCATCTGCAGAAAGCTGAAACAAGACCCATATCTCACACCTTACACAAAAACTAACTCCAAAAGGATCAAAGACCTAAATATCAAACCTAAAACAATAAGGATCAGCAAATAAAAACAAGGTCAACAATGGAAGTTCTAATACATGGCTTGGACTTCAGAATCTGACAAATGAAGCACAAACAACAGAAGAGAAACTAGGTGAATGGGATCTACTAAGAATCAAACATGCTCACCCAAAGACTTTGTTAGGAGAGTTAAAAGACTACCTAGAGAATGGGAAAAATATATTTGGCAACTGTATTTCAGACCAACATCTGATTTCCATTATCTACTAGGTACAACAAAATATCAACAAGGAAAAGGTAAATAACTCAATTAAGCAAAGGGCAAAGGAGATGGACAGACACTCCACCAAAGAAGACATCCAGACAGCCAAAAGACACATGAGTAAAAGCTCACAATCGTGAGTTATTGCAGAAATCCAAATCAAAACTACAATGAGATATCACCTCACTCCACCAAGGTTGGCCATGATCCAAAAAACACAAAACAACAAATGCTAGAGAGGCTGTGGAAAGACTGGAACTCTCCCACACTGCTGGTGGGATTGCAAAATAGTACAGCCTCTTTGGAAAACAATTTGGTGCTTCCTTAAAAAGGTAAATATAGAAATACCATTTAATCCACTAATCCCACTGCTGGGAATATATCTTACAGAAATAAAGGTGGTCACATGAACAGATACCTGTTTATTGCAGCACTGTCCACAATAGCAAAAAGATGGTATCAACCTAGGTCTCTATCAACAGATGAATGGTTAAACAATCTATGGTACATATACTCAAAGGAACACTATGCAATGATAAAGAACAATGATCATTTGAGGAAGCATCTCATAACCTGGTTTCAAGTGGAAGACATTATGTTTAGTAAAATCAATCAACAGCAAAAGGCCAAATATTGTATAAGACCCCTGATGTAAGGACTGAAAACAGACTTATGCACAGAAGAAAAGACTCTTTGATGGGGACAGAAGGAGAGGGTTGGACATAGATTAGATAATCAAAGAAAATTTGATTAGATGAAAGCAGTGATAGCACACAGTAGAGAACAGATCAATTTAACTGGACTTTATCATAAACAGAAAGGTTTTCTAAACTCAACCCAATATTTCACAGGCTAGAGTAGCAGGGATGGGGGTCTGGGAACCATGTTTTTGGGGGACACGGAGGCCAACTGGCATAACTAGTCTATTGCAAAGAGAGTCTTCTGCACCCCATATTGGTAAGTGGTATCTGGGGTCTTAAAAGCTAGCAAGCTGCCATCTGAGGTATACCAGATGGTCCCAACTCATCCGGAACAGATGACCACTGAGAACAACAAAGACATGAGGAAAACAGAGCCCAGAAGGCAGAAGGACCCATATGAATGGGAGACTGTATCAACATGAGACCAGAACAACCAGATGGTGTCTGGCCACCACCAAAGACAGCTGCAATGGGGGACACAATGTACAGTTCCTGAGGCAATACGAGAAAAAGTGGTGTGCAGCTGAAGAACTCTACTAAAAGACCAGAACTGATGGTCTGGCAGCCTGGAGGATCCTCTGGGATCATAGCCTCTAGACTTGCTGCTACCCCTGACTGGAAACCAATACTGAGATCAGCCCTTCAGGCAAGAATGGACTGGACTCGGGGATACAGTGTGACCATATGGTGTGTATACTTTATGGGTCTATGCATTTGTAGGAGGATATTCTATTGGTCTCTTTCTAGATGGAAGAGAAGAGGGTAAAAAAGAGAGGACAGATGCTTGTTAAAGAGGATATTAGAAATTCAGAGTGAAAAAGAAGAGTGTACTGTCACCAGGTAGGGAGAGCAGAAGGAGCTACAGATACGTGGGCATTCAAAACAGATTTGGATTGTATACTTTCACTTAACCACAATTTTAAAAAGTGAAAAAGAAAACCATGCTTGTTATAAAAGAAAAAAAAGGATCATTTACATACAATTTTAACTGCAGTCAATACATAAATAAAAATAACTTTGATTGATTAAAAAAAAGGATAAATATACAGAACTCTTCAAGAGATCAGGAGGATCAGGAAAAATGCAGAACTAGCCAAGAAGCACACAGACACAGCAACAGAAGAATTTAGAAAAATTTGACAAGAGCATAATGACAGATTTAACAGGCTGTAAGAATCCATAGGGAGACAGCAAACAGAAATCTAGAAGATTAGCTATAAAATCTCAGAATTTGACAACTCAATAAAAAGTCTTAGGAGCAGAACTGAGGCAACGGAACTCAGAATTAGTGAGACTGGGGATAAAGCACTTGACACCAATATTTGAGGAAAAATCAAATAAATTAAAAAAAAAAGAGACCATAAGAATTATGAGGGACCCTGTCAAAAGGAATAACCTCTGAGTGACCGAAGTACCAGAACAGGGGGGAGGAAAGGGGAGAGTGATAACAGAAAATATAGAGAAAATTGTTGAAGATTTCTTGACAAAAAACTTCCCTGCTATGAAGGACAAGAAGATATCTATCCAATGTGCTCACTGAAAATGTCTATTCTACCCGAGGTGATACAGATACAATGCAATCCCATTACAAATTCCAATAGCATTTTTGAATTGGCTGCAGAAACAAATCACTAACTTCATATGGAAAGGGAGGAAGCCACGGATATATGAAGCATTACTGAAGAAGAATAAAGTGGGAGCCCTCACACTACCTGATTTTGGAACCTATTACACCATCACAGTAGTCAAAACTGCCTGCTATTAGTATGGAAACAGATACATAGGCCAATGAACAGAATTGAGAATCCAGATATAATATAATCCATCTATAAGCCACTGATATTTGACAAAAGTCTAAGGTGCATAAACTAGGGAAAAGACAAGTCTCTTTTAACAGTGTTGCCGTAACTGGATAACCATCTTCAAAAAAATGAAATGAGATCTATGTGTCATACCATGTACAAAAACTAAAACTGGATCAAAGACCTAAGTATAAAATCTAAAACAATAAAGATCATGGAAGAAAAAATAAGGACAAGGCTGGGAGCCCTAACACATGGCATAAACAGACTACAAAATACTACAAACACCAAAGCACAAAAATCAGAAGAGAAAGTACTTAACTAGGAACTCCTAAAAATAAAATGGTTATGTTCATCCAAAGATTTCACCAAAACAGTAAAAAGAATACCTACAGACTGGGAAATATTTTTTTTTTGCTACCACAAATCTGATCAGTGTCTAATCTCCATAATCTACAAGGTACTGTAAAACTTTAACAAGAAGAAAACAAATGACCCAATTAAAAATGGGCAAAGGATTTGAATAGGTACATCACTAAGAAGATATCCAGGGGGCTAACAGATACATGAGGAAATTATCACAATCATTAGTCATTAGATAAATCAAAATCAAAACTATAATGAGATACATTCTCACCCCAACAAAGATGGTATTAATGAAAAATAAATAAATAGCCATAATAATAAACACTGGAGAGGTTGTAGAGAGGTTGGAAGTCTTCTGCACTGCTGGTGGGAATATCAAATGGTATAACTACTTCGGATATCAATTTGGCACTTTCTTAAAAAGTTAGAAATAGAAATACTGTATGATCTATCAATTCCACTGCTTGGAATATATCCCTAGAGAAATACCGGCTGTCACATGAGTAGATATGTGCACACTGATGTTTACCACAATAGCAAAAATATGAAATCAACCTGAGTGTCCAACAACAGACAAATGGATGAACAAACTACAGAGTATATATATATATATACATATATGTACACACAATGGAAGACTATGCAATTATAAAGAACAGTGATGATTTTAGGAAACATAACATGGAGTCATCTGGAAGATATTATGCTGAGTGAAATCAGTTATTTGCAAAAGGACAATATTATATGAGACCACTATTATAAAGACTTAGTGAAACATTTAAGAAAATAATCTTTGATGGTTACAAGGGTAGGGAGGGAGGAAGAAGTGTATTTATAGATTAGACAGTAGATAGGAATTGGGTTAGGTGAAGGGAATGACAGCACAGAGTAGAAGGGAGGCTAGCCCAGCTAGATTATACCAAAAGCTAAGAAGTTTCCTAAATACAACCCAAACTTTTGAAGTAGCACAGGCAGGGGTCTGGGGATTATGGTTTCAGCGGGCATCTAGGAACATGTTTTTCATCCCACTTTGGGGTCTTAAAAGCTAGCAAGTGGTCATCTAAGTAGCATCAACTGGTCCCTACCCACCTGGAATAGAAGAAAACAAAGGACATCAAAGATAAGAGGAAAATATGAGCCTAGGAGACAGAGAGTCCATATGATCTGGAGGCTTCGTCACCACCAGACAGAAAGAACTAGATGGTGCCCAGCCACCACCAATGACTGCCCTGACAAGGAACACAAGAGTCCCTAAAGTAGTGGGAGAAAAATGGGTGCGTGGAAATGGAACTCTATTAAAAGACCAGACTTGATGGTCCTATAGACTGGAGGGTTCCCTGAGGACCTGGCTCCCAGACTCTGTTAGCCCAGAGCTGAAACTAGTGCAGAAGCCAACTCTTCAGACAAAAATTGGACTGGACTGTAAGACATAGAGTGATGCCAGTAAAGAATATACTTCTTGGCTTAAATATATACATAAAGTTGTCTGAGTAGCTCTTGTCCAGAGGTAAGGTAAGAGGGTACAGGTGGACAGGTGTCAGTTGAATAGACACAGGAAATACAGGGTGAAAAGTAGGAGTGTGCTGTCACAGGGTGGAAAGAGCAGCTATAACTGCATAGCAGTGTGAGTACTGGGCTTTACATGGCAAATTGACTTGGATTGTAAACTTCCACTTAAAGCACAATAAAACATTTTGAAGAAAAAAGAGGGTCAAACTCAAAGCATTAACCCTCTAGCTTGAACAACAAAAAAAAGAAAGCAGTAAAAGAAACCCTCAGGCACTAGAGGAAAGCAAAGAATAAAAATCAGAGCATAATTAAATGCAACAGAGACTAGAAAAACAATTGAAAGAGTTAACAAGAAAAGATCCATATAAGCAATAAACCATTGGCCAAACTGACAGAAAAAAGGGGACAGGAAGCAAATAACTTTAACAAGAAATGAGATGGGTGATATCATAACTGATTGAACTGAAATAAATTAAAAAAAAAATCCTAACAAAATGCTATGAAAAATTGTACTCTAGTAAATTTGAAAACCTGGAGGAAATGGACAGATTTCTAGAAACACTCTATTTACCTAAACTATCACAAACAGAGGTAGAACAATTAAATAAACCTATAACAAAAGGAGAGGTTGCGAAGGTAATTTAAAAATGCCCAGCAACAACAATAACAAACAAACAAAAAACCCTGGCCCTGATAGCTTCAGGAGAATTCTACCAAACTTTCAGAGAAGAGTTAACACCACTACTGCTAAAGGTATTTGAGAGCATAGAGAAGGATGGCATGCTCCCAAACTCATTCTATGAGGCCACAATAACTCTGACACCCAAACCAGGTAAAGACAGCCCAACAATGAAAACTACAGAATGTTAACCCTCATGAACTGAAAACGTACAAATCCTCAACAAATAGAGTTCAACAACATATCAAAACAATAATAATAATAATTCACCATGACCAAGTGGAATTCATACCAGGGAAGCAGGGATGGTTCAGCATTAAAAAACAATATAAATCATACCATTAAAAAAAAAGATAATAACCACATTATTTTATCAACTGATGCAGAAAAGGTATTTGACAAAGTTCGGTACTCATTTTTGATAAAAACTGTCAGCAAAATAGGGGCAGGGAGGAAATTCCTCAGCATAATAAAGGGCATTTATACAACTGCCAACACCATCCTACAAAGCATGCCCTTTATCACCACTTTTATTTAACATTGTGCTGGAGGTTCTAGGCAGCACAATTAGGCTAGAAAGGGAAACAAAGGGCATCGAAATTGGTAAAGAAGAAGGAAAATATCTCTACTTGCAGATGATAGCATCTTACACACAGAAAACCCTTAAAAATCCACCAAAAAACTACTGGAACTAATAGAAGAGTTCAGCAAAGCATCAGGATATAAGATAAAGATACAAAAATCAGGTGGATTTCTCCACACCACCAAGAGAATGTTGAAGACGAAATCACCAAATCAATACCACTTACAACAGTCCTCAAGAAGATAAAATACTTAGGAATAAATTTAACCAGAGATGTAAAAGACCTCTACAAACAAAACCACAAGACACTACTACAAGAAACCCAAAGAGATCTACAAAAATAGAAAAATATATCTTGCCCATGGATGGGAAGGCGCAACATTGTGAAAATGTCTATTCTACCCAAAGCAATCTATAGACACAGTGTAATCCTACTATAAATTTCAATGACATTTTTTAATAGGATGAAGAAACAAATCACTAACTTGTTATGGAAAGGGAAGAGGCCCCAGATGAGAATTACTGAAGAATAAACACAGTAGGCAAAACAGCCTGTTACTGGTACAGCAAAAGACACACAGACAAATGGAACAGAATTGAGATTCCAGACATGAAATCACGCACCTATGAGCAGCTGTTATTGAAAGGCCCAAATTCTGTTAACTGGGGAAAAGACAATCTCTTTTTATTTTTATTTTTTATTTAACATGACTGAGTGAAAATGTACATTCACGTATAAATTTACATGTCCACCTATATGCAGCTTCCACTGCTCTCCCTGTCCAGTGACAGCACACTATTCCTCTCTGCTCCATACATGTCTCATCCTCCCAACAGCCTCCTTTCCCCTCCTCTCCGTCCACTCCCCTTCCTCCAGCCAGAGGTCAGCAAGATGATATCCTATAGATGTATAGAACCATGAAGTGCATCCAATATATGGTCACTCTGTATTGCCAAGTCCAACCCATTCCTGTCCAAAGAGCGGACCTTAGTTATAATTTATGGGCAAGGGCAGCATCAGGGCCAGGGGCCATGCTCCCAGGGGAACCCTGAAACCGCTGGATGATCAACTGAGGTCTTTTAGTGGAGATCTCAGGATGCACTCCTTTTTATTCTTGTGTTGCCAGTGAGACTCCTCTCTGTGAGCTCCATCGTGGCTATCACTGGTGGTGGCCGGGCACTATCTGGTGCTTCTGGTCCCAAGTCGATGTAGGCACCCACTCTTGTGGGTCTCTCTGTCTTCTAGGTTGTCTTTACCGCATGTCATTTTGGTCCTCGGTGAGCATCCATTTCTTCTGAGTTGGAACCATTTACTGTGTCCTCGGATGACAGCTTGGCAGCCTTTAAGACTCCAGACGCCACTCACCAATGTGGGGTGCAGAGAGCTCTCTTAGCAAAATGCTAGTTGTGCCAATTGGCCTCGATTTTGCCTAAGAGCATGGTCCCCTGCCCCCTGCCCCAGCTACTCTATCCTTGCAATATTGGGTTAAGATGGAAGGAGCACTCAAGTTATGCTGAAGTCCACTTAATGTTGTTCTTGTTTCTAATGTCTGCTATCACTGCTTTCTCCCAACCAGATTTCTAACAACTATCTAAACTAAACCCTCCCCCCCACCCTCCCTCCTTCCCCTCCCCTCCCTTGCAGCTGTCAAAGAGTCTTTTCTTCTATACACAAGTCTGTTTTTGAGATCCTATCGTAGAAGTCTCATACAATATTTGTCCTTTTGTCGCTGACTACTTTCACTCAACATAATGTCTTCCAGTTGAAACCAGGTTAGGAGATGTTTCCTGGAATCATCATTATTCTTTATCATTGCATAGTGCTCTATTGAGTATATGTACCATAGTTTACCTATCCATTCTTCTGTTGTTGGGCATCTGGATTGATTCCATCTTTTTGCTATCGTGGACTGTGCTGTGATAAACATTCTTGTGCATGTGTCCGTTGGTGTGAAAGGCCTTGATTCTGTAGGATATATTCCTAGTAGTGGAATTACTGGGTCAAATGGTATATCGATAACCATTTTTTTAAGGAAGTGCCAGATTGCTTTCTAAAGAGGCTGGACCATTTTGCAACCAAGACAATCTCTTTAAGAAATGATGTTGACATAACTGTGTATCCATCTGCAAAAAATGTGAAACAAGAACCATACTTCATACCATGCAAGGAAACTAATTCAAAATGGATCAAAGACCTAAATATAAAATCTGAAACAGTAAAGATTGTGGAAGAAAAATTAGGGACAATGCTAGGAGCCCTCATACCATAAACATAACACAAAACATTACTAACAATGCACAAACACCAGAAGAGATACTAGATGTCATGAATTAAATTATATTCCCCCCAAAATATGTAACAGTTTGGCTAGGTCATGATCCTGGTGTTGTGTGATGTTTCTGTAAGGTGTAAACCCTGCGTCTAGGGCTAATGAGGGAGGATGGGCTGCAGCTGTACTGGTGAGGCAGGACTCAATGTATAAGATTGTACTGTACCTTGAGGCTATCTCTTGGGATAAAAAGGAAAGGGAAGCAAGCAGAAAGCTGGAGACCTCACACCACCAATAAAGCAGCGTCAGGAGCAGAGTGTGTTGTTTGGACCTGGCATCTCTGCTCCTCAGAAGCTCCCAGTACAGGGGAAGACTGATGATAAGGACCTTCCTCCAGAGCCAACACAGAGAGTGTTCTGGAGTTGAGGCCCTGAATTTGGACTTCTAGCTTACTTGACTGTGACAGAATAAAATTTCTTTTTGTTAAAGCCATCCAACTTGTGATATTTCTGTTATAACACCACTATATGACTAAGGCTAGGTAACTGTGAGCTCCTAAAAACCATACAATTATGCTCATCCAAAGACTTCACCATTGGAGTAAACAGACAAGCTAGGGGACTGGGAAAAAATTCTGGCTAGTGTAAATCCAATCAGCATCTAATCTCTAACTCCAAAACTACAGCAACAAAAATAAAGTGGGCAAAGGATATGAACAGACACTTCACCAAAGAGGATATTCAGGCAGCTAACAGATACATCAGGAAACGCTCACAATCATTAGCTATTAGAGAAATCCAAGTCGAAACAAAAATGAGATATTATCTCAACCCAACAAGGCTATTATTAATCCATAACCTACAAAATATAAATGTTGGAGAGGTTGTAGAGAGACTGGAACACTTATAAACCACTAGTGGGAATGCAAAATGGTGCAACCACTATTTCTCATGATGTTGCTTATTGATCCAGTTGTGAGGATTTTTGTCTTCTTCTTTTTAATGGCAACAGTACAATTATGTCTTTATTTTATTGTGTTTTAGGTAAAAATTTACAATTCAAGTCAGTTTCTCATACAAAAACTTATACACATTGTCATGTGATCCCAGTCACTCTACCTACAATGTGATAGCACACTCTTCCTCTCCATTTGGTGCTTCCGTAGATAGCTAGAAATAGAAGTGCCATAAAATCAAGCAATCTCACTCTTTAGATTATATCCTAGAGAAATAAGAGCTGCCACACGAACAGACACAAGCACACCTATGTGCATTGTAGCACTGTTCAAAAGGGTGAAAAAGGAAACCGAAAAAAAAGGAATGGAAGCCACTGTGGTATACATCAAAAGATGAATGACTTAACGAATTATGGTACAGCCACACAGCAGAATACTATACAATGATGAAGAACATCGATTAATTGGTGAGACATTTCATAACATGGAAGAATCTGGAGGGCATTATGATAAGTGAAATTATTCACAAATGGACAAAACATTATATGAGGCTACTATTATAAGAACTCAAGAAAACATTTAAACAGAAGAAAATATTCTTTGATGGTTACAAGGGTGTAGAGGGAGGAAAAGGAGTATTCACTGACTAGATACTAGAGAAGAATTACTTTAGATGAAAGGAGGGACAACACACAGTAGAGGAGAAGATGACACAACTGTACTAAACCCAAAGCTAAGAAGTTTCCTGAATATAGCCCCAAACTTTCAGGGACACCATAGCATGGGCAGAGGTCTGGGGACCATGGTTTCAAGAGACATCCAGGTCAACTGGAATAAAAAAGTTTAAGAATACATTCTGTATCTCACTTTGGTCAGTGGTGTCTGGGTCTTAAAAGCTAGCAAGGAGTCAGCTAAGATGCCTCAGCTGGTCCCAACTCAGCTAGAGCAAAGGAGAGTGAAGAATACCACAGTCATAAGGAAAATATGAGTTCAAGAGGCAGAAAGGACCATATAAACCACAGAGTTCATCAGCCTGAGACTGGAAGAACTAGATGGTGTCAGCTAACACCAGTGACTACCTTGACAGGCAACAAAACAGAGAAGCCCTGATAGAGTGGGAGAAAAGCAGGGTGCAGAACTCAAAATTTTAGTAAAAAGACCAGACTTGATGGTCTCATGGACTGGAGGGGCCCCAGAAGTCACGGCCTCTGGACTCTCTGTTAGCCCAGATCTGAAACCATTCCAGAAGCCAATTTTTCAGACAAAGATTAGATTGGAGTAAAAGATATAAAATGATACCGGTGAAGAAGGTGCTTCTTGGCTTGAATAGACCCATGAGACTAACTGATCAGCTCCTGTTCAGAGGTGAGATGAGAAGGCAAAAGGGGACACGAGCTGGTTGGAATGCACACAGGAAATGGAGAGGAAGAGTGTGCTATCACATTGTAGGTAGAGTGACTGTGGTCACATTAACAATGTGTGTATAAGTTTTCGTATGAGAAACTGACTTGAATTGTAAATTTTCACCTAAAACACAATAAAATGAAAATGTGATTTGTACTATTACCCTTAAAAAAGAAGACAAAAATCCTCACAACTGGATCAATAAGCAACATTGTGATAAACAAAGAAAAGATTCAAGTTGTCATGAATTTTATTTTACCTAGATCCACGACCAACGCCCATAGAAGCAGCTGTCAAGAAATCAAAGGACATGTTGCCTTGGGTAAATATGCCGTAAGAGACCTTTTAAAAGTGTTGAAAAGCAAAGACGTCACCTTGAAGACCAATGTGCACCTAACAAAAGCCACGGTGTTTTGAATTGTGCTTGTAAAAGTTGGAAAATGAGTAAGGAAGATTGAAGAGGATTTGATACCTTTGAATTATGGTATTGGTGAAAAATATTGAAAATACCATGGACTGCCAAAAGAATGAAAAAAAATCTGACTTGGAAGAGGCACAGCTAGAATGCTCCTTAGAAATAAGGGTGGCAAGACTACATCTCCTTGGGAATGTCATCATGCTTAGTAAATAGAGGGTCAGAATCAAGAAGGAAGACTCTCAACCAGATGGATTGACACTGTGATCTACAACAATGGGCTTTAGCATAACAAAGATTGTAAAGATGATGCAGGACTGGGCAGTGGAACTGACTCAGTGGCACCTTAACAATGACACAGGAAGAGTGGGAAGCCCCTGACCTTCACACAACTTGGAACTAAAAAAACAAACAAACAAACAAAAAAAACCCAGTGCCATCAAAGTATCAAAGAACCACAATATGGATTGTGTTTGATTTAAATATGCTAGAAACTCTTCAGAATGACGCAATGGTGGTTCAGTGAGAATTCCTGGTTTCCATGCAGGACACCCAGGTTCAATTCCTGGCCAACGTACCTCATACACAGCCACCACACATCTGTTTGTCAGTGGAGGCCTGCATGTTCCTATAATGTACAAGTTTTAGAAGAGCTTTCAGATTTAGACAGACTGGGAAGAAAGGTCTGGCAATCTACTTCTCAAAAATCAGCTCATGAAAACCATACAGATCACAATCTGCAACTGGTCATGGGGATGGCACGGGACTGGTTCCATTCTGTGTGGGGTGCCCATAGTTGGGACTGACTCGATGGCAGCCAACAACAGAGATTCTTTATTTGGTCAGATGTTCTATCACCCAAAGACAAATCAAACCTTCTAAGTAAGCTTGAAGTTGGATCCAGCACCATAAGAGCTGGTGTAACAGTAGCATTTCTCAGAGACCTCCCATGCTTCTTATAATGTGCTCTCCTTCTATTAGGCCAGGTTAAAGATAGCTAGAGTTTGTGGAAATGAGTGAGCTACTCCCTTCTTCTCTAACCATCTTTAAAGTCTTCTTCTTTAACTTTGCAGAGCAATTATCTATTTTTAATTTTGTTGCCTGCATTTTGGGTGTCATTATTAAGAACATAATGCCAAATTCAAGGTCATGAAGATTTGCTCTTATGTTTTCTTCTAAGAGTTTTAGCTCTTAAATTTAGGTCTTTGATTAGTTTTAAATGTAGGTCTTTGACCGATTTTTGTACATGGTGTAAAGTGTCCAACTTTAGCATGTGGATATGCACATTTTCCAGCACCATTTCTTGAAGAGAATGTTCTTTTCTCATTGAGTGATCTCAACAGCCTTATCAAATATCAACTGATCATAAACATAAGGGTTTACTTCTGGCTCCCAATTCTATTCCACTGGTCTATCTATGCTAGTACCACACTGTTTTAATTATTGTAGGTTTGTAGTAAGTTTTGAAATTGGTAGAGGTGAATCCTCCAACTTTGCCCTTCCTTTTCAAGATTGTTTTGGCTTTTCAGCAGTCCCTTAAAATTCCATATAAATTTTAGGATGGGTTTTTTCTATTAATGTAATGTATTGCATTGATTGATTATTGTCATGTTGAGTCACTCGTGCATTCCTATGATAAATCTCACTTGGTCAGGGCACATGAGCCAATTCAAGTTGGTTTGCAGTATTTTGTTGAGGATCTTTGTATCTATATTAACAAAAAATACTAGTCTGTGATTTCTTTTTTTGGTAGTATGTTTGTCTGGGTTCAATATCAGGATAATGTTTGCCTCACAGAATGACAAGAAGAGCTTCCTACCTCTTGGAAGAGTTTGAGAAAGACCAGTGTTAATTCTTTTTTAAATGTTCACTAGAATTCACCAATGAAGTCATCTTGTTCTGGACTTTGTTTAGAGGATTTTGATTACTTGTTCCATCTCCTTATCTGTTCTAGCCCTACTCAGATTTTCTACTTCTTCTTGAGTCAGTTCTGCTAGTTTGGATGTTGCTAGGAATTTATCCATTTTGTGTAGGTTATCCAATTGCTGGTATGCATTTGTTAATAATATTCTCTTGTAATCCATTTTGTCTTGGTAGTAATATCTTTCATTTCTGATTTTAGTAATTTGAGTCTTCTCTCTTTTTTCTTAGTCAGACTAGCTAAAAGCTTGTCGATTTTACTAATATTCCCAAAGAATCAGCTTTTGGTTTTGTTGACTCTATTGGTTTTCTGTTTTCTATCTCATTTCTCTCAGTTCCTGTCTTTACTATTTCTTTCCTTCCACTAGCTTTAGATTTAGGTAGCTCTTCTTTTTCTAGTTCCTTAAGGTATATAGCTAGGTTATTTATTTGAGACCTTTATTTTTTTATTGTGGTAAATACATATGTAACAAAACATATGCTGTTTCAACAATCTCCATATGTACAGTTTAGAGATATTATGTTCATGATATTGTTCAACCATCACACTTAACAGTTCCTTAAATCTTCCACCACCCTGAACAGAGACCCAGTATCCCCTGAGCATTAAGTCCTCCTTTCTCCCTCCCTCTGGCCTACCTCTGATAACCACCCATAAAATTTGTTCTCTATAGGCCTGCCTATTCTAAATATTTCATAGAAAAGGGATCATACAATATTTGTCCTTTTATGATGACTTATTTCCACTCAGCATAATGTTTTTAAAGTTCATCCATGTTGTAGCATACAGTAGAACTTAATTTTTCTGTATGGTTGAGTAATGTTCACTTATATGTATGAACCACATTTTGTTTATATATTCACCTGCTGATGGACATTTAGGCTGTTTCTACTTTTGGGTTATTGTGATTGGTGCTGCACTGAAACCCAGTGTACAAGTATCTGTGTATACTCCTGCTTTCAATTCTTTTGTGTACATATCTAGAAGAATGGCTATACTACATGGTAATTCTATGTTTAGCATTTTGTGGAACTGCCAAACTGCAGTCCATAGCAGTTGTGCTTTTACAATTAACTGGCAATAGTTGAAGGTTTCTATTTCTTCATATCCTCACCAATGCCTCTGTTTTCTGATGTTTCCTTTTTTTAAATCATAGCCATTCTAGTGGGTGTGAAGTAATAGCTCATTGTGGTTTTAATTTACATTTCCTTAATGATTAATGATATTGAGCAACTTTTCATGTGCTTGTTGGTCATTTGTATTTCTTTGGTGAAAGGTCTCTTCAAGTCCTTTGCCCTCTTCTTGAGTGGGCTGTTGTCTAGTTGTAAGAGTTCTTTATATGTTCTGGATATTAACTCCTTATCTGATATGAAATTTCTAAAACTTTTCTCTTAATCTGTAGGTTGTCTTTTTACTTTTTTGATGAAGGTCTTGGAAGAGTTCAAGTTTTTTTTTTTTTTTTTAAATAAAGTCTCATTTGTTTGTCTTTTGCTGCTCCCTTTTTCAAAGTTATATCCAAGACTTCATTGTTAAAAACTAGGTCCATAGCTTTTTTCTTTAAGAGTTTTATGTTTTTCTTTTCTTACACTTAGGTCTTTAATCCATTTGGGGTTAGTTCTTACATACAGTGTCAAGTAGAGTTCAGGCTCATTATTTTGCTTGTGGAAATCCATTTGTCCTAGTACCTTTTATTAAATAATTATTTTTCCACCTTGGATGGATTTACTACCTTTGTCAAAAATCAATTGACTGGGCAGGCAGAGTCAAGATAGTGGACTAAGCACAAGTCTCCCCACATCCCTCTGGAAACCAAGACCAAAACTGATAATCAAATGGAGCCTTCTGGTCACCTAGTGAGCCCCAGGACACGGCACGGGACTGTTAATTTGGACTTTGTACCACTGAACAAAAAAACCTTCTCTCTTTCACTGACTCCAACTCCTGGCTAGCTCTAGCTCTCATGGACTAAAGGTAACTCACCATTTTGACTTTTTTTCTCTGTCTGGGCCAGCGAGCAGAGATGGGTCTTGCCTAGCGGCTGGTCTCAGATGCACTGCTGGTGGGATAGGCAGTCAAAATTGCCATATTTTGAGAGCCAGGCTCAGGACTCTGTACGTTTAGCCACTTTGGGCCTGTCTTTTTGCCTCTGCCACAGCATGGTTTGTACGGAAGCAGCAATGCCTATGTGCAGGATGCTGTGTCAGGTACGGAAACTTTAGCGAGACCTAATTCCTAGACTGGGAGCCTGCGCCTATCCATAGCCAAGCCAAGTGCCCCATAGGACAGCGTTTTTCTGACAGAA
This sequence comes from Heterohyrax brucei, assembly GCA_028571685.1. NCBI lineage: Eukaryota > Metazoa > Chordata > Mammalia > Hyracoidea > Procaviidae > Heterohyrax > Heterohyrax brucei. The sequence continues at coordinate 21,576,257 of CM053146.1, forward strand.
AAGCAGTAGTTTACACAGTGTCGCCTATGATGGGGGCCTGGCAACAAAGGCTGAGGACTCACTATGTCTCGGCACCCGTAGCCCCCCTTTCTGACTCTGCCACAGGGCAGTTTGTACGGAAGAGGCAGCGACTGTGTGGAGGGCACCATCTTAGATATGGTGACTGCAGCTGGATCTAATTCTTAGCCTGGGAGCCAGAGCCTGCCCACAGGAGAGCACTTCTCTGCCAGAAAAGCAGTAGTGTACACAGCGTTGCCTAAGGCTGGGCCCTGTCAGTAGAGGCCAACAGGGCAGTAACATTGTTGTATTTTGAACTAGTTCATGTCATCTGGGGTTGGATATAGAGGTGCTTACTTTGCCAGCTGGGAAGAGGGACCTCTACATCCGAAAACCTGACTGACTTGGGAAGTGGTCAGATACCTTTTATTTTTGATTTTAAGACAGCCTAGAGAAACGATCCGACTCGACGGCACTTGGCTGGCTTAGAGAAACATCTGCAGTCCATCCTCACAGTATCTCTCCCAGCCTTTACTGACTCACATGAAACCCAAAAACCAACAAATGCTTGTGGTAAACAAGAAATCACCCATGGCTTCAGAAGGCTCCCAAACAAAACAACCACGGAGTTTTCTGGATGAAGAAACTTTTCTGAAACTATCAGAAGGTGAATACAAAAGGATTATATACAGAGCCCTTCTAAACCTTATAAAAATGCAGCGGAGCAAAATGAAAAATTAAGCAAGCTGTTCGATCTGATAGAACACTGGTACTCTGAAATCCAACAGATCAAGAACAAAATCACAGAAACTTCCATTGAAAACCAAGAAAACTGAATGGAACAAATGGAAAAAAAGAATTTCTGACTTGGAAGGCAGAGCTACTGATGCCAGTGTCTACGAGGAGAAATCAGAAAAAGATACAAGAAAAATGAAGAAGCTTTAAGAAGCATGTGGGACTCTATTAAAAGGAACAACCTTTGATTAATTGGAGTCCCTGAACAGGACGAGACATCTGAGAACACAGAGAGTATCGTTGCTGAGTGGCTGACAGGAAACTTCCCAGAAATCATGAAGGAAGAGAGTATAGATATTCCAGAGGCATATCATACACCACTCAATATAGATCTCAAAAGGAAGACTCTAAGACATATTATAATCAAGCTTAACAAAATGAAACATAAGCAGAAAGTCTTAAAGGCAGCAAGACTCAAAGCAAAGCTGACATTCAGAGGGAAACCCTGTAGGCTTTCATCAGATTTCTCAGCAGAAACCATGCTGGCACAGAGATAGTGGCATCACACATTCAAAGCCTTGAAGGAGAACTTCCAACCAAGAATCATATATCCTGCAAAACTATCTTTGAAATATGACAATGAAATTAAGACATTTGCAGATAAACAGAAACTCAGAGACTTTGTAAAAACCAAACCAAAACTACAAGAAATACTGAAAGAAGCTTGTGGCTTTGGCTTAGAAGAACAAAACCACTAACTTTATATTTTAGAATGACATATTATCCAGAATCCTACTCTGTTAGGGAAGGTTCCAAACTCAATCAAAGCTTTACCACTGAAAGAAATAATCCAGTGATTATCACGAAAACTGTGGCACCATCATATTGAAAAGTGGGATGTACTGCAGTCGTTATAATCCTGTCAGATGGAAAGGAAGTTGACAAGACTGGTAGCAATCAAAATTGGGTTTATATATAGCTTATTAAGGGGGATTATAGGGACAGTCGTAAAACACAACAAAGATACAACATACCACATCAAGAAATGTAACACAGGCATCTTAACAACTACAAAACCAGCTCTGAAAAAGGTGAAAAATCAACTCACACAAAAAGTCCCAGAACAGATTAATAATAACAATAGAAAAAACATCAACACAAAAATAAACATATCACAATGGCAGCACTGAACACATACCTAACAATAATTACATTGAATGTGAATGCACTGAATGCTTTAGTAAAGAGACATCAAGTGACATCTTGGATCAAAAGACATGACCCATCTATATGTTGCCTATAAGAAACTCACCTTAGACTTAAAGATAGAAACAAAGTGGAAATCAAAGGATGGAAGAATACAGAGAGAGCTAACAGTGAACAAAGAAGAGCAGGTGTGGCAATTCTAATCACAGACAAAATCTATTTTAATGTAAAACCCACCATCATGGACAAAGATGGACATTATTTATTGCTGAAAGGTTCAGTACCCAAGCCAGACTTAACTATAGGGCACTTGGCTTGGCTAATATCAGAGCACGTAAATACATCAAAGAAACATAGACTACATTCAAAAAGGAGATAGATCACTCCACCACAATAATAGTAGGAGACTTCAACACACCACTCTCAATACTGGACAGATCATCTAGGGAAAAGCTCAATAAAGATACAGAAGACCTCATTGCCATAATTAACCAATTAAACCTGATCGCTATATACAGAACTTTCTACCCATCAGCGGACAACTACACCTTCTTCTCCAGTGCACATGGAACATTCTCCAGAATAGACCATGTGTTAGGACATAATGCAATTCTCAACAAAATCCATACCACTGAATCAATGCAAAGCACCTTCTCACACCATAAAGCCATAAAAGTTGAAATCAATACCAGAAAAAACACAGATAAAAAGTGGAACTCTTGGAAACTGAACAATATCTTGCGCAAAAAACCATGTGTTATAGAAGAAATCAAGGATGAAATCAAGAAATTCATGGATTCCAATGAGAACAAAACACTCCCTACCAGAACCTATGGGATACAGTCAAAGCAGTGCTCAGAGGTCAGTTTGTCTCCATAAATGCACACATCTGGAAGGAAGAAAGAAACCAAATCAAGGAACTAACCCTACAGCTTGATCAAGTAGAGAGAGAACAACAGAGGAACCCCTCAGGCACCAGACGAAAACAGATCATAAAGATTAGAGCAGAACTAAATTAATTAGAGAATAGAAGAACAATTGAAAAAATTGAAAAGACCAAAAGCTGTTTTTTTTGAAAAGATCAACAAAATTGACAAACTACTGGCTAAACTTACTAAAGAAAAACAGGAAAGGAAAAAATAACCCAAATTAGAAATGAGAGGGGAGTTGTCACAACAGATCCAACAGAAATCAAAAATATAGTAGCTGAATACTATGAAAGACTGTATTCTAACAAATTTGAAAACCTAGAGGAAATGGACAAATCTCTTGATTCATATCAGCTACCAAAATTATCACAAGGGGAAGCAGAACAACTTAATAAACCCATCACAAAGGAAGAGACTGAAAAAGTCATAAAAAAAACCTGCCAACCAAAGAAAGCCTGAGCCCAGATAGCTTCACCACAGAATTCTACCACGCTTTTAAAAAAGAGTGATCTCCAATACTACTGAGACTATTTCACAGTATAGAAAGGGATGAAACACTCTCAAACTCATTCTATGAAGCCAGCATAACCCTGATACCAAAGCTAGGGAAACACCCAACCAAAAAGGAGAACTACAGACCAATACCACTCATGAATCTAGATGCAAAAATTTACAACAGAACTTTTGCCAATAGAATACAGCAATATATCAAAAAAATAAACCATCATGACCAACTTGGATTCACACCAGGGATGCAAGGCTGGTTCAACATCAGAAAAATAATTAATGTGATTAGCCACATAAAGAATGCAAAAGGCAAGAATCACCTGATTTTGTCCATTGATGCAGAAAAGGCATTTGATAAAGTCCAACACCAATTCATGCTAAAAACTCTTAGCAAATTAGGCACAGATGGAAAATTCCTCAACACAATAATGGCCATTTATACAAAGCCAACTGCCTGTGTCATCCTGAATAGAGAGAGACTGAAAGATTTTCCCTTCAGAACAGGAACTAGACAAGGATGCCCACTCTCACTTCTCCTATTCAACATTGTACTAGAAGTTCTAGCCAGAGCAATTAGACAAGACCAAGGAATAAAGGGCATCTGCATCGGGAAAGAACTAAAAAATCTCCCTATTTGCTGATGATGTGATTGTATATGCAGAGAATCCCAAAGAATCCATAAGCTACTCAGACTGATGGAAGAGTTTGGCAAAGCCTCAGGATACAAGATAAACCTAAGTGAATCTGTAGGATTCCTTTATACCAACAACGAGACTGTTAATGAAGAAATCATCAAATCAATACCATTTACTTTAGCCTCTAATAGTACCTAGGAATTAATCTAACCAGAGAAATAACAGACCTTTACAAAGAGAACTACAAACTCTTACTACAAGAAACTCAGAGAGACTTACATAAATGGAAAAAGCTACTCTGTTCATGGATAGGAAGACTTAACATTGTGAAAGTGTCTGTTTTACCCAAAGCAATCTACTTGTATAATACAATCCCAGTACAAGTTCCAATATCATTTTTTACTGAGATGGAGAAACAAATCACCAATTTTGTTTGGAAAGGGAAGAAGCCTCACATAAGTAAGGTACTACTAAAGAAGAAGAGCACACTGGGAGGCCTCTCATTACCTGACTTCAGAAACTATTACACTGCCACAGTAGTCAAAACAGCCTGGTACTGGTGCAAGATCGATCAATGGAACAGAAATTGAGATCCCAGAGATGACACCATCTGCCTATGAACAGTTGATATTCGACAAAGGCCCTAAGACATTAAACTGGGGTAAAAACAATCTTTTCAACAAATGGTGCTGGCAAAATTGGATATCTATCTGCAATAACTTGAAACGAGATCCATATCCTACACCTGATACAAAAACCAACTCTAACTGGATAAAAGAACTAAAATCAAACCTAAAACGATAAAGCTTATCCAAGAAAAAGTAGGAACAACAATGGAAGTTTTAATACACAACATAGACAGATTTCAAAATCTGTCAAACAAACCACAATCAACAGAGGAGAAAATAGATAAATGGGAACTATTAGGAATCAAACACTTTTGCTCATCCAAAAACTTTATTAATAAAATTAAAAGGCCACCTACAGCATGGGAAAAATATTTGGCAACTCTATGCCAGACCAACGCCTGATCTCCATAATCTATAAGGTACTACAAGATATCAATAAGAAGAAGATAAATCATCCAATTAAGCAATGGGCAAAGTAGATGGACAGACATTTCTCTAAAGAGGAGATCCAGGCAGCCAAAAAATACATGCGGTCATGTTCACAATCTTTAGTTATTAAAGTAATTCAAATTAAGACTACAATGAGATACCATCTCACCCCAATAAGGTTGGCCATGGTCCAAAAACTGCAAAACAATAAATGCTGGAGAGGCTGTGGAGAAAGTGAAACTCTCCTACACTGTCACTGGGGTTGCAAAATGGTCCAGCCTCTTTGGAAAGCAATCTGGCACTTCCTTAAAAAAATAGATATAGATATACCATTTGACACAGTAATTCCACTGCTTGGAATATATCCTACAGAGTCAAGGCCATTCACACCAATGGATACATGCACACGAATGCTTATTGCAGCACAGTCCTCGATAGCAAAAAGATGGAATCAACCCAGATGCCCACCAACAGAAGAATGGATAGGTAAACTATGGTATATGTACTCAATGGATCACTATGCAATGATATACAACAATGATAATTCCAGGAACATCTCATAACCTGGTTTCAACTGGAAGACATTATGTTGAGTGAAAGTAGTTAGCAACAAAAGGACAAACATTGTATGAGACCCCTACACTAAGAACTCAAAAATGGACTTATGCATACAGGAAAAGACTCTTTGATGGCTGCAAGAGAAGAGAGGGAGGAAGTGCAAGGTGGAGAGGGTTGTTAGAAATCTGGTTGGGTGACATCTTTGATAGCACACATTAGAAACAAGAACAATATTAAGTGGACTTCAACATAACTTTAGTACTCCTTCTGTATTAACCCAATACTGCAAGGACAGAGTAGATGGAGCAGGAGGCCGGGGACCATGCTCTTAGGCAAAATTGAGGCCAAGTGCCACAACCAGTGGTTTGCTAAGAGGGCTCTCTGCACCCCACATTGGTGAGTGGCATCTGGGGTCTTAAAAGCTGCCAAGCTGCCATCTGAGGGTACAGCAAATTGTCCCAACTCTGCAGGAGTGGATGATCACCAAGGACCAAAACAACATGAGGGAAAGACAACCCAGAAGACAGAGAGACCCACATAAGTAGGTGTCCACATCAACTCGGGACTGGAAGAACCCAATACTTCTTGGCCACCACCAGTGATAGCCATGATGGAGCTCACAAAGTTAAGTCTCACTGGCAACACAAGAATAAAAAAGGGTGCACCCTGAGATCTCCACTAAAAGACTGCAACTGATGGTCCAGCGGCTTCAGAGTTCCCCCAGAGCATGGCCCCTGGCCCTGATGCTGCCCTTGCCTATAAATCATAATGAAAGTCCACTCTTTGGACAGGAATGGGTTGGACTTGGCAACACAGAGTGACCATACGTTGGGTACACTTTATGATTCTATGCATCTATAAGATATCATCCTGCTGACCTCTTGCTGGAGGAAGGCGAGTGGGTGGAGAGGAGACTATTAGAAAGATGGGACTTCTATGGAGCAGAGAGGAAGAGTGTGCTGTCACCAGACAGGGAGAGCAGTGGAAACTGCATATAGGTGGGAATGCAAATTTATTTGGGAACGTACATTTTTACACAATCACAATAAATAAAATCAATTGACTATAGGTGTACAGATTTATTTCTGCACTCTTGATTCTATTTCACTGTTCTGACTTCTATAATTATCCCAGTACCAGACTGTTTTGATTACTGTAGCTTTACAATAAATCTTCAGCTCAGAAAATGTGAGTCTTCCTACTTTGTTCTTCTTTTTCAAGATTCCTTTGGAAGGCCCCTTGTAGTTTCATGTAAATTTGAAGATTGGCTTTTCCATATTTGCAAAGAAGGCTGCTGGACTTTTGAAGACCTGGCATTTAGATGTATAAATTCATGTTCTTCAACAAACTAGGAAAGTTTTTCACTCACATTTCTTCAGACATTCTTCTGATCCTTTCACTGTCCCTTCTCAGATTCTCATAATGCATATATTGATCTGCTTGATGGTGTCTCACAGGTCCCTTACACTTTGTTCACTTTTCTTCATTTATTTTTATTTCTGCTCTCCAAACTCAATAATTTCAACTGTCCTAGCTTTAAGTTTGCTGATTCCCTCTTCTGCCTGCTCAAACTGCTGTTGGGCTCTCTAGTGAATTTTTTCTGTTAGTTATTGTTGTTTTTCAGTTCCAGAAATTCTGATTTCTTTTTCTAGTTTGTATATCTTTACTCATATTCCTTATTTGTCGAGACATTATTTTCCTTGTTTTTTTAGATCCTTTTCCACTTTTTTAAAAAGCTCTCTAAGCATATTTACGAAAGTTGATGTAAAATTTTGTCTAATAAGCCTAAAGACAGTTTCTATCTATTTATTTTTTCTTTTGAAGGGCCCATTCTTCCTATTTCTTTGTATGTTTTTTAATCTTTGGTTGTAAACCGAATGCACCTTATAATGTGGTAACTGGAAATCAGTTGTAGGCTGCAGTCATCTGTTTTATGACATTTCCAGACTTGAAGCTGCCGTCGTCTATTTGTTTTACAACTTTTCCAGACTGTTTTTAAAACCATATTTCTTTTGCATGTGGTCGCTGAAGTCTCTGCTCCTTTAGCTGGTGTTCAGTTTTGACAGAGATTTCCTTGGACACTAGGAGCTAAACAAAACAAAAAACCTTTCCCAGTCTTTATAGAGTGACTCTGAGTTTAACACTTAAGGAGCTGTATATGACACTGCCTTTGATCCTTGACCACACTGTAAAGACCAGTCACTGGTGAAAGCTAAGAATCTTCTTAGGTCTCTTCAGAGCATTCATCCTGCCCTGGGCATAGACATGGCTTCATAAATTCCTCAGTACACATAAACACTTTTGAATGCTCTGATTTTCCAGAGTAACTCTTTCCCTGGCTTTTCCTCCCAGGTTTTAGGTGGTCTTTTGCCCCAGGTAGCTGCACAATTTTCGATTGCCTTACAGAATTTTCTAGCAATGCTCACAACCTTTCCACTGAGTTAGGTAAAACAGAGATAGGTTCCTTGTATCAGTCCTTCATATAGCCCCCAGGCAGGTTAGAACAGATAAACTCAGTCATTGTTATATAAGGTCTGCTCGGCTTCCCCTAGAACCAGGGTCATGCACTGGGAAAATGGGCTGCCATTTTCAAGACTGCTGCTGAGCTGAGAGAGGGTGAGGCAAGGGTGAGCAAAAATGTCATGTATCCGGTTTTAGAATATAACTGACACGTGAGGTCCGACAATTAAGTCATGAACTTAATCATTCTAAGTGTTACATACTTCATTGCTGAATATCGTGACAGACACCTTTGAAGTACTCCCTTTGGGAAGCTATGCACTGATGTCAATAGACCCTTCAAAGCAATTTTGGAACTCTTTATGGAATGGCCATTGTGCACAATAGCACAGTGGCAAGTTCACAAACTTAGCTGTATAGTTGTCTGTGAGGTACTTTTTAGCCAGTAAACAAACAGCTGTATTGGAACACCCTCCTTACTCACCTGATCCAGCCCTCATGACTTTTTTTATTTACCTGAAGATAAAGGAAATATTGAAAGGCAGACATTTTGATTGCAGTCAGGACATCAAGGGTAATACAACAACAGCTCTGATGGCAATTCTATTAAAAAAGTTCCAAAATTGCTTTGAAGGATGGACTAAGTGTTGGTGTTGGTGCAAGGCGTCCCAAATGGAGTACTTTGAAGGTGACCATAGTGATATCAGCAATGACGTATGTAGCACTTTTTCTAGGATGAGTTCATGAACTTAAATGGCAGTCCTCATACACTATGAATGCAGACTCCTCATGCCTGTAGGGCAGTCTCCTGTTTGAAATTAAATTTCAACAGTACGTATTTATTACACATTGTTCCTTAGCTGTGCTTTCTTCCTGAGAGGAAGACAGTTGTACTGCAAGTACAGGAGATTCCTGATAAGGTACAGGCCTGATACAGATTCTATACAACCATGTCAATTCACATACATTCTCATACAAATTTTGGTAAGAGTCACCCTACATCGTGTTCTCTTTAGACAATGGTGAGACTAACATTCATAGGTTTTGGGTTTGTCATTTTGCCAAACTCATAAATTCACACTAAATGAGGCTCTACTAAAGGTAGCCAGTATTAACTCTGAGATACTTCCTAATTTTGGAAACAGAGTGTATAAAGATCATTACATTTTCAAAGCAATTCAGTGAATGTCTGCTATTATACTAGGGCTGAGTAGGAAGAAAGTAAGATTACAAGTTACACAAGCCCTGCAAGAGGTGTTAAACTGCCCAGACACGAGCTCTGAAGCAAAGGAAAGTGACTCCCATGAGCCCATGGGCTACATGGCTTAGGACAGTAACACTAGTATCCTGGTCAGCAGCCTGAACAAGGGAAAGGCTGATGCTCAAGGCTGTACTGCTAAAAGCCACAAGTTTCCATTTTTCTGAACTGAAACAAAAGACTACTGTTGGTAGTGTATCTTAGGTTTTCATTAATTTCAGAGCCCTGATAATTCCCACAGAAAAAGGGTTGAGGTATTTGTTTAGTGATAATTACATGAAGCCAAATTCCTGATGTGTTAACCAACCTGGAAAAACAAACAATTCCTGAAGGGTACAAAATTCCAACTACAAAGACTCAGAAGATGGCATATCAGTGCAAGTAATAAAAGTTTCAGTGAGAATACTGAACTTCTATTTTTGTTACAGATGCCAAGTTACACAGAATGGAGATCAAACTCATCAATCAAGGGCAGTTTAGAAGAATTTTGGTCAAAGGAATTTTAGCAAATATAAATTTAGTATGAGGGCAGTAATTGTTCAGTGGTATAATTTTTACCATCCATGTGGGACACCTGTGTTTGATTCCTGGCCAAAGCACATCAACAACACCTGTCTCTCAGTGGCAACTTATATGCTGCTATGATGTGAACATGTTTTAACAGACATTCTAGACTGAGACAGAGTAAGAAAGGCCTAGCAATGTACTTCCAAAACAATCAACCAATGAAAACTCTGTGGATCACAACAGTCAGAGCCTACTGTGCACAGGGTCACCATGAGGCAGCCACAATTAATGACAACAAGAACAAAAAAGTTTAGCTTATTTCATTATTTAAGGAAACAGAAACCTATCAGGCTTTGGTGAGGTGAGGGAAATAAATACTTTAAACTAAATTTCTGTTGCTAGAAACTTTAAAACAAATCTACAATTAAAAAAAAATGAGTAACTAGACATATTGTTTTTGCTACTATTCATCAAAAGCAAACAGGAGCTTAAATTAGAGTTAAATTAGAGTTATTCTATAACTTCTAGGAGGTAGGCAATTAAAATATTAAAGCAGGTAAAAGTTCATTTTGGAATAGACACAACTTTTATTCTCTTTATTTCATTATTTAAACATTTTATCAATTGTATGCATAAATATATATATTATGTATAAATACATGTATTAAGTACTTTAAAGAATTTTTCCCTATTCTTAAATAAAGTTCAATCCAAACCTTTGAAATATTAAATTTTTATATTGTGACCATGTATGCCAACTAGAAAACAGCACAGAATTGCCTTACAGAAAATAAATATAACAAAACAGTAACATTACTTTAAATTTACTTCCTGCTCCTTCTCTAAATAAATGGAGTAGAAGGCCAGTTATCACATTTATTTCCAGTTAATTACATGCATTTGTTTTATCTTACTCTGATATAATTTACATGATTTACCTTAAATTTTAACACCATGTTTGTCAAAAAAGTAATCAAAATTTTTGTTTTTTGTTTGTTTTTAAGAGAATTAACTTGGGAACTTATAGATAATATAAAATCAGATATCCACTCTAAGGAAAAAAATATCAGAGGGGCAGAGTCAAGATGGCAGAATAAATGCATGTCTCCCTAAATCCCTCTGGAAACGAAGAGCTGAAATGATAATTAAATGTAGCCTACTCGACAGCTAGTGAGCCCTGGGATGCGGCACGGGGCTGTTAAGTCTGACTTCATACTACTGAATGCAAAACCTCCTCTCTTTCACCAAACCCACTCTTGGTGAGCACAGGCTTGCACAGACCAAAGGTAACTCACGATTTCGATTTTTGTATCCTCTGTCTCGGCTGGCAGTCAGAATTGGGACTTGATAAGCTGCTGGTCTCAGATGCAATGCTGGTGGTATTGGAAAGCATAATTGCCAGGTTCTGAGAGTCTGGCTTTGGACTCTATACATCTTGGCTCCTCTGGCCTATCTTTCTGCCTATGCCATGTGGTAGGCATACAGATGCGCTTGTGCAGGACACCATCTTGATCCAGTGGGAAACGGAGAAGCCCAGACAGAGAGTCTGGCCAGACTTGGCTCTTAGGCTGGGAGTTGGCACCTGCCGGGGATAGAGTACTTTTCTAACAGGGAGGTGCTGTTTCACACAGTGTCGTCTGGGGCTGGGGCCCAGCAGCAGAAGCTGTGGACTCTGGGCATTTCAGTACTCTTGGCCTCTCTTTCCGGTCAGCTGGCGAGCTTGTATGGGACATCATCTTGTTTTGCTGGGAGGCAGAATCATCCATATGGAAGCCTCAGCTGGACCTAATTCCCAGGCTGGGAGGCAGTGTCTACCCAGAAGAGGCTGCTTTTCCAGCAGAAAACCAGAATTCTACAAAGTATCGCTTAGAGCTGGGGCCTGACAGCAGAAGCCAGCAGGCCAGTAGCCTTTCCTATTTTGAGCTGGTTTATAACATCTTGGGTTCAATATAGAGGTGTTTACTTTGCCAAGTGGGAAGAGGGACCTGAAAACCTGACTGACTTTGGAAGTTGTCAAATACTTTTTACTTCTCATTTTAAGATGGCCTAGAGAAACACCTGTGGTCTATCTTCACAGCATCTTTCCCAGCCTCTATTGACCCACATGAAGCCCGAAAAGCAACAAACATTGGAGAAGACGGTAACCTGGAAATCACCCATGGCATCAGAAGGCCCACAAAAGAAAACAGCTCAGACAAAGAAGCTTTTCTGAAACTATCAGAAGGTGGAAACAAAAGGATTATAGATAGAGCTCTTCTAGACCTTATACAAAATACAGCAGGGCAAAATGAAAAATTAACCAAGCTGTGGAATTTGATGGAATATCAGTACTCGGAAATCCAACAGATCAAGAACAAAATCAAAGACATAGAAACTTCAATTCAAAGCCAAGAAAACAGAGTAGAACAAATGGAAAAGTGAAATTTTGATTTGGAAGACAGAGTCACTGACTCCAGCATCTATGAGCAGAAATCAGAAAAAAGATACAAGAAAAATGAAGAAGCATTAAGAAGCATGTGGGACTCTATTAAGAAGAACAATCTACGATTAATTGGAGTTCCTGAACAGGGTGAAACACCAGAGAACACAGAGAATATTGTTGTTGAGCTGCTGACAGAAAACTCCCCAGAAACTATGAAAGAAGAGAATGTAGATATCCAAGATATGTATCGAACACCACTCAATATAGATCTCAATAGAAAGACTCTAAGACATATTATAGTCAAGCTCAACAAAATGAAACATAAGCAGAAACTCTTAAAGGCACCGAGACTCAAAGCAAAGCTAACAATCAGAGCGAAGTCCTGTAGGCTTTCGTCAGATTTGTCAGCAGAAACAATGCTTGTACAGAGACAGTGGCATCACACATTCAAAGCTTTGAACTAGAAGAACTTCCAACCAAGAATCATATCCTGCAAAACTATCTTTCAAATATGAAGATGAAGTTAAGACATTCACAGATAAACAGAAACTCAGAGACTTTGTAAAAACCAAACCAAAGCTACAAGAAATACTGAAAGAATCTCTTGGCTTGGAAGAACAAAACTGCTAACTTTGTATTTTAGAAAGACACATTATCCAAAATCCTACTCAGTTAGTGGAGGCTCCAAAAGCAATCAAAGCTTTAATACTGAAAGAAACGATCTAGTGATCACATCATGTAAACTATGATATCAACATATTACAAAGAGGGACGTACTACAGTTGTTATAGTCCTTCCAGATGGAGAGGAAGTTGACAAGACTGGTAGCAATCAAAATTGGGTTTATATATACTTTATTAAGTGGGATCATAGGGGCAGCCATAAAGCACAGTAAAGATGCAACATACCACATCAAGGAATGTAATACAGGAGTCTCAACAACCACAAAACCAACCCTGAAAAAGGTGAAAAATCAACTCACAAAGAAGAAGGTCACAGAACAGATTAATAAGAACAACAGAAAAAAACATCAACACACAAAATAAACAAATCACAATGGCAGCACTGAACACATACCTATCACTAATTACACTGAATGTGAATGGACTGAATGCTCCAGTAAAGAGACATCAACTGACATCTTGGATCAAAAGACATGACCTAAAAGAAACTCACCTTAGACTTAACGATATGAACAAACTGAAAATTAAAGGATGGAAGAATATACATCAAGCTAACAATGAACAAAGAAGAGCAGGTGTGGCAATACTAATCTCTGATAAAATCAATTTTAATGTAAAATACACCATCATAGACAAAGATGGACACTATTTATTGCTGAAAGTTTCAATACACAAGCAGGACTTAACAACATTAAATATTTATGCACCTAATATTAGAGCACCGAAATACATTGAAGAAACACTGACTACACTAGAAAAAGGAGATAGATCACTCTACAATAATAGTAGGAGACTTCAACACTCCACTCTCAATATTGGACAGATCATCTAGAAAAAAGCTCAATAAAGACCCAGAAAACCTTATTGCCACAATTAATCAACTAGACCTCATCAACATATATAAAACTTTCTGTCCATCAGCAGACAACTACACATTCTTCTCTAGTGCTCATGGAACATTCTCCATAATAGACCATGCGTTAGGACATAACGCAATTCTCAACAAAATCCATACCATCGAATTAATGCAAGGCACCTTCTCACATCATAAAGCCATAAAAGTTGAAATCAATAGCAAAAAAAACATAGAAAGTGGAACTCATGGAAACCGAACAACACCTTGCTCAAAAAACCATGGGTTGTAGAAGAAATCAAGGATGAAATCAAGAAATTCATGGATTCCAATGAGAACAAAACACTTCCTACCAGAACCTATGGAACACAGCCAAAGCAGTGCTCAGAGGTCAGTTTATCTCCATAAATGCACACATCTGGAAGGAAGAGAGAAACCAAATCAAGGATCTGACCCTACAGCTTGATCAAGTAGAGAGAGAACAATAGAGGAACCCCTCAGGCACCAGAAGAAAACAGATCATAAAGATCAGAGCAGAACTAAACAAATTAGAGAACAGAGGAACAACTGAAAACATTGACAAGACCAAAAGCTGTTTTTTTTGAAAAGATCAATAAAATTGACAAACCATTGGCTAAACTTACTAAAGAAAAACAGGATAGGAAACAAATAATCCAAGTAAGAAATGAGAGGGGAGTTGTGACAACAGATCCAATAGAAATCAAAAATACAGTAGCTGAATACTATGAAAGATTGTATTCTAACAAATCTGAACACCTAGAGGAAATGGACAAATCCCTTGATTCATATCAGCTACCAAAATTATCACAAGGTGAAGTAGAACAACTTAATAAGCCCATCACAAAGGAGGAGATTGAAAAAGTCATCAAAAAACTGCCAGCCAAAAAAGTCCGGGCCCGGATAGCTTCATTGCAGAATTCTACCAAGCTTTTAGAAAAGAGTTATCTCCAACACTACTGAGACTATTTCACAGTATAGAAAGGCATGGAATACTCCCAAATTCATTCTATGAAGCCAGCATAACCCTGCTATAAAAGCCAGGGAAAGATCCAACCAAAAAGGAGAACTATAGACCAATATCACTCATGAATCTAGATGCAAAAGACTTCAACAAAATTCTTGCCAATAGAATACAACAACATATCCAAAAAATAATCCATCATGACCAAGTTGGATTTATACCATGGATGGAAGGCTGGTTCAATATCAGAAAAACAATTAATGTGATCAGCCATGTAAGTATTACCTGATCTTGTCTACTGATGCAGAAAAGGCATTTGATCAAGTCCAACACCCATTAATCCTAAAACTCTCAGCAAAATAAGAATAGGCAGCAAATTCCTCAGTGCACTAAGGGCCTTTTATACAAAGCCAACTGCCTACATCATCCTGAATGGAGACAGACTGAAAGACTGAAAGATTTTCCCCTGAGAACAGAAACTAGACAAGGATGCCCACTCTCACTTCTCCTATTCAACATTGTACTAGAAGTTCTAGCCAGAGCAATTAGACAAGACCAAGGAGTAAAGGGCATCAGCATCGGCAAAGAACTAAAAATCTCCCTATTTGCAGATGATACAATTGTACATGCAGAGAATCTGAAAGAATCCATAAGGAAACTACTCAGAGTGATATAAGAGTTTGACAAAGTCTCAGGATACAAGATAAACATAAGTGAATCAGTAGGATTCCTTTATGCCAACAACGAGATTATGACAGAAGAAATCACCAAGTCAATACCATTTACTATAGCCCCTAAGAAGATAAAGTACCTAGGAATAAATCTAACCAGAGAAATAACAGACCTTTACAAAGAGAACTACAAACCCTTACTACAAGAAACTAGGAGAGACTTACATAAATGGAGAAACCTACCCTGCTCATAGATAGGAAGACTTAACATTGTGAAAGTGTCTATTTTACCTAAAGCAATCTACTTATATAATGCAATCCGAATACAAGTTTCAATGACATTTTTTAATGAGATGGAGGAAAAAATTACCAACTTTGTCTGGAAAGGGAAGAAGTCCTGGATAAGTAAAGTAGTACTAAAGAAGAAGAACACGTTGGGAGGTCTCTCATTATCTGAACTTAGAATCTAATATACTACCACAGTAGTCAAAACAGCCTGGTACTGGTACAAAAACAGACAGATAGATCAGCAGAACAGAATCGAGATCCCAGAGATGACACCATCTGCCTATGAACAGTTGATATTCAACAAAGGCCCTAAGACACTAAAGTGGGGTAAAAACAATCTCTTCAAGAAACGGTGCTGGCAAAATTGGATATCCATCTGCACTAAATTAAAACAAGACCCATATCTTACACCTTATACAAAAACCAACTCTAACTGGATAAAAGACCTAAATAGCAAATCTAAAAGAATAAAGCTCAGACAAGAAAAAGTAGGAACAACAATGGAAGGTTTAGTACACAGCGTAGACAGACTTCAAAATCTGTTCAACAAACCACAAGCAACAGAAGAGAAAGTAGATAAATGGGAACTATTAAGAATGAATCACTTTTGCTCATCCAAAGACTTTATTAATAGAATTAAAAGGCCACCTACAGTATGAGAAAAAATATTTGGCAACTCTATGTCAGACCAATGCCTGATCTCCATAATCTATAAGGTACTACAAGATATCAATAAGAAGAAGATAAATCATCCAATTAAGCGATGGGCAAAGGAGATGGACAGACATTTCTTTAAAGAGGAGATCCAGGTAGCCAAAAAAGACATGCAGACATGCTCATGATCATTAGCTATTAAAGAAATTCAAATCCAAACAACAATGAGATACCATCTCACCCCCAAAAAGTTGGACGTGATCCAAAAAACACAAAATGCTAAATGCTAGTGAGGCTGTGGAGAGATTGGAACTCTCTTACACTGCTGATGGGATTGCAAAATGGTGCAACGTCTTTGGAAAGCAATCTGGCGCTACTTTAAAATAATGGATATAGATATACCATTTGACCCAGTAATTCCACTGTTTGGAATATATCCTATAGAATCAAGGCCATTCACACCAACTGATACATGCACACGAATGTTCATTGCAGTGCAATCCTCAATATCAAAAAGATGGAATCAACCCAGATGCCCAACAACAGAAGAATGGATAGGTAAACTATGATATATATAGTCAATGGATCACTATGCAATGATAAAGAACAATGATGATAGCAGGAAACATCTCTTAACCTGGTTTCAACTGGAGGACATTATGTTGAGTGAAAGTAGTCAGCTACAGAAGGGCAAATATTGTATGAGACCCCTACGATAAGAACTTAAAAAGCTGACTCATGCATAACAGAAAAGTCTCTTTGATGGCTGCAAGGGTGGGGAGGGCAGGAGGGTGAGGAGGGAGGGTTTAGATTAGACAGTTGTTAGAAATTTGGCTTGGTGAAATTGGTGACAGCACACATTAGTAAGAAGATCAATATTAACAGGACTTCAACACAACTTGTGTACTCCTGCCATCTTAACCCAATATTACAAGGACAGAGTAGCTGTCCTTCTGGGGACCAAGGACTGTGCTCTCAGGGGAAATCGAGGCCAACTGGCACAACTATTGTTTTGCTAATGAGGATTCTCCACACCCCACATTGGTGAGTGGCATCTGGTGTCTTAAAGCTGCCAAGCTGCCATCTGAGGGTACAGCAAATGGTCCCAATTTACCAGGAATGGATGATTACCAAGGTCCATAACGACATAGGGACAGAGAATCCAGAAGGCAGAGACCCACGTGAGTGGGTGTCTACACTGACTTGTGACTGGAAGAATCAGATGGTGCCTGGCCACCATCAGTGACAGCCACGATGGAGCTCACAAAGTTGAGTCTCACTGGCAATACAAGAATAAATAGGAGTGCACCCTTAGATCTCCACTAAAAGACCACAACTGATGGCCCAGGGGCTTCGAGCTTCCCCTGGGAGCATGACCCCTGGCCCTGATGCTGCCCCTATCTATAAATCATAACAAAGGTCAACTTATCAGACAGCAATGGATTGGACTTCCCGATGCAGAGTCACCATATTTTGTGGGCACTTTATTGTTCCAGGCTTCTACAGGAGGTTGTCCTGTAGACCTCATACTGGAGGAAGGGGAATGGGTGGAGAGGAGAAGATAGGAGACTGTTGGCAGGATAGGGCATGTATGGAGCAGAGAGGAAGAGTGTGCTGTCACCGTGCAGGCAGAGCAGTGGAAGCTGCATACAGGTGAGCATGCAAATTTATATGGGAATGTACATTTTCATTCAATCATAAAAAAAAAAAAATGGGGAAAAAAATCTCAATGTCTAGAGTGTGAGCGAGCAGGCCATTCTACCCTAAACAAGATTTGACTCCTTCTCTGGAGAATGAATGTGGGCTGACATGGGTGATCAATGAGCATATCAAATGTTAACTTACTCTCAAACAGTTGGGTTCAGAAGGTACAATAAATTAACCGTTAGTTATTATGCGGGTATAAAATTTGGGCAAAACACCATAAAGACAAAGGTAAGTTCTTTCACAGAGGTGTATATGTAAGTGAAATTACAAAGTCTACCAATTAAGTTCACAAACTCATCCTAGAAAGAAGGCTACATACCTCACTGCTGAATATCACTATGGTCACCTTCGAAGTATGGACCTTGGAAAGCTATGGACCAATGCCAGCACCTAGTCTACCCTTTAAAGCAATTTTGGAACTGTTTTTCTGGAATGGCCATTAGAGCTGTCACTGTATTACCCTTGATATCCTGAATGTCATCAAAATTTTTTCCTTTTAATATTTTCCTTATCTTCAGGTAAAGAAAAAAGTCACTGAAGAACAGATCAGGTGAACATGGAAGTTGTTCCAATACAGTTATTTGTTTGCTTGCTAAAAATTCCCTCACAGACAACAATACAGTTAAGTTTGTGATGGCCATTACAGAAGAGTTCCAAAACTGCTCTGAAGGGCAGACTAAGTGGGGCATCAGTGCACAGCTTCCTAAGGAGAGTACTTCAAAGGTGACTATAGTGACATTCAGCAATGAGGTATGCAGCACTTAGGACAATCAAGTTCCTGGACTTAATTGTCAGACCTCATATAAGACTATACACCATGCAATAAATGCTGAGTGAAGTCTAGGCCCAGTTTTCTCATTTTGGGGGTTATGTCAGGTTAGACAGGAATTTTCCCTGGTCAGCTGCTCACTGATATAAGATCACTCACAGATCAAAAGATGTAGAAAACAATGATGTCTCTGTATACCATTCTTTCCTTTTTATAATGTAGGGAAGATTCATGTAAAGCTTCATAGTATAAGTAAACTTTGGGGTTACACCCTGTGGCAGTTTTAAAACAAGTCCACACAATTTTCAACACTTCTCCCATTGACTGGTGAAGTCTGTGTCTCTTTCTCTTGAATCTGGGCTTTATGACTAATTATCTAATATGATACTGTACCAGTTCCCTGAGCTCAGGCCTTAAGAAACTAGCAGTTTATACTTCTCCTAGGGAACTCACACTGGAATCTGGTCATCATGTTATAAGGAAGCCCAAGCATCCCATGGAGAAAAACACATGGAAAAAGAGGCTCAGTCCCCATCCCAGGCTGATCTCTGTTAATAACCAGCTATGTAAGTGAACTATCTTGGAAGGAATCTTTCATTTTTCAATTAAGCAGCCTTAGCTGACTGTGTAGAGCCAAAATAAGCTTCTTTCTCAAGCCATGCCCAAGTTGCAGACCCATGGGCAAATAAATGATTGTTACTATTTTAAGCCATTTGTTTTAGGATGGTTTGTTACATAGCAATAAATGAATGGAAACCAACAACATTCTCTCTTTCCAGCTTCATTTGTCCTTTAGTGATAATTATTTTATCTCATTTCTGATTGTAATCTTAATTTGGCAACTTTACAGTCATCCATTCACTCACTCACTCATGCACTGACTTATTTATTTATACTGTACTGGTCCTCAATAAGTAGTCCATGGGTGATGTAAACATTTAAAAGTTCAACCACTAGCTGAAAGGTTGGTGGATCAAATGCATCCAGAGGCACCTTGCCTGGCAATCTGCTTCCAAAAGGTCACAGCCTTAAAAACCCTATGGAGTAGTTCTACTCTGCACACATAAGGTCATCATGAGTTAGATCTGACTGATGGCATTGGCAACAACAGCTCTTAATATGTACTAGCTACTGTGTTTGCATAGGAATCTTGGTGGTGCAGTGATTAAAGCTCTTATCTGCCAACCAAAAGGTTGGCAGTGCAAACCTACCAGGTGCCCTGGGAGAAAGATGTGACAGTCTGTGTCCATAAAAAATTAACACCTTGGCAACCCTATGAGGCAGTTTTACTTTGTCCTTAGGGTTGCCATGAGTTGCAATTGACCTGATGACAACCAGTTTGGATTTTTGGTTCTTATTGGTTTGTAGCTTAGTTGCCCATTTTAACAATCCTATGAAGTAAGTACTATTATTATCCTCATTTTATGGGTAAATAAGCTGAAGTATACAGAGGGCCAAGGTAACATAGTTAATAAACAGAGGGGAGAAAAGCTTAAGTTTCCAGAATTTGAGCTCCTGACTGCTATGCTGCATTACTGTTCCTGGGTCTTTAATATTAAGAGATACTTAGTGGTATTTCATTGTCTGCATTGTAGTCCTCTTCTGTACTGATGTTCTCCTTGAAACTTGTGCTTTATTTGTTGAGCTTTTTAGAAGAGATTTCCTCAATTAGTCTATCCGCAAGAAAAGCCTATCAAATCCTAAGACCTTTTCTCAAATGTTACCAACTTCCTCTCGAGTACTTAACATGCACACATAGGGAAAGAAGGAAATCTGGCAATTGGACAGCTATTTTCATTTAAGTTTTAGACATAAATTACTATATCCAGAATTTAAGCAATGAAGATGGAGGAAAAGCAGACACAGTGATTAATTGCCTGATAAGCTAGATAGCTCCACCTCACTCCAACCTCTCAAACAAGCAACATCTTGAAAAGGATATAAATAACTGAGAGTAAAAACATGTTTCAAATTTCAAAAAATGTTCTTTTATCTAAGATTGTTTACGTTCTTAGGAACTTTCATATGTTGTTTATCTTATTTTCAAAGACACAGTCTCATTGGAATCTAGGCCTCAAGCCAGAAACTTAATGGGTACATAATCTTTTATGATATTTTCAAATAAAGATAAATACAAACGTATATAAATAAATGTTCATATAAATAAACAAACAAAAACTGGTGTTGTTAAGTCAATTCTTACTCATGGCAACCCCCTGTGTTGCAAAGTAGAACTGTGCTCCAGAGGGTTTTCAAGGCTGTGAACTTTTTTTTTCTTTAAAATTAACACTTTTATATTGATTGTACATTTCTTCTAAGATCTTAACATGCTTAAAGAGAGTCTTTACATAATACTGTATCTTCATTTTTGTTTATATTTTATTGTCCTTTAGGTGAAAGTTTACACAGCAAATTAGCTTTCCATTCAATAATTTATACACAAAGTATTCTGTGACACTGGTTTCAGTTCTTGCAATGTTGCCAGCAGGATCCCCATTTCCATTCTGAGTTCCTTGTTTCATTCATCCAGTTTTCTTCCCTCTTTTCTGCCTTTACAACTTTGCTTCTGGGCAAATTTTGCCCTTTTGGTTCCAAAGAATACTTTCCTCGTGGTTATTATTATTATTTATTTTTTTATAGTCCTGCCTCTTATTTGCTGAAAGGTAAACTTTGGGAGTGGCTTCAGAGTCAAGTTAGGAGGATACCTAAGCACCGTAGTCTTGGGGGTTCCTCCTGTTTCACCAGACCAGTAAGTCTGGTCTTTTGTGAATTTGGATTTTGTTTTACATTTTCTCCAGCTCAGTCTGGGACCCCCTATTGTGATCTGTGTGACAGCAGTAGATGATGGTAGCTGGGTACTTTCTAGTTCTTCTTGTCTCAGGCGAACGGAAGCTGTGGTTCACATGGGTCATAAGTCTTTTGGTTTAATCACTACCTTGCGTTGTCACTTTTCTTCACTCTCCTTTGCTCTGGTAGGAAGAGTACCAATAGTTTTAGATAGCTGCTCACAATCTCTTATGACCACAGACACTCCTTACCAAAGTAGGATGTAGAATGTTGACTTTATGAGTTATGTTATCATAGTTGACTTACACGTCCCTCAAGACTATGGAAGGCTGTGATTTGGGGAAGCAAATCAACCCTACCCCAAGGTGTTTTGAAAAAAGGTGGAATTCTTATGAAAAAGTAACAACCTAAATTAAATGAAGTTACCTTTCCACACTTGATAAAAGAAGTTAAAGCATTTTTCTAGGGGCTGGAAAAGAACTAAATTTGGGGAAAAAAACTGACCAGAGGACACAATATTTGTTACCTGTAAAGTTAATACATATTCTATTCATATTTCAAAAACATCTTTTTTAAAAAGGAAGTATTTAGAGATTTTTGTAAATTTTTCATCTTAAAAATAAAAATATTTACATAAATAATAAATTTAACAGAAAATAGCACCTTATAACTCACCAAAGTTACAGACAATGTAGAATAATGTGGGATACAGAATGAAATTCAAGGGTGGCTCATTTGGGATGATAGCAGAGTCTTTGGGCTGGACACAAGAGAACAGGGTGAGCTGGCATCAGGAACACAAGCCATATGAAGCAACTGGAAAGAGCTCAGTTGTGATGTGAAGGGAGATGAAAAGCCTCCTGCAGGCTGACTTCATTTTTGTTGAGAAAAAGATAGCATTTATTGAAAGAAGACAAAGGGATGTATGAAAAGCTACCAATAACCTTTTCTTCTTTGAGAAAAGTGGGTAGGAAAAAAGCCAGCATGCTGACTGCATTCAAACCATACTTTTCAGAGCAAAATGGCCTATGATGAAGTTTGGCCTGAGGAGCTGCCAGCCTATGGGCCTTGTGTTCTACGCACCACCAGTTATTAGAAGAAAATGCTTCACTGGTAGTAAAATAATAAACGTATTTTTTCTAAGCCAAATAACTTCAATTGAAATAGCTTTGGTTTTTGGGGGTTTTTTTAGCTTTGGTTTTTAATTCCAAGATATAGGATTTGTTTTGGTGAAGAATTTTTAGATATACTTAACAGAAAACAACTATTTAAAAATAAAAGTCACAATACTAAATATTTTAACAGGCATTAAATAATCACATCCTAAAAATCACATTAGAAGTGTATATGCATTAAAAAATAAATAAAATAAAAAATAAAAGTGTATATATGTGTATACACTTACCCCCACAAGTATATACATACAGGGAGAGAGAGAGATTATGGAAAGTCAAGCATCCATTCTTGTGATTCTGGGCATCAGAAAGCACGGCAGTGACCAAATGTGATATTTTAAAGCGTTTAACGTGAAATCTGGCAACTGTATTAACCAAGACAGGAGGAGGAGTACCCAGAAAGCACTGCCAGTTTAGAAGTACACAGTGTCACTCCAGGACCATCCACATCCATAATCTTTGTCTTTGTTCTTCTAGGAGTGCTGCTTTGTGCAGACACTGACTTTCCCTTTGGTACAGTCTTAAATATTAGAATTAGGAACTGATTATGAATACTTCCCTAGTAATATTTTCAAGTTTCTTACTGCTGAACACATGATACTAGCAGGGTAGTATCATACAGAAGTCCCTGAGGGGCACAAATGGTTAACATGGTCAGCTGCCAACCGAAAGGTTAGAAGTTCAAGTTTACCCAGAAGCACCTCAGAAGAAAGGCCTGGCAATCTACTTCAGAAAAATTAGCCACTAACAACCCAGTGGAGCACAGCTCTACTCTGACTGACACCTACTTGGTCTCTGTGAGTCAGAATCAACTCTACAGGAACAGATTTAGTGTACCTATGCTATAATACATAAATGCTTTGAATTTAATAAAAATCATTCCAATAATTTATCAAACACTGTTATTTTTTCTGTTAGTTGCCAGTGAGTCTTACTCATGGTAACCCCACGTGTGCAGAGCAGAACTGTTCCACAGGGTTTTCAGTGAGACCTTCTGAGAACTTTTGAAAGCAGACTGCCAGGTTTGTCTTCCAAAGTATTTCAGGGTGGGTTAGAATGGCCAACTTTTCAGATAGTAGTAGAGGGCTTAAACATTTGTGCTACCCAGGGACTATTATACAAAGACTACAAGACTCTAAACAAGAAAAATACTGCCAGTTTTTTGGGGCTTCTAAACTTTATTCAGGAGACAGAGCCCAGATGGCAGAATAGTCACAATCCTTCCTTCTTGTTCTCCCTCTTACAACAAAGACCAAAAAAAAAAAGCCCGAGTGAACCAACTATGTACGAAAACCTAGGAACCTTGATTATCAAAGACAAATCAGAAGAGTTAGACTAAGCAGCAAGCAGAAGGAGAGACAATTGCAGAGAAATACACAGATAGCAAGATTGCCTGCACCTTGTTAGCTGAGTCTGTGTAGCACATTAGGTGAGACAACAGCAACATACAAAGAGGAGCTCCATCACACTGGGTGCAGCCAAGCAGCAAGGAATCTGTGTATACCTACAGCACCAAGCAGGAGCAACATCAGACCTGCAAATGTTAAGTGCAAGCTTCTAATCTACTATGCAGGGCAAAATAATCACCCCCATCCCCATGCAGAGTCTCACAGCAGAGAAGTACTTCCTTCTCCTCACCCATGTGCTAGCACATTCCATGCCCAAACCAGTCTGGTAGTATTCAACAACTGTCACAATGCCTAAGCCAAGGAATCAGGGTGGGTCAGGAGGTGCTGCTCCTTTGCCCACCCACTGGCATAAGGGATCCACAAATTTGGAGCACCCTTTACCCCTTCCCAGGCCTGCATGGACTGATTCAACTTCACATGCCTTCATTATCATAAAAATGCAGAGTGTACACCTGAAGCACATGTTCAACTGCAGCAACAAAGGGGAAGCTGCAATTTCCTGACATCCGGCACAGCCATACCCTGTAAACAGGGGCCTCACCCATCCACACCAGTGACCTAAGAGCTGGTGGTACCACCCATTCCATCTAGCCACTGACAACAGGAGTCTGAGAATAAACAGTGCATTCCAGTTCCTCTAGCCAACAGCACTGGGTGCTCAAGGACTAGCTGCAATACCTCTCCATTTTCTGGTCTGGAGACAGGGACATGCCCTCTACCCAGGCACCCATGGTCAGCTGTCAGCTCCCTGCCTTATTCTACACATAGCCTCCCTATAGCAGCCAGATATCTGTGCCTTCTCTGAATATCCCTACACAGCTCTTCTCATCTAGGACTATAGAACAGGGGAGATAACAAAAACACAGAGAATCTACAAAATACACATGGTGATGAATGACCCGGACCCTGTTCCACACCCACATGAGAAAAGTGAACACACTCCTAGGCTCACACACCAGCAGCTCCTCTGACTACCTAGACACAGAATATGAGAATATCAAAGATACCAGTAACCAAAGTAGCTCACATCTGTAGTCTACTTGTGTAAATCAAAACAGAACAAAAAGCTAAGACACAGTAAACAAATATACAACAAAAAAACACAACTTACTGATTCCTTGGAAATAACAGTCAATATCAGAAGCAATTCAAGATGGCTCCAGCAAATGACCAAAATAAAAAAAAACCAGGGAATCTTCTGGCGGAAGACAATGGAACTACATGAGGTAGAATTCAAAAGACATACAGAGCTCTCCAAGATATCAGAAAAAACTCAGAACAAGCCAAGGAATCATAGACAAAGCAATAGAAAAATTCAGGAAAACAACACAAGAACAAAATGACAAAATTAACAGGCTGACAGAATTCTCAAAGAGACAACGACTAGAAATCCAAAAGTTTGACAACAAAATTTCAGAATTAAACAACTCAATAGAAGGTCATGGAAGCAAAACTGAGGCAACGGAAGTCAGAATTAGTGAGACTGAAGACAAATCCCTTGACACCAATCTGTGTGAGGGAAAATCAGGGGAAAAATTTTTTTTAATGAAGAAAATCTAACAATCATGTGGGACAGTATCAAGACTGATCAGAGTACTAGAAAAGGGGGGTAACAGAAAACAGAGAACTGTTGAAGATTTGCTGGCAGAAAACTTCCCTGATGTCATGAAAGACAAGAAGAAGATATTGATCCAAGAAGATCAATGAATCCCATACAGAATAGATCCCAAAAGAAAGTCACCAAGACATATCGTAAACAAACTTCCCAAAACCTAAGATAAAGCTAGAGTCTTGAAGCTGCTAGGGATAAACAAAAAGTCACTGTCTTAGGCTGGGTTCTCTAGAGAAGCAAAACTAGTAAAGCATATAAATAAATAGGTTTTTTATGAAGCAAATATCTCATGTTATTGTACAGGCTGGACCATTCCAAGTCTGTGGATCAGGATAGATGCTTCTTATGATCTATGTAGCTGCAAGGACCGGTGAACTCACGACCAGCAGGTCAGAGAGCAAGGTTCTTGCTCACAGCCTGTGAAAGTCAATGAATACCAAGATTGGCAAGCAGGACTGCAAGGATTCTCCTGACTCAAATAGCTGCAGGGGCTGGTGAACCCAAGATCACCAGATCAGAGAGCAGGACTCTCTCTTGCTCACAGGGTGTAAAGACTGATGAATCCCAACACTGGCAGGTAAACTTCTAGTTCAAGTCCCAAGAACTAGAGGTCAAATGAATAAGAGGCAG
Source organism: Heterohyrax brucei (assembly GCA_028571685.1). Lineage (NCBI taxonomy): Eukaryota > Metazoa > Chordata > Mammalia > Hyracoidea > Procaviidae > Heterohyrax > Heterohyrax brucei. The sequence goes on from CM053146.1 coordinate 21,602,749, forward strand.
CTGCAGGATCCAGAGAAGGCAAAAACCAGAACATCCATTTACATTCTGACGCAGGACACATTCCCAAGGAAACTCCCCTTCAACTGATCTCAGATCCTTCATGGAGATGATTACATTCAAATGCTGAGAATCACTGCCCATTCAAGTTGACACACAATCTTAACCACTATAGTCACTTGCAAAGGAGAATCAGTAAGACTAAACATGACTACTCAGCAAAAACATGCAAGCAACAAGGAAACAAGTGACACACATAAAGCCATGAAGGAAAAAACTGCCAGCCAAGATTATGTCAAACAAAATTGTCTTGCAAATATGATAGCAAAATTAGATATTAGTGGATAAACAGAAGTTAAGGGAATTTTTAAAAACCAAACAAAAGCTACAAGAAATATTAAAGGGAGTCCTCCACTTACAGAACCAACAATTTCAGACAACAACCTAAAACTAAAACATAGGCTAGATCAACCAGTTATCAATCTGGATAAGGAATTCACAAAAAACAAATAAAAACTGAAAGACTGAAAATAGAGAACCAACTATGGCAACGTTAAAGCAAAAGGGAAAGAATAAACAGTGAACTTACAGAACTTCCATACAGTGGGAAAGTTAAGGCAATACCAAGAAATAAAAGATTGATTTACATGTAAGAAAACAAAGGTAAATTTCAAGGTAACCTACACATCAAAATAAAAATTGAGAGAAGTAAAACATAAAGGCTCAGCAAACACAAAAAATAAAAAATAATGAAAAAGATGAAACAAAGACTGTTAATGTTTCACACATACACACCCCACACACATCAGAAGGACAGCAGTAAACTCGGACATATCAAGTAATCACACTGAATATAAATGGCCTAAGTACACCAACAGGGAGACAGAGAGTGGTACAGAATGGCTAACCTCCCCCAAACCAAAACCAAAACCAAACAAATCACTGCCGTCAGGTTGATTCCAACTCATAGCAACCCTATAGAACACAGTAGAACTGCTCCAGTTTCCAAGGTGTGCCTGGTGGATATGAACTGCCGTCTTTTTGGTTAGCAGCCATAGCACTTAGCCACTACACCACTAGGGCTTCCACAGAATGGCTAAATTTTATTTAGTTTGTTGAGAATATGCACAGCAAAACACACCAATCTGAATAGTTTTTACATGTATAATTTAGTGACGTTGATGACATTCTTCAGAAACCCTGATGGCACAGTGGTGAAGTGCTACAGCTGCTAATTAAAGGTTGGCAGTTCAAATTCACCAGGCTATCATTCTTACCTCCCTTTTCTGAGTTTTTCTTCTCTCATTAACATAATCTCACTGCCCCTTAAGGTAACTAATCTTTTGAACTGCTGTTGTCAGTTTGATCCCATACAGACAGTTCTTAAAAGATAATATTGCTCAAGGCAGACCTATTTTACTACTAAAGTTAAACTACCATTTGGTTCTAAGATGATTTCAGTAGATACTCTTGGTTTAAGTTTTAAAGGATATTTCAGGGCAATAGATTCAGGGGTTCATCTGTTCCACATAGTTCTAGAAAGTCCATGAGAATTGAAAATTCTGTTTGACATTTCCCCCCTTTTGATCAGGACTCTTTAATCAAAATGTTCCATAGTTATAGCCAGTCACCATCCAGTTCTTCTGGTCTTCTGACAAAAGAGACAGATGTTCAGATAGGCAATGTGCCACACATTCTGCATCCTCCTCCTATTCCTGACTCTCTGCTACTCCAGTCAACAGAGACCAGCAGTTGTGCACTGGATGAGCACTTGTGAGCTTTCTTAAAAGCATAAGACCCCAGGCACTATACAACAAATTTAGGAAGCAGAATAGAAGCACTGAACACATTACTAGGCCAGTTAACTGGCACGTGCCATGAAACCATGACCCTAAACCTCCAACGCAAGGAATCAACTCACATGAGGTGTTTTGTTGTACATAAGCAGTGTCAGCAGCTACTCTTTGTTGTTGTTGTAACTATACCTATCACATTACTTTTTTTACTAGTGTACAACTTACTGTAATTACAATAATTGGCTGTGCAACCTTACCCTTACTCTATACAATTTTTCTGTTGCTAAACACCTCTCTCCTCTCTCCCTCCCACCTTGGTAACCACTAATAACCTCTGGTCTTTATACATTTTCCTTTCCTTGTCTTTTTATATAAGTGAGCTCATAAAACATTTGTCCTTTTGCAGCTGGCTTATTTTGCTCAGCATAATGTCTTCAAGCTCTATAGCACACATGTATCAAGACTTCATCTCTCCTGCTGGCTGAGTAGTGTTCCACATTTTTTTATCCATTCATCTATTGATAGGCATTTATGTTGTTTCCACCTTTTGCCTATTTAGAATATTGCTGCAATGAACACTGATATATATGAATCTTTGAATCTCTGCATTCAAGTTTTTGGGGTATATATCTAGCAGTGAAATTGCTAGGATGTATGAGAGTTCTATTTTTGGTTTTCTGAGTGTTGTGGATTGAATCATGTCCTCCTCAAAATGTGTATTGACTTGGCTAGCCTGTGATTCCCAGTGTTGTGTGACTGTCCACCATTTTGTCGTCTGACGTGATTTTCCTACGTGTTGTAGATCCTGCCTCTATGATTGCTACTTACGTTAATGAGAGAGGACTGAATCTACAAGATTACTGTCATAGATTGACACGGCTTGGGCCGGGATTCTGCGGTTACTCTCCATTTTGTGATTTTCCTATGTGGTAAATCCTAATCTCTGCCTGTGGTTAGCAGACTCAATTACATTAAAGAGGATTAGAATGTGACTGCAACACTCTTGCCAAGGTCATCTCCCTGCTCCAGTGTAAACAGAGTTTTCACGAAGCGTGGCTTGCACCACCTTTTATCCTATAAGAGATAAAAAGAAATGGAAGCAGAGAGGAGGAACCTCATTACTACCAAGAAAGCAGCAGCAGGAGCACAGCACAGCCTTTGGACCTGAGGTTTCTACACAAAGATGCTTCCTGACCAAAGAAAGACTGTTGCAACACAAGGACCTTCCTCCACAGCTGACAGGGCGCACTTTCTCCTGGAGCCAGCATCCTGGATTCAGACTTCTAGCCTACTGGACTATGTGAGAATAAGCTTTCCTTTCCTAAAGTCACCCACTTGTGCTATTTTCTGTTGGAGAAGTACCAGATGACTAAGACAATTAGGTTGTGTCTTCAATCAATAAAAGGTGGTGCAAGCCACGCTTCGTGAAAACTCTTTTGTATCTCAAAAGAGAAAAGTGAACAGCCAGCCAGAGGGTCCTCATTATCAGCTAGCAAGAAGAACCAGGAGAGCAGGTATCCTTTGGACCTGGGGCCCTGTGCTGAGAAGCTCCTAGAGTAGGGGAAGACTGATGCCAACAATCTTCCCTCAGAGCCAGAGAAAGAAAGCCTTCCCCTGAAGCTGACATTCTGAACCCAGACTTCTAGCCTCCTAAACTGTGAGGGAAGAAAATTTTCTTTGTTAAAGCCATCCACTTGTGGTATTTCTGCTATAGTAGCACTAGAAGATTAAGATGCTAAGGAACCGCCACATTGTTTTTCACAACAGCTGCATCATTTTGCATTCCTAACAGCAATGCATTAATGGTTCCAATTTCCCCACATCCTCACTGGTATTTGTTATTTATTTATTTTTATCACAGTCATCCTAGCGACAGTGAAGCAGCATCTCCCGGTGGGTTTGATTTGTATCTCTCTTCATGTGTTTGATGGCCATGTGAATGTCCTATTTGGTGAAATGTCTATTTAAGTCCTTTGGTCACCTTATGATTATTTGTCTTTTTGTTGTTCAGTTTTCAAAGTTTTGTACACATATTGGTTACCAGATTATTTTTGGACATATGTTTTCCAAAGATATTCTCCCCATTGGTAGCTTGTCTTTTTACTCTTTTTTTTTTTTTTGGTGAAGTCTTTTGATAAGCAAAAGTTTTCAATTTTCACGAGGTTTCATTTATTTATACTGATATTGCATTAGATAATCATACTCCACTGGTGAAACGTAGGCTTGACAGCATTGCCCTTGCTTATTCTTCTAATAATTTTATTGATTTAATTTGTACAGTTAGGTCCTTAACCCATTTTAAATTTGCTTTTGTGCCTGATGTGAGGCATGGATCCTGTTTCATTTTTCTGCCTGTGGAAATCCATTTTATTTTTATTTTTCTCCATCAAGTGGACTTAGCAGGCTTGTCAAAACTCAGTCGCCCATAGATGTGTGGTTCATTTCTATGGCTTCAATTCCATTCCATTGATCTATGTGTCTGTTGTTATACCAGTACCAGCCTGTTTTGATTACTGTGACTACATAGTGAGTTTTACAATTACAAAGTATGAGTCCTCTATTTTGTTTTTCTCTTTCAGTACTGTTTTAGCTATTCAGAGCCTCTTGCTATTCTACATAAAATTGAGTATCAATTTTTCTACTTCCATAAAGAAGGCTGTCAGAATTTCTACTGGGGTTGTGTTGAATCTATAGATGGATTTTTTTAAAAAGACATCTTAACAATATTAAGTTTTCTAATACACGAACATGGAACTTATTTAACCTCCTTCAGTACTGTTTTATAGTTCTCATTGCATAAGTTCTTCATGTCCCTGGTTAGGTTTATTCCTAGGTATTTCATTCTCTTAAATGCTACTGTAAATGGAATTGTTTTCCAAATTTCCCTTTCAGATTTTTCATTGCAGGTGTATGGAAACCCAACTGATTTTTTTGTTGACCTTGTATCCTGCAGCTTTGCTAAATCCTTTTATTAACTACAGAAGTTTTTTGGGGCCTATTTGGATTTTCTATATATATGATTATATATCCATGAAAAGAGATAATTTTACTTCTTTTCCAATTGAGGTACTATTTTTTCTTTTTCTTGTCTTACTGTTCTGCTAGGACTTCTAACACAAAACTGAATAGAAGCAGTGACAGCAGACACCCTTGTCTTGTTCCAAATTTCAGGTGGAAAGGTCTCAGCCTTTCTCCATTAAGTATAATGTTGATTCTTGGCTTTTCATATATGCCCTGAATAGTAGCAAGGGATTTTACTTCTTTTCCAATCTTCTTGAGGGTTTTCATTGAGAAATGGTGTTGGGTTTTATCCAATCCTTTTTCTGCATCCCTAGAGATAATTATATGGTTCTTTTCCTTTGTTCTATTGATGTGGTGGTATTACATTGATTGATTTTCCATTGTCGAACCATCCTTGTATTCCTGGAAAAACATCCCACTTGGTTATGGTGTATAGCTCTTTTAATATGCTGCTGGACTTCATTCGCTAGTATTATGTTGAGGATTTTTGCTGCTGTATTCTTAAGGGATACCGACCTGTAGTTTTCATTTTCTGTGGTGTCTTTGTCTTTTCTGAGTATCAGTGTTACGTTGCTTCATAGAAGGAAAAATTAGGGAATATTCCTTCCTTGTCTATTTTTGGAAGAATTTAAATAGTATTCACATCATTTCCTCTCAAAATGCTTGGAGATGTGACCAGGGAAGCCATATGAACCAGGACTTTTTGTTGTTTCTAGGACGTTTCTCATTCAGTTCAATTTCTTCACTTGTTATGAGTCTGTTGAAAATTTCTGTTTTCTCTTGAGTAATTTGGGGTAGGTTGTGTGCTTCTAAGAATTTGTCTGTTTCATTTATGTTATTCAATTTGTTGCCAGACAGCAGTCAATTCTCCTATTTCTATCAGGTCAATTGTAATACTTACTTTTCATTGTTTTATTTTTTATTTTGGTTATTTCCATCTTTTTACTTCCTTCTTTTTTCAGTCTAGCCAAAAAAAAAAAAAAAAAAAAAAACCCATTGTCATGAAGTCAATGCTAACTCTTATGAGTCTAGTTAAAGGTTTGTCAATTTTCTTATTCTTTTCAAAGAACCAACTTCTGGTTTTATTGACTCTCCTTATTGTTTTTCTGTTTTTGATTTTATTTATTTATGCTCTGATCTTTACTATTTCCTTTCTTTTGGTAAGTTTACGTTTTCTCTTCTCTTTCTGGTTCCCTAGAGTTGTTGAGTTAGCTGTTAATCTGAGATCTTGCTTCTTGTTTATGCAGTCACTTATTGATACGAGTTTCCCTCTGAGTACTGCCTTCACTACATTTCATACATTTTGACATATTGTGCTTTTGTTGTTATTTAACTCTAAGAAATTTGTGATTTCACTTTTGATTTCTTCCTTGCTTGACCCACTGGTAATGTAAGAGGGTGCTTTTTAATTTGCATGTACATGTGTATTTTTCTGATTTTATTTATTTTTTTTTTTTGTTTTGTTGCTGATTTCTAGATTTACTCTGTTGTGGTTAGAGAAAATACTCTGTACTATTTTAACTTTTTTCTTATGACCTGCTGTGTGACCTAAAATGGAATCCACCCTAGAGAAAGACCCACGTGCACTAGAACTGAATGTATACTGTGCTGTTTTGGAGTGGAACATTCTATATATGTCTGTTGTTTAGTTGGTGCACACTGCCATTCAGACCCTCTGTTTCCCTGTTTATCTTCTTTCTAGATGTTCTGTTCAACATAGAAAATGGTGTATTAAAGTCTCCAACTATTATTATAGCACTATCTATTTCTCCCTTCAATTCTATTAGTATTTGCTTTATATATTTAGGTGCCCCAAGGTTGGGTGAGTATACATTTATGATTGTTAAATCTTGATTAACTGACCCTTTATCACTTTTGATAGATTCTATAATAAAATCTAGTTCATCAGACATTAAGATTGCCACCCCAGCTCTCTTTTGGTTATTATTTGCAAGGGTTATTTTTTTCCACGTTTTCACTTTTAACTTCTTTGTGTCCTCGGGTCCTTGTAAACAGACTACAGTCGGATCACGTTTTTTGTATTTTTTAAATCCATTCTGTCACTTTGTACCTTTTAATTAGAGCACTTAGTCCATTTAAACTCATTGTATTTATTGTTAAGAAGTGACTTCTGCCATTTTGTTATTTGTTTTGTGTGTCATAATCCCTCTTTGTCTTTGTCCTTTAATACTGCTTGCTTTTGTGTTTTCTTCACTTATTGCTATGAAACTTTTTTCTCTTCTCCTTTCCTTTTGCATATGTTTTATACATATATTTTGTAGTGCTTACCATGACTATTACATTTAAGTGTTTGTATTTACAATATCCTATAGTAAATTGGTACCAACTTAATTTAGGTCACATACAAGACATTCTATATGTACACCATTCCTCTTCGCGCATTTTTTTTGTTATCTTTATACTTCATGTGCCCTGTAAATAACTAAATGCATCTTTATATTTCACGTGCCCTGTATCATAACTTTATCCTTGCCTTTTAAATATTTGTCATTAAAAAACACGAAGGACAAAACATTTAGAACTATCGAGCATGAACACTTTATCAGTCCGTATATTTATCCACGCATTTTCCCTTATCAGGGATCTTTCTTTTTATGTATAGCTTTGAATTAGTTTTTAGTGTCTCTTCCCTTCCATCTACAGAACAGTCATTAATGTTTTTTTAGGGATGGTGTGAAGGATATGAACTCTCTCGGCTTCTATTTGTCTGGGAATGTTTTTTAATTTCACAATTATTCTTGAAGGACAGTTTTACTGGGTATCATATTCTTGGTTGAATAGCTTTCTTTCAGCACTTTATATCATTCCATTGTACTCTGTCCTGTAATGTTTCCGATGAAAACTGGAAACTGAATCTTATTGGAGATCTTTTGTGACTGTTTGCTTCTCTCTGACTACTTTCAGGATTCTCTAATTTTTGACAGCCTATGATGTGTCTTGGCATAGTTCTCTTTGGGTTTTTCCTGCTTTGGGTTCTTTGAGCTCCTTGGATTTGTAGACTTAATTCCTTCATTACACTGGGGGAAATTTTCTGTCATTATTTCTTCAAATATTCTTTCTGTCCCTTTGTCTCTCATCTCCCTCTGGAATTCTCATGATGTGTATATTATGTTTCTCCTTATTGAGCGATAATTCCACTGAAATGTATTCCGTTTTCTTGAGTCTCTGTTCTTGTTGCTCTTCAGTATCTGTAATTTTAACTGTCTTATCCTGTAATTTGCTGATTCATTTTTTCTGCCTGATCAAATTTACTGGTAAATCCTATTGTGTTTCTCATCTCAGTTACTGTCCCTTTCAACTGTATTATCTTGTTTTTAATTCTTATTTTGTTCTTACATTGTGTCATGGATTGAATTGTGTCCCCGCAAACATAGGTGCAGCCCTGTGGCTGGCCCATGATCCCCTGTGTTCTACAATTGTCCTCCATTTTGTGATTTTGCATGCTGTGTGTTAAAGGATTAGGATGGGACTGTAAATCCCTTTATAAGATCATCTCCCCATTCCACTGTAAAGCGAGTTTCCCTGGAGTATGGCTTGACCCCTCTTTAATCCTTTCGTTCTTCAAGAGATAAAAGGAAAGGAAAGCAGACAGAGAATTGGGAACCTAACACCATTAAAAAAAACAGCTTCAGGAGAATGTGTGCTTCAGACCTGAGGTTCCTGTGCCAAGATGCTCCCTGGACAAAGACTGATGCAATATCAGACTTTCCTCCAGAGCTGACAAGGGGAAAACCCTTCCCCAGGAGCGGACATCCTGAGTTTGGACTTGTAGCCTACTGGACTGTGTAAGAATAAACCTTCCTTTGTTAAAGCCATCCACTCTGTGGTATTTCTGTTAGAACAGCACTAGCTGACTAAAACTAAAAATTGTCTGTTTTCCCTTGGTTCTTTAATTATGTTTAATATTGTTGTATTCTTTTTTTTCTTCATTGTTTAGTCATGCTTAGATACACTTTCACTCCTTCTGGGATGTTCACTTGGATGTGCCATTGTTTCTCTGTTCTTTGTGTATCTTGTGATATTTTTTGTTGCAGTTTTCAAATTTGAGGGTGATAACTTTCTCAGTTTCTCCAGTATTTGGTATTTTTGCTTGCACTACTTTCTGCAAGAAACTCTTAGGTGGGCAGAGCCTTTGACCTTTGCTTACTGTTTCCTCTTCTTCTCTGTGACAGTTCCTTTTCTGTCTGCCTGTTTTAACTGGGATTCAAAAGTTCCAAATCTTATTTTTCAGTTTTTAATGTCTCCCAAACATACCAGAGAACACACTGGTTAGTCTCTCCACCACTGGGTCCCACCATTCTGGCAAGATATCATGTACTAATGAATGTGTCCACCAGGGGGTGCAGTCCCCTCTCTTTGGTTCTAACTCTTCTGTTTCTGCAGTCACATTTTTAGTCGGAAAATCCACATCCAGCAAGCCCCTGTGAGCACTGAGTGTTGCCCTCTGGCCTTGCCGGAGGTTTCCTTCACATTCTGCAGGGGCTGCTTATGTCTGAGACGGCATTCAGGAAAAGTATAGGCAGACCTTCTTCCATTTCAGGAGAAGGAGGAACTGGCACTCCCCAGAAGGACCTCTTGAGACATCTGTCTTGGTTTCAGGGCCTCAACAGCCAACTGCTGGCTGGGGGGATAGTCTCTACTTAGGTGACCCATCTCCTAAGTTCACTGTAGGTAACCATCCGTAGGAGTTTGCATCAGTTCAGCAGTTGAGAGTTACCAGTTGGAGGAGGTATAATCACACCCTGAATGAAACCCCAAGTAGATCTGCCTTGTTGCTATCAGAACCCACCCTGATGTATGCTGGCTGTGGCCCCCATCTGAGATGTCTGCTTTCTGGTATACAGCACTCCTTGTCAGAAGTCTTCAATGCCAACTCAGAAGTGTAGAAGACAGACCCAAAATGATGCCCAGGGAGGTCTGTCCTGTTGGTTTCAGAGCTATACAGTATACAGTGACGCAAGCACTGTGCTGATTAGGTGACCAGACTCCACTGTAGGGGCTTTCTGTAGCAATTTACAGCTTACTGGCAACCAATAATATCCAGATGGGGCAAGAGGTGTCACACCCGGTCAGATCCCCACGGAGGTCTGCCTTGCTATCAGATTCCCCCGGCAGATTTCTGGCTGTGAGTGTAGCCTCCATTCACAAACCCTGTCTCCTAACACAAAACAACCTCCGCCAGCAGATCTCACTGCCAACTAGAAATGGGAGCAGACTGAATTAACTGATTCCTAAGGAGGTTTGTACTGTTGGTTTCAGAGGCCAGAGCTACAGTGTAGCCAGAGAAGCAAATAAAGTACTGACTACGAGAGCAGACATCATTGCTGGGCTCTTTTGTAGTAATTCACAGCAGGCTTGCAGGTGACAGTGTCTGGGTGGGGGAAGGGCTATCACGCTCTAAATAGCCCTCCAGGAAAGTCTGCCTTGTTGCTATCAGAGCACCCTGTAGAGGATGTTGGCTGTGGCTGTAAACTTCACTAAAGACGACTGCTTCTTAGCACATGGCAGCCTCAGTCAGAAGTCTTCAGCACTGACTGAAAGGGGGCAGTCTGTTAGGGCAGTCTGCTCCCACTTCTAGTTGGCTGTGAGGTCAGCTGGCGGAGGTTGCTTTGTTGGGAAGCAGGAGTTGTGAGTGGAGACTGCACTCACAGTGAGAAATCTGCCAGGGGAATCAGATAGCAATGCAGACCTCCATGGGCATCTGACCAGGGTGTGACACCCCTTCTTCTCACCTGGGAATTGTTGGTTGCCAGGATGTTGCCAGCTGCTACAGAAAGCCCCTACAGTGGAGTCCGGTCCCCTAGTCGGCACTCTACTTTAAGATAAGAACTGACTCCTTGGGAGGTTTGTCCTATTGGTTTCAGAGGCCTGTGCTATGGGTTGTAAAGGAAGGCAAGTACAGTGTTGACTATGACAGCAGAACACTGCAGCAGCTTTCTCTAGCAACTTGCAATAACTAGGCTGAAAACTGACAGTGTCTGTGTGGGGGTGGTGCTGGCATACTCCAAACAAATCTGCAGGGAGGTCTGTCTCAGTGATTGGGGACAGAAGCTTGGGGATCTGTCTCTTTGTATAGAAGCAGGTGGGGCCACTACCCCAATTCATAGCTTCCAGCAGCCCACCTGGCTTGAGAAGGGTCAGAGATGGTGGAAGAAGTGATTTTCTTTCCATATGTAACTCACTGTTGATTTGTTGACTCTTGTCTGTCTGCAGTTTCCTGCTGCTGTCTTCTGTTCCCTGATTCAGAGTCCCTCAAAGCCATGTAGCTTTTCTTTATATTTCTTGTATTTGCAGGGGTGGGTCAGAAGAACAGTTTGTTTATGCTGCCATCTTCCCAGAATTAAAAACTACTGCATCTATAACTACTGCTGCTTGTACACATACTGATTTGTTTTAGGTGTCCATTATAAATTTGTGCCTCTCTATCCCATTGCCTATGTAGAACAGTTGAGCAATTTTCCAAATAAAATCTGTACAAAATCTAAAGGAGAAAAACAGTATTACAATTTTCAAACTATGCTTAAGAAAATCGTTATTGGCTTTCCCCATTTTAGGCTTTTTGATCTTTCGATTACTTTCTCCAAGACTGAAGTCTAAACTGGACTCAACTGCAACACGCAAGGCTGTCGGAGCAGCAACTCTATAGAAACAAGATAGAACGGTGAAGACGAGGGGGCAGAAGTTGGTTAAAGGAATATGAGAAGTACAGGATAGAAAGCAGGAGTGTGCTGTTACTGGGCTGGGAAAGCAGCTAGAGTTGCAGAGAGGTTTGTGTATGCAGTTTTGTATGACTAATTGACTTGGATTGTAAACTTTCTCTTAATCACAATAAAATACTATTAAAAAAAAGAGTGAATTCTGGAAAGAAACATTTTGTGAGAAAACTCTTTTTTTTTTGGAAATGTTGCTTTTTTTTTTATTTAATATGACTGAGTGAAAATGTACATTCCCGTATAAATTTACGTGCCCACCTATATGCAGCTTCCACTGCTCTCCCTGTCCGGTGACAGCACACTATTCCTCTCTGCTCCATACATGTCTCATCCTCCCAACAGCCTCCTTTCCCTTCCTCTCCACCCACTCTCCTTCCTCCAGCCAGAGGTCAGCAGGATGATATCCTATAGATGTACAGAACCATACAGTGCATCCAATATATGGTTACTCTGCATTGTCAAGTCCAATCCATTCCTGTCCAAAGAGTGGACCTTCATTAAGATTTATGGGTAAGGCAGTATCAGTGCTGGGGGCCATGCTCTCAGGGGAACCCTGAAACCGCTGGACCATCAACTGAGATCTCCTGAGAAAACTTTTTTAAAAACAAAAATGTAGATCTTCATTTCAAAGTTTCTTTTGTTGAATAAATCAAGTTGGCACTCACTTCTGCTTACTAACACAGGTCCCTATGAGTCAGGGATGGGTTGATGTTTTTCCTGCTAAAATTTGTAAACAGACTGAGTCAAGATGAGTAATTAGATCAATACTAGCTTGGCAAAGGGATGTTAAATGAAAGAAATTTTAACAGCAAAATACGGGAGAATTTTTCACACAGGAAAATTTCAGGATGTTTTTAAGTACAGTGATTGTTTTATTTGCATGTCAATTTTGAAAAATAAGCTCATATCTGAGTGAGGGCTTAAGTAAAGGACATGTATGTTGATGAGTTCAAGCCACCTCTGCCAGATTGTTCCCATAAAAAATGCTGCTGTGCGTGCGAATCAACTTTGAGTTTTGAACACACAGAAGTAGCCCCCAAATGCAACATAAGTGCTATTAGGCTGGCGATTCAAATCTACCCAGGGGCATCACAGAAGACAGGCCTGGCTTCTGTACAGATTACAGCCAAGAAAACCCTATGGCACAATTCTGCTCTGTCACACCTGGGGTCCCTATGGGTTTGGTTGTTGTTACTGCTGTTTTTAGCATAAGTAGGGAGTATATATTTTCTTTAACATGCTAAAAATGTGTATCTGAGAAGGGATGACTTCAAACAATCTTTCTGAAGATCAATTCTAAATCTTCTCCTGACATTTAGTACAAACATGTAAGTGTCCATACAGGGAAGGGTGAGGTTGTATTTTGTCTACAAGACCCTTTAGGACAATGAGGTATTACAAAATTTAACAAAACACGACGATTAGATTTGTCTAGTTATAAAACATGGGCCAACCTAAAGAAGGGAAAGAGCTGAGAGTTGTCTACCCAGCCATGATGCTGTGTTAGATTTACAGATGTTGGGCAGCAATGGGAATGCAACTTCCTGTTATTTACAGAAGCTGCCAGAATATATTTTACAAGATCTTAAGCCACCAAAGTTGTTTATAGGTATTTGGCAGGTGTCCACATGGAATTTTAACTCAGTAAGGAAATTTACAACAACTGAATCCAGCCAAGGACAATTTAATTGATGGTTATATACAAGCCCGTTACATGACCTTGTGGAAAAATGTACTGAGATGCTATCTAGTCCCAGAAACAACCCCAAAGTAAGAAAAAAACTTTAGTGGTGTTAAACACAGATCCTACAACATCTGGCAATTCTGTCCAACTCAGTTTCTTTGGAATCTACTATTGTGCTCTCCAATTGCCTTTGTCCCTCTCCATAAAGCAGTGTTTCCTTTTTAATTCTAGAAACAGTGGTTCTACTCTGACATATAAAAGTGTAAGTCCCACGGGAACCCTCATCCATCGCTAGTAGGAATGTAAACTGGTGCGGCTGCTTGGGAAAAGAGTCTGGCAGATCTCCAACATGTAAAACCTATAGTTATCATCTTGTTGTTATTAGGTACTGTGGAGTTGATTCTGACTCTTAGCAAACCATGGGACAGGGTAGAACTAACCCACGAGGTTTTCTAGATTATAATCGTTACAAGAGCAGATTGTTGATCTTTTTTCCTGCAGAGTCACTGGGTGGGTTCAAATCAGTAACCTTTTGATTAGGAGCTGAGGGCTTAACCACTGCATCACCAGGGCTCCTTACAGTTATCATATGACCCAGAAATTCCACTGCTAGGTATGTACCAGAGAAGCAAAAACATATGATGTCTAGCAATTAAGTCCGCAAACTTAACTATTCCAAGTGCTACTTACTTCATTACTAAATTACTGAATACCCCTTCCAAGTACTCCCCTTAGGAAGCTACGCAGCTACACCAGCACCTAGTCCACCCTTTAAATCAATCTTGGAACTCTTTCTGGAATGGCCATTGTGCATGGTCGCATGGTGGCAAGTTTACAAACTTCATTGTATGCTTGTCTGTGAGGGAGGTTTCAGCCAGTGAGCAAATAACTGTATCAGAACACTCTCCTTACCTGATCTGGTCCCAGTGACTTTGTCTTTACCTGAAGATAAAGGAAATGTTGAAAGGAAGATATTTTGATAAGATTCAGGACATCAAGGGTTATACAATGACAGCTCTGATGGCCATCCCAGGAAGAGTTCCAAAATTGCTCTGAAGGGTGGACTAGATGCTGGCATCACTGCATAGCTTTCCAAAGGGAGTACTTCTATATTCAGCAATGAGTATGTAACACTTATTTTCTAGGAGTTCACGAACTTAATTGTCAGACCTTGTATGTTTATTCAAAAACATATACACAAAAGGTCACTGCAGTATTATTCCCAATAGCCTAGAGAGTAAAAGCAACTCAAATATCTACCAACTGATAAATGAATAAACAAAATGTGACATATCCAAAGGAACAGGATATTAACCAAAACCCACTGCCAGTGAGTCGATTCCAACTCATAGTGACATTATGGGACAGAACAGAGCTTCCCCCATAGAGTTTCCAAGGACTGCCTGGTGGATTGTGACTGTCTGGTGGATTCTGACTGCCAAACTTTTTGGTTACCAACAATAACACTTAACCACTATGTTACCAGGGTTTCCAATGGGATATTATTACTCAGTCATAAAAAAGAATGAAGTACTGATACATGCTACATTAAGATAAGTGAAAGAAGCTCACTCACAAAAGACCACGTGTTATATGATTCATTCACATGAGATTGCAATTGCTTAGCAACTGCTTAAGGTCAGGGTACAGGATGGGTAAGGGGATGATAACTACAGGGTGGTCTTTTTGAGGTGATGAATGTGTTCTAAAATTGACTGTGGTGATGGGTCTACAACTGTGTGACTATGTTAAAAACTACTGAACCGTTCATTTCAAATTAGTGAATTTTAGGGTATGTGAACCATACCTCAATACTGTTTTTTTTTTTAAGTATCAGGGTCATGAGAAGGAAGATGCTCTTACCTTTAAACCCACAGCCAGGCCTTCATCTCAAGCCCTGTTTCATGACTCTCTGTGGAACTGCCATAGGGCCACCCTTCCCAGCTTATTCACAGCCCTCACAGCTACTTTGGGGGCTTTGCACAGCCCCCTCAGCTGGGTGTTGGAACCCCACTCTCAACTTGGTTGGCCAGCCCTCCCCTTCTAAGCCTCTTGCAGTGATTTTTCCATATGTCATTAATGTGTGAGCCCAAATGGATGAATCTTACTTACAGATTCTTTAGTCAAAAATATCTTTAATATTAGTAAGTGCTAGTACAAAGAACTAACTATATGCTAGGCACTGTTCTGATTACTATTAAATATTGAAAATATTATTAACCATCAATGCATCCTATTTTAACTCATGCAGTCGTCAGACTGAGTCAAAACAGCGGTAGGTACTATTGTTAGCTATACTGTACTGATGAGGATACTGATAGGCATAAAGAGGTTGTCATTTCCAAGATTACACAGCCATTATGAAGCAGAGCCAAGACTGGAATCCAAGTAAAGTGGTCCCAGACCCTTGGGGTCTGTGATGTTAGACAACGCTGCATGGCCTTATCCCTTCCCAGGTTCCTTTCGAAAGTCCTCACAGGCTAGGCAGGTAACATAAACGAGAGGACAGACATCAGTGTGGGGTGACAGAGAGTGATGGGGACTGTGGTGAGCTGGGAAGGACATTTCCCTCTCAAGGGGGCAGCTTTAACTCATTCCCAGCTGAGCTGATTGTGGCCATGCAGAGAACGTTGACCTAGTATTGCTGGCTGATCCTCCACTCCATTTTTAAAAGAACTGAAAATCCAAAATTTTATCTGAAGTATCTTGATTTTTTTAAATGTTGGCAGCTAATTTAAATGTTTAGATAAAACAAACTACTACCAGGTGGGCTGGGGCTCAATTAAATCAGAGGTCACAAAACAGTAGGTCAAATGTAGAATGGATGGATGGATGAGTGAATCAATGAGAGACAAAGCCATGACAAGCTGAGAATTAAAAAAAAAGTCTTCTATAGGACTTGAAGATTTACAACCCATTGCCGAACTCACTCTCAGCAATATAAAAATGCCTTAGAGAATCATCCAAGGCTTTAGACTTTCCATAGGAGGTAGAAATGGAAAGACAGGCTCAAGAGCTAAGGAGAGCAGAATAAGGCAGTGCACTCTGAAAACAGAGTCAGGCGTCCCACCTCCTAAAGACAGAGGGACAGATGGATCCCAGCAGATGCTAACCTGGAGTTCTCCTACAAGAAAGTGGTGCTGTCAAGTCAATTCCAACTGATAGTAACCCTATAAGACAAAGCAGAACTATCCTATAGGGTTTTCAAGGAGCAGCTGGTAGAACTGCTGACCTATTGGTTAACAGCTGAGCTCTTAACCACTGAGCCATCAGAGCTGCTGGGTGGAGCAAAGTGGGCAGGAAAGACCTGTGAATCTGGGTCTAGAAAATGGCAAACAGCTGAGAAGTACAGAGACACAAGCATCTATGTTGTTTCGAGCTGCTTTCAGGTCAGCTCTGACTCCTGGAAATCCCAGGTACAACTGGACAGAACGGTACTGGGTCCTATGCCATCTTCACAATAGTTGGAATGCTCAAGTCCATTGTTGTGGCCATTGTGTCAATCCACTTTCTTGAGTATTTCCCTTGTTTTCACTGGCCCTCCACTTTACCCACTACACAGTTCACACATTTCTGGTCTTATAACCTGCTCTGACAAGCAGCCCCTGAGAGGGATCACCCCACAAGCCCTACAGAAAGGAAATACTGTGATATGAACAAAAATGAGAGTGGAAAGCTTGGAGACCATGGATAAGACACAGAGGTATAGCATGGGTGCATTATGCCCTTAGAGGGGGCAGTATTTTATCACTGATAATATATTTAGAACTGTTGAGGCATGGTTATATTAAAAACTATACCATTTTTTAGCAGGTTTTGTTGTTCTCAGATTTCTTACAGAGGATGAACCCACTGCCACTGGGCCAATTCCAACACACAGTGACCTTGAGTAGGGAGTCTTATCTGAGCTCCTTCATTCCACCTGCCCCATTCTTCCCTAACACTGAGCTAGGACAGCTGTCCTTCCCTACCATACCCTGAATTTGAAGTTAGAATTGTCTGTTCTGTCATGGAGCCCTAATGTCACAGTAGGTAAGAGCTCAGATGCTAATCAGATGGTCAGTATTTCAAATCCATCAGCCATTCTTTGGAACCCCTATGGTACAGTTCTACTCTGTACCATAGGGTCACTATGAGTTGTAGTCGACTCACTGGCCATGGATTTGGTTTTCGTTTTGTATTACTGTGACACAAAAACCAAACCTACTGCCACCGAGTGCATTCCAACTCACAGTGACGTCATGTGTTACAGAGTAGAACTGCTCCGTAGGGTTTTCTTGGCTGGAATCTTTAAGGCAGCAGACTACAAGGCCTTTCTTCCACAGGGCTGCAGAGTGGGTTCAAACCACCAGCTCTTAGGTTAGCCAGTGGTCAAGTGCAAACCATTTGTGCCACTCAATGTCCTTCTGTCATGCACCATGTCTTAATCCTCATTGCATCCGCAGAATCTAACATCATGCCTGGCCCACAGTAGGCATTCGAGAAAAGTTTTTTGAATGCATTAATGAATGAATGCTAAATAAATAACCCACCCAAATGATGGTCCTGCTAGGATTTCTAGTGAAAGCTTTTTCAAATACTCACTCTGTGTCTTGCTACCAGACATTGTGGACTGAATGCAGTGTAGGGGGGTTTGGGTAGTTTTAAAAAATGGTTAAAAAACCATCTTGTATGACACAAATTCTTGAAAAGTCACAGCTTGCTGCTGGAATGTTTGGAGGAAATGCATGCTTATCTTTTGAAAGATTTTTTTTTAATATCTCACCATTATACACAATAACTCATTTTAAGAAACTATTTAGCTGAAGTTTTCATTCTGATTACAAGTGAAGAGCATTTCATATGAATAGTTCAGGAAAAAGCCTCTAGCAAGGATAAGAAAATTATGTTGTAAGAACAAAAGACTGATGTCTTCATTGCAAGGCATGTTACTTTTATTAACTTCAGAAACTTTTAATGAGTAAGACTGGCTTATTATCCACACAAAAAGTAATTTGTGGTGAGTCAAAAAAGAATTTTTGAACTAGGCAGTTGGTTGTTTCCTGACACTGTGATTTTGGTAAAAATTGCTACATTTGCTCATTTAAAGGAAAACTTGGTGGCATAGCAGTTGAGTGCTACGACTGTTAGCCAAAAGGTTGTCAGTTCAAATCCACCGGTACTCCTTAGAAATCCTATTGGACAGTTCTACTCTGTCCTATAAGGTCAGTATGAGTCAGAATTGACTTGACAGCAATGGATTTTACGAGCTCTTTTAAAGGAGACAGCTATGTTTGGCCTCAAAATGCATAGAGTGAGTGGACCCTGCCAAGTGGGCTTCTCTTTTGTTGGCTCTTGGGGCAGCTGTACGTGTCACTTAATATTGAGGAGTAGGAGAACACAGGAGAGGCTGGTGAGGGACAGAGGTAATTTACTGATAGAAGAAGCAATGAAGTAGAATTCTGACAGAAAGCGGGGGGCGGGGGAAGTCAACAGCACGCAGTAGCAAGGAGACAAGAATATGTGAAGCGTTAAGAAAAAGTAAAAGCCTGACACCATCTAGTGTTGGCAGTAATGTAGGAGAACCTAGAGTTCTCAAGCCCTGCAGGTCAGTGTGTAAATAGGTGCAACCATCTTAGAAAACAGTCTGGTGATGCACAGGAACACGGAACCCAGGCTATGACTAGCAATACCACTTCTACGTAGGTGATCTGGGCCAACTCTGGAACACGTGCCTATGAGACACATAGACACACAACAGCAGTATTCTTCATAACAAAAGGAAAGTAGGAAAAACTCACAGGTTCATAAAGTAGATAGAAAAACTGCAGTAAGTTCATACAGCGGACACTACTGCAGTGAACTATATGAGAAGCATCCACACGGCCGAGCCACGAGATTATCTTGGATTAAAAAGACAAGTTACAAAGGGAAAATAAAACAAATTACAAACGAATGTACCTACAGCATGATCCCATATACAGAAAGATCAAAAACTGGCAAAGCTAAGCAGTGTTCTATTTAGGGTTACACACAATGCTCTATTTGGGGATCAAAACTAGTAGAGCAAATCAAGGAAATGACTACCACAAAGTTCAGAACAGTGGCTTCAAAACTGTCGGCAATGTTTAATGACTTAAGATAAATATTCATTATATTATTTAAAGTCTTTGTATGATTAGTGTATACTTTTTTGTGTGTATTTTTTTCTTTACATTTTTAAAAAAGCTGTTTAAAGAGAAATAGAGATGGCAGGTCCAGAGCTCATGGGGGAGATGTGGAGAGAAGGAGCATCACACACCAGCTAAGACAAGGCAGTGGTTCAAGATCTAAATTTTTTAATTCCACTCAAGGACTGTCCTAAACCAAAACCAAACCCAACAGCACTGAGTTGATTCTGACTCCTGGTTACCCCATGTGCTACAGAATAGAACTCCCTTATCAAATTTTCTTGGCTGTAATCTTTGTGGAAGCAAATTGCCAGGCCTTTCTTCTGTGGCACTGCTGGGTGGGTTCAAACTGCCACCATTTCAGTTAGAAGTCGAGTGCAAGCCGTTTGCACCATCCATGACCTTCTCAAGAACAGTAGGCAGTGGGAAAACAGAAGGACCCTAGAGCTCACTTACAAGCCCGTAAGCCTGCTACCATCACCAAAAGGATTTACTTGCCCCTCTTTCTATCTGCCTGGTCACTGGTGACTTGTACTCTTCTGTTCAGTGCTGCTACATGCTGAAGCCTTAAAGGCATCTGGTACATGCCAGCTACTGGATGAACTGAAATCCTTCAGGGGCTCTGCATCATCTCCAAGATGTAGTTCAGACTCTCCTGCCATTGATTATTCCCCTGCCTGGAATGCCATCCTCACATTACCAGCCCATGGGGTCCATTTAGCATAACCCAGAAGTCACCACCCATACGAATGAGGACTTTCTCAAACTCTCCAACCAGAGTTTAGTGCTTCCTTGCTTTCTCTTCCAGACTTACATAGGACCTGATACCTGCCTGTATTATATAACTTAGCAATTAGACTCTGGAACCTTCCGAATCAGAACCTTTGTCTATTTATCCTTTTACCATAAGCTGACAGTCAAATGATCAATCAACAGAGACTTCAGAGGCAGCAAGCAGTTAGAATGGACACAGGACCGGACCCAAGTCCCATGTTCCTTCCCTCTCCTCCACTGCTGATAGTTATTTGGTGTTGACTCCCTAGCCAAGGAATCACTGGAAGGTGGGGAGAAGACGAAGGACCAGGAATGAAGCACTCAGGACAGTGTATATTTCAAAATCAGTATAGCAGTATTTCAGCATTTAACAGTTGGCATGGCCACATATATACATCAAGGTCTACCAGCTTAATATCCATCTTTATACTCCTGGGAGCCCTATGCCTGGTAGCAAGTATTTGACAAACATTTCATGAAAGAACAATATTTATTACAATTGAAACCACTAACCACTTTTCCAACACGAAGGAGGGAGGAACCTGAGACTCACGTTATATAGTAAATCCCTGTTGTCTTTGCCTACCCTGCAACCATTTCCTCGTTTATGTAAAAACAGGTTTGTCAAAGGATAGACACGTGGTACAAGTTGGTCCAGTAAGACTCACTCCTGGGACTTCTGCTTGGTTTCCCAGGCCCTCTAGCCCTTCTAGTTACTCCCACCTTGCCCACCTTGCCTCTTGCAAAGAAAGTCTGCATGTCAGGAAGGAAGCCAGAACATGCAGAAAGTCAAATTCCTCCATTCTGATTTAACCCCAGATCTAGCCATACCTGAAGATCTACCCTATATCTTTCTGTCAGATGACCCAGTAAGTTCTCTTTCTTGCTTGAGATTTTGTTTTTGTTTTTGTCTTTTGTAACTACGAATCCAGTACAATTCAGCTGAAAGATAATCTTCTACTAGGAAAAACACAAGTCCAAGTTTTTACATATGTAAGTGTCTCTTAGCTTTTCACAGCCTGCCGTATTTTGGCAGATCATTTTGGTAACTCACCTTTCTCCCAGAAGAACATTTGACAGACTTAAAAACGAGGGAAAATCCAGGGTATTCATGACAGGGTAGGCATGGATAGGAACCAGCAAAGTATCATCCCCCTAAAATTAATGGGAAAAAAAGTCAAGTCTACCATACTGAAGATTAATTTTTTTAAGGACATACTTGTAGATTATCTATTTCTTACTCTATTTTCTATCATTAAAAATATTTCCTTAAAAAAAAAATCTATGTACTTAAATACATTAGAAATATTGTTTCTTTAGCCATAAGCAAATTACAGAAAATTTTAAGTGTACTTCTTTGAAATGATTACTGCTATTCAGAAAAGCTAATTATAAACCAGTTACATCAAGTCAACTTTAATTCAATGACAACCCCAGGTGTGTCAGAGTAGAACTGTACCCTACTGTGTTTTCAATGGCTAATTTTTCTCAAGGACTGGCAGGCCTTTCTTCTAAAGCACCTCTTGATGGACTCAGAACTCCAACATTTTGGTCCGTCGCTGAATCCATCAACTGTTTGCACCACCCGAAAGACTATTCTATGTCTAACTGCTTCTATTTCAGAAGATTGTAAGGAAACATAATCTTTATTAATCTGATACAGAAATACTACCACAGAATCAACTGATCTATGTAGCGCTGTGTCATGGATCGAAGGGTTCCTGTTCTGTCCTCCCCACCCCCCGCAACAAATACATCAGTTTAGCTAGGTCGTGATTCCCAGTTGGATGTGGTTGTCCTCTATTTTGCGATCTGATTATCTTCCATTTTGTGATGTGTTATAAATCCTAGCCTCTATGCCTGTGGTTATGGTTTCACTTGGGAGTGAGCTCTCTATTATGTTAATAAGGAAGGGTTAGGTCATGTTAATGAGGATTAGGATGGGATACAACATACTCGGGTCATGGCTCTAATCCAATAAAAGGAGAGTTTCCCTGGAGTTAGCCTGTATCATCCTATATCTCACAAGAGACAAAAGGAGAAAGAAGTAAGCAGACAGGCAGACCTAATAACCACCAAAAAAGACGAGCCAGGAGCAAATGTATCCGTTGGATTTAGGGTCCCTACGCTGAGACCTCTAGACCAAGGAGAAGACTGATAGAAAAACATATGTGGATATCCAAGGAACACTGGGCCCACAGATGCTGAGAGGAGACGAAGATCTTCTCCCAGAGCCGACAGGAGGACAAAGCCTTCTCCTAGAGCTGATGCCTTGAATCAGACTTCTAGCCTCCTAAACTGTGAGAGATGAATTTCCATTTATTAAAGCCATCCATTTGTGGTATTTTTGTTACAGCAGCACCTGATAGCTACGACACACTGAATATTAAAATGGGAATGGGCAAGACGGTACAGAGGCCTGCTTCTATTCCTTATACAATATGTGACCTTGAGCAAGACTTGCAACCTCTCCTGGCCTCCCTTCTTCCTCACAAAATGGGGATACTTACACTTTTCCTTAGGAGATGTTTACCAGAAATAAAGCAGATGATTGCCTTATGAGGCTACAAGCACGACATACCTGTGAGGTGATTTATCAGTGTTACTATGAAATAGCAGGAAAGGTGACCTGGCATACAGCGCCAGCCCTAGGTGTTTTTCTTCTGCTCAGTACAGACTACCTCCTAAAAACATTCTGATTTTTCACTTGTTTTTTAAACTGAAACTCATATGATATTAAAGCGTACTTTTCTGTTTTGGTTTCAAAAAATTAGGAATTTCACTAACCTTAAGGCTTCTCAGGAAACTCTAGCGGCACAGTGCTTAAGTGCTGTGACTGCTAACGAAAAAGGTCAACAGTTTGAATCCACCAGGCATTCCTGGGAGACTCTATGGGGCAGTTCTACTATGTCCTTTAGGGTTGCTATGAGTTGGAATCAAATTCATAGCAATAGGTTTGGTTTTTTAAGGCTTCTCAAGTTGAAAGTATGGGCCCAGAAGACAATACAAAGGCAGATGTAAAACTGATAGTTTGAAGAAAAGGACTAACAGGACTCCATGCTAGTTCTGGCTGCAGCCAGAGAATAAGCTAGGTGACCCGGACAACGTTCCTAAGAGCTCAAATGGCAGAGCACTCTGGGATCAAGCCAGAAAGGCTCCCACACCCTGCAAACCCCTAGGGCTCCCTCTGAGGACATTCCCACACAAACACAGTCATTAATTTTACCACAGATTGGGGTAATTGTTAATTTTTTAACCCAGCATTTAATTGAGTGCATTTAAATTCTTTTAGAAGGCTTCATCACCTCCCACATGATGAATGAGGTTTGGGACACAGCGCAGATGGAAACCTGCCTCAACAGAGTCTCTTGGGTCTGCTCCAGTTCTTAGGAGCCTAACACCTTTTGACCGTGTTCCTGACACACAGCCTCTGTGCCCATCACCTTAGCTACCAGGGCAACACCAGGCATTGTGTTTAGATGTCCACTCCTTTCATTCAATCACTCTTTCTTCCTCACTTGAAGATAGAAGTTTTTGCCCCCCATCCCCCTAAAAATTTAAGATACTTACCTTGCAGTGAACGCGGATGCAATCATAATAGTAGCGCCACTCATCTGGAGAAAACATAACAGTGACCGTGAGGGACAAGCCAGGGACCAGGCGGTGTTCCTGAAAGACAGGTGGCTCCGGTCATGACAAGACCCTGATTATGCAGAGGGCAGGACTTGGAGTGGACAATATGCCATACACCCACTTCAAGTTGACTCACCTTACAGAAAACCCCAACCCAACAAAAAACACCACAGAAAGGACGGGTAACCAATGGATACTTACTTTTTTCACATACTTGATCTGAAAATATTTGGTCTGTGGAGGTAAAATATGAAGATGTATATCTTCACCAGAAACATTGACCAGATCCTATTGGAGAAAAAGAAAAATTTATTGTAAATACAATGTTTTAGTTGCTATCCATCTAATTTATTTACACCCCATCTTGTTCCTAAAGAAATCTGAAGAGACACATTTTAAAAAATTTTAAAATGTATGCAATATCTCATACACTGTTTAAAGAATACTAACATGAGCCCCCATGCACCTACTGCCCAGCAGAACCCGTGAGGGTTCCCCAAGAACATATAACCCTCCACTCCCACATCCCATCTTGAACTTCCACGGTGCTTGTGCTTTAGGTTTAATTCTCTTTAGTCTGTGATTCAGCTCAGCTAAGAAGCCAGCGGCTCACCAACTCCCACAGCTCCCCTGTTTTAGTCAGCTAGTGCTGCTCTAACACAGATACCACAGAGTGGATGGCTTTAACAAAGGAAAGTTTATTCTTACACAGTCCTGTAGGCTACAAGTCCAGATTCAGGATGTCCACTCCTGGGGAAGGCTTTCCCCCTTGTGGGCTCTGGAGGAAAGTCTGGTATTGCATCAGTCTTTGTCCGGGGAGCATCTTGGCACAGGAAGCTCAGGTCTGAAGGACACGTTCTTCTCCT
Organism: Heterohyrax brucei; assembly: GCA_028571685.1. Lineage (NCBI taxonomy): Eukaryota > Metazoa > Chordata > Mammalia > Hyracoidea > Procaviidae > Heterohyrax > Heterohyrax brucei. The sequence continues at coordinate 21,627,403 of CM053146.1, forward strand.
GGTGTTGCTTTCGTGATGGTGTGAGGTTCCCGATTCTCTGCTTGATTTTCTTTTCTTTGATATCTTGCAGGACAAAAGGATTAAGGGTGGTGCTAGCCATACTCCAGGGAAACTCCCTTTACAATGGAGCAGGAAGGTGAAGAGGTTTACAGTCCCACCCTAATCTTTTAACGTACAGCACAGGAAAATCACAAAATGGAGGGCAACCACAAAATACTGGGAATCATGGCCCAGCCACATGGCCACACATATTTTTGGGAGGACACAATTTGATCCATGACACTTGTCTATTAGTCTGTTGTCTGTTAGTCTGTCTTACCATGTTGGTTTGCATGTTTTGTTGAGGCAGGAGGCTAGGCCACCACGTTTCAAATACCATCAGGGTCAGTCACAGCGGCAGGTTTAAGCAGAAGTCCCAGACTGTGATAGACTAGGAAGAAAGGCTTGGCATTCTACTTCTAAAAATTAGCCAGTGAAAGCCCTTATTGATCACGCTATGGATGTACTATGTTTCGGGGGCTTCCTGCTGCCAGCAGCCACCCAAGGACTTGCTGAAGCCCATACAGGAAAAGTGCAGCCCATCATGGGAGTCAAATACCAAGTTGGTTTTTTCCTAGTTAGTTTGATTTTATTAGGTTGCTTTGTAAAGATGGCTTGCACGTAAGTTGGATATTTGTAACCCAGAGACTGTTTGGTGTCCATCTTTTGACATATCTTCTTCTTTTCTAACATGTTAAAATCACACGGAAAAAGTTACCTAGGCCCCTCTCAAGCTCTGACAGGCCCCGCATAGGGGCAGTTGTGGTGAAGATGTAAACCCCTAGGATGCAGGAGATGGCAGGGGCCTGACCCACAAGAACAGTCCTTCCAAAAAAGACTGGAAGGACAGGTGTGCTGGAGTCTCAGGATCCCTGATCCTGTACCCATCACACTGCCTGGGGACAGAAAGATGGCCAGTTGGCCTGGGCTGGAATCCTGAAAAAAGAGCTCTGTTACAGGGGGAACTACGAAGGCTAGAGCTAGGAGTCCAAGGAGAACTACAGCAGAAACCACAGTTCAAGGAGAACTACAGCGGAAAAAAAGTTGTATCACCCACCATTTACTCACAAGGAATTCAGTAAAAACTATGCAACAAACAACGCTGCATGAATCAGTTTTCGTGTGTATCCAGGGACTGTTGGCCTTTAAAAAGCTCCAAGCAGTCATCTATACTCTAGGAATGACTGGTTGGCATGGAACAATCCTAACCCTCAATCCTCACTCCAGAAATGGCTACTGAGAGGGTTTTCATTACATTCATCCAAACTGACATTAGAGGGTCTTCCACTAGCCTAAGAATGTTCAACATAAATGGATTAATTAGAGATATCATCCAGACATTTCTGCTCTTGGACAAAAGGAATATAAGAACCTGGTGAACCTAGAAGCCCAGTGCCCTTCAGAATAACATTCAAATACCCAGGACTCCCTTATGTCCCACCTCAGTTTCGCACTTAAACAATTCTGCCTCACTAAAAGACCACAACTGATGGTCTGAAGGCCTCAGCGTTCCCCTGGGAGCATGGCCCTCAGACCTGATGCTGCCCCCATCCATAAACCATTACTGAGGTCAACGCCTCAGACAGGAATAGATTGGACTCGGCAACACAGAGTGACCACATCATGCATGCACTTTATGGTTCTATGCATCTGTTGGATGTGGTCCCACTGGCCTCCTACTAGAGAGGAGTGGAGAGGAGGGGATAAGAGATTGTTAAGAGGATATGACATGTACAGAACAGAAAGGAGTGTGCTGTCACCAGGCAAGGAGAGCAGTAGGAGCTGCATGTAGGCGGGCATGTGAATGTAAACTGGATTGTACATTTCCACTGAATCACAATTAAAAAAAAAAAATTCTGCCAGCCTCTCATAAGGTCAGCCAATCCTGCCATGGAATGTTGCTGCAGCTGCTTCCAGCAAATTCTCCCTGCAAGGTGCCACAGCTGGGATTTCTCAGAGATGACAAGCATAACCATTCTTCTTTGTTTGTTTGCTAATAACTGTTTATACGTGTGACAGAAGGTCTCCTAGGAACTGTTTTCATTGCAACAAACCACCTGGTAGTAATGTTGTTGGGGAAGGACCAATGGCTCCCACTTCCTACCATCAGACAATCAACATCAGTATCTGAAAGAAACTGACAGTTAGATATAATTAACTTGACTTAGGTCAGTTTGCAACAAGTGGCATCAGGGGCTGAAGATCAGAGGCCTGAGCTCTGAGCTGGCTCAGTGCTGGTGTCTCTGCCCCTCTACTCACAATGGTCCTACGAGAAAGAGGAGCTAGAATGCCTGAGAATGGAGGTTCCACCATCCCCTGTGTGTCAAAAGGCTGAGCTAGATCTCGATTTAGAAAAATAAAGAAACCAGATGCTTCCTCAAACTTGAGAGCAGTGGAACAAATCCAAATAAATCAACTGCTCATTTGTGCATTAAGGTGCCATAGTAAAATTCATTAGGTGATACCTATACTGTCAAGTGAGTAAAAAATGAGCAACAAAAACACGGAATGTTTTGCTTAAAGAATAAAACAGCCCATAAAACAAAATAAAACTAAAGGAGCACACTAGCCCAGGAGCAAGGAGTAGAAGGCAGAAGGTGAGAGGAAAGCTGGTCATAGGGAATCCACGGTTGAGAGGGGAGGGTACTGACATGTCTTGGAGTTGGTAGCCAATGTCACAAAACAATGAACATACAAACTGTTTATCTGGGAGTCAGTTCTACTCTGGCCCCTAGGGTCATCATGAGTCGGATGCGACTCCCTGGCACTTGGCTTTTGGCAATGAGAAACTAATTTGCTCTTTAAACCTTCACCTAAAGTACAATCAAAAGAAAAAAAAAGAATAAAATAAATCCCACTGGAAACCCTGGTGGTGTACCTGTTATGGATTATGGCTGCTAACCAAAAGGTTGAAGTTCTACTCTGTCCCCTAAGGTTGCTATGACTTCGAGGAGACTCCATGCCAGTGGGTTGGTGATAGTATGGAGCCCTGGTGGCACAGCAGTTAACAGGCTGGCTGCTAACCAAAAAGTTGGCAAATCAAATCCACCAGCTGTTCCTCAGAAACCCTATGGGGGAGCTCTACTATGACCCATAAGGTCACTAGGGATCAGAATCAATTTGATGGCAACAGGTTTTGTTTTGTTTTTGGTGATAGTACAGATATATTATTCAGCTAATATTTTCCATAAAAGCTTTTTTTTTAAAAAAAAAAACTTCATTGTGTTTTAGGTGAGAGTTTACAGCACAGATTAGTTTCTCATTCAACAATTTATACATAAATTGTTTTGTGACAGGCTGCAATCCCTGTAATGTGTCTGCACTCACCCCTTTCCACCCCGAGTTCTTCATGTGCAGTTTTCGTGTCCCGTCCTGTGTTCTCTCGCCTTTCCTTTTGAGGTGTTGCCCATTTTGTATCTTGCACTTGATTAAACTAAGAGGCACATTCCTCACAGGGGTTATTGTTTGTTTTATAGGTCTGTCTAATCTCAGGCTGAAAGGTGGACTTTGGGAGTGGTTTAATTCTGAGCTAGCAGGTTGTTGGGAGGGGGGCGTCATAAAAGATTCCTGGCCGAAATTGTTCATTTGGATCAGTAGGAGAATTAGAAAAAACAGGATAAAACAAAAATGTAGATATTTAGGTAATACAGGTGCAGGAAGAAGGAGGACAAGAAAGCTTGCTTTCGATGTCTATGGCCTTTACCTGGAGTCGCTGGGTGGCACAATTAAGCTCTTGACTACTAGGCAACAGGTTGGTGACCAAAACCAACAACAATAACATTATAATATTTTGTTCAATTCTTTTACTTTACTATGCCCTCCTTTTGCTTTAGCTGCTTGACATTTGAGAGCAAATTTCAGAGTGTCTTCTGACTTCCAAATTGGTCTTTTCTTTCCTGTCTTTTTAACGACCTCTTGCTTTTTTCAACGATGATGTCTGACGTCATTTCACACCTTGTCTGGTCTTCAGTCATTGGTGTTCAACCTATCAAATCTGTTCTTGAGATGGTCTCTAAACTCTGGTGGGATATACTCAAGGTTATACTCGGGCTCTCACGGACTTTTTCTAATGTTCTTCAGTCCCAATTTGAATTTGCAGATGAGCAATTGATGACCGGTGCTGTAGTCAGCACCTGGTATTGTTCTGACCAATGATAGTGAGCTTTTCCATCATCTCCTTCTACAGATGTAGTCAATTTGATTCATGTGTATTTCACCTGGTGAGGTTCATATGGTCAGCTGCTATTTATGTTGGTGAAAAAGGTATTTGCAATGAAGTTGCTGGCATTCCAAAATTCTATCATGTGATCTCCAGCATTGTTTCTACCACAAAGGTCACATGTGTCAATTACTGATTCTTGTTCTTTGTTTACAACTTTTAGCATTCCAATCACCAGTGAATCCTCATTGCATGTTTGATCAATTCTGGACTGCAGGAGCTGGTAAAGTTTTCAGTTTCTTCATCTTTGTCTCACTGGTTAGTGCGTAAATTTGAATAATAGTCGTATTAACGGGTTTTCCTTGTAGGAATATGGATATTATCATATCACTGACAACATTGTAGGTCTTGAAATGTTCTTTTTGGGGATGAACATAGCACCATTCCTCTTAAAGTTTTCACTCCTGGTATAGTGGACCACATGACTGTCTAATTCAAAATGGCCAACACCAGTCCATTTGAGCTCACTAGAGTCTAGGATATTGATGTTTATGTGTTCTATTTCATTTTTGACAGTTTCCAATTTTCCTACATTTGTACTTTGTATATTCCACATTCTGGTTATTAAGGGATGTCTGCAGCTGTTTCTTCTCATTTTCACTCATGCCACATTAGCAAACGAAGATCCTGGAAACTTGACTCCATCCACATCATTAAGGTTGACTCTTTGAGGAGGTAGCTCTTTCCCAGTTGTTTTTGAGTGCCTTCCAACCCAGGGGGCTAATTTCCTAGCACTATATCTGACAATATTCTGCTGCTGCTCATAAGGCTTTTACTAGCTAGTTCTTTTCAGAAGTACGCTGCTGGGTCTTTCTTCCTAGTTTGTTTTAGTTTAGAAGCTCAGCTGAAACCTGCCCACTACGGGTGACCTTGCTGGTATCTGAATACCAGTAGAATAGCTTTCAGCATGACAGCAACAAACAAGTCCATACAGTAGGACAAAATGACAGCCAAGTGGGAGACTTCAAGTACTTATCATAGAACTTTGCCAGTCACAGCATTCCAGCCGCCAAGTTGGGGTCTTTTAACACCTTCCCTCAGCAGCAGGATTGTTGCAACTTTATCCAGAAAAGACTAACACTTAAGCCCAAGGATTTGGGGACAAAATTCAAGTAGCCCTATAAGTTCTTTAAAATGTTCTGTTTTAAAATTTATGTCGATCTTACACTTTACTTCACATTTTTGCTCTATAAAGTATTTGTACTACGTTTATAGTAGGGCTTCAATTCCCCCCATCCCTATACATGTAAATCAATGGATTTCTGATCCCCATTTTGATAAACAAGATCCATGGGGGGGTTCTATAAAGGCTGTATCAGAGAGGTAAAAGCTAACATTACTGTTTCATAAAGCCTAAAGGAAATTGTTAATTTATTTAAGGTAAAATTATACAGGTTAACAATTTTGTTTTGGGCTATTAACAGTAATACTGGTCATCACATGGGGAAACTAATTGTCTACTTAACTTAATACATATAGTTTACCAGGTAGAATCTTTCCAGAACGGAAAAAATAATTTAAGGAGTCTTTGGTGTGAAGCAACCTGGAAACCATCATTTCAAGTTTTAAAGTAAATGGAAACATTGATTTCACTGTGAATCAAGTAAGATATTTTAAATCCCTTAACCAGGTCTCAATCAGTCTCAAGTGTTAATGAATAATAAATTGTGATTTCAAACATACATTCAATCTTAACTCCTCAATAATTTGCATAGTTCCCTGTAGCAAAATCAAGATAAATGTAGTATTGTTTGTTGGCCTTTCCCCTTGTTCTACAGGGCTATCAAGGTAACTGCCTTAGGCTTTTGCTTAACTTTACTGGTTGAAACAGCAGCTGCTCTCCCACAACACCCCAGAATATTATTATAACTAAATTATTTTGTATTTTAATCTATTTCTGGCTTGGTGTCTTATAGAAACAATATAAATAACTTGACTTTAAGCTGTATTTTCATAGAATTACTAAGTCCCTGGCCAAACTCTTCCAATACAGTGAGTTCAATTACATTTACAGGTGTTCACTGAGTGCCTTCTGTGTTAGGTACTGTGCTAGGTGCTGAGGAAACAGCAACACAAAAGACATGCATGGCTTCTGTTCTTCAGCAGAATGGCACAGTTAAGGCATGTTTTTAAAAATAATTAAATCCTACTCCTAGCTTCCCAGGCACTCTCAGTGAGGGCAATACTGCCCTCAAGGAGATGAAAATTAATTCCCGGGAAGGCAAACAAATCTTAGATATTACAATAGCTTCTCATCTTTCAAAGCTCAACCCTACCCAACAGTATGTTATTCGTTGGTTATTTAGTTTCTCTCATTAATTTCTCCTTAGGGGATGATAATGAAAATAATGGTGAGAACCACATCTATCCTCTAAACTTCCACTAATTTGATCTTGCTCAACGGGTCATTTCCCTGCTCAAAAACATTTCATTAGCTTCCTGCTGCTTTCTGAATTACACGCAAACTCCTTATGTTGATAATTTAATCAAAACCCATCTTTCTCATTTTCTCCACCATTATATCATGCCCAAACCCCTACAGTCCAGGTAAAACAGACTGCACATTGGTCTCCAAATATTCTTCATGTTTACTCATCCTAAACTTAACTTCATGTCTTTCTCTATACCCTGAATACCCTCAGCCTACTTCCCATATAGTCTTTGGATTATATCAAATGCCTCCTCCTCAGCAAGGCCTTTTTAAATTTTCCAGTATAGGTGAGATGGAGCCCCTAGGTGGTATGAATGGCTAATGCACTGGGCTACTACCCTAATGACTACAGTTCATTTCCACTCAGAGGTACCTCAGGAGGAAGGCCTGGAGATCTACTTCCCAAAAATCAGCCATTGAAAACCTTATGGAGCATAGTTCTACTGTGACACACATGAAGTCATCATGAGTCAGAATCAAATGGACAGTAACTGGTTATTGGGTGAGACAGCATCATCTTACCACACATCATTCCTTCTTACTTCTTCATGCCACCTTGCCTGTTTATTGTGTTCAAGTTATTTGGTGTTTTTAAAATGCCCTCTATTAGAGGGAAATCCCCTTGACTTTATCCACCTCAGCATTTTCTGTAACACTTGGACTCTTTGCTTTACACATGCTGGATGCTCCTACTAAGAAATATGTGTGGAATTGAACAGAAGAATATCCTTAGCTCTATTAAAAATAACATAGAGTAAAGCCAAAGCCAAGTGCTGTCAAGTTGGAGCCAACTCATGGCGACTATGGTTTTATTGGGGCTTACAAAATAATACAAGAAAAGATTGGTTAGAGAAATAAATAGTGAGGTAATGGCTCATAAAATCAAAGGTAGGAAGATGACAGGGTAATTTTAAATTTAGTAGCAATATTGGAATCACTGACATTATACTATATACATATATACACACACAGTAGTTTAAAAAAAATTATGTCATGGCCTAAAACAGTCATTGCTATTTTTGTACAGTAACTTTTAAAATTATTGGTTGATTATTATCAACTCTAATGCTTACCATTCTAGACAGAGTGTCAGTTTTTCTTGAGATTAGGGACATTTTGGCAAGCTGAGGATGACTTACATAATTATGAAAAAGTTTAACAAAGGTGAGTCCACTTCCCCTGACTCCATAGAGATGAAAAATGGCCTAATTTGTAAGTAGTGACAAAGTTCTAACATCTATCATTGACTTGCCAAGCCAAGTGCCATCGAGTTGGATCTGACTCATGGCAATCATTGACTTGGTAGTATGATTAAATGACAGTATTTCCAAAAGTGACCTATAGGTTGAATACAATTCCTCTCAAAATCCAAGTTGTTTTGTTTTTTTTTTTTTTGGCAGAAATTGACAGGTTGATTTTAAAATTCATACAGAAAGGGACTCAAGATAACCCAGATGACCTTAAAAAAGAAAAACAAAGCAAGAGAACTCACACTTCCCAATTTAAAGCTAACTAGAAGCTACAGCAACCTAGTGTGGTACTGGAATGAGAATAAACATGTAGGATCAATGAAGTAGAATTGCTGGTCCATAAACAAACTCCTACATCTACAGTCAATTAATTTTAAACACATATGTATTTATTAAAACTGTCAAGACCATCCAGTGAGTTACTAAGCTTTTTCAACAAATGGTAGTAAAACAACTGGACACCAATATACAAAATAATAAAGTTAGACCCTCATCTCAAACTATACATAAAAATTAACTCAAAATGAACCACAGACTTAAATGTAAGAGCTAAAACTACAAAACTCTTAGAAGAAAACATAGGAGTAAATCTTTGTTACCCTGGATTTGGCAGGGGATTTTTAGATACAACACTAAAAGTACAAGCAAAAACACCCCAAATCAATAAACCAGACTTTATTGAAATTAAATAGTTGTGCACCACAAAGAAAGTAAAAAGACAACAGATTGGAAAATATTTGCTATGAGGGTTAAGACTGTGTGTGAACCTGGCTGGGCCATGATTTTTAGCAGTTTTGTAGTTATGTCATTTAGCAGCTAAGTAATTTCCTCCATAATGAGATCTGAAATAATGTAGTCACCACCATAACAGAATCTGCCAATCTGCTCAAGGGAAGTTTCCTTAGGAATATAGCCTTCATCTAATATATGTAGCCTTTCTGGCAAAATGGCTGGCTTTTGCTTGCTCTGGATCCTGCATCTGACCTTTGGTTCTTGGGACTTGAGCTGGTAGCTTACCTCATGATTTCAGAATTTGTTAGCCTCTAAGCTAGCAGCCTGGTCTCACCTGCTGATCTTGGGTTTACCAGCCCCTATAGCTACATGAGTCAGGAGAAGCCTCCAGCCTGTCCCACGGACTTGGGAAATTTACAGCCTCTGTGACCGCATGAACCACTCCCTTGATATAAACTTCTCCACAGATAGGCAGAAATCCTGGTGGCATACCAGTTAAGTGCTATGGCTGCTAACCAAAACATGAGCAGTTCCAATCTGCCAAGTGCTCTTTACAAATCCCATGAGGCATTTCTAACTGGTGTATAGCACCATCATGAGTCAGAATCAACTCAATGGCAATGGGTATAGATAGGTAGATAAATAAGCACACTTCACTTGATTTATCTTCTTTAGAGAACCCAGCCTGACATTTGCAAATCATGTATCTGACAAGAGACTTACATTCAGAATATATAAAGAACACTTGCAACCCACAGTAAAAAGGCAAAAAATCCAATATATAAATAGGTAAAGGATTTGAACAAACATTTCCCCAAAGAAAATACACAAATGGCCAAGAAGAACATGAAAAGATACTCAACATCTTTAATCATTAGCAAAATATGAATCCAAACCACAACATACCACTTTGTACTCATTAGGATGGCTATAATCAGAAAAGTGGAGTCCCTCAGCTTCCACTCTTGAAAACAAGAGTTTTCATGAATAAAAAAAAATTGGAAGGCGAGAGCAAGATTGCAGCACAGCCACATAAAGTTGATGATCACTCTAACAGCAAAGAACTAGAAAATCAATTAAATGGACTAAATTAAGCATTCCATGAGGCCTGAACACCATGTGTAAAACTAAAAGATTGGATTGTGTGATAGGTAAGGGACCACTGCTAGCAACCACCTGGATCAATAAACAAAGCAGTAATGAACTGAACAAGACCACAACATGCTAGGTATAGGAGTGCTGGGCCACTCTGGATAAAGCAACACTGGGTGAGGCTGAGGGACTCCACATGGGCCAGAGTCATGTGGGAACGAGGCAGAGAAGAACTGCCATGGACAAAGCATGGTGCATGAGGGTATGCAGGCCAGAGGTCATTAAAATTATTAAGGCTTCAAAAATCAAACCAGCTCAAAAGACTTGACTACTTGGAAAACTAAAGGCTAAAATAAAATATATTTATAGATACAACTTAAAGCACAATAACAACATTGCAACAATTTTCTGATGGCTCAGAGACAACAATTTCTAAAATTTAAAGAAGCAGACTACCATGGCTTTGGAAAACTAACCCCCCACCCCCAAAATGGATAAATTTCCCTGACAAACAAGGCTTCCTGCAATTATCAGAAGTAGAATACAAAAGAACGATGTAAAGAGCTATGCAAGAAATCAGGAAAGAGATTAGACAAAGTGCATCAAAACACAGTGAAAAATTAAACAAGCTGAAATTCTTGAGCAGCAATAATCTGAAATTCAACAGACTAACAATAAAACTACAGAACTAGATAACAGAAAGTCAAAGGAGCAGGATCAAGGAAATAGAATACAGAATTGGAGAGAGAGAAGACTGTCACAAGCATACATGAAGAAAAATCAAATAAAAAATTTATAAAAACTGACGAATCACTAAGAATTATGTGGGATTCTATCAAGAAGAATAATTTATGAGTGCTTGGAGTACCAGAACCAGGGCAGGATAACAGAAACTACAGAGAGAATTGTTGCAGATTTGCTGACAGAAAATTTCCCTGATATTATGAAAGATCAGAATATATCTATTTAAGATGCTCATCAAACCCCATACAAGATAGATCCCAAAAGAAAGACACAAAGGCATATTATAATCAAACTTAATAAAACTAAAGACAAGGACACACTTTTAAAGGCACTTAGGCTTAAAAAAAAAAAAAACTTGCAAAGGAGAATCATTAAGACTGAGTTCAGATTACTCAGCCAAAACCATGCTGGCAAGAGAGCAATGAGAAGGCATGTACAAAGTCCTGACGGAAAAAAACTGCCATCCAAGAATTACATACCTTGCTAAACTCTGTCAAATATGATGGTGAAATTAGGACATTCACTGGTAAATAGAAGTTTAGAGAATTTGCAAAAAGCAAACCAAAATTACAAGAAACACTGAAAGAAGTTTTAAAATTAGAAAATCAAACATCAGGTACACGCTCAAAGGTTCAATGCGTGACAGATATCAACAGGATAGGAAATCAACAAAAGTAAATCAAAGCCAAATCATCAAAAATAGAAAAACACAGATCTATATATTTAAATGATGACAACATGATATGAAAAAGAGGGATGAATTAATGTACTCCCAAATCTTTCAGATGGGGAGGAAGTCAAGGTGATACAAAGACATTAAAGACTGGTTTAAATTCAGATCAATAGAGGGAAATATTGGGGTAACTGCAAAGGAAATTTACAAATCTGCACATCAAAACAATAAACAAAATAAAAAACAAGAAAAAGAAGAAATCTTTGCAAATACAGAAAAACAGATACTCAAAGACATGAAAAGAAAACACATAAAGGAAAAAGACTCAGCACAGAAAACTGAATGGAACAAAGGAACTGCCCACAAAACACAAAGACATCAGAATGACAGCACTAAGCTCACGCCTATCAATAATCACACTGAATGTCAAAGGACTAAATGCACAAGTAAACAGATGAAGAGTAGCAGACTGAACAACAAAAAACATGACCCATTTATATGCTGCCTACAGGAAACAAAACTTAGATTCAAAGACACAAATTACAACTCAAAGGATAGGAAAATATATATCAGGCTAACAACAATCAAAAAAGAGCAAAAGTGGCAATATTAATCTCCAGTAAAATAGACTTTCGCATTATATCCACCATACTGGATAAAGATGGAAACTGTATAATGGTTAAAGGCTCAATACACCAGGAAGACATATCCATATTAAACATCTACACACCCAGCAACAGGGCTCCAAAGTACATAAAACAAACACTATCTGCACTTAAAACAGAAATAGTTCCACAATAACAGTAGGAGACTTCAACACACCATTCTCACTGAAGAACATAACTGTCTGGAAAAAAACTCAATAGAGACTTGGAAGATCTAAATGCCACAATCACCCAACTTGACCTCACAGAGACATACAGAACACTCCACCCAACAGCAGCCAAGTATACATTCTTTTCTAATACCTACAGAGTATTCTCCATGTACTGGGTCACAGTGCAATCCTTAGCAAAGTCAAAGTACTGAAATAATACACAGCTTCTTTTCAGACCATAAAGCCAGTAGAAATCAATGACAGAAAAAAAGGTGAAGGGGGGGAATCAAAATCATGGAAACTGAACAACATTTTGTTCAAGAACAACTGGGTAACGGATGAAATCAAAGATGGAATAAAGAAATTCATAGAATCAAATGAAAATGAAAACATATTCTACTACAGAGCAATCGGGCATGATAAAGAAATAAAGGCATCCAAATTGGTAAAGAAGAAGTTAAAGTATCTCTATTTGTGGATAACATAATATTATACACAGAAAACTCTAAAGAATCCACAAAAAGCCTACTGAAACTAATAGAAGACTTCAGCAAAGTATCAGGATACAAGGTAAACATACATAAATCAGCTGGATTCTTTTTACACCAACAAAGAGACAATCAAAGAGGTAACTTTGACATCATTACCACTTACTGTAGCCCCCATGATGATCAAATACCTAGGAATAAACCTAATCAGAGATGTAAAAGACCTATACAAAGAAAATTACAAGACTCTACTCCACTTACATAAGTGGAGAAAGCTACCTTGCTCATGGATAGTAAGACTTAATATTATGAAAATACCTATTCTACACAGTGATCTATACATACAATGCAATCCCAAAACAAATCCCAATGGCATTTTTTAATGAAATGGAGAAACAATCACCAATTTCATATGGAAAGAAAGGAAGCCACTGATGAGTAAAGTATTACTACGAAGAAGAATAAAGTGGGAGGTCTCACTCTACCTTACCTTAAAAAACTATTACACTGCCACAGTATTCAAGACCGCCTGGTACTGGCATAAAAACAAACACACGACAGATAATGGAACAGAACCGAGAATCAGATGTAACATCATCCACTGATGAACAGGTGATATTTGATAAAGGCCCAAAAGCTGTGAACTGGGGGAAAGACAGTCTCTTCAATAAGTGGTGTTGGCATAAGTGGATATCCATCTTCAAAAAATGAAACAAGACCCATGTCTCACATCATGCACAAAAACTAACTCAAAACGGATCAAAGACCTAAACATAAACTCTAAAGCAATAAAGATCATGACAGAAAAAACTGAGAAAACACTGGAAGCCCTACTTTATGGTATCCACAGTCTACAAGAAATTACCGACAACCCACAAACACCAGATAGTGATGACAGACAAACAAGAACTCTTAAAATCAAACACTTATGCTCAACCAAAGCCTTCATCAAAAGAGTAAAAAGACTACGTACAGAGTAGGAAAGAATTTGTGGCTATCACGAATCCAATTGGCATCTAATCCCTCTAATCTACAAGATACTGTGAAACCTCAACAAGAAAAAGACAAATAACCCAATTAAAAAATGGGCAAAGGATATGAACAGGCACTTCACCAAAGAAGATATCTAGAATGCTAACAGATACATGAAGAAATGTTCACAATCACTAGCCATCATAGACATCCAAATCCATATTACAATGAGATACTGCCATGAATGGAATTGTGTTCCCCCCAAAATATGTGTAGCCATGTGGCTGGGCCATGATTCCCAGTATCTTGTGACTGTCCTCCATTTTGTGGTTTTCCTATGCTGTATGTTAAAGGATTAGGGCGGGGCTGTAAATCCCTTCATAGGATCACCTCCCTGCTCCACTGTAAAGGGAGTTTCCCTAGAGTGTGGCTTGTCCCATCCTTAATCCTTCCATCCTACAAGAGATAAAAGGAAAGAGAAGCAAGCAGAGAATTGGGAACCTCATACCATCAAGAAAGCAGCACCGGAAGAAGAGTGCATCCTTCAGACCCGAGGTTCCTGTGCCAGGATGCTCCCTGGACAAAGACTGATGCAATACCACAGACTTTCCTCCAGAGCTGACCAGGGGGAAAGCCTTCCCCCAGAATAGATATTCTGAATTTGGACTTGTAGCCTACCGGGCTGTGTAAGAATAAACCTTCCTTTGTTAAAGACATCCACTCTCTGGTATTTCTGTTAGAGAAGAGCAGCCCTAGCTGACTAAGACAGATACCATTTCACTCCAACAAGGCTGGCATTAATCCAAAAATCACAAAATAATAAACACTGAGAAGCTATAGAAAGACTGGAACACTTATACACTGCTGGTGGCAATGTAAAATGGTACAATCGCTTTGGAAATCTGGTGCTTTCTGAAAGCAATAAATAGAAATAGACACATAATCCAGCAATCCCACTTCCTGGAACACATGCTAGAGAAAATACGGGCAGTCATATGAATAAATACATGCATATCAATGTTTAATGTAGCACCGTTCACAATAGCAAGAAGATGGAATCAGCCTAGGTGACCATCAACAGATGAATGGATAAACAAACTATAGTATAGTCACACGATGGAATACTGTGCAATGATAAAGAACAACGATGAACTTGGGCAACATCTCATAACATGAAGCAATCTAGAAGGCATTATGCTGAGTGAAATTAGTTGTAAAAAGACAAATGCTGTGTAAGACCACTATTATAAGAATTCAAGAAAATGTTTATACACAGAAAACAGCCTTTGATGGTTACAAGGATAGAGATTGAAGGAGGGGGTATTCACTAATTAGATAGTAGATAAGAATTCAGTTAGGTGAAGGGAGGGATAGCACACAGTAGAGGAGGAGTCAGCACAACTGGACTAAACCAAAAGCTAAGAAGTTTCCTAAATATAACCCAACAATTTGAAGGACAGAGTAGCAGGGGCAGGGATATGGGGACCATGGTTTCAAGGGACATGTAGATCAATTGGCATTAACAAAACTTTTTCAGAAAATGTTCTTCACTCCACTTTGGTGAGTGGCATCTGGGCTTTAAAAGCTAGCAAGGAGTCATCTAAGTATTATCAATCGGTCCCAACCCACCTGAAGCAGAGGAGAATGAAGGCTATCAAGGGCATAAGGAAAATATGAACCCAAGAGACAGAAAGGGCCTTGTAAACCATAAACTACACCAGCACGACACCAGAAGACAGATGATGCCCAGCTGTCACCAGTGACTGCCCTGACAGGGAATACAACAAAAAACATTTGTTAACATAGCAGTAGAAAAATGAGGTGCAGAACTTGAACTCGATTAAACAGACCAGACTTGATGGTCTGACAGACTGAGGGTCCCTGGAGGACTTGGCATCAGACTCTGTTAGCTGAGAACTGAAATCATTCCTGAAGCCAATTTTTCAGACAAACATTGGACTGCCATATAAGACATAAAATGATACTGGTGAAGAGTGTGCTTTCTGGCTTAAGTAGTTACATGAGACTAACTGGACAGCTCCTGTCCAGAGGCAAGATGAGAGGGCAGAGGGGGACAGGAGCTAGTTGAATGGACACGGGATGACTCCTTGCTAGGATGGAAAGGAGCAGTGTGCTGTCACAGTGTGGGGAATGCAGCTAGAGTTACAGAGTAATGTATGCAAGTTTTTGTATGATAAATTGACTTGGATTGTAAACTTTCACTTAAAGCACAAGAAAATATTAACCAGGAAAAAAAAACAAACAAGCTTACAGCTTTTGAAATCCTATGGGGTCGTTTTAATCTGTCCTAGAGGGTCGTCACAAATTGGAATCAACTTGATGACGGTGGGATGGGAGTGGAGGATTTGTGGAGGAATGCGGAGTGACTGTTATGAAACATCTTTTTGGGGGTGATGAAAATGTTGTAGATTTATATAGTGATGCTATATAACTGTGAATATGTGCTAAAACCCATTGAATTGTACATTAAATAGGTGAAATGTATGTCATGTGAATTATATCTCAACAAACCTGTACAAAATTGTAAGAAGACCACAAACTTCTACTTTAACTTCTGGTATAATTTGGCTTAAAAACAATAAATAATTATGAATAATAATAATTTTAAGTCTACTCTATCATAGACCAGATGTTGCTAAAACCAAAAGCAAACCTATCGCCACCGAGTTGATTCCAACTCATAGCAACCCTATAGGACAGAGTAAGCCTGCCCCCATAGTTTCCAAGGAGCACCTCATGGATTTGAACTGTCAACCTTTTGGTTAGTAGCTGTAGCACTTAGTCACACTATGCTATGAGGGTTTCCATGTTGTTAGATGCTGTCAAGTCAGTTTCAACTCACAGCAATCCTATGTACAACAGAACAAAACACCACCTGGTCCTGCACCATCCTCACAGTCCATTGCTATGTTTGAGCCCTGTGTTGCAGCCAAGTCTGACAACTAGGAAGAGGTTCCAAAATGAATTAGTAACCCTGTGTTCTGAGAAACGTGCAGTTGGACGTTGATGGGTAAAGTTCCTACTCATGGTTTTAAACTCTAACTTCTGAAAGGAAACACTTCACACTTAACAAGTTTCTCTCCTGGAACACTTATATACTGCTGGTAGGAATGTAAAATGGTACAATCACTGTGGAAATCAAACTCATAGTGACCCTATGCACCTCAGAACAAAATACCTGTGAGGGACTCATAAAAACTGTGTGTTCCTCTGCTCATTACAGAAGCCTGAGAGAAACCTGATTTCACCTCCTGATGGCTTTACCATTTGGCATCTCCCACCTGTGACACTCTGCCCCATGCAAGGCCTAACTGACAATCCAGCATTCCTTCCTAAACGATTCATTCTGAGATACACACCATGCCTAAAAGAGGAGACCCCTGTGAAGGCTGGGCACAGAGCCAGAGAAGCGCCATCTCATACAGGGGGGCCCACGTGATAACAACCCACCTTTACCTAACTCCTACACCTGCCCATAGACCAGTCAGGCTCAGATTTAGGGCCCACTGTGACCTGGCAAGTCACCAATTCAAATATTGAGATACATTTTAGCATGAGAATTGGGGCCCTGTAATCACAAAGAGCCAGCCCACCCCAGTCTGAACATTCAGGTCAGTGAAGGGAACCCAGCAAAAGACCAGACTTTGGTATAGTCTATGGTACACTGGCAGTGGTTATAAGCTTGGCTATTACGCAGTGTCCAATGCTTTCATCTGCCTCTCCAGATCCTGTTCAGTACAGCTGACCTCCATCTGCCCAGACCTGGCTAGGAAGAAGCTGGAATGGCCAGAATGACTGATTCAAGACACGGCATCTTACTCAAGCCAGACTAAAGAGAAACTCTTTTGGGGAACCTCTTGGGAAAGAGCTACCACTGTCCTTGGGGTTGCAGGCATGGAATGAGCATTTTGGAGGAAATCAGCCCACAAGTTAATCTGTCTTCACCACTCAGTAGCTGTTGTGCCCTTGAACAAAGTATTTAACCTTTTGGAATCTCAGTTTCTACATCTGCACAATCAGGATAATAATACATTCTCCCATCCACAGACTTCTTATAAAGAGTAAACTAAAGTAAAACAGAAGCCACAGGATCTGGCCCCTGACAGTCACCCAGTAATGACCTCTATTTGGAAACAACGCTGGGAGGAGCCTTTGACCACGGCGAGGTACTTACCAAGGACATCAATGCAATTTAAGAAGCTGACATCCCAGATCTACCTTTCCGGCCCAAAATGACACCTGTATTTCTGCTGATTACGGGGCTCTTCTGATTAATGAGCAATATAAACACGGAACATTCATGTTGTTACAGGGCTGTAATTATTCCACTAAAAATACCTACCAGAATCTGTTGGTGTTGTTTTCCTACTTCATAGCCTCCAAAATGCAAAATGCCAGGTTTTGCCTCTATGACCTTATTATTCAGAAGTTTTGCGTAAACCTCTATAAAAAGCAAGGTAAACAGATACATTATGAGACACAAAACAAAATACTAAGCTAAAGAAGGTCCTGTTAACATGGGCTCTCTTTAATCTGGGACACTTTAAGCACAGGCAAGTTTCACGCAGGGGATATAGCTGTCAACAAGATCAACTGTCTGTTCCTGATTATCTGGACTGCTTCTCCTACTTTTAAACAACACCTGGGAGATTTTACCATCGGAATACAAAATCATACATATTGTTGATTACCTATTAGAATTATCTGTCTTCCACATATTTTCTACAAATCTTTCTACTATAACACCAGTGCCTTAAAAGTGGGAGCCCTGTCTTTGCTCTTTGGAACCCTGCAATAACTTACTACCTAATGAACAGTCAGTTCAAAGAGTCAAACACCAAGGGCTTAATTTTGTGACTGATTATTTAGCTTTTATTATTTGATTTCCTCTGAAGAGAATTACAATGTGATACACAATAGCTGAGGCTCTGAATGATTATCCCTCTGGACAGCAAAGTCTCAAACAGCTTTTAGTACAGCGTGAGCATCTGGTTTTCTTTTTTTCAGTTTTGAGAACAAGGTTTAAAGACCTAAGCTCACAAAAATGTCCAGATCTGCAAAACATTTCCAGCTTTTTATTTAGGAAGGAGCAGAGACTGGAG
Source organism: Heterohyrax brucei (assembly GCA_028571685.1). Taxonomy (NCBI): domain Eukaryota; kingdom Metazoa; phylum Chordata; class Mammalia; order Hyracoidea; family Procaviidae; genus Heterohyrax; species Heterohyrax brucei. The sequence goes on from CM053146.1 coordinate 21,645,983, forward strand.
GAGAAACCCCATTAATCCCCTTCTTAAAGGCTAGTGGTTTGAATTCATCCTAGGTAACTTAGAAAAAAGGCCTGCTGATCTGCTTCCAAAATATGGGCCATTGAAAACCCTGTGGATCAAAATTCTACTCTGACATACACGGGGTCTCCATGAATCAGAACTGACTCGATGGTAACCAGTTTTTTAAGTGCCTTGTGCCAGGCAATGCTGTATATACATTTGGTTATCATCTTTATGTGAACCTAAAGAGGTAACTATTATTCCCACTTTGCAGATGAAGAAGCTGAGACTCAACAAGGTTAAGCAACTACCCCACAGCTGGTAATTAAAAATCAAGCCCAGGCCTGTCCAGCTCTAACCACTGCCTCCCTCAGCATGAACATACTATCCAGTTCCTTACAAATGATAGTTGTTCAACTTTGGCTATATCCAAATCACGTGAAACAGACACCTGCATCCTACCGCAATGCTGGCATACACCTGCAGCGGCTGTGAAAGGACTGGTTTGTCTGTTCCTCACCAAGTGAGCTGTCACTCTCTTCAGCTTTGGGCCCAACTCAGGGGTTGCAATGGGGCAAAAATGGTGTGTAAGAGTGACTGATGATCTCTGGAGGTTATCATTTGGAAATTTTTTAAGCACTGAAATTACCATCATCATTTTTAATGTTGGAAGTTTGTTTTTTTGTTTTAGGGTCACAAAAACAGATGTAAAACTGGTATTTTTCTGCTAATGCCCAGGAATGGTCAAGTATACTAATCTGTATGCTGCAAAAGAGCCACACTAAATTTTACATTCCTGACATTTCAGAAGGGCCTTGGAGAATTAATGAAAGCAAGAAAGCAGGAGGGTAGACAGCCTTGATATTGGGCTCTAAGCCCTGACCACCAGCTCTCCACTTCCTAGTTGTACCACCTTGGGAGACGCATTTAACCTCTGTGAGTCTCAGTTTCTCTAGTAGTAAAATGGAAACAGAATGTATCTCTCATGAGGTTGTCATATAGATTCAATGACAATAACATAGGCAAAACTATTAGCTTTCCACATAGTAGCTATAGGGTATACCAGGTTTCCCAGGCTAAAGGATATGCATAAAAAAGGTAAGAAGGTATAATGCATATATGGCCTTGAAGGAGTGGGAAGTAAAATGGTATTGCCAGAGTCACCAAGGAGAAGAGAGACAGTGTGGAGATGGCCCTGGATGAGCAGGTTCAGATGAGACAGAGAAGGGGTCCAGATGCCAAGTAAAGAAATAGCAACTCTAAGATGTCACTTTGAAGACTAAGGTGCCCAAGCAGTGGTATTTTAATTAACTTCAATTGTATGTGAAAGCTGGAAAATGAATAAAGACTGAAGAAGTGACGCCTTTGAATTAAGGTGTTTGTGAAGACTACTGAACATACCACAGACTGCCAAAAGGACAAACAAATCTGTCTTGAAAAAGGTACAACCAGAATGCTCCTTAGAAGCAAGGATGGCAAGACTACATCTCACATACTTTGGACACATTGTCATGAGGGATCCGTCCTCCGAGAGGGACAGCATGTTTGGTGAAGTACACGGTCTCCGGAACAAGGGAAGACCCTCAGCGAGACGGACTGACACAGCGGCTGCAACAACGGGTTCAAGCATTAACAACAACTGTGGGCACGGCAAAGGACCAGGTATTTTGTTCTGAGGTGCCCGGGTCACTATGAGTCAGAACCAACTCGACAGCACCTAACAACAACACTCTGTACTCAAGGGTAATCACTTGAGAATATATGAGTAGGATAGGAACAAGATCTAGCCGGGATTTTAGAGAGGTAATGATGGAGATATGAAGAGTGGTCTGGGGAGTATGGCCAAGGAGGAAAGCCCTGCAGTAGTCCCAGCGATAGGCTGAGGGTGAGAATTAGGCAGTGGAGTTAGACAGGAAAGACACGTGAGAAAATAGACACCAGAGAACTTGGTAACTAATTTACACCACAAAAATATATCAGTGAAGAGAAAGCATATTCCTAATCTAAATAGAACTATTGTTCTTAGTAATAAAAACTATTATCAGCCCATAAAACAATATAAATAAATCAGCACCAAAAATTCCTCGATGATTCTTTGGGTTCTCTGGAAAAATGTAGGCTGTGAAATGAAATCTGTATTCTAATCACTTACTCGATTCCAGCAGGTGATTAGGAACTTCTGCTCTTTTCTTGGTCTCCTCCACTAGGCTTCTCAAAAGGAGGGGTGATACCTTACTAAAAGGTTCTTGGGCATCGTTTAGCTTGCTACTTGGGCTATTCACCACTGCCATGTTATCAAGAAAAATGAAGTCTTCGTTTTAGAGCCAAAGGTCATTTCCTGGGAAGAAAACAGTGGCAGTATAATCATCCATGAGAAGTCACAAACATGTTTCTTTCAGTCTTTGACAAATGTATTTCCTGTTACTGCCATGGTTTACCGTGGTTCAGTCTCCTCTCTGTTAGCCACTCCGTTCCCACACACAGCTGGCTCCACTAATTTTCTTACATGGCACATCACGACCCAGTGTTGTGCCATTGCTCAAAACCCCTCCATGGTCCTCAATTCTCCTCAATAACTTTTCCCAAAATGAGCTCTTAGTACAGGCATGACAAGAAAAAAGTAAAAAATTTCATGGTCAAATAAGTTTGGAAAACTTTGAAGTCAACAGTTAAAGGGCCTTCTTCTATTACTGGATTTCCCCAAATAAGTTTCTTAGATGTATGTGACCTGGAACTCTTTGACATTTGAGGATTTGTTGTCTGCCCTTGTGCACACACACACACACACACACACACACACACACACACACACACACACACACGCGCGCGAGCGCGCGCGCGCATACCCACACTCTCCGTTTCTTCACCCTCCTGACTTCTGGGGGGCGGGCCCGCTGAAGCTTGCAGAAAGCCTTCTCTCTTCCTGGGTACCCCATCCCGCCTTCTGCTAGGGTTAAAGTCCAAAACCACGTTCCACCCCCCTTTTTTTTTGTTTAACCCTTTCGGGCCCGACCTCTCCTCTGACCCCAGGACAGGCTGACTCGCGGCTGCACACTAGCCCAGGGTTCCGGCTGCCTCGGCAGCTCTGCAGCGGAACCGCAGGCCCCAGGTACGAGGCCCTCACACTGGAGGCCGCTCCCAGGCGCGATTCGGCTCTCAGCTGCACTTGCTCAGAGCTGTCGCCAGGACAACGCGGACGCGCCTCAGGATCTGCACCCGGAAGCGACCATGCTCCCCAGGGACGGAGGGGGAGCCGGCTAGCTGCGGTGGCTTCTGAAAGCTCGGCCCAGCCTGAGACGGCTGCGGGAAGAACAGAGACTGCGAGTTCGAGGTGTAAGCATAATTACTACTTGAGGAAATAGGAAAGTCGGGAAACAAGCTAAATTACAGAAACCCTGGAAGAGCTGCTAGCTGGAAAGAGGCGGGCCGAGAGGGGCGTGGTCTCCCAGGCATAGGGGGTGGAGCTCCCCTACTTCGAAAAAGGGAGTTTGGGGTTTCGGTTTATTATAGTAAATTTTAAACGTTTGTAAAGATAGGCAGAATAATAATATAATGAAACTTCAACACTCAGCTGCAATAGTTATGAAATCATGGCTAATCTCGTTTCATTTGTTTTCCCTCCACTAATATTGTGAAGCAAATCCCAGGTATCATTTTATCTATAAATATTCCAGAATGTATCTCCAAAATATGAGGACTTTTTTTTAACATAACCACAGTAAAAGTACCTTAAAAACTTGCAATAATTTTTAACATGATCAAATATTCAGCAGTCGTTTGTCTCACAAATGTCATAAAATAGTTTGTCTCAAGTTTGCCAGTTGCAATCAGTACTCAGATAGAAGCTGCACCATGCGGTAGATTGATAGACTTTTTAAGTCTCTTCTAATGTATAGGGCCCACTTTGATCTCTTACAAACCTTGACACAATTCTTTGTTCACATTGGTTACTCAATAACTGTCAAAGTAGGAGAAATCTTTGTTTACATAAATGGTTTGCTTTTGTTCTTTCTACTGGTTTGTTGCCCCAACAAAAATGTACATTTCAGAAGAACAGGTACAGTGTCCCATAGCTCCACAGCGTTCTACCCTAAGCTCAAATCATGCTTGATTTTGTACACCTTTTAATGGACATTGGGTAACACTTCTTTGTTGTTGTTGCTGTTAGGTGCTGTCCAGTCAGTTCTAGCTCATAGTGACCCTACATACAACAGAACAAAACACTGCCCAGTCCTATGCTGTGGTCACAGTAATTGGTATGCTTGAGCCCATTGTTGGAGCCACTGTGTCAGTCCATCTCACTGAGGTGCTTCTTCTTTTTTCTTGACCCTCTACTTTGTCAAGCATGATGTCCTTCCCCGGAGATAGAGTCCTCCTGACAATATGTCCTACGTATATAAGGTACAGTCTCACCTTCCTTGCTTCAAAGGAGCATTCTGGTTGTGTTTCTTCCAAGACTGATCTGTTCATTCTTTTGGCAGTCTGTGGCGTGTTCAAGATTCTTCTCTAACACAACAATTTGGAAAGCCATCAATTCTTCTTTCGTCTTCTTTATTCCTTGTCTAGCTTTCACATGCATAAGATGTGACTGAAAATACTGTGGCTTGGGTCAGGCACACCTTAGTCTTCAAGGTGTCATCTTTATTTTTCAACATTCTTTAAGAGGTCTTTTGCAATAGATTTGCCTAGTGCAGTGTATAAGCTATCTGACAGCTTCCATAAACAGGCTCTCAGGTGTGCAAGCCCCTCTTTCCAGCTGGCAATGGAGGCACCTCTGTATTTGTCCCTGGATGCTGTGATCTAGTTCAAAATATGGACAGACTACTGCCCTGCCGTCATCAGGTGTCAGGCCCTACCCAAAGGTAAACTGTGCTAAACACAGCTTTTCTTCTGGGGAAGCACTCTGCAGGCTGGCACTACCTCCTAGCCTGGGAATTAGCCCCTGCTGAGGCCTCTGTTTGGGTGGTTACACCTTTCAGTCGGACAAGATGGCATACTACAGAGGCTCTCCTGCCTGCTGGGAAATAGCCAAATCAATGGCAGAGGTTCAGAAAGGGGGTGGAGGGGCTGTGGTGCTCAGAGTCCAGTGCCAGTCTCCCAAAGAGTAGCTATTCCACCCTCTGGTCACATCAGCAGTGTGGCAGAAATTTGCTTGACAGTTAAGCCCAACTGCTACCACAGGCTAACAAAAAGGAAAAAAGTAGTTACCTTCAGTCCACGAGAGCCAGCCATTCAACAAGGGCGGAGGTCAGCAGAAGAAAAGAAGTTTCCTGTTCAGTGGCATGTAGTCCAAAATGACAGCCCTATGCCATGTCCTAGGGCTCACTGGGTGTCCAGAAGGCTCCGTTTAATTATCAATACTGGCCTTAGTTTTTGGAGTGAGTTAAGGAGGTGTGTGTCTAGTCTGCCATCTTGACCCCTCCCCCTGTAACAAGAGCGGGGATCAGCAAAAGAGAGGAAGTTTTCCATTCAGTGGTATGAAGCCCAAATTAACAGACCTATGCCCTGTCCTAGGGCTCACTAGGTGTCCACAAGGCCCTGTTTAATTATCAGTTCAGGTCTTGGTTTCCAGAGGGACTTAGGGAGAGGTGTGTTTAGTCTGCCATCTTGACTCCACCCCTGCAGTGTATCTTTTGATTTCATGACTTCTGCTTCCATGGGCTTTGATTGTGGATTCAAGTAAAATGAAATCCTTGACAACTTCAGTCTTTTTTCTGTTTCTCATGATGCTGCTTATTGGTCTGGTTGTGAAGATTTTTGTTTTCTTGATGTTGAAGTGTTATCTATACTGGGACACTGTGGTCTTTGATCTTCATAAATGTTTCAAGTTCTCTTCCAGTCAGTTAGCCAGGTAGTTGTCCTCCAAATTTCTTAGCATAGATTAGTAAGCACTTACAGCACTACATTTATTTGTTGAAACATCTCAAGTGATATTCCATTGATTCCTGGAGCCTTGTTTTTCACCAATAACTTCAGTGCAGCTTTGACTTCTTCATTCAGTATTATCAGTTCTCAATCATATGTTGCCTCTTGAAATGTTTGACTGTTGACCGGTTCTTTTTGGCACAATGGCTCTGTGTATTCCCTCCATCTTCTTTTGATGCTTCCTGAGTCATTTAGTATTTTCCCCGAAGAATCCTTCTCTGTTGCAGCTCAAGGCTAGAATTTCTTATTCAGTTGTTTCGGCATGGGAAATACAGAGCATGTTCTTCCCTTTTGGTCATAATACTGCTTTAGTTTGTCTTCTCAAGCTGTCCTTTGAAATCTTCAGTTCTTTTACTTCATCATTTCTTCCTTCTGCTTCAGCTACTTGACATTCAAGAGCAAATTTGAGTCTCTTATGACTTCCAATTTAGTCTTTTCTTTCTTTCCTGTCCCCTTAATGATCTCTTCCTTTCTTCATGTGTGATGTCCTTCCACAACTCACCATAGTCTTCAACACATCAAATCTTTGCTTGAGATATCTCTAAACTCAGGTGAGATATACTCAAGGTCATACTTTGGCTCTCATGGACTTGTTCTACTTTTCTTTAGTTCCAATTTGAACTTGTGTATGAGCAATTGATGGTCTGTGCCATAGTCAGCACCTGGTCTCGTTCTGACCAATGATACTGAGTTTTTCCATCATCTCTTTACACAGACGTAGTTGATTTGATTCACGTGTATTCCATCTAGTGAGTTGCTGCATACTCGCTGTTTATGTTGGTGAAAAAAGGTATTTGCAATGAAGTTGTTGGTCTTGCAAGTTCTATTATGTGATCTCCAGCTTCATTTCTATCACCAAGGCTGTGTTTTCCAACTACCAACCCTTTGTTTCCATTGTTCACATTCCAATCACCAGTAAGCATCAGTGCATCCTGATTGCATGTTTGATCAATTTTAGACTGCAGAAGCTGGTGCACATCTTCAATCACTTCATCTTTGGCCTTAGTGGTTGGTGTATACATTGGAATAGTAGTTGTATTAACTGGTCTTCCATGTAGGCTTATGGATATCATCCTGTTACTGACAGCATTGTACTTCAGGATAGATCTTGAATTGTTGACAATGAATGCAGCACCATTCCTCTTCAAGTTTCATTCTTGGCATAGTAGACCATATGATTGATTCAAAATGGCCAGTGCCAGTCTATTTTGGCTCCCTAAGGCTTAGGATATTGATGTTTATGCATTATTTTACATTTTTGACATTTTCTTAGATTCATACTTTGTATGTTCCATATTCCTATTGTTAATGGATGCTTTCAGCTGTTTCTTCTCATTTAGAGTCGTGTGACATCAGTAAATGAAGGTCCCGAAAGCTTGACACCATTCATGTCATTAAGGTGAACTCTACTTTGAGGTGTTAGCCTTTCCCCAGTTATGTTTTCAGTGCCTTCCAACCTGGGGGGCTCATCTTCTGGCATTATATTAGACAATGTTCTGCTGCTATTCATAAAGTTTTCACTGGCTAATTCTTTTCAGAACTAGACTGTTGAGTCTTCTTCCTAGTCTGTCTTAGTCTGGAAGCTGAATTGAAACCTGTCAAGTGTGGGTGACCCTGCTGGTATCTGAATCCTGGTGGCATAGCTTCTAGCCTCACAGCAACATGCAAGCCCACACAGACTCTTGTTAAGACACTACTTAGCAGGTACTTAATTGTTTTCTTAGAAAGATTGTCAAATTCCCATTATATATAGATAATATGTAGACTTCTGTATAATTAATGAGGACACTCCAGTTGCATAATGGTTAAAGTTCTATGTCTGCTAACCAAAAGGCCAGAAGTTCAAATCTGCCAGGTGCTTCTTGGAAACTCTGTGGGGCAGTTCTACTCTGTCCTATAGGGTCACTATGAGTTGGAATCGACACCATGGCAGCAGGCTTGGTATTTTTGGGGGGGAGGTGAGTTATATAACCCATTGGTCAAACTGCTTATTACAAAACAAATAACCACATTTTATGTAACAGTGTAGTGGACTCTACTGGTTTCTTATTCCCACTTTCTCCATAAAAAACCCACAGTTTTGCTCAGATTTCTCACTATATCCCCATACACTCAATTTCCCCGTTCTACCAGTAGATCCTCATTGTTGTTAGTTGGTACTAAGTGGGTTCAGAGTGAACCCATGTACAACAGAATGAAACATTTCCTGCACTAAAGCCATGTTCATAATCATTGGTTTGCTCTATCGTTGTTATGCCCCCCATGTCTTTTGAATGTCTTCCAACCTATGGGGCTCATCTTCCAACATCATATCAGATAATATTCTGTATTCAGAGTTTTCACTGGCTGATTTTCAGAAGTAGATTGTCAGGGCTTTATTCCTAGTCTGTCTTAGTCTGAAAAAGTCACTGAAACCTGTCTACCATGGGTGATCCTGCTGGTACTTGAAGTAACAGTGGCATAGCTTCCTGGGTCACAGCAACACACAAGACCCCACAGTATGACAAACTGACAAACAGGCAGTGGCTAATCACAGAATTATTACTCCCCTTGATTGGATTGGTTTAGCGGTGGAAACACTTGGGAAAGCCTTCTGGAAAACCTCTGGACAAGCTTTCCTCTTTCCTAAGAAAGAGACATAGATAGATGCAATATCTTTTCCCTCTGGACATTGTAGTCCAGAAGTGATTCTGGTGGCAGCAGCCACCAGAGGCCATTAGGAACCTTCTGGATAAGGCAAATCTGGTGATGAAAACGGCAGAGCTGGCAGATAGGGAAGAAGACCCTGGATGACATCACGGAGCTGCTGGTTATTTGGTACCTGGATCCCATTATGTGTTTCTTATAGCAGAAAGCATACTGGCATGAAATGATTTCTAAACACTCGCTACTGAAAGTACAACTGTGGCACAAGACTGTGTTAGAAATACATGATCTCAGGTCTTTCCTTGTTGACACACACATACCTACGGAGGCAGGATGTACATTTTAATAAGACTCCTGTGGAACTCAAGCACATTAACGTTTGAGAGGCGCTGAATGCATGCCCTATAATTAAAGCTATCTTAAAAAACAAACGAACAAAATCCACTGCCATCAGATCAATGGAGTTTCCAAGGAGCCCCTGGTGGATTTGAACTGCAGTCCTTTGGTTAGCCGCCGTACCACTTTATGCCACCAAGGTTTCTATAGCTGTCTTAGGTAATCATTTCATTTATGTATGTATTCCACATTTATTTCAATATCACTTAAAGGAACAGAATGCACAAGTATCCCAGCTTCTCCCAGCAGTAATATGGTGAGATGACTTTGATACAAGCACAGAAGCTATAAACTTTGGTAGCACAGGGAATAGAGGGGTGGGTCAATCAGGCCCATAAAGCCAGAAGCTTGGGTCCATGGGAGTGCCATGCCCCTGTGACCCCTGTCACCCACAATATTAGGGTGTCTGTCTCCTTCACTGCTAGACTGGAGGATCTTAAGGGTAAGAGGGAAAAAGGAACATTGCTGTCCAGTTGATTCCAACTCCTAGGAACCCTATATGACAGATTAGAACTGTCCCCACAGAATTTCCAAAGCTGTAAATCTTTACAGAGGCAAACTGTCACATCTTTCTCCATTGGAGGGGCTGGTAGGCTTAAACTGCCAAACTTTCAGTTAACAGCTGAACATTTTATTCATTGCACCACCACATCCATGCATCTATCCATGCATCCACCCATGCATCCACCCATCCACCCACCCACATGCCCGCCTACCTGCCCATCTGTCCGTCCGTCCGTCCATCCATCCATCCGTCCATCAATCCACCCACCCATCTATGAATCCAGGAAATTCAAGAAGTAAAAAATCTCATTCCTGACTTTCTGAGTCCTTTAGCCACCAAATTTTCTTTTCCAGACATAATCATTGTCGCCAGATTCTTATTTACCTTTGTAGAGATATGTTATACATATGAAGCGATTGTGTCTATTCTTGTATATCTAAGAAATTCATCCCTTGCTTAAAAATGCAGTTAACACACTCTTCTGACTCTTGCTTTTTCACTTAAAAATATATCTGGTGACCATTCGTTATCTGTACATTGACATATGTCCTTGTTCCTTTTTACAATTGCACAATATTCCGTAATTTATTTAACCAGTCCAGTATTGTTGGATATTTAGGTATTCCTACTCTTTTGCTATTATAAACAGTGTTGTGGGGTTATTCATACAAAAATCATATAAATTTGTACATACATCAGTAATTCGTAAACCAAAAATCCCATTGTGGTCAAGTGGGTTCCAACTCATAGTGACTCTGTAGGACAGAGTAGAACTGCCTCGTAAGGTTTCCAAGGAGCACCTGGTAGATTCAAACTGGTGACCTTCTCGTTAGCAGCCATAAACCTCAAAAAAGAAACCTGTTGCCATTGAGTAGCTTCATATAAAACAAACAAAAACTGAAACCCACTGCTGTCCACTTGATTTCAAGTCATAGTGACTTCATAACATTTCCAAGGCCATAACTCTCTATGGAAGCAGACTGCCACATCTTTTCTGCTGGTTGTTTGAGCATCTAAACCATGTTATGTGATTGTTTATACAATGTAGTGCACCATTTCTACAAACTTATGAATACATCATTAGTTCACATACAGATGTTTATATCAAGTCTCCATAGCAGAACTGCCAGGTCAACGGATCTGTGATTTTGTAATGGTGATAACTGTTGCTAAATTGCCCTCCATGGACACTGTGGTCATTTGTATTCCTACTAGTAATACACAAGAGTGCTGACTTTCCTGCAGCATCACTGAGTATATTATAAAACTTTTATACTTCTGTCAACCTGATAGGATTTTTTTTAGAAAAGTATTTGGGTGTGGTTTTAATTTGTGTTTATCAAATGATGAGTTGGAAACCCTGATGACATAGTGGTTAAGTGCTATGGGTGCTTCACCAAAAGACTGGCAATTTCAATCCACCAGACGCTCCTTGGAAACTTTGTGGGGCAATTCTATTCTGTCCTCTAGGGTTACTATGAATCAGAATGGACTTGACAGCAAAGGCTTTGGTTTGGTTTTAATGATGAGTCAAGATGAGCATATTTTAATATGTTGAGGAGACGTTTGTGTTTCCTTATCTGCAAGTCCATGTTCTTTGCCCATTTTTCCCTTAGGTTCTCGGTCTTCTTGTTGAGTTGTTGGAGCTCTTCATATATTAGAGAGGTTGATCTTCTATGCTATGACATATGTTGCAAATTTTTCCCAGTTTAGTTTTTGCTTTTGCTGTTAATGAGTTCTGCCTTGCAGTATTACTTAAAAATATTATGTTGTATTCATTAACTATTGCTCCATAGCCAGTTATCTCGAAACATAGTAGCTTAATATGGCTGTAATTATTTAGGTCTCCTGGTTTCCATGGGACAGGAACTCAGATGGGGCCAACAGAGATGGCTATATATTGTTTCATTATGTCTGGGATTCAGCTAGAAGACCTGAAAACTAGAAAATGTAACTGTCTGAAGACATCATTTGGTGTTTGATGATAAAACAGTCAACTCAGAGCCTAAATGAGGCTTTTGGTTAAAATAAACACATATGGCCTCTGTATGTGGCCTGGATTTCCTCACAACATGGTGGCTGTTTTCCAAGGACAAGTGTACTAGGAGAAAGCTAGGCTTAGGTTGTATTTCCTTTTATGGCCAAGCCTTAGAAATTGTGCAGCATTGCTTTCGCCTCATTCTATTGGACAGTAAAGTTACAAAGTTTCACCCAAGTGTAAGAAATAGGAACACTGACTCTACTTTCTGAGGGAGGAGGGTCTGCATCTTAAGACAGTACCACATTTTCTCTGCCTATGCATCAGCTGTGAAAGTGAGGTCCAGAAGTGCTGTGGCTACCTTGCTATCCACAGAGCCAAAGGAACCACAGGAAAACAGAACCTGGGTTATGTATTAGCCCAACCTAACTCCACTCTATCTGTGGACTCCCAGTTAAACCAACCAAACAACTGCCATTGAGTCATGTACGTGAACCTATACAGATCTTTCTGTGTAAACCAGTATGAGTTGGTTATTACTTGCAGTCAAATGCATTTTAATTTGTATAATCAGATGATTTAATTGCAGCAAATTATTTCTAACATGGTTATACAAAATGTGCCCATTGTTTTCCCCATTATGTAGATGAAAAAATAGAGGCTTAGAAGGGTCAAGTAATTTGCCCCAGGCTAATGACTGTGTGGGGGTTTGAATTCAGATTTGTCTCTTTTCACCATTCTTTGCTTCATGCCATAGGGCCTTACCAGGAAAAATACAGGACCTGTGGGAGGCTGGGATGAGCTATGAGAAGCTGACCTTACTTTCCTCTATCCAGTGACTGGGATCCCTGGCCACAATGTCTTTCAGGTATGGCTTTATTTGCTCTTTTCTATTTAATTTGTTTTAACTCTAATATTTTATATAAATATTCAAAAGGTTCTGACAAATGGAGAAGGAAAATAAGAAAAGTAAAGGGAAAAGTGCCTTCCTGAGAAAGCCAGCCCATATTTCTAGAGTGTAAACAGTGAGCCTACATCATAAAAACCTCATTAAAATGTCACTGTTATACCTTTGTACTTTGAGACTGAATGGGAAATCATGCTTGCCCCATTATTTATGGCTCATCAATAATGCATTAGCTCAACTTGCTGTAAAGCTCTCACTGGGGCAGTCCTCTGTTTGGTTTATTCAGCACCCACAGAGACAGAGCAAGTTCATTTCTTTTCTGTGGATAGTTGTTTGGTTGAAGCCCCTAGACTTAAACACTCAGAGGAAGCCAGTTCTTCACTCCTTCCCAATGCTCCCTTCACCTCTTCCACAAACCAGCCCCTTCAGCTCACAAGTCACTTCCCCAGGAAAGCATTCCTTAAGTGTATGTCACAACTCTTTCAGTAGCCAGTGAAAGAAGCTCAATCAAACTAACTTGTTTAAAAACAAACAAAAACCCAATAAAAGAAAGTTACATGCATGTGCATATGAAAAAATAAAAAAGTTAGACCAGTTACCATCAACTCAACTCCTACTTATGGTGACTGTATGTGTGTCAGAGTAGAGTTGTGCTCCAAAGGGTTTTCAATGGCTGAATTTTTGGAAGCAGATCACCAGGACTTCCCTCTAAGCTACCTCTCAGTGGACTTGAACCTCTAATCTTTCAGTTAGGACATGTGTCTTAGCTGTTTGTGCCATCTAGGTACCAGATAAGTTTGTCTCTCTTCTTCTCTTGGTTCCCTCCACTCTGGGTAGACTTCACCCTCAGCTGGGGTCTTGTAAGTTATGGAAAAGCAAGATGGCAATCTTATTACTAACTTGAGGGTAATGCAAGCACATGTGTTTGTTGGTGCTACTCCTATTGGTCACTTTGAATCACGTGCCCATCAATGAACCAGTCACTGAGATTAGTTGAGAGGGTTGAAGTTACTCTCCTCACCCAAGTCTGAGTCATGTGCTCATGTTGGGGGGAGTACTGATGTCGGGGAAAACCCTACCTAAGCCACATGGTCTGAGAGTTGGTGTAGGAGGTTTTGATACCAGAAAAAAGAGGAATGGAGACTGGACAGACAAGACCAACAGATGTCTCTTAGGTTATATTACTGGGGGTCCCTCACCACCGTCAAGTATCCTCATCAGATCACAAGAAAGAATTACTTGGGGGAAAACTGGCTGGCCTACAAGAGAAATCTTCATTGGAAAATGAAAGCACTTTGAAGTGGGGGCAGTGGCAGACTGTGTGGTACTTTATCAGGCTGTGCCACTGAGAAAGTTCAGGGTCGAGTTTTTATAGCAATGGAGATCTGAAATGTTACCTTTTTTGGCAGGTGGCGGCTTGTCCCTTGGCTGAATACACATGCAGACTTCACTGGCAGCAGGACTTGTCGTGTGGTGTTATGCACACACCATTTTCTGCTCCATTGGTTCAGTTCCCTGGTGCTGATTGTAGTTCTCTGGTGTCCCCATTGGAAGGACATGTAGTGGTCTACCTTTGTCTCGTCTGAGCATGCCTCTAAGTTGGGTCTAAACTAGCTTCTCTGGAAAACAACTTTAGGGATAATTTAAGGAACTCATCCCCAAGTGTGGGTGGTAAAATGAGTTGCTTATCACTCTGGAATGTTCCAAGGTGTGGTTAGGCTGGCCCTTCTAGTTTCTGTCTCAGTTACACCTTATACAATTATTCATGTTCATATGTATGAATAAAAATGGTGAATAATATAGCTCAGCTTCATATATTAACCCTCTAGGCTTGGTACTAACCAAAAATAGAAACCCAAACTTGTTGCCATCAAGTTGATTCTGACTTCTGACTCATAGTAACCTTATAGGACAGGTTGGAATTGCCTCATAGCGCTTGGTTAGGTTCACTGTTAACATAGCCTCATAGAATTTATCACCAATTTGTAACCTTCTATATGCCTTCTATGGTTTTAAGAAACCATATCAATAAAACCAAAACCAAACCCACTGCCTCAAGTCGATTCTGACTCATGGCAATACTAAAGGACAGAGTAGAACTGCCCCACAGAGCTTCTAAGTGCCTGGTGGATTCAAACTGCTAGCCTTCTGATTAGTGGTCATAGCACTTAACCACTATGCCAGTAGGGTTTCCAGGCCAGTTGATAAGTTTGTTAAATATGTAGTTACACAGCTTATTAAGTCTTGAGTACTAACTTCAGTCATCTTTCTGGGCCTCCTGGGAAAGGGGTATATGTTGCTATCCCCCCAATACCGACCCGCGGCGGAGTGACAGCAACAGACCGACACCACGTCCTCTGGTCTTCAAGCAGAGAGAGCGTTTATTTTCAGTAGTTCCACTTATATACGGAATGAATCAGCCAATCACTACTGGCCCACATACGGGCTAGGGCGTGTCCCAGGCATGCTCAGGCAAGATGTTTACTGCTCTAAGGTCTCTGGATCTGGGTGTGGCTACAAGCCAAGGTGCCATCTTTGGGTGCGGCCGCTCGGGGGGTGTGGGGCCGGCTCGCCACATCTCCCCCTTTTACTTTATATATGCATGAAAGTGCCTGTCTTAGGTCATCTCTGGCTAGAGTGCTCCTTACCCGTCATTGGGATACCCCACAGCTTGGTGGGGTCCCCGTCTTAGGTTGGTAACAACCCCAAGAGAGGTTGCCCGTCTTTGGCTATCCTTCCAGCATTTGCAGCCACACTCCGGCTGAAGTTGATGCTGGTTCTTCAGCATTTGCGATAGCCTGCACCAAAAGCGCCATGTTCATCTGCTGTTGCCTCCTCTGGTGATGAAGGTATAGGATCAGCCACAGACCCAGGAAGCATAGGATGCATGCCAGGGCGCCAGAGCCTGCCCATTCTCGAACAGTATGTAGGGCTGACTGGACCCAGTTCATCAAGGTGACAGCGGTAGAGGTGTCAATACGTGTGGAGTTTATTACAGCGATCTCGCCTCGCAATTGATCAAGTAAGTTGTCCACTTCAGCGGTCCAGTTGCCTAGTAGCTGACGAGACAGTTGTCTGGAGAGACTAACTGCACAAGAGATATTGTTAAACTGCACAGAAGTAACACAGAGGCCAGGGAACCGCCACTCACAGCCCAGCTGCACCACATGCACTAGGGAGCCTTGGACAAGGTCGAGGCTTGCGCCAAAGCTGGGCGTAAGAGGGTCGCTTGACCGGCCAGGGGACATATGGGGGTAATCTAGTTACAAGGGCTGTGTGAAATGCAGTAGCATTCCAGCAGAGGGAGTAAAAACAGGTTGAATTGGTGCAGGATATAGGGTCTTTGCCAAGTATAGTTGAGCTGGGGAGAGAGTAGAGTAAGGCTTTACTGTCCACTGGAGGCGGTGGCTCTGACAACCTGTCCAGAGACTAGGCCAGTCCCGCGTGCTTTTGCATTTTGGGGCCCATTGAGGCTGTGAGGGGATGCTGCCATTGGCTTTAGGTACCCTGAGCGGTATTTGGCCTTGCAGGAGGGTACCATTTTGTTCGAGGGTTGCTACTATTGCTAGGGGTATCAAACCATCCAGCAGACTGATTATACAGGGTAATGCAACTGGGGTTGTAGTCAGAGCTATTAACTTCTGAACTAAAATTAGTGAGTATATGAAAGCACAAAAAACTTTGAAAGCTTATATTAAGGGGGCGCGGTTCAGGGGCAAAGTCAGCTTGTTGTTTTAGGAAGGGTAGCTCAAGCGAGCTATCGGTTGTGGATATGCGGGGAAAGACGGAAGCAGTATGATGCATAGGTAGGGGAAGGGGTAGGACATCTAACAACCCCCACCGGTACTTATCCTGATTTTCTTGGTATTGTTCAGTCACTGCTTTCCCCAGGGTCACCCCCAGCAGGAGCAGAAGAGGGAGAAGACTTCTCGGCATCTTGCTTCTCAACTGGTCTGGTTAAGCGTTCAGGGATCCAGACAGGGTCCTGAGCATCCTGTGGAAATACACATACGGCCCCTCGGGTCCATATCAGCACTGGGTCAGGGCCTTTCCAAGCTCCGGAGAGTATATCTTTCCACATGACCTGTGCTTGGGACACCCCATGGGGGCCCATATGCCTGTCAGCAGCTGAGCGCCCTGTGGCGTCCAACGATAAAAAATTAAGGGTAAAAAGAGCAAGTGAAAGGCGGTCCCTGGGTGTGCGGCCGTAGCCAGCTCCCTCCTTTTGTTTGTTTAACATGGTTTTGAGTGTTAGATGGGCCCGCTCTACGATGCCTTGGCCTTGGGGGTTGTAGGGGATGCCATGGCTGCAAGTGGTGCCCATTTGTTGTAAGAACTGGTAAAAAGTTTTGGAAGTGTACGCGGGTGCATTGTCAGTTTTTAGGTGTTTTGGGATTCCCCAGGCAGCCCATGCGGCTAGGCAATGGGTGACGACATCTTTAGTAGACTCTCCAGCGAGCGCCGAGGCACAAATTAGGCCGGAGGCCGTATCTACTGACACATGAATGTATCGAGTCTTGCCAAATTCTGCATAATGTGTGACATCCATTTGCCATATATGCATGGGCTGTAACCCACGAGGATTAACCCCGACGGAGGGTGATGGGCGATAGGGGGCGCAAGCCGGACACTGTCGCACAATGGCGCGTGCGACCTCACGGGAGATGCCAAATCTACTGGTGAGTGTTTTGGAATTAACATGAAATGTTTTGTGAAAAGCCTAGGCTTGTTCGGCTGCAGTAAGAATGAGGGTGCAGCGCGTCAGTGTGTCTGCAATGGCATTGCCCTCGGTAATAGGGCCCGGAAGGTTTAAGTGGGCTCTTAAATGCATGATACGAAAAGGGTGTTTTCTGTTCCAGATTAACTGCTGAATATTAGAAAAAATTAATCCGACAGGAGAACTTTGGTCAATTTGTCCTGCAGCTTCAAGCCGCTGCACAGCTTGAACTACATAAGCACTGTCAGAAATGAGATTAAAGGGTGACTCAATTGTTTGAAAGACATGTTGAACAGCCTGTAATTCTACTACCTGAGCAGTGGCGCCTGGGAACAGATACAGCTGAGGCTGTCGGTTAGGAATGTGAATACTGCCAATGCCTGATTGAGATCCATCAGTGAAGACATTCATGGCTTCAGCTAATGGCTTACAGGATGTGAACTTTGGGAAAACTACTGGGTGAAATTCCATAAACTGTAGAAGGGGGTCTTTGGGGTAGTGGTTGTCTATTTGTCCTTGGAAGGTGAACAGTAAGATTGCCCAATCATCACTGACCGATCCAAGTGTTTGAATTTGGTCTTTGGTATATGGTACTACTAGTTTGGAGGGGTAAGACCCAAAGATTTGAACACTATGCTGTAGGCCAATCGATGCTAATTGTGCCACGGCAGCAGGGTACCAAGAAATATTTTTCCCCGCAGAAATTCGCGGGTGGATCCAATAAAGGGGGCCACCCTGCCATAGGGTTTCTGTGGGCTGTGTAAGTGAAGGGAGGATACACAGCTGGATGTCTGCTTTGGGGTTGCGCCGCCGGAGGGCAGCATTTGCAAGTGCTTGCTCTACCTTTTCTAAGGCCTGAGCGCCTTCAGTTGTAAGGTGTCTGGGAGACGTTAACTGTGGATCACCTTGTAGGATATCATAAAGGGGTCGTAGGATGTGGTTGGGCAGGCCCAGATAGGGGCATATCCATTGTATGTCTACTAACAGTTTTTGGAAGTCATTTAGAGTTTTCAGTCCATCTCTTCTTAGGGTAATTTTCTGTGGCTTAATTTGTCCTGGAGATATGTGTGAACCCAAATACTCAAGGGCATTCCCCATCTGCACCTTTTCAGGTGCGATATGCAGCCCATGGGCTTTTAGGTGGATTGCCAGTGTGGAAAAAGCCTTTTGAACTTCAGCGTGAGTAGGTGCTGCTAAGAGAATGTCATCCATATAATGGATACAGTGTACGGAGGGATGAGCATCTCTGATGGGGGCAATGGCTTTATCTACAAAGATTTGGCACATGGTTGGGCTGTTAGCCATGCCTTGTGGAAGGACTACCCACTCATAGCGCCTGTCAGGGGCAGTATGGTTGATAGACAGCAAGGTGAAGGCGAATCGAGGGCTATCTTCGGGGTGCAGTGGGATGGAGAAAAAACAATTTTTGATGTCTATTACTGTAATGGGCTAGTTCTGTGGCAAAGCAGAGAGTACTGGTAAGCCTCTCTGCACAGGCCCCATAACCTCCATAGTAGCATTAATTTCTCTGAGGTCATGCAACAGTCTCCACTGTCCTGATTTCTTCCGTATGACAAATATAGGAGTATTCCAAGGTGAGTTAGACCTTTTTAGATGCCCTAAAGCTAGCTGTTCTGCAATGAGTTCCATGGCAGCATGTAATTTTTGTGTTGGAAGGGGCCACTGAGGTACCCAGACAGGCTGCTCTGATTTCCATTTGATTTTTATTGCCTCAGTGGCCCCTGTGAAAAACCCAATCCTTCTCTTTTGGAGTGTGGGGAAGTTGGTACAGGGCTGGTTTGGCCCTGAGCATGCTTGCCTAGCCCAAAGCTGGGGATATACCCCATATCAGCCATAATAGCTTTGGACTGAGGGCTATAAAGTTGTTCGTTTGTGAGATGTAGGTTAAGCTCTGTAAGCACGTCTCGTCCCCACAACGTGACAGGGGTGTTTAGGACATATGGCTGAAACTGTCCTGCGTGTCCTTCCTCATCTAGCCAATGAAGCTCAGCCGAACTCATTTTTGGGGTCTCTGCATAGCCCTGCCCTCTAAGCACTTGCTGGGATATTTGTACAGGCCATTTAGCTGGCCAGTCCCTTTCACTATTTACACTACGGTCTGCTCCAGTATCAAGCAATCCTATAAATTTTCTGTCATTTACCTTTAGGGTGTACATAGGTCGGCGGTCAAGGTCGAGAGCTAGCATAGTACATGATGGCCCAGTGGACCCGAGATCCCGGTCACCTCTAATTCTGTTCTCTGCTGGGAATTGATCATGGTCGCTGCGGAGGACAAGCAACTGAGCAATCTTGTCTCCCGGGGAAACGGCTAAAATTCCTTTTGGGGAAGATATCATGATTTTTATAATGCCAGTATAGTCAGGGTCAATTACCCCGGGATGGACTATAATACCCTTTAAGGTGGCCGAGCCGCGACCAATAATCAGCCCCACCGTACCCGCCTCAAGGGGTCCCGACATGTCAGAGTCAATAGGCTGGACTCCCATCTGTGGGGTTAGTACAAGTTGGGTGGCGGCACGGAGGTCCAGTCCGGCGCTGCCGGCAGTTGCCCTTCGGATGGTGGCTACGGCAGTGGCACACCCTGCCCCGGAGGGAGCAGGGACGGCCACTGCACTAGCTGAGGAGGTGCACTGGTTGCCAGAGTTTGGAGTGCCCCATATATTCGAGGGCCCTGGCGGCGGGGGCCCCGCTGGACGTTTTTTGGCCTAGTGCCAGTGAGATTGGGGCCTAAAGGCGTTCCGTCCATCGCTTGTTTTGAATAGCACTCAGATGCCCAATGATTGCCCTTCTTGCATCGAGGACAGCGCCCCGGCCCCTGGGGATTGTTTTCTGCGGGTGCATTGCTTTGAAAGGAGGGACAGTCTCGCTTAAAATGCCCAGGGTGCCCGCACTGGAAACAAGCTGGCTGACCAGCGCTAGATGTGCCCTTTTGCTCTGGGCGTCTGGGGTTATTTGAAGGGCCCTGCGTCTGTTGGACTGCAGCCACTACGGCAGCTGCTAGCCCTGCATTGGTGAGCCCCCCTCCGATTTCTCTGCACACTTTCATCCATATCTCTAGGCTTTTATGCTTATGAGGGGTGATGACAGCTCGGCAGTCTTTAGTACACTGTTCAAAGACTAGCTGTTTAATGAGGGGCATAGCTGTGTCTGCATCTCTGAAGATCTTTGTGGCAGTATCACACATACGAGCCACAAACTCAGAAAAAGGCTCGTTTTGGCCCTGAATGATTTTTGTGAGGTTTCCTGCCGGCTCTCCGCGATTTGGGAGGCACTTCCACGCCCTGGTACATATTAGGTTAATCTGGTCATACACCTGAGGGGGATAGTTTATTTGTTGATTGGCATAAGGCCCTTGACCCATCAGCATATCAACGTCCCACGTGTGCTGGCCATTATGGGCATTGCATGCTGCCTGCTCGGTAGCAAACTCCATCACCAGGGATTTCCAATCTAGGTACTGCCCAGAAGTTAGGCAGGCACGGGCGAGATTTTGCCAGTCATTCGGAGTCATGGCATACCTGCGTAGGTTTTCTAAGGAAGCCACCACAAAAGAGGCGGCAACGCCATACGTTCTTACTGCCTCAGCCACCCCCTTTACTGTTTTCCAGTCTAAGACTTCATGATACCGTTGCCCTTGCTGAGTTTGAAAAACAGGAAAAGCACCCATAGCATGGGGTCCCTCTCTCCAGACCCCGGGGCAAAAACTTCTAGCTGACGCTTTGGGCCTTGTATCAGGCCGTGCCTCGCACCGGGCATAAGGATTATAGGGTGGGGGGTTACCCCCACCCGCGTCCGGCGGCTTTTTAGGCGGCTCAGGCGCTGAGGGCCATGCGGAAATGGAGCGGAGACGCCCAAAATGGCACACAACCTTTTCCACTTCCTCTTCTGCCTCTGACTCACTTTCAGGCTCACTTTCCTTCGGCTCTTCCTCACCACAGGCGCTGCCCTGCTGAGAGCGCTCTTCTTGAATTCGCTCTAATGCGGATTGCCCTGTCTGTAACACCCTTGGAAATACTCCTGACTCATCCTCTAGACAAGTTAAAATCAGAATCAAAATACCCATTACTCCTGGGGGCAGGTGGCCTTGTGTATCTACTCTAGTTAGATCTGCCCCTAACTTGTTCCAGGTTGCAACAGTAAGATGGCCCGAAGCTAAGAACCAAGGAGCCACCTCTTCCACTGCGGAGAGGAAGTGCTCAATCGTCTGTTGCTTTAATCCAATACCCCTCTGTCTAAGCAGGCTTTTACAGGCAGTTAGTAGATGTTCAGCAGAGGGCTGGTTCCCCATTTTCTTGGTGCTGTGCCTAACGGCTCCGGGCGTCCCCGAAGCCTTTTAGGCGTTTAGTCTAGACTACCCCTCCTTGGGGCTGATTGTCCCTTCCAGGGATCTTTCCAATTGCCCTTCTTAGGGTTTCATAGGATTGCCCCTCCCAGGGGTCTTTGAAATCGCCCCTCCCAGGGGTTCTTACCAGCACTGTAGATCGGGCCAGAGGAGGGTTGGGGTCCCGTTGGGGCTCCCCATACGGGCCACCAGATGTCGCTATCCCCCCAATACCGACCCGCGGCAGAGTGACAGCAACAGACCGACACCACGTCCTCTGGTCTTCAAGCAGAGAGAGCGTTTATTTTCAGTAGTTCCACTTATATACGGAATGAATCAGCCAATCACTACTGGCCCACGTACGGGCTAGGGCGTGTCCCAGGCATGCTCAGGCAAGATGTTTACTGCTCTAAGGTCTCTGGGTCTGGGTGTGGCTACAAGCCAAGGCGCCATCTTTGGGTGCGGCCGCTTGGGGGGTGTGGGGCTGGCTCGCCACAGGTATACATCATGGCTTTGTGTATAGGGCTGAGGTTGCCAAGAGTAATTCCCTAGGCCTCCATCCTTCATGGTACCTGGAACAGGATAGGGGTAATACAGAGGTCCCCAGGCTGCAGAAAATTCCACTGCAGCTTGCTAGGCTGGTCTTACCATTTCTAGTTCCATTGCTTGGCTTGGCCTCAAAATCTGCCCCAGAATTGCAGTTCTCCAAGTATTTATTACCATAGAAAAAATGCAAAACTAATAAGACACAATTTCTTGTTGGGAAAATAATTAAAAAAGGAAAATCTCTTGTCAACTCAGTACATCCTCTCTGCAAAATGTTTAAAAAAAAAGACAGTTTTATTTCTAAATAATCATTCAGCCAAAATGTGATGTACATTGCAGGCAATCTGTGAAAAAGATTGCAAAGACAAAAAGAAATCTCACCCTTTTATGTAGCCAGGTAGACAAAATTCATTTCATACATCTTAGTTATTTGTACCCAAAGGGAAAACAAAGCTTCACGTATCTTTTTGATGAGCAGGAAGTGACAATGTGGAGCCAAGCACCACTCCCCCACCCATCCATCACCCCCTACCCCCACTAAACTGAGAGGGAGGAGACAGGAGACGGGGTACCACCCCTCTGGATGGTCACATTTCAAAGAGCTTGTTCCAAGATCTCCAAGGAAGATATTCCTGGGATATAAAACTTAGGAAAATCTCATTTACCTTTTAAAGAGATTTACATACATCTCAAAGAGTCAGAGGAAGGATTTATAATTGCAAGTTTTTGAAAGGAAATACTGATAGAAGAGGAGAAGGCAAAGTCCTCTTTTTCACTTAAGGGTTTGTATTTACCATTACATTCTATCTCACTGGAGAGTTAAGACCAAAAACAAAAACCACTGCCCTTGACCCCAATTCACAGCTACCCTATAAGACAGAATACAACTGCTTTGTAGAGTTTCCAGGGAGCGCCTGGCAGATTTCCTACCTTTTGGTTAGCAGCTGTAGCACTTAACCACTATGCCACCAGGATGATAAGAGTATCTGTCTAGTTCACGGAAGTCAAGAGGATGGTGCAGGACTGGGCTGTGATTCATTCACTTGTTGGGGTTACCATGAATTGGGAGTCTAACTCCGTGGAAGCTAATAACAGCAAAAGCAACTGAACCACTGGAAACAATTTACCGTAGAACTAAATACAGGATTGCTCATCCTCTGTGTAACCTTTAAATTATATTATGAGAATTAGTGAATTTCTCTTGTGTTTGGGGTTGTCACGACAGCACATCCTGCTCTCCCTGTGCAGTGGGACCAGCAGAAAGGGATTAGAATTGAGACAAAGTAAACCATCAAAATCAAAAATAAAGAGAAGAAAAAAAATCTTGGATGGTTATAGGTGGTGGAGGGGGAAGAGGAGAAGGGCAATCACTAACTAGATAGCAGACTAGTGTAATTTTTCATGAAGGGAAAGACAATACACAATACAGGGGAAGTCAGCACACCTGAACCAAAGCAAAAGCATAGAAGTTTCCTAGAGATATACCAAAACTTTGAGGAACAAAGTAGCTGGGTCTGCAGGCTGGGAACATCTAGGACCACTGATATAATGTAGTTCATAAACAAAATGTCCTACATCTGACTTTGGTGAGTACAGTTTGGGATCTCAAAAGCTTTCAAGTGACCATCTAAGGTATATCTATTGGTCTCATACCATATGGAGCAAAGTAGAGTGAAGAAAACCAAAGACACAGGAGAATATTAGCCAAATGGGTTAAAGGGTCACATCAGCCAGACACTCCACCCGCCTGAGCCCAGAAGAACTAGCTGGCATCCAGCTCCTATCACCCACAGCTCTGACAGCAATCATAGTAGAGGGTTCCAGAGAGAGCTGGAGAAAATGTAAAACAAAATTCAAATTCACCGAAAAAGACCAGACTTCTTAGTCTGACACAGACTAGGGTAATCCCCAAGACTATGGCCCCCAGATACTCTGCTAACTCAGAATGAAACCATTCCCAAAGCCTGCTTTTCATAGAGTTTAGACAGACCTTTAAAACAAAAAATAACACATATGAGGAGTGTGCTTATTGTTCAATTAAATGTATGAGATTAAATGGGCAACTCCTGTCCAAAAGCAGGACCAGAAGGCAGGAAGGCACAGGAATTGGACAAATGGACACAGGGAATGAAAAAAGGGTGAAAAAAGGGAATGTGCTTGCACATTGTGAATTGCAACCAATGTCACAAAACAATATATATATATATATTAACTTTCTGAAAGAGAAATTAACTAGAGCTATAAACTTTCACCTAAACCACAAAAAAATTCAAAAAGCAAGGAAAAGGTGGAGGACTGAGAAGATCAAAGAGATAGCCCCTTTCTGTCACACCTGAAGGTTATAATGAAGTATGGAAAACTAGGGAAACTCAGTGAGACGGACTGACAGAATAGCTTCAACAGTGGACTCAAATACACTGACAATCATGAAGATGACACAGGGCACAACATCATTTCTATCTGCTATGCGTAAGTCACCGTGAGCTGGAGTTGGCTTAGTTATAACTCACTGAAACAACAAATTCTGATATTTCCCCACAATTTCCCGAACAATATTTATGTTGTTATGCCCCCAACAACTGCTTTAAAACATGCAGGAGATGATTAGGGGGTAGGAGCAAAGAGTTTAAAGCAATGGAAATGAAACAATTAGAAATAACTAGAATTTGGCACAATGTGAAGAGTGTGATCTATATCACTGATCATAACGTCTGGAAACTTTTGGAAGGGAGCAGGTTTTCTGGGTCTATTTTCACCAAAAATAGCGAAAAATATTTTTTAAAAACAGTGATGATGGTCTCACATACTTTTCCAAGAACTTCTGCCTCTCCCATCAAGAAGTGGAGTCTAGGCAACCTGCCCTTGAACCTGACCAGTTTGTGATAGTCTTGGCCTTAAAAAGCAGCCGAAGTAATATAGTGCGTGGCCTCTGAAGGGTAGGTCATAAAATTGATATGGCTTACATCTCTCAGGACACATACTTTGAAACCATGAGCTGCTATGTCAGAATTCCATTCTCCCTGAAACTGCCATGCTGGTGTGACCACATAAAGAGAATGAAGAGAGATGCAGGTGGAGCCCCAGCTGTCCAGCCCCCAGATGTTTGAGCCCCCCAGCTTAAGCCTAGACATGTAAGTGAGCAAGTCCTTTGGCAGTTCCAGTTCTAGCCATTGTCTGACTGCAACCTCAGCAGGAACCATTTGGATGAGCCCAATCAACCCCAAAATTCTGAAAAAAGAGTAATAATTTGTTTGTTTTATATCCCTGGATTTGGGTGTAATAAATGTGTCACAGAAACAGCTCAGGGCTGGGGAACAAAACAGAGTTCAAGTACTAACAATTCTATTGCCGAGATGTATGATCTTGAGCTTAAAAAAAAAACAAAAACCACTGCTGTCAAGTGAATTCCAACTCATAGTGACCCTATCAGATAGAGTAGAACTGTCCCATAGAGCTTCCAAGGAGATTTGAACTTCCAAGGCAGATTTGAACTGTCAGCCTTTTAGTTAGAAGTTGTTAACACTTAATCACTGCGTCACCAGGGTTTCCTGCAGAGTAGCTCAACTTAGTGGCATATGGTGGATGTTAAATATATTGCTAGTTTTCAATCACTTCTCCTTCTATTGTGAAATTCTTTACCCTGGCAAGCATTACAAAGCCACTAGCTATATTCATGACTTGTACAAGGGCCTCGCACAGAACCCTTGAGACTCTTTTCTCAACACTGTGAGAGGCAGAGTCCCATATAAGGAAGAATGGCTTGCCAAGGGCCAGAAATGTATTGAATTTCCCAGAACAAATGTTGATTTTAGTCTTTCACTGGAGATCATGAGACTGCTATAGAGCACAGATTGCATTTCTGTGTTTTATTTTTATTTCTTTCAGTCAACAAAGCAATACATGCAGTTGCTACCGAATACTTTCAAGCAACATAGAAATCTGTACAGTAAAAAGCATGTCCTCATTACATGGACTTTCTAATGCACATTTAGGGTACTGGAACTTCAGGGTGCCTGGGAAATAATATTTTTCTTTCCGATCTAAATCTTGAGTCAATTGGGAAGTAATACTAAGACAAATGAAGCTAAATTCTATTTTCATTAGTGATGGAGTCATTCTTAGAGGATATGCTTTATACTTCTGGGTAAGTAGGTTTTCTAACACTGTTTTAGTCAGCTAGGACTGCTCTAACAGAATTACCACAAAGTGGATGGCTTTAACAAAGGAAGGTTTATTCTTACATAGTCCGGTGGGCTACAAGTCCAAATTCAGGATGTCCGCTCCAGGAGAAGGTTTTCCCCCTTGTCGGCTCTGGAGGAAAGTTTGATATTGCATCAGTCTTTGTCTAGGGAGCATCTTGGAGCAGGAACCTCAGGTCTGAAGGAGCGCTCTTCTTCCTTCTCCCATTGCAGCTTTCTTGATGGTGCGAGGTTCTCAATTCTCAGCCTATTTCCCTTTCATGTCTTGCAGGATGAAAGGATTAAGGGTGGGGCAAGCCATACTCCAGGGAAACTCCCTTTACATTGGAGCAGGGAGGTGATCTTATAAAGGGATTTACAGTCCCACCCTAATCCTCTAACATACAGCATAGGAAGACCACAAAATGGAGGACAATCACAAGATAGTGGGAATCATGGCCCAGCCACATGGCTACACATTATTTTTGAGGGGACACAATTCAATCCATGACAAACACTGAGCCACAGAATGAGACAGACCACTACCTGGTCACTGATGGTCCTGAACCATATCCATGATAGAATTTTGATCTTTACCTATAGCCTGACCCAGGGCAACAGAATCACAAAGTCTCTGCAGACAGCAGACTGTCAAAAAGTGGGGAGAGAAAAGATCAGAATATATATGCCAGTTCTTGATCCAGAATGCATCATCATGGTGTGTGTGTGTGTGTGTGTGTGTGTGTGTGCGTGCGCGTGTGCGTGCGTGCGTGCGTGCGTGCGTGTGTGTGTGTGTGTGTGTGTGTGTGTGTGTGTGTGTGTGTGTGTGTGTGTGTGTGTGTTGAAGTGGCTGATAAGAGGGTAGAGAGAGGCTGGAGTTCCTGGATGGTGTAAATTGTTAACACACTCAGCTGCTAACAGAAAGGTTAGTTCGGAGACTACCTAGAGGCACCTTGGAAAAAAAGTCTGATGAGCTACTTCTGAAAAATCAGGCAGTGAAAATCCCTTGAAGCACAGTTCTCCTCTGACACATGTGGGATCTCGCAGTGGGTTAAATCAACTTACTGGCAACTAACACAGGCCAGGGAGATCGTACTGACAGTTGATTCCCAAGAGGAAGAAAAATGAGAGGTAGGGTTAAGTGTTCTCCCATGTACATTATCTCCAGTTCTCTGCTATTGTAATAGTGCTTCTACAAACAATTTTGGTTATATTTCCTTGGGCCCCTGGGTAAGTATTTCTGTAGAAAAAGTTATTACAAGTGACTCTGTTGTGTGTATACTTTCAGCTGATGTGTACTGAATATTGATTTTGGACCTGGCAGCTGGAAACATTTTTTTTTTCCTCCTTCCATTTCTGCTGTGATTTATCAACCTTACCTTATTAACACTATCTTCTTGTAGCAGGGAAAGTTGCTACAGGCTAGGGCATGATGTTACTTTCACAGTGTAGGCAGTGTAACCAAAGCCAGTTACAGAGAAGCAGGGCCAGCCACAGAAGTGTAGAGCCAGGTTTAGGGTCTCAGCTTCTAAGTTGCATGTATCTGACAATGCCCTTGGTCTTTCTCCTGCTTCAATGCCCTGCTCTGTCAAATGTGCATAATACTATCTAGAGGGTATTGAAGACTTAAGTGCTTAGGAGACAGATCAAGATAGGAGGAGGGAGAGAAGGGAAACATTGGATCTCCAAGATCTATTTAGGGCACCTTGTACTGAAATGTTATTTGCCAGTCTCCAGGACATCTGTTCAGACTCTGGCTGCGCAGGCTACCAGGCCTGATGCTTGCCTTACCTCCCGAGGGACTCTAGGAAGCTCAGAGCCTTCAGCCTGTTCATCTTCAGTGCAGCCCTGCCTGGTGTACCTAATGATCCTCTGTGGTCTCCCCTGATCCCCAAGCAGAATTGTTGCCTTGTGTGAGGGCCCATGGGACTGAAATTTCTTAAATGAATGTGTCTGACTTTAATAAGAAGAAAAATGCAGTGCAAATTGAAAATAAAGTGCAAAGGCAGCTGCCCAATGAATAGATGCACTGAGCATTTACTAAGTGCCTCCTTACAAGAAGAACTAGTTCACCACTCTTTCAGCCCGAAGGTGGTATTAATGCATTGCTAGAGATTAAAACATCGAGGTGCAGATCACACCAGCATCCACCGCCACTGAGTCTCTTCTGCCTTTGGCAGCATAAATTCTTCATGGGCACCCAGAAAGGTCATTGGGTGGACCAATCCAAAGTTTATGCACAAGTGCTCTTCCTGGATTTCAGGGGATTCTACTTGGGGTACAGGCACCTGCATAGTGCTAACAGTTTGCTCTTGGCTAGTAACCTAAAGGTTGGCCATTCAAACCTGTTCAGTGGTGAGCACCATGGGAGAAAGGCCTGGATATCTGCTTATGTAAAGATTGCAGCCAAAATGCCAACCAACCAACCAACCAACCAACCAACCAGCCAACCCTATGGGGCAGTTCTACTGGGGTCACCACGACAGATGTGGTAACTGTGAGTCAGAATCGACTCCAAATCGAAGGGGTTTTATTTGGCTTTGAGGGTGGCAGCCTGGAAGGCTTTGCTAGCGTGCCCTCTCTTCATCTCCTCTGCCAGGGACAGGTCTGCGGGAGCCAGCTCTAGGTTCCCGTGCACTCCTGCCTCCTCCCCCGCGATTCCCCGCCGGCCCTCCCACCAGCTGGCCCGCTGTACCCCGCCACTCTGGCTGGGTGGAGGCATCCTGGCAGCAACGCTTCCTTATCAGTGGGCGGGGCAGCTTAGAGCGGGCTGCCGCCTCCCCAACGAGTAGCAGCCCCGAGCCGTCGCGACTGGGCTGTCCCAGCAATGGTTCCTCGGGGAGTGGCGGCGGCTCGCCAGAGCCCAAGAATCTGCGGAGGGTGCTAAGCTCCAGAGTCGGCGGAACGCACAGACCCGCGACGGTCGGGACCCAAGCGCAGGAGCGCGCGGGGCACCATGCAGCCCCTCCCGCTGTGGTTGCTGTTGCTGCTGCTCTCCTGCCCCCGGCACCCTGTGAGTACGCGCCCCTTCCTCTACCGTTCCGGCATCCCACTTTTTAGGCTGCAGGGAAGATGGCCCGAAGGGCAAACGATCTTACGCTCTTTCGGATCCCACGCGGGGTGGTGGGGAGGAAGATCAGCACACATCCAACTGAGGGTCTTTATCCCTCCCTGCCCCCGGTCCCTGCAATAAATCTCTATCAGGCTCTTCGCGAAAAGACCTCCTCCCCCCAAAGTAAAGTCAGTGAGCGCCAGGCTTAGGCAGCTCTGATAAATCCCCTTGCCGTGCACCAGAACCCACCCTCCGGGTTGTACCTCCAAGTTCGTCCTGCATGGAAATCTGTAGCCGTCCGTAGCAGTCCCTATCGTGTGCTAGTCATTTTACTTCCATTAATTCATTGAAACCTTACAAATCACCTTTCGCGGGCTGAATTTATCACAACAGCAACAAAAACTGAGGCTCGGAGAGGCCAAATATGTTGCCCCAAGTCACGATTAAGGAAAAAATATATTGCTGTCCAGTCAATACCATAGCTACCCTACAGGGCAGAGTTGAACTGCTCCACGGGGTTTCCAAGGCTGTAAATCATTAAAGAAGCAGAATGTCACATCTTTCTCGGCTGAGGGACTGGTGAGAGCATTCCAGCTGTTTCAAACTGCAGCGGATCGTTCCGTCAGCATCCGAGCGTTTAACTACGGCACCACCAGGCCCTCTTATGTCATAGTAAGAGAATTGGAAGGGGCATCTGTCGGCTCCAAAGCCAGACATTTTCACTTGTACCGGAGCGCTGATGCAAAAATCGATAAAAGCTCTGCCTGGAACTTCCAGATCTGTGAAGTGAGGGTTTGTTGCTCTTTCCCCCCTCCTGTGTGGCTTGGCTCCCTAAAGTTTGCCTATAGAATTTCTAGCAGCAGCTGGTCCCCGCAAACCAGGTCCAGAGAGGAGGGATAAAGAGAAAACAGAAACCAGCGGAGTGGATGGCTCTTCTTTCCCACAGAAATTCCTGGAAATCCCCAGCCTTTTCCTCTGGGATTTGTGAATAAGAGACTGACCCAGACTACCAGGCTGGAAGTGGCTGGGGCCATTCCAGAGCTACTCTTCCCACCAGAGTTGCAAACTGACTGCCAAGCCCTCTATATCAACAAATTCTCCCAAGAAAATTGCTTGGGGACCCAGTTTTGAGTTTCCAAGCTTTGTCCAGGCTAAACTGATGGCCTGTCCAGGCTAAGTTCATTGCCTATCCAGTGATACAGTGCTTTGTGTAGGCCTTTCTTCCTTGATTCCTTCAGAAAATCCCTGATCCACACTGGATATTTGTGCTGACTCTCAGGAGACGCTCATCCTTCGGGCAGTTGCGGAACATTCTAGCAGCAGTAGTCTGGAAGAATGGGATCTGGGGCTTGCTTCTACCTGTCGTATAACCTTGGGGTCTCCTCTCCTCAGTGGCAGTCAGTACTGCGGGAATGCCTCATGGAACATCTGGGGCAATTTAGAGCCAGATGCAACCCTTTAGCCCCAAACTGATGGCGACCCCATGTGCAATGAGACCAGAACTTTCTGATCTGTAGAGTTTTCATTGGCTGATTTTCAGAAGTTAATCACCAGACCTAGTCCATCTGAGTCTAGAAGCTCTTCTGAAATCTGTTTTGCATCAGCAATATCCAAGCCTTACTGATAGACAGGTGGTAGCTGCACCTGAGCTGCGCTGACTGGGAAATGAACCTGAATCTCCCACATGTAAGGTAAGAATTCTACCACTAAACTACCACTGTCCCAAAATACAGCCTAGAGGTATTCCAAAAACCAAACCCATCACCATCAAATGGATTGTGACTCACAGTGACCCTAAAGGACAGAGTAAAATGGCCCCATAGGGTTTCCAAGGAGTGATTGGTGGACTCAAACTTCTAATCTTATGGTTTGCAACCAAGTGCTTTACCACTGCACAGCCTGTGCCTAGAGGCGTTATTCGCTGTTATTCAGTGCCCTGTGGTAGAAGAGGCCGTAGCTCCCTCCTTTTGACCTTCCCTGCTGGCAGATTATCAAGTTAGCAGTAGATATGGAACTAGAACACAGACCTCTTGATTCCCAGCCACCTGGGGTTCTGTCTATTCCACATTCATGTAACTGTCAAACATTCATGCACTGCCTTGTGTTGTTACGGGGTGGTCTCCTGGGTTTAAATCTTGGTCATTTTATGGACTTATCCAGACAGAGGTTGTACTCACACTGCTTGGCAGAGAACTCTAATAGAAATAGAATTGACCTACTTTGCTTAGAATGCATCCCAGCCTCTGAAACTCTGCTTTTCTTCTGTTTGACTCTGAATGGTCAGATACTTGATTAAGAAATTTAAGAGTATTTATACATTATTATTATTATTATTCATTTGCTCCCTCCCCTCCTCTAGAAGATCAAGGCACTCTCTCAATGGTGAGTCATTAAAGCCAAACTAATAATTACTAACCCTTCCTCACCCCCACAACACACACATTTTTTCATTCAGGAAGGTATTAGGAGGGGCTTTTGCAAGTGGAAACCAAAAAGTGGTAGTGATGTATGAGGGCAGTTTTCTGGAGCCTACGATGGGAAGCACTGATCATGTCACCCTCTGACCCACCCCCGTCTCATGAGGGCTTTAACTCGGAGTGATATCGTGATTCTTTATCAACGCATCTGTCCTTCCCCCATGCCACCCTGTCTCTTCCGACACACACTCTGAGCTTAGCTGGGCACTGACACTGTCTTGTTCATCCCTTCATCCCTACAGCCTGTCATGGTGTGCGAGGGGATTCATTGGGTGGGTCACTGATGAATGAATGATCGTGTCTATAGGAAAGTGTTTTAAGGTAACACGTAATGACGAAGGAAATCTTGAAAGCACTTGTTGCTTGCTAAGTTGTATATACATAAGAGACAAAAACAAACCGTTTACATTTGACTTAATTCTGACTCTTAGGGACCCTACAGGACAGAGTTACAACTGCTCTATAGGGTTTTCAATGAGTGGCTGGGGGCTAGAACTGTTAACCTTTTGGTTAGCAGCCAAACTTTCAACCACTGCACTACCAGGGCTCCCACAAATGACAAACAATGGAAAAACAGTCATTCAAGGCAGAGCTTTTTAATCCATGGCATATGGCAGACTGCCCATTCGATAACCTTAGTGAGTTAAATATGTGGAGCTGCCTTTCCTTGAAGCAGGTTTATTAACTTGGACACTGAACATTTTGGACTGAATGATTCTTTGTTGTGTGTGGGCTTCTCTGTGTACTGTGGGATGTTTAACAACAACCTTGATCTCTACTTCCTCAGTGCCAGTCCTACCACCTTCCCCCTAAACTGTGACAATACAAAATGTCTCCCAAACATCCAAACCAGTTGTCAGGAGTCAATTTTGATACATAGTGACCCTGTAGGACAGGATGGAACTGCCCTGTAGGTTTTGAAGGAGCACCTAGTGAATTTGAACTGCCAACCTTTGGGTTAACAGCTATAGCACTTAACTACAATATCACCGGGGTTTTCAGGTGCCTCAGTTGCAAACCACTGCCTTAAAGTTTGTCATATTTCAGCACAATTGCATCAACAGGACCAACAGTAGGTATTCATTGCATGTTGGAACTGGAACAGTGAAGCTGGTGAAAGTGAATCTGGACCAGAAGATGGAAGCAGGTGTAACTTATAGAAACCTATTTCCAAGCCATACAAAAGGACTTCTGCTTGCACTGATTTCTTAGCCTTTCTCCAGCCTCCCTCCTAACCTTTCTCTCTCCTCACCATGCCCCTCCCCAACTAGAGCTCAGAACATAAAACTGACAATATGTAGAAACCTCTCATGTATGGTGGCTCCTCTTTCTGTGGAGTATCCAGACCCAGGGTCTGACAAGCCCTGTGGTGGTGGATGAACAGAATTTTAAAAAGTCCTGTATTTTAGGTTCAGTCCTCTGGAGAAGCAAAACCACAGAAGAGTATCTGTATATGCAGAGAGAGATTTTTATCAAAGAGATGAGTCACAAGGTTGCAGAGGCTGGAATGTTCCAACTCTATGGATCAGGCCAGAGGCTTTTCCTGATTTACATACTGAAGGGGCTGGTGGACCCAAAACAGCAGAACAGAAACAGAGCTCTTGTTCACAGGCTTTGAAGATGAAAGAATACCAGACTGCAGGCAAGACCTCAGGTAAGCTGCCAGCTCAAGTCACAAGAACCAGAGATCAGACAAACAGGAGTCAGCTAGAGGATCCAGAGCTAACAAAAATCCCAATAACCTTGCCAGAATGTC
Source organism: Heterohyrax brucei (assembly GCA_028571685.1). Lineage (NCBI taxonomy): Eukaryota > Metazoa > Chordata > Mammalia > Hyracoidea > Procaviidae > Heterohyrax > Heterohyrax brucei. The sequence continues at coordinate 21,679,408 of CM053146.1, forward strand.
TACTTAATTTCAATGCAGGACACATGCCCAAGGAAACTCCCTTTCAACTGACTGGCTACTCATAAACAATCTAATCATGGAGGTGATCACACTATATCAAGTCTCATCATGGAAGTGATCACATCATATGACTGCCAAATCATTGAGATCCATGGCTCAGCCAAGTTGACACACAACTTTAGCCATCACAGCCTGAGAGTGTCACCTGTGGAGAAGTTATTACTGATCTTCAGAGGAGGGTCACAGGTATTTTGCATACCTGAAAAATCACTTTCTAATTTTTGTGAATTTCTAAAGTTTGGCTACCTGTAAAATTAATGTTTAAATAATAATAATGATGGTGATCACTTACTGATCAACTTGCTGAGCACTTACTTCATGCCAGGCACTCTGCTAATTCCTTCCCAGCATTATATGCTTTAATTTCCACCTCACCCAGTAATTACTCCCATTGTGAGGTTCAGAGAGATGTGAAGCCATTTGCCCAAAGCAACTAAATTAGACATGGTTGAGAACTCAAGCTCAGGTGTTCTTCATGAGCACATGCTCCCTCAACACAGAAATTTGTTCTGGTTATCTGGTGCCTCAGAGATTGTCGTTAAATTCTTTCCCAATCTTCCCTTTATGAAACACAAAACAAATAGTTAATTACACACAACATTTTATTGACAGGGCCAGAGGTAAGCTTGGGGCCAGAAAATCATACAAATAAGAGGAGGGACTACTTAACAAACTATTTAGGGCAGTCCATCTCTTGTTTTTGGCATTAACTTTTAGAATTCCCAAAGAACTTACCTGTCTTCACCATCCTTATCCTGTTGCTCCCACTTCAGGTTGAAGGACCCTGAGTTTCCTTCATGCCAAAGGAAGACACAGCCTCTCTTCCAGGTACCACTTGTTAAAAGCCCAGATTTAACATCTGGGATTAGGATTCCATCACCAGAGTGACCTCCCTCCCCCCCCCCCCCGCACAAAGCCCACTGCCATGAAGTCAATTCCAATTCATAGCAACCCTATAGGACAGAGTAGAACTGCTCCATAGAGTTTCCAAGGAGTGTCTGGCTGACCTTCTCGTCACCAGGGTTTCCATCCCCTCCCTGTGGTGCTCAGCTGGGTCCCTCCTCTCCTGCCCTTAACAAGCTGAGTTGTCTCACTGCTGATCTTTGCTGAGGCTCAGGGACAACCTGCAATCCAAAGTAAAACCCACAACACTCAGATCTTATCTACTTACTTACATTACAAATAGAAGGCTGATCAACTCAAGGAAATAAGAGTATCCTGAGCTCACCTAGCCTCAATATTCTGTGTCCCATGGTTTCAAAAGGCCATTTGAGGAGAGGGGCTCCCTGATGAATCATGTCCTCCATGCCGAGACTTATTACTCAAGGGCCAACTGTTGGGCCATTAGGATTCCTTAATCCTTTCCAGAATCTCCACATGTTCCAGTCATTTCTCAAGTCCATATCCTCCAGATTTCTGCTTCTCTTTTCAAATTCCTCATCTCCCTCTCCTCCGTCCCTCATGTTTTAGATATATACAGCCTCCAACTTTCTGATAATCAGGACTACATGGGAGGACTTCATCTAACATTTTTTAAAATAATATTTTATTGCTTTTTCAGTGAAGCTTCACACAGCAGTTTATATTCCTGTTCAACAATTTCTACAGAAATTCTTCAGTGGCATTGGTTTCATTCTTCATAATGCATGAATATTCTCATTATTTCTCTTTTGGCTGTTTGTGTCCCATTAACCCTCCCTCTTTCCTTAGATTTTCACCTTTGTTTTAAAGTAACTGTTGATGACGTTTTGAAACCATGGGACACAGAATATTGAGGCTAGGTGAGCTCAGGATACTCTTATTTCCTTGAGTTGATCAGCCTTCTATTTGTAATGTAAGTAAGTAGATAAGATCTGAGTGTTGTGGGTTTTACTTTGGATTGCAGGTTGTCCCTGAGCCTCATATGGTGATTTTTTTTTTTTTGAAGAACCACACTACTTACTGGTGATACATATTATTTTATGAGCCTATCTGTTATTAGCTACAAGATGACCTCAGTGGTTAGTTTCATTTCAAGATTTAAAGAGTATCTTAGAGCAATAGTCTTGGGGAGTCCTCCTGATCCGGTAAGGTGGTTTTATTTTTTAGGAATTTGAGGTCCTCTTCCACATTTTTCTCTCATTCTATCAGAATCCATCCACTGTGGCCCCAGTTAGAACAGTGAGGAGCGGTAGCTGAGCATCGTCTAGTTTTTCTGGTCTCAGGGTAGAAGAGACTATGGTTCATGTAGACCATTTATCCTAAAGCCTAATTTCTTCTTCAAGTCTTTGATTTGTAAACTGTATTATGCCAATTGACAGAAATTTCTCATAAGACTGTATGCATCCTCTTTCAAACTGAGAAAGCCAATCCCATATAGTTTTGGTTATGTCTAAGAAATAGTCCTAGTTGTGTCTCCTCTGCATTTTATTATACATGTGAATATATGTGCAGAGTCACATGCATGCATATACATACACATGAACCTATACATACAAATATGTATGCATACCCTTACACATACATCTGTTATGTGTCTGTCAGTTTGTTGTACTGTAGTGGCTTGTATGTTGCTGTGATAATGGAAGTCTTGCCACTGGTATTTAAAATACCCTTGACAGACAGGTTTCAACTGAGCTTCCAGACTAAGACATGCTAGGATGAAGGACCTGACAGTATACTTCTGAGAAAACTGGCTAGTGAAAACCTTATGAATAGCAGTGGAACATTGTATGATATAGTGCTGGAAGGCACTCAGAAGAGGACTGGGGAGGAGCTCCCTCCTCAAAGTTGAATTGCCTTTAATGATGTGAATAGAGTCAAGCTTTCAGGACCTTCATTTACTAATGTTGCACAAGTCAAAATGAGGAGAAATAGTTGCAGACATTCATTAATAATTAGGAAGTGGAATATACAAAGTATACCCCACTGCCATCAAGTTGGGATGGACTCGTAGAGACCCTTGAGGTCAGAATAGATCTGCCCCATAGAGTTTCCAAGGAGCACCCTGCGGATTTGAACTGCTGACTTTTTAGTTAGCAGATTTAGCACTTAACCCACTATGCCACCAGGGTTTCTATATAGGTATGAATCTAGGAAAACCTAGAGCCATCAAAAATGAAATGGCACACATAAAGGTTGATGTCCTAGGCATTAGTGATCTGAAATGGACTGATACTAACCATTTTGAATCAGGTAATCATATTGGTCTACCGTGCTTGGAATGCAAACTGAAGATGGACGGCATTGCATTCATCATTAAAAAGAAAATTTCAAGATCTACCCTGAAGTACAGCATTGTTAGTAATAGAATAATATCCATATGCCTAAGGAAGACCAGTTTATGCAACTATTATTCAAATTTACACACCAACCACTAAGACCAAGGATGAAGAATTTGAAGATTTTTACAGGCTTCTGCAGTCTGGAATTGACCAACATGCAATTAAAATGTACTGGTAGTTACTGAGGAAACCTTGGTGGTGTAGTAGGTTAAGTGCTATGCCTCCTAGCCAAAAGATTGGCAGTTAAAATCCTCCAGATGCTCCTTGGAAACTCCATGGGGCAGCTCTACTCTGACCTGTAGCGTGGCTGTGAGTCAGACTGAACTCAACAGCAGTGGATTATTATATATATAATTACTGATGATTGGAATGCAAAAGTTGGAAACCAAGAAGAAGGATTGGTAGATGGAAAATACGGCCTTGGTAATAGAAACAACATTAGAGATCACATAATAGAATTTTGCAAAATCAAGGACTTTTTTCATTGTATGTAACTTTTCTTGACAACATAAATTGTATAACAACAACTTATACAACAGCAACCATACATGTGGACCTCACCCAGACGGAGTACACAGGAATCAAATTGACTATGTCTGTGGAAAGAAATCATTAAAAATTGCAGTATTGTCAGTCACAAAAAGGTCAAAGGCAGACTGTGGAACAGACTGTCAGTCACTCACATTCAAGTTCAAGTTCAATTTTAAGAAAATTAAGAATGAATCCACAAGAGCCAAAGTGTGACCTTGAGTATATCCCACCAGAACTTAGAGAACATCTCAAGCATACATTTGACACACTAAACACTTACGAGCAAAGACCAGATGAGTTGTAGAAAGATCAAAAACACCACACATGAAAAAAGGAAGAGATCAGGAAAAAAGAAAGATCAAAGCAATGTTAGAAGAGACTCTGAAACTTGCTGCAGGAAGCTGGATAGCTAAAGCAGAAAGAAGAAATGAAGAAATCAAAGAGCTGACCAGATGATTTCAAGGGACAACTCTAAAAGACAAATGAAGTGCCCAAAGATGAGGCAATAGGAAGTCAAACGGAAGAACAAACTCAGCATTTCTCAGTCTGAAATAACTTATCCAAGTACTTTACCTTTGCCAAGCTGTGTTTCATTTCCCATCAGCAAAAATAGCTAGTGTCTACTATCTACATAGTGAATCCTTCTCTCTCCCTACAACCCCATCCCTGGTAATCACTAATCAACATTAGTTTCTGTGTACTCACATGTTGATATTATTTCATAAAAGTGTTGTTGTTGTTAGGTACAGTCGAGTTAGTTCCAACTCATAGTGATCCTATGCACAACAGAATGAAACACTGCCCCGTCTTACACCATGACCACAATTGTTCTTATGCTTAAGCCTGTTGTTGCAGCCACTGTGTCAATCCATTTCATCGAGAGTCTTCCTCTTTTTTGCTGACCTTCCACGCTATGAAGTGTGATGTTCTTCTCCAGGGACTGATCTTTCCTGACAATATGTCCAAAGTATGTAAGATGCAGTCTTGTCATCTTTGTTTCCAAGGAGCACTCTGGCTGTACTTCTTCCAGAACAGATTTGTTTGTGCTTTTGGCAGTCTATGATGCATTCAACATTCTTCTGCAACATCACAATTCAAAGGCATCGATTCTTCTTTTGTCTTCTTTGTTCATTGCCCAGCTTTTGCACGCATAAGATCCAACTGAAAATACCATGGCTTGGATCAGGTGCATTTTAGTCTTTGAGGTGGCATCCTTACTTTTGAATATCGTAAATAGGTCCTTTGCAGCTGATTTTCTCAATGCAACATGTCGTTTGATTTCTTGACTGCTGCTTCCATGGGCGACAACCTCAGTCTTTTCTCTATTTATGACAATGTGGCATACTGGTCCAGTTGTGAGGATTTTTGTTTTCCTACTGTTAAGGTGCAATCCGTATTGAAGGCTGTAGTCGATGCTCTTCATGGGTAAGTGTCTCAAATCTTCTTCATTTCCGGCAACTAAGATGGTGTTGTCTGCATAAAGCAGGTTGTTAATGAGTCGTCCTCCAATTCTTCTTTGTGTAATCCAGCTTCTCGCATTATTTGCTCTGCATAATTAAAAAGATATGATGAAAGGATACAGCACTGACACACACCCTTCCATGCAATGTTCCCTTGTTCTGTTCACTTGACTGCCTGTTGATCTGTATGCAGATTCCTTAACAGCACAATTAGGAGTTCTCGAATTCCCATTCTCTGCAGCGTTAGTCACAGCTTAGTATGATCCACACAGTCGAATGCTTTTTCATAGTCGATGAAACACAAGTAAACATCTTTCTGGTATTCTTTACTTTCAGCCAAGATCCATCTGATGTCAGCAATGGTATCACTGGTTCCATATCCTCTTCTGAATCCAGCTTGAATTTCTGGCAGTTCCTTGTCAATATACCATTGTAGTTGCTTTTGAGTGATCTTGAGCAAAATTTTACTTGCGTGTGATATCAATGATATTGTTTGGTAATTTCCACATTTGGTTGGATCACCTTTCTTCAGAATGGGTACAAGTGTGGATCTCTTCCACTCAGTTGGCCAGGTAGCTGTCCTCCAAATTTCATGGCACAGATGAGTGAGCACTTCTGTGCTGCATCTGTGTGTTGAAATATTTCAATTGATATTCCATCAATTCCTGGAGCCTTGTTTTTTGCTAATGTCTTCAGTGTGGCTTTAACTTCTTCCTTCAGTATTAATGGTTTCTGGTCATATGCTACCTCTTCAAATGGCTCAACATCGACCAGTTCTTTCTGGTATAATGACTCTGTGTATTCCTTTCATCTTGTTTTGAGGCTGCCTGAGTCGTGGAATAGTTTCCCTGTAGAATCCTTCACTATTACAACTCACGACTTGAATTTTTTCTTCAATTCTTTCAGCTTGAGAAATGCAGAACGTGTTCTTCCCTTCTGGTTTTCCATTCCCAGCTCTTTGCACATGTTATTATAATACTTTGTTTTGTCTTCTTGAGCTGCTCTTTGAAATCTTCTGTTCAGGTCTTTTAGTTCACCATTCCTTCCTTTTGCTTTAGCTGCTTGACATTCAAGAGCAAGTTTCAGAGTCTCTTCTGACATCCAATTTGGTCTTTTCTTTCTTTCCCATCTTTTTAGTGACCTCTTGCTCTCTTCGTGGGTGATGTCTTTGATGTCATTCCACCATTTGTCTGGTCTTTGGTCATTAGTGATCAGCACATCAAATCTGTTCTTGAGATGGTCTTTAAAGTCAGGAGGGATATACTCAAGGTCATACTTTGGCTGTCGTGGACTTGTTCTAATTTTCTTCAGTTTCAATGTGAATTTGCCTATGAGCAATTGATGATCTGACTGCTGATTTGGTGCTTTTCCATCGTCTCTTTCCACAGATGTAGTCAATTTGGTTCCTGTGTATCCCATCTGATGAGGTCCACGTGTACAGTTGCCATCTGTGTTGGTTAAAAAGGGCATTTGCAGTGAAAAAGTCATTAGTCTTACAAAATTCTATCATGTGATCTCTGGCATTGTTTCTAACACCAAGGGCATATTTTCCAGCTACTGATCCTTCTTTATTTCCAACTTTTGCGTTCCAGTCACCAGTAATTATCAATGCATCCTGATTGCATATTCAATCATTTCAGACTGCAGAAGCTGGTAAAAATCTTCAACCTCTTCATCTTTGGGTGTAGTAGTTGGTGCATAAATTTGAATAGTAGTCATATTAACTGACCTTCCTTACAGGCATATGAGTATTATCCTATCACTGATGGCATTGTACTTCAGGACAGATCTTGAAATGTTCTTTTTGATGATGAACGCAACACTGTTCCTCTTCAAGTTTTCATTCCCAGCATAGTAGACTATATGATTGTTGGATTCAAAATGGTCAAAACTGGTCCATTTGAGCTCACTAATAACTAGGATGTCAATGTCTGTGCATTTGGCTATTTCCAATTTCTATGCGTTTGGCCATGTGTTTTGGCTATTTCCAATTTTCCTAGATTCATACTTTGTACATTCTGTATCCAGTTATTAATGGATGTTTGCAAATGTTTCTTTTTGTTTTTAATATAGAGACTGAAAAATTTTCCTTCCCTCTTATCCTTGCTGTTCCTACACCCACCTAACCCCCCTTCATTTCACAGCAGCTCTTGCCAGACAAGGACACTCTCCTTTGATAAGCCCGGCACCTGCTCAGCAGGACACTTCCCGTCCCTGCCACACGTGCGCCGGAACCTGCTCCACTCGGCCCTCTTCCCATCCCTTCGATAAATCTCACACCTGCCTGGTAAAGATGATCCCCATTTCAAAGCCTGCCGCCCACCTGGCAGGATGCCTCCTCCTCAGAACCCCACCCGCTCACCCCATTTGTCTCAATCACGACTGCATTATAACTAGCGGCTCAAAACTTGACTCGGGGCCATTTTGTTGGAACCTGCAGAGGTCCTATTTGGCCCGTCGATGTAATAAACTGCCCTTGCCTCCTCCTGGGTGTCGTTCGCTTCGTTTTTCTATAACATTTTGAGTCATGCCACATCAGCGAATGAACATCCTGGAGGCCTTACTCCATTCACATTGTTAAGGCGACTCTACTGCAAGGAGGCAGCTCTTCTCTAGTCATCTTCTGAGTGCCTTCCAATGTGGGGGGCTCACTTTCCAGCACCCTATCTGACAATGTTTGGCTGCTATTCACAAGGTTTTCCCTGGCTAATTCCCTTCAGAAGTAGACTGCCAGGTCCTTCTTCCTAGTCTGTCTTAGGTCTAGAAGATCAGCTGAAACTTGTCTACCGTGGTTGACCCTACTGGTACCTAAATACCAGTGGCATAGCTTTCTGCATCACAACAACAAGCAAGACTCCACTGACCTCATAAAAATGAGAACACACAATATTTGTTTGTCTGTAATTGACTTATTTCAGTCAACATAATGTCCTCTACATTCATCCATGTTCTAAGATGTTTTGGGAACTCATACTTTTTTTTATATCTAAGCAGTTTTCCACTGTGTGTATGTATCACACTTTACTTATCCATTCATTCATTCTGTGATGGTGAAGGTTGTTTTCAGCTTTGTTGGGCCATGATTCTCAGTGGTTTGGCAGTTATGATATAATTTATTAGCTATGTAATGATGTAATCACCACCATTATGAGATTGTTTATAATGTAATAATCTCCATGATGAGATCAATAACAAGCAGTGAATCAGTTGAAAGGGAGTTTCTTTGGGAGCATAGCCTACATCCAGTGTGGGTGGACTTTCTGGCAAAGCTTGCTGACTTTTGCTCTCTCTGAATCCTGTGGCCAGCTCCTGTTCATCTGACTTTCCTTTCTTGGAACTTAAGCTACTAGCTTATCTGTGGATCTCAGCCTGTAAGACAGATTTGGTGTCTGACCTTCTGATCTTGCATTTACCAGCCCCTGAAGATTCATGAGCCAGGAGAAGCCTTCAGCCTGACACATGGACTTTTCTACCTGTACAGTTTGTGGTCCATTTCATTAATATAAATCTTTATATACATATAATCTTTATATATTTATATATAAATTGTAAGGGTGAATTTTCTAAATTAGTTCTCAAGTCTGGTTGCTCTTAAAGATCTTGATGACCCTGGTCCTAGTAGTAAAGAAGGCACTGCTAATCTATGACATGAGGTGGTAATAGAAATAATCAAAATAATCACCATCGATAGATCAGGTATTGGTGAGAGGAGAGGCTCTAGGTAATCATATATTTGATAGCTTTCTACAATTTTGTCAAAACAGGAAGTATAAAGAAGCTGGTTTACTGGTTCTGCTTTGCTAGACAAAATGGTAAAAGAGATGAGCTTAGCTTCAGAGTCACAGCTCAAGCACCACATAAACAACCTCAAAATTAACAGTTGTTCCTTGAAAGGAATGCTTATTTGTTGTAGTAATAGAGCAGATGTTGCCAGAAATGAAACCCAGAATCTTGTGATCAATGGCTGAATTACAATACCCATTGAATTCCCAATCTCAGATAGTATCTAAAGTAAGGACATTGATTAGGAATAAATGGGATCTTGAAACTCAAGATGGGGACATATGGGCATATAGTCAGGAAGCTGGGGACACTGGGCTCTTAAATTTCCATTGAATCACTTCTGACAACAGAACCAGCCCTCTAGCACCCGTCTGAAGAGATTACTTCCTCTTTGTCCTCTAAACCACCCTCCTCATTAAAACCGTTAGCCCCTCCACCCCATCTGATGAGATTAACACAGCTGTGTTTGAAAAGACTTTATCCGAGTCATCCTTCAAGGAGGCATCTGAGACATTGCTAAGGGCATTTCCTGAGACAGATGCTTTATAAGTCATTGAATGTTCTCAGAAAACATCCCTGCAGCCCATTTCTGCCTCTAGATCCATATAACTAGGCTTAAGTCACAGTGTGACCCTAAAGGTGAAATACGAAGTGTGACTCAGAAGAAGGTATGCTACACTCCAAAAGAACTGTTTGAGTTTTCTACCATGTACATACAGAAACCTGGGGAATATGTGTGGGAATTACTATTAAGAATGTGGATAATGGTACAAGGAACATAAAGTTGGATGACTCTGAATATATTGACATGGGCCCACTAAGCACCAATCCCTTGTTCAGTGTTTTAGCTCAAGAGATCAGGAAACAACCTAATAGTTTGTTTGGTTGTTTCACTGACCCATGGATTATGCAGTGACCCACTAAGCCATGCTGAAGTTCCAGATCTGCCTTGGTATACTGTAGAAAAAGGAATCCAAAGGCTCGGAGAAATTGGCGTAGTGGAGTGAATTTATCAGGTTAGATCCACAGACCTATCCATGAGGTACTCAGAGGGCATACCTTTTACCACAACAGGGAGGAACAAATTTGTGAAGGTAGCCCCAGGATCCTTGAATACTGCTAGGATTGTTACTCTGTGTAAGTCAGATAGGACGGTGAAAACTGCCCTAGCTGTATTAAAACAACAACTACAACAAATATACTATAGGGCTGATAAGAGCTGGAATCTACTTGACAACAGTGGGTTTGGTTTTGTAGCTAAAGTACACCCGGACCCCTGTTTTTTGCAGCTCCAGTGGTGCAGTAGTTAAGAGCTCAGCTGCTAACCAAAAGGTTGGAGTTTCAAGTCTACCACCTGCTCCTTGGAAACCCTGTGGGGCAGTTCTACTCTGTCCTATAGGGTCACTATGAGTCAAAATTGACTCAACAACAATAGTTTTATTTTTAAACTACAATGGAGCTGATTGATTCCTGTGGTAGTAGAGGCCACATGATAACATTTCATCAACAAAGACAAGGTAGGCATGTTTGTTGTAATGGACAGCAGAGTCAAAGCAGTAGCTAGTAGTCTGACTCATACGAACTTGTGGCTACTTAGTCATGGTGTCCCTAGGAGTGAAAGAAACAGGACTTCTACTAAATATTCACTGGACTTGTACAAACAGAAGAATTTTAGGTCAGGTGAATGGCAGTCTTATTCAGATTACCAGAATGAAGAGTCATGTCCCCTCAGTCAAATCTCAAACTTGAGCTAATTTATAGACCTACAACTGCCTGAATAAAGGGGAAGCTGTGTCCCCTTGAAGAAGGACCCTGCTACACTGCCATGGCCTTTTATGAGAATTATTTGTTAATTAGGGGAAAGGAAAAAATCAGACTTTAGGGGGATTACCAGATGTTGGCTCTGAACTGACACTAATTCCAGGAGACCTGAAATGTCGCTGTGTCCCACTAGTCAGAGTTACAATATATGGAGATCAAGTTATGTCTTAGCTCTCTAGTACTGTTATAACAGAAATACTGCAAGTGGAACACTTTATCAATCAAATGTATTCTCTCACAGTCTGGGAGGCTAGAAGTCCAGATTCAAGGCACCAGTACCCAGGGAAGGCTTTCTCTCTCTTTTAGCTCTTGGAGAGGGTCCTTGTCATAAGCTCCTAGTCTAAGAGCTTCTCAGCACAGGCACCATGGGTCCAAAGGCCATGCTCTCCACAGGACACTATTTTCTTGGCAGTATGAGATTCTTCTCTCTCGGCTCGCTTCTTTCTCCTTTCATCTTTTTACATTGGATCAGGGTATTGCATCTTATCCTAATATTCTGTAACATAGCCTAATCTTGAATCATTAATCATAAGCAGATATTAGAATTTGCAACACAGGAAATATATATCAAATGACAAAATGGAGGACAACTACATAATATTGGGAATCATACACAAGCCAAGTTGGCACGTATGTAAGGGACACAATTCAATTCATGGACTGAAGGGGTTGTTAGTGGAGTGCTAACTCAGGTTCAGCCCACAGCAGGCCCATTGGGCCCCCAAACTCATCCTGTAGTGATTTCCTCAATTTCAGAATGCATAATTAGGATAGATACACTTAGCAATTTGCAGAACCTCCAACTTGTATTATGTTATTATGGTAGGAAACGCCACGTGGAAGCCATTAGAACTGCCACTACTCAGGAAAACAGTAAACCACAAGCAATTCAGCATTCCTGGAGGAATTGCAGGGATTACTGCCACCATCAAAGACTTTCAGGATGCAGGGTTAGTGGTTCCCACCATACCCCATTCATCTCACCTATCTGGCCTGCGCAAAAATCAGATAGGTCTTGGAGAATGATAGCAGATTATCAAAAATTTAACCAGACAGTGAATCCAATTGCAGATGCTGTTCCAGATGTAGTTTCATTGCTTGAGCAAATAATACATCTGATATCTGGTATGCAGGTATTGACCTGACTAATACCTTTTTTTCCATATCTGTTTTGAAGGACCACTAGAAACAGTTTGACTTAAGCTGGCAAGATCAATAATATACCTCCACAGTCCTACCTCAGAGGTGTATTAGCCCAATAGCCCTATGTTGTAATTTAGGCACAGCGACCTTGATCAGCTTTACCCTCAACAAGACATTACACTGATCTGTTACACTGATGACTTTATGCTGATAGGAACTAGTTAAGAAGACATGATTCTGGACTTATAAGTAACACATTTGTGTGCTAAAGGGTGGGAAATTAGTATGACAAAAATTCAGGTGCCTTCTACCTCAGTGAAATTTCTAGGGGTCCAGTGATGAAGGCATGTTAAGATGCTCCATTTCAAGTGAAGGATTAGTTATTACATCTGTCCTTCCCACGACTAAAACCGAGAAACAACACTTGATGGTCCTTTTTTGGATTAGGGAGATAGTATGTCTCTCATTTGGGTATGCTATTCCAGCCTATTTATCAAGTGACTCAAAAGGCTGCTAGTTTTGAATGAGGCCCAGACCAAAAGGAGGTTCTGCAACAGATTCAGGGTGCTGTGCAAGCAGCTGTGCCAGTTAAGCCATGTGATCCAGCTGATTCAGTGGTGCTTGAAGTGGCCGTGGAAGATAGAGATGCTGTTTGGAGTCTTTGACATCTCCTATTTGTGAGTCACAGCATAAAGCTGTGCTATAATCTGGATATAACTACCTTCCTCTTGAGAAATAGCTTTTGGCTTATTACTCGTCTTAGTAAGCACTGAACACTTAACTGTGGACCACCAAGTCACCATGCTGCCGAAGCTTCACAGCATGAACTGGGTGTTGTTTAACCCATAAAATCATAAAGTCAGACTTACTTAGCATCACTGTGTCATTAAACAGAAGCAGTATATATGAGATCCGGTCAGAGCAGGACCCAAAGGCATGAGAAAATGCACTGAGAAAATGGCCGAACTTCCCATAGTCTCTGTTCCTGTCACATTATCTAGCCTCTCCCAGTCTGCACCTATGGCCTTGTAGGGAGTTCCTTACAATAAATTGACTGAGTAAACAATATTCATATCTGGTTTACAGATGGCTGTGCAAAATGTACAGGCACCTTTGAAAATGAACAGCAGCAGCATTACAGCTCTTTTTCTGGGACCTTCCTGAAGGACAGTGATGAAGGGAAATAACCCCAAGGGGCAGAACTTAAAGCAATGAACCTCTCTGTTCCCTTTTTTTGGAAGCAGAAATAACCAGATGTGTGATAGTGTACTGATTCATGAGCTGTAGGTGATGGTTTGGCTACATGGTTGGGGAACTGGGAAGAATACAATTGGAAATTTGGTGACAAGGAGATATGGGGAAGAGGTGTGTGGACAGACCTCTCTAAATGAGCCAAAGGAGTGGCAATATTTGTGTCTCACGTGAATGCTCACCAAAGGGTAACCGTGGCAGATATCTTAGGGTGGGTTTTCTAGGGAAGTAAAACCAGTAACATGTACAATATGTACAGGAAAATATTTATATTAAGGAAACAGCTCACACAATTGTAGAAGCTGAAATGTCCCAAGTCCTGGCACAAACCTCATGTGGCCATGGGAGCTAGTCAGTGATTAGAGATCAGAATTCTAGATCACAGGCTGTGTAGGTCAGTGGATCCCAAGATTTCAAGCAAGACTGCAAGGTATTGATATTAGCTAATGGAGGTAAAGAAGAATATGTCTGGAATATGGTAGATTCCTTAGGATATCTCTATTCTTCTATGCCCTGTGATAGAGTCAGTGGAAAACTACAGCATCCCAATTCTGACATCATTACCAATGGCCCAGGCCTTTCAGGAATGAAGATCTTGGTTACCCCACCGGGCAAAGAACCATGACCAGCTGAGATGCATGCTGAAGATAAAGGGAATATGGAATGGGTGATGGAATAAGGTAGTTTTAAATCCCAGTTACAATCAGGTTATCAGTTGCAGAAACAAGTACTGTAATTGTTAGGATATTTCTGCTTTGTATTGCACATCGAATACTTTTGCTGTTTTCATTTATAAAACGTATGATGTAAACAGTACTAGTGCGTTTCCTTTGTATGCATGTTAGTTTTCTCATGTTAGGTGCAAGTATGACTTATCTTTGTCTTCATTTAGAGAGATGTACAGGCGCCCAAATTACAAGGGTTGGAGTGTGATAGCTATGTGTCAACTTGGCTGGGACATGATTCTTGGTGGTTTGGCAGTTTTTATGTAGTTTGGCAGGTACATAATGTGGAGTCACTTCCATAATGAGATCTGATATAGTATAATCACCTCCATGATGAGATCTTTTATGATCAGTAAGTCAGCTGAAAGGGAGTTGTCTTGGAAATTTGATCTGCATCCAAAATGCGTGGACTTTCGGGCAAAGTTCATTGGCTTTTGCTTGCTCTGGATCTTATAACTGGCTCCTGTTCAGCTGTCTTTCTATTCTTGGGACTGGAGCCATCAGCTTGCCTGCCAATCTTAGGATCTATTGGCCTCCACAGCCTATGGGCCAGAGATCATGTTTCTGACCTTCTAATCTTGGGCTCACCAGCCCCTGCAGCTAAGTGAGTCAAGAGAAGCCTCCAGTCTGACCCAAGAACTTTGAACTTTCCTGCCCCTACAACTATATGAGCCATCTCCTTCACATAAATATTTCTCTGCACATGGTTATTTGCTTCACTGGTGCTTCACTGTAATTGCTAGTGAACCTAGTTGAAGCTAGACACTTAGATGGTTGCTTCCATCCTTTTGCTGTTGTGAGTATAATGATATGAACATAGGTGTGTGTATGTCTGTTCATGTCACTTCGGTTAGATCTCTAGCATATATACTGAGAAGTGGAGTTGATCATCATTGTACAGCTGATCTACCTCTAGTTTTTCTGAGGAGCCACCAGACTGTTTTTCCACAACAGCTCTATCACTTTGCATTCCTATTAGCAGTGGATGAACATTCTAATTTCTCTACAGCCTCTCTGATACTTCCTATTTGTGGTTTTTTTTTTTTTTTAAGTCTTAGTCATTCTAAACCAAGCCAAACCAAATCCTTTACTGTTGAATAGATTCTGATTCATAACAACCCTATAGAACAGGGTAGAACTGTCCCATAGGGTTTCCAAGGAGCAGCTGGTGGTTTTGAACTGACTGTCTTTTGATTAGCAGCAAAGCTCTTAACACTGCTGAAGGGTTCCCTAGCTGTCTTGGAGTGAAAGGGCATCTCATTGCGGTTTTGATTTGCATTTCTCTGATGGTTAATAACAATGAGCACCTTTCGATGTATCTACTGGCCATTTGAATGTCCTCTTCTCCTCACAATTTCAAACTTCATGTTATATCTGCCTTCCGTGAGCAGTAACACTGATTCACACTCTTTTGTTTACCCACATGTTGGGTCTTTTGCCTAGGAGGCCCTTGTTCTGTCACTACCACTTTATCTGGACACAGTCATTTCCACTCCAAACAGTGCCTTCTGTCGAAAGATGTTCTTCCCTTCCCAACCAGCTTGACTGTCCCTCCCCAGTGCCTGACCCGTATCCAGTGCTTTTACAGCACTTATCACTGTGCCCTCCAGCAACTGTCCATTCTGAACCCCCTGGAGGCCACGACCTTTGAAGGCAGGAATCTACTACTCTTCTTCCTCACATCCCCAGAGATGAATAGATTGCTGGGCATAAACTACAAAAAAAAAAAAAGAAAGAAAGAAAGAAAAGAAACATGTTGCCATAGAGTCAATGGTGCCCCATAAACATTTGCTGAAATTTTGTGTTTTAATCCCGTTATATGACAGTAAGTTCCCGCTTTTCACTTCTCATTTTTGTTTTCTTTCCCTTGAAACCATTTCTTTCCAGTCTCCAGCTGGGAGGACAAGTGCTTATAGACGTGTGATCAGTAAATTGATGTAGAATCTCTCCACCTTCTTCAGAATTTAATAGGTTTTTATTATATCTCCTTCCAAATTTTAACTTTTCAGATTTGAGCCACAAATCAAATTATAAAGCAGCTAAAGAATTCTTTTGATCTTTTTCTTATTTTAGAGTCTGCTTTGTTATTCTCTTTCTTTGAGACTGGATTCTTGTACTGCTTTCAGTGAGCGGGTGGGTTTTTCTAAAGGATAAAATGCAACTGTCCCGGAGCGTCCAAGTTTACATGCTTTAGAAATGGGAGAGATTGAATTTACTCCTTGTTTTAATACCATATATCTAAAAGATGTTAGTGAGTTAAGTGCTACTGCTGGTAGCCAAAATGTATGCAGTTCAAATCCACCAGGTGCTCCTTGAATACTCTATGGGGAATTCTACTCTGGCCTCTAGGGTCACCATGAGTCGGATCTAACTTGACAGCACTGGGTTTGGGTTTTATCTAAAAGAAAAAAAAAGCAGATTTGGTTAATTTTCTTCCCTTGATCCAAGCCATTTCCAAGATGGGACCACACAGTATAAATCAACTTGCCTAGAACGAAGATGTGTTTTCCATCAGGGAACTATTCACTCAAAAGATAAAGAGAAACCTCAAAGTATACCCACCATCTGAAAAAATTCCTTACAGAAAGGGAAGGTAAAAATCTGTCACACGATCACCAATAACAGGTATAAACTTAGGACCTTCAGTGGGTGCAACCTTAACTAAGTGCTGAGACACAAAAGCTTTCAGAGCCTTGAAATACAATTGTGATGTACTTCTGAGCAGGGGAAGGCCTGTGAATTCCCTGAGAAACCATAAAAAAGAAAGGTAATCCAAAACTCCAGGAAAGAAAGTTATATTGAAATTTTTGTTGTATAAATAATTTAAAAAATCAAATTTTTACATAATTTTAGCAATATTTTAAGAACTCTGCATGTGGAGATGGCATAAAGTCAAACTTTGAAAATAAAGAGGAAAGTGTATGTGTTGTTTCTGTTGTCAAGTGCCATCAAATTGGTTCCCACTCACAGTGACCCCATATAGAACAGCACAAAAACTGCCAGTCATCTTCACAATCTTTGTTATGTGTGAGTCCATCGTTGTAATCACTGTGTCGGTTCATCTCCTTGAGAGACTTCTTTTTTGTTGACCCCCTATGTTACCAAGAAAGATGGTCTTCTGCAGGGGCTGATCCCGCCTGATAACGTGTTCAAAGTATGTGAGATGAACTCTTGCTGCCTATGCTTCTAAGGAGCATACTGGCTGTACTTCTTTAGGACTGATTTGTTCATCTTCTGGGAGTCCATGGTATATTCAGTATTTTTCACCAACATTTTAATTCAAAGGCATCAGTTCTTGTTCATTATTCCTTAATCATTGCCTGCTTTTGTGTGTGTATTAGATGATTGAAAACACCATGGGTTGGGACACAGTATGCCTCAAAGTGACTTCTTTGCTCTTCAACACTTGACTGTTGCTTCCATGGACATTGGTTGTGGATCCAAGTAAAATGAAATCTTTGACAATTTCAGTTTTCTTCACTTGTCGTGATGTTGCTTATTGGTCCAACTATGATGATTTTTTTCTTTTCTTTATGTTGAGGTATAATCCATACTGAAGGCTGTGGTGGCTTTTCTTCATCAGTAAATGCTTCAAGTCCTCTTCCCTTTCAGTTGTGTTATCTCCATATCATATGTTGCTAATGAGTCTTCTTCAAGTTGATACCATCTTCTTCATATAGTCTACCTTCTCTGATTATTTACTTAACATACAGATTTAATAAGCATAGTGAAAGAATGTAACCCTGGTGAACACTTTTCCTGACTTTAAATCATGCAGTACCCCTCTGTTCTGTTTGAATGACTGCCTCTTGGTCTATATAAAGGTTCCTCATGAGTACAATTGAGTGTTCAAGGAGTCCGATTTTTTGCAGTGTGTTATCCATAATTTGTTATGATCCCAATGGCTTTGCTTAGTCAATAAAACACAGGTAAATGTATTTTTAGTATTCTCTCCTTTCAGCCAAGACACAAGTAACAGTAATTTTTTAGTACCATTAAGTAGAGAATCTATTTTTGCTTAAGGTATTTAACACATCCAGTTAAAAATGGGAGACTGACCACATATGTTTATCTACTCTGCCCTCTGGAAACCCTCTTAAAGGCACAATAAATATAAGAGTATAAACCCATAAATTCAAAGACAGCAAGAGAAAAAGACAAGAATGAAGAAGATATTTCAAGAAATCTTTGCAAAATGAGAAGCAAATGAGGAAGTGGTATCAGAGTGGAAGAGTAACATAAATATGCACAGTGGGGGGCAACAGATGAGAAACTGTTCAGTGGGCCTTCAGCACCTTGGGAAGGCCTAGGCTTAGAGGAGAAAATCCCTATGAATCTGACATGATAAGGTCTCTGTTGGCCTGATTATTTCACAGTGAAAGTAACCATTCAACAAACTTGCTCAGGTACACAGAGATTCAACACTGTTTTTAGCAGCTTCATCTTAAATATGGCACTTGAAGAAGAATTACAACATGTAAACCTGCAAAGAGGAAAAGGAACTTAGAAGAAAAAGAGACCACACAAAGAAAAGAAGAAACTTAAAGCACACAAGCACAGTTAATAGCCCCAGATAAAAATCATTTAAAACAAGAAGAGGATGGTATGAAAAAGAATAAGAACTTCTTGGAGATAAATATATGATTACAAAAAATTTACTAGAGACCTTGAATGATAATGTCAAGCAAATTTTCTGGAAAGAAGAATGCAAAGAGAAAATCATAGAAAAAGATTTAAAAGAAAAAATAGAAGATAATACAAAGTGCCCATTATTCAATATTAATTAATTCCAGAGATACAGAATACAGAAAATGAAAGGGAGGAAATTACAAAAAATAACATAAAAAAGCAAATAACTAATGAAAAAGGAATTTCAAAATAATTGAGAACAAACGATTTTCCTAAATACTTCTAAATAGAAACCAAACAGACATATACAAAAGATTTGCAATCAAAGTTAAATTTCTCATCAACAACACAGGAAGAGAGAAAGATCAATGCCTTTAAAATTTATAAAGAAAATTATTGTCAACCTAGAACTCTCCACTTAAATTTTTGATTTATAAGATAATTAATCAAATTCATAGAAAGCTCTTCATGCCTACAACCCTCCTCCACAAAACAAACCCGCTGCCCTCAAGTTGATGGAAACCCTGGTGGGGTAATGGATAAGGGCTGTATCGGCTAACCAGTAAGTCAGCAGTTCAGGTTTGAGAGGCACTCCTTGGAAACCCCACAGGGCCGTTCAGCTCTAACCTACAGGGTCATTATGAATCTGAAGTGACTCAACAGCAGTGAGTTTTGGTTTACTCCTGCAAGGATTCAAAAATTTACTTCCCATGTATACTTCCGGGAATCCTGGTGGCCTAGTGATTAAGTGCTATGGCTGCTAACAAAAAAATTGGCAGTTAGAATCCACCAGACACTCCTTGGAAACACTAGGTAGCAGTTCTACTCTGTCTGATGGGGTTGCTATGAGTCGGAATCAACTCAGTGGCAGTGGGTTTGGTTTTAGATTGTATACACACTTTATTTGGAAGTTGCTAGAGACAGTGCTTCAGCAAAACAAGAGAGTAAAACAAAACAGACATGGTATCCAGGAAGCAGAATTTTAACTAAGAGAGTTAGTGAGAGGACACCCCAAACCACAGTGTTGTGTTGGTCCAGATTGGAGTAAGACGAAGGAGAGATGTGGGAGAGAAATCACAGGGGGAAAAACAAGTAAAATGACAGAGGTCTAATGAAAAAATTAGCCATATCAGTACCTGTTTCTATTAAGTCTATTCCAACTTGTAGCGACCCTAGAAGACACGGTAGAACTGCCCCATAGAATTTACAAGAAGCAGCTGGTAGATTTGAACAACCAACCTTTTGGTTAGCAGTCATGCTGTTAGAAAACTAAGCAAGTGTAAAAAGCAAAGCACTTGTTCACCTAAGGATGAAGAGAACGTAAAACATATCATTTTTTAAAAAAATTTTTATTTAATATGACTGAGTAAAAATGTACATTCCCGTATAAATTTACATGCCCACCTATATGCAGCTTCCACTGCTCTCCCTGCCCGGTGACAGCACATTATTCCTCTCTGCTCATACATGTCTCATCCTCCCAACAGCCTCCTTTCCCCTCCTCTCCACCCACTCTCCTTCCTCCAGCCAGAGGTCAGCAGGATGATATCCTATAGGTGTATAGAACCATAAAGTGTATCCAGTATATGGTCACTCTGCATTGCCAAGTCCAATCCATTCCTGTCCAAAGAGTGGACCTTCGTTATGATTTATAGGTAAGGGCAGCATCAGAGCCGGGGACCATGCTCTCAGGGGACCCCTGAAACTGCTGGACCATCAATTGAGGTCTTTTAGTGGAGATCCCAGGATGCACCCCTTTTTATTCTTGTGTTGCCAGTGAGACTCAACCTAGTAAGCTCCATCATGGCTATCACTGGTGATGGCTGGGCACCATCCAGTTCTTCCAGTCCCAAGTCGATGTAGGCACCCACTCTTGTGGGTCTCTCTATCTTCTAGGTTGTCTTTCCCCCATGTGATTTTGGTCCTTGGTGAGCATCCGTTCCTGCTGAGTTGGGACCATTTGTTGTGTCCTTGGATGGCAGCTTGGCAGCTTTTAAGACCCCAGATGCCACTCACCAATGTGGGGTGCAGACAGCCCTCTTAGTAAAACACTAGTTGTGCCAATTGGCCTCGATTTCGCCTAAGAGCATGGTTCCCTGCCCCCTGCCCCAGCTACTCTATCCTTGCAATATTGGGTTAAGATGGAAGGAGCACTCAAGTTATGCTGAAGTCCACTTAATGTTGTTCTTGTTTCTAATGTGTGCTATCACTGCTTTCTCCCAAACAGATTTCTAGCAACTGTCTAATCTAAACCCTCCCCCGTGCCCTCCCTCCCTCCCCTCCCTTGCAACTGTCAAAGAGTCTTTTCTTCTATACACAAGTCTGTTTTTGAGATCTTATTGTAGAGGTCTCATATAATATTTGTCATTTTGTGACTGACTACTTTCACTCAACATAATGTCTTCCAGTTGAAACCAGGTTAGGAGATGTTTCCTGGAATCATTGTTATTCTTTATCATTGCGTAGTGCTCCATTGAGTATATGTACCATAGTTTACCTATCCATGCTTCTGTTGTTGGGCATCTGGATTGATTCCATATTTTTGCTATCGTGGACTGTGCTGCAAAGAACATTCTTGTGCATGTGTCTGTTGGTGTGAAAGGCCTTGATTCTGTCGGATATATTCCAAGTAGTGGAATTACTGGGTCAAATGGTATATCAATATCCATTTTTTTAAGGAAGTGCCAGATTGCTTTCGAAAGAGGCTGGACCATTTTGCAACCCCACCAACAGTGTAGGAGGGTTCCACTTTCTCCGCAGCCTCGCCAGCATTTGTTGTTTTGTATTTTTTGGATCATGGCCAATCTTGTTGGGGTGAGATGGTATCTCATTGTCATCGTCATTTGAATTTCTTTAATAACTAAAGATCGTGAACATGTCCGCATGTGTTTTTTGGCTGCCTGGATCTCCTCTTTAGTGAAATGTCTGTCCATCTCCTTAGCCCATTGCTTAATTGGATGATTTATCTTCTTCCTTTTGATATTTTGTAGTATCTTATAGATTATGGAGATCAGGTGTCGGTCTGACATAGAGTTGCCAAATATTTTTTCACATTCTGTGGGTGTTCTTTTAATTCTGTTAATAAAGTCTTTGGATGAGCAAAAGTGTTTGATTCTTAATAGTTCCCATTTATCTATTTTCTCTTCTGTTGATTGTGGTTTGCTTGACAGATTTTGGAGTCTGTCCACATTGTGTATTAAAACTTCCATTGTTGTTCCTACCTTTTCTTGGATGAGCTTTATCGTTTTAGGTTTGATATTTAGGTCTTTTATCCAGTTAGAGTTGGTTTTTTTTTATAAGGTGTAAGATATGGATCTTGATTCAATTTATTGCAGGTGGATATCCAATTTTGCCAGCACCATTTGTTGAAGAGACTGTTTTTACCCCAGTTTAATGTCTTAGGGCCTTTGTTGAATATCAACTGTTCATAGGCAGATGGTGTCATCTCTGGGGTCTCCATTCTGTTCCATTGATCCATCTGTCTGTTCTTGTACCAGTACCAGGCTGTTTTGACCACTGTGGCAGTGTAGTATGTTCTAAGGTCAGGTAATGAGAGGCCTCCCAGTGTGTTCTTCTTTAGTAGTACCTTACTTATCTGGGGCTTCTTCCCTTTCCAAACAAAATTGGTGATTTGTTTCTCCATCTCATTAAAAAATGACACTGGAACTTGTATTGGGATTGCATTATACAAATAGATTGCTTTGGGTAAAATAGACATTTTCACAATGTTAAGTCTTCCTATCTATGAGCAGGATAGGTTTTTCCATTTATCTAAGTCTCTCTTAGTTTCTTGTAGTAAGGGCTTGTAGTTCTCTTTGTAAAGGTCTGTTGTTTCTCTGGTTAGATTAATCCCTAGGTACTTTATCTTCTTATGGGCTATTGTAAATGGTATTGATTTGATAATTTCTTCCTTAGCAGTCTCATTGTTGGTATAAAGGAATCCTACTGATTTACTTATGTATATCTTGTATCCTGAGACTTTGCTGAACTCTTCTATCAGTTTGAGTAGTTTACTTACAGATTCCTTGGGATTTTCTGCATATACAGTCATATTATCTGCAAACAGGGAGATTTTAACTTCCTCTTCGCTGATGCAGATGCCCTTTATTTCTTGGTCTTGTTTAATTGCTATGGCTAAAACTTCTAGTACAATGTTGAATAGAAGAGGTGAGAGTGGGCATACTTGTCTAGTTCCTGATCTCAAGGGAAAGTCTTTCAGTCTCTCTCCATTCAGGATGACATGGGCAATTGGCTTTGTATAAATGGCCTTTGTTGTGTTGAGGAATTTGCCATCTATGCCCATTCTGCTAAGAGTTTTTAGCATGAATGGGTGTTGGGCTTTATCAAATGCCTTTTCAGCATCAATAGACAAGATCAGGTGATTCCTGTCTTTTGTGTTATTTATGTGGTTAATTACGTTAATTGTTTTTCTGATGTTGAACCAGCCTTGCATCTCTGGTATGAATCCCACTTGGTCATGATGGATTATTTTCTTGATATGTTGTTGTATTCTGTTGGCAAGAATTTTGTTGAAGATTTTTGCATCTAGATTCATGAGTGATATTTGTCTGTAGTTCTCTTTCTTTGTTGGGTCTTTCCCTGGCTTAGGGTTATGCTGGCTTCATAGAATGAGTTTGGGAGTATTCCATCACTTTCTATACTGTGAATTAGTCTCAGTAGTATCAGAGATAACTCTTCTCTAAATGCTTGGTAGAATTCTGCAGTGAAGCCATCTAGGCTGGGCTTTTTTTGGTTGGCAGTGTTTTGATGACATTTTCAATCTCTTCCTTTGTGATGGGTTTATTAAGTTGTTCTGCTTAACCTTGTGATAATTTGCCTAGGTGGTATGAGTCAAGGAATTTGTCCATTTCCTCTAGGTTTTCAAATTTTTTACAGTACAGTCTTTCATAGTATTCTGTTACGATATTTTTTATTTCTGTTGGTTCTGTGGCGACAACTCCGCTCTCATTTCTAATTTGGGTTATTTGTTTCTGTTCCTGCTTTTCTTTAGTAAGTTTAGCCAGTGGTTTGTCAATTTTGTTGATCTTTTGAAAAAACCAGCTTTTGGTCTTTTCAAATTGTTTTCCTGTTCTCTAATTCATTTAGCTCTGCTTTAATCTTTATGATCTCATTTCTTCTGGTGCCTGAGGGGTTCCTCTGTTGTTCTCTTTCTACTTATTCAAGCTATAGGGTTAGTTCCTTGATTTGGTTTCTTTCTTCCTTCCAGATGTGTGCATTTATGGAAATAAACAGACCTCTGAGCACTGCTTTGGCTGTATCCCATAGGTTCCGGTAGGAAGTGTTTTCGTTCTCGTTGGAGCCCATGAATTTTTTTATTTCACCCTTGATTTCCTCTATAATCTATGTATTTTTGAGCAAGAAGTTGTTCAGTTTCCAAGAGTTCCACTTTCCATCTATGTTTTTTCTGGTATTGATTTCAACTTTTATGGCTTTATGATCAGAGAAGATGGTTTGCAGTAAGTCAACAGTATGGATTTTGTTAAGCACTGCATTATGGCCTAACACATGGTCAATTCTGGAGAGTGTTCCATGTGCACTGGAGAAGAAGCTGTAGTTGTCCACTGATGGGTGGAAAGTTCTGTATATATCAATGAGGTCTAGTTGGTTAATCGTGGCAATAAGGTTTTCTGAGTCTTAATTGAGCCTTTTTCTAGATGATCTGTCCAGTATTGAGAGTGGAGTGTTGAAGTCTCCCACTATTATTGTGGAATCATCTAACTCTCTTTTGAGTGTAGTCATTGTTTCTTCAATGTATTTAGGTGCTCTGATATTAGGTACCTAAATGTTTAATATAGTTAAGTCTTGCCTGTGTCCTGAACCTTTCAGCAATAAATAGTGACCATCTTTGTCCACGATGGTGGATTTGACATTAAAATTGATTTTGTCTGAGATTAGAATTGCCACCCCAGCTCTTCTTTGTTCATTGTTAGCTTGATATATATTCTTCTATCCTTTAATTTTCAGTTTGTTCCTATCTTTAGGTCTCAAGTGAGTTTCTTGTAGGCAACATATGGATGGGTCGTGTCTTTTGATCCAAGATGTCACTCGATGTCTCTTTACTGGAGCATTCAGTCCATTCACATTCAGTGTAATTATAGGTATATGTTCACTGCTGCCATTATGATATGTTTATTTTTATGTTGATGTTTTCTCTGTTGTTCTTATTAGTCTGTTCTGGGACATTCTTTTTTGTGAATTGATTTTTCACCTTTTTCAGAGCTGGTTTTGTGGTTGTTGAGACTCCTGTGTTAGATTTCTTGAAATGGTATGATACATCTTTGTTGTGCTTTACAGCTGCCCCTATGATCCCCCTTAATAAACTATATATAAACCCAATTTTAATTACTACCAGTCTTGTCATCTTCCTCTCCATCTGGAAGGACTATAACAACTGTAGTACATCCCTCTTTTTAATATGATGATACCATAGTTTTCATGATGATCACTGGCTTGCTTCTTTCCGTATCAAAACTGTGATTGGCCTTGGAGCCTTCCCTAACTGAGTAGAGTTTTGAGTAGTGTGTCGTTCTAAAATATAAAGTTAGTGGTTTTGTTCTTCTAAGCCAAATCCAAGAACTTCTTTCAGTATTTCTTGTAGTTTGGGTTTGGTTTTTACAAAGTCTCTGAGTTTCTTTTTATCTGGGAATGTCTTAATTTCATTTTCGTATTTGAAAGATAGTTTTGCAGGATATATAATTCTTGGTTGGAAGTTTCTCTCCTTCGAGGCTTTGAATGTGTCATGCCATTGTCTCTGTGCCAGCATGGTTTCTGCTGAGAAATCTGAAGAGAGCCTACAGGGTTTCCCTCTGAATGTTAGCTTTGCCTTGAGTCTTGCTGCCTTTAAGAGTTGCTGCTTATGTTTCATTTTGTTAAGCTTGATTATAATATGTCTTGGAGTCTTTCTCTTGAGATCTATATTGGGCAGCATCGATATGCATCTGATATGTCTATATTCTCTTCTTTCATGATTTCTGGGAAGTTTTCTGTCAGCAGCTCAGCAGTGATACTCTCTGTGTTCTCAGGTGTCTCACCCTGTTCAGGGATTCCAATTAATCGAAGGTTGTTCCTCTTAATAGAGTCCCACGTGTTTCTTAATGCTTCTTCGTTTTTCTTGTTTCTTTTTTCTGATTGCTGCCCATAGATGCTGGTGTCAGTAGCTCTATCTTCCAAGTCAGAAATTCTTTTTTCCATTTGTTCCATTCTGTTTTCTTGGCCTTGCATTGAAGTTTCTATGTCTTTGATTTTGTTCTTGATCTGTTGGATTTCAGAGTACTGGTGTTCCATCAGATCGAACAATTTGCTTAATTTTTCATTTTGTTCTGCTGCATTTTGTGTAAGGTCTAGAAGGGCTCTGTATGTAATCATTTTGTATTCACTTCCTGATGCTTTCATAAAAGTTTCTTCATCCGGAAAACTCCTTGGTTGCTTTGTTTGGAAGCCTTCTGAAGCCATTGGTGATTTCTTGTATGCCACAAGTGTCTGTTGCTTTTTGGGTCCCATGTGAGTAAGTAGAGGCTAGAAGGATACTGTGAGGATGGACTGCAGATGCTTTTCTAGGATGTCTTCAAATGTAAAGCAAAAGGTATCTGACTACTTCCCAAGTCAGTCAAGTTTTCAGGTGTAGAGGTCCCTCTTCTCAACTGGCAAAGTAAGCACCACTATATCCAACCCCAGATGATAGAAACTAGTTCAGAATACAGCATTGCTACTGTCCTGTTGGCTTCTGCTGACAGGGCCTATCCTTGGACGACACTGTGTAGAGTACTGCTTTTCTGGTAGAAAAGTGCTCTCCTGTGGGCATGCTCTGGCTCCCAAGCTAAGAATTAGGTCCAGCTGCGGCCACCATATCCAAGATGGTGTCCTCCACACAGGCAGCAGACAGAGGGGCTAAACGTGCCGAGAGGTAGTGATTCCTCTCATTCTGTTGCGGAGTCCACAACGTAGGTGGCACTATGTAATTTACTGCTTTTCTGTTGGAGAAGTGCTGTCTTGTTTGCAGGAGCTGGCTCCCAGGCTAAGAATTCAGTCCCACTAAAATCTTGTTTCCAACATGGTGTCCTGCACACTGACTGTGTAATTCCGTACAAACTCTGCTGAGGCAGAGATAAGACAACAGGCCCAAAGTGGCTAGGTTAACAGAGCCCTAAGCCTGGCTCTCAGAATATGGGAATTTCGCCTGCTTATCCCCCCAGCAGCGCATCTGAGTCTGTTCGCCAGGCAAGACCCAGTTCCACCCGCCGGCCAAGACAGAGAAAAAAAAAAGTCAAAATGCTGCATTTACCTTCAGTCCGTGAGAGCCAGGGCTAGCCAGGAGTGGGAGTCAGCGAAAGAGAAGAGATTTTTCGCTCAGTGATAGGAAGTCGAGAGTAACAGCCCTGTGCCGTGTCCTGGGGCTGATTAGGTGATCAGAAGGCTCCATTTGGTTATCAATTCAGGTCTTGGTTTCCAGAGGGGTATAAGGAAACATGTGCTTAGTCTGCCATCTTGACTCCGCCCCCATAAAACATATCATTGTATGAATTTTAGCAGTGAATAATCATTTGCCACCTAAGCCATAAATAATGATCATTTATTTAACTGAAAATTAAATGAAGAGAAATAAATATAGAATATGGGATAGATAAGTACATGTGGGGATATTTTTCTTTATTGTTGAAAAGCTGTATGTAACACAATTGCCTTTTACCATTTTTCAGGTATCTAATTTAGTGATAACAATTATATCAATCATGTTAAGCTACCATGACTAAGATCCGTTGCCAAATTTCCATTACCATGAACAGAAATTCAGTGCTTCCTAAGTAATAACTCCCCCTTTTCCACTCCATACTTCCTCTGGTAACTGCTAATAAACTGTGGTCTCTATATACATTTGCCTGATTCTAGCTCTTTCCTGTGGGTGAGATAATACAATATTTCTTCTTTTGTAATGAACTTACTTCACTCAGCATAATATTTTCAAGATTCATCTATGTGGTAGCATGTATCAGGATTTTATCGCTTTTTATAGCTAATATTCTGGTGCATGTGTACACTATATTTTGTTTGTCACTTCATCTTTTGATGGACATTCAAGCTATTACCAACTTTTGGCAATTGTTAAAAATTCTGTGATGAACACTGTGTGCCTGTTTGCATCACTTCTATCAAATTCTTGGGCATATACCTAGGAGTAGAATTGTTGGGTCATAACAGGTCTGCAGTTAAGTTTGTGAACTCATTCTGGAAAAAGTGCTACATACCTGATTGATGAATATCATTCTGGTCACCTTCAAAGTACTTCCCTTTGGAAGCTATGCACTAACGCCAGCACTTAGTCCACCCTGCAGAGCAATTTTGCCACTTTTTTTTCTGAAACAGCCACCAGAGCTTTTATCATGTTACCCTTGATGTCCTGAATGTCACCAAAATGTCTTCTTTTCAATATTTTCTGTATCTTCAGGTAAAGCAAAAAGTCATTGGGGGCCAGATCAGGTGAGTAGGAAAGGTGTTTCAATACACTTATTTGTTTACTGACTAAAAAATCCCTCACAGACAACTATACAATTAAGTTTGTGAACTTGCCGCTATGCCACCACTTGCAATGGCCACTCCATAAAGAGTTCCAAAATTGCTTTGAAGGGTGGACTACGTGCTGGCATCAACATATAGCTTCCCAAGGGAAGTACTTAAAAATGACAATAGTGATATTCAGCAATGAAGTATGTGGCACTTAGAGCAATTGAGTTCATGGACTTCATTGTCCAACCTCATAGTCATTTTCACAATGTTGAGTCTTTCTGTCCATGAACAAGGTAGGTCTCTGAGTTTCTTCCAGTAGTTTTTTGTAGTTAGGTTGTATAGGTCTATTTTGTCTCTGGATAGATAGTATTCCTAAGTATGCTATCTTCTTGGTAAATTGGTATTGATTTTATCATTTCCTCTTTGATATTGTCTTTGTTTATGTAGAGGAATTCAACTGATTTTTGTACATTTATCTTGTATGCTAATGCTTTGCTGAACTCTTCTGTTAGTTTTAGCAGGGTTTTTGTTCTGGTGTCTGTGTGTGAATTCTTTAGAGTTTTCTTTTTTTTATTAAATAAAAAATGAAAGAGCACATACTCTGTGCATACAATATTGGGTTAAGATAGGAGGAGTACACAAGTTGTGTCGAAATCCCGTTAATATTTATCTTACTAATGTGTATTGTCACCAATTTCACCCAACCAAATTTCTAACAACTATCTAATCTAAACCCTCGCCCCTTGCCCTCCCACCCTTCCACCCTCCCCAGCCTTGTAGCCATCAAAGAGTCTTTTTGTTATGTATGAGTATGCTTTTAAGTTTTTATCATAGGGGTCTCATATAATAATTGTCCTTCTGTCACTGACTAGTTTCACACAACATAATGTCTTCCAGTTGAGACCAAAGTGAGAGATGTTTCCTGCTATCATCGTTGCTCTTTATCAATGCACAGTACTCCATTGAGTACATATACCAGAGTTTGCCCATCCATTCTTCTGTTGTTGGGCATCTGGGTTGATTCCATCTTTTTGCTATCGTGAACATTTGCTGTATCATTTGCTGTAATGAACATTCGTGTGCATGTATCAGTTGGTGTGAATGACCTTAATTCTGTAGGATATATTCCAAGCAAAGGAATTACTGGATCAAATGGTATATCCATATTCATTATTTTAAGGTAATGCCAAATTGCTTTCCAAAGAAGTTTAACCATTCTGCAATCCCAACAGTGTAGAAGAGTTCCAATCTCTCCACAGCCTCTCCAACATTTAGTGGTTTGTGTTTTTTGGATCATGGCCAGTCTTGTTGGGGTGAGATGGTATCTCATTGTCATTTTGATTTGAATTTCTTTAATAATTAATGATCATGAGCATGTCTGCATGTGTTTTTTGGCTGCCTGGATCTACTCTTTAGAAAAGTGTCTGTCCATGTCCTTTGCCCATCACTCAGTTGGATGATTTGTCTTTTTCTTATTGATATTTTATAGAACCTTATAGATTATGGAGAACAGGCGTCGGTCTGACATAGAGTTGCCAAATATTTTTTCCCATTCTGAAGGTGGTCTTTTAATTCTTTGGATGAAGTCTTTGAATGAGCAGAAGTGTTTGATTCTTATTAATTCCTATTTATCTATTTTTTCTTCTGATGAGTGTGTTTTGTTTGTCAGATTTTGAAGTCTGTCTATATTGTGTATTAAAGCTTCCAGTGTTGATCCCATTTTATCTTGGATGAGCTTTATCATTTTAGCTTTTATATTTAGGTCTTTTATCCAATTTGAGTTGATTTTTGTATAAGGAGTGAGATATGGGTCTTGTTTCAATTAGGGTTTTCTGTGTATAAAATCATGTCATCTGAAAATAGAGATACTTTTACTTCTTCTTTACCAATTTGGATGCACTTTATTTCTTTTTCTAGCCAGATTGTTCTGGCTAGGATCTCCAGCACAATGTTGAATGAAAGTGGTGACAAAGGGCTTCCTTGTTCATTCCAGTTCTCAAAGGGAATGCTTTCAGATTCTCTGCATTTGGGATGATGTTGGCTGTTGGCTTTATATAAATACCGTTTATTAGGTAGAGGAATTGCCTCTCTGTTCCTATTTTACTGAAAAATTTTAATGTAGAATCTTCTTAAAATCAAATAATAGTTTAACTAGTAAAAAATGTCTGCCCTGAGTATTATACTCTTTTCAGAGCTATCTGGAGTACTTAGGAGATATCACAAGTTCAGTTCTGGATCCCAGCAGTAAAGGCAGTCACATTACATTTTTTGATTTCCTAGTGCATATAAAGTTATGCTTACACAGTACTGCATTAAATGTACAATAGCATTATTTCTGAAAACATGATATAGTTCAGTTAAAAGATACTTTACTGCTAAAAATTGCTAACCGTAATCTGAGCCTTCAGCAAGCCTTGCCTCCATGTTGATAACTGCTGACTGATCAGGGTCATGGTTGTTGAAGATTCGGGTAGCTATAGCACTCTCCTAAAATGAGACAACAATGACATTTGCCACAGCCATTGACTCTTGTCTAGTGCTGCCATAACAGAAACACCACTAGTAGATGACTTTAGCAGACAGAAGTTTATTCTGTCACAGTGAAGTAGGCTAGAAGTCTAAATTCAGGGCATCAACTCCAGGGAAAGGCTTTCTCTCTGTACTGGCTCTGGAGTAGGTCCTTGTCATCAGCCTTCGCCTGGTCTAGAGTCTTCTCAGTGCACGAACCATGAGTCTAAAGGACATACACTCTGTTCCCAGAGTTTCTTTCTTGGTTGTATGAGGTCCCCCTGCCTCCAACTCTGCCTCACTAACATCATATAGGTAGGATTAACAACACATAGGAAAATCACATCAGAGGACAAAATGATGGACAATCACACAATACTGGGAATCATAGCCTAGACAAGCTGACACATATTTGGGGGGATACAATTCAATTCATTACAATCCTGCTTTCACAAAAAATTTCTCTGTAGTGTGTGGTGCTGTCTGATAGCATTTTACCCACAACAGAATTTCTTTCAAAACTGCAGTCAGTCTTCTCAAATGTTGCTGCTGCTTTATCAGCTAGGTTTATTTTAATATTATAAATCTTTTATTGTCATTTGAACAATGTTCATAGCATCTTTACCAGGAATAGATTTAATCTCAAGAAACCACTTTCTGTGTTCACCCATTAAAAGCAACTCCTCATCTATTAAAGTTTTGTCATGAGATTGCAACAATTCAGTCACATCTGCAGGCTCCACACTTAATTCTAGTTCTCTTACTCATTCCACTACATCTACATTTACATCTGCCAAAGAAGTCTTGAGTCCTGAAAGGCATCTGAATGAATTGGAATCAACTTCTTCCAAACTCTAGTTTATGTTCATATTTTGACGTCCTTGTACAAATCCTGAATGTCCTCAATGGCATCTAGAATGATGATTCCTTTCCAGAGTATTTGCAGTTTCGTTTGCTTAGATTCATCAGAGGAATCACTATCTACAGAAATGATAGCCTTTCAAAATGTATTTCTTAAGTAACAAAAAACATCAGAAATACTCTAATCCATGGGCCACAGAGTGGATGTTGTCAGCAAGGAAGAAAACATTAATCACCTTGCACATTTCCATCAGAGCTCTTGGCTGACCAGGTAAACTGTCAATGTGCAGTACTCTTTTGAAAGGAATCTCTTTTTCTGAGAAGTAGGCCTCAATAGCTGGCTTAAAATATTCACTAAACTGTGTTATAAACAGATATGTTGTCATCCAGGCTTGGTTGTTTCATTTATAGAACACAGGCAGAGTAGATTTAGCATAATTCTTAAAACTCCTAGGATTTTCAGAATCGTAAATGAGCATCTGTTGCAACTTAAAGTCAACAGCTGCATTAGTCCCTAACAAGAGAGTTGGCCTGTCCTTTGAAGCTCTGAAGCCAAGAATTGACTTCTCCAGAGAGGAGAAAGCTATGAAAGCCTTAGATGTGTCTTCTTCCAATATAAGGTCATTTAGTCCACACTGAAAATCTGTTATTTAATGTTAAACACCTTCGCAGATTACTTTAACCAGAGTTTCTGGACAACTTGCTGCAGACTCTGTGTCAGTACTTGCTGCTTTGCCTTCCATTTACGTTATGGAGATGATTTCTCTCCTTAAACCTCGTGAACAAACCTCTGCTGTCTTCAGACTTTTCTTCTGCAGCTTCCGCACCTCTCCTAGCATCTCTGTAACTGAAAAGAGTTAGGGCTCTGCTCTGCATTAGGCTTCAGTTTAAAGGAATGTTGTACCTGGTTTGAACTTCTATCCAGACCACTAGAATGTTCTCCACATCAGCAATAAGGCTGTTTTGCTTTCCTATCATTTGTGTGTTCACTGGAGGAACACTTTTCATTTGCTTCAAGAACTTTCTCTTTGCATTCACAACCTGGCTAACTGGTACAAAAGGCCTAGCTTTCAGCCTATCCTGGCTTTTGTATACCTTCCTTACTGTGCTCAGTTATTTCTAGCTTTTTGTTTAAAGTGTGGGACATGCAACTCTTCCTTTTAATTGAACACTCAGAGGCCATTGCATGGTTATTAACCGGCCTAATTTCAATGTCGCCACATCTCATGGAATAGGGAGGCCTGAGGAGAGGGAGACAGATGGAGCAACGGCTCATAAGAAGTGCAGTTATCACACACAATATTTATCAGTTAAGTTCCCCACCTTACATGGGCATGGTTTGTGACACCCCATAACACAATAGTAATATCAATTATCACTGATCATAGAACACCGTGACAGATATAATAATAATGAAAAAGTTTGAAATATTGCTAGAATTATGAAAATGTAACACAGAGATATGAGGTAAGTACACACTTGTTGGAAAAATGGTTCCAATAGACTTGGCTAGCACAGGGTTGCCACAAACTTCCAATTTGTGAAAAATGCAGCTATCTGTGAAGTACAATAAGGCAAAACATGATAAAGTGAGGTACGCCTGTACATGGGACCAAACTGACAGCAACAACTCAAAAGGAGGCACTGAGTTTATGTTGTGGGGAAGAAAAACTCAAAAA
Organism: Heterohyrax brucei; assembly: GCA_028571685.1. NCBI lineage: Eukaryota > Metazoa > Chordata > Mammalia > Hyracoidea > Procaviidae > Heterohyrax > Heterohyrax brucei. The sequence goes on from CM053146.1 coordinate 21,712,644, forward strand.
AGGAGAGTGAGCATGGTTGTACAACTTGAAGAATATAATCAGTGTCACTGAATTATACATGCAAAAATTATTGAATTGATGTATATTTTGCTGTGTATATTCTCAACAACAGCAACAAAAAGAAATATAGACTGAGAATAAAAAGTTAAACTGTCTTCTGATTATTGTTTTTTCTGTAAAAAAATCTCAGAAGTTAAACTTTTCTTGAAAGGCAATCTCTCATCATTGATGTTCCCCTATTTCTAATTCTTTTTCCATTACTCTCAAGTCAGCCCTCTTTGTTGAAACATCTCTTTGTTCAAACTCCCATAATGCAAATTGTCTCTTACTTTTGGGAAAGTTCATCCTTGTCCATACACATTGATCCTGACCTACAATTTCTTTTGTTCCTCTCCTGTGTCAGTTAACTATGCTACATAACAAAAATCTCATGGCATTCAGCAGTAACTTTTTCTCATTCCTCTGTCTGCAAGTGAATTGGACTTACCTGGGTTGGCTATAGCCCACAGGTCATGTTCAGGTCTACTGCACATGTCACTCAGTCTAAGAGCAGGATGTTACCCCAGGTGCTGAAATGCTATAGGAACTATGCGACTATACAAGCCCATTTGAAGCCTCTGTTCACATCAAAACCGCAAATATTCTATGACCACAGTGAATCCCAAAATCAAAAGGCAAAGAAGTACATTCCACCTGACATGAGGTCATTTCTATAAACTCCTACACCAGCCAAAGCCAGCCAAGTGCTGTCGAGGTGGAACTGACCCCCAGAATATTCAAGGAGCCAAAAAAAAAGACCCCAAGCCATTGCTCTCTAGTCTATTTCAACCCTATAGAACAGAGTAGAACCTCCCTATTGAGTTTCCAAGGAGCACCTTGTGGATTCAAACTACTGACGTTTTGATTCGTGGTCATAGCACTTAACCACTACACAACCAGGGTTTCTATAAAACTCCTACAGGGGAGTGAAAATTGGGAACCAATAATTCTATCAATAGTATGCCATTTCTCTGTCCCTAGTAGTTCATTTCCGGAGTTACTTGGTCTAGTGACGGAATGTGGAAGTTCAGAATCACAGTCCAGATGGTCTTTATACCTGAATCCAGCAGAACATTCAACCCTCAAATGTTGTCCTTGTTTCTGTGGCTGCCACCACGTAAAAGAGGAAAACATCCTCCTTTCCTTTCACAGATATAAGCCACATGTGACTTTTGAGCTGATACCATTGCTAGAACTTAGTCATGTGGACAAAACTTGTTGTTGGCTGCTGTCAGTGTTGCCTGGTCTTTGAATTGTCCTCACAGTCACCACCGTATTTGAGTCCATTGTTGCAGCTGTTGTGCCGCTTCATCTGACCAAGAGTCTTCCTTACCTCCATCAAACATGATGTCCTTTCTAGCAGTTGATCTGTCCTGATGATGAGTCCAAGGCAAGTAAATCAGACAATATTCTGTTGTGATCCCTAAGGTTTTCATCAGCTGACTTTTGGGAATGGATAGCCAGGTCTTTCTTCCTAGTCTATCTTAGTCTCAAGGTCCACTGAAATCTGTCCTGTGTGTCTTCCTGCTGATATTTGAAATACTCCCAACATCACAGCAATGCCCAAATCACAGAGTGACAAAACCAAACCCACTGCCACTGGATCAGTTCCAACTCACAGTGACCCATAAGGCAGAGTAGAACTGCCCCATAGAGTTTCCAATGAGCATCTGGTGGATCGAAACTGCCAACCTTTTGGTTAGCAGCCATAGCCTTTGTTTTAGTCAGCTAGTGCCACTCTAACAGACATACCACAGAATGGATGGCTTCAACAAAGGAAGGTTTAGTCTTATACAGTCCAGTAGGTTGCAAGTCCGTATTCAGGGTCTCCACTCCAGGGGAAGGCTTTCCCCTTGTCGGCTCTGGAGGAAAGTCCGGTATTGCATCAGTCTTTGTCCAGGGAGTGTCCTGGCGCAGGAACCTCAGGTCTCAAGGACACGCTCTTCTCCGGGTGCACATTTCTTGATGGTGCGAGGCTCCTAATTCTCTGTTTCTGTTTCCTTTTATCTCTTGCAGGCTGAAAAGCTTAAGGGTGGGGCAAGCCATAATCCAGGGAAACTCCCCCTACTGCAGAGCAAGGAAGTAATTCTATGCAGGAATTTACAGCTCCTTTAGCATACAGTTTAGTGAAACCACAGAATGGAGGACAGTCCCAAGATACTGGGAATCATGTCCCAGCCACACGGCTGCACGTATTTTTGGGGGGACACAATTCAACCCATGACAGCCTTTAACCACTGTGTCCCCAGGGTGTCTGACAGGATAGGTAGTGGGTACAAAACTTAGTTGCAGTGAAATTAGAAGCTATAATCTCTACATAGACAATTATAGATCCAGTTAATATTTTAAATACAATAGAAGGAAAGAATGATTTTTGGGGAGCAAAGAGCAGTCATTATCTGGCAAAGAAGGCTATCACTGGAGTCGGGAACACAAGTGAGGAGATAGAGTGGGGACTTCTATTGAATACATAATGTTGGCAGTAGTTTGACTCCCAACTGATTGAAAGAAATAGCAGGTTCACTTATTTAGATTAATAAGTTGTCTCTGAACCCCATTTTACTAGTAACATTTTTTTCTTCTACATCTTTACATACTATTTTAAAGTTTGTTATAATTTTTATGTTTTTATGTATTTTTTTCCAATGTTTTTCTCTGAAAAACTGGTATATTTTATATCTTTAAATCATACTGTATGCAAAATTTTGTGTCTGCTTTTTCTCATTTCACCTGATACTGTTTTAATAGTCATCTGTAACACTAAATAGGAGTCTTGGTGGTGAAGTAGTTAAAAGCTACTGCCACTAACCAAAAGGTCTTCAGTTTGAATTAACCAACTGCCTCTTGGAAACCTTCTAGTTCTACTCTGTCCTGTGGTGTTGCTAAATATTCTTAATCATCGTGTGTGATGGCTGAAAATACCCATTGAATAGATTCACCCTGGTTTAGTTAGCCAGGTATTAGTGGACTTAGATAGTTAGATTATTTCCTTATCTGTTTTTAAACTAAACTTTTCTGTTTTGAAATAATTGAAGATTCACATGCATTTATAAGAAATAATAGAGAAATCTGAAACTTTGGCCTAGTTTTGCCCAATGCTAATGTCTTGAAAAAGAATAGAGGGAGCAGTACCACAAACAGGACACACAGTCAAGATACAGAGCATTTCCATCACCTCCTGGGGCCTCGTGCTGCCCTGTTATAGTCACATTCACTTCTCTTTCTGTGCACTCCTTATTGCCTGGCAACCACTAATCTTATCTCCACTTCTATACTCTTGTCTTCTACAAAATGTTATATAATTTTAATCATACAGTTTGCAAACTTTTGGAATTGTTTTCTTTCAGTATAATTCTCTGAGGATCCATCCAGGTTGTTGCGTATGTCAATAATTTACTCCTTTTTATTGCTAAGTAAGATTCTATGGTCTAGTACCATAGTGTGTTTAATAATTTCCCTGTTGATAGAAATCTGAGTTATTTCTAGTTTGAGGCTACTATGAATAAAATTGCTATAAATGTGTACAAACTTTTGCATGAAAATAAGTTTTCATTTTTCCGGGAAAAATACCCAGAAATACAATTACTGGGTCATGTAACAATTGCATGTTTAATTTTTTAACAAACTGTCAACTTATTTTCCAGAGTAACTATTGCAAAATTGTCTTGGGAGAAAGGCATTCATCTTTTAACATTAAGTATAATGTTAGCTGTAGGTTTTTGTAGATGATCTGTGTTGAGGAAGTTCCCTTCTATTCTTACATTTCTGAAAGTTTTGTCATAATTGAGTATTGAATTTTGTCAAGTGCTTTTCCTGCCTCAGTTAATATAGTCATGTTATTTTTTTTCTTTAACCTATTGATATGGCAAATTACAATGATTAATTTTTCAAATATTGAGCCAAACTTGCATCACTGAAAAAAAATCTCACTTGGTTGTGGTGTATAATTATTTACATTTTTGTATACTTCTGAATTCCATTTGCTAATATTTGTTAAAGATTTTTGTATCTATGTTCATGAGGGTTATTTGCAGTTTTCTTTTTTCTTACCATTTTTGGCTTTTGATATGAGGGAAATAATGGCTTCATAAAATCAGTTGGGAAATGTTTCCCTTTTATTTGTGGAAGAGATTGCATAGAATTAATGTTAATTGGTGTTAATTCTTCTTTAAATGCTTGGTAGAATTATCTAGTGAAAACACTGAGCCTAGAGACTTGTTTTATGGGAGTTTTAAAGTTCAGTTTCCTCAATAGTTATAAAACTATTTAAATGATCTATTTCATATGAGGTGAGTGGTGGTAGTCTGTGTTTTTTGAGGAATTGGTTCCTTTTCATAAGCTGTCAAATTTATGTATGTAGACTGTTCATAGTATTATGTTCATCTTTTCGATGTCTACAGGTTCTAATAATGTTCATTCCTGATTTTGGTAATTGGTGTCTTCTTTCTTTTTCATTGTTGGTCTTGCAACAAATGTGTCAATCTTATTGGTCTTTTTAAAGAATTGGCTCTTTGTTCACTTTAATTTTTTTTATCTTTTTGGGTTTTAATTTTATTGATTTATACTTTTATCCCTTTATTACCTTCTTTTAATTTTGGGTTTCTTTGACTTTTCTTTCTCTAGGTTCTTGAGGTGGAAGCTCAGATCACTGATTTGAGAGTTTGTTTCTTTGCAAATATATGTGTTCGATGCTTTAAGTTCCACTCTTAGCACTGCTTTAACGGTGTCCCACAAATTTTAATGTTATATTTACATTTGTATGTAGTTCAGTATATTTTTTTTATTTCTTTTGAGACTTTCTCCTCGATTCATGGATATTTTAGAAGTCTGTTGCTTAGTTTCCAAGTAATTGGAGATCTTTCTATTTTTGTTATTTTCATAGTTTGATCTCATTGTGTTTGGAGAATACACTTTGTGTGATTTCAGTTATTTAAAAAAAAACATTTCTAGGAGTGGGGCCAAGATGGTGAGCTAGACACACATCTCAATTCCCTCTGAGAACTAAGGCCTAGAATGGTAATTGAATGGAGCAGCATGGACATCTGGGGAGCCCTAGGATCTGGCATAGGCTTATGAGATTGGACTAGGTGCCAGAAATGGGATAACTACCTCTCTCAACGATGAGGCAGCAGCACGCTTAGTCCTGCTTCTGCTGACCCACTGTCTATGAAGACTGCAGGTACTGATGCCTTCTTTGTTATCTGGGAGGTGGGGACTGTGCATGAGCCAGTTAATACGCTGAACTCCAGTGCTTAAGTAAATAGTATATAACACAACACAGAGACTGTGCTTGGGACAGCTACATATTGAAAGCCCAGCTGCTGACTGAGGATACCACTGTGCCTCTGACCTCTTTTTTCTCAGCTACACCATAGATTCTGCTGTTTCAGGGCAGGAAGGGCAGCTTGGGTGGTACACTATTTTGGTCAGCTGGGAGGTGAAGTCACCCACCTGGAAGTCTTAGCTGGGACTAATTCTCAGGTGGAACAACAGCACCTGTCTGGAAGGTGCTTCTCCAGCAGAAAAAGCTGTGTTTAGGATGGTGGTGCCTAGAATTACGGGGGGGGGGAGTGCAGGCAGAGGATGGCAGGAAAGCCGTAATCCCTCCCTACTTTGAACCACATCATAGCATCTGGTGATAGCCTGCCACACCTGAGGGCCTGACTGATTTTGGCAGCTGCTGAACAGTTCTTGCTTAGCAGTACAGTACCTTTTTAAAATAAGACAACCTGGAAAACTGACTGCTGAGTGGCCCAGTAGCAACTCCTCCACTCTTCACTAATTCACATCACAGTCTCAGCTGACAGCTCTCCAGTGACTTCATAAGTAGGGCACTGTCTTTGCCAAGCCAAGAGGCAGAGCCTGCCACCCCAGAGAGTCCACTTGGGGCCAGTCACTAGAGTACACAGAGGCACTACACCACAGCTCCTGTTGAAGTAACACCAGAGACACTAAACAGCCTTTAGATGGCCCAAAGGCAACAGACCATCGCTAACCATTTGAAGAAACAGACCACCATGGCTCCAAAAAACTCCCAAAATAATAAAAATACTTCCCAGATGAAGAAGCCTTTCTGAGAGTATCAGAGGCTGAATGCAAAAGAATTATGTATAGACCCCTCCTAGAGATTAAACAAAATGCAGCAGGACAAAATGAAAAATTAAGTAAGCTATTTCAACTGATGGAACATCAATGATCTGAAATCCAGCAAATCCATGACAAAATGACAGAATTAGACAATTCAATCCAAAGCTAAAAGAGCAAAATTGAAAAGATGGAAGTCAGAGTTATTGACATTGAGGATAGAGCAACTGTCACCAGCATTTATGAGGAGAAATCAGATAAAAAGTAATAAGAAAAATGAAGTATTAAGAAACATGTGGAATCTGTTAAGAGGAATAATTTGTGAATAATTGGAGATCCTGAACAGGGAGAGATAGATGAAAAGACAGAAAGCATTGCTGCAGAAATGCTGACAGAAAACTTCCATGAAATTATGAAAGAAGAAAGCATAGACATTGAAGATGCATATCAAATGCCACAAAAACCAGACCCAAAAAGAAAGACACCAAGACATATTATAATCAAGTTTAATAAAATGAAACATAAACAGAGGCTCCTAAAGGCAGCAAGGCTTAAAACAAAGTTAGCATTCCGAAGGAGTGGGCTTTTGTCTGACTTCTCAGCAGAAATGACATTGGCAAGAAGACATGGAGATGACACATTTGAAAGCTTGAAGGAGAAAAACTTCCAACCAAGAATTATATATCCTGCAAAATTGTCTCTCAAATGTGACAGTGAAACTAAGACATTCACAGATAAACAGAAGCTTAGAGTCTTGTAAAAGCCAAACTGAAATTACAAGAAATACTGAAATAAACTCTTTGCTTAGAAAAATAAAAACATGAAGTGTATACTTAAGGTTGCACTGCTAGACATAGCATACAGAATTGTACTCAGGGCAGTCACAAAGCTCAATCAAAGCGACAATGTTAAAAGAAGAGAACCAATGATCAGAACATGAAAACTATGACATCATCATAAAAAGGGATATATTACAGTAGTTATAACCATTTCAGATGGAGAAGAAATTAAAAAGATATGCCAAAATTATAGTCTGGTTTAACCTTAGAATAGTAAGGAGAACTATAGGGGTACCTGCAAAGCAAAATAACAGTGTGACATATGAAAACAGAAAACATGACATGGGAGTCTCAAGAAACACAAAACCAACACTAGAAAAGATGAAAAGTCAACCCATAAGGAAGAATGACCCAGAACAGAATACTTGGAGCAACACACAAAACATCAGCAACACAAAAACAAATACATCAAAATGACAGCTCTAAACACATACCTGTCAATAATTACACTGAATGCAAATGAACTGAAAGCTCCAATAGAGACAGTGAGTAACATCTTGGATCAAAAGACACTATCCATGTATATGATGCTTACAAGAAACACACCTTAGAGTCAAAAAATATAAACAAACTGAAAATCAAAGGGTGGAAACATATATACCAAGACAACAACATACAAAGAAGAACAGGAGTGGCAATACTAATCTCAGATAAAATAGACTTTAATGTAAAATCCACCAACGTGGACAAGGACGGTCACAATTTGTTGCTGAAAGGTTCATTACAGAAGGAGGACATAACAATATTAAGTATTTATGTACTCAATACCAGAGCATCTAAATACATTGAATAAACACTGACGACATTGAAAAATGAAGTAGATCACTCCAAAATAATATTTGGAGACTTCAACACTCCATTTTCAGTAATGGACAGATAATCCAGAAAAAAGCTGAGTAAAGATACAGAAAATCTTACTGTGACAATTAACCAACAAGACTTCATCAACATATATAGAAACTTTTTGCCCATCAACAGATAAGTACACCTTCTTATCCAATTAACATGGAAAATTTTCCAGAATGGACCATGTGTTAGGACATAAAGCAAGTCTCAACAAAATTGAAAGCACTGAATTATTGCAAAGCATCTTCTTAGACCATAAAGCCACAAAAGTTGAAATCAATAGCAGAAAAAACATAGGTAGAAAACTTGAACTCATGGAGACTGAACACCTTGCTCAAAAAGCCATGGGTTATAGAAGAAATCAAGGACAAAGTGAAGAAATTTATGGAATCTAAAGAGAAGAAAACACATCCTGTCAGAACTTTTGGGATACCACAAAAGCAGTGCTCAGAGGTCAGTGTATCTCTATAAATGCACACATCCAGGATGAAGAAAGCACCCAAACCAAAGAATCGACCCTACAACTTAAACAAGTAGAAGAAAAGCAACAGAGGAAACTCTCAGGCACCAGAAAAAAATAGATAATAAAGATCAGAGTAAAACTAAATGAATTAGACAGTAGAAGAGCAATTGAAAAAATAAATAAAACCAAAAGCTGGTTCTTTGAAAAGATCAACAAAATTGACAAACCATTGGCTAAACTTAACAAAAGAAAAATGAGAGAGGAAACAAATAACCCAAATAAGAAATGAGATGGAAAATGTCATAACAGATCCAACTGACATCAAAAGTAGCATAACAGAATACTATGAAAGACTGTACTCTTAACAGATTTGAAAACCTAGGGGAAATGGACATATTTCTAGATTCATATCACCTACCAAAATTATCACAAGGAGAAGTAGAACAACTTAATAAACCCATTACAAAAGAAGAGATTGAAAAAAACAGTAATATAAAAAACTACCAACTGAAAGAAGTCCTGGCCTAGATAGCTTCACCGGAGAGTACTACCAAACTTTTAGAGAGGAGTTAGCTCCAATACTACTGATGCTATTTCACAGCATAGAAAGGGATGGCATACACCCAAATTCATTCTGTGAAGCCAGCATAACCCTGATACCAAAGCCAGGGAAAGACCCAACCAAAAAGGACAACTATAGACTGATATCACTCCTGAATCTAGATGCAGAAATCTTGAACAGAATTCTTGCCAATAAAATACAACAACATATCAAAAAAAATAATCCACCATGACCAACTTGAATTCATACCTGGGATGCAAGGCTGGTTCACTATCAGAAAAACAATTAATGTGATCAACCACATATATAACACAGAGGCTAAGAATCACCTGATTTTGTCAATTGATGCAGAAAAGTCATTTGACATAGTCCAACACCCGTTCATGTTAAAAACTGTCAGCAAAATAGGAATAAAAGGGAAATTCCTCAATCCACTAAGGGGTGTCTATGCAAAGTCAAATGCCTACATCATCCTAAATGGAGAGACTGAAAGAATTCCTCTTGAGAATGGGAACTAGATCAGGATGCCCACTCTCACCACTGTGCTCAACATTGTACTAGAAGTACTAACCAGAGCAATTAGACAAGACAAAGGAATAAAGGGCATCTGTACCAGCAAAGAAGAAGTAAAAATATCCCTATTTGCAGATGATATGATTGTATATGCAATTGTCTAATTGTCTAATTGCTTTGGTTAGTAATTCTAGTGCAATGTTGAATAGAAGTGGCGAGAGTGGGCATCCTCATCTAGTTCCCATTTTCAATGAGAATTCTTTCAGTCTCCCTCCATTCAGGATAGGTGGTTGGTTTTGTGTAAATAATCCGTAAGTAAACTACTGGATGGACAATGAACAAAGAAGACAGATGAAGAATTGATGCCTTTGAATTGTGATGTTGGAGAAGAATGTTGAATGTACCATGGATGGCAAAAAGAACAAACAGATCTGTTCTGGAAGGTGTACAACCAGAGTGCTCCTTGGAAACAAAGATAGCAAGACTACGTCTCACATACTTTGGACATGTTGTCAGGAAGGATGAGTCCCTGGAGAAGGATATTCTTGGTAGAGTAGAGGGTCAGAGAAAAAGAGGAAGACCCTCAACAAGATGGATTGACACCGTGGCTGCAACAATGGGCTTAAGCATAAAAATGATTGTGGACATGGCACAAGACTGGGCAGTATTTTGTTCTGTTGTTCATAGGGTTGCTATGAGTCAGAACTGACTCACTGATGTCTAACAATAACAAACTACTGAAACTAGTAGAAGAGTTCAGCAAAGTATCAGGGTATAAGATAAACGTAAGTAAATCAGTTGGATTCCTTTATACCAAAAAAGAGATCATCAAAGAAGAAACCACCAAATCAGTACCATTCACTATAGCCCCCAAGAAGATAAAATGCCTAGGGATGAATCTAACTAGAGAAATAAGAGACCTATACAGAGACAACTACAAGACTTTACTGCAAGAAAAGAGACTTACATAAATGAAGAAACCTACTTCCTTGTGGATAAGAGACCTAACATTGTGAAAATGTCTATTTTACCAAAGTGATCTACATACACAGCATGATCCTAATACAAATTCCAGTGTTATTTTTTAATGTGATAGAGAAACACATCACCAACTTTGGAAAGCAAAGAAACTCCAGGTAAGTAAAGCAATACTGAAGAATAGGAACACAATGGGAGGCCTCACACAACCTGACTTTAGAACCCATTACACTGCCACGGTAGTCAAAACCGCCTGGTACTGGTACAAAAAGACGTATAGACCAATGGAACAGAACTGAGACCTCAGAAATATCACCATCCTCTTATGAACAGTTGATATTCAACAAAGACCCTAAGATTGTAACTTGGAGTAAAAAAAAGTCTCTTTAACAATTGGTGTTGGCAAAATTGGATATCCATCTGCAAAAAAATGAAACAAGACCCATATCTCACACCTTGCACAAAAACTAACTCAAAATGGGTCAAAGACCTAAATAGCAAACCTGAAATGATAAAGATCACGCAAGAAAAAAATAGGGTCAACAATGGAAATTCTAATACACACCTTAAAGACTTCAAAAATGTGAGAAACAAAGGACAGTCAACAGAAGAGACAATAGATAAATGGAAACTACTAAGAATTAAATACTTTTGCTCAACAAAGACTTTATCAAGAGAGTTAAAAGACCACCTGCAGAATAGGAAAAAATATCTGGCAACTAGATGTTGGACTGACATCTGATCTCCATAATCTACAAGGTACTGCAAAATATCAACAAGAAAAAGGTAAATAACGCAATTAAGCAGTGGGCAAAGGAGATGGACAAACACTCTACCGGAGGACATCCAGGCAGCTGAGAGTAAAAGCCTCACAATCATTAGCTGTCAGAAAAACTCATGTCAAAACTACAATGAGATACTATCTCACCCCAAGGTTGGCCTTAATCCAAAAAACAAAACAACAAATGCTGGAGAAGCCATGGAGAGATTTGCACCTTCCTACACTACTAGTGGGGTTGCAAAATGGTACAGCACCTTTGGAAAGCCATCTGGCACTTCCTTACAAAGCTGGAAATAGATGTACCATTTGATCCAGTAATCCTACTGCTTGGAATTCATCCTACAGAGACAAATGCTGTCACACAAACAGGTATACACACATGAATCTTTATTGCAGCACAGTCCACAATAGCAAAAAGAGAATAACCTAGATGCCCATCAACAGATGAATGGATAAACTATGGTACATACACTCAATGGAATGCTGTGTAATGATAGACAACAGCAATGATTTTAGGAAGCATCTCATAACCTGGTTTCAATTGGAAGACACTATGCCAAGTGAAATCAGTCAGCGGCAAAAGGACAAATATTGTATGAGACCCTTGCTTTAAGGACTTAAAAATAGACTTATGTACAGAAGAAAAGACTGATGGCTGCAAGGGTAAGGAGGGAGGGAGAGAGCTGGTGATAGATTAGATAGTTGATAGACATTTGGTTAGGTGAAGGCAGTGACAGAACACACTAGAAAGTAGATCAACTTTACTGGACTTCACCATAAACTGAAAGCTCTTCTAATCTCAACCCAATATTGCAAGGATAGAGTAGCAGGGGCAGGGTTCTGGTGGCCATCCTTTTAGGGGACACTGTGGCCAATCCGTATAAATAGCCTATTGCTAAGAAAGTCTTCTGTACCCAATACCAGTGAGTGTCACTGGGGTCTTAAAAGCTAGCAAGCTGCTATCTGAGGTACACCAAATTGTCCCAGCTCATTCGGAACAGATGATCACTGAGAACAACAAAGACACGAGGAAAAAAAGAGCTCAAGTGACAGAAGGACTCGTGGGAATGGGAGACTGTATCAACATGTGACCAGAAGAACCAGGTGGTGCTTGGCCACCACCAAAGACAGATGTGATGGGGCACACAATGTTGAGTGCTTGTGGCAACACAAGACAAAGAGGTGTACAATTCAAGAACTGTACTAGAAGACTACAATTAATGGTCCAACAGCCTGGGATATCCCCTGGCCCCTAGACCTGCTGCTGCCCCTGTTCGGAAAACACTACTGAGGTCAACTCTTCGGACAAAAATGGACTGGACTCAGGGACACAATGTGACTATATGGTATGTGTACTTTATGGTTCTATGCATTTATAGGATGATGTCCTACTTTCTGGATGGGAGAGAAGAGGGTGGAGAGGAGGAGACAGGATCTTGTTAAGAAGATACAGCAAATATAGAATGAAAAAGAGGAGTGTGCTATCACTAGGCAAGGAAAGCAGAAAGAGCTGCAGATAGGCAGGCAGGCAAAATGAATTTGGATTGTATACTTTCACTTAAGCACTGTATCTATATAGATATATAGATATGTATATATATATTAAACAAACATTGCCACTGAGTTGGCTCTGACTCATAGCAACTCTATAGGACAGAGTAGAACTGCCCCATAGCATTTCTAAGGTTGTAAATCTTTCTTTAATTTTTAATTTTTCTACTTGTGTTTTAAGTGAAAGTTTACAATTACAGTCAGTTTCTCATACAAAAACTTACACCCACTTTGCCGTGTGACCTTACCCTGCTCTCCCCACAGCAGGGCAGCACATTCTTGTCCTCCACCTCATACTTCCCACATCCATTCAACCAGCTCCTGTATGCCTCTGTCTTCTCATCTCACCTCCAGATAGGAGCTGCCTAGCTAGTCTCCTGTATCTACACAAGCCGAGAAGCACCCTCTTCACCAGTATCATGTCTTATACACCAGTTCAATCTTTGTCAGAGGAGCTGGCTTTCAGAATGGTTTCAATAATGGGCTAACAGAGAGGCCAGGCGCTGTGTCTTCCAGGGACCCTCCTTTCTGTGAGATCATCAAGTCCAGTCTTTTTCTGCACCCCACATTTCTCCTGCTCCATCAGGAGCTCTGTCTAATTCCCTGGAAGCAGCAGTCTTCAGTGATAGCCACGCAACATCTAGTTCTTCTGGTCTCATGTTGATGTAGTCTCTGGGATATATGGCCTTTTCTGTCTTTTGGGCTCATACTTTCCTTGTGTCTTTGATGTTCTTTCTCCTTTCCTCTAGACAGGCTGAGACCAACTGATGCTTCTTTGATGGATGCTTGCTAGCTTTTAAGACCCCAGATGCCACTCACCAAAGTGGGATGCAAAGCATTTTAATGGACTTTGTTATGCCACTTCACCTAGACATTCCCTGAAACCATGATCCTCAGGCCACTGACCCTGCTAATCTATCCCTCTAAGTGTTTGATTTTATTTACAGTACTTCTAACCTTCCAAGGCTGTAAATGTTTATGTAAACAAACTGCCACATCTTTCTTTCATGGAATGGCTGGTGAGTTCAAACTGTCTTCTTTTAGGTTAGTAACTGAGCACTTAATCACTGTGCCACTAGGGCTCTTTCAGCTCTTTTATACTATGCTTTATGGCACCAGGATATGGTGTACTTGTTATATATTCAGTTTTTTTAAAATGTGTATTCTGCTGTTATTGGTTTGAGTATTTTATAAAATGTCAGTCAGGTCCCATTAGTTGATGGTGTTGTTGAGTTCTTTCTCCTTTCTGACTTTCTCTCTAGCTGTTCTATCAACTGTTGAAGAAGAAGTGTTGAAGTCTCCAATTTTAATTTTAGATTTGTCTATTTCTCCTTGCCATTCTTTCAGTTTTTCTTCACATATTTCACAGCTCTGTTGTTTGGTACATACACATTTAGGGTTCACCTGTCTTTTGAATGAATTGAGTCTTTATCACTATATAGTACCCCTATCTGTCTTTGGTAATTGTCTTTTCTTATAAATTTATTTAATCTGATGTTACCATAGTCACTTTCACTTTGCTTTGATTAATGTTTATGTGATGTATCTTTTTCCATCATTTTAACATTCCACTTGCCAGTATCATTACATTTAATGTAACTTTCTTATAGATGGCATACAGTTTAGTCATTTTTTTAAATTCAATATATCAATATTTCTCTTTAATTTATTTTTACCATTAACACAATGTAATTATTGACATTAAGGGGCTCAGATATGTCAATTGATTTTTTTGTTTTCTGTGTGCTTTCTCTGTTATCTTTTACCTGTCTTCATGTCTACATGAATATTTTTAAGATTCCATTTTGATTACCTGTAGTTGTTTTGGAGACCCTGGTAGCACAGTGTGTAAGAGTTTGGCCACTAACCAAGAGGTCAGCAGCTTGAATCCACTAGGCACTTCTTTGAAACCTTATGGGGCAGTTCTACTCTGTCAGAATTGATGCAACAGCAACAGGTATTTTTTTTATTGTTGTTTTGCTATTGTTTGTTTTGTTTTGCTTTGCATGCATAGTTTATACATAACTTATCACAGTCTATTGGCATCAGCATTTTACCAATTCATGTATAGAAAGCTTACCGCTCTGTATCTAGCATCTCATTTATAATGTCTTAAATATTTCTTTTACAGAAATCTGGTATCACATCAGACAGTGATATTTTTGTTTCAATAAATGACACAACTTAGAAAACTGAAGAGAAGAAATCCTATTATACTTACATTTTTGCTTACTGTTTTCACTTCCTTCTTGACACTCTGGGATTAGTTGTACTCTAGCCGCCAGGGTCACCATGAGTTCGATCGGACTCGATGGCATTTGGCTGGCTTGGCTCGATGTATCAAGATTATTTTCATTTTAGATTACTTGTTTTAGCCATTACTTTAGAGTAGGTGTGCTGGGGACAAATTCCTTAAGATTTCCTATCTGAGAAAGTCTAGATTTCATTTTTCATTGCCAAAGTGTATTTTTGGTTGGTATGGGTTTCTGAATTAGCAGTTCTTTTCCTAGCCCCTGAAAAATATTGTGCCACTTTATTCTGGATTCCATAGTTTCTGATATGAAATCAGTTGTCATTCTAATTATCTTTACCTATAGATAATGTTCAAATCTACCAGGCATTCCTTGGAAACTCTGTGACGCAGTTCTATTGCGACCTATAGTGTTGCTATGAATCAGAATTGACTCAATGGCAGTGTTTTTTTGGCATTTTATAGGTAAGGTATAGTTTTTCTCTGGCTGCTTCCCAGATTTTTAATTGTTTTCTTTGTCTTTAATTATTATGTGCTTGGTGTGAATTCAAGTTTATTCTCTTAGAGTTCAACTTCTTGGATCTGTAAGTTTATGTCTTTTGTCGTATTGGGATGTTTCCAATATGGCTTTTTCAGCCGTATTCCTTTTTCCTCTTCTTCTGAAACAGTAAGAAATAAATGCTAGATTTTTTGTCATACTGCCACAAAGTCCTAAGGAAGGGTTTTCTTTTTTCTTTTTTTCCCCCTTGGTCTACTTACTTTGTTGTTCAGGCTGAATATGAAAAATTTCTATTGTTTTACCTTCCATATCACTGATTTGTTTTTTGTGCACCCTCTCCCATTCATCTGCTAAGTCTATGCACTGAACTTTTTATTTTGGTCATTATATTTTCCAGCTTTACAATTTCCATTTGATTCTTCTTTGTGTCTTCTACTTCTTTGCTGAGATTTATTTCTACATTAGTTTCAAGCATGTTGATAGTTGCTCACTGAAGCATTTTTATGATGATGGCTTTAAGATCTTTGTGAGATCATTCTAACATATGTCCTCCTAGTATTGGTATCTAACAATTGTTTTTTTTTAATTCAGTTGGAGATCTTCCAGTTATTGATATGTTGATGATCATCTTAGTCATCTATTACTGCTATAACATAAATACCACAAGTGGATGGCTTTAAAAAGAGAAATTTTATTCTGTTACAGTCCAACAGGCTAAAAGTACAAATTTAGGACCTTAGCTCTAGGGGAAAGTTTTCTCTTTTGGCTCTGGAGGAAGGTCCTTGTTGTCTGTTTTCCCCTGGACTGGGAGTTTCTGAGGTGCAGAGATCCTGGGTCCTTTCCAAAGAATATGCTCTGCTCTTGGCACTGCTTCTTGGTTGTATGAAGTTCCCAGTTCTCTGCTTGCTTCCCTCTCCTTCATATCCCAAGAGATTGCCTCAAGGCACAGCACAGTACAATCTAACATACTGAGTTCTGCACCACCAATACAACTAATGCCCATCTTCCCTCATTAACATCATAGAGGCAGGGTTTACAGCATATAGGAATATCACATAGTACCAGGAATCATGGCCTAGTCAATTTGCTACACACATTTTTTTGGAGGACATAATTCAATCTGTGATAATGATCTTTGTGACTTGAACACTTTTATATTATGTTATGGGACTCAGAGTCTTATTTAAATCTTCTCTTTTAGTTGACTCTTTCTTACAAGGGAAAGGGGGCATTGCTTATTACTGTCAGGTTGAAGTAAATGTCCAGTTTCCCTACTTGGTCTTGTTTGCAACCTGGAAGGGGAAGATCCACATTACTGCTGGGTGAGAGTGCGAATACCAGTTTCCAATGAGGTGTCCTTGGAAGCCAGATTACATGTGACAAGGATGAAAGCTCCAGCTCCTTATCCGGCCTTCTCTGACACCACCCTGGCAGCCTCATTATAGCCTGGCAATGGTGGTAGTCCAGGATCCCCACCCATCCTTCACTGGTGTGGGTGGAGGTGGAGCCACAGATTTTTTTCTATGGTGTTTGACAGGAATTGAGCAGTTATCTAAAAGTTTTCTGTCTTTCTGTATTGCCCTTTCCCTAGTAATTTGACTGGGGAGACCAGACTTTTGTTTGATCTCTTCTTGTTTGCAACCCTTAGCATTTCTGGGTTGCTGTTTTTTTTTTTTTCTTTTTAACTCCAGTCTGATACACATGAGATTAGAAGAAAACCTAGAGAACCCACTATCATTCCTTGGGTTTTGGAGTTCCCAGCTGGTCTGCCCTCTTTTCTCCACCTTTTGGAGTCTTCTTAAATTTGCTTTATGTATAATGTTCAAGGTTTTCATTGTAGAAGTAGAAAAGAGGAATAGAGAAAAGTTTGCTCTGTCTTCTTGGGAGCAGAAGTCTAGCTCCTTTTTTTTCTTTTTCCTTGTTAAATATAAGGCTGCTACACAATCTTTCCCTATAAAGCTTTCCCATATATTGAATAGACTCTCAGAAGTAGTTTGTTAAAGGATATGGACATTTTTATGATACTTACTATATATTATTAAATTGCTTAAAAGATTTACCTATCTGTACTTTCTCTAGCAGTCTCTTGCCTATTAAGAGGAATTTTAGTTTCAAAGTGACACTAAACACAATATTTGCCTACTTAAGATCCTTAGTGAACTAAAGGTAGTACCTGCCAACCAGTATGTAGATTTTTTCAACTCGGGCTCTTCTAACACCTCCATTGAAACATCTGAGTGTGCAGGAGACAATAGGTTTTAGCTAGGACTGGGCAAGAACCCTACAATGACAGGGACCAGGGAGCAAGTGTGGGGGGTTACATGCTTGCTTTCTTAACAATTAACTGTATTCTTAGGGAAACTTCTTATTGCAATATAAGAGCCTTAAAAAAAAATGGGACAGTTTTCAAGAAGTGGCTGGTAGATTATAACTGCCAACCTTTTTAAAAAAAATTTTATTGTGCTTTAAGTGAAAGTTTATAATCCAGATCAATCTGCTATATTCCCCCACCACCACTATGCAACTGTAACTGCTCTTACTCTCTACCTGCACTCCCCATGAAAACACACTCCTCCTCTACCCTGTACTTCCTGCATCCACTCCATGAACTCCTGTCCTGATCTGGACAAGTTTCTCAGATAGCCTCATGTATATATTTAAGCCAAGAAGCATATTCTTCACCAGCATCACTCTACATCTTATAGTCCAGTCCAATCTTTGTCTGAAGAGTTAGCTTTGGTACTGGTTTTAGCTGTGGGCTAACAGAGAGTCCAGGGATTATGTCCTCAGGGGACACTCCAGTCTGATGGACCATCAAGTCTGGTCTTTTAATAGAGATAGAACTAGCAACCTTTTGTTAACAGCTGATCTCTTAGCTACTGTGCCTAAAGGACTCCATGCCATATTATGGTGTGGGTGAAATGGAAACACAGAGGCAAAGGGTGAAGAATGGGGTGAGGAGGGAATGAGCATGATATACATGACCTTAGAGTTGGACAGGCCAGTAGTTTCTGTAGCAGCTCTTTGCCATAGCTAGTCACAAGCTCTGAGCCAGTCTACACAATCTGTGTGTTTCCTGGGGACCACAAACCCATATGGCTGAGGTCAGGGAAAGGAAGCTGGAGACCAGTTGCTGACAACTGATAGAACTTTTTAGATTGCATTAGTGAGGGGCGATGACATGTGGAAAGATCCACTACAGGAGATACTCAGAAGATTATGTTTGCCTTTGAAATCATTTGAATGTAATGCCATCTTAACTTGTTCTTTGACCCAGCACATTTGTTTTAGAATGTAGACTTCTCCCATTGCTCCATTATGTTGGTGTTGCCACCTACCAGATTATTAATGTAGTATTGACAAGAGGGTTCTTTAAACTGTTGGAAGGCTAGTGCTGAAATCAAGAGTCTTGAGAGTAGGAACCTGGTCACATCCCCAAACCACAACAGGCCTCCGTTTCCTTCCCCCTGCCTTGACAAGGTTGTTTTGAGAACTAAGCAAGCAAATGTATGTGAAAGGATTCTGTAATATTAAAATCCCATATGCTGTAAAAAAGAAATTAAGAGCCCAATTCATTCATCTGTTTGGTTTTGCATTCATTTATTCATCAGTTCCGCATATCTATCAACATGTGTCTTAGGCACAAATAAAATAATAGATTCATGCTATGGAAATCTACTCTAGGAAGACCTGAAAGGTAGAGCTACCACCAAGCTTTCCTCCACCCTCCAACTCTTCTCTGCTGCCAGTTGTCCATATGGGTTGGATATGCTCCCTCCTGTGGGGCACAAAGGTGGCTAAGTGCAGGTTTCAAAGAACTTGATTGGATCAAGACTAAGTTTTCAAATGCTAAGATATCAGCAAATTGGAGTGGAATAAATTAAGTCCTACAGTCTAATAGTAAGATGCCTGGAATGAAAATAGTTCAATGGACTCAGGAGACTTGATAAACTTAGGCAAGGTTTGCTCTGGATAATCTAGAAGCTATTTAAACATCCCAGCTTTCTCAGCTATTTTCTGAAAGTCGTGGCTGCCTCTACCTCCCTGAAGGCCAGGACTGCTTGCAGGGCTTTGCCTTCCTCATTTTAAATCCCTGTTGGCTAGCACCATTCTTGCTCATGTAAAGTCCTCATGTAATGGAATCATGTTGGTGTCAATGATGAGAAATCTTGATTTTGGACCTGCAGGTTAGAGCCCTCCCTCTAATGTGCGATGTGCTCCACGTGCTGTGGGAGGAACGAGACCAGTGCCTGCAGGATCTCTCCAGGGAAAAGACAGACGACCTGTGCATGAAACAACCAATACTAGGTAAACGGCCACCTTAGCACCGTAACTATTCTTGGGCTCAGATCATATCTAGTCCCACTGGATCAAGAGAAGCTTGTGCTCTGGGCTGGAATGGGGATATGAATGGCTGGGCCAGTTCCACTCAGCCAGGTAATCATCGCGGGGTGGGGGTGGGGGGGTGGGTATTGAGTGATCTTGGTAAGAAGTTTACACACACCCAAAAAGCCAGATCACCACACTCTTCCTTCTCTGTGGGAATATGAATGTAGTCAGTATCTTCTAGCCATCAGCTTTTGCATGATTGCTTCACCAAGGTAGAGGTTCAGTGAGAATTACTTTCAAAGGCACTGCCACATTCACTGATGTCCCTAGGTGGAGCCAATGGTTAAGTGCTCAGCTGCAAGATTGGAGGGTGCAGTGCACTCAGAGGCACCCTGGAAAAAGGTCTGGTTATCTCCTTCTGAAAAACCTTAGGGTCACCATGAGTCAGAACTGACTCAACAGCAACTTGTTTTTGGTTTGGTCACTCTCACCACCTCTTTGATAAGTGAAATAACAGAGGTCAGAAAAACTGGGGGTCCAATGCTAGCTTGCACTCAGTTGTGTGACCTTGAGCAAATTATACTCTGAGCCTCTGTTTTCTTAATGTATAAAATGGAGGTGACACTGTCTATTTCAAGATTGTGGTGACAAATGAGATAAACTATGGAAAATATATATGTTATACAATCATTGATTCAAATATTAATTATTATTATCAACCAACCATTTAATGTTTAAATATGAATTTTCTTTCTCTTGACCTCTTCTTTTTGTTCTTCATCATCTGAAGATAGAGAGAGATGGAGCTTTAAGAAAGAACACAGGCTTTTGAGTTAATCTTTGATCTTGAATAAATTACTAAATGTCCTGAGACCTCAGTTTTTGCCTCTATTTTGGGGGGTTAGTGTGAAATAGAAAGCATTTCTTCAACCATTATTTATTTAGCACCTGTAGTTCTATGGTGCAAATAAATGAAACAACGATGAGAGAAAAAGGAGTAAGGGCTACTCTCCGGTGACTTCGGAATGCATTTGTTGCTTCAAGGGGCAGAAGCTGGATATACTGGCTTCACCAAACAGGATTTTGTTTTTAACACATTACAGCAGTCCAGAGCTAATACAAAGTTTCAAGGCATCATCAGACTCAAGATTCCTTCTAATATCTTTCTGCGTAACATGGTTCCTTTGTCCTCATGTTCTCTCCTCCCTCATGACTATTGTATGTCCGGGGAGGAGAGGAGAGTGCCTATGTTTCTGGGAGGAAGAAGGAGAGAAGAAAGTTGGAGATATACCAGGAATCCAAATGCTCCCCAAATTCTCCAGATGGCTCTGCTTGTACTTCATGACCAGAGCTTGACAGTATGACCACCGCTGGCAACAACAGAAGCTAGAGATGGAGTTTGTAGCTGTGCACATGGCTATTTGGAGCAAAATCAAATTCTGTTGTTCAGAAAGAAGACAAAACGGTCACTGAGCAGTTTCTGCCATCACAACTATCTGCTGAGGAGGAAGTGAATCAAATAACCACAAATTAATGTACAACTACAGTGAGATAAATACATTACTGCCCCTAGGGTCACCATGAGTTGGATCCGACTCGATGGCATTTGGCTGGCTGGCATCTATGGCTTTGTGTAAGTGTGCAACAAGGGGTCTTGTCCTGTTCAAGGATTTCCAAGAGGGCTTTCCCAAGGAAGTGATGTTTGAAGTGAGATCTAAGAACATGGAATAGATATTAGGCAAAGAGAAGAAGAGTGTTTGGGGCAGAGAGAACAAACCTGCAGTAGGAGGAAGCATAATACCTTTGAAGAAAGGACATAGGCCTCTGTGGCTGAAACACAGCCTAGACACAAGGTAAGCCTTGAAGGGTAGCAGAGCTACTGTACACAGGACCTCACTGGCCACGTGGAGGATTTTCATCTTGCTCCTAAGAGCAATGGCATACCCTTGAGAGTCTCTAGGAGAAAGAGACATGGCCACCTGTCTTATGAGAAGATCACCCTTGCTGCAGTATTGAAGGTAGATTGGGGAAGTACACTGGGAGGCTGGGGGTCCAGTATGTTGTGATCTGATCTGATTATTTTACATCTTGTAAATCCTTACCTCTGAACCCTGGTGTCGTAATGGTTAAACAGCTAAACTGCTAACTAAAAAGTCTGTGGTTCCAATTCACCAGATACTGCTTGGAGACCTTCTGGGGCAACTCTACTCTGTCCTATAGGATTGCCATGAGCCAGAATCAACTGAAGGTTGATGGGTTTGGTTTATGATGTTAATGAGGCAGGGTTCAATCTACAAGACTAAGTTGTATCTTGAATGAATCTCTTTTGATATACATAAAAGACAGAATGAGTCGGAGAAGAGTGAAACTTCATGCCTTCCAAAGAAGAAGCACCTGGAACGAAGCACAGACTTTGGACCCAGAATGTCTGCACTGAGAAACTCCCAGACCAGGGAAAGATTAATGACAAGGACTTTCTCCCAGAGCTGACACAGAGAGAAAGCTATCCTTGGGAGGTTGGCCCTGAATTCAGAGTTCTAGCCTCCTAGACTATGGGACAATAAATTTCTTTTTGTTAAAGCCATCCACTTTCAGTATATACACTGTAGCAGCACTAGATAACTGGGACAAGAAGTATCTTCCTTTAGGTTCCCTAAAAGCAGGCCCTGAGCCAAGAATTCAAATGCCTGTAGTTTATTTGTCAGTGATTCTAGAAAGCACAAGTAGGGGAGTTGGGAACTAAGACAGGAAAAGGAAGGAAGCCAGTCAAATGTTTATCACTGTTGGCACCTGGAGCTTAATCCCTCTGGAGTTTATTTCCCAAGGTGCCTCTGGGTGGATTTGAACTGCCTCTTGAGGAGTGTGGAGCACATCCCTTGAATGGCACAGTAGCTGTAGTATTTATCCAGCAATTCCCTGTCAGTCAGAGTTGAGCCTGCTCCTTGGGAAGGAACTTTCATTTCCTTGCGTTGCCAGCCTGCTGTGCATGGGGGCTAAGTGGATTCCAGAAGTGGAGAAAGCCTTCAGACAAAGGAATTCAGGGACTGACAGTTGGAAATGGCTGGCATACACAGAAAAGGCGAAGACCACAGAGGTATGGGCAAGGTACCAACAGAGGCTGGCTACTACATCACAAGTGGTGGATATTGGGAGACTGAGGCACATGTAAGAGTTAGTTGTTGTTAGTTGATGTTGAGTACATTTTGACTTGTGGTGACCACATGGGTACAGAGTAGAACAGTTCCACAGGGTTTTCAAAGATGTGACCTATCTTCCAAGGTGCCTCTGGGTGGGTTTGAACTGGCAACCTTCCAGCTAGTGGTCAAGAGCTTCAGTATTTGCACCACCTAACACTCCCAGTGTGGAGCTATTTATGTGACAACGTTGACAGGACTTGGTGATGAAATAGTTCATGGGCAAGATCAGAGAGGGCAGGATCCAGGATGACTCCCAGGTGTCCAACTTGAGCAAATGGAGTGGGTTAAGGAGAACCAGGAGCTTGGGGGAAAAAGGGAGAGAGGTCATTAACTCAGTTGTGGGGGTGTGGGGTTGAGGCATCACAGAGAAGAGATCAGGGCTGAAGATAAGGATCAGTATAGATGGCATACCACCACTTATCTGTCACTTTGTCATACTATGGTGGCTGATGTGTTGCTGTGATGAAAGTAAACTTTTGCTGAAGATCATTCAAAGACTGTTACAGCAGTACATTGACAGGGAACTGACAGAAATTCAAGCTGGATTCAGAAGAGGACGTGCAACAAGGGATAGCATTGCTGATATTGGATGGATCCTGGCTAAAAGCAGAGAATACCAGAAACATTTCACCTGTGTTTTATTAACTATGCAAAGACATTTGACTATGTGGGTCACAGCAAATTATAGATAACATTGTGAAGAATAGAAATTCTTGAACACTTAATTATACTCATGAGGAACTTGATGGCACTCATGAGGCAGTCATTGAAACAAAACATGTTTTAAAATCAGGAGGGATATGTCTCAGTGTTGTGTCATTTTACCATACTTGTTCAATCTGTTTGCTGAGCAGACAATCCAGGAAATTGGATTATATGAAGAATATTGCATCAGAATTACAGGAAGATTCATTTTAACAACCTATGATATGCAGATGATACATCCTTCTCTGATGAAATTGAAGACTTGAAGCACTTACTGATGAAGATCAAAGACCACGGCTTTCAGTATGGGTTACACCTCAACATCAGGAAAACAAAAATCTTCACAACTGGATCAATAAGCAGCATCATGATAAAGAGAGAAAAGATTGAAGTTGTTACGGATTTTATTTTACTTGGATTCACAATCAATATCCATGAAAACAACAGTCAGGAAATCAAATGACACACTGCACTGGGCAAATCTACTGCAAAAGACCTCTAGAAAGTGTTAAAAAGCAGAGATGTCACTTTGAGGACTAAGGTGTACCTGACCCAAAACACGGTGTTTTCAATTGCTTCATATGCATGTGAAAGCTGGACAATGAATAAGGAAGACTGAAGATGAATTGATATCTTTAAATCACGGTTTTATAGAAAAATACTGAATATACCATGGACTGCCAGAAGAACAAACAAATCGGTTTTGAAAGAGGTACAGCAAGAATGCTCCTTAGAAGTGAGAAGGGCAGAGCTCCTCTCAGATACTTTGGACATGTTTTCAGGAGGGACCAGTCCCTGGAGAAGGGCATCATGCTTAGTAAAGTAGGGGGTCAGAGAAAAATGAGACTGGGTGACACGGTAGCTGCTACAATGGACTCAAACATAGCAATAACTGTAAGGATGGCACAGGAGCAGGCAGTGTTTCATAGTTGTACACAGGGTTACTAACAGCCCTATGAGTCACAGCCTAACAACAACACAGGGAGCAACAGAGGCTGAAGTTGCTCAGTGAGAGTGAGTAGGGAAAGAGGAGTCTCCCTAGGGCTGAGCCTCAAGCATCCCAGCCTTCATCTTCTAGATAGCAATATACCATCAGGAAGTAACCAGAGCCAGTGGGAGCATCCGCAGGTGGCAGTGGACAGAGGCTAAGCAGTTGGAATGCTGTAAGGTGCTCTGGGCAAGTCACTCATTTACTGCATGAGGGAGCAGAACAGCATGGGTGACAGTCCACTTGGTCCCCTAACCTTATCCTCTTCAACCCTTAAGTGGCTATGGAAGCTGGGTTTAGGGCACCAGACCTATGTCTGTGGCACTCATAGTGGGCACTGTTGATTCATATCCTCCTGATTTCCTGGACCCTTCTGCCAAACCAGAAAGTGTTTGGAACAGGTGAAGAGCAAGGCTCTGACAAAGCCAGCCTCAGGTGCAGCGAAGTCAGTAGCTGTCCTGTGCCTAAATGTCCAAGCTGAAGGTGTTCCTTCTGCCCTGAGGCATGAGGCTCGGTGTACCAAGCCCCTGGGAGAGATGATGACGAGTGTTAATTCACACTGAGAAGTCAGAGATGGCTAAACAATTAGAATATGGTGTTCTTAAAATGCTCCACTGCTCTCCAGTAGCTCTGTATCTCGTGATGTGGCCCTTGTCCACATTTCCACACTAAATACTACGCTTAGCTCAAACAAATTGCTTGCAATTCCCCAACTGTGTCAGACTGTCTCCTGCTTCGAAACGTTTGCTTACCCCTCTTTTACGACACCCTGGTGTCTCTTCTTCACTGTGCTGACCTCCACTCACCTTTTCAGACATCTCCAAGAAGGCTTCTTGGCTGCCCATAGCTCCTCTGGTTTAACTACCAAGGTCTCAAATGAGACCCTCTACTTCTCCTCTCCCCTGCCTTGCGCTGTCAAGCTGTGTTTGCTGGACTGTCCTGTCTTCACCTGAAGGCAAGGACTGACCACGCCACTTTCCTCTTGCTCCCT
Source organism: Heterohyrax brucei (assembly GCA_028571685.1). Lineage (NCBI taxonomy): Eukaryota > Metazoa > Chordata > Mammalia > Hyracoidea > Procaviidae > Heterohyrax > Heterohyrax brucei. The sequence goes on from CM053146.1 coordinate 21,738,260, forward strand.
ATGCGCAGAGTTTGCACAGATGGGGTGCTCGATGTGTTTGTTGACGGTCTGAGTGAATGACTGACTGTAGATGCTTGACTGAGAGCAGGGCTTGAGAGGGAGAAAGGCGAAAACAACAGAGCACTGGCTTCAAGGAGAGTCAGAAATGCAGTCGAGCCTTTGATGTAGCTGAGGCCCAGTAGAGGACATGGCTAGAAACAGCGCCCAGCTTGCTCTGCTTGTCACAGATGAGCTGAGGCGAGCAGTGGCACCTGTGCCAACGGTAGAGGATAATCCTCCTCAGCCCGGCCTGGGGCCTCAGCACTCCGATAAGAAGCCCTGAGGTCGCCCTGCCTTCCCGGACTGGCTCTCGGTCAGGCGATCCCTTGGCTGGGGCCTTCTCAGTTTCTATCTGTGTCCACGTCTCTTGGCAGCCTCCGGCTGTGGAAGGAGCGGATTCACTCGTGTAACAGCAGGAGAGGTGGTTACCGGGCTGGATCTGGGGTGCTCAGCAGGAGGGCTGTGTGCTCAGACTTGGGAGCAAACTAAGAGCTGTGAGACTCAGCGGTGCTGCTTCTTAGTGCGCCCTTAGGCAAGGGACCTCACACAGAGCTGCACAACATGCTCACGTTAAAATGTGACAGTTATCACCTCACTTATACTATTGTGGGTAATAAGTGAACTAATTTATGTAAGAATTTAGCTGGAAGACATTACCTTTAGAAATGGTAGCTAAAAGCCCAACCAAAACTGGCACTAGAAATCAGTCAGAGCCACAAGGTCAGCTGAGGAGAAAGCGTTGTTTAGAGACAAGATAGAGGACCAACCCCCAGAGCATTCCAAAATTCGGAGGTTGGGACCAGGGACTCTGACCACAAAACAGCCTGAGGAGAGTCTAGGGAGGTGAGAGAACCAGGGAAGAGTAGGGGTTGGGGAAGTGTAAGGTGAAGGGAGCAGGCGGTGAGGCTAGATGCTTCTAAGAAAGAACAAGATGTGAGAACAGGGAGGAGACCACTGGCTTTGGCCATGAATGATGCTGGTAAGAATGGTTTTACTGGAGTAAAGGGAATAGAAACCTACTGCAGAGGTCAGCCGCAGGAGGCAAGCCTAACAGGGTGTGTAGCAGGGTGGGAGGAGTGTGGCTGGTGGACACAAGTCCTTCAAGGAGTTTTGCTGTTAAGAGTAAACAGAAGGGAATATGTAGTCAGGGAAGGTTCTTTTATTTTTTTTCTTTTTAAATACCAGTGATATTAAGACAAGTTTGTATCTCAGTGGATATAACCTCACATAAAGAGGGTGAAGGGAAATGGCAGGACTCGAGACTGAGTAGGAGGGAAACAATGTGGCCCAAGTGAGAGGCGGACTGAAAGAGCAAGCAGGATCCTCTCCAAGGCCTCCTTTGCTGATGCTCAGCAGACAACAGGTGGCAAACCTCCCCTCCTGGATTCTCATAGGAGAGTTTCCCTAAACTAAACCAAGTCAATTCTAACTCAACAGTGATCCTATAATACAGAGTAGACCTGCTCCATAGGGTTTCCAAGGAGTGCCTGGTGGATTCAAACTGCTGACCTTTCGGCAAGCAGCCATAATGCTTAACCATTATACCACCGGATTTATGCCACCAGATTTTCCTCCTTAAACATAGGGGAGAGATTAAGAGTGGGGGATCCTTGGTTGTTTCCCTGACCTACCAGGGAAAGAAGAGCTCACTCCAGAAAAGGGCCCTGTGAGTGAAGCTAACTTGCGATTATTGGTGTGTCTATGTGTCTGTCTGCCTCCATAGCAGCCATGCATGCTGGCTAGGTTTGGGTTCTGATTCCACAACCTCCCTTCCTTCATCTCAAGTGTCCCTACTCTCAGACACAGACTAGACTGCAAAGGGCCCCGGGGAACTGAACAAGGTGGCCAAGAACAGCAGGATGACTTGGGGCAGTAGGAAGTATGTGAGCCCTCTTGAAACAGGCCCTTGAGGTCCAGGCAGGCAGCTGGCAAGAAGGAGGGGGACTAAAGTCAGCAGTGTCTGGATGGGGCTGATAAGAGGAGCCTATCCTTGCTGCTGACTTACAGAGCCCTTGGCCTAGAGTCAGGCCAGTTGGGACAAAGAGAGAGTTGTCTTTCCCACAATTTTAAATCACCTCAGTGCCTTCCGCAGGCAGGAATCTGAGTAGGGAGAGGGTTTGGACCATTTGTAAAGACAAAACCATAAATGCCAGGAAGAGAGTTTGGGTGGGGCCTGTCCTTTGTGGTGGTTCTGAGGAAAACCATCCTGCCTTCAACAGCCTATCCCTGAGACCCCCAAGGGCAGCAGATCTGAGCTGGGTCATCACCACAGGGCTCCTAATCTCCTGGCTGAGGACTGTTGTTTCCAGGCACCAGCCAAGGGGTAGGGGCTAGGCTTGATGGGGTGGCCAGACAGCTGATTCCTGAGACTGATGTTTCTCAAGGGTGGGGCTAGAAGAGCAGATAGGCAGAGGGCCAAGTGGACAATCATTATCTGCAGCAAAGGTTGACCTGGCTACAACAAGAGACAGGGACACAGCTGTGAGAGGGGTTTCCTACTGTAAGATACCCTTTCTTCCAAAGTGGACGTGATGCAGCATTGGCCCAGAACTCAGTGCTACTGTACGTGATATTACTTGGGGGCATTTTAAACACGGCAGTGCCCAAATGCTAGAATAATTACTCAAAGGCAGGTCTGCTCATCCTTCCTCAGACTCCCCAGGTGGTCCTAATGTACACCAGGGTTGAAACTGCTTATGCAGAGCTCGTTGATGTGGTAGGGCCCTGAACCCTCCCTTAGTCTTCTAGTGCTGCTATAACAGAAATACCACAAGTGAATGGCTTTAACAAACAGAAGTTCATTCACTCCAGTGTAGGAGGCTGGAAGTCCAAATTCAGGGTGTGAGTTCCAGGCAAAGGCTTTCTCCCTCTGAGGGGAGGTTCTTGTCATCAATCTTCACCTGGTTTAGGAGTTTCTCAGCACTGGGACCCCAGGTCCAAAGGACACATGCTCCTGGCTCTTCTTGCTTATTGATATGAAGTCTGCTGACTCTCAGCTCTTTGCTTCTTTCTTTTATATCTAAAAGAAACTGAGTTATGACACAACTTAATCTCTAAATTGAGTCCTACCTCATTAACATAACTGCCTCTAATCTTGCCTTATTAACATCATAGAGGTAGGATTTACACAGGAAAAAAATTTACACAGGAAAAAAATAACATCAGATGAAAAGTGCTGGACAATTGTACAATACTGGGAATCATGGCCTAGCCAAGTTGACACACATTTTGGGGGGACACAATTCAACTCATGACATCTTCCCCTGGCCCTCACTGAGTGTGTAAGGATCACTGCTGATCTTGAAGACTGGAAGCTCTGTTTGGCCAGCCTCGGTGAGGGGCTTGCAGGTCTCAATGAAAGGTGTCCCCTGTTTTGCATACTGGCCTTCTGCAGGTTTTATTTGAGAAAGGAGTTCTGCTGCTTTAAAAACACAGCACGTCCCCTCCCACAGCAGAGGACAGGCAAAGATTGTGCTGAAAGGGTGAGAAAGTGGGGACCAGGAACATAGAACTGAGGTGGTAGCCAGGGGAAAAATCTCCTATAAGACTGAAAAGAGAGGAACAGTGCTGAGGGTGAGAGCTGTGGGTTTGGCTCAGCTGGTGTGTCCCATCAGAACCAGAGGACAAGGGAGGCAGGTGGTCCGGTGACCTTCCAGTTTCATGTAAAGCCTCTGCTTCCCTGATTTTTGTAGGAGCTGAGGCTGAGGAGGACCCAAAAAGTCCTGCCCTGGACCCCTACACCAGGCCCTGCTTGCTGCAGCAGTGCCCCCACCCCAAGAGCAAGGTCCTGAAATCTCCTGGCTCCGTCCTCACCACGTGTCTGTCCTGAGCCTGAGAATGGCTGAGGGGGCTGGATGGGCTCTGTGTCATGGGCACTGAGTTAATGGTTAAGCTGCCGGCTTCTCCCAAGGGAGGAGGTTAATGATTGAACACCAGAAGAGTCACAGGAAACGCCACTCAGGGAGTTGTCACTGGGCCCAGCATACTTATCGTAAATAAAAAATTAACTCTTCAGCTATTCCGGGTGAGGTGGCCAAAGTCTTCCCGGCATTTTGTGGGAGTGTTTCAGGGTCACCCTAATAGCTGTGTGGCTAACTCCACTGGGCTATTTATTACTGTTTACAGAAACCAATACCCCCTTGGAGCTGGCTGATGAAAGGGCTTTGTCTGTCCCTAGGGGAGGAATGTTCCAGAGGGATGGAGTGGTGGCAGGAGAGGTGTGGGACTGGCAATCAGACAGACCCTGGCGTGTGTTGTGGCTGTGTCGCCTGTGAGCTTTGTGACCTTGAGCAGGACAGTTATTCTCTCCGGGTCTTGTTGTCCTTGCCTTCAAAAGGAGGATGTCCATCCCCTGTCTTCCTGTCCTTGCTCAGCTGGCTGACCAACCCCTCCCAACACTGGCAGGAAGGAACCTGCTGACTGTGGTACAGGTTTCCCTAACAACCATCCCCAGTTCCCTTTCTGGATTCCCCTCCTGCTCCTGAAGACCTTGGCCAGTCAAACCCACCCCCTGGCCTAGACCATCCCCTGGCTGCCCACAACTCAACTTTCCTCACCCCTTTCTTGACATAGCTGATCTGGACTCACTTTTAAGAAGTTAACACCTTATGTTTATACAGCATTTTAGGCCAGAAAAAAGAAACCTTTTTGTCGTTGTTGTTCTTGTAACCTGTGGAGTAGATACAGTACCATTATTATCTGCACTTCACAGGTGAGAAAACTGAGGGGCCAAGAAGCCCAGGACTACCCAGAGCCGAAGCAGGACTCTGCTCAAGTCTCTTGACTAATTCCTGAACATTTTCAAGTTTGCAATCCAATCTGATTAAACCCATCACAACTGAGCTGTGAGTGACTGATGTCCTTATATGACAGATTTTGTTGGTGTCACTATCAGATAGTGGTAAGACACATAACATTTGCCAACTAATCATTTTAAGGTGTCCATTTCAGTGGTGGTAAGCCATTCACAATGTGCAACCATCACCTCTATTTAGTTCCCGCACTTTTCTATCACCCTAAAAGGAAACCCATACCCCATTAAGCAGTCACTATCCCGCCACTCCCAGCAGTCCTTGGCAACCACTAATTTGTTTTCTGTCTGCAGGGATTTGCCTATTCTGAGTATTTCATTTAAATGGAATCATACAATAAGTAGACTTTTATGACTGGCTTCTCAAAAATGTTTTTTTTTTTGTGAAAAGAGAGGGAGTTTGTTAATACAAATTAATCTTAAGTTGATATGATATGTAGCTTGAGAGAGAGCTTTCAGTCAGGCTAGGAGGAGTTCTTGTAATGTATGAGGGGGACCTGTGGGCAGCATAGAGTTTGTGTCATGCTCAAAATCTCACCTAAGCTGCACAGAGATGGCCGGCCTGTTTCTAGGAAGTGCCACTCTGCCTGAGGATGAAGGGGTCCTTCATCTCATCTGCTGACACTTCCATTTAAGGTCTTAAAGCTCCTCCAGCATCCTGATTACATGGCCCTCTAGAATCTGTCTGAATACTCTCAGCCATGGGGTGCTCAGTACCCAAGAAGGCTTGTCCAACCTAACAGTGTGGTTCCTGGTTTAACTATAAACACACAGACTCTTTAGCTATTCCTGCTGTGAATGCCTTTGCCATCCTGGCACTTCGGTTGAGCTCTGACCCCATCCACAGCGTCCAGGTATGGAGTGACCATCACAGAGAGGAGAAGAACAGGCAACACCTTTATTGACTGAAATACTATACTCCCATTAGCAAATCCAAGGAAAGCTCATCAGGCTGCCCCTTGGATAGCCCAGGCTAGGGTAGGGAGTCAGCAGAGAAAAGCAAAGGAAGACTTGAGGAAGCTAGAGGACAACTGTGTGAAAACAGAAGCTACAAGACATAGAGACGAGGCAAGGAAGATAAAGGGACAAGCAAAGTGAGCATCAGGGGCAGGGAGGGGACACACAAGGACCAGGGACCCATCACCCTGATGCTCCAATCTAGCATGATCTGGGGGCCGAGGGGCTGGCTCATTCCTGGCCCCATATCAGTGCAGCCTGACACCTTGATCCAACAATAGTCTCAGATTACCTATCATCTGAGGTCACTTATAAATAAATCAAGGTCTGGAGGAAGGATGCTCTGCCCAGAGTGAACACAAGGCAAACTTGTTGTTGGCAGAGGGCCCACTGTACAGCAGGCACAGGCTGGGCACAGGGGGTCTAGAATCACCAAGATACTGTCCTTTCCTCTCCAGCTGCCCTTCTTAACTCAGTCATCCCCGCCCCACTGGTTGACCTGCCTCCAGGGCCCACCTCTGTATCCTCACTCATCAGGAAGCTGCTGTCACTGGAGGTCTACCTCTTGCCTGGCCTTATGCTGTGACTTCATGTATGTGAAGAAGATGAACCTTTGTCCAGAAATTCCTGTGGGGGGAAACAGAACTTTCTCCTTTTCTCCATGGTCACTTTAATTTTGCCTCCATTCCCTTGGGATGGGAGAAACTCAAGCTTGGTATTTTCACCAATTCCTTCCAATTAGTCCAAAGTTAAACAGATTTGCAAAGTACCACAGTTTGAGAGGGGAACCTGGCTGGTCTCAAGCTTTGCTTCATGGAGTGGCAGCCGACAGACATCTGTTCCAGGCTATCTGTTCCCTTTAGGGCTTTGCTGGCATATCCCCAGGTCTGTAAGACTGTCCATGGTCCTGTCTAGCCAGACATGTCCTCCAGCACTGGCTGGATAACAGGATACTCATACCCCTTTCCGGAACCTTCCATGCCACTGTTCATCACTTCCCTTTCCTGTCTTCTGCTTTGAAGAAATCTTGTTACTTTTTTCTCCTAAATATTTTGATGACACAAGAATTCTTCTTTTTTCCCCAGGGGCCTTCAGAAACCCAATCCAGGGAGTCTGTAAGTTTTCCTGCCCTCCTCTTATGCTTCAAACCAGTACATTGAGAAGGAAGAAGAAAGGGGGGAAAATACCCAGAGAAAAAAGAACCAAGGTTAATAGATCAATGATCAAAAACAACCCTTTGCCCATGCAAATTCATTATATTTTCACAAAAATCCTGGGGGATATTTCTATGCCCGTTTCTATAGATGAGGAAACTGAGGCCCATAAAGGTAAGTGGCATGCCCAAGACAGGTGTGGGCCCAGAACCCATTTGCCTCCACTATACCACCTGCCTTAAACCATGCCTGTCCTCTTGAACCATGGGCACTCAGGTGGGTACCCCAGCACCCCAGAAGATATTTGTGGTCCAACATTGTCTTGTTTCTTTACTGAAACCTCTCCACCCTTTAACCCTATCTCCTGTTGCCAACCAGTCAGTGGTGATAGGCAAACATCCAAGACGGCAGAGGGGCCAGGAGATGTGCTTCTCACCATCTTCTTGGCCCTACCTGCCCTGAGCTAATTTACATTCATTTCCACCAGGGCTTTCCACAGGCTCTGGCCATGGTGGGTCTGTAACAGTAGTCCCATTTACAAAGCTCCCTAACTCCTTATCTCCTTAAATTTCCAGCCCCATCCTCAGCTGAGGGGGTGAATTTTGCTGCTCTGGATCTAAAACTTCCCAGGATGCCAGAGACCCAAGTCTGTGCTTTGCCCTGTCCCTGTCACACCTCACCGGGAAAGCTGAGCCAGCATATCAGTTTGCAGGTGACCCAAGAGCACTGCCCCTCCCCCATCAGAGCAAGATGAGCTCACATCTCACCCAGAGTACAGGGAAGGAAGATATCCCCCCACTCTGCAGTGCAGGCTTGGCCTGAATCTGTCCTGGCCAGGGCCAGGAAGAAGGATCACCTGGTTAAGCGGAGGCTCTATGCCTCTGGACTACGGTTCAGAAGAGTAGGAACTGGGACAGGTCTGCAGGGCTGAGGACATGGACACCGAGGACCCTAAACTCCTCCAGGCCACATTTCCTCTGCCTACCACCACTCTAGTTGCTTCATTTGTTACAGCCACAAGCCACCCATACTATGATTTCTTCAATATTTTTTTCTTTAAAACTATTTATTTTAGTAACTCACTAAAACTGGTTGCCACTGAGTTGACTCCAACTCATAGGGACATTCTGTGTTACAGAGCAAACCTGCTCCATGCAGCTTCTTTGGCTATAATCTTTATGGAAGCAGATCACTAGGCCTTCTCTTGCTGGCACTGCTGGCTGGATTCAAACTATCCATTTTTAGGTTAACAGTCAAATACAAATAAGTGGCACCATCCTAAACACCCCCCCAAACAAAAACAAACCCTCTGCCATCGAGTCAATTCTGACTCATAGTGACCCTATAGACGGAACAGAACTGCCCATAGAGTTTCCAAAGACCGCCTGGCAGATATGAACTGCTGACCTTTTGGTTAGCAGACTTGGAACTTAACCACTACACTGTCGTGGTTTCCTCATCCTAAATAATACCAAAAAATAAAAATAAGAACACAAACCATTGCTGTCAAGCTGATTCCAACTCACAGAGAACCTACAGAACAGAGTAGAAGTGCCCTATGGAGTTTCCAAGGAGCAAGTGATAGATTCAAACCACTTATCTTTTGGTTTAACAGCTGTAGCTCTTAACCACTGTGCCAACACGGTTCTAGCCTAAACAATTCCCATTTCCATTGCTATGGAGTCAATTCCAAGTCATAGCAATAGTCTTGGTTATCTAGTGCTGCTGTAACAAAAATACCAGCAGTAGATGGCTTTAACAAAGAGAAATGTACTCCCGCACAGTCTAGTGCTTCAGAAGCATAAATTCACAGCATCAGGCCCAGGGGAAGTTTTTCTCTCTGTTGGCTCTGGAGGAAGCTCCATGTCTTCAATATTTCCTCCTAGTCTAGGAGTTTTTCAGTACAGAGACCCCAGGACCAAAGTATGCATGATGCTTCCCTTGTGTCTGTCTTGGTGCTATGAAGTTCCGCATCTTTCTGCTCACTTCTCTCTTTTATATTTCAAAAGAGATTGGCTTTAAACAAAATCTAATCTTGTAGGTTGAGTCCTGACTAATACAATTGCTGCTAATGCCATATGATCAACATCATACCAAAAAAAACCCAAAAAGTTGCTGTTGGGTTCATTCTGACATATAAGGAACCTACACAGTGAGCAAAACTGCCCCTTAGAGTTTCCAACAAGTGGCTGATGGATTCGAACTTCAAATTGATGACTTTTTGGTTAGCAACCATAGCTCTTAACCATGATGCCGTTAACATCATAGAGATAGGATTTACAACACAGGAAAATCACATCAGATGACAAAATGGACAGTCACACAATAGTGGAAATCCTATCTCAGACAAATTGACGGCTTGGAGAGACACAGTTCAATCACTGAAAGCAATCTTATAGGACAGAGCAGAACTGCTCCATGGAGTTTCCAAGGATAGGCTGGTGGATATGAACTGCCGATCTTTGGGTTGGCAGCCAAACTCAACCACTGAACCACTAGGGCTCTCTCTAAACAATAGTAGCTGTAAAATCATAGATGTGTCGTGCAAGTGCAGAACTTTTCTGATGCACAGTAGCTTCTCTGCTGTGATTCTCAGTTCTGGTGCTACAGTGGGTAAGAGCATGGCTCTAATTAAAAGATCAAAAGCTGGAATCTACCAATTGCTTCTTGGAAATCCAATAAGGCAGTTCTCCTCTGTTCTACAGGATTGCTGTGAGTTAGAATTGACTCAGTGGCAATGGATTTTGGTTTGGTTAAACTAAAATAGATTTAACCATGTACCAGCTAAAAGTATGTCCCACCCAGACATGGCTCATCACACTCTGGGAAGTATTGGATCTTTCCAGCGTCTTCTAAACCCAGATTCTGAAGCCAAACCCCAGCAAGAGTGTGGCCATCTGGAGCGTGCTTAGGAAATTAACAGCTACCATGCTAGAGTTATTGGAAACTCTAGGGGATAGTTCTACTCTGGCCTCTAGGGTTGCCATGAGTTGGACCCAACTTGACAGCCATGGGTTTTGGCTTTATGCTAGAGTTATAGTGGATCATTGACAAAGAGAAAGACCCTCCACAAGGTGGATTGACAAAGTGGAGACAATGATGGGCTCAACAGCAACAACTGTGGGGATGGCTCTGGACAGAGCAGCATTCCCTGCTGTTGCACACAGGGTCACTGTGAGTCAAACTGACTTGACCCCACCAAATGAAAACAAGATTGCTGGAATTAGAGCCACATATTCCATTACCAAGAACCAGCCTGGCATGTGGGGCACTTCTGTGTCTAGGAAGACAGTAATGTTGGCTAGGAATATTGCTGTGCCACAACTAGCTCCAGGACCCTCCACATGGAACCTCAGGTTCTTACCTAGGGTGGGGCAGTGACCTTGTCTTGCCCACCTGGGTAGCTGTCAGGATTAAATTCCAGAATATCTGATGCAGGACTGGCCTAGGCCTAAGTAACCTCTTCTGGCCCATTACTGTAAGGTGAGCAGTTCCTCATTACCAGCCATGCACACTCTGCCCTCTGGTACCATCAGACCAGTATGTCTGAGGCCCTGCCTTACATGACTGATGCCAGGAAGCCTGCCAGATGCCCTGGCACCCTCAGCGTCTGTTTGGCCAGCTTAGCCCAGCTATCCAGCCTCATGGACCACAGATACCAGACAGTGCCCTCACTGACCTGCCCCCAGCATAAAGTTGGAAACGCCTGCATTTTTATGGTGGCAGTGCCCCACTGCAAGAGCTGTGGCCAGAGCTGGTGTGGAAGCAGTCCTATAGATGAAGCCTCCTGCCACCATGCTTGAATCTTCCGCCTAACGAAAGAGGAAGTGGAGTAGCCTTAACCTCTAGTGGCTCCAGATGCTGGATTTGAACAGCAGAGACCTGATAGGTCATCTGAAAAGAGCGTCCTAGGACTGAGCCACTATCCCAAAGGCATCTTGGGAGGCACCAAGTCATCCAGGGACCAGCTGAGCTCTGGGTCACCCTACTGAGGCCTAGGGAGCAGCATTTACAGCTGAACTTTATAGCCAGTCTCCCTGCCAGTGGTAGACCTGGCGTCGTGCTCTCTCTGGGAATCCAAATTAAAGAGCAGCTAAGTCCCTCCTCCTTCAGTGATCATCTGAGATTTAAGGTGAAAGTTCAAGGCTGAAAGGAAACAATAAAACCAGCTTTAAGTTCAGTATCTGGGGTCTTAAAAGGTTATAGGCAGCCATTTGAAGTTCAACAGTCTGTATTTACCTCGAGAAACACATGAAGAGGTCATTTGCAGTAGATTTGCCAGTGCAGCATATTGCTTGAGTTTTTTTAGTATGATTGAACGAAAATGTACATTCCAATATAAATTTGCATACCCACCTATATGCAGCTCCCACTGCTCTCCCTGCCCAGTGACAGCACACTCTTCCTCTCTGCTCCATACATGTCTTATCCTCCCCACAATCTCATATCCCCTGCTCTCTATCCACTCCCCTGCCACAAGAGGTCAGCAGTATGACTTCCTATAGATGCCTAGAACCATAAAGTGTACACATGATATGGTCTCTGTGTTGCCAAGTCCAGTCCATTCCTGTTCACAGAGTTGACCTCCATTATGATTTATGGAAAGGGGCAGCATCAGGGCCAGGGGCCATGCTCCCAGGGGAATCCAAGGCCCCTGGACCATCAGTTGCAGTCTTTTAGTGGAGATCTCAGGGTGCACCCCTTTTTATTCTTTTATTCCCAGTGAGACTGAACTTCGTGAGCTCCATTGCAGCTATCATTGGTGGTGGCCGGGCACCATCTGGTTTGTCCGGTCACAAGTTGATGTAGTCACCCACTCACGTGGGTCTCTCTGTCTTTTGGGTTCTCTTTCCCCCATGTTGTTTTGGTCCTTGGTGATCATCCTTTCCTGCAGAGTTGGGACCATTTGCTGTACCCTCAGATGGCAGCTTGGCAGCTTTTAAGAACCCAGACGCCACTCACCAATGTGGGGTGCAGCGGACTTTCTTAGCAAAACGCTAGTTGTGCCAGTTGGCCTCGATTTCCCCTGAGAGCATAGTCCCTGGTCACCCGCCCCAGCTGCTACTCTGTCTTTTCAATGTTGGATTAAGATGGGAGGTGTAATCATGTTATGTTGAAGTCCAGTTAACACTGATCTTCTTTCTAATGTGTACTGTCCCAGATTTCATCCAACTAAATTTCTATCAACTATCTAATCTAAACCCTCCCCCTCTCGTCCTCCCACCCTTCCCATTTTAGTAGCCATCAAAGAGTCTCTTTTTCTACGCATGAGTCTGTTTTTGAGTTCTTATCATAGGAGTCTCATACAGTATTTGCCCTTTTGTCACTAACTACTTTCACTCAACGTAATGTTTTCCAGTTGAAACCAGCTTATAAGATGTTTCCTAAAATCATTATTGTTCTTTATCATTGCATAGTGTTCCATTGAGTATATATATACCATAGTTTACCTACCCATTCCTCTGTTGTTGGGCATGTGGGTTGATTCCATTTATTTGCTATTGTGGACTGTGCTGCAATAAACATTTGTGTGCATGCATCAGTTGGTGTGACTGGCCTAGATTCTGTAGGATATATTCCAAGCAGTGGAATTACTGGTTTAAATGGTATATCTATATCCAGCTTTTTAAGGAAGTGCCAGATTGCTTTCCAAAGAGGTTGCATTATTTTGCAATCCCACCAGCAGTGTAGGAGAGTTCCAATTTCTCCACAGCCTCTCCAACATTTGTTGTTATTTGTTTTGGGGGGTGAGATTGTATCTTGTTGGGGTGAGATGGTATCTCATTGTAGTTTCAGTTTGAATTTCTTTAATGGCTGATGATCATGAGCATGTCCGCATGTGTTTTTTGGCTGCCTGGATCTCCTCGTTAGAAAAGTGTCTGTCCATCTCCTTTGCCCATAACTTAATTGGATGATTTATCTTTTTCTTATTGATATTTTGTAGTACCTTATAGACTATGGAGATCAGGCACTGCTCTGACATATAGTTGCCAAAACTTTTTTCCCATTCTGTAGATGGCCTTTTAATTCTCTTGATAAAGTCTTTGGATGAGTAAAAGTGTTTGATTCTTAGTAGTTCCCATTTATCTGTTTTCTCTTCTGTTGCTTGTGGTTTGTTTGACAGATTTCAAAGTCTAACTACGTTGTGTGTTAAAACTTCCATTGTTGTTCCTACTTTTTCTTGGATGAGCTTTATCATTTTAGATTTGATATTTAGGTCTTTTATCCAGTTTGAGTTGGTTTTTGTATAAGGTGTAAGACATGGGTCTTGTTTCAATTTATTGCAGATGGATGTCCAATTTTGCCAGCACCATTTGTTGAAGAGATTGTTTTCACCCTAGTTTAATGTCTTAGAGCTTTTGTCAAATATCAACTGTTCATAGGCAGATGATGTCCTTTCTGGGATTTCGATTCTGTTCCACTGACCTATCTGTCTGTTTTCGTACCAGCACCAGGCTATTTTGACTACTGTGGCAGTGTAATAGGTTCTAAAGTCAGGTAGTGAGAGGCCTCCCAGTGTGTTCTTCTTCAGTGGTGCTTTACTTATCTGGGGCTTCTTCTCTTTCTAAACAAAGTTGCTAATTTGGTTCTCCATCTCATTGAAAAATGTCACAGGAATTTGTATTGGGATTGCATTATATAAGCAGATTGCTTTGAGCAAAATAAACATTTTCACAATGTTAAGTTTTCCTATCCATGAGCAGGATAGGTGTCTCTGTCTATGTAAGTCTCTCTTAATTTCTTGTAGTAAGGACTTGTAGTTCTCTCTGTAAAGGTCTGTTATTTCTCTGATTAGATTTATTCCTAGGTATTTTATCTTCTTAGGGGCTATAGTAAATGGTGTTGATTTGGTGATTTCTTCCTTAATAATCTTGTTGTTGCTATAAAGGAATCCTACTGATTTACTTATGTTTATCTTGTATCCTGAGACTTTGCTGAACTCTTCTATCAGTCTGAGTAGTTTACTTATGTATTTTTTAGGATTCTCTGAGTATATAATCATATCATCTGCAAACAGGGAGATTTTTTACTTCTTCTTTTCTGATGCAGATACCCTTTTTTCCTTGGTCTTGTCTAATTGCTCTGGCTAGAACTTCTAGTACAATGTTGAGTAGGAGAGGTGAGAGTGGGCATCCTTGTCTAGTTCCTGTTCTCAAGGGAAACTCTTTCAGTCTCTCTCCATTCAAGATGGTGTAGGCAGTTGGCTTTGTATAAATGGCCCTTATTGCATTGAGAAATTTGCCGTCTATTCCTATTTTGTTGAGAGTTTTTAGCAGGAATGGGTTTTGGACTTTATCAAATGTCTTTTCTGCGTCAATAGACAAAATCAGGTGATTCTTGGTTTTTTGTGTCATTTATGTGGTTGATCACATTAATTGTTTTCTGATGTTGAACCCACCTTGCATCCCTGGTATGTATCCAGCTTGGTCATGATGGATTATTTTTTGGGTATGTTGTTGTAGTCCACTGATAAGAATTTTGTTGAAAATTTTTACATCTAGGTTCGTGAGTGATATCGGTCTGTAGTTCTCCTTTTTTTGTTGGGTCTTTCCCTGGCTTTGGCATCAGGGTTATGCTGGTTTCATAGAATGAATTTGGGAGTATTACATCCCTTTCTATACTCTGAAATATTCTCAGTAGTATTGGAAATAACTCTTCTTTAAAAGCTTGCTAGAATTCTGTGGTGAAGCTATCTGGGCCTGGGCCTTTTTTCATTGGTAGTTTTTGAATGAATTTTTCAACCTCTTCCTTTGTGATGGGTTTACTAAGTTGTTCTGCTTCACCTTGTGATAATTTTGGTAGGTGATATGAATCAAGGAATTTGTCCATTTCCTCTAGGTTTTCAAATTTGTTAGAGTATAATCTTTCATAGTATTCTGTTATGATACTTTTGATTTCTGTTGGGTGTCTTATGACAACTCCCCTCTCATTTCTAATTTGGGTTATTTGTTTCCTTTCCTGTTTTTCTTTAGTAAGTTTAGCCAATGGTTTATCAATTTTGTTGGTCTATTCAAAAAATCACCTTTTGGTCTTTTCAATTGTTCTTCTGTTCTCTAATTCTCTTAGTTCTGCTCTGATCTTTAGGATCTGTTTTCTTCTGGTGTCTGAGGGGTTCCTCTGTGGTTCTCCCACTACTTGTTCAAGCTATAGGGTTAGTTCTTTGGTTTGGTTTCTTTCTTCTTTCCAGATGTGTGCATTTATGGAGATAAACTGACCTCTGAGCACTGCTTTGGCTGTATCCCATAGGTTCTAGTAGGAAGTGTTTTCATTCTCATTGGAATCCATAAATTTCTTTATTTCATCCTTGATTTCTTCTGTAACACATAGGTTTTGTATCAAGATGTTGTTCAGTTTCCATGAGTTCCACTTTCTATGTTTTTTCTGCTATTTTTTCCTACTTTTGTGGCTTTATGATGTGAGAAGATGCTTTGCATTAATTCAGTGGTATGGATTTTGTTGAGAATTGCTTTACGTCCTAACACATGGTCTATTCTGGAAAATGTTCCATGTACACTGGAGAAGAAGGTGTAGTTGTCTGCCGATGGATGAAAAGCTCTGTATATGTCAGTTAGGTCTAGTTGGTTAATTGTGGCAGTAAAGTCTTCTGTGTCTTTACTGAGCTTTTTTCTAGATGATCTGTGCAATATTCAGAGTGGAATGTTGAAGTCTCCCAGTATTGTTGTGGAATGATGTATTTCATTTTTGAGTGCAGTCAGTGTTTCTTTGATGTATTTAGGTGCTCTAATATTTGGTGCATAAATAGTTAATATTGTTAAGTCCTGCTTGTGTATTGAAACGTTCAGCAATAAATAGTGTCCATCCTTGTCCACGATGGTGGATTTTACATTAAAATCTATTTTATCTGGGATTAGGATTGCCACACCTCATCTTCTTTTTGTATTGTTAATTTGATATATATTCTTCCATCCTTTAATTTTCAGTTTGTTACTGTCTTTAAGTCTAAGGTGAGTTTCTTATAGCTAGCATATGCATGGGTCATGTCTTTGGATCCAAGATGTCACTTGATGTCTCTACTGTAGCATTCAGTTCATTCACTTTCATTGTAATTATTGATCAGTATGTGTTCAGTGCTGCCGTTGTGGTATGTTTATTTTTGCATTGATGCTTTCTCTGTTGTTCTTATTAATCTGTTCTGGGACATACTTCTATTTGAGTTGATTTTTCACCTTTTTCAGGGTTGACTTTGTGGTTGTTCAGACTCCTGTATTACATTTCTTGATTTGATACATTGCATCTTTATTGTGCTTTACGGCTACCCCTATGACCCCCCTTAATAAACTATATATGAACCCAATTTCAATTACTACCATTCTTATCAACTTCCTCTCTGTCTAAAAGGACTATAATGACTGTAGTACGTCCCTCTTTTTAACATGATGGCATCACAGTTTTCATGATTTCTTTCACTATTATAGTTTTGATTGAGTTTGGAGCCTTCCCTAATGGAGTAGGATTCTAGGTAATGTGTCCTGTATTTACTTCTAAGATATAAAGTTAGTGGTTTTGTTTTTCTAAGCCAAGAGAGTCTTTCAGTATTCTCTGTAACTTTGGCTTGTGCTGGGGGCCGGCCCCGACACTTTTCAGGGTCCCGCACGGAGGGAGGGAGAGGCGTGGCGGGAAATGAATAAAGGAGACAGGAAAGACTTTTCTGGTTTATGGCAGCCCGACCCAGAGAGCAAGAGAGAAGGGTCGTCTTAGTTTATTGTTATCTTTTTATAGTCGGATCCAATTTGGCTATAGTTGGTAAGGCAGTAGTACTTTGACCACGTCGGTGATTGGCTAGGCAAGAAGCAGGTACCTCGTGGTCTCTTCATGTCAATCACTGGAGTTTTCTAAATAATGGCCCGAGACTAGTGTCTCTTTTCATGTTAGCTATTAAGATCTTTTAAACAATGGTTAGAGACAATGGTCTTCTTCTTTTGTTGACTATTAGGGTCTTCTCTGTTAGTTACTAAAAAGCAAACACTTTGTTATTCCTTTTTATGTTAACCATTAGGGTCCTCTAAAGAATGGTCTGAGACAGGCATATTTGTGATTTATAATTAACAGCTGGAGCAAAACTAATTGTAGACTTCTATTAACTTTACCTAAGCAGGAAAAGAGGACAAACCCATCTTAAAAGTTATACAGTCTCTATTTGTTCCTTTTCTGCCCTTCCTTATCTCTTCCTGTAAGGACAATGGGTGTTCACCGTCCCTTATTTTAAGTTTCTCTTAAACTACTCTAAGAAAGGCAATTCTTTGGTATTTGTCTGTTTGCCGATACCAAATGTAATAAACTTGGGAATCTAGTTATTTTCCTGAAGTAAGATGTTTGCTATCTAAGAGCTGAGAAAGAGAGTAAGGGGAGTTGTTTCTGGAAAGCCCTTCAGGGCCTTCTTGCAAGCTTGCTAATCTCATGTGAAGGGAGGGGTGAGCAGCTGGGAGAAGTCAGCTGGGGTTAGGCCAGGCTTGCTGCTCTCAAGCTGGCTGTGTTAGAAATCATTCCTCTGAGCTCTTTTCCCCAGAAATTCCTGTACAGGTTTTCCCAATATTATTTTATAAACCAAGGGGGTAGTAAAGGGCCCCTCTCAGAAGACATCTCCCCTGATCCCCACACCAGGAGAGGAGGGGGTATCTTTTTGAAGAAAATTTAATTAGGAAGCCAATTAATATCAAGGGCAGTAGGCTAGAAAACATGTCACAGGTGAGATGCTTCAGCCCGTCATTTACAGGGGCTCATGACTTTGTCTACAAGGCTGATGGTGGACCTCCGCAGGTTTGGTTTTTACAAAGTCTCTGAGTTTCTGTTTCTCTGCGAATGTCTTCATTTCATTTTCGTATTTGAAAGATAGTTTTGCAGGATATATAATTCTTGGTTGGAAGTTCTTCTCCTTCAAGCCTTTGAATGTGTCATGCCACTGTCTCCATGCCAGCATTGTTTCTGCTGAGAAATCCAACAAAGGCCTACAGGGTTTCCCTCTGAATGTAAGCTTTCCTTTGAGTCTTGCTACTTTTAAGAGTTTCTGTTTCTGTTTCATTTTGTTAAGTTTGATTATAATATGTCTTGGAGTCTCTCTTTTGAGATCTACGTTGAGTGGTGTTTAATATGTATCTTGGACATCTATATTCTCTTCTTTCGTAGTTTCTGGCAAGTTTTCTGTCAGCAGCTCAGCAACAACACTCTGTTCTCTGGTGTCTCGCCCCATTCAGGAACTCCAGTGAATCATATATTGTTCCTCTTAATAGAGTCCCACATGCTTCTCAATGCTTCTTCGTTTTTCTTGTATCTTTTTCCTGATTTCTCCTCACAGATGCTGGAGTCAGTGGCTCTGTCTTCCAAATCAGAAATTCTCTTTTCCATTTGTTCCATTCTGTTTTCTTGGCTTTGAATTGACGTTTCTATCTCTTTGATTTTGCTCTTGATCTGTTGGATTTCAGAGTACTAGTGTTCCAACAGATTGAACAGCTTGCTTAATTTTTCATTTTGCTCTGCTGCATTTTGTATAAGGTCTAGGAGAGCTCTCTATATAATTTTTTGTATTCACCTTCTGATAGTTTCAGAAAAGCTTCTTTGTCTCGGAAGTCTTGTGGTGCTTTCTTTGGGGGGCCTTCTGAAGCTGTGGTTGATTTCTTGGTTACATTTTTCTCCAGAGTTTGTTGCTTTTGGGGCATCATGTGAGTCAATAGAGGCTGAGAGAGAAGCTGTGAGGATGGACTGTAGTTGTTCTTCTAGGCCATCTTAAAATGAAAGGTAAAATATCTGACAACTTCCAAAGTGAGTCAGGTTTTCAGGTGTATAGGTCACTCTTCTCAGCTTCAAAGTAAGCCCCTCTCTATCCAACCACAGATGTTGTGAACCAGCTCAAAATACAGAAAGGCTACTGCCCTGCTGGCCCCTGCTGTTGGGCCCCAGTTGTAGGCGACACTGTGTAGAGTACTGTTTTTCTCCTGGAAAAGCACTCTCCTCCGGGCAGGCACTGCCTCCCAGGCCAGGAGTCAGGTCCAGCTGAGGCCTCCATATGAGTATATCTACCTCCCTGTGGAACAAGACGGTGTCCTGCACAAGCTCGCCACCTTCCTGGATACCAGCTACTCTATGGCAGAGGCAGAAATAGAGGCTGAAGGTGTTGAGATGCAGAGTCCACAGCCTCTGTTGCTGGGCCCCAGCTGTAAGTGTAAAATACTGCTTTTTTGCCAGACAAGCACTCTCCTCTTGGCAGGCACTGCCTCCCAGCCCAGGAACTAAGT
The DNA here is from genome assembly GCA_028571685.1 of Heterohyrax brucei. NCBI lineage: Eukaryota > Metazoa > Chordata > Mammalia > Hyracoidea > Procaviidae > Heterohyrax > Heterohyrax brucei. Next base: position 21,757,471 of record CM053146.1, read on the forward strand.
CCAGCTGGGGCCTCCATATGGGTGTTTCCATCTCTCAATGCATGAAGATGGTGTCCCACACAAACTTGCCACCTGTATCAGTACCAGCTACTCTATGGTAGAGGCAGAGAGGCCAAAGGTGCTGAGATGCTCAGAGTCCAAAGCTGAGCTCTCACAATATGGCAACTTCACCTGCCGATCCCACCAGCAGTGCATCTGAGATTAGGTGCTAGTCAAGTCCCAGCACTGCCTGCCAGCTAAAACAGAGAAAAAAAAGTTAAAATGGTGTGTTACCTTTGGTCCATGCAAGCCATTGCATGCCAAGAGTTGGGTCAGAGAAAGAGAGGAGGTTTTCCATTTAGTGATATGAAGTTCAAATTAACAGACTTATGCCATGCCCTAGAGTTCACTAGGTGTCCAGAAGGCTCTGTTTAATTACAAATTCAGGTCTTGGTTTCCAAGGGATTTAGGGAGATGTGTGTTTAGTTTGCCATCTTGACTCTGCCCCTCTTGTTTGACTTTTTTGACTGCTGCTTTTATGGGTTCTGATTGTGGATACAAGTAAAATGAAATCTTTGGCAATTTCAATGTTTTCTCCATCATCAATGCATCTTGATTGCATACTTGATGAATTTCAGACTAGGGAAGTTGGTAAAATCTTCAGTTTCTTCATCTTTGACATTGGTGTGTACATTTGAATGATAGTCCTACATTGAGGCCAATTTGCATAACTAGCCTATTGCTAAGAGAATCTTCTGCACCCCGTATAGGTGAGTGGCATCTGGGGTCTTAAAAGCTAGCAAGCTACCATCTGAAGAACATCAGCTGGAACTGATGATCACCAAGGACAACAACAACATGAGGGAAAAAGAACCCAGAAGACAGAAAGACCCACATGAATTTGTGACTATGTCAACATGTGACCAGAAGAGCCAGATGGTGCCAGCCACCACCAATGACAGCCATAATGGGACTCACAATGTTGAGTCCCAGTGGCAACATGAGGAAAAAAAGGGGTGCATCCTAAGAACTCCACTAAAAGACTGCAACTGACGGTCAAAGGCCTGAGAGTTTCCCTGGGAACACGGTCCCTAGACTTGATGCTGCCCCTGAGCATAGATTATTACTGAGGTCAACTCTTCGGATAGGAATGGAATGGACTAAGGGGCACAGAGTGACCATATCGTGTGTGCACTTGATGGTTCTGTGCATCTATAGGATGCAATTCGACTGGTCTCTTACTAGAAGGGAGTGGAGAGGGTAGACAGGAGGAGACAGGAGATTGTTAAGAGGATATGACATGTATGGAATGGAAAGGAGGAGTGTGCTGTCACCAGGCAAGGAGAGCAAAGAGAGCTGCAGATAGGCAGGCATGCAAATTTAAACTGGATTGTACATGTTCACTCAGTCGCAACTAAAAAAAGAATTGCCACTACTGCTTTTTCGGAAAGCTGTTAGCTTGATATATTTATTTCCACTGAATTTTAGTTTGTGCATTTCTTTCAGCCTAAGATGTGTCTTCTGTAGGCAGCATATAGGTTTTTTTCCCCCCAAATCTACTCTGCCACTCTCTATATCTTTATGATGCATTAGGGCATTTACATTCAGTGTGATTGTTGATAGGTATGAAGTTAGTTTTGTCATTTTGATTTCCTTTTGTGTAGACTGCAGACAACTCCTTTATTGTTTTTAATTTTCTCTGCTGAGCTTTTCATTCTTAGTGTGTTTTCATCTTTTTTCAATGTTGAAGGTTTTGTATTTACTACAACTTCAATTTTTCCTTGTTTCTTATTTTAATGTGTAGGATTCATAGTTTCCTATGAATTGTAAACTTTCACTCAATCACAATAATAAAAAATAAATAGTTATATTAATTGGTCTCCTTTGTAGATATATGGATATCATTCTATACTGACAGCATTCCTGACCTCAAGAAAACAATGTCTAATGGGAACTTTGGAAACCCCAAGAAATGGAAGAAAGTTCTTTTGGGTTGGGTGTTGAGGCAAGCAAGGGTCTGGGGATGGCGATGGAGTGGGCCTGGACCCATGCTCATCCATGTCTGATACTTCTGCTCACCTCCGCAGGGTGCGAAGGGCTATGGGACAACATGAGCTGCTGGCCCTCAGCCATGCCAGGCTGGACCGTGGAAGTGGAATGTCCGCGATTCCTCCAGATGCTCACAGGCAGAAACGGTAATGGCCAGAATATGGCCCTCAAGTGGCCTAGCCCAGTGGTCCTAGTTAAAGAGCTGAAGGATGGCTTCTTGTGTGGGTGCCTCCACCTAAAGACCTGAGACCAAAGAACATTTTCTGGGATCAAGTAGTGGGTGCAAGTTTCATGTAGAGAATAGAAGCCTTGCTGGGGAGTAGGTGGTGGGTTCAATTCATAGGGTCACCAACAAAGGAGAGGGAGGCAACATAGGGGAAGTGATGAAGGAGGCTAGGTTTGCTTCTCTGTCCTGTATCCCCTCTTTGGGGGCTTCTTTCTTTCCTTCAAGGACTTGGGGTGGCTCCAATGGTTTGTGCTCAACTACTAAATGATAGGTTGGTGGTTCTATATCACCTGCAATACCTCAGAAGAAAGACCAGGTGGTCTGCTTCCTTCAAACTGACAGCCAAGAAATCTATGGCGCAGTTCTATTGTGTAATACATGGAGCTGCCATTAGTCAGAATTGACTTGACAGAGATGGGTTTGGTTTTGGGATTCTCCTTTCTTCCATGTTTCTGCCAACCCGAGCAGCCAAGGTTCTTGATTTAGCTCTCCTCCTCTCTGGACCCCATTAGGCTCCAGCTCCACTTTTCAGAAAGCTTCCTACCTCTGTACCCATTCTGCTGGGCCGTATTAATAAACTGTGTCCTCTGTGAGCCCTAGCCTCCTGCGAAGTCTCTTGCTAGAGGAAAGCTTACTGTTTACAAGGATTTCTCTAATTTCAGGCACTGAAGACAGGAAGTTGTCTGAGACAGGGAGAACACAAAGGATTAACATTTTTTAAAGGTCAACAGTGAGCCATTGTTGCATATGTGGACTCTTTTAGTCATCACAAAATCCTGAAGATCACATACCTAGCATCCTCCACCTGACCTAATGAGAAATAATAGTAACTGGGGCTAAGAGAGGGTCAGGAGTTTGTCTAAGGCTAAGCAACCAGTAGATGGAAAAATTAGGACTTGAACCCAGAATTCTCTGACTTCAAAGCCAACGATCTGTCCTCAGGGTCATGATCAAGGAGGATCTACAGCCCAATGGTTGTTAAGTTTGTGGCCTTTGACCCTTGCCTTCATTGCGGTCATTTTTCACTTAAGGGCCTGGCCTTCACTCAATCAGGGCAGGAAAAGCTTCCAAATGAGGCTCTTAAGACAAATTGAGGACAGATTATTTAACAATAACCCTAGCTGCCTTCCAAAGGCAGGCTGGAAAAGAAGATGCCAGAGGCAATGTTGCCTGAAAGGGAGAGAAGATTGCTGTCACTAGAATTCTCTAGTATGTGTGAGTGCAGTGCAGGCTTACATATGCACGCACACACACACACACATACACACAGACCTGGGGAACATGTTGCACCAGCTCATTGTCCCTTTCAGCCTGACTCAACACTCCTGATTTAGGCAAGGGAAACAGACTAGGTAGACCTATTAGCAGCACAGTCCGTCCACTACCTGGCTGGGGAATGCTAGCTGCTTTCATAAATATGCACTTCCAATCTCAACACCTTCTTTCATATAGTGTTCACCTACATGAAGTTTCTAGCAGATGTTCATGATTAACAGTAGCTCCCTTCCATGTGGTGATTCAGGGTCCCAGTACCTTACAAGTTGCACTTCAGAATCTTCAGCATACAGATCCCAGACTGACTAGGAGAGGGTAGAGGGCAAATAAAAATAACATGGCAGTGGCACCTATGCAAAGGGCAGAACCATCAGCAGGAGCCCAACGCTGATTCCTGTGAGGTAGAAGTCAGACACGCCTCCTCTCTCCAAACTTTTACCAGTTCTGACGCCACATATCCCAGCCACAGCACTCCCCACTTGTCTGCTGGGCTCAATAATTCATTGCAGTGGCCACACAGAATTCACAGACCATACTCACAGTTATGAGGTTAAATAGGGAAGTAAACCCATTGCCAAGGAGTCGATTCTGACTCATGGTGACTATATAGGATACAGGAGAACTGCCCCATAGGGTTAGCAGCTGAGCCCTTAACTACTCACCGGGGCTCCATTAGGGAAGTAACAGGTTACAATCCAGCGTCAGGGGTGTCTCAGGATACAGCTCTTTGTTCAGGACAGCCTCTTCTCAGCCAAGTCCAAAGGCAAGCCTCTCTCTAGCCTGTGGCCTCTCAGCCACTCCATGTTGACAAAGCTCTTCCTGGAGACACCCCGTTACTATGCTTACCTCTGCTGCAGTTTCTCCCTGACGCCGCTTGGTGCTTGGTGGCACTGTGGAGTACACTTTCACCATAAGACCCCGAGAAGGGTGTTGAGGGAAACCCTGGGGTTATAGAAGAGGTGCATCTTCTTGCTGGGGCCGCCTGGGCCAGTGGTGCCTTCCAAGCAGGTTCCAGGCTGCTGCTTACACAACAGACCACGGCTGGTTCAGCTTCTGTTTCTTACCAAGAGCCTCCTCTCCCTGACTTCTTCTCCCCAGTGTCCACCTCAGGGTCTTGTTAAACTCCTGCCCCTTCTCTCCCCTAGTGAAGAATGGTTCTCTTCTGGCAGGGGATCCTAACCCCCTGCCCCAGCCTCTTTTCAGCTGGGCATACCTAATGAGTCTAAGGTGGTTTTCTGGACACTTCCTTATACATGAAGAAGAAAAACCTCAATCACAAAGTAATTTCTTCTCATGGTGTCCACTACGTGGGCCTGACAGGGTGACACGTGACACAAGACTTGCAGACTGGACTCTACCCGAGTGTTTCTCTGCTCACGTCAGGGCCAAAAATGTTCCCTCTGGGGTACAGTCCTTTGATTTTTAAAAGGTCACTGGTCTTCCAGACCCCCTTATTAAAAAACACATTTCCTGGTCAGGCCTTAGGCCCCCTTCTTTTTCTGTCTTAGTGGGGACAGAGACCTTAAAGCAGTAGTGGTTCCTAACCTAATTAGGGTCCTGAGCCCTTTAAGAATCTGCTAAAACCTTGCAAAATTGATACAGCGGCGGTTCAATGGCAGAATTCTTGCCTTAAAGGAAGGCAACCCAGGTTGGACTCCTGGCCAAGGCACTTCATGCACAATCACCACTCATTTGTCAATAGAGGTTTGCATGTTGCTGTGAAGAACAGACTACAGCAGAGCTTCCAGACTAAGATGCATTATGGAGAGAGGCCTGGGGATGTGCTTCTGAAAATCAGTCAGTGAAAACCCTCTGGATCACAGTGGGCCCGTCTCATGGAGATGGCATAGGACCAGCCATCCTACACCCCCAGAGGCCTACCCAACTCTCCCAGGCAGGGTCTCTGTGTGACACTGCACTGTCTAATGGACCCATTTCTCTTGTACACAGTGCGGCCATGAGCTGGGGGCCAACTTGACTGCAGCCAAACGCAACAATGATGTATACACAAAAACATGACTGTCATTCCAGGGGTCACCTGGGACCTGTACCTGATTAAGGGGGCCTTTCCTATTGGAAACCCTGGTCATGTAGTGGGTTAAGTGCTACATCTGCTAACCAAAAAGTCAGCAGTTTGAATCCACCAGGTGCTCCTTGGAAACTATGGAGCAGTTCTATCCTGTCCTATCGGGTTACTATGAGTCAAAATCAACTCAATGTCAGCGTTTTTTTTGTTTGTTTTCCTATGGGATTTAAACTCAGAGGAAATGTGGAGGGGTCTGAAGGTACCACAGAGAGAGCCCTCCCTAGTCTCCTTTGCAGTTTTCTCTAAAGATGTGCGATAGTAGGTCGGGAAGTGGCCTTCAGTTGTCTCATTGGTCCTAGGCCACCCTGACAGCAGGGACCAGTACCTTGTGAATGGTTCTGGACACCTGGCCTGAATCATATGTAGCGTTCTGTCTCAAGACTGCTGAGTCAGTAAAGATAGGGCCCCAGAGCAGACAGGCCTTTGGTGCTGGGTGAGCCAGCCTCTACAGGCTCTGAAAACCCTATAAGGTGAAATTCTACTCTGACATGTGCAGGGTCACCATGAATTAGAATTGGGTTGATGGCAACTGGTTTGGGTTTCATTTTTGTTTTGTTTGGAAAGGGCAAGAGTTTGAGCAAAAGAAGTGGCAGGGCTCCCATGCATAGGCTTAATGGTTGGTACCTTGCACGCTGCACCCCACTGCCTGCTGGACCCCAGGGACCAGGACTCAGCCCTCCATTAACACCTAAAGCACAAAGTGTGGCTAGGCTATCTGAGGGCAGGAAGGAACACCTGCTATGGCTTTCTAAGACTTTCTTCTTGACTTCTCTTCCTAAATCTTAGGGCTCCTACTCTATGCTTTAGTGGAAAGGTCTTCCCTCCCCTCCCCTCACTTCTCTTTTCTCTTCTCCTGGCTTAGAGAAGGCCTTGCTTCCCGTTCACTTCCCTTACTGGCAATCAACAAGCTTTAATGAGCAAAGGCGCTGGGCTAGATACATACCGAACCAGGTACTGGCAAAGGAGATGAGTCAGCCACAGTCCCTGCCCTCAGGAACTCATCGTCTGCTGGGGGAGACCAGCAGACTACTGCTGACCCAGTGTGAGAGACCCAGGACTCAGCCCTGTACTGGGAGTGTGGGTGATAGGCAGTGGGTGGGATCTTATGATGAATAATGCCCAGAAATGCAGGGTGAGCCTCACTGTGGCTAAAAAAAATAAAAACAAAAACCTAGTGCTGTCGAGTCGATTCTGACTCATAGCAACTCTATAGGACAGAGTAGAACTGCTTCATAAAGTTTCTAAGGAGCACGTGGTGGATTTGAACTGCCAGCCTTCTGGTTAGCAGATGTAGCACTTCACAGCTATACCGCCAGCATTTCCTCACTGTGGCTATAGAACCAGTAATTCCACCCTTTTGGTGAGGGGTGGCACCTGGAACCTTCAGCAGCATATGGTGATTTTTCCAGTGGGTAGAGCTGAGAGAACAAGGAGTGGAGTCAGGCATCAAGCAGAACTTCAAGTAGAATTACTAACAGTGAGGGTCTGAGAAAAGTTAATTTGGGGAGTGGCCAGGAGTCCTTGCTAATCACCCTTAGTTCTCTGGGAGACCTACCTATTAAATGTCGGTAGGACTTGAGATGGGACAAAGCTCTGAGCAGGGCTAGGTAATGGGGTTAGTGTGCAGTGTGTTGATCAAGTGTGTGGGCTTGGGTTTAAACCCTACTTCCTCGTTTACTAGGTGTGACCTTGGCAAGTTGTTTAATTGTTCTATGCTTCACTTTCCCTAACTACAAGACAGTAGTAGAATTTACTTCTCACAGTATATTTTTTACCATAAAAATAACAGTGCTTACCTCACAGTCTTCGTATTGGAAGCACTGAGCTAATACATATAAAGTTTCAGAACAGGAGCTGGCACACAGTAATTGCCATGTATTTGTACAAAAACCAAACTGAACTTGTTGCTGTTGAGTTGATTCTGACTTGTGATACTACATGACAGAAGAGAACTGCCCCATAGGGCTTCCAAGGAGCAGCTAGTGGATTCAGATTGCCAATCTTTTGTTAGTAGCAGCGCTCTTAACCACTGAACCATCAGGGCTCCCATATTTTTACAGCAGAGCACGAACATTTCTAGTTGAGCAAATGCACCATCATTAGCATGTGAGGTCAACATTTTTTAGGGTAGAGGTGTGTAACCAAAGCCACTTGAGACTAGCCTCTCTGGTCATATGAGCGCTGCTAACCCATTGCCATTGAGTAGATTCTGACTTAAGAATAAAGAGGTAAGCCAAAGAAAATCTTTCCTCAAAAACAAGGGTTACCTAGAGAGGTCTACATGTAGATGGAGTTGGAGGGCACTGGTCTCCAAGTCACTAAACAAAGGCCAGTCCCGAATTTTATAGAATTTTGAGGCAGAAAGGGAAACATGATCTTTGGTACATGGAGAGGAGGGGAAAGGTAAGTGTGCATACATACAGATACAAAGTGGCTCCCAAAAGTGAAGACTTCCAAGATTTGTAGTTTGCCTTCAATTTCTGTCCTGATTATAGTCCTGTGGCCAAATATGGGCTTCCTGCTCATACCCCAGGACTGTTTTTTTGGAAAAAAACAACTCTCAGTGTCCCAGGATATGGTTAAAACATTTGGCTTACTATCTGCTCATCACTATCTCTGAAAGATTTCTGCACATGAAGTCTGGTTCCACATTGTTTTACTTGCAAAGAAATGGAAAAGAAATTCAAAATGTTTTCAGACTTCCTGGTTCCTGTCCTAGAACTGCCCTATAGGGTTTCCAAGGAGTGCTGGTGGATTTCAACTGCCAACCTTTTGGTTAACAGTTGAGTGCTTTACCAGTGTGCCACCAGAGAGATGCTGCTAGCAACCCCTTAAGAGATTCTTGGTGTTCTACTAGCCCTCAAGTGAGTACCCAGGCAGTCTGGGGCAACCCTTTGCTGTGGGAGAATCCTCATGGGGCCAGAAGTGACCCCTCAGCCAGTGGAGGTAAGGGGTAAGGTGGAAGAGTCCCCAGAAAGCCTCCCTGGAGTGGTGAGTACCCCCAAAGCGGAGTCAAGTATTTTACTTTGGAAGGGGAATGATGAGGGGTGAGAGTGGACAAGCCCAGGATGCAAAGGCCATCAAGGCCTGGGGTGTGGTTAAGAAGAGTTGTTGAGATTGTTGGGTCATGTGCCATGAGTCAGTTGGCTTCTTTCATGTCTGGAGCCCCAGTGCCTGATACAGTGATTGGGACAAAGCCGGGGGTCCGTCAGTGTCGGGGGCGCGGGGTGTAGGGTTGTGAGAAGGCCACAGATAAGTTCCAGAAAGGTGTCCCAGGAGGGATAAGATTCATGCTTGCAGGTTTGGAGAGGGATTTGTTCAGGGCCAGACTCATTCGTAGACTGAAGTATCACCAGGTATCAGTCACACACACACACATTCACACACACACAAATCCACTTGCACACACTGTTACACATATATACACACTTTTGCTTTCTCCCTAAGATTTATTCACTTATTTTTGTGTGCCTTTTATTTATTTTTTCTTAATTGCTATTTAGGTGGAAGTTTACATAGTAAATTAGTTTATCATTGAACAGTTAATACACAAAATGTTTCGTGACATTGATTGTCAACGCTTCGATGTGTCAACACTCTACTCCACCCAGGTTCCCTATTTCCATTCGTTCAGTTTTCTTGTCCTTTCCTGCCTTCTCTTCTTTGCTTTTGGGCTTGTGTGCTTTTTAGTCTCACATACATGATCAAACTATGTAGCACAGTCCTCAGGTATGTTGATGTTGGCCTTGTAAAAAACACAAACTCGTTGCTGTCAATTCCAACTCATAGTGTCCTTATAGGACAGAGCAGAACTACCCCAAAAAATTTCCAAGGAGTTTCTGGTGGATTTGCTCTGCCACTGTTTGGGTTAGCAGCTATAGCACTTAACTGCTATGGGCACAAGGGTTTCTAGCAACTCTTTTAAAAAACTAAAACGAAATCCACTGTCATCGAGTTGATTCTGATGCATAGTAACTTTCTAGGACAGAGTAGAATGGCACCATACTTTCCAAGGAGTGTCTGGTGGATTCTAACTCCCAAACTGATTAACAGGCATACCATTTAGCCACTATACCACAGGATCCCCGGCAACCCTATAGAACTGTCTAGTCTTTGGCTGAAGGGTGAACCTCAGGAATGGCTTCATTACTAAGTTAAAAGGGTATCTGGGAGCCATACGTTTTGGGTTTCTCCAGCCTCTGTCAGACCAGCAGGTCTGGTCTTTGTATGTCAATGTGCGAGTGTGTGTGTGTGTGTGTGTGTGAGAGAGAGAGAGAGTATGTGTGTACATGTATGAATTTGAATTCTGTTCTACATTTTTCTCCCACTCTGGGATCGCCTGTTGTATACCCATCAGAGCAGTCTGTGTGGGTAACTGGATGCCATCTAGTTGTTCTGGACTCAGCCTGGTAGAGGTTGTAATAATTGTGGTCCATTAATCCTTTAGACTAATCTTTCCCTTGTATCTTTGGTCTCCTTCATTCTCCTTTGCTCCAGCTGGGATGGGATCAGCAGATGTATCTTAGATAGCTTAAGATCCCGGTTGCTACTCACCACAGTCAGATACAGAACATTTTCTTTATAACCTATATCATGTCAATTGAGCCACATGTCCCCTGAGATTACAATCCCCAGCCCCTCAGTGCAGCAACTTATTATTTCAGGACATTTGGATGTGTCTATGAAGCTTTAATGACTTTGCCTGGTCAAGCTGTACTGACCAAACATACTCACATGTTCTCTCTCTCTTTCTCTCTGTCTCTCTCTATCTCACACACACGCACACACACACACTCACACTAAGTCTTGGCCCATTCTAGAACCTTCTACCCAAATAGTCTTCCTCATTTCACTTTGCCTGACTGATTTACACATCCTTCAAGTATCAGTAGGGTGAACTGGGAGCTGACTGTGTCATTCAGAAGAAGGCAGCTGGGGACAGAGTGATGGGAAGAAGTGCCAAGCTGCCACAGCTCAGCAGCCAAGGGCAGCAAGGAACACTGGCTGTCGGTCCTTGTCTCCACTGTTCACTCACAGATGATTGTCACCCACAGGCTCCATGTTTCGAAACTGTACACAAGGTGGCTGGTCTGAAACTTTCCCTGGGCCAGAGGTAGCCTGTGGGATTAACGTGAACAACTTGTCCAATGAGAAGCGGGTAAGTCTGTCAACCACCTCTCTCACCCTGGATCAGGGGTGAGAATCCCCTAACAGAAGACAGGGTAGAGCCTCCCTAGTAGATCAAGAGATTGGGAGATGCTCTGAGCCACTTCCCCAATTCCCTTGGGTTCAGTGGGCTTGTGTCACTGCTCTTGTCAGTCAACCAGTGTCCATTTCTCCCATGTGTCAAGATGTGGAGGTGATGTTCATGAAGACATCTGACACAGTGAAAATTGTCATGTACTGACACGAGAGACTGGTAATGATTGATTTCACTATACTGAAAGAAAAGAGCTGTAGTGGTTAAATGCTCTGAGCCAAGCCAGTGAGTCTGAATCTGGACAAGTGACCTGGGTATTGGTGGAGATCCCTAACCTCTCTGTGCCTCAGTTTCTTCATCTGAGAAACAGGGTTAATAATGGAAGGCATAGGTTTGCTAAGATAATGAAACAAGTTCATACATGGAAGTTCAGAGAAGAATACTGCCATAGTGAGTCCTCAACAACTGTTCACTCTCAAAATGCTGTACTAAGGATGGAAGGACTCTAGTCACAGGCACAGTTCTAGTCTGAGAAAGGACACCACACTGTCAGCTGTGGGGCCCAACTTTTTCAGGGGATTCTAGAAGGCCTCCCTGAAAGTGGTCACCAGTTTCTGGCACCAGGCTCGCTTGCTCCAACACCATCCTCTCAGAAGGCTTCCAGCAGAGCTGTTGACTCCCAGGACTATCCTCTTTCTCAAATGCCATACTTACTCTGCCAGCTTCCTTCTGCCCTGGCCTTTGCTCGGCTAGGGCCTTCTGACTGGAAAGCCCTCCCCACCTTTCTTTTACTGACTGATTCTTACCATCCTTCAAGATTCTACCCCAGCCCCACGAACTTCAGGAAGCTCTTTCTCCCCTTCCACCAGGATAGCCCCCTCAGTATTCTTCATTGACCTCTATTACCATCCATATTATGTTAAAATAGTCAGCTTCTGCCACCCTCTGTCTCACTAAAATGCGAGCTCCTCGGAGGTACTCATTCACTCAACTGACATTTATTGAGCACCTACTATCAGCCAGGTGTTGGTGTGGCCATGGGGATATGGCAGTGACAGATCCAAAAGATCTTAATCATTCCCCTACGGCTGCCCCCTTACCCCTATGCCAAGCATAATGCCTGGCACATACAAGAAATGTTTGTTGTCATCACTAGACATCTACCTTGGGCCAGCTGCTTACTGTTTAATTTGATGAAAGCCTCCAATCAACCCTGTGTGTGAGTTCATTGTTTTCTACATTTTGCAAATAAGTTGAGGCTCACAGGGGTAAAGAAACATTCTCATGAAGAAGTGAAAGCTACTTTCAAACTAAGCCTCTGTTTTCTGCTGTCTCCCCAGTAAAGTGTGTCTTTCCAGGAGGAGTACTGCTGAACTCCAGTGGGAATATGGTGGACAAGCTCCTGCGACAATGGAATGGATGCAAGTTGGCAAAGCGAAGGGGAGGGGAGAGGCAGAATTAAAGAGAATGGATGAAGCTGGGAGGCAGGCCACACCCACCTCTGAATTTGTCCCTGGTCACTCAGTCTTGCTCACTGCAAAGTAGAGTGAGCACAGAACTAAGCTGAAGATGGAGTTTCTTCTTTCCTAGGGTTTTTCAGCCATTAGGAAGATACAGTGAATTCTTAGGGTCTGGTCAGGTGGTGTCGTTTACAGATGTAACCCTGCAATTATTGATTAGGGGCACATATTCTCTTGGAGATGCCATGGTGGCATGGCGGTTCAGAGTTTCGGTGCTAACCAAAAGGTCAGCTCTTTGACTCTGTCAGCTCCTTGAAAACCTGACAGTACCAGCCGTCAGACGAACAGAGCTGAGGGGAAAGCGCGGGAGCTGAATAAGACCGAAACAATCACATCAGGGGGGACTCAGTCAAGCTGAGACGTTTATTTCTTTCTTGAGCAAACTTTTATACGGCACACACTTCTTTGTTTATTCTTAACTCTGGTCTTTCTCACGCACCTGTGTTCCCTAGTTCTCAAAACCTCTGATCTAATAATTAGCCCTATCCAAGAACAGCCACATGTTGTTATTCTTTCTTGGGATATTGCTAAGCAGTCAGTTCTCATGACCTTGCTGGCACAAGATTTTTCTTAAGTGAGCCTTGCCCAGTAAATTTCTCTAAGATTGTCTTTAAGATGATTTTGGCTCCCGACATATTCCCCCTTTTTCTTTTTATAGAATCCAGCTGTGTCACAGCTGACCCATTCTGTGTGTCTGTCTTAGGTCGTGCTTCTTTATCTCTGTGCCTTTCCCGTCATCGGAACCCTGTCCTCTAGCGATAGGGCCCTGTCTTAGGCGAACACAGATCAAGAAGCATCTTACCTGTCTCTGACTACCGCAGTGGGTTACATAGTAAACATGGGGGGGTTACACTGCGTTTGCAGCTTTAGGTGATGAACATCTATTAGTGGCCATTGGCAGCAGTAGGTGCCAAATTTGGTCAACAGATCCAGCAAACATGTTTTTAAGGTTATTCAGAAGATTTCCAGCTGTTGCAGCAGCATTAAAGGGTAAATGGACATGACTTAGTGCCAGAATTTCTGAATGTGACTGTGTTAAGTGCAGAGTTTCATTAGTATGTTTCTACATATCTTCTGGATGTTGTTTAACTTTTTCCCATGTATCTGTGCTTATATTGTGAGTTTTGTTAGTTACACAAATCTAGATAAATCCAGCATGACAAGTCAGCCTGGCTTGGTGTTGCAAAGTTTGGACCAGATTTTCCTATTACTTCTGCAGCTTTAAACAGTAGCTCTAACTTTGTTTTACTTTTAGACCAATCATTTCCTGAGTACTCATAAGTTGTGACATATTATGAACCACGTTATTTGTAAATTGAGCAGTCTGCACATTCTGAGTGATGACCACGGCGATTATAGCAGATACTAACACAAAGGGAGGCTGATGTAGAACAATCATAAGTTTCTCTTCCCCAAGGGGGCCCACACAATCAGCAAGATTACAGTTAAAGCATATTGTGTTAAAACAGGTTACATTATGGCAGGTTTCATTGCCCTGTGTGACAGTCACCTTTGTCCAAGTGATGTTCATATTTTTCTCACTGGAATTCCCTTTAAGTATTACATTGGTCCCTGTCACACAAGTGGTGACTGTTTTATTCAGGAGAGATTGGGTTAGTTTATGTCCAAGTCCAGAGTTTTCTTCATTTCGGCCATTGGAAACATAGCCCCCTGTATTATTTAGGTTGGTGATGTTGTAGCAGCCACTGTACACTGCAGGGATGTTGTTTCCTAGGCAGAGTACTCGCCCTGTTCCTAGACCCGTGTAATTCCACACTCGGTGAATTGTTGTTTGATTGTAAGCGATGCGCGTCTCCTGACCCCAAACACTGGCATGTAACACTGGAGGACTCGGAACATATGCCCAGTATAGTGCCCCTTCAGCCGCCGGCGTCATCAGGAGGAGCCACAGCCACACTGTCGCCCTTGGGTTCCTCTGCCAGGAGCACCAACCTCTCAGAAAGCCACCGTGCTCCATCGGCATCCTGCGGAAAAACACAAACATGCCCTCGTCCCCAGATAAGTACAGGGTCGGGGCCGTTCCATACCCCTGTTAGGGGGTCCTTCCACTTTACTAAAGCAAAATGTGTGCGTGTATGTGGATGCCAGAAGCGCTCTGCAGGTGACTGCCCGTCCCGGTCTAAAGTTAAAAAATTTAAGATGAAGAGTGAATGATTAAGAAGGTTCTGAGGGGTACAGGGGTATAATTCCCCCTTTTTTATTTTTTCAAGTTGGTGTTTGAGGGTACTGTGGGCTCGTTCAACAATACCTTGACCCTGGGGGTTATAAGGTATTCCTGTTTTGTGTTGAATGTGTAATTGTGTGCAAAAGATTTGAAATGCCTGACCAGTGTAGCTGGTGCCATTGTCAGTTTTTATGATTCGTGGCAGTCCTAAAATGGAGAAACTCCGGAGACAGTGGGTTATAACATGCTTACCTGCTTCACCTGCAGCGGCGGTGGCAATGATGAAACCGGAAAATGTATCTATGGTAATGTGAACATACTTACTTTTACCAAAAGAGGGGATATGAGTAACGTCCATTTGCCACAGGTGATTAGGTAGGAGACCTCGCAGGTTTATTCCATAATGGGGGACTGAGGCAAGTCTGACATTGTTTTACAATTTGCCTTGTGGCTTACCAGGGGATTTGGAATATGCGGTGGAGACTGTAACTATTTTGATGATGATTTGCATGAGAGGATTGAGCCTCCTGAATCTTAGAAAGTCCAATGACTTGTGTGGCTTGATCAACAAGATTGTTTCCCTGTGAGAGGGGTCCTGGGAGCCCAGAATGTGCATGAATATGAGCAACAAAGAAACAGTGTGTTCGCTCCTGGATACTGGTTTGTATTTGACTGAACAATTGATTAACTTCTGGATTGGTAGCTTGGATAACCGGTGCAGTTTCAAGCCAAGGAAGAGCATTAGCAATATATCGACTATCAGTATAGAGGTTGAATGGCTGCTGTGCACACTATTGAAATACCACAGCAACGGCTCAGAGCTCTACTCTTTGTGCCAAGGCAGAAGGGGATGTAATCTGATAGAGTCTGCCGTTAATGGAATAGGCAAACGTACCATTAGAGGAGCCATCAGTAAATACCAAAGAGGCATCATGAATAGGATGGAGGCTGGTGACTTTGGGGAGGACAAAGGCATGCTCTGAAGCAAACTGTAACAGCTTATGGGACGGGTAGTGGGATTCTAACTGTCCAGGGTACTGCGCCAATGCGATACCCCAGTTGTCGGAGTTGGTGAAGAGCCAATGAATTTTATGTTTTGGAATTGGTAAGATAATTTTAGGGTGCTCTTTGCCGAAATACCGGCGAGCTTCTGTGCAACACTGTTGAACTAAGGCAGCTAGTATTTCATCATAGGGTTGTAGTACTCTGGAAGGGGATACGGGCAAGTGAATCCAAAGAAGAGGACCCTCCTGCCAAAGAACGGCGGTTGGCATATGTTTTGTAGGAAGGATACAGGCACACCAGGTTCTGTCATAATCTAAGTACGTCACTTGTTGACTGGAAAGGGCCTTCTCAATCTTTTGTAAGGCCAGGCCTCCCTCAACAGTAAGTTCTTTGAGAGATGTAGGATTAGAATTTCCTTTAGGTATATCAAATAAGGGTTTGAGATCTGTCGTAGTTGTTCCTAAGCTTGATCTGAGCCAATTAATGTCCCCCAAGAGCTTTTGAAAATCACTGAGGGTTTTTAAGTTGTCGTTCTGTAGCTGAATTTTTTGAGGAATAATGTGTTTAGGATATAACAAATAACCCAAGTAAGAAAAAGGTGAGGTTGGCATTTTCATAAGCTAGCTGTTTAATTAAGAGCGTTCCAGCTTCGGTGACGCCCAAAAGCCTTTCTGCTGTTTTTAAAAGGCGGGAGACGAAATCTTGATAGGGCTCATCAGGGCCCTGCCTAATCTTAGACAAGTCCTCAGTCGGCTTGCCTGCAGGGGGTAACTTGTTCCGGGCTTTTTTAGCAGCCGCATTGATTTGTGCATAAATTCCAGCGTCATACTGTAACTGATTACTCAGGTCGCCCCACTGCCCTTCCCCCACCAACATCTCGTAGGGAGCCGCGACCTGGTTGAGTCTATTTGTGTCTACAGTTGTTTGACATTGGTCTGAAAACTCTGATTTCCATAGCAAAAAATCCCCTCCCGAAAGACATGCTTTTGCCAGCATTTTCCAATCTGCCAGAGGCAGAGTGTCCGTGGCAATGTTTTCCAGCAGCGCCAGAGTAAAAGGCGCTGTAGAGCCATAGGACACGCTGGAAGTTTTTAGTTCTTTTAATTGTTTAAAGGGAATTGGCCTATGCCTTCTTTGTGGATTTCCCTGCTGATCTAATTCCTCATATACTGGACACAAATGCTCAAATCCCTCCGTGCTTTCCCCTTGTCTAGCCGCTTGTTGAAGAGATGCTTGTACTGGATACAAATGCTCAAATCCCTCCGTGCTTTCCTCTTGTCTAGCCGCTTGTTGAAGAGATGCCTGCATTTTTATAGGCTAGAGCCGGGGTGATTGTACCACCATGATCACTGGCTTCGGAACTGCCGGGTCAGGTGGATCTAAGCCTGTTATAACACTGGGTGTGGGGCTGGGTGGCAATGGAAGACTTAATGGTTTCAAAGGGGAAAAATAAGTCAACAATTTATTAAGTTGCTGTTGCATCTCCTCAACAGCCTTAAGGAGATTGGGGTCACTTGCTGGAGGAGCAGGTTCGGCCAAATTGATGAGGGCTGCAGGGTGATCTCTGGGATGATATAAAGCAGCTGCCTCTAAATCAGCTGCGGACGTGGGGTCTAACTCCTCATTTTCCTCATTCTCTTCCTCCAAAAGAGGCGTGCTGGGGAGAATTCCATTACCTGTGCTGTTATTTTCCCTTTCATTTTCTGTTATGGAGGAGGGAGGAACCTTCTCTATTTCATGACGGAGATCCAAACAATCCCTGACTAATGACCAAAGACTAAAGGCATCTATGGGCATTTTTTCTGGCCCATGGGCAGAAAAATAAGCTTTCATTTTTTCTCCTACTTTCATCCATGTTGCTAAATCAACACTTCCCTCTTCAGGAAAATAGGGACATATTTTCTCAACAAATTCAAGAAACCTTAAAAGTTGATTGTTCCCAACCTTCATACCCCGACCTTTTAGCATGTGTCGGAGCATTTGTGCGAATAGGACTCTACTGCTGGTAGTTCCCATTCTTCCCCTGATGTTTCTCTAATATTGCCGCCCCTTTACTTACCTCGTGTGCACACCTTATAACTCGCGGCGGCTCGTCGCGGTATTCTTTTGTACCTCAGGTCCCTGTTCGGGCGCCACTTGATGGTACCAGCCGTCAGACGAATAGAGCTGAGGGGAAAGCGCGGGAGCTGAATAAGACCGAAACAATCACATCAGGGGGGACTCAGTCAAGCTGAGACGTTTATTTCTTTCCTGAGCAAACTTTTATACAGCACACACTTCTTTGTTTATTCTTAACTCTGGTCTTTCTCATGCACCTGTGTTCCCTAGTTCTCAAAACCTCTGATCTAATAATTAGCCCTATCCAAGAACAGCCACATGTTGTTATTCTTTCTTGGGATATTGCTAAGCAGTCAGTTCTCATGACCTTGCTGGCACAAGATTTTTCTTAAGTGAGCCTTGCCCAGTAAATTTCTCTAAGATTTTCTTTAAGATGATTTCGGCTCCCGACAAAAACCCTATGGCAGTCATTCTACTCTGTCCTATAGAGTCCCTATGAGTTGGAGTCAATGGCTTTTATTGTCTTTGAGGGTGTTCAGTGGCTCTGCCCCCTGCAGGTTATCATTCTACCACTGACTCACATGAAGACACGGTGTTTATGTTCACCAATTTTGTCAAATCCACAAAATTAAGAGGAATGTTCTTCTGATGGATGGCAAGATCAAGATTAAAAAAACTGCTCTGGCTACAAATAACAGCAAATTCGAACTGACTGAGTAAGGAAATATGGGTCTCATAACTGGGAAAGCAGAGAATGAGTTTCTGTATCTTGGGTGGAACAGCACTTCTAAGTTATCAAGGACCCAGTTCTTTCCATCTGTCCTTGCTGCTAGTGGCTTCTCCCTAAGACAGGACCCTTGTGTTGTAAAGTAACTGCCATTAGTAATCATAAATACAGATTGCCTATTCTTGCCTGTCTGGAGGCAGGGACAACCTGGTTTCCGTATGGCTCTTTCCTATAAGCAAGGAGTTTCTTGTCCCAAACTTCCAGCAAGCCAGTCCTCACATCTCCTTGCCCAATGTAACTTAGGCTCGCCCACCCCTGAATCCGTTAGTAGTAGAGAGGTGAGATGCAGAATTAGCTTAGACTCCGTCACATTTTTAAGAACTACTGAGGCCCCCCAAAATTAGGGGGTTCACACAATGAGACCCACACATTGAGAGCCACTGACTTAGACTGTTTAGCTGTAACAGAACACAGCCCACAACCTTACTTACCTACAAGTAAGGTTGAAACTGTAAAACCGCAAGCCACAGCTGAAATTTCACAAAAGTAACTATAACATTCTGTATTTGATACCGAAAATTAATTACCCTAAAATAGTGGGAAACAGATTTTGCTTGGCTTCAGCTCATATCAAAAACAAAAAGAAAAGAAAAAATTCCTACAACTGAAAGAATTTCAATACTGGTTATTATGAATGTACACAACTGAATACATATCAACTCAAGAATTTCCACAGGTTTGCTCTGGTTTCTAAATGCTGGTCCATAAACCGAAGCAAACGTTGTCCTTTGTCTGAAATTTGGGTCATCTTATTTCTTACAGTTAAAAATCTCTCTTCTTTTGTCAAGTGATGGTGAAGATTATGCATTAGCTGATTTTCTTTTCTTCTTTTTTCTTTTTGTCAACTTCTTGACACATAACCACTGTATTATTGACAAACACCAATAATGGACTCACACTGGCAGAAAGACCAGTCACAAGTTCCAACTGGGTAAATACAATGAGGT
Source organism: Heterohyrax brucei (assembly GCA_028571685.1). Classification (NCBI taxonomy): domain Eukaryota; kingdom Metazoa; phylum Chordata; class Mammalia; order Hyracoidea; family Procaviidae; genus Heterohyrax; species Heterohyrax brucei. The sequence continues at coordinate 21,776,788 of CM053146.1, forward strand.
TTGCATATCAAGACAAGATGCTGGCAAACTATGGCTTTCAGGCTCAGTCTCTCCCATGCCTGCTTTCATAAATAAAGTTTTATTGGTTAAAGGACAGTGAGTTTATGCTAATGGGTGAAGAACAACTAGGAAAAGGAGAGTGAGAATGGTTGTACAACTTGAAGAATTTAATCACTGAGTGAATTATACCTGTGGAAATTCTTGAATTGATATGTATTCAGTTGTGTACATTCATAACAACAAAAATAAAATAAATTATAAAATAAAGTTTTACTGAGATGTGACCACACTCATTCATTTACATACTGTCTATAGCAGGGGGCAGAGGAAGTTCAGTGGTAGAATTCTCACCTCCCACACAGGAGATCCCGGTTTGATTCGAGCCAACGTACCTCCTGCATAGCCACCACCTGTCTGTTGGTGGAGGCTTGTGTGTTGCTGTGAAGCTGAATAGGTGTCAGTGGAGCTTTTAGGCTAAGATGGACCAGGAGGAAAGCTGGCAATCTGCTTCCAAAGTTAAACAATGAAAACCACATGGATCACAATTGTCTGATCCACAACCAATCACAGGATGACACAGGACTTGGCAGCTGTTCTTTCTGTTGTGTGTGAGGTGGCTGTGAATCAGGGCAACTTAGTGACAGCTAACAGCACTGTCTATGGCTACTTTTGCAGTGAGGCAGAGTTGAGTCATTATGAAAGAGACCTATGGTCTGCAAAACTTAAAATATTTAGTATCTACCCCTTTACAGAAAGAAATTTGTTGACACTTGATCTAGAAGACACACGAAGTGGGTGTCACAATAAAGGTACACAGCAGAGAGACAGGACAGATGGTGGAGAAGCTTCTGAACCCCACTTCCCCGGGGAGAGGTACACAGTTGCTGTAGGGAATCAAGGGTTGCATCAGGCTTCTGGTAGCAAGGTTCTTTCTGAGTGAGATCTTTCAGACAAAAGTCCACTGTTAGTGTGCATGAGGGCTGGCCTGAGGATCACAGGGCAGACTCTGAGCCCAACAGTGACAGGACAATACAGAACATTCTGCCGGAATGTGCCACACCTCTCCCTGAGCTTCTTCAGGCTACAACAGGCTGGTCCAAACACACTCCTAAGCTTTGAGGCCTGCAAAGCCAGGCGTCCTCATGCCTGAGGCTGACATGCTTTCAGCAATGGGGTTTATCCTGTACATGACAAGTGTCATGGATTGAGCTGTGTCCCCCCAAAAATGTGAGGAGGCATTTGACTGGACCACCATTCCCAGTAGTGTGTGATTGCCCTCCATTTCGCCATTTGCTCATGCTGTAGATCTTAATCTCTGCCTGTGGTTAACAGAAAGGATTATGGTAAAAGAAAATTAGCGTGGGACTGCAATCCCCGTACTAAGGAACTATGTCTTCCACCACCTTTTATCCTTTTATCTTACAAGAGATGAAAGGAAAGGGAAGCAACCAGAGTTGGGGGCTCACAACATCAAGAAAGCAGTACCAGACGACTAACACGGCAAGGTTATAGGTCGACTCCAATAACCCTGGCCCCCCAAGTTTTGACACTTCACTGGTCCGTGAAGTCTCAAAGTCTCAGAATTTGTAATCTAATGGAGCCCCCTGTGCCTCCGGGCCCGTCCCCCTCATCCCTGAGAGGTGATTCCTGGCTTCTGGGCGGGTAGTTACATCGGCAGAGAAGCTCAGTGTCATGTGGCAGCTGCTCTGAGGACAGTAACCACTCACCATCAGAAAAATTTTGGCCACTGTCTTAGTTTCTTCATGCTGCTATAACAGAAATATCACAAGTAGGTGGCTTTAACAAATAGAAATTTATTTCTTCGCAGGTCAGAAGGCTAAAGTTCTGAATTGAGGGCACAGAATCTAGCGAAAGTGTCTGCTGTGAGGGAGAGTCCTCATCTCAGCTTCTCCAGTATTCTCGGTATTTCTGGGATATCTCCGTTTATGCTTGCTTATCTCTATGCCCAGTCTGCTCTTTCGATATCTCAAAAATGTTTAGGTTTAGGACATACCCAACACTGACAAAGGTCCATTAACATAACAAAGAGCACGCTACTCCCAAATGGGATCATGCTGCTGCAGGGATATGGTTAGGATTCCAACCACACAGTTGGGGGAGAGGCCACGGGAGGACACACCATTCAATCCATATTAGTCACCTTGGGCCAAAATCTGCTTTGTGGCTATTTTCCCCCTCTGGTGTTCACACAGTAAGGCTTATCCTTCTTTTCTATGTCTGTCATTCTAATACTGTCCTCTCTTTTTTATTTTTACTTTTTTGTTTCTTTTTTTTTTTTCTTAATTCTCCAGGTATAATGTACCCGCTTTTTTTTCCTCTCATGAACTCAACAGATGACAGGCTCACCCTTCCAAGGAAATTCAGGATATGCTCTTCGGCTAATTATTTTGTTAATATATCTTGTAAAATAATATTCCCAGAACTGGACAAAGTGCTCCAAAGTGGCCTGACCAATCCATCTCTGCAGCACTCTGTTAATGTAACTAAGAGAAGCTAATGTTTTCAGCAGCTATCTCATACAATCTTACAGCCTTGATTGGTAGAGAGTAGAAGGTGGTGGGATGAAGGAGAAATTAACATTTGACGAGTGTCTTCCAAGTGCCCTAAAGAATTCTCTAGACACTTTATTTATGCTTCAGGGCAGATATTATTATGCCCATTTTACAGATGAGGAATCTGAGGCTCAAAGAAGTTAACTAATTTGCTCAAGGTGAAATAACTAGTGAATAACAGTCTGGGTTTGTAACTCTTGTCTCGAGGCTCTAAGACTGTTTTCTTTCCCTACAGTACATGGCCCTGACACCATCAGCTTGGGCCTTTCTAAACTTCAACGTCATTGTCATGTGAATAGCTGTTAGCCAGGTTTCTCCTGTAGTATTCTTGTTATCTTGGGTTTTTTTAAAAATCAATTACCCTTTTTTCTGATTATATAATAGCATTCAAGCACTGTAGACAATAGAAATATAGAAAAGATACAAAAGAAAACATCATCTACCAATTTATAATCCAAAGTCAACCGTATAATATATGTCTTACAGTCTTCTTCCTATTCAAGTATAAGATTAAACTACATGATGTACAAAAAAAAGGACCAATTTCATATAGTTCAACCTAACCAGGCCAAGCCAAGTGCTGTCGAGTCGGATCTGACTCGTAGTTCACCCTAATACTTTTTAAAATAAATAGCTGTGATCACACTGCATGTGCAATTTGTATTCTGCCTTTTCGCTTTACGTTATGTTATCAGCAGTTCTTGACATCTTATAAAACTCTTGGTGAGCATCAGTTTAACAATGGCATTTCATTAAAACCATTTGGATTTAAAATAATTAACTGTCTTATTGTTGAACATTTGAGTTTTGTCTTTTTAAAATCACAAATAGTTCTGTGATAAACATCATTATATACAAATAGGCTTTTATACTTCTGGCTGTTTCTTAGGATTGGTTTTTGGAGGTGGAAGGGAAGTCAAAGAGGATGCATATTCCAAAGATTCTTGACACACATGGTTGTATTTCCAGAAGGATGTAACCAATTCTCCTTCCCACTACAGCCTCACCTATACAGAATATTAATCATTTCAAGTATTTGTTAATGTGATTGGTACAGTGTTATGATTTTAATTTTCCTTGATTCTTCTTGAGAGAGTTATACAATTTACTTTCCGAACCTAAGTGCAGGTATTTGAATTGATCTCTGTAGGTCACAGTTTGAATTTTTTCTCCTTATTCCAGTCTATTGAAATGTTTTTGAATAAAAAATGATCAACAATGTGAGGTGGTTGCTAAGTAAATGAATGCCTACTTGGCCTGAATTAATAGGAGCACAATGTATAAATTAGCAGAGGTGATGGCTCTACTCTACTTGTTCCTGGTCACAGAGTACATCTGAAGCTCTTTACCTATCCAGTTTTGGGTGTTTCAGTTAAGGACACTGACAAGTCAGAGTACATCAACATGTGGTTAACTGGGCTAAACACTGAAGGAAATTAAAGAAACAAGATGTCTAATGCTAAGAAAATAATAAGAGATGGATGGGCATAATAGCCATATTAAAAAATGAAAGCTCTCTATGTGCTATTTTTGTAACTTTTGTGTGACTTTAAGGTGATCTAAAATGAAAAGTTTATTTCTTAAATAAAAAACAAAACAACAAACCCATGTCCAAGATAGATTCAGTTTATGTTAACTGGATCCAGAAGGAAAAATAAAAAATCAAGACGTGCAATATAAAACCTAACAGAGTTCAGTGTCATGTGTGAAAGATTAACTGATATCATACACTGAACTGCTTCTTCAAAAGACGGTGATCACCTCATCCCTGGCAGTATCCAAATACAAGCTGAATTCCGGATGTTGGTAGGGGTCATATAGATGGGGGGGCTTGAATTAGCACTAGATGATTTCCAGGATATTTTCTAAAGGTGTTAGGAGCTTGTACATCGATGTTTTTGGGTACAAATAGGATAGCAGTCAGGATGGACGGGGTTCAAGCTGTGTGAAGTAGGTGTGCTCTGAGGCAGCAGAGGGCAGAGTTATGCAGGTGGGTACATCGGCTGACACTTGCTTCTCTTTGCAGCACACATACCTGCTGAAGCTGAAAGTCATGTACACCGTGGGCTACAGCTCTTCCCTCATGATGCTCCTGGTTGCCCTCAGCATCCTCTGTGCTTTCCGGTAAGTGCATGCTGCCCATTCTCCATCCCCCAGTGGCCTGACCCATACTTTTGACAACTCAGGGACAACTGGCTTCAGCCATGGCTGGATGCAGGTACTCAAAGTTATTAGCAGAATTTGAAACAAAAATAAAACAAAGCAAAAAGTTAGTTGTTGATGCTGTTTATGCACAACCAAATATTTCATGGGATTTGCTTTCTCGGTTTAAGAGGTTTAGGGTCAAGGTTTCATGGAACACCCTAGTAAATTGGCTGTTAACATGTTTAATGATTATGATTCTACCTCCTAGTTAATTGTGTAGTGCTAGGGGACTTAAAACTTGAAAGTAACCATCCAAGGCGTAACAATTGCTCTGTATTAGCCGGTAGGAACAGAAGAAGGAGAGTCAGAAGCAGGAGGTAGTGAACCAAAGGACCAATTGCTTCCATGAACAACTGCCTCCTTTGCCAAGAGAAATGGTGCTCAGCTACCATTACTGAACATTTAGAGAAAAGATTCTATAGAAGAACCTTGATCAAAAGTGGGAAAGTGCAGAACAAAACTTCAAATTCTTAAGGAACCTAGGTTTTCTGGAGCCATGGAGACTGGATGAACTGGCTAAACTAGTTCCCTGAGATAAGCTTTAAACCCAATCTTGAACCAAAAATATCCCATGAAGTTTTCTTAAAATCAACAGTAGGTTAGCTTAACCAGTAAAGAATGTCTGCCTCGAGCATTATGCCATTTTAAAAGCTATCTATATGTAATCAAATGGACAGCAGCAACTAGAAAGATTAGATGGGAACCTTATGTGGCAGTGAGTTTATGTTAAGGAAAGAGGAATAACTTGGAAAAGGAGAGTGGGAATGATTACACAACTTGAGGAATGTAATCAATGTCACTGACCTGTACTTGTAGAAGCTTGGATTGGTGTGTATTCTACTCTGTACATCCCTAACAACAACAAAATAAAATAAGCTAGGTTGGCCACCCCCATTTCTCAGCTCTGCACTGGCCACACCTCAGGCAGATTTTTCTTCAGGCCGGCAGAGACAACAAACAGCAGCTCCAAGGGGTCAATGCCCCTACTCCCCAACGCCAGGGGGAAAGAGAACCTCTACCCTCCTTAGATCCACCAGGAGTTGGGGGGGGGTGGCTGTCCTCCCAGGCCCAGCTTAGTCACATGTCCAACCCTGAGCCAGTCACTGAGGCCAGAAGATGGAGCTTCTGATTCATCTGGTCTCAGGCCTGCCGCGACTTTGATGAGGAGTAGAGTCATCCCCATCCAGAGCTGAAATGGGTTCTCGTGAGAAAGCCTAATCTGTTACAAGAGGGAGGTGAACAAGTAGCAGACTTGTGTCGCCTGCAGCAGAGAGGGTTCTGAGGCTCCGAGAACTGAAAAGATTTGCTTAAAGTCCTGTAGCTAAAATGCAGCACAGTCTGAGTCCAATTTCTCCTTCTCTGCGCAGCTTGAGCTCTTTCTGTGCCGCTCCCTACCTCCCATCCTAGTTGCCCGACTCCCCCTGTCTTAAACAATGCTGGGATCAGGGATGGTGGAGGAATAGGGCAGGATATAATGCTACCCTCAGACCCCAGCACCTTTTTTTTTAATCATGGTAAAAATACATGTAACAAAAACATTTGCCCTTTTGACATTTTTTGCATGTACAGTTCAGTGACATTCATCACAGTGTGCAACCACTGCCGCTATTCCTTTTTTGTTTGGTTTTTAAATTATAGTATATACGGTGGAGACTGGGCACCTGAGAGCCTGGGTTCCCGTTCAGGTTTTGCTAACAGAGAGATACACGACCTGGGGAGAGCCCTGTGCAGAGACTCAGTTTCTCCAGTGCACTAGAGTGGGGTGGGGAGTTTCCCCAGTGCACTAGAGCGGGGTGGGGAAGGCCTGGTGAGTTCTGGCCCGTCCTGGCTCTGAGGCCTGCAGCCCTGCGTTCTGCCCTCCAGGAGACTGCACTGCACCCGCAACTACATCCACATGCATCTGTTCATGTCCTTCATCCTGCGCGCCCTCTCCAACTTCATCAAGGATGCTGTGCTCTTCTCGGATGACGCCGCCCCCTGCGATGCCCACAAGGTAGCATGCCTGGCTGCTTCAGAGCACAACCAGGCGTATCTGCCTTCCCCAGCCTAACTTTGGAGAGGGTTGTGGGCCAACTGTCTTTCCCCCAAGTCCCTACCACAGCTATACTTCGTGCTTCCAGTAAGGAGGCCAGTGCTGGGACAAGACCGAGAGACTCAGGAAGATTCCCATGGTCCCAAGGCGCTGTCTAAGTTACATAAGTGAGTAGTTTATTGCGAAGCCTGTGGGGCCTCTCTCTCAGCTCCTCTTTTCCAAGAGTGTATGAAACACTCTAGGACTTAGTTACACAAGCAAGGCTCCACCTTTCCCAGCTCCTCCCAGGTCCTGGCTCTAAACAGATGGCCACCTCCAGACTGTTGAGCTTGGTTGCAGAAAAAAAGATGATCATGTGCTAATGTCTACGTAAGTCTGCAGTAAAATAATTACATGTCATTAAATCTAACACTCCTTCCAAATGTTCAGATGACTCTTAGTTTATCTATTGTGACATTTGGGGTTAAATTTTGCTGCAAATAACATAAAACTGTATATATATCAGGGACTTAAACATACAAGACTTGTTTCCCACAATAAGTACTTTAGAGACGGGCAATCCAAAGGTGGCATAGTGGCTTCAAGAGATGCCTCAAAAGGCAGTCTTTTTCCATCTTTCTGTTATGCCAGGCTTGGAGTAGACCTTTGAGCTCATACTCTACACCACATGGTTGCAGAATGGCTGCTGCAACTCCAGATCTCCTGTCTGTGTTCCAGGCAAGAAAGACATGAAAACCAAACATTTTTTCCTCTTTGATAGGCTTTGCTTTTTCATTTAAGAAGGGACATCCTCCGCAGGTACTCTACCTACATTTCATTGACCAGTACTGTGTTATCTGACTACACTTAACTGCAAAGGAAATGGAAAGACTGAGTGTCTTTACTATTTAGTCTTCAGAGCAGAGGCAAACAAGGGAGAAGGGACTGGCAATTAAGGTTGTTTTATCCAACCTTGAGCACCTGCCATTTCACACCACTTGTATTGATAATTCCTCACTGATCTAGTAAAAGTTTGTATTGTCTATAGTTTTTTATGTATGTTATTTTTCACTCAGACAGAGAAGTCCCTCCAGGTAGGTCCCATGACTCTCCCAGAGCCCTCCAGGATGAAACAAGAGTGACAGACCAGGGGTCAGGAGACTTAAGTTCTGGCCCACTCCCTCACTGACCAGCTGTAGACAAGTCCGGCAATGCTTACCATGGACCCTTCTAGAGCAAACATTTAGTCTCACAAACTAGCACTAGCCGTGGGTCGCCCCTGAGGTCGAGAGTCCCCAGGAGCCCAAGGACAGGAGCCCTCCTGGCCCGCAGGCAGCACCAGCCTCCTCTTATGTGGCCATGTCTTCCAAGTATCTATGCAGCAGCCCCCAGGCCATGCCCGGACTCCCCTGTCCCCAGAGAAGGTCAGTGTGAAGGAGGTACTCACAGAGGGTGGGTGAGGGAGGCATGCTAGCGTAGAAACCTCATGCCCTCATGCTATAATCTCTCAGACATAGCTTCCAGGGATTTCTACAAGGGACATGCCTGTTTCAAGTGTCGTTACAGGAGGCAAGTCCAAAATTATGGCATCAGGTATTTATAGTTCTCCTATCCTGATGCAGTTTACTGGCCAGAGGCCATTGTTACTCAGAAGCAGTGTTGCCTCCTAACATAGTTGACATGCCCATTCTTCAACTGCTTCCAGGGGAACCAAGCTCAGAGAGTTTTGTTAACCATTTGTTCCTCCTGTGGCTTCAGCTTCTTCACTGAAAAAGTGAAAAAATTGGGCAGTGTCTGACACAGTTCTGCAGCCGAAGGAGTATCTTTTTCCTCCTCACTTGGCAGCCCCTTTCAGGACTTGAACCTAGTTCACACTTTTACAACAGGTCATTGACCATCTTGACCAAGCCCACTGGTCTGTGGACCTGCCCCCAACGGTCTCTCTGTGGCCTGTCCCCTCTCCTTCCACAGCTTGTCTCTTCCTTTGGGGCTCAGTCACCAGAGGGAAACCCACAGTTGCCTGGCCTGGAGCTTACCTGCCTCTCTCTATCCAGGTGGGCTGCAAGCTGGTTATGGTCTTCTTCCAGTACTGCATCATGGCCAACTACAGCTGGTTGCTAGTGGAAGGCCTCTACCTCCACACACTCCTGGTTATTTCCTTCTTCTCGGAGAGGAAGTGCCTCCGGGGATTTGTGGCCCTCGGATGGGGTATGTTTTTTCATGGTTATAGTGGTTGTGTGGCAGGCAAGAAAGACCACTGAGTCAGGAGTCAGGAGACTGGTTTCTAGTCTAGCTCCACACTTAACTAACTTGTATGGCTTCAATTTCTTCATTTGTCAAATGGAAAATAATAGTTGAAATGTAGCCCCAATTTCTGACACCCAGAGCTTTTCACAACTTGATATCACCCAGCAGATGCTGACTCATCCTCCTTAGATATTCCACTCATGTGGCCTCTTTCTTGCGTTCTTTCTTTATAGTTAAGATACTTTTGATAGTGAATATCTGAAAATCTGGTTTAGATTGATTTTAAATATAGAGGAAATTAGTCAACCCACGGAAATCCTGGTGGCATAGTGGATAAGTTCCAAGCACTCTTTGAAAACTCTATGGGGCAGTTCTACTCTGTTCTCTTGGGAAGCTATGAGTTGTTATCCCATACAACTGAAAAGTTCAGGGATCACCAACTTCAGGTAAAGCTCAACCCAGCAGCTCAAAGTATTTCTTACTGTTTGTCTCTCCACTGTATTCCATGACTCAGCTTTTTTGGTAGTCTGGTGCTCCCAACATAATTGCCAGCAGTTTCTGAGCTACAGGGCTTCTTATTGCATCCAGTGTGAAGAAGAAAGGGCCTGTGTCCTAGCCCTCCCAGCAAATATTCTGAGGCTAAGGCTGATTGGACCAGTTTAAGTCTCATGGACATCTTTGAACAAATTGCAGGGGCCTGAGAGAATGGAATATGCTGAGTGGCATAAGTTACACAAACCACATAACTTCCCATAGGAAACCCAGGTTTCAGTTTCTAGGAAGAGGGGGAAATGGTAGCAGGAGAGCCAACTGTCGACCTTCATACACCTCTCTGCAGCAAACATGCTCCTCCTTTCCTATCTGGTTGATGAAGGTGCAACAGGTCCAGTTTCTTAGCACTTAGTACCTGCCAGGCACTGCTTTACAAGGTACTTTTATGTTATTCATTTAATCATCACAACAACCCCCCGAGACCTCCCAGGGAATCCTTGTCTCAAAGACATAACAGAACATCTCCAGTTCCCACTATAGACAGGGGCAGATCCAGGATTCAAAACGAGGCCTGTTTCCAAAGCCCTTTAACTCTTATCCTGCCATTGGCATCTTATCCATTCATCCAGCCATCTGTCATCCATCTACCCATCCATTTATCCACCAGCCTATCCATCTACTCATTCATTCATCCATTTATCAATTCATCCACCCACCACACATCTAGCCACATATCCATCCATCTATCCATCCATCCACCCATCCACCCATCCATCCATCCACCCATCCACCCATCCACCCATCCACCCATCCACCCACCCATCCACCCATCCACCCATCCACCCATCCATCCACCCATCCACCCATCCACCCACCACCCATCTAGCCACATATCCATCCATCCATCCATCCACCCACCCATCCACTCACCACCCATCTAGCCACATATCCATCCATCCATCCATCCATCCATCCATCCATCCACCCACCCATCCACCCACCACCCATCTAGCCACATATCCATCCACCCATCCACCCATCCACCCATCCACCCATCCACCCATCCACCCATCCACCCATCCACCCATCCACCCATCCATCCACCCACCACCCATCTAGCCACATATCCATCCATCCATCCGTTCGTCCGTCCGTCCGTCCGTCCGTCCATCCGTCCATCCACCCATCCATCCATCCACCCATCCACCCATCCACCCATCCACCCATCCACCCACTCACCCACCCGTCCACCCGTCCACCCGTCCATCCGTCCATCCGTCCATCCGTCCATCACCCACCACCCATCTAGCCACATATCCATCCATCCGTCCATCCGTCCGTCCGTCCGTCCGTCCGTCCGTCCGTCCACCCATCCACCCGTCCACCCGTCCACCCATCCACTCATCCACCCGTCCACCCGTCCACCCATCCACCCATCCACCCATCCACTGTTTATTTGATAAACGTATGAGCTATTCACTGGTTTTAGACAGGCAGCCAGGTTCCTGGGAGTCACTCACAGACATAGCAGGAACAGTCATATACACCAGCCGTTAGTGTCATCAGTGTCTCATTGGTGCCCCACATGAGCAGTGCTTCTGCAAGGGCGCCCTCTACTGCCCTTTTGGCATGCATACATCCTTAATGCTGGGGTCCTGTATCCCAGCAGACAGATCATCAGGGAAGGTTGGCAGAGCTCACTCCTCAGCCGATGGGAGCTTGTAGGACTATGTGACTCTCCACAAATGCCAGCAGCCCCTGAGCTCCTGGGAGCTCAGCAGCCTAGTGGGTGGGGGCTCAATGTATAGAAAAACATGTCCAGTATAAATAGAATGCGAACCACCTGTGTAATTTAAATGTTTCTAGTAGCCACAGAAAGCACAATAAAAAGAAATAGTAAAATTAATTTCAATTACTATATTTTAATTAAACAAATAAATCCAAAATATTAACATTTTAACATGCAATTACTGTATCAGTACCAGGACAGGACAAATTATCATCAAGTAGATTCCAACTCATGTCTGATACACTCATGTGTATCAGAGTAGAACTGTGCTCCAGAGGGTTTTCAATGGCTGATTTTTCAGAAGTAGATCACCGGCCTTTCTTCTGAGGTGCCTCTGGGTAGGCTTGAACTGCCATTTTTTGGGGTTTACAGTCAAGCACATTAACCACTTGAGTCACTTGGAATCTTTATAACCAACATAAACATTTTTAATGACATATTTTAAGTTCTTTTGTTCATAGTAAGTCAGAAACCCTGGTGGCATAGTTAAGAGCTATGTCTACTAACCAAGAAAAAGGTTGGCGGTTCGAATCTCCCGGGTGCTCCTTGGAACTTCTGTGGGACAGCTCTACTTTGCCCTATAAGGTCACTGTGAGTCAGAACTGACTCAGTGGAACTAGGTTCTAAGTATTTTTTAGAATAATTTATTGTTGTTGAGAATAGCACAGCAAAAAAAGAAAAATACTAATACAAATTTCTACAGGTACAATGCGGTGACATTGACTATATTCTTCAAGGTGTACAATCATTCTGAACCTCTATTTCTGACGTAGTCCTCCCCAATTAACAAAAACTCACTGTCCCTTAAGTTTCCCGTCTAACTGCTCTTCCTATCTAATTTCTAGTTGTTGTCATCAATTTGGTCCTGTATGGACAGATCTTAAAAGAGCATAATACTCACTGTAGACATTGTTTATTTGTTAAGCTAACATAGTTTGGTTTTAAGATGACTTTAGGAGATATTTATAGTTTAAGGTTTAGAGATTATCTCGGGACAATAGTTTCAGGGATTCATGCATTCTCTGTGGCTCCAGAAATTCTGGATTCCATGACAATATTAAATTCTGTTCAACATTTTCTTCCTTTTGATTAGGGTAGAATCTTTGATCTAAATGTGCAGTAATGGTAGCAAACCACCATTCGGTTCTTCTGGGCTCATGTCAAAGATGGCGGTTGTTGATGGAGGCAGTTAGCCACATATTCCATTTCTTCTTTCTATTCTTGACTCTCTTTCTTCCCCTGTTTCTCCAGGCTAATAGAGACCCATAGTTAGGACTTGGGTGGTTGCTTGTAATCTTTTAAGACCCCGGGCACTACACAATAAACTAAGAGGTAGAGCAGGCACATTAAACAAGTTATTAGCTCAATTAACTAGGATGTTCCATGAGAACATGACCCTAAACCTCCAAACCAAGTAACGAAATCCCATAAACTGTTTGGTTGTACACACATGTGCAGTCTCAGCAACTACTCTTTTTTGTCATTGTTGTAAATATGTCCATCACTCAACTTTTGCCAGTTCAACTTTTTACAGGTATACAACCTATTGACAGCAATTACCTAAATCATCTTTGCAATCATACCCTTAAACATTATGATTTCTCTATCACCGTAAACTTTACTTTTCCTTCCTCTTGACCCTGGTAACCACTTACAAACTTTAGTCTCCGTATGTTTGTGTGTTCTTGTCTTTTTATATAAGTGAGGTTGTAATGTCTGTCCTTTTTTGGTTGCTCATTTTACTAAGCATGTCTTCAGGCTTCATCCGTTTGTAGCACATGTGACAACTTCATTTCTCTTGGTGGCTGAGTAGTATCCCACTGTGCTTAGAGACCACATTTTGTCTATTTCATTCATCTGTTAATAAGCATTTAGCTTGTTTCCACCTTTTGGCTATTGTGAATAATGCTGCAGCAAACACTGGTGTACAGATATCTGTTTGAGTTTCCGCTTTTCAGTCTTTTGGATATGTACCTAGGAGTGGAATTGTCGTTGTTGTTGTTGTTAAGTGCTGTCGAGTCAGCCCCAGCTCATAGCACTCCTATGCACAACAGAATAAAACACTGCCCAGTCCTGCACTGCCCCTACAGTCCTTGTTATGCTTGAGCCCACACTGGTAGCCACCACGTCAATCCATCTAGCTTAAGGTCTTCCTTTTCTTCCGCTGACCCTCTGCTTTACTGGGCATGATGTCCTTCTCCAGGGACTGGTCCCTCCCAATAACATGTTCAAAGTATGTGAGACAAAGTCTTACCATCTTGCTTCTAAGGAATGAGCACTCTGGTTGTACTTCTTCCAAGACAGACTTGTTCATTCTTTTGGAGGTCCGTGGTATGTATGTTAAATATTCTTTACCAACACGATAATTCAAAGGTATCAATTCTTCCCTGGATTTCTCCATTCTCTTTCAGCCTTCACATGCATATCAGGTGACTGAAAACATTATGGCTGGGTCATACGGTAGTTCTATTTTTGGTTTTCTGACGATCCACTACACTGTTTTTACCAATAGCTATATCATTTTGCATTCCTGACAGCAATGCATCAGGGTTCCAATTTCCAACATCCTGAAACCTGGTGGCATGGTTAAGTGCTATGGCTGCTAACCAAAAAGCTGGCAGTTCAAATCCACCAGGCCCTCCTTGGAAACTTCAGTGGGGCAGTTCTCTGTGCATAGGGTCACTATGAGTCGGAATCAACTCAACAGCAATGGGTTTGGTTTTGTCAACATTTGTTAGTTCTGTTCTGCTTTGTTTTGTTTTTTAATCTTAGTTATCCTAGTGGTAATGAAACAGTGTCTTATTGTGGTTTTTATTTGCAGCTCCCTGATGCCTAATGGTGCTGGGCATCTTTTCATGTTTTTGGTGACCCTTTTAATGTCCCTTTTGGTAAAATGCCTACTCATGTCCTTTGCTCATTTATGATTGGTTGTATTTTTGTTCTTAAGTTGCCCAAACTTTATATATGTTTTAGTTATTAGATTCTTGCCAGATATATGGTTTCGAAAGATATTTTCCCAGTCAGTACTTGATTTTTTTTGGTATAGTCTTTTGATAGACAAAAGTTTTCTATTTATCTATTTTGTCTTTTGCTGTTTGTGCTTCTGTTATTATTTTAGATAATCCACTGTTAAAAGCTGGGCCTCACAGCATTGTCTCTGCATTTTCTTGTAAGAATTTTATGGTTTTAGTTTTCACATTTAGGTCCTTATTCCATTTTGAATTTGTTTTTGTGCCTGGTGTGAGGCATGAATCCCTTTTCATTTTTCTGCATGTGGAAATTCAATCTTCCTAATGCCATTCATTGAAGAGATTTTTCTTTCCTCATTAGATAAACTTAGCACCCTTGTCAGAAATAACTTGACCATAGATGTTTGAGTTTATTTTCAAAATACCAGTTCTATTACATTGATCTATGTATCTGTTGTTATACCAGTACCAGTTTCTTTTGTTTACTATAGCTGTATAATATGTTTTATAACAAGAAAACATGAGTCCTACTACTTTGTTTTTCTCTTTCAACATTCTTTTACCAATTTGGGACCTATTTGCTACTCCATAAAGTTAAGCATTGGAGTTTCTGTTTCTATAAAGAAGGCTGTTGACATTTTGATCAGAATTGTATTAAATCTATAGATAACTCTGGGTAGTATTGACATCTTAACACTATTAAGTCTTCCAATTGATAAGCACCATATGTTCCATTTATTTAAGTCTTATTTAACCTCTTTCAACAGTGTTTCAGAGTTTTCATTGTATAAATTCTTCACATCCCTGGTTAAATTTATTCTGAGATATTTTAGTCTCTAAGACACTATTATAAATAGAATCATTTCCCTCTTTCCCTTTTAGATTTCTCCTTGCTGTTGCGGGAACACCCGATTGACTTTGTATGAGGATCTTGTCCACAAAGTCTCTGAAATCTGGGGTACATCTTGAACTTACAGCCCATCTCTGCTTACACCAGCTACATCTCAAGTGTGGAGTGGCTACTATATTGGGCAGTACAGGGATAGACTATCGCTTTATTTCTAGGAGTTTCACCAAGCATCCTACTGAGCTCTGCTGGCTCAGAGCCCCCGCTCACAGTGGTTCAGTTGGGTTACACAGCTGTGTATTTGACTGTGATACGGTAGTGCTTTCCACCTAGGGTGGTTGTCTGTTTCTTATCCAGACTTCCAGACAGCCTGCGCTCACCAACCCTACTCTCTCTCCTACATCATACGGGTATTCCTCCAGCAGATCCACCTGTACAACACTTCCCTTTTGCCTTTCTCTGTTATGCAACCCAGTGACCAGCCTCTGGCAGCTTTGCATGTTACAAAAATGTGTTGACCTCTCTCACCTACTATTCCCTCCTTTCACATTCCTTATGATTATGGGTTGAGATTATTTCTATTTCTTTACTTTTATTTTAGAAAAGATTCAGGAGGTTGTCAAGATAAATGCCAGTTTGCCATGTTTAACCAGGAGTCAGGAAATGTTCTTGTGTTGTATCTTTAAAATTCTTGTGTAATTTTTATTGTCAACTTCATAATATATTTTTATTTAAATATGAGAGTGATAGTTTACATTACAAGTTAAATGGTCAGGCATTTTTCAAACCAATTTTGAATTAAACAGATGCTTCTCACCTGGCTTTGTGCCACCAAAAGAGAAGGAGTTTCTACCAAGTGGCTCCACAGGCTCCTGGAAATTGTCCAGGTGTTCCCGTCTCCTTCTTCCTTCTCTGCATTTGTCCACAGAGATCTGGCTTAGCCTTCCATGAGGCCTCTAATCCCGAGTGGTCTCTAGGATCAGTCTGATCCAGTCTCAGCTTTGTGGGTATCCCTGGTGCCCTTGAAGAATGTGGTTATCCATTTACATAGGATAGAAAAGAGATTTCTGTGACAACAACTTTGGTACCTGGTTTGGAGTGGGTGCATAACTGATTGTTTTTTTCCTCATATGTATGTTTTTCCCCCCTTCCCTTTTTTTTTTAATCTTCAGGTTCCCCAGCCATCTTTGTGACTTTGTGGGCTATAACCAGGCACTTTCTGGAAGATGTTGGGTAAGCTGTATGAAGGTTGTTTTGATGGCTATAGCTGTATGATCTAGTTCCTGTAACAGAATAGGCCCTTCTTTGGGGCTACCTAGGAAAAGCCTGTTTATCATGTTGGGGTCCACTAGAAAGTTCTCCAGTATTCCAGGCTGCAGAATGCCCAGTGTTTCCCAGTTGTGGGTGCACTGTGATGTGCTGAGTTCCTGGCACTGTACCAGACCTCCTCTCTCCTCACCTGCCACACCATGTCTGTGGTGAGGTGACATGCCAAAGACAGACACTCGAGGCAAAAGTTTCTTAGTGGCCAGTACTGTGGAAAGTGCTAGCCCAGCCTTCCTTTCCTCCTGGGACTTTCCTCCACACCCCTTCCTATCCCTGGGTGTTCAGTCGGGCAAGGCAGGGAGCCCAACAGCAGCATTTGCAACACTATCTGGTGTGACAGGGATGGGACAAACCAGAGACATTTCAGTTTTGTTCTCTCAAGGGGAAGATGAGGCATTCAGGGTGGGGGTGAGCCCAAGAAGGCCTACCTGGGAGTAGTCACGTGGACAGAACGCTGGCAAGGCACCAGGAAGGGAGACCTGTGAGAGTACAGGTAAGCCGCTCACCTGGATGAGCATGAGGTTGGATAAGACATACAAGTTAGAATTCAACTTACCGTATTCCTTTGTTAGAGAATAATCTTTCTAATTGGGTGATTTTACCTCTTTTTGACTTTCTGCTTCTCTAGACAAACTGGAAATTCTACCACCAGTTTTCATTTCCTCAGTTGGGGCACAGTTGGGTCTGCCTCAGACCAGGTCCACACTCTCTGGCTTGCCAAGTACCCCCCTAATGTCCTAGGTCCAGGAGGTCCTTCTTCATTCTAGGACGCATCACTCACTGGCACCTCCTGCAGGGCCTCTGTTGGCAGTTTAACTTACCTTCAAGTGAACTCCAACTATCAGCTAACTTTGGGACCCAGGGGTTTCCCCTGGATGCTCACTGAGCCCTGCTTGGGAGTGGGGCTGCACCCACAGCTCCTAGCCATGCTCGTGGGAAGCAGCAGAGAAGCAGGGTGTGATGGTGCTGAGCATACCCACAGGGCCACAAATGAGGGCCCTTCACATGAAGGGCCATCTCAGGAAGTACATCACCTAAGGGAATATGTCTTTCCCAGTCAGCTAGGTTCCCTACCCCTGACTGTGCTTGGCTCTCCCTCCCATAGGTGCTGGGACATCAACGCCAGTGAATCTATCTGGTGGGTCATCCGAGGGCCTGTGATCCTATCTATCCTGGTAAGTCCTGTTCTCCTTTGGGCTGGGCATCAGAGGGACAGACCAAGCAGAAACTTGCCCTATGGGTGCTGCGATGGATAAACTACACAGCCCTCAGAGGCTGGGAGTTGGGAGGGTTCTGGAAGCTCCATGCCCTTAAAGAATAGTTGGCAGGAAGGGGTGTTTGGTCATTGTGTGAGGGGCAGGTAGGAGGCATTACTTTGCAGAATGTAGATTTTCCTATGACCTGCAGTAGAATGTGGAGAGCAGAGTTTCCTGTCCCATGCTGATTCTGGCCTAAGATCTACTTTCACTGTTTCAGAACTTTGGGTCCTGATAATCTTTCCAGGCATTCTTGTGTTAAGTTAGAATCATAGGAAAGGGGAGTCAGGGAAGGCAAGTGCCATTGTGTTCTCAGGAAGAGATGTTGGAGCCATTGTCAAGGATGGGAGCTTAGTGCATCTCAACTCTGGCCGTCCTTTAGAATCACCTGGAAGTTTTCTAAAAATACTAATTCCTGGATATTTGACTCTCACTGCTCTGGGATAGGGCCTAGGCATTGGTCTTGTTTTTAAGTTCCTTAGGTGATCTTGCTCTACAGTGAGGGATGAGAGCCTTGTAGCTGAGCTTGTGGATATAGATTAAGGTAGATGTATTTAGGCTAGCCAGAGGCACAGAAACCAAGCTTTATTAGTTCATGCTGGAGGCTGGTGGGTAGAGAAAGGAGGAGTTGTTGCTTAAGGGCACTGAGTTTCTGCTAAGGGTGATACCAAAATTTTGAATGGATAGTGGCAATAGTTGCACAACATAAACCTGTTGCCATTGATTCCAACTCGTAGCAACCCTATAGGACAGAGCAGAACCACCCTACAGTCTCCAGGAAGCAGCTGATGATTCCAGCTGCACCACCAGGGCTTCACACAGTGAACAGAACCAACAGTAATTATCTGAGTAAAAATGGCTGAAATGGCAAATGTTTGGTTATGTATAGTCTACCATCATTAAAAAGAAAAGAAAAGAAAGAAAAGGGGGACAGGGGAAAGACAATTCGTGGATGAACTCAATCCCTTAGCTGGAACTAAGTTCCATCTGCCGATTCCAAGGAATGCTGGGCTGCAAAACTTGTTTTCTGAGCCCTCTTCAGGGCCCCCGGAGTGGGGTGCTGGTGCCATACCCAGGCACACTCAGGACCAGCCCCAGCTCAGCTCTGCCCTCCACACAGGACAAGACAGCAGGTAGACTGGCTCCCCAACTGGCTGGCAGTGTGACCTCAGGGGGTGGGTGTGGAGAAGGGGCCATTCCATGACTTTTTCTTTCCAAAATAGTAGAACACATTGTGAAAAATTGGAAAATATAAATATGGATCTTAAAAAAAGAGTAAAATCATCAACAGTTCCACCAACTAGATATACACATCATGAAAATGCGCACTTATCCTTCATCTCTTTGAGTGTTGATGCTCTTTTTCAAAATACCTAATACAGTTTTGTATCCTAGTTTTATTTTTTACTTAGCAATAGACATGAACTATCCCATGTCGTCTGAAATTATCTGACAACCTAATTTGTTAAGGCCACACAATATTCCCATAGACGAATAAGGGGCATGTCTTCTCCAGTGGACCCCATCTTTCTGCTGTGATTCTGACTGATGGCTCAGTGCAGGAGAGCCAAGCTGAGGACAAACCCATATATGGTGAAGCCCATTTGGAATTGTTCACGACAAATTAGTACACACAAGTAGCCCCGTGCTTATCTTGCTTATGGGTAACCTGCCTGTTACAGATGATAAATTTTAAAAGCAGCTTTGATTCTATAGGAAGGTGCTGTGGAGTTGTATCTTAGTCATCTAGTGATGCCTTAACAGAAATACTGCATGTGTATGGCTTTAAAACAACAAACTTTATTTTGTCACAGTCCAGTAGGCTAAAAGTCCAAAATCAGGGTGTCAGCTCCAGGGAAAGGCTGTCTCTGTTGGCTCTGGAGGAAGAGCCTTGTCGTCAATCTTTCCCTGGACTGGAAGTTTCTGAGGTGCAGGGACCTCACTTCTTTCAAAAGGACGTGTTTTAAGCTCCCAGCACTGCCTTCTTAGTGGTAGAAGGTCCCCAAATGTCCGCTTGCCTCCTTTCCTTTATATCTCAAGAGGTTGCCCCAAGGCAAAATACAATCCCACACATTGAGTCCTGCCCCACCAACTCAACCACCACCTATCCTCCCTAGCATCATAGAAACAGGGGTCCAACATAAGGGAACCATCACACAGTATCAGGAATCAGCTTAGCCAAACTGCCACACATATTTTTTAGGGAACACAATCCAATCCATAACAGGTTGTAAGATAGACAGATGCCAGACATACCTGGAAGCAGAATCTCTGATATGGTGAAAAAAATATGATCTGGTAAGTAAGGTTAAGTACTTACCTTGCATATTAGATAATCCACCCTTGTACAAATGGTTAAGCAGCTAGCTACTAATCAAATGGTTGGTGGTTTCAGTACAACCAGAAAGACCTCACCTGGCAATTTACTTCCAAAGCGTCGTGGCCGCTGAAGAACCTATGGAACACAGTTCTACTCTGACACACATGAAGTTGCCATGAGTCAGAAATGACTCCATGGCAACTGGTGGTGATAGATTCCTTTTTTTTTTTTTTGAGGAAGTTGTGATTGAACTGACATGTAAGTGGACACATACACTCACAGTTTGTCAGTTGCATGTATTTAGCCCCTCGAAAATACCTTAAATCTCATATACGGCACCATCATTCCTAAACACAGTAAAGACATCAGGTGAGAAGAGTCGGTGAAGGGGGGCTATCCAAGATTGCTCCCCTGGGGAAGGTGATAAGCAGCAAACCAACTTCATAAGCGGTGGTTCTCAAAGGGGGGTCCCCAGACCATCACCTGGCAACTTGTTAAAGAAGGCAAAATTTAAACCCCCAGCTTCTAACTGAAATGTTGTGGGTTCAAATCCAGCCAGCGGCTCCATGAAAGAAAGACCCGGCAATCAGTTCCCATCAAGCTTAGAGCCTAGAAGCCCCTATAGGCAGTTCCACTCTGTCTCATGGGGTCAACACAAGTTGTAATTGACTGGGTGGCACCTAACAACAGCATCCCAGACTGACTGAAGAGTGGCCTCAAGGGATGGGGCCCAGCTTTCCTCCACTGAAGTCTAAGAACTCCTGCTGTAGAGCCTAGCTGCTTGTATTAGTTGCTTAGAATTGCTGCAATGGAGTATCATAGACTCAGTGGCTAAAATTGTAGAACACCAGCTTTGGAGTCTGAAATCAAGGTATCAGCAGGGCCATGCTCCCTCTGAAGCCTGTAGGGGAGCACCCTCCTTGCTTTTTCCTAACTTTTGAGGCCGCTAACAATTGTCACTCTTTAGCTTGTGGACATCACCCCAGTCTCAGCCTCAGTCTTCATGTAGCTGTCTGCCCCATACGTCTATGTCCACATTTCCCTCTTCCTAAAGGACCTTAGTCACTGGATTGTTGTTGTTGTTAGCTGTCATGGAATCTACCCCAAATCCCCAAACCCCCAAATGCAGCCTGGTTTGTGCCATCCCCATAAACTACACATAGACCCTTGTAATCCATGGAGTTTTCACTGGCTGACTTTCAGAACTAGATTTCCAGGCCTTTTTTCCTACTTCATCTTAACATGGAAGTGGCCATGAAGTCTGCTCAGCATAATAGCAACCCATACACCCACCGCCTACAGGCAGGTGGCAGCTGCGCAAGAAAAGCGTTGGCTGGGACTTGGACCAAGGTCTCCTGCACAGGAGGTGAAAACCCTACCATGGAATCACCACTGCCTCACTCACTGGGTTAGGACTCCCCTTAATCCAGCATAAACTCATTTTAACTCGACTACATCACTGAAGACCCTGTTTCCAAATAGGTGAGATTTACAGACATCAGAGGTTGGGACCTAAGGTTAGGACCTAAATGTATTTTTTTGGTAGGACACAGTTCTACCCCCAACACTACTCAGAATGTAGTCCAGGTAACGGTGTTAGCATTACCTGGGAACTTGCTGGAAGTGCAGAAACTCAAGACCCACCTCAGATCCTCATTTTAACAAGATCCCCAGGAGCTCCCAACCTACATTCAAGTATGAGAAGCACCAAAAGGGTGCCTGATGTCTGCTGCTGAAAGGCAGCCACTACCTGTCTGCCAGAGAAAGCTTGTGTGTTCCTGTAATGCCAGGCAGGCTTCAGAGTAGCTTCCAGACTAAGACAGACCTGAAAGAAAGGTCTGGTGATCAGCTTCAAAAAATCAGAGAATGAAAACCTTGTGGTGGGGACGGAGTGACTCGAGGACATCTGACAACGGTGGCCTGGGCTGCTGTTGGGCAGACCCTCGAGTTTTGAAGTCTGGTCATAGAGGAGTTGCTGCTCCAGCTACAGCTTTTAGACTGCACATCATCAACTTGCAAACCCTGGAGGTGTATTGGTTACGTGCTGCATCTACTAACCAAAGGATCGGCAGTTCAAATCTACCAGGCACTCTTTGGAAACTCTATGGGGGAGTTCCACCTTGACCTATAGGGTTGGTATGAATCAGAATTGACTCAATGGCACGGGGTTTGGTTTTTTTTTAAATCATCAACTTGGAAACCCCAGTGGTGTAGTAGTTAATTAAACGTTATGGCTGCAAACCAAAAGAGTCTGCACTTTGAATCTGCCGGGCACTCCTTGGAAAGCAGGAGGCAGTTCTATTCTGTCCTATAGGGTTGCTGTGAGTTGGAATCAACTCAGTGACAGTGGGTTTGGATTTTTAGTTTTTTTAAATCTTAATCTATCATCAGTTTGGAAATCCTGGTGGTATAGTGGTTAGTGTTACACCTGCTAACTGAACGGTTGGTAGTTCGCATCTGCCACATGCTCCTTAGGGCAGATCCGTTTCATCCTGTAGTGTTACTATGAGTTGGAATTGAGTGGATGGCAGTGGATTTTTCATCAGCTTGTTTCAACAAGATCCTTAGGGGTCAAAGGAGGGGGCAGCAGTGATGTGATGTGAGCAGTGCTTTCCTTGTCCTCAGGTGCGGGGAACAGGGCCGGGAGAGCTGGCAGGGAAAGCAGGAACACCTTCTTCAGCCCCGACCTATGCCTTGTGTTTTATAGATTAATTTCATCCTTTTTATAAACATTCTAAGAATCCTGTTGAAAAAACTTAGAACCCAGGAAACAAGACGAAATGAAGTAGACCATTACAAGTAAGTATCAAGATCTGGACACACTCAGTCATTCAGCAAGCACTTACTGAGTACCTTCTGAGCTTATGCTAGACACCACTGGGAATGACAGGAAAGGGAAAGTTCTGGACCTAATCCGAGGGCATTTGCATTGTTAGTAGAGGGCAAAGGATACCAGCATGAAACCTTAGAAACCACCCTGGGGGTGAGGATTTCAGAAATCTCAGGCCAGAAGGGAAGCAGGAAGCTGAGATCTTGACTCTTGGAGAAGGGCCGGGGAGTCTAAGGGTGGACTTTGGGTGGGAGACCCTGTTGTTGTTGTTGTTGTTAGGTGTTAGGTGTTATCGAGTTGATTCCCACTCATAGTGACCAGATGTACAGCAGAAGGAAACACTGCCCGGTCCTCCACCATGCTCACAATGGTTATGCTTGAGCCCATTGTTGCATCCGTTATGTCAGTTCATCTTGTTGAGGGTCTTCCTCTTTTTCACTGACCCTCTATCTGCCAGGCACTCCTTGGAAACTCTATGGGGCAGTTCTACCCTGACCTCTAGGGTCGCTATGAGTTGGACCCAACTATCTGATGGCAGTGGGTGGTACCAACCATGACGCCCTTCTCCAAGGACTAGTCCCTCCTGACACACGTCAAGATGCATGATCCAAAAATGTTCTTAAACTTGTAAGATGGTAAAAAAAAGTGTTAAGGACAAATGATTGTCATCTACAGGTTTTCTCAGGATGTTCTGAATGTTGAGATGGAGTTGTTTGGAGGCCACAGTGGTGGTCAGATCACTCAGTGACAGATTCTTCAGGGTATCTCCCAGAGCAGAGGTCTCCAAAGTCAGTGGAAATTGAGATGTGGAAGAAAGCTGCCAGATAAAAACTAAGACACCTTTTGAAATTAAAATTTAACTGGGCATTCTATATTTTTATTTGCTAACTTTAACAACTCTAGTCTTGAAAGAACTTCTTACAGATATATACAATCTAACCAATAGGAAAGCTATCTTTGCTAATAATATATAAGACCCATAGTAGCAGTAACATATGCAAATAATTTACAAATAAATAAAGTTATCTAGGTGAGTACTCATTCAAATTGTTTTACAGGTTAGAGAGATAAGAGTACAAAGTTTGGGGATTGATCACCAGTTGATAAATGTATCTAGGTGATGGGTATGTGGGGACTGGAAATATTCCAAAATAAGTAGTGAAAAAAAAAAGGATCCTGCTGCAAAACCCCATGGAATTGGACTCAAGATGGGGTTCCACAGAGATGAAAGTGGTCCGGACTAGAGGCAGGGTCACCACAAAGCAAGAGATTTCAGTAGTTCTCTGTCCCCAGGCGGCTGGCCAAGTCCACCCTGCTGCTGATCCCCCTCTTCGGAATCCACTACATCATCTTTGCCTTCTCCCCAAAGGATGCCATGGAGATCCAGCTGTTCTTTGAACTGGCCCTTGGCTCCTTCCAGGTAAGCTTCGAAGACTCTACTTTGAAAAGAGATGGTCTCTCTTCCTGCACAAAGAAAAAGAGGCCACAGAGACAACAAGTTAGGCTTCTGGAAAAGTCCAGCATGTGGTTCAGCAAGGCAGACAGCTCATTTGTCAGAGAACCAAGGGAAGGAGTGGAAGGACCTCAGTGTACTGCAGGACCTAAAGTGGGACCCAAGTTCACTGCCAGTCAGATGGGGGTGGGAAATAAAACAAAGCAGAAGCCAAGGAGAGAGACTGACTCCAGGGAATACAGAAAGTAAAAGCATGGCATTGCATAGCTCTCAATAGCATGTCTTGCTGTTGCTGTTGGCTGTGGTCAAATCAACTTCACCTCACGACAACTTCATGTGCAACAGAATGAAATGCTGCCCCATCCTGCCATGTCACACCACTAGTTGAGTTCATTGTTGCAGCGACTGTGTACATCAAGTGCCTTCCAACCTAGGGACTCGTCTTCAGACAGTAGTCTGTTGTGATTCACAGAGTTTTCCTTGACTAATTTTCAGAAGTAGATTGCCAAGCCTTTCTTCCTTGTTGGTCTTAGTCTAGAAGCTCTGCTGAAATCTTTCTACCTTGGTGATCTTGATGGTATTTGGTGGTGTAGTGGTATAGTGGTTAAGTGCTATCTATGTCTGCTAACCAAAAGGTTGGCTGTTTGAATGCAACAGGTGCTCCTTAGAAACTATGGGACAGTTCTTCTCTAACTTATAGGGTTGCTATGAGTTGGAATTGACTTGAGGACAGTGGTGGGGTTTTTTTTGTTTGTTTGTTAGTTTTTTTAAATAGCTTCCTGCATCATAAAAACCACTGCCACTAAGTCTACTCCAACTCATAGTGACCTTGTAGGACAAAGCAGAACTGCCCCAGAGAGTTTTCACAGACTGTCTTTTGATGGATTTGAACTGCTGACCTTTAACTTGGCAGGCGAGCACTTATCTCCTGCACCACCTGGACTGCTCCAGCATCATAATCAAAGCCAAGCCCAGTGCCATAGGGTGAATTCTGACTCATAGTGACCCTATAGGACAGAGTAGAACTACCTCATAGAATTTCCAAGGAGCACCTGGCAGATCTGAAGATTTGAACCCCTTTTTGGTTAGCAGCCATAGTATTTAACCCCTACACCACCAGAGTTTCCAGCATCATAGCAACATGTAAATCCCCACAGTAAGAAAAATTGATAGATGAGTGGTGGTGAATAGCATGTAAAACCCACTGCTGTCAAGCTGATTCTGACCCATAGTGAGTGACCCTATAAATTAGAGTGGAACTGCCCCATAGAGTTTCCAAGGAGTGCCTGGCAAGTTTGAACTGCTGACCTTCTGGTTAGCAGACACTAGCGCTTAACTACTGTGCCACCTGGGTTTCCCAGTAGCATATATGTAGTCAAGATAATGTGAATACTGACTACTGACCCACACATGTACAGAGGGAAGATAATGGAGGATGACAGTGTGGGTGGTGGGGTGTTTCCAAGCATGCAGTAGCCTCATCTTCACATGGGAAGTCCTAGAAAATGCCCCAAACTAAGCAATTCAGAATTAGCAACTTCAGCATATTATTTAGAATCAGTGAACAGTTTCAAGTATTTGCCTCCCAGAAACAGGAAATGGGGTGGGAGTGTCAGGAGGCTGCTGGTGTTTGACACAAGAATCATTTGACTTTTTAAAATCAGGAGCACATACAATTTCTTTAAAAAATGAAAAGAAATAAAAAAACTTGAAAGTAAACTAAGTTAAGGAGGAAAAATCACCTATCAAGATGTTGTGAGGTTTAAAAAAAATAGTGAATGTACTAGGACAGAAGAGACCTTCTCTGGAACTAATCTGGAACTAATCCAAATTTAACAATGTTATTTGTTTACTTACTCATAGCTATTTCCTTTAAAAAGTAATGTGATACAGCTTTCAGAGGGGGAAAAAGATAACAAAAATGAGGACCGGAGAGGATCAGTGTAACAAGAAAATGAAGCCAGAGTTGGGTTCATCCACAGAAACAAGTTTGATAAAGTCCCATAAACGTGAGATAGGTGGATCGTAAGTTGGCTTTAGCATCTTTGAGCAGCTAAAGCAGAGACAGAACTGCAACAGGTTTCAAGATTTATAGTATCCATAATACAACATTTTATGCTATCCCTGGGTTCACGCACTCACCTGTCAAGCTAAATTAAGAGGTTAGAGTCTATTTGGAGTCACAGGGGGAGAAAGGCCTGGTGATCTACTTCGGAAAAATCAGCCGCTGAAAACCCAGAGAGTACAGTTTTACACATGTGGGGTTGCCATTAATTGGAGATGACCCCACAGCAGCTGGTAGTAGTAGAAGTAAATGATGTAATATCAAAACAAGTGGTTCCCAGGTGAACTCCAGTAAGTACAGAATTGATACCTTAGAGAAACGTCTCCATTGCGTTGTCTGAGAGAGTCAGTCAGTCTTGGACAACGCTGCCTCTGCAGGTGGAACGTGTCCGGGCCAGGCGGAGTCGGAATCCTCCCCCTGTCCGCCGCCGGATCCAGTCTGACTGGGAGCACGCCTGTAAGCGGAGTCGGTTTGGGGCCCAGACCCCGCCGCAGGCCCTGCCTGCTCAAGACCCGCGCATCCCGGCGCCGAGCGGCCGCGCCTGTGCCCCGCGCGCTCCCCCAGACACCCCCGGAGTAGTAGCCATCCTTCTCGTCTCCGCCTGGGGGCTCGCAGCGGCCCGAGCTGGAAGCCACCCAAGGAGGGAGCGGGCAAAACAAGCTGTTCCGCCCATTTAGCGAGCGGGGGCGTTGAAGTCCAGACTAAATGGCCTTCATGGTCACAGAAGCAGTAAATGACTGTGCTGGAGCACAGAGTTCGATTTGTCCTCGATGCGTGGACGGGGACTTTCTGTCCCCCAGAGTTGGGGCTTGTGGTTAGAGTTACAGACATCCGAGAGAAGGCCACTGCGTATCTGTCAAAAGAAAACCAAAAGCACTTTCTTAATATTCTCACATAGACATGTTTATAAAGAAAAAGGATCTTGAAAGGTTTTTCTTCTTCTTCTTTTTTTTAAGGAATCTTTTCTCTCCCCCACCCCCACTCCCTTTATTTTTTGGAAAAGCTTTACAAGCATTGGAGCCACTTCTGTGTGTGTGTGTGTGTATATACATACATACATATATATACATACACATATATATGTACACGCCCTGGGAAGCCATCTGGTCCAGAATTTTCTTTGTTGGGAAGTTTATGATTACTGATTCAGTCTCTTCTGTTGAGATCTTCTATTACTTCTAGAGTCAATGCAGAAAGTTTATGTGTTTCTAGGAAAGGCTGTTTCCTGTTCTCTAATTTGTTGGTATATACTTGTTCATAGTCTTATTTTATGATAGTTTTTATCTCTACAAGGTCAGTTGTATTGTCCCTACTTTTGAATTTTAGATATCTACATCTTTTTATTTTTGGCAGTTTAGCTTAAGACTTTGTCAGTTTTATTCATCTTGAACAAAAAATCATCTTTGTTTACATATATAGCCTGGTGGTGCAGTAGTTAAGCATTCGGCTGCTAACCAAAAGGTCGGCATTTACAGTCCACCAGCTGCTCCTTGGAAACCATTATCACTGTCATTTACTTTTTAAAACTAGAAAAGCTTTTTTCTGATTAATACTTGCTTATTTTAGAAAACAAGGAAATGTAAAAACAAAAACACAAAATTGCTTATAATCTCATAGCACAGAAACAGCCTCTGTTAAAATGTTGGTGTATTTACTTCTGTCTCTTTTCTACTCAGAGACACCTGTTTCCATAACTGGGATCATGCTGTGTGTGTTTTGTATGCTGCTTGTTCTGCTGAATTCTCCATCATACCCTTTGTGACTATTTCTCCATGTCCTTAAAATCCTTCAAGAGCTTCATTTTTGAAGACCATATAGTAACTATGGAATTTATCGAATTTGCTGGTCTGTGTGAGGTCTGCCTGCTATACTCTGCGGAAGAGCTAACTTTCCTTCACGTTGGTCCCTGTTCTTCTCTGCACACAGTGAAAATGTGTCCCTTGATCCCCAGGACATAGGAAAGGATTAGCAGGCTCACACAAGCAGACACAGCTCTAGTCCTGCCTGATCTTTCTGAGAGTCAGTCCCCTTACGTATAAAACAGATGTCCTCCAGCCTACTTCCTAGGGTTTAGGTAAGAATTAAATAAGCACCTGGCACCCCAAATCCTGCAGTTACTAAGTGGCCAAGTTGTGCTACAAATACAGGTTGGCTTTATTTCAAAGCCATCCTTTCACGCTATCTGTTTCACTACAACCTCCACCAGCTGCCACTGAGTCAACCCCAATTCATGGTGACCCCATGTGAGTCAGAGTAGAACTTCACTCCAAAGAGTTTTTAATGCCTAATTTTTCACCTGGCCTCCATGCAGGCTCAAGCCACCAACCTTTAAATTAAATCAAACCAAACCTAGTGCTGCTGAGTCAATTGCAATTCATACTGACCCTATAGGACAGAGAACTGCCACATAGAGTTTCCAAAGAGTATCTGGTAGATTTGAACTCCTGATCTTTTGGTGAGCAGTCATAGCACTAAACCACTATGCCACCAGGCTTTTCACCTTTCAGTTAGCAGCAGTGTTAACCCAAGGGCACTCCCAAAGCCAGGGAACATAAGGCATAGGAGTCAGAGGCAGCCTCTGACACACAAGATTCATCACCTGTCCATCAAACAAGAAGGTGAAGCCTGCCTCTGGGAAGCTTTTCAATTTAAATGAGTTGCCCATATTTAAACAGCTCCAGATTTCCACCACATCTTGGATAGCCAACTCCATAGGGACCATGGTCTTAGGAGGCCACCATTGGTTGACTTACACCTCCTGCTGGGCTGGAAAGACCCTTATCCCAGACAGGCTGCCTTACTCGGCCATGTGACTTCATGTTACTAACACCATGTATGTGTGAGGTCCTATGCTATAGACACTGGGGGCAGGAACCACAGAGAAAAGAGATCTGATCTTTGCCTACATGAAGTTCACAATCATCAGCATGAGACCAGAAGAACTAGATGGTCCCCGGCCACCATCAAAGACAGCCCTGACAGGGAACAAAATGTAGAGTCCCTAACATAGCGTAAGAAAAAGGGGTGTGCAGATCTAGAACTCTGTTAAAAGACCAGACTTGATGGTCTGACAACCTGGAGGGCCCTCTGAGAGCATGACCCTGGCCTTGCTGCTAGCCCGTAGCTGAAACAAGTACTGAAGCCAACTCTTCAGATAAAAATTGGACTGGACTAGGAGACATAGAGTGATGCAGATGGTGTGTGTACTTTATGGTTTAATATTGATATTAGGCTGTCCAAATGGTTTCTTTTGTAGAAGGGAAGGGAAAGGAGGGGGTGGGAGAAAGGGACAAGTGTTGGTTGAGTGGATACTGGAAGTAAAGAGTGGAAAGGAAGAGTGTGTTGTCACAGGGTGAGGCCAGCAGACAGAATTGCAGACACGCATGCTCAGGGTTTTATATGGCAAATTGACTTGGATTGTAAACTTTCACTTAATCACAATAAAAAAATTAAAAAAAGAAGCTCAAATCTATAAGCAGACACAGGCAAGGTATTGGTAGGAGGAGATGCAGAGGAGGTAACCCTACTTTGCCTGACGTGACAGCCATGGTGGGAGAGAGTTGGGAAAGCCCTGGGAACACTTTCTTCAGGAAGTACAACAGAGCTGGCGACGGAAGGACTTGGCCGAGGAGAAGCTGCTGAAGCCAGTCTGAACCCCTGCACTAACCCTCGCTGCATCTACTCCCTCCATAGGGCCTGGTGGTGGCTGTCCTCTATTGCTTCCTCAACGGGGAGGTGAGTGTCAGTGGGCTGCCTGGGGCCTGGAAGAGCCCCCCTCCACCAGATTCCATTCCAGAAGGAATCACCTGGCAAGTGTGGTGGGAAGGCAGACATGAAGAGTGCAGCCAGGTCTAGGTTGGGTTGAAGGGGGGGCTGGGCACCAGTCTCTGCCTTCTAGTAGTCTGAGCTCATTAACACAGAGAGCAGAATCACTGGAGGGCTTGTTAAAACAGACTGCTGGGCCCTGGATGGCACAGATGGTTAGTGCTTGACAGCTAACTAAAGGGTTGGCAGTTCTGAGTCACCCACTGGTCCTAAGGAAGACAGGCCTGTCATTTGTAAAGATCACAGCCAAGATCCCATGGAGCAGTTCTACTCTGTAACACATGGGGTATCAGTTGGAACCAACTTGATGAAAATGGGTTTGGTTTGGGTTTGTTTTACTGGACCCTAGCCCCAGTTGCAGATTCAGCAAAACTTTGGTAGGTCTGTGTTGGGGACAGAAAATAGGTTTTCACAAGCACTGTTGATGATTCTTGGACACACTGAGGAAATACAGGAGGGAAGCACAGGTATTCTAGTGAGGTAGTGGCTCTGCAGCCTGCTCCAGAGACAGGACCCGGGGTCCCCATGGAAGGTGAGGGACTCAGATGAAATAAATGGCTGCAAGTCAGTCCTCAGAAGACTCCAGATGAATGTGGGCTTGCTCCGTGGGGGCTGGACACCTCCTTGGAGGACTTGACTCTTACACAGAGCATCTGGGTCAGGAAATAAGGTTTCTGGCAAAGGGACATGAGGCAATCAACACAAGTTGAATATAGCAGTGCACATGAATAAGAAACCTTCCTATGACTGTTAACCTTCTACCTACTTTATCATGCTTGAATGGGAAAGACTAATAGCATGCCTGGCCTCCAAGGCTCCAGATACGCTGACTCAGCTGAGGATTTTGAAGGAAATTTCCCAAGAGCAATTTTCTGGCTCCCACATACCTTCTGTGCTGGGGTGATTTCATGGTAATCAATTGTGCCAGACAATCTCTGTTTGAGTTCTGAAGTTTGTACAGCAAACCACAGGTCCCTTCTTTGGGACACTATAAAAGGAGACCTCAAGTGGAAGTGCTGAGGGTGGCTGGCCCTCAGTAAAAAAAAAACACAGTCCAGCTGCCCTCAAGTGGAGTCGACCCTAGCTCAAGGAGCCCTGTATGAGAGCTATACTCCAAAGGGTTTCAGTGGCTGATTTTTCAAAGTATATCACCAGACCTTTCTTCCAAGGGGCCTCTGGGTAAGCCTGAACCCCTACCTTTCAGTTAGCAGCTGAGCATCCTAACCATTTGCACCACGCAGGAGCACCTAGCCCCCAGCACCTACAGAATATTGGTGTTAGAAATGGTCAACTGCATGGTCTGTAGGGGAACAGTAAAGCCGACTAGGCAAGAGACGCAGGGCCTGTGCAGATGCCCCTAGTGGGAGTGAGTAGGGCTCTAGGCACAGGTGGCCTTCCTTTCAAGGCTGATGGCTATCTCTGGGGACAGGTGCAGCTGGAGGTCCAGAAGAAGTGGCGGCAGTGGCACCTCCGTGAGCTTCCCATGCGTCCCACGGCCTTTAGCTTCTCTTTCAGCAATGGCACCAGTGGCACCAAGGCCAGCCCCGCAGAGCAGAGCCACGGCACCTGCAGGACCAACATCATCTGAGAGGCATGGACAGAGGGCAAGAGAGGAAGAATGGCCCAGGAGTTCCTGGAGGGGCAGAGACGTACAGACTGACTAGGCTGAGGTTTGATTATGCATCTGTCACTCTGCTTGCCCTGGGGCAGTGGCCCACTCCTGATCAAGTGAGCTTCCTGACCCTCAGCCTCTGGGTACAAGCTCAGAATCCCAGGAAACAGGAGAAACTGAGCCCCTTTGGCCTGGCCATCACTGAAGCTCACCTGTCGAGTAGTTGTCCCTCACAGCCTTTCAAGGCAATAACTACTAGATTAAGCTGAGTCACAGAGAGGCCAGGGAACCCCACGTCCACAGTCGCCTTTCA
Organism: Heterohyrax brucei; assembly: GCA_028571685.1. NCBI lineage: Eukaryota > Metazoa > Chordata > Mammalia > Hyracoidea > Procaviidae > Heterohyrax > Heterohyrax brucei. Next base: position 21,808,921 of record CM053146.1, read on the forward strand.
GTAACTCCAACGAGGCCCGAAGCACAGCCCTGTTCTTACTGCTCTTCTCTTACCTGTCCAGAAGCAGGTACAGCAGGAAATGGGAGATGTTTTTGCATATGAGAAACAAGTTCCCCAAAGTCCTGTGACTTACCACATAAGGAGATGGTTGTTGAGTCCAGGGCCTCTTTATTTCAAAACCCATGCTCCAAGGCTGTGTCTGGGCTTTCCCTGGTCCTGTTCCAAGCATGCACACAGGCACTGAAGGGGCAACGGCCTCTCCCTGCCTCTCACAGCTGCTGAGCAGCTGACCACTTCAGTCTCACCCTTTGTTCTCCCTGGCCTGATATCCCTTAAATGTCAGCACCATACTCCCTCCCCAACACATAGACCGTAAGGATTAAAGAGGACCAAATATATGTGGCTCAACTCTCTCATGAAACAAAACCTACTGGAGCTCCAAACCAGAGAATCTTCAAACCAGTTGCCATCATGTCGATTCCAACTCATGGGCACCCCATGTGTCAGAATAGAACTGTGCCCCATAGTTTTTAATGGCTGTGTTCTTTCACAAGTAGACTGTCAGGTCCTTCTTCCAAGGCATCTCTGGGTAGAAATGAACCACCAATGTTTCATTTAGTAGCTGAGTGCTTAACCATTTTTGTTCACTAATCCTCAAGGGGAAATCTTGGTGACATAGTTGTTACGTGGGATGGGCTGCTAACCTGAAGGTCAACAATTCAAATCTGCCAGGTGCTCCCTGGAAACTCTACAGCCAAAACAGACAAACAAACAAAAAACCCACTGCCATCCAGTCAGGTCCACTCATAGTGACCCTAGAGGCCAGAGTAGAACTGCCTCATAGAGTTTCCATGCAGTGTCTGGCTGATTTGAACTGCCAATCTTTTGGTTAGCAGATGTAGCACTTTTAACTCGCTATGCCATCAGGGTTTCCGAGAAACTCTATGTCGCACTTCTGTTGTTTATAGGGTCACTATCAGTCAGAATCAACTCAACAATAGTGAGCTATTTGTTGTTTGTTTTTTTAAGTACTCAGCAGAAGACAACCCACACCAATGCCCAGATAACTCCTGCCCCCAGTGTAAAGAGTATCTTGCTAGAGGGGACTCAAACACCACTGATGGCTTTGGGTGACCGTGGTCAAGTGCTGGGCCTTGTCTTCTCAGTTCTGATACCCCGTCACCTGCAGACGGGCATGGGAGGGCCGGGATAGGTCTCCCCTCCGCACCTGTGGATTGCCTCTGGTATGAAATGGCCAATTTCCCATTTTCCACGGCTAAGAAATCAAGCCTGCATGTGGCTTTGATGAACTCTGTAAAACTAATTAGGTCAGACACTTTTCCCAGGTGATTTGAATAGACCCCATGTATCTTGGAATAAAAGTTTTAAAACTCACTATGGAGGTAGGTGTAGAGACTCGGCCCAGCCCAAGAAGGGGACGTGCCTAGCCAAGGGAAGGCACACACCAGAAGACCTGGTCGAAACTGGAATTTGTGGGGGCCAGGGGGCAGAACAGAATGAAATGGGCAAGGACAAAACCCTGCCTGCTATCAGCAGAAAAGGGACTCCAAGGGGACATGTGATGTACATAAATGCAGATCTGCCAGCAAGGATGGAAATCTCCACTGGGTCCCAGCTCCACTTAGCGTTAGTCATCCCCAGAATGGTGATTAATCATTACCCGAGGTCTGGTCATTCCCCTTTGACCTCCCACCCCCCCAGGAGAGGCTGGCAGGTCCAGCAGGTCAAGAGCCATGCTCCTGAAAAACAGCCATTTTCTAGGACCAAAATGGAAGCCTGAGGCTGGAAGCCTTACACATAAACGGACACACACTCTCCTGAGGGAGTGCTGTGTATCAGAGTTCAGGCAGACTCTCCTCGGGGCTTACTCAACAACTCTTCCTGAGGGAGAAAGGAAAACCACCTTAAGGGAGGATTCCCACAGGCATTCCCCAGAGGAGCAGCTGCTAGAAGCCAGGGTTACCCAGGGATTATGGGGCCGCCCCAAGGGCAGAGGTCAAATCAAGTCAAATTCTGAGGGGGTCCTAAACCCTGCCTGTTTGGGATGCACAGAGACTTCTGGCCCTGCCATCACTGAAGCTGAGCATGGGAAATGTTCACAAAGGGCCTGTGGGCTGGTTGAGAAAAGTCCCTGGCACGAACTGGACCCTCAGTTGGAAGAGTAATCCCCTCTTAGTCGCCCCAGGAGGCCCCAGGAATCTGCCAAGCCCACCAGCTAGCACAGAGTCAATGAAACAGGTAGAGCAATACTTGGCTGTGCTGCTGCCCTCACTACCAGTTATCTTAGCTACCTCCAAACTTACGCCAGTCCAGGGAGAAAGGATTCAGGAAAAGAGATTTAAAATATGTTTTTTTGTTTTCTAAAACCAGTATCCTAATAACGGCAGCCTGCACAGCTGGTGGCATTGAGGCACCTCCTGGCCTCCAGCCCTGCAGACCAGCTACAAAGGCCTGGGTCCACTTCTGGCCAACCATTCAAAGCTTAGGGTCTCAGAGGCAGCAGCTTCAAGGTCACTGTCCCACCCCTACCCCCACCAAAGGTCAAATTTTGGAAAAGTCTCATCTTGACCACACTTTCCTTTGGATCCGTATGTCCCCAGAAGGGCCTCTAAAATTTCCTTGGGTGGTCCCAGGGATGTGTGATGCTGTTGGTGTGCATCCCACTGAGGGCGTTCAGGAAGAAGAGGAAGGAAGCGGTGAACTCGCACCAGAACATCAAGGTGAAGCCAAGGAGGGTGGCCTCCTTCCTGAGGAGGATCACGAAGCTCAGCAGCCCCCCGGAGGACAGGATGAAGGAGATGAGCAGGAGCACAGAGCCCAGCGCCCATTTGCGCCGTGAGTGGAGGTCCTCGCACACCTGGGACACCATAAGGAATTCCAAGCCGAAGATGGCCACCACCACAGCCAGGGCACCCACACTGCGGGCCAGGCCCATGCCCAGGGCCAGCCCGGGCACATGGGCGTGGCTCAGGTCTCGAAAGCAGTGTGGCTCACTCTGGTTGGCAGAGGTGCAGAAATGCCACAATCCAAAGAGACGGTCCTCGGCCAGGAGCCAGTGGCCGTCACAGATGGAGATGGAGGAGAGGACCACGGCCATGGCAGTGCACACGATGATCAAGGTCCGGACAAAGGACTCAAAAAAGGATCTGCGGGGCCTCCTGGGGGCCAGCAGCCGCTGGGCCTGCAAGATACACCAGAGGCAGCCATGTGAGAGGAAGGCCACACACACATCCCTCCAGCCTTTTCAGGGGACTCCCCTGAAACCCTAGGGGAGTCACTTTCTCCTCAACATGTCTTCTAACTTCCCATAGCCATAGTTTTTCTCTGGTCTCCCATGACGCCTGGAGTGCCCACCTTTATTTATACCCTCATCTGCCTCATCTTTCAAGACATGGCTCAGACCCAGCTTCTTTGAAGAATCCTCCTCCCATTCTGCCTGTCCTCTGTCCTCCATTCCCGACCTATAAGCATTTACTGTCCAGTTATTCATCGGGCAATAAAAGCTCCCTGACCTTTGTTTCTTTAACAACCTTTATAATGGGTGGTGGTGTTAGGTGCCCTCAAGTCTCCCCGGGTTCATGGAGATCCACGTGTAACAGTTCTAATCACCGCCTGGTCCTGCACCATCACCACCATGAGATGTGGATCAGACCACTGTGATCCACACGGACTTCACTGGCTAAGTTTTGGAAGCAGATTGCCAGGAATTTCTTCCTAAACTGTCTTAGTCTGAAAGTTCCACTAAAACTTGTTCAGCTTCCATAGCAACACACAGGCCTCCACTGACAGATGTGTGGTGGCTGCACTTGGGCAACATGGGCCAGGAAGTGAGCCTGAGTCTTCCCCACGGAGGACGAGAATCCTACCACTGAACCACCACTGCCCAATTCTAATGGTTAAAAAAACCAAACTCGAATGAGCCAGCAAATCCCAGTCAATTCTGAACTGAAAAGCCTGTCTGGGCTGGCTTGTGTGACCTTGCATATTTCTTTTTCTGAAAGAGAATTCTTGCCTGGCAGGACGTGGAGGGTAGCATGAAGCACTGGGAAAACAGCATATCCAGACAGTACAACCATGGGTCGGATCCGACGGCACTTGGCTGGCATACGATGTTAATTTCCCCTTCCTTCTTTCTAGCACTTTCCTACTGCACTTGCAGTCTTATCCTAAATCCTACTCACCTGGTTCTGCACCTCCTAAAGTTGGTCCAGGACTCCCTGTTATTTGTTTTCCTCAGTACTGAGGAAATGCAGTTTGTACCTTGCCCTTCAGTCTGGCTCGGCCTGGACTCCACCCAGAGTGTGCCAACCAAACTGTCTGTCCCAGCAGCCTTGAGGTACAGAGCAGCCACTGCGGCATTCCTTCAATCCCTGGTTCCCAAATCACAAGAGTACGCCACCTACCACCACACCTGTCTCCTGGCACGATGAACTGGGTATCCATCCAGTGAGCTGTCTCCTATCTCACAGTGCTAGGGCAATCCCAGCCCCGAAATCGAAGACATAAACACTTCAAAGAGTAAAACTCTTTACTAGGAATTATAAGCCCTGCATGACCTGGCCATCTCGCCTCCATCTCCACCTTCCCAGTGCCACTCCCCTCCCCCGACCCTACTCAGGCAAGCAGCCCTCTTTCCACGCCAAGAACAAGCCTAGTGCTTTCCTTGCTCAGACCTCTAGCCCCTCTGCCTACTCCGACCTCCAGCCTCTCCGCCTGCTCAGACCCACAGACAGCCTCTGCCCAGAAGGCTTTTCTCCAGCTCACTTAGCTCTCTCCTTTTTTCCACTCTTCATGTCTCAAGATGGTCCTTCCTATCTACTTAACCCAGAGCATGCTCTCTCCTGTCACTCTTTTACCAGTTGACTTCTTGTGAACCTACGTAAGTCAGAATAGAACTGCTCCAGAGGATTTTCTGAGGCAGGTCTTTCAGAAGCAGACTGCCAGGCCTTTGTTCCAAAGCGCTTCTGAATGGACTTGAACTTCCAACTTTTCAGTTAGCAGCCAAACATGCTACATAAGTTTTTCTACACCCTAAGACTCCTCAAATAGAAAAGATCTCCTGCTAAATGCTCGAGACATGGGGGAATTTAGGCTGAGTCTATACTGAATTTCATCAAAGCAGTGGTTATGAGCTTGACTGCTTGCCAAAAAAGTCAGCAGTTCAAATCCTTGGAAACCCTATCGGGCAGTTGTACTCTGTCTTATAGTGTCTCTATCAGTCAGAATTGATTCAGCAGCAGCGGGTTTGGGTTTACTGCTAAGAAACTAAAAGCAAATTTTGAAAACCTCTATGTTTACAGCCTACAGACCATTAAAGGTGGCTATCCTTGTTTGCTTTCTTAAGCTCTTTGGTCCTTGTCTCATCCATAAAATGGGGTTGGTGACCTCTGCATAAAAGCGGTAGCCATGATGGCACCTGGCTAGGTTACAACATCCTAGACATGCATGTGGTCCTGAGGTAGGAGATCCCCAGATACAGAGAACAAAAGTCACAGAGCCACATCACCCAGGAACCTACTGATCCTAGAAATCAGGCTGTCTGACAACAGGCATGTGCTGTCCTTTCCTTAGCCCTGCCCATGCTGGGGACAGACTGGACTTTAACCTCCAGTCCCTCAGACATAATGCTGTGATCAGGAAGACAAGAGAGCGAGCTCAATGTCCTTTCATCTTCCCCTTCACCCCACCCTAACCTAGGGCTTCATTTAAACTCTGAGTCTACCAATAATACCCCAAGGATTAAATGAGATCATGTATGTAGAGCTGCTCGGCACAAAATCAGACCCAATTTGTGAGAGCTATTAATATTACTAGTAACAATAATAACACATACTGGAATCTTCCCTCCACACACCCATATACTACATGCCATGATACCATTTTCACTTCCATTGAAATCCTACACCTGCGCCCGTCTCAAACAAAATCACCTCCAAGTAGACACATGGGCTTCTCCCTGCTCATTCCCCACAAACCCAACCTCCAACCTGTCTCCTGTATCTGTCTGCCTCATCACCCACTGTGCCTAGGCCCAGGGCAGGCCCTACTCCTCCTCATTAGCCTGAAATCGGGTCTGAAATTACTTCAATAGTCTCTTAACGAGTTAACCTGCCTCTGTTCCCTGCTGGCAGGGTCCTACCTTGAAGGTCAGGAGCCACGCTGCCTGCTTTTTAGCTTCCTGGAACTCTTGCAAGTTATTCTCATTCATTCTCAACCTCTCTTTCTCTCTCGCCCTCATTTGCTCACTTTATTTGAAGACAACATTACACATGAAGAGCTTAGAACAGTCCCTGGCCTCACATTAATGCTCGTTAAAGGTTAGCCACTATTATCATGCAATCAGTCTCCAGGTTGGCAACTGCCCCATCCCTGACCCAAGGCATCCTCCTCCTCCACTGGCAACTCTGTTCCTCTACCCAGGACCAAATCGTCCTACCTGCTGAAGTTAATACACTTGTAGTTTTGTACCTCTTAATTTAGCATTCCCTTCCTGATATCTTCTATAAATCCTTGTTTACAAGTCTCTCTCACAGGCGGGACCCTAAACGGTTTGTCAGGAGAGACTACACCTGGCCCTGTCTTCCATTCCCTGCTTGTCCCCTTCCTCCCAAGGCTTGTCACTGAGGCTGCCCGTTCATAATTTAAGACTAAGCACCAGAACAAACACGCCCAACTCACTGCACCCAGATCCCAAAAAGGCGTTCCTGAAGTGGCCGGAGGAGACCTGGTGGCCCAGCACTAACCAAAGGTTAGCGGTTCAAATCCGACATAAGCCTCTTGGAAACGCTATGGAGCAGTTTTACTCTATCCTATTGGGTCACTACGACTCGGAATTCACTTGACAGCAGTGGGGTTGGCTTTTTTGGTGGAAAATGTCTATGAGACTTTTTTTTTTTTTTTTTTAGTCGACTGAGCAAGGACTTTGGAGCCTAAGTCCCAGATGTGAATCTCAATTCAGCCACCTACCTGGGAGCCTTAGGCACTCCCTTCACCTCTGGCCTGTTATCTCATCTATTAAATCGGCCTGAGCCTGCTGTCCTGGGGATCAGAAGACTTCTATAATTATAAGGGTACTCCTTTCTGACCCGGAGAAGGCGAGCTGGTGGAATGCCTGCACGTAAATGAATCTCGCCTGCAGGGCAGCCAGCGGTCCAGTCACCAAGTGAGATCCCTTTGGAGAGCAACGGGCCAGAGGGGAGGAGATAGGAATGTGTAGGTTCTTTGCCAACACAAATATCTTGCACCACTCTAAGGGGAAACCAAATTTTCGGGGATGTGAGCCCCTTCCTGAGCCAGAGACTGGCAGCTTGCAGGTTCCAGTCTTTTCTTAGAGGTGTCCACACACCTCCCAACACACTAACAGCGAACTGTTGGAGGGGAGATGGTCTTCCCATCGCCCCACGAAGTTCTAGCTTTCCCATAAAGACATCCTGTTACATAAGACGAGCCTCTCTTTGCAACTGGATCCTGTTCGTCTTCCACCACGGACACTGCTGGTTTCTGGAAGCGACCCTACCTGCGTACCCAAACAACAGGTCATTGGGATGTTCAGAACCGCAGAAACCGAAAGAAAAGTGGAAAAATCTTTCCTAGGAAAGTTTGGGAGCCTCGGTGTTTGCCAGGCAGCGAGCAGGGCGCAGAGCCCAGAAGAGACAGCGCCTCCGCAGCAACGTACAAGGGCAGGCACCCCCAACGTTGCTTCCCGCGCAACCTCCCCCGGACTCCGCGGGACTCGGCAGGTTTGCACCTGGGCAAGCGCAGCTTCCCGGTACGCTTTCCCGCCTGGCCCGAGGCTGAGACTCGCTCTTCGCCCGAACTCCAGTCTCCCCCTCCCGTCCCCCACAGAGGGGCAGAAGCCCGGCCTGCACGTCCCTCCGCGCTACCTGCACGGCGATGGCCGTCATGCTGCGCCGCGCGTCTCGCCTCGCTGCGCCGGTCGCCGGCTGCGGCCGCCTGCGCCCGGGCCCAGGACTTCTCCTGGGGCGGAGCTGGCGACTCGAGGGCGGGCGGAGAGGGAGGGAACCTCCAGGGTAGGGTAATTAACCCTGGGGCAGGCGGGGCTGGCCCCGCAGCCCTGGCGACTCGATTTACGCTGAGTCAGCGGGGGCAGCCAGAGGAGCCCCCGAGGAGGGCGGCTTGAGGTGGGGATTGGGGGAGAGGTCCGACGGGGTAGGCAAGGCGCGCGGGTGCGAGGACATGGCACAGAACGATGGGGCTCTCCGAACCGCAGGGCTGATGATCTGGCCCTCGCGGAAGGGCTGCTGGAGTGACTTTGGAACCCGCAGTCACTCCCTCACCTGCAGACCTCGGAGGACGGACGTTTCCTTAGCCGGCACAAATTCCTCGAGGACCGGGGCGGTGGCAGTGGGAGGCCCCACTCCCAGCCAACCCTGAACTTGCTGGGTCCAGCGTCTGGGGAAGTCCGTGGGGTCCCAAGACAGGAAGAATGTGCTAGCATTCTGGTGACTTCCCCACCCGCTGTGTAACCTTGGGCTGTTTATTGAACATACCCGAAACTCAGTTCAGGTGCTCCTTGGGAACTCTATAGAGCAGTTCTACTCTGACCTATAGGGTCACTATGAGTCAGAATTGACTCTACGGTGGTTGTTGAAACTCAGTTAAAAAAATAATATTATACAAAAGTTGGGACCTTGTGAGAGCCTACCTCGGTAAGTGTGAAAGGAGTGGAACCTCCAGGGACAATCTTGCTTAGGTTATTAAAAACCTGTTCTTCTCTTGGGACACCCACTCAGAGACATCAAAGGGAAAATATGCCAAAAACAAAGGTAATGGTTCCTGGACTCAACTTGTGGGGCCTGTGTTTGTTCACACTAATCAGAATCTCCAGGAGGCACCTCACTAATGGGAGAAGGAGAGGTCTGAGGCCTGCAGACTCCAACTAGGATCCCTTTACTCAGTTGTAGAAAACTGTCTTGGGGTAGAGAGTTCTTGCTTAAGGTAGGGAAAGACCGTTTTCTGCTTAGCTCTTGTTGTTAACTGCCCACAAGTCCCTTGGCATTCATGCCAACCCTGTGTGTGCAGAGTAGAACTGTTCCACAGAGTTTTCAGGTCTGGGCTCTTTCAGAAACAGATTGCCAGCCCTGTCTTCCACGGTACCTCTGGGTAGACTCCAACCTCCAGCCTTTTGGCTTGTAATCAAGCACTTAACCTTTTTGTACCAACCAGGAACCCTCTCCTTTGCAATGAGGAGTAAATTATTTGGCTCATTCAGGAAGGCAAGAAGTTGCTGGTGACTTTACCCAAGGGCATTCAAGGCAACTGCTCTTAGCCTCGTCTCCCTGAAGAGCCCTAGGAGAAATGGGGATAGTGCTGATTGTGCATCTCGGAGATGGTTAGTCACTTAATTCCATCACTGACTGAGTCTATAAAATCATCTAATTCAGTCTTGGGGTTGACACCTGGAGACATGGAAAACAGCCACCTCTAGGACAGAGGGGCTTGTTTTGTCCCCCACATTCAGAATCTACTGGACAGCCGGGCTTGTTCATGGCTGGTGGTCCCACTCTGAGGGAATTCTTGCCACCATTCTGTATCAGAATAACATGGTTGTTGTTGTTTGCTGCCATACAACAGAATGAAATGTTGCCTGGCCCTGTCCCATCTACACAATCTCTGACCATTGTTCTGACTACTAGGTATTCTGAGTGCTTTCCGATCTAATCACCTGGAGAGCTTGTTAAAACACAGATTTGTGGATGCTGTGACTAGAAGTTTCAGACTGGGTAAGTCTGGGGCAGGGCCCAAGAATATGTATTTCTAACAAGGTGATGGCCCAGCTGGGTCAGCCCCTCTCTATTCTGAGAACTTCCCACCCCCTTGACCGCAACCCAAGGCCACACTGCCCAGGCCATCCATGAGGAGGGGGTCCCTGGGAAAGAAGCACATGGCTTTGTTGGGAGTTCCTTCACAAAGCTCTAGAATGCTCTGTGGGAGGCCCTTCTGGACTCCTGTGGTAACATTCATCTGACCAGGAAGGCAGTTCCTGGAATTAAAATCAGAAGAAATTCTGTCATCTGCACCGACAGTGTGCCTTCTAAGAGACTGTGTGTGTGCTTAGGCATGTTTGGGGGTATGCTGCTGCATACGCTTTGTCGGTAAGAATAAGAAGACTTGAATCAGTAGACTTCAAGCAACTTGTCAGCAAGAAGGTTGAAGAAGCAGAAATGACTTATAAATAATAAAGAGGAAGTGACTGTCCAGTTCTGATCATCTTATGGTCATAATAAGGCCTGAGACATGGCCTGGGAGTCTGGGTGGAGTTTGTAAGTGAGCTGGTCACATGAGTTGACCTCCCGCATTCCAGAATCCTGGAGTTTCCAAGCTTGGGCAGAGGGCAAGTAGCAGCACCCACGGCCTCCCTTAGCGTGCCCCTGCCCCTGGTGAGGAGAGAGAGAGGCAAATAACTCAGATGGGTGTCTGGAGAGGCAGGGAGTTTCCAGTGTCATGGGGGCATGGCAGGGCGGAGATGGGGGGATATAGGATGGCGGGGTGGGGGGGATGCCAGAATTCAAACCAGAAACAATAGAAGGGAGTGGTAGGCTCTGGGACAGTCCTAAGGAAGGGCTCACAGGGAAAGAAGGATCTGGCTCCCAAGTCTCTCTCTTCCCCTGTAGCTCTCATCACTCCAGCCTCTCCTTCCCTCTCCTTGCAGTTGCCCATCCTCAACCCAAACTGCTGTGTACCGTGAAGTTGACTCCAACTCGTACAGACCCTATAGGGCAGAGTAGAACTGCTCCATAGACTTTTCTAGGCTGGAGTCTTTACGGAAACAGATCTTCAGATCTTTTCTACCATGGAGCTGCTGGTAGGTTCAAACTGCAGACCTTTTGCTTAGCAATGGAGCACTTAACCATCGCCCCACCAGGCTTCCTTCAACCCCTTTGGCCCCATCATCTCCAGCCTGAATGCCTGTGTAACAGCCTGGCTTCTCTGCTGCCTCTTTCACCTCCTTCTGTCCCTTCCTGCAGCGTCCCATCCCCACCCTTTGCCAAGGGCCATGAGGCAGGCATGATCGTCCCCTGCCTACACCTTGCCCCCATTTCCTGTCATGCTTCTCCTCACCCCTCGGCTCAAGCTACACTTACCCACTCTCCGGCTCTGGAGAGAAGGCAGTCAGGTGGCAGGGACTTTGCATTCTCATCTCTGTGTGGCAGGCCTTCCGCGAGTGTTTGCAGGGCAGGGCTGACACCTCTTCAGGTGCTTCCCTTAACAATCCTGGACACAGTAGTGCATGCACACGTGCGTGTGTGTATCTGAGCGTGTACGTGTATGTGTGTGCATATGAACAGATACACACTCACGGGCCACTCTGCATTATCTTGACATTTTCTTCATCACTGGTTGAACTTTGCTTTTCTATTTCCTTGTTTCTGTGTCACCCTTTCTAAAATACTGCAATTTGTATCATAACTGGGGCTTTGTGCCTTTCACTGCTGTGTACTTAGGCCCTAGAGTAGTATCTGGTCAATAAGTTAGCAAACTAACTGACCAGGCTTCAAATGCATTCTGGACATCACTTCTCCGAGCCTCAGTTTTCTCATCTGTCAAATGGGATACATTTGTGTAAGTGTCCAGCCTCGCCTGGCATGTGTAGGAGCTCAGTGCCTTCTGATGATCTTGATCTCCGTGATCCCAGGGGCTCTAGGCCCATAGGCCCCCAACCCAGAAGGTCTTAGTCAGTGGGATGGCTCCAGCTCTGTGCTTGGAGAGTGTTAGTCTGGACAAGGAGATCCCTGTCCTGGAATTTTCTCCTTTAGGGAGTAGGGAGGTGAATGCCTCACCACATGGGAGGGGCGCCAGGTCTAACAGGCAAGGCAGGCAGATGTACTCCTGAGAGCAGACACAGTCACAGGGAGTCTGGTATGCAAGTCCACTGGGCAGTTTTGTAGCTGCTTCATGCTAGGATAACTGACTGTCCTTGCCACTTGCTGCCTTGTACTTCTGCCCTCTCCAATTCTTGCCTTGCTTGTGGTCTTGGAGAACAAGTGGCACACTGGCTGCTCAGTTGCCTCTGTCTCCCTTACTTTCCCAGCTGCCCTGCCTCCACCAAGCTAGATCCTTTCCCATACCCCTCCTCACATTTCTCTGACTCTAGGCATTTCATTACCTTGACATCAGGCCTCCTCCTGCCCTTTGCCTCCTCTGCTTGGAGCTCCAGCCCAGCATTCCAACTCCATGCAGGTGCCTGATTGCAACACAGACCTTGTGTAGTGCATTCTGGTGGGCCTTCCCCCACCAGGCCCTGTGGCTCTCCACCTTAGTGCTTCCCTCCTCAGTGCAACATGGTCATTGGTCACTGGTGTAATGTTTACCCTGTGTGTACGGAAGGGGCCTGCTCCAAGAAGTCCAGTCTGTCAGCATCCAGCTTCTTGCCAGCCTCATTACAGTAGGCGGGGAGGGCAGGTAGCTGGCTGTGCCTAGCTGTGAATGGATGAAACCAGTGTGGAGAATATCTTGGTGGTTCCTCAGAAAGCTGACCATAGAACTACCATGTGAACCAGCACGCCCAATCCAGGGCATACATGCAAAACAAAAAGTAGAAACACAAACATAAATGTGTACACCAGTGTTTATTGCAGCAGTTTTCACAGTAGTTGACAAATGGAGACTGCTGAAATGCCCATCAGCAAATGAATGGATAAATACAGTGTGATCTGTACGCAGTGGAATATTACTTATTCAGTAAGAGAAATGAAGTCCTGATGCGTACCACAACATGGAAGAGCCTGAGAGAAATTAGTTGCAAAAGCCAAGAACTATGTGATCTCATATGAGACAGGTAAATGTATAGAGACCAAACATTATTAGTGATTACCGGCGATGGGGTGGGGGAGATTAAGGAGACAATGAGTTTATGTTAATGTGATAGAGTGCTTTGGAAAAGGGTAGCAAGAGCAATAGGCCAATTTAGAGACCATAGTTAGTGTCACTGAATTGTACATGTAGAAATTATTGAGATGGTATGTTTTGTTATATGAGGACTGCCAAGTGAGTGTGTGAACTCATGTCAAAAAAGTGCTATGTACCTCATTGCTGAATATCACTATGGTCACCTTTGAAGCACTCCCGTTGGGAAGCTATGCACTGATGCCAGTGCCTAGTCCACTCTTCAAAGCAATTTTGGAACTCTTTTACTGGAATGGCAATCAGAGCTGTCGTCGTATTACCCTTAATGTCTTGAATGTTGTCAAAATGTCTTCCTTTCAATATTTCCTCATCTTTGGGTAAAAAAAACTCCTTGGAGGCAAGACCAGAGTGAGTAGATAGGATGTTCCAATACAGTTGTTTGTTTACTCGCTGAAAACTCCCTTACAGACAACTACACAACTAAGTTTGAGAACGTGCCATGGTGTGCAATGACCATTCCAGAAAGAGTTTCAAAATTGCTTTGAAGGGTGAACTAGGTGCCGACATCAGTGCATAGCTTCTCAAGGGGAGTATTTTGAAGGTGATCATAGTGATATTCAGCAATGAGGTATGTAGCACTTAGAACAACTAAGTTCACAGACTTAATTGTTGGACCTCATATACATTTTCACAACAATTAAAAAAAAAGTCAAAGAAAAATATCCTCCACCCTGTTTATTGTTTACTGAAGATGCAATAAGGAGATGATATCAGAGAGGTAGGGTGATGGGAGAGTGACATGGATGGGGTCTCTGTAGGTAGCCTTTCTCTGGGATCTCCACTGTCTTTGTTGTCTACTGCCTCTATAACAGAAATACGACAAGTGGGTGACTTTAACAAACTGAAATTTAGTTTCTCACAGTTCAGGAAGCTAGAAGTCTGAATTCAGGGTGCTGGCTGTAGGGGAAGATTTTATCTCTCCATAGGCTCTGGAGGAAGGTCCTTGTCTCTTCTCGGGGATCTTCATGGGACATCATACCTATCTTCCTCCATCTCTGCTTTCTTAGTCTTATCCTTTTATATCTTGTAAGTGATTGGCTCAAAACATACCCTACACTAATCCCGCCCATTAACATAACAAAGAGCCCATTCCCAAATGAGACTAACCATAGGCGTAGAGATCTGGATTTACAACACAATTTGGGGGGACATAATTCAATTTATAATACCTACTTCCCAAGGTAAAGTCCTCTGTTGAGCTGGGAGCCAAGCAGAATCCCAGAATCCCTCAAATTTGCAGGCCAACCTTGTATTGTGGGTCAAACTTGTTTCTTCTTCCTTGTAGACTTGGAAACAGAATTTGTAGGCAATGTTGAGACATCCAGCCCCTAGGGGATGGACAGTCCTCAGCTAACCAAGCCCACTCAGGATGGCTCTATGGACCAGGCTGTCAGTCCATCCCTTCCCCAAATGGGTTGATCCCCTTCACTGATCAGGGCATCTCTACTGGAACGAAAGTGTCCACGATTAAAAATTGTTGTTGTTAGTTGCCATTTCAGCTCCAACTCATGGTGATCTTATATATACCAGAAAGAAATATTGCCTGGCCTTGTGCCATCAAATTGTTGTTGTTGTGTGCATGGAGTCAATTCTGACTTACAGTGACCCAATAGAACAGAGCAGAGCTGCCCTGTAGGGTTTCCCAGACTGTAATCTTTACAGGAACAGATGGCCAAGTCTTTTATGCCTCTGAGCCCCATAGAGTGTTTGAACTGACTTTTCGGTTAACAGCTGAGCACTTAATCACTACTCCACCAGGGCTTCTTGACCTCAAATCAAAACAAACCCAAGCAATCCTGTTGCCATAAAGTTGGTTCTGACTCATAATGACCCTATAGGACACAGTAAGACCACCCCATGGAGTTTTCTAAGGAGCAGCTGGTGGATTAGAACTGCTGACCTTTTGGTTAGCATATGAGCTCTTAACCACTGCACCATTAGGGCACCTGCCACCAAATTAGACACCAGGAATTGTCTGATGAATGCAGAATGATAACAAGTTAAACCAATGAGGGCTTTATCTAAATATCCTAACACCAGTCTCTTAAGATGTGGTGTTTACATGGAAAGCATGCTGAATCCAACAAGATCAGGAGGAAGTAGGAGGAGTGACAAAGGGATGAAGCTCTCCAGGGAATTCGCTGGGAAGGGAGCCAGCTTCCCCTAGGAGAGTGGGGGTGGGTGCCTATCACCCTCAGCCTGTGGGTGTGTTTTGTTTTGTCCACAAAGTGGTTTTAATTAAAAGAAAAACAGTTATCAACACTCAAAAATTAGGCAGTTTTACAGTATATTCTGGATTTCTGGCTTCTTGGGACCCTGAGCATCACTTTCCTGCATGGGAGTGGTGGCCAGAGCTCCTGAGGACTGTCCTCTGAACCATCTATGCTCTTGCAGACCATAGTCCTGTCCCTGGCTCACCTGCCTGTATGTCCCCTGCCTGGCCCCAGTAAGGTTTCAGTTTATAAACCAAGCTTTGTGTTTCGCTGGTGGAGTAACCCAGCTATATTTCGTATGTGCATATCTGTTCATCCTACTATCATCTGGCTTCCCTGCCTGGCCATGGTTTCTGTCCCCCAGACCTCTGGACTCACCCTAGCTTCTCCTGCCCAGATTCTGCCTCACAGCCTTCTACTGCAGCCCTAAACCTGGGGAGAAACTGATCTCTCATTTCATGATTCAGATTGCTGAGAGACTGTCACTAGCCCAATACAGATAGATTGAAGTTTAAAGGTAGCCCGAGGACTCATTACTCTGGAGGCTAAAGACCCAACCCTGTCCAAAGAAGCTGTGGCCAAGGGCTGAGGGTGAGGTCGTATGGTATAAAACCTAGACTGTCAGGCAGCTGGGACTGTGGGCCAGGAAGGATCATCAAGGAGCAAACTTTCTTCTGGAGGTTTCTTATAATGGTCCATCTCTCCTCCTAAAAACAAATAAGCAAGCAAACAAATCTGTTGTTGTAGATAACACTGACTCATGGAGATCCTAAAGGACAGAGTAGAACTGCCCCAAGGCGCACTTGGTGGATTTGACTTACCAGCGCTTTGGTTAGCAGCCATAGCACTTAACCACTATGCCACCAGGGTTTCCACCTCTCCTCCTGGAAGATGGTCATACATGGTAGAAAGGTGAACAGGCTTGGCCCACTAAGGCTTTGTTATGGCTCTTGGATGGCCAGCTTAGGGGGTATCTGGTACAAGAGGCAGGAGAAGAAAGTTTCTCTCGTTTTTCTTGAGCTCAGCTCAGTTTATACAGGTAAAGGATTTCATTCTCTCCCCTCTCTTCCCGCTACCTCGTGACTTTCTGCCCCTAGACCAGTGGTCCTCAACCTTGGCTGCTTAGTAGAGTGCCCTGGGCCCCATCCTAGAGCTTTGAGTTTGATAGGTCTGGAACAGCCATTCGAGAATCACTGTCCTAGATGTTGGTATTGAGGCTGGGGGTACACCCAATCCAGGTACCTTTCCTCAACTCTTGATTAAAACCTTCCTTCCTTCATTGATCTGGAACTCAACTAAGTGAGAGGTACTGGTTTACATTAAGTAGTAAAATGGCCAATTTATTCCCTTCCACCACTGTAATAAACTTTTAACTTGGAAACAGACAAGCAAACATTACCCGACAAGTGGATCCTGACACCTAGTAACCCTATAGGACAGAATAGAACTGCTCCACAGAGTTTCCAAGGAGCTCCTGGCAGATTTGGATTGCGGATATTTTGGGCAGCAGTTGTAGTGCTAACCATTATGCAACCAGGGTTTTCTTTAACCTGAAGATACTGGTTAATATCAATAGATCTTTAATCCCTAGACTGTCTAGCAGTAGAAGCATAGAGAAGTTAAGCCCCTCGCCCAGGGACACACGGTCAGTAATGGCAGCTCAGAAATTTAAACCTAGCCCTCTTTGCCTGCAGGGCCCACACACCGAGCCAAGACAAAGCACCCACACTCTGGTTGGGCCACTGCCACCCTGGGTGCTCCATAGATGCCTGTCTTTGTTTGAAGAGTGGCTCACACCTACCACAAATATTTTCCAAAGATGTTCCAAAATGCACTGCCGCCTTAGCAAGCAGAGAACAGGGAAATGCCTCTAGGCTGGTGTCATTGTCTTCATCATCTGGTACTGCTCTAACAGAAACGCCACAAGTCGATGGCTTTAACAAACAAAAATGTATTCTCACATGGTCCAGTAGGCTATAAGACCAAATTCAGACTGTCCACTACAAGGGAAGGTTTCCCTCTTTGTCAACTCTAGAAGGTCCTTGTGTTGCATCAGTCTTTGGTCAGCAAGCATTTTGGCATGGGAACCTCCCCAGTCACACAATACTGAAACTCATGGCTCAGACAAATTGCTACACACATTTTGGGAGGGGACACAATTCAACCTATGACAGTCATCTAATGCTGTTATAATAGAAACACCAAAAGTGGATGGTTTTAACAAAGAGAAATTTATTTTCTTACAGAAAAATAGGCTAAAACTCCAAAAGGGCATCAGCTCTAGGGAAGGCTTTCTCTGTTGGCTCTAGAGGAAGATCCTTGTCATCAATCTTCCCCTGGTCTGGGAGCTTCTGAGGCGCAGGGACCCCAGGTCCAAAGGACGCACTGCTCTGACTCTGCTTCTTTCCTTATGGTATGAGGTCCCCAACTCTCTGGTTGCTTCTCTTTCCTTTAGATTCCAAGAGATTGCCTCAAGGCACAACACAATCTTACAGATTGAGTCCAGCCTCAGCAGCACAACTGTGCCCGTTAACACTTCATTAACATCATAGAGGCAGAATTTCCAGTGTATAGGAATATCACACAATAACGGAAATCATGACCCAGCCAGAACAGAGCTACACATATTTTTTAGGGGACACAGTTCAATCCTTGACAGCAGGACTGGGCTATGTAGGAGAACTATGGACCTGTGTATCTATGGCTCTCAGCCTGCCTGCCCTGCATCCCTAGGCTGGACCAGGAAGTGCTCAAGCAGTGCTGGCGGCAAGAGAGGAAATACCCAGCCTCAGGTACCCACCTACCCATTGCCACTCACCCCAGGTCACATGTCTAGTCTATGGGGAGAGAGCAGCCTGTCCTCTCAAGGTGAGGACACAGCCAAGTCATTCTTCTAGCTGGGGTGTGACAGGCTCCCCCATACCCATTGGGAGAGGTTGAGTTTCACACATTGGTAACACAACACAGGATGTGGCCCAAAGAAGAGTGAAGTCTGGGGAGTTGGCCTCCGCCTGAGATTACAGTCAAAGAACCAGTGTTTTATTGGCCACCAGAGCTAGGCACACCCTGCCTCCTGCAAATGCACACATGGTAGACACCTAGTTTTGTGCCCCAGCATCCCATCTCCCCTCCTTTTGATAACAGTGTCCAGTACTTTGGGGGCACTGGACTCTCCTACCACTCCTGTCACTCAATCCCAATGGAGCCACCATCTCAGAACCCCATCCTTCCTGGCCAAGGCTGAGCCTATACTCAGTGTGGCTTCACAGAAGAGTCTGGGGTGGCACATAACCCAAATAGTATAGTCTTGGGGTGTGATCTGCCTCCAATGTTAAGGTTGCTATTTCCTTTGGGGTCTCCTTGGGTGGGACTGTCAGCCTGGGCTGTCTGTGGTCATCACCATCCTCATCTACATCCACAGCAGGAAGCCCGTTCACAGAAGGAAAGAACAGTCAAAGCACAGAGAAACCAAAGACAGGGAGAGCAGCAGGAGCACCAGAGAAGCTCCCAGCTGCAGTCAAGGGGGCTGACACTAACTGGTTCTTCCCTAAGGGCAACTTTTGCTGTGGGAGTAAAACATCAGTGGAGGAAGTTGGGCATCCTCTAAAGACTTGAACAAAGAGAAAGTTGGATGCTGGGTGCTCCCAGAGACTTTACCACCCTCACAACCTACTAGGCTGCAAAACTGACCAGGTGTGACTGAAACACTGTCTTAGTTATTGTCCTAGTCATCTGGTGCTGCTGTAGCAGAAATACCACAAGTGGATGGCTTTAACAAGGATAATTTTGCTTTCTCACAGAAATATAGGCTAAGACTCTAAATCTGATGGCATCAGATGTTTCTCTGTTGGATCTGGAGGAAGTTCCTTGCTCTCAGTCTCCCCCCAGACTGAGAGCTTACAAGTCACAGAGACCCTGGGTCCTTTCCATAGGATGGACGTGCTCTGCTCCTGGCACTGCTTCTTGTTGGTATATATATATATTTAAAAAACCCAAACCCATTGCCATCAAGTTGATTTTGACTCATAGTGATCCCATAGGTCAGAGTAGAACTGAACTATGGAGTTTCCAAGGATTTGAACTGCCAACCTGTTGGTTAGTAGACATAGCGCTTAATAACTACTCCACCAGGGTTTCCACTGGTGGCAGGTGGTCCCCCAAATCTTTTCTTTTGTATCCCAAAAGATTGCCTCAAGGCACAATAGAGTCTTACACATTGAGTCCTGAGCCATCAACAGAGCTGCCACTCATCCTCCCTCATTAACATCATACAAGTAGGATTACAGCATACAGGAATATCACACAATACCAGGAATCATAGCCTAGCCAAATTGCTACACACAGTTTAAAAAACCCACTGCTATGGAGTCAGGTCTGTCTCATAGCAATCCTAGAGATCAGAGAAAAAACACCCCATAGAGTTTCCAAGGAGCACCTGGCAGATTTGAACTGCCGACCTTTTGGTTAGCAGAGGTAGCACTTAACCCACTATACCTCCAGAGTTTCCACACATAGTTTTAGGGGGACACAGTTCAATTCGTAACAGTTTCCTAGAACTGTTGTAACAGAAATACCACAAATGGGTGGCTTTAACTAACCAAAATTTACTTTCTTACAGTTGAGGAGGCTAAAAGTTTGAATTCAGGTCATGGACACTAGGCGAGGGCTTTCTCTATCCTTTGGCTATGAAGGAAGGTCCTTGTCTCTTCAGCTTCTTTGTCCTGGTTCCTTGGAGACCTCTGCGTGGTGTGGGATCAATCTTTGCCCATCTCTGCTTGCTTAATCTGCTCTTTTTTATGTTTAAGAAATTGACTCAAGACACTCACTATACTGATCCTGCTAATCAATGTAAAAAAAATAAGCTGTTCCCAAGTGGGATTATAACCACAAGAATGAAACATAAAAAAAAAAAAAAAAAAAAACACTGCCCTCATATAGAGTTAGAATTTACAACAGGTATTTGGGAAGGGGGAGGGCACAATTTAGACCATAACAAAGACACTGGTCACTTTGCATAGCATTTATTAGCATTAATTGAGTTTGTGCTTTTCATCCACTTCCTCTGTATGCTCTTTAGTCCCCCTAAATGTTGAACTCCCCACCTCCTGAGCAAAAATGCTTTGATTTTACCGAGTGGTCCTGTGTTTTTAAATTGGAAAGACGTCAGGCCAAGCCTCAGTTTTCCCAGTGATGTCCCTGGAGGCCCTGTGGCGTGAGCAAATCTGTCCCTCCCCATCTCCCACATAGTCACTGACTGTGACTAAGGAAGCAGGACATGTCTTTCCCTTTGTGAAGTAAGCAAGGGAGAAAACAGTATCTTTGGTAATACAGAGGTTGAGTCACTGATAGACCATCAAGCCCTTATACATAATCAACACTTCCCCCTTTCCCCCGACATCCTCTGAAGGGATAAGAAGGATTGTTGGGGCAGGATTCGATAGGGCAGGACCAAAATGAAACCCTTTATTGGTGGCCTGAAAGTAGGCTGCCTTCATGGATCTTAGATCTGTACAGTCACACAGGGCTGTGCTTGGCTTAACACTCTGCTGACACCACCTTGAAATTCTTAATAGTTTCTGAACAAGAGGTCTCACAGCTCATGTCACCTGTCTGCCAGGGTGCGTACAGTGTTGTCATAAAGGGACAGAAGACTAGTGTTTCCATCTCTCATTGTACAGATGAGGAAACCCAGGCCTTCAGTAGGAAGTCCTAAGTAAGTTCATGAAGCTGATTAGTGGCAAAGCCAAGGCTGCTGGGAGGGCTCCACGACACAGAAAAAGCTAGTCACGCCTTATGCAAGGTTCAACAATGAAGTCTGTGAATTTAATTGTTCTAAGTGCTACATGCCTCGTTGCTGAATATCACTACGGTCACCTTTGTAGTACTTACCGGAGGAAGCTATGCACTGACACCAGTGTCCTAGTCTACCCTTCAGAGCAATTTTAGAACTCTTTCTGGAATGGCCATTGCTCATGGTGGCATGGAAGCAAGTTTGTGAACTTGCTTGCTTAATAATCTGTGAGGGAGTTTTTAGCCAGTAAATAAATAACTGTATAGGAACATCCTCCCTACTCACACCTGATCTGGCCCCTGATAACTTTTCTCTTTACTCAATGATGAAACAAGATATTGAAAGGAAGGCATTTTAATGACATTCAGGACATCAAAAGTCTGATGGCCATTCCAGAAAGAGTTCCAAAATCGCTTTGAAGGGTGGACTAGGTGCTGGTGTTAGTGCATAGCTTCCCAAGGAGAGGACTTCGACAATGAGGTATGTAGTACTTTTTCTAGATGTGTTCATGAACTTAATTGTCAGCCCCGGTAAACTCGACAAAGAGAGTTTATCTTTTCTGTTCCCTCTCACTGGGTACAAGCCCCACTGTCTACAGCCCTGGATCACTACTGGACCGAGAGCATTTGAATGGGGGCATGCATCATATTTTTGTGTGTATGTGTGTGATGAGTATATATGTAACAAAACATTTGCCACTTTGACACATTTACATGGACAGTTCATGGTGTATGTTCTGATGTTTTACAGCCATTACCATGATCTGTTTCCGAATTTTCCTGTCACCCTCAACAGAAGCTTGGATCCCCTGGTGTGGGACTTTTGGACTCTCAGTATCTGGGTAGGGGGCCTCCAATGTGCACAATGTGATGGATTTGCCTGTCCACCCTTCCTATCCACACCTCATATTCAGCTGAAATAATCTGACAACTAGGGTAACAGCACAGACATCATGGGACAGATTTCTAGAAGCTCCCTACAGAGCTGGCATTAAGCTTTTGTGACTCAACCTTGGGGAGGCTTGGGGGTCCCGCATATTGAAGTTGTTTTAGGGCAGCAGGGGAACGGAGGAAGCTTCCATTTACCAACCAATCCCCCAAACAGCTGAAATATCTGCATTCTTGGCACTTGGCATAGTTGGTGGCACACAGTGGCACTCAGCAAATGCTTGATGAGTGAAAGAATGAATGGAGAATGTGAACAAGTGCCTGCATTTTGGAGCCACAAAGGAGGAAAAGAAACTTGCCAACAGAGTCTTCATGTTATGTTCTTGTTTGTGTCTGTATTTCAGATACTGAGCAGCAATTACCTTGCAAGGTGCAGTAAAGAATGGAGTGTAGCTGGAAGAACTATAAACCAGAAACCCTGGGTTGGGACTGCCTGTGGCTTTAGACTTCAGGCACATGGAGAATGCCTTTGGTGCTTAGGAAAGCACTATCTTATCCCCCATCCGCTAACGCCCACTGTGCCACTTATAGCTTGGATTCCAGCTCCGGAGCTCATGTGGTTTCACTCATTAGCAGAGGCCAGAAGGACTCAATAGAGTATGTAGAATGGCAATTCTTAAACATTTTTTCGTTTTAAATAATTGCCCTATAGGGTTTCCAAAGAACAGCTCATGGATTTGATCCTTTCATGTTAGCAGTGGATCTGCTAACCACTCTTCACCAGGGCCCTAAAATACCATTTATTTGTTGAAGGAACTTGATCATATATATTCAATGGAATCTGGCTAACTGTATTTTCTTAATGTCATTTAAAGAGTTCCTCTGACTCCTGTGCATTGGCAGTTATGACCTAGAGGTTTAATTGGAAAGAAGCTTAGTTTTTTGGCTGAAATACCAATATTGGCTATACGAGTAACATTGCCCAGGATTTTCACTTTTGGGAAAAAAAAGTCAGTTTGTCTTTTGTTTCAGTTCTCCACTTAAAAAAGAAATTTTGTTATTACTACTTTTATTGTGGTGAAATACATAAAACATACACCATTTCAACCACTTTTATGTGCACAGTGCAGGGACATTGATTACATTCCCCATGTTGCACAACTCTCACCAGTACGGGAGGGCTGCTTGAAGCCAGACTCCTGAGCCTGAACCCCTGAGTCTCTAATTCAGCACAAGTGGAGTAGAGCTTGAGAATCTACACTCTACTAACTTAACAGGTGTCCCTGGGTGGCACAGTTTGTGCTGGGCTAGTAACTGAAATGTTGGTGGTTTGAAGACACCTACTGGTACCACAGAAGAAAGGTCTAGTGATATGTTTCAGTGAAGATTTAAAAAAACAGAAAACAACTAGAGCCAAGATAATCCTATCGAGCTCAGTTCTACTCTGTAACAAACAGGGTCACCACAAGTCACTTTTTTTGGTTTAAGTTCTCATGTAATGCTGATGCTGTTGGTCTAGGGACCACTCTTTGTGAACCACTGGTATACACTATTGATGAGGGAACAAGTGCTCTGCTGTGAATTCCCTGTGATCCAGTGCAATTTACCTATCCTGTCTGCCTTGTTTTTCTCACCTGTGAAATGACAGTAACAATTTCAATTGTAAGAATGAAGTTCATAATAGGTCTGCCTTAGTTATCTCAGAAACTCTGGTGGTAAGTGCTACACTTACTTACGTAGCAGCTAAGTGCTGTGGCTGCTAACTGAAAGGTTGGTGGTTCAAATCTACCAGGTGCTCCTTGGAAACTCCACTGTGTCCTATATGGTTGCTATAGTCAGAATCAACTGAATAGCAGCGGGTTTTGATTTGGGGTTAGTGACCTAGTGCTGGGCTAACAAAAATACTACAAGTGGATGACTTTAACAAACAGAACTTGTTTTCCTCAAAGTTTATTGTTATGTTTATGTGCTGTCCAGTTGATTTCAACTCATAGCAACCCTATGCACGCAGAATAGAACACTGGTCCTCTGTTATCCTTACAATTGTTGTATGTTTAAGTCCATTGTTGCAGCTACTGTGTCAATCCATCTTGTTGACAGTCTTCCTCTTTTTCACTGACGCTCTGCTTTACCAAGCATAGTGTCCCTCTCCAGGGACTGATCCCTCCTGATAACATGTTCAAAATATGTGAGATACAGTCTCACCATCCTTGCTTCTAAGGAGCATTCTGGTGGTACTTCTCCCAAGACAGATTGGTTCATTCTTTTGGCAGTACATGGTATATTCAACATGCTTATCCAACATCATAATTCAAAGACATCAATTCTTTGATCTTCCTTATTCACCTTCCAGCTTTCACATGGACATGAGGCAAGTGAAAACACCGTGGTTTGGGTCTTTTCTTTTCAACACTTTTGCAGCAAATTTACCCAGTGCAATGCATCCTTTTGATTTCTTGACTGCTGCTTCAATGGATGCTGATTGTAGATCCAAATAGAATGAAATCCTTGACAATTTGAATTTTTTCTCTTTTTATCCTGAAGTTGCTTATTGGTACAGTTGTGAGGATTTTTGTTTTCTTAATGTTGAGATATAATCTGTACTGAAGGCTATAGTTTTTCTTCATCAGTAAGTACTTCAAACCCTCTTAACTTTCAGCAAGCATTGTTGTGACATCTGTATATCATAGGTTGTTAATGAGTCTTCCTTGAATCCTGATGCCCCATTCTTCTTCATATAGTCTGGCTTCTTGGATTATTTGCTCAGCATATTGTTTGAACAGGTATGGTGAACAATAAAACACAGGTAAATGTCTTTTCAGTATTGTCTACTTTCAGCCAAGACCCATTTGACATCAGTAATCATATCCCTGGTTCCATGTCCTCTTCTGAATCCCACTTGAATTTCTACTAGTTCACTGTTGATATGCTGCTGGAATCACTTTGGAATTAACCTTCAGCAAAATTTTACTTACCTGTGATGTTAACAGGAAACCCTGGCGACACAGTGGTTATGTGCTATGATTGCTGACCAAAAGGTTGGCAGCTGAAGCCCACCAGGTGTTCCTTGGAAACTCTATGTAGCAGTTTTATTCTGACCTGCAAGGTTGCTATGAGTTGGAATTGACTTGATGGCAGTGTGTTTTGGTTTGGTGATATTAACAACATTGTTTGATAATTTCTGCCTTCAGATGGATCACCTTTGTCTGAGACGGGCATAAGTAATGGATGTCTTCCAGCCAGTTGGCCGGGATCTGTCTTCCAAATGTGACAAAGACAAGTGAGCACTTCTGGTGCTGGATCTGGTTATTGAAATGTCTTAGCTGGTATTCTGTCAGTTCCTAGAACTTTGTTTTTCTGCCAGTGCTTTCAAGCAGCTTTGACTTCTTCCTTTAGTACCATCAATCAGTTCCTGATCATATGCTACCTCTCCAAATGGTTGAACATTGACTAATTCTTTCCAGTATGATGACTATGTATTCCTTCCATCTTCTTTTGATGCTTCCTGAATCAATTAGTATTTTCTCTGTAGTATCCTTCACTACTGCAACTCAAGGCTTGAATTTTTTCTCCAGTTCTGTCAGCTTGAGAAATGCTGATCTACACCTTTCCTGACTTTAAGCCATGCAGTATCCCCTTATTCTGTTTGAATGATTGCAAGAAAAACCCTTTCTCTTTCAATAAAGTTAACCTTCAAAATTTTCTCTGTAGCATTTCAAAAGAATCTGTTTGAAAGTGCAGCAATGACAAGTTCAAACAACAACCCACTGCCATCAGGGACATGCTCTGCTTCTGATGCTGTTTTCTTGGTGGTGTGAAGTCCCCACACCTCCCTACTTCCTTCTCTTTTATTTCTCAAAACATATTGGCTGAAGACACCAACTAACCTTGTGGATCTCCTCAACATAACTGCCGCTAACCCATCTCATTAACCTCATAGTGATAGGATTTACAGCTACAAAAACTACATCAGATGAAAAAAAGTGGACGATCACACAACAGGGGGAATCACGGCCCAGCCAAATTGATACATGTATTTTAGGGGAACATAAACTCAGGACAAAGAGAAAGAACCTTAATGATGACCAACTGAGAGAGATAGTGATGGATACAGATCCAGCTCTTTTTCAATGTCTGGAAGTACCTGTTGTGTGCGGAGCCACTCACAGGTTAGCTCCTGAAATGAATAGGAACTCTCCCAAGATGTTCCGGTGAAGAGCCACAACTTGGGAGGCAGACCTCGAAGAATCATTCCGTGTGTGGTGGGGTAGAGTGGAGTGGAGATATGGGGGTGGGCTCACGTACATTTTTAGAAAACACATTCAAACGATAATGTATTTGGAAAATGGAAGGGAAAAAAAAACTCCTATCGCTTTGCAACACAGCCTATAAACGTAAGGTCCGACACAAAACACTGAGAGGTAAAGCTGTGACACTCTTTGGAAAACGGGCGAGGCTTTCTGGGGCGGCTGACGCCGTCGCGGATTTAACTGAGGCTGTGACAATGCCAGGCTGCCTCCGCGATCCAAGGCGCCAGCGCGCCCCCTAGGGCTCAAGAGTTCACAGTACAGCGCGGGCCGTCGTCTTGTCGCCACCTTGCCTGTCGCTTGGTCCCTCTGCTCACAAAGGAGTCAGCCCTGATAGGACAGGCAAGGCTTACACAAGAGTAAGGAGATGGGGCAGAGAACTACTCTCGTCCAAGCCCTGGCTTCAGAGTCCTGACCCGAGTCCGCCTTCCCCAGCGCCTATACACCCCTTGCTAACTAAGAAGTAAGCACCCCGGGGCTGGCCCTGCCCTGGCTCTCTACTGCCTTTGACAGAAGCTCTCCAGGCTTCTCCAAGATCCTACTGAGTACCCGGAAACCCCTGGAAACACCACCTGTTTGATCTCCCATCCCAACCTTTCTGAGCTTTTGCTCTTGTGCAGCTTGTCTTAGACCTCCATATGTCGCACCCGGGTTGGGAGCAGACGCTGAGGGCTCACCTGCCCTTCTCTCCCTCCCCACCAGCTTTTTTGCCACACCCTCCACACATACAAACCTTTTTGTTCCGTTAAAGCACATCTTAGGTTGGATACCTATCCTCTTTATATCATAATTTATATTGGCAGCCTCTGTTCAGCCCCCTAAACTTTGCTTCTCATAAATAATGGAAAGCTTTTGGAAGCAAGAAAGACCTTTTCTCTTTCAATAAAGTTAAGCTTCCAAAATTGTTGTCTCTGTAGGATTAAAAAGAATCCACTTGAAAGTGCAGCAATGACACGTTCAAACAATAACCCACTGTCATCAAGTCGATTCTGACTCACATCGACCTTTTTCAGGTCTGTAAATTCAAAACGACTCAGCAGAATTATTTTGCCTGCTTTCAAAACAGAGGCCTATTTCTAATTCCCCACGTTTGGCATTCTATTAGAAGACATGACTCCATGTCCATGGAATAGAAAAGGTCAGGATGGGCCCAGAATATCCTGCTGCTGCCCTAAACAAGAGTAATTTTCGACGATGTCGGGGGAGGACTAGGGGGAGGGGCTTGTACGGTGGTAGGGTAGGGGTGAAAAAACCGCTTGACCAAATTAATAATTAGCAACAAATTGTCACAATTTGTACACCAAAACTGAATAATAGTTGCAATTATTAAGAACAAGGTTAATTTAAAAAGATAGGAGATATGTTTATATGAAGTATACCAAAACAGTATTTTAAGTCATTTTAATGGCAATTTATCTTGATTTCTTAGTGCTGCTGTAACAGGAATACCACAAATGAGTGGCTTTAAAGAACAGAAATTTGTTTTTGCGTAGTTTATAAGGCTAGTAGTCTGAATTCAGGGCACCAAATCTAGGGGAAGGCATTCGGTCAGTTCTAGGGGAAGACCCTTGTCCTTTTGGGCTTCTGTAGCCCCAGCGTTCCCTGGTTCCTCGGTTCCTTGGTGACCCTCTTGTGGAACCGATCTTCAGTATCTGCTGTTCTCATCACTCGGAAGTAGTTACATTTAGGATGTAAGCTACACAGATAGAGCCTCATTAACATGACGGAACTCTATCTCCAACTGAGATTACCACCACAGGTATAGTGGTCATGACTTAACACATACTTTGAGAGGACACAGTTCAATCCATAACACAAAGAGAGTGCTGATATGTATGGGCCTCTTTTCCTTGAAGCTGTCTGTTTATAAAATTATTTACAACGTGTTCTCCGATTTTGTAAACTGGGGAGGAAGGGTTCAGTTAAGTGCCAGGAAAAGCAGGGACTATACCAAATGCAGAAGGACCCACTGGGCTTGCTGGTCACAGAACTTCACAAACAGAAAGAGGCCCAAGAGTGTGCTGCAAGATGACGGATTAGGGAAATCTGCAAAAGAAGAAACTAACTGTCTTGGCTCTACAAGGAGAGGCTACAACAGCCAACCCAGTAACAGGGCTAGAGTAAGCTTGGTTCAGTCCTACAACGATGGTTCGTTCAATCATCGTTCTTCCCTTGGCCTCTAGAGGGAGCTCTAATGCTTTCTGGAAAACTTCCTTCTTTTCAATACAAATTTCAGGAACGTTTGTTGTGTGCCATGCACAGTTCCAGTCGCACATCCGGAAGGAAGAGGAGGCAACTGACATGTACACAGAAAATGTAAATTCCTTGCACGTGGTCAGTACACCAAGCGTCCACATGTTAGGATATCACAGGAAGTCAGAGTAGGGGTCTGCTATGTTGCAATGATTGTTGTTATTAGACGGTGTCAACTTGGTTCCGACTCACAGTGACCCCGTGCGCAACGGAACAAAACACGGCCGGCTCTTGTGCCATGCTTACAATCGTTATTATTCTTAAGCCCATTGTTGTAGCCACTGTGTCAGTCTATCCTGCGCAAGATCTCCCTCTTTTTCACTGATCTTCTGCTTTATAGCTCATGATGTTCTTCTCCAGGGATTGATTCCTCCTGACAATACGTCCAAAGTATGTAAGACGCACTCTCCTCATCTCTGCTTCCAAGGAGCACTTGGGTTGTACTTCTTCCAGAACAGACCTGTTTGTTCTTTTGGCAGTCCATGTTATATTCAATATTCTTCTCCAACACAATTCAAAAGCATCAGTTCTATTTTCCTTAGTCCTTGTCCAGCTTTTGCATGAATATGGTGAGACAGAAAATACCATGGCTTGGGTCAGGTGCACTTTAGTCTTCAAGGTAGCATCTTTACTTTTCAGTATTTTGAAGAGGTCGTTTCCAGCAGATTTTCCCAATGCAACGTGCCTTCTAATTTATTGACTACTGATTCCACAGATGTTGATTGTGGAACTGGGTAAAATGAAACCCTTGACAACTTCAATCTATTCTCCATTTATCATGATGTTGTTTACTGGGCCAGTTGTGAAGATTTTGAGGTGCAATCCATACTGAAGGCTGTGGTTTTTGATTGTCATCAGTATTTCAAATCCACTTCACTTTCGGCAAGTGAGATTGTGTCATCTGCCTAACACAGCCTGTTAATGAGTCTTCCTCCAATCCTGATGCCTTGTTTTTCTTCATATAATCCAGCTTCTTGACTTGTTTGCTCAGCACATAAACTGAAAAGGTATGGTGAAAGGATACAACCCTGACACACACCTTTCCTGATTTTAAACCATGTAGCGTCCCCTCGTTCTGTTCACACGACTGCCTCTTGATCTGTATACAGCTTTATCATGAAAGCAAGTTTTCTGAAATTCCTCTTTGTCTACAATGTTACTCATACTTTGTTATGATCCACATAGTTGAATACTTTTGCATAGTTATTGAAACGTAGGTAGACATCTTTCTGGTATTCTCTGCTTTCAGCCAAGCTCCAAATGACATCAATGATGATATCCCTGGTTCTGTGTCCTCTTCTGAATCTAGCCTGAATTTCGGGCAGTTCCTGCCAGTGCACTGTTTCAGTTGCCTCTGAAAGATCTTTAGCAAAAATTTACCTGTGTGATATTAATGATATTGTTTGATAATTTATGCATTAGGCTGGATCATTTTTCATGGGAATAAGCAAAAATAGGCATCTTTTGCCGTTGGTTGGCAAGGTAGCTGTCCTCCAAATTTTTTGCCATAGATGATTGAGCACTTCCAGCACTGCAACTATCTGTTGAAATACCTTGGTTGATGTTCTATCAGTTCCTGGAGACTTGTTTTTTGTCAATGCCTTCAACACAGCTTCGACTTCTTCAGTACTGACGGTGCCTGATCACATGCTACCTCTTGAAACAGTCGAATGCTGACCAGTCGTTTTTGGTATAGTGACTCTGTGTATCCCTTCCACTTTCTTTTGATGCTTCCTGAGTCATTTAATATGTTCCCTGTAGAATCCCTCACTACTGCAACTCCATGCTTGAATTTTTTCTTTAGTTCTTTCAGCTTGAGAAATACAGACCGTGTTCTTCCTTTTGGTTTTCTATTTCCAGCTTCTTGCACACGTCATTATAATACTGTCTTTTCCAGCCACGCTTTGAAATCTTCTGTTTAGTTCTTCTACTTTGTTATTCCTTTCTTTGTTGTAACTACTCAGAGCAAGTTTCAGAACCTCTTCTGGACATCCAGTTTGGTCTTTTCTTTCTTTTTAATGACCTCTTGTTTTCTTTGTGAATGATGTCTCTGATGTCATTCCCACAATGCTTCTGGTCTTTGGTCGTTAGTGTTCAGCGCATTAGATCTATTCTTGAGATGGTCTCTAAATTCAGATGGGATGTACTCAAGGTAGTACTTTGGCTGTCATGAATTTGTCCTAATTTTCTTCAGTTTCCGTTTGAATTTGCAAATTGTTCCCAGGACATGTAGGACCTTTTTATCCTCGCTTTCTAGATAATCTGGTGGCTATTGCTGCTAACCAAAAGGTCAGCAGCTCAAATCAACCAGGCACTCCTTGGAAACTCTATGGAGCAGTTCTACTCTGTTCTCTAGGGTCACTATGAGGCAAAATCAACTCAATGGCAGTGGGTTTGGTTTCTAGTTTCCTGGAATGTGTATATAAAGTCTTTATCACCTCCTCTCCGCCCCCCCCCCCAAAACTGTCATGTGTGTCAGAGTAGAACTGTGCTCCATAGGATTTTCAGTGGCTGGTTTTTCAGAAGAAAATCTCCAGGCCTTTCTTCTGAAGTGCCTCTGGGTGGAATAACGCTTCCAACCTCTCACTTAGTAGCCAAGTGTGTTAGTCATCTGTACCAGAGACACCTGCAATAAAACCAATCCCTACTTGCTGAGTGGGTTCTGTTGCCAGGCTCTTTATACATTCAAACAGATTTTATCTCACTCAGTCCTCATCACAGGCCCTTTTACAGCTGAGCAGCTGAATCTAACCGTTTGCCACCCAAGTCATGATGACTCTGTGTGTGTTACAGTAGAACTGCACTCCATAGGATTTTCAAGGCTGTGACATTTTGGAAGCAGATTGCTTGACCTTTCTAATGAGGCGCGCTTGGATGGTTTTAAATTACCAATCCTTTGGCTAGTAGTTGAGTGCTTAACTATACGCACCACGCAGGGACTCCAAACTGAGCCTGAGAGGTTAAGTAGTAAGTGGCAGAGCCAGGATTTGAAACGGAGCCAGCTCTGAAATCAAGTCCACACTTTTAAGCACTTGGCACCCTGCACAGAAGCTATGCACTTTAATCACCGTGCCCCAGGCCTTTTATTTCTCCATTCCAACCTAGGTCACAATTTCACCATCTCTCTGCATACTCTTCCAAGAATCTTGTGACTGGCTCTCTGGATATCTCCAGCCATAAGCATGGACTGCCCAAAGCCACTGGGCAGTCACCACAGCCCCAGCCATCTCTTACTGTGGACATTGTATGGCTACAGCCATTTACATAACTTTGGGCTTGGATTTTCTCCCACCTCCAGTGCCGCCTTCTGCCCTTCGCACCAATTCTAGTCCATCTGCAAGGTCTGCCTCAGATTTCACCTTCTCCAGGATAAAAACTTTTTAGTCCACAAGGACCTCACCCTTTGAATTATAATGTGTTGTTTGAAGACATTTGTCTTCTATGCAATTAAAGTGCAACTTCATTTTTACCTTTTACTGTCCTTTCTTACTTGCTTTCTATTTGGTAAAAGTTAACTTCACTGAAGTATAATTTAACAAAATAAAATGTACTCACTTAAAATGTACATTTTGAGAGTTTTGACACACAGATCTAACTGTCTTGTTGGCAGCCATCTGGTTGGTTCTGACTCCTAGGGACCCTGCGTACAACAGACTGAGACGCTGCTCGGTCCTGTGCCATCCTGTGCCATGGCAGTCATTGTCGTGCTGGAGCTCCTTGTTGCAGCCACTGTGTCAGTCCATCCTGCTGAGTGTCTTCCTCTGTTTTGCTGAGCTTCTACTTCACCAACAGTGATGTCCTCCTCCAGGGACTGGTCCTTCCAGTGCTTTGGATAATATGTCCCAAGTACTCGAGACAGAGTCTCCCTATTCTCGCTGCTAAGGAGCGCTCTAGCCATACTTCTTCCAAGACAGACTTGTTCATTCCTCTGGGAGTCCATGGTATATTCAATATTCTTTGCCAGTACAGCAATTCAAAAGTATCCATTCTTCTTTGATCTTTGGTATTCGTTGTTTAACTTCCACAAGCATATGAGGCGAATGAAAACACCAGGGCTAGAGTCAGGTGCACCTTAAGCCTTAAAGTGGCTTTTTAATCTTCGCTTTTTAACACTTTAAAGAGATCTTTCGCATCATGCTTGACAATGCAATGTGTTGTTCGATTTCTTGACTGCTGCTTCCATGGACATTGATTATGGATTCATGTAAAATGAAATCCTTTCCAGTTTCGATGTTGTCTCCACTTGTCATGATGATGCACTGTGTTAGACTGATACCATCAAGGTAGAGAACACTTACGAAACGGGGCCCTCCCAACCCATTTCCCACCTTCATCTATGTCCTTAGGCAATTGAGAATCTAGTTTCTTACCCTATAGATTTGTCTCTTCTGGAGTTTCATATAAAGGAAATATACTATACAGTGCGTGCTCTTGAGTCTGGCTTCTTTCATTCAGCATAATGTTTGGAGATTCATATGTGCATCAGTAATTCCTTCCTCCTTAATGTTGTCTAGCAATTCCATTGTACAAATACATTCTAATTTTGTTTTTCCATTCACCTGTTATGGACATTGCAGCTGTCCATTCTTGGCCATTGGGAATAAAGTTGCTATGACATTCTAGGCCAGGTTTTGTGGGAACATATATTCTGCACTGTTTTTAGTAAGTACCTAAAGAAAGGAATCGCTAGGTCTGGTCATCTGATGACTGTTAAATATTACAAGAAACTACCAAATTTCTTTTGAAGGTGGTTGCACCATCTTATATTCCCATTAGCAACATTTAGTAGGGTCAGTCTTTTTTAATTTTAGCCATTTTAGTGGATATGTACTAGTAGCTAATTGTGGCTTTAACTTGTATTTCTCTGATGATTAATTATGTTAAGCATCTTTTCCTGTGTTTAGTAGCCTTTTGTGTGTCTTTTTCATGATCTGACTGTTCAATTTTTTTGCATTTTTTTAAAAAAAGTGGTTCCTCTTTTTTACTGACTTGCAAGAGCTCTTAATGTATTTTAGACATGAGTTTGTTGTCAGATATATGTAGTGAAAATATTTTCTCGTAGTCTAGGATTGCTTATTCGTTTTCCTTCTTTCTTTTTATTTTATTGTGGTGAAAATATACATAACAAAGCATACACTATCTCAACAACTCCTACATCTACAATTCAGAGGCACTGATTACATTCTTCAACTCTTGCAACCATTCTTGCTATCTTTTCCAAATCATTCTATCACCAATAACATTCACTCAATGCTCCTTAAGCAAAAACTCCTCCTTTCGCCCTCCCTGGTAACCGCTAACAATCCTTTGATGTCCATACATTTCCCTAGCTCATACAAATTGGGTCATATAGTATTTGTTCTTTTGCAGCTGAACTGTTGTGCTCAGCATAATGTTTTCAAATGTCATTCATGCTGTGGCATGCATCAGGACTTCAATACTTTTTATGCCCAAGTAATACTCCATTGTATACATACCAGATTTCTTCACCCATTCATCTGTTAATGGGCATTTAGGTTGTTTTCATATTTGGGCTATTATGAAAAGTGCTGCAACTGGTGTACGGGTTTGTGTTTGCTTTCCTGCCTTTACTTATTCAGGTTATTTACCTAGGATTGGGATTGCTGGGACACATGGTAGTTCTATATTTAAGTTTTTGAGAAATCACTAAACTGTTTTCCTCAGTAACTGTACCATTTTACATGCTCTTTCATTTTCTTAACAGTGTCTTTCAAAGGATAAAATTTTTAATTCTGATAAAATCCAATTTATCAATGTTTTCTCTTTTATGGTTGGTGCCTTTTGTGTCCTAGGAAATCTTCCCTTACCTCAAAGTTACAAGTATTTTCTGCTGTATTTTCCTCTAGCAGTTTTCAAGTTTTACCTTTTATGTTTGAATCTGTGATTCATTTTGTGTTAACCTATCTGTGTGTGTGTGTATAGTGTGAAATATGAAATAAGGGTCAGATTTTGTTTCTTTCCTTATGGTTATCAGATTGTTTCAGCTTCACTTGTTGACAAAACTATCCCTATTAAACTATTTTTGAACTATTGTGAAAAAGCAATTGACCACATACGTGTGGTTTGGTTTTTGAACTTTATTCTCTTCCGTTGATCTGTATGTCTATTCTTAGCCCAATGTCACACTGTCTTCATTACTGTAGCTTTATAACTAGTCTAGAATTTAGGTGATATGTCCTCTTTGTTTTTCTTTTTCAAAGTATGAATTTCCATATAAATTTTAGAAGCAGCTTACCAATTTTTTCAAAAAGTCTGCTAGAATTTTAACTGTGTTCAGTTATGAGTCAGAATTGACTTGATGGTAGTGCATTTGGGTTTTTTTTGGTTTTGGACATCTTCACAATGCTGAGTTTTCCCACCCATTAATATTATATATCTCCTTATTTATGTAGATTTCCTTCAGTTTTTCTCAGGGATGTTTTAGTACTTTTATTGTACAGGTCCAGTGAACATTTCTTATGCCATGTTTATGGATGCTATTGTAAATAGTATTTTTTATTTTAATTTTCAGTAGTTCATTATTAATATATAGAAATATAATTAATGTTTACATTTTGACCTTGTATCCTATGATAATTTTAAAGTCAGTTGCTAGTTCTCATAGATTTTTGGTAGATTACTTAGGTTTTTCTACGTGCACCATCATATCATCTGTCAATAAAGACAACTTTACTACTTCTTTTCAAATTTAGATGACTTTTATTTATTTTTCTGGATTCATTGTCTTGCTAGGATGCTGTTGAATATGAATGATGAGAGTAGACATCTATTCCGTGTTCCTAATCTTAGGGCAAAAACATCCAGTTATTCACCATTAAGTATGATGTTAGCTACAGTTGTGTTTAGGGGGCAGTTCAGTGTTAGAATTCCTACCTTCCATGCCGGATCCCCAGGTGTGATTCCTGCCCAAAGCTTCTCAAGCACGGGCACTACTGGTCTGTCAGTGGAGGCTTTCATGTTGCCATGACACTAAACAGGTTTCAGTGGAGCTTCCAGATGAAGACAGACTAGAAAGAGAAGTCCTGGCAAGCTACTTCTGGGTGGGGGGTGGTGTGTGAAAATTAGTCAATTAAAACATTAAAAATCACAGGGATGAACTGTGGGATTGAAGGCAGACACCACCACCTTCACACTGCTGCAATGTAGTTTTACTGTTCATATTCTTTATCAGGCTGAAGAAGTTTCCTTCTCATTTTGTTGAGATGTTTTACGATGAATGGGGTTGAATTTTGTCAAATGCTTTTTTTCCATCTGTTGAGGTGACTATATACACATATATATGTACATACGTATATATGTATTTGTCTTTCTGTGTGGTAAATTAAAGTGATTATTTTCTGAGTGTTAAACTAACCTTGTATTCCTAAAGTAAATCTTACTTTATCCTCTTTATATATTGTTGGATTCAATTCACTAGTATTTTGTTAAGGATTATTGCATCTATTTTATCTGTCATAATTAATGCTATATGTCAGTTTGGCCAGGTGATTATTCTCAGTGGTTTGGTGTATGCTCTTCTGTAATATAATCACTTTCCATTTTGTGATCTGTTGTAAGCACCCAATCAATTGAAAGGAGAATTTCCTTGAGGTACAGCCTACCTCCAATATATAAATGGATGTTCGATTTCTCTCTTGATCCTATACACTTTTCTTTTTTCTCACCTCTCATTCTTGTAACATACTCTTGCAGAAGGACGTCTTCTGCCTGCTGCTTGACTTGCAAATTTTGGATTCATCAAGCCCCTGTAACCACATGAGCCTGCAGAATGTTACCCAGTTGGACTCTGGGCCCTGGAGCAGTCAAGCCAATGAAATGTAATCCACGTCAGAGAGAGAATGTTTTTTAGGAGGTGACACCCATGGGAAGTCTGGTGGCAATGCAGACTGCCCTCATGGAGTGCTGAAAGGCGGTTTTTATATCAGAGCATATACATAATTTTTTGAAAGGGTTACATAGTGTCTTTAAGCACATCACCCAGAGGTAGGATGAGTATATATCACAAAACAACTACAAGAAACTCTTTATTATACTAAAGATATATATGCTGGACATCTGGACTCTATGTTTGTGACACGTAAAAACTTCGTAAAAATTTCCCAGCTAGTGCAAATGGCCAGCCAAGATTATTTGGACAGAGACAAGGAGCAAGAAAGTCGCAGATCAAAAGTGCCAGGCACCTTTCTGAGCTGCTGTCTTGCAGATCAAAGGCCATCTTCCAAGAGAACAATGAAGAGGAAGGAGATGAAGGCCACAAGAGCTGAGAAGGCCCTGCATCCCTTTGGAAAGACACCAGTGAAGCTGGTGTAATAACAGAGGACACTGAAAGTGAGAGTATAGAAAATGCCAAGAAAAAACTTAAAGATTGCTTGAAGTATCATTATGGTGTTAGTTATGTCAAACTCTCAATCACCCATTTTGAAAAGGTGAAAACATCTTGTGAAGTACTAAAAAACAAACAGACACATGAGAAACCTACTGCCGTTGAGTTGATTCCAACTTGTAGCAACCATATAGGGCAGAGTAGAACTTCCCCATAGAGTTTCCAAGAAGCACCTGGCAGATCTGCCTGCAGAGACATCAGGGTCATAGAAATCTTCAGCCTTCTACCTGATCCAAGGATGTGAGACTTTCTAGCTCTCACGTTTGTGTGAGTCATTTCCTTACAATTTTGTGATTCACTTCCTTGAAGTAAATTTCTCTCTATATATTTGTCTATATGCTTCATTAGTTTTGTTCCTCCAGAAAAGCTAGACAAAGACATGAATTTTTGTGTCTTTTCTTTTTCGCTCAACATAGTACTTGTGAAATTCATCATTTTCTTGCACGAGGTTGTGGTTTATCCGTTCATTACTGTATATAATTTCATTTTGTGAATGTTCCATATTATTTATTTTCTCTTGATGGATGTTACAAAAGAGCACCCTCAAGAGCTCCCAGCAGATCATCTAGCAACCAAAGACATACAGTTTCCTAACCTCATCTTCCCTACTCCTTGCCTTCCACTGCTTCCTACCAACTGTAGACTCTTGGCCAGGAGGAAACTCCTTTGGCCCTGGCTGCTTCGATTTGGAATCTACCCCCCCAACCCCTTCTGGTTGGTTCCCTGAGTACTGTTTGTCCATAGCTGGTATTCCTTTTTTCCATTTTTCTTGGTTTCTTCCTTGTCTCCCACCAGCTCCCCCTCCTTTCCCTCTGAAAGCTGGCTCCCTGTGCTGTCTTTACTTCTTGAAAGGCTGTGAAATGTCATTCAACTGGAGAATATCGTGCCCCCAGCCGCTGATGCCATGATGGTAGACAACTCAGGCTTAAAAAAAGTACTTTGTTTTCTTTTGCTTTGTTGTGTTTTGTCTCTCTGTCTGTTCTTTATTTTTCTTTCTGTGGTCTGGAAGTCCCATCTAGCTGTGCTGTGTTGTGTACAGTACACCTTATGACCCTCATCCCCAGTCTGGGCTTCTGTATCAGAAGGACATTTCTTACTTTTCATTCTTGTGTATTTTTCTTTTCCCCTTTTTTGCTTTCTGTCTTTCTTCATTCTGTTCTTGCCTCTCTATACTCACCTTCTTTTCCTGTTTCCGGAATACCCGACACTGTGTGACATTTATACCCCTTCTAGCAAGGTTATGCAGCACAGCCTGGGAGATATTTCCCTGGTCTTCACAGCAGCACTGGTGGGACCCCTGGGGGTTTTTCTTTTATATCTTTTCCAGATTTTTGACTATTTTTTATTTTCTTATTTCCCTATTTTTAAATCATTTTGTTTTTCTCTATTTCTGTTTCTCATCTCTCCACTCCAATGGCAAGCTCCCTTAGCACTCTTTTTTGTTTGTTTTTGGCTCTTGTTTCTTCCCCACCCCCTCCTCTTTCCCATCTCAATCTTAGCTTCACACATTACAAACTCCCTGTTCCTCCCCACCTACTGGCATCATGTGCTGAGTACTGCATCCCTGAGCAGCATGGGCATGGCCTGTTGCAACCTGCCCAGCACTTTCTGGCCTGCCCTGTCTGCCCTAGTATGTGCCAACAACAACCCACCCAGGCCTTCTTCTTCAGCTGGACCTGCCCTGCTGCACCACAGCTGAGAGACTGGCCCTGGCTTTTGGACAAGATGATAAAAAATATTGTGATTACAGACAAGCAAAAATAAAGAATGCACAGTTCACCTACTCTGACATGTAGAAAAACAGGACAGGATGGTTTCAGTAGGTATCCAAAATAAGAGACCAGATGAATGTCCAGTAGAAGAAAAGGTGATAGAATTATCTGACAAAGAATTCAAATATATAATATTCAGAACTATCCAAGAGTTAACCCAAAAAGCAGACAAAAATGAGGAAAACAATAGGCAAATTCTTGGAAACAGGAGACGAATTCATGGAAGAACACAGGAAAATAATACAGGAGCAAAAGGCCCAAATGAATTCACAACTATTAATCACACACAAAAAATTAGAAACACAGATGATAAACAACAAGATTTCAGAAATAGTGTCATAGAAGGGCTGAGGCACAGATTTGAAATGCTGGAAGACAGGATGAGCAAAATGGAAGACAAAAATCTGGATACAACTCTGAGGTAAGATCAGAAATGAGAATAAAGAAAACTGAAGAACTCCTGAGAATTACACGAGACACAATGAAAAGCAAAAATTTGCAAGTAATCAAAGTTCCAGAACAGGGAGAGAAAATGGAAAACGCAGAGAGGATAATGAAGAACTACTGACAGGAAGCTTCCCTAATGTCATGAAAGATGAAAAGTTGACCGGCCCACCCCAAGAAGCTCAGTGAATGCCAGATAGGATAGGCCCTAAAAGAAAATCACCAAGGTATATCAAAATCACACTCGCTGAAACCAAAGATACAGAAAAAATTTTGAGAGTGGCTCAAGAAAAACAAAAAGTGTCACACAGAGAGGAGAAACAAGACTGAACTTTGCTTATTCAACAGAAACCATGCAGGCAAGATGATATATATAAAACCTTGAAAGAAAAAAAATACCAACCCTTGTTCAGATATGACAGTGAAATCAGAACATTTCCAGACAGAAAAAAAAATAAAGGGAATACTTGGTCAAGTGCTGCACTTGCTAAGTTGGCAGATTGAATCCACTGGGCAATACTTGGAAACTCTATGGAGTAGTTCTACTCTGTCCTACAGGGTTGCTATGTGTTGGAATCTATTTGATGGTACTGGCTAAGTAAAAACCAAACTGAATTTACAAGAATCATTAAAGAAAGTTCTTCAGTCTGAGAACAAACAATATCA
Organism: Heterohyrax brucei; assembly: GCA_028571685.1. Lineage (NCBI taxonomy): Eukaryota > Metazoa > Chordata > Mammalia > Hyracoidea > Procaviidae > Heterohyrax > Heterohyrax brucei. The sequence continues at coordinate 21,848,606 of CM053146.1, forward strand.
GGCCACACCTTGAACCTAGGACACAAGATTGTACCAGCCAGATACCAGCCTAGTAAATGAACTCTCAAATACTATCTAAAATGAGAAGATTTACAACACAAAACCAGAGAGGTTGAAGTTAATCTATAAACAAAAACAACATCAGAACAATGAAAGAGGGAATAAACAGTTGTGATGGTTAGGATTGTTTGTCAGCTTGTTTGAGGCATGATTCTCAGCGTTTGTATGTGACTGCTCCCGTGACTGCATTTGCTGTAGATAGCCAATCAGCTTAAAAGGAGTCTCCTTGGAAGTGTGGCCTGAATCAGAATATAAGCAGACATTCTGGCTTTTTGCTTGCCCTAAATCCTGCAGCTGCCTCCTGTTCATCTGAAGTCTGGCTCTTGGGAGCTGACCTATCAGTTTATCTGCAAATCTTAGGATCTGTCAATCTTTGTAGCACACAAGTGTCAGCTCTCTGAACAGCGAATCTTGGGTTTGCTAGCCTCTGCAGCTATGTGAATTGAGAGAAGCCTCTATCCTGATCCGTGGACTCTGGGCATTCCAGCCTCTACAGTCATATGAATCATTTCTTTGATTTAAATCTTTCTGTATATTTGGAAATGTTGGTGGTGAAGTGGTTAACTACTATGTCTGCTAAGAAAATGTCAGCAGTTTGAATCTGCCATGGGCTCCTGAGAAACTCTATGTGACAGCTCTACTCTGTCCTACAGGATTGCCATGAGTCTGAATCGACTCAGTTGCAGCAGGTTTGTTTTTTGTTTCCATATGTATATATTTATATGCTTTTCCGACTCAACGACACTTGGCTTGGCTCGCTTTCCGATTTTGGTCTCTAAAGAACACAGCCTAAGACATTTGGTACTGAGAGCAATTCTAGAGAAACAAAATTGTAAGGATGAATTTTCTAAATTGGTTCTCAAGTCTGGGTAGTCTTAAAGATGTTGATAACTCTACTTCCAGCAGTATAGTACACTATAATCCATGTCTTGGGGTGGTGAAACAGATATGCAAGATACCACTACCAATCGAATATTGGTAGAAAGCAAGGCTCCAGGTCAATACATCTTCAGTATCTATCTGCAGTTTTTTTCAGAATGAGAAGTATAAGGAAGCTGGTTGGGATTTTTCAACCTTCCTGCTTTCACTAGACTAACTGGTAAAACAGTGATGCATTCAAGACTTCAGAGTCAAAGCTCAAGTGCCACATAAGAGACCTCAAGGCTTCCACTTGTACTTTGAAAGAAAGCCTTATTTCTTGTAGTAACAGAGCTGAGATTGCTGAAAACCAAACCTAGAGTCTTCTTGTAAGAGTGGCTGAACTATAATGCCAGCTCAATTGCCAACCTTAAGAGGTGTCTGAAGGTAAAGTAAGGGCACTGATTGGAAATAAATGGAATCTTGAAACTTGGAATAAGGACATATGGGAAGATTATCAAAAAGCTGGAGACACTGAGCTCCTAAAATCCTGAAAATCACTTCTGCTAGCAGAACCATGCCCATTCAAAGAAATTACTTTGTCTGCTAAATCACCCTGCCCAAAAAAACCATTAGCCACTCCACTCCCAGCTAATAAAATTAGCCCTAGCCCAGCTGCCTCTAAAGAGCCCTTGTCCAGGGCACTGTCTGAGGCAGATGCTTTACAAGACAATGCTGAATGTTCTCAAAATAATTTCACACTACCCATTCTGGCTTCTAGACTTAAGTCCCAGCAAGCCCCAAAAGGTGAAGTAGAAAGTGTGACTCAGGAAGAGGGACACTACACTCCAAATAATTGCTTGAATTTTCTAATATGTAGAAACACAAACACTAGGGGATGTGTGTGAGAATGGCTACTAAAGGTGTGGGATAATGGTGCAAAAAAATAGAGGTGGGTCAGTCTGAGTTTATTAATGCAGGTCCACTAAGCACAGATACTTTATTCAGTGTTTTAGCTTGAGAAGTTAGTAAAGTATCTAATAGTTAATTTGCTTGGATTGCTGAAGCATGGATTACAGGTAACCTATATTAAATCAGGAAACACTGGTGGCATAGTGGTTAACTCAAAGGTCAGCAGTTTTAATCCACCAGGTGCTTCTCGGAAACCCTATGGGGCAGCTCTATTCTGTCCTACAGTGTTGCTCTATGTCAGAATTTACTCAGTGGCAATGTTTTCTGGCGGGGGAGGGGGGTTATACTAAATCAAATTGAAGTACCAGATCTGCTTTGGTATACCATTGAAGAAGGTATCCAAAGGCTTAAGGAAATTGACATGTCAGAGTGGATTTACTGGGTTGGACCCACAGACTCTGTTATGGATTGACATGTCCCCCACCAAATATATGTAGCCATGTGCCTGGGCCATGATTCCCTGTATTCTAAGGTAGTCCTCCATTTTGTGATTTTCCTGTGATGTACGTTAAAGGATTAGGGTGGGACTGTAAATCCCGTCATAGGATCACCTCCCTGCTCCACTGTAAAGGGAGTTTCCCTGGAGTATGGCTTGCCCCGCCCTTAATCGTTTCATCCTAGAAGAGATAAAAGGAAAGGGAAGGAAGCAGAGAACTGGGAATGTCACACCATCAAGAAAGCAGCACTGGGAAAAGAGGGCATTCTTCAGACTTGAGGTTCCTGTGTCAAGATGCTCCCTGGACAATGACTGATGCAAGACCAGACTTTCCTCCAGAGCCAACAAGGGGGAAAGCCTTCCTCTGGAGTGGGCACTTGTAGCCTACTGGACTCCGTAAGAATAAACTTTCCTTTGTTAAAGCCATCCACTCTGTGGTATTTCTGTTAGAGCAGGACTAGGTGACTACAACTGAATTTGGTACTGGGAGTGTGGGGCACTACTTTAACAAATACCTATGTGGTATTTCTGTTACAGCAGCACTAGCTGACTAAAACAGATTCACAAATGAAGTGTCTGGAGGACACTGCTTTTACTAGATTGCAAGAAACAACTTTGAGAAGGGAGCTCCAGCATCCTTGAAGACTTTGTGGTTGCTGTTTTATGTAAACTAGATTTGACAGTGAGAACTGCCTGTTTTAGTCACCTGGTACTGCTCTAACAGAATGTACCATGAGTGGATGGTTTTGTAAAGATAAACTTTTATTGACACAGTCCAGTAAGCCACAAATCCATTTATGAATTATGAGTCCATTCAGTAAGAAAATTTATCACAGTCCAGTAGGCTGAGTCCAAATCCAGTGAGAGCATCTTGGCACAAGAACCTGAGGTCCAAAAGACGTGCTCTATTCTCGGTGCTGCCTTGTTGGTGGTATAAAGTTCCCAACTCTATGCTCATTTATCTCCCTTATATCCCACAGCTGGTAACTTGAGTCATTTCTCACCAGCACAACTGCTGCCCATTTTCCACCATCAATATCACAGAGGCAGGATTCACAATGCATGGGAGAAATTGCACCATATTGGGACTGATAGCCAAGCCAAATCAATACATCCATTTTGGGGATGACAGAATGCAATCTATGACACTGCCCTAACTGACCAAGACACCTTACTACAAAGGGGCTGGTTGGACCAAGTAGGGGCCTAGTGGCTTTGTTCAATCAACAAAGACATGGTGGATGTGCTTATCCTAACAGACAGAGAAGTCAAAGCAGCAATCACAATAATCTGACTTTTAGGGAATTATGGTTTGAGCTGCTTAGTCATGATATCCCTAGGAGGGAAATAAATAAGAAATCCACTAAATATACAGTTAATCTGTACAAGCAGATAAATTCTAGGTCAGATGAGTAGCAGTCTAACTTAACTTGCTAGAATAGAGAGTCATGGTCCCTCAGTCAGATCTCAGATTTGAGTAAGTATAAAGATCCACAACACCTTGAATGAAGGAGAGGCCAGGTTCCCTTGAGGAAGGACTTCAATACCATGTCAAAAATTTTTACTGTTAATCTTTCTCCCTGCCTTCCACAAGGGATCTATGGCCTTTTATGAGAGCATGCACAGGGAAAAAATAAATAACCAGAATTTTCAGGGATTACTGGATAGTGGCTCTAAACTGACACTATTTGCAGGAAATCCAAAATGTCACTGTGGCCTACCTGTCACAGTAAGAGCATATGGAGGTCAGGTTATTAATGTAGTCTTGGCTCATGCTCATCTCACAATGTACACAGTGGGTCCCTGAACCCATCGTATGGTGATTTTCCCACTTCCATAATGCATAATTAGAATAGATACACTCAGCAACTGGCAGAACCCCCACAGTGGATCTCTGACAAGTAGAGTAAGAACTATTATGGTAGGAAAAACCAAATGGAAGCCATTAGAACTGCTCCTACCTAGGAAAACAGTAAACCAAAAGTGATACAGCTGTCCTGGAGGAATTGTAGAGATTACTGTCCCATTAAGAACTTGAAGGTTGCAGGGGTAGTGACTCTTACCATATCTCTATTTACCTGACCCATTTGGCCTGTGCAAAAAACAGAGGGGTCTTGGAGAATGACAGTAGATTATCAAAAATTTAACCAGGTGGTAGCTCCAATTGTAGCTGCTGTTCCAGACGTAGTATCATTGCTTGAGCAAATTAATACGTTTCCTGGTACCTGGTATGCAGCTATATATCTGGCTAATGCTTTTTACACCATATCTGTTTTGAAGGACCATCGCATGCAGTTTGTCTTCAGCTGGCAAGGCCAGCAATACACCTTCACTGGCTTACCTCAGAGCTAAATCAACTCTCCAGCCATGAGTTGTAATTTAGTCTGTAGGGAACTTGATTACTTTTCCCTTCCACAAGATGTCACACTGGTCCATTACATGGATGGTGTTATGCTGATGAGACCTAATAAAGAAGAAGTGTCAGTGACTCTGGACCTACTAGTAAAAAAATTTATGTGATAGACACCTTCCACCTCAGTAGAATTTCTAGGGGTCCAGTGGTGTGGGGCATGTTGAGACATTCTTTCCAAAGTGAAGGATAAGTTGTTGCATCTGGCTGTTCCCACAACTAAAAAGAAGGCACAGTGCCTAGTGGATGGGTCTCTATTGATTTTGGAGGCAGCATATTCCTCATTTGGGTTTACTACCCTAGCCTATTTATCAAGGGACTCAAAACACTGTTAGTTTTGAATGGGGGCCAGAACAATAAAAGATTCTGTGACAAGTTCAGGGTGCTGTGCAAGCTGCTCTGCTGTGTGGGCCGTATGACCCAGTTGATCCAATGGTGATCAGCTTCAAGTGTGAGTGGAAAATAGAGATGCTGTCTGGAGTCATTGGTGAACTACAGTGCAGACCTTTAGGATTTCAGAGCAAAGCCCTGTCATCCTCTGCTGATAACTAAAGCTTTTTTGGCTTACTATTGGGCATTAGTGGAGACTGAATGTCTGACCACGGTCCAAGAAGTCACTATGGGGCTTGATTTACCCATCATGAACTGAGTATTGTCTGACCCACAGAGTGATAAAGTTGGACAAGGACAGTAGCACTCCAAGATTAAATGGAAGTCATATGTAGAAGATTGGCCCAAAGAAGAGCCTAAGTCACAAGTAAGTTGCATGAGGAAGTGGCCCAAATGATCATGGTCTCTACTCCTGTCACATTACTCTCCATATTCTACTTGGTACCTATGAGCTCATGGCATGTTCATAATGATCAGTTGAGGAAGAAAAGAAAACTCTTGTCTGGTTTACAGATGGTTCTGTGAGATATGAAGGTGTCATGGATTGAATGATGTCCCCCCCCCCAAAATCTCCATAGCAATTTAGCCACACAGTGATTCCCAGGATTGTGTGATGTCCTATATGATGTTAATGAGGGTGAATGAACAGCAGTTTTGTTGGTGGGGCAGGACTCAATGTGTAAGATTGTCTTGTGCCTTGAGGTAGTTTCTTGAGATATAAGAAAAGAAGCTTGCAGAGACATTTGGGGACCAAATGCCACCAAGAAGAAAAACCAGGAGTGAAGTGTGTCCTTTGGAAAAGATCGGGATCCCTGCACCTCGGAAGCTTCAAGTCCAGGGGAAGATTGACAGCAAGGACCTTCTTCTAGAGCCAGCAGAGACAGCCTTCTCCTGGAGCTGACACCCTGAATCTGGACTTTTAGCTTGCAAACTGTGATAAATACATTTTCTTTTTTTTAAAGTCATTCACTCATGGTATTTCTGTTAAAGCAGCACTGCACAACTAAAACTGAAGGTACCAGCTGAAAGTGGACAACAGCAGCACTACAGCGCCTTTCAGGGACATTCCTGAAGCACAGTTGTGAAAGAAAATCCTCTCAATGGGCAGAAATTCAAGCAGTGCACCTGGTTGTTCATTTTGCTTGGAAGAAGAAATCACCAGATGGGCGAACCTGGAAAGAACATGATTGGAAAAGCAGAGACAAGGATTTATGAGAAAGAAGTACATGCACTTTTGTTGTTAGGTGCCATTGAGTTGGTTCCAACTCATAGTGACACCATGAACAACAGAATGAAACACTGCCTGGTCTTGCACCATGTCCACAATCATTTTTTATGCTTAAGCCCACTGTTGCAGCCACTGTGTCAATCCATCTCATGGAGGGTCTTCCTCTTTTTCACTGACCCTCCATTCTACTGAGCATGTCCTTCTCCAGGGGCTGATCCTACCTGAAAACATGTCCAAAGTATGTAAGATACAGTCTTGCCATCTTTGCTTCCAAGGAGTACTCTGGTTGTACTTCATCTAGAACAGATCTGTCTGTTCTTTTAGGGGTCCATGGTACATTCAACATTCTTTTCCAATATCACAATTCAGATACATCAGTTCTTCTTCTGTCTTCTTTGTTCATGGTCCAGTTTTACCTACATATGAGGAAATGGAAAATACTGTGGCTTAGGTCAGGCACACTTTGGTCTTCAAGGTGACATCTTTACTTTTCAATACTTGAAGGAGGTCCTTGGCGGTAGATTTTCCCAGTGCAGTGTGTGCTTGACTGCTGCTTCCATTGGTGTTGATTGTAGACACAAGTAAAATGAAATTATTGACAACCTCAATCTTTTCTCTGTTTATGATGATGCTGCTTACTGGTCCAGTAAGGGGTTTTGTTTTCTTCATGTTGAGGTGCAATCCATGTTGAAGGCTGTGGTCCCATCTTCATCAGTGTTTCAAATTTTGTTCACTTACAGCTTATAAGGTGATGTTGTCTGCGTAACACCAGTTGTTAATGAGTTGTCCTCCAATCCTTATGCTTCGTTCTTCTTTGTGTAATCCAGCTTCTTGGATTATTTTATATATGTATATAAAGTATATGGATAGACTTCTCTAAATGGGCCAAAGAAGTGTGGATATTTATGTCTCCTGTGAATGCACATCAAAGAGTTACCTCAGCAAAGGATGATTTTAACAATCAAGTGGATAGGATGACACATTCTGTGGAAACCAGTCACCTTCTTTCCCTAGCTACTACCGTCATTGCTCAGTGGGCTCATGAACAAAGGGGCCATGGTGGCAGAGATGGAGGCTATGCATGGGCTCAGCAACATGGATTTCCACCAAACAAGGCTGATTTGGCTATAGCCACTGCTGTGTCCCAATCCGCTAGTGGCAGTGACCAACAACACTGAGTTCCTGGTGTAGTACTGTTCTTCAAGGTAATCAGCCAGCAACCTGGTGGTAGGTTGATTACATTGGACGGCTTCCATCATAGAAAAAGCAGCATTTCACTCTTACTGCAACAGACATTTTCTGTGGATAAGGAGTTGCCTTTCCTGCAGGCAATGCTTCTGCCAAAACTACCATCCCTGGACTTAGAGAATGCCTTAGCCACAAACATGGCATCCCATACAACATTGCTTCAGGTCAAGGGACTCACTTCACAGCAAACAAAGTGCAGTAGTGGGCACTTGGTCATGGAATTTACTGTTCTCATCATGTTCTCCATCATCTTGAAGCAGCTGGTTTGACAGAACAATGGAATGGCCTTCTTAAGATACAATTATGACACCAGCTAGGTAGCAGTACCTTGCAGGGTTGGAGCAGTGTTCTCCATGAGGCCACTTATGATCTAAATGAGCATCCAATATAAGGTGCTGTTTCTCCCATAGCCAGGATTCATGGGTCCAGGAATCAAGGGAGGGAAATGGGAGTGGTACCATTTGTTATTATCCCTAGTGAGCCACTAGCAAGATTTTTGTTTCTTGTTCCTGCGACCTTATGCTCTGCAGGTCTAGAGGTCTTAGTTCTAAAGGAAGGAAAGCTCCCACTTAGGAGAAACATCATCACTAATTTCATTGAACTGGAAGCTGAGAATACCACCACCCCACTTTAGGACATTTATGCCTGTGAATCAACAGGCAAAGAAGGCAGTTACCATAGTGGCTGGTGTGATTAATATTGATTACCAAGAGGAAATCAGATTGGTATTATGTAATAGAGGTAAGGAAGAGAATGTCTGAAATTCAGGAGATTCCCTGGGCATCTCTTAGTACTACCATGCTCTATGATTAAAGTCAGTGGATAACCACAGCAACCCAATTTCAAAATGGCTAATAATGATCCAGACTCTTCAGGAATTAAGGTTTAGGTCACCCCACCAGGCAAGGATCCACAACCAACTGAGGTGCTTGCTGAGGGCAAAGGGAATATGAAACAGGTGGTGAAAGAAGGTAGTTCTAAATACCAGTTATGGCCACATGATCAGTTGCAGAAATGGAAGTATAATTGTTGTATTACTGCTTTGTATGTGTTCATCAAATATTTTTTCTTTCTTTACTTACAAAATATAAGATGCAAGTGCCACTAGTGCATTTTCAGTTGTATGCATGTTGTATTGTGTTAGGCACAAGTGTGACTTTATAATTGTCTTTATTCAGACGTTGTATATAGTTTAAGGAGTTGCATATATGTGCTGAGTTGACAAATGGTGCACCGTGGCGGTTAGGGTTGTTTGTCAACTTCCCTCAGTGTTTATGTGACCACTGTCATAATTGCATCTGCTGTAAGTGTCCAATCAGTAGAAAGGGAGTTTCCTTTAAATTGTGGCCTACATCTGTATATAAGTAGAAGTCTTTTTGCTTATTCTGGATCTTGAGACTGCCTCCAATTCATCTGACTTCTGTCTGTTGGGACTTGAGCTATCAGCCTATCTGCAGATCTTAGAATTCATCAATCTTTACAGCCTGAGAGTGGGGGCCTGCTCTCTGACCTGCTGATTTTGGGGTCACTAGCACCTGCAGCTACACAAACTGAGGGAAGCCCACATCTTTACCTACAAATTCTGGATTTTCTAACCTCTACAATCACATGATCCATTTCCCTGATAAAAATCTATGTATACAAGTATTTATATACCGTCATGGATTGCATTGTATACCCCCAAAAGTATGTATTGATTTGACTTAGCTATGAGTGCCAATATGTTGCAATTCCTCCCATGTGTTGTGAATCCTGCCTCTGTGACACCGATGAGGGAAAAAGGACAGAAGTTTTGCTGGTGAGGCAGGACTCAAATTACCAGCTCATGGAATATAATGGAGAGAAGTGAACAGAGTAAGCTGGTACCTCATACCACCAAGAGGGCAGCACCGAGAACAGAGCATGTACATCCCTTGTACCTGAGGTTCCTGTGCCAAGACCCTCTCCTTGAGTTTGGACTCAGCCTGCCAGATTGTGGTAACTTCCCTTACTGAGTGGACTTTTAACTTGTAAATGGATTTGTGGCTTACTGGATTGTGATCATAAAAATTTCTCTTTGTGAAGCCATCCACTTTGTGGTATTTCTGTTATAACAGCACTAGCTGACTATAGACTACATGACTAGCCTAGGACAGTCATGTAGGTGTAGAACTTTCCAATGGGGTGGAAGACAAGGTAATATCAAGTAATAATAGACTGGTTGAAACTTATCAAGATAAGGTCAAATTTCAAAGTAACCATGAGAAAAGCTGACAAACCTACTCCCCAAAATAAAGAAGGAAAACAAAGTCTTGATAAAAACAAAATCTGCAAAAACAGAAGAAATCCATGATTCATCACAGGAGAGTTAAGGACAACAAAGAATTGTCAACGCCGGGGTGAGGGAGAGCACTACAAAAGGACAGCAAGAAACTCACATCCATCAATAATTATTACCTATTATCTACTTGAATGTAAATGGCCTAAATGCACCCATGAAAAGATGGAGAATGACAGAATTGATTAAAAACAGACAAACAAAAACCAAAACAGGATCTATCAATATGCTGTTCAGAAGAAATACACCTTAGAAACAAAGACGCCTGGGACTGCTACACTGACAGATACATTGACCAACAGAACAGAATTGAAAACCCAGATATAAATCCATGACTTTATGGTCACCTGATGTTTGATAAAAGCCTAAACTCCATCACATGGGGAAAAGACAGTCTTTTAAACAAGTGATACTGGCAAAACTAGATGTCATCTCATAACACGGAGGGAACTAGAGGACATTATGATGAGTGAACTAAATAAATACTAAAATAAGTCAATCACTACAATTTTGTATGAGACCATTACAATAAAAACTCAAGAAAAAGTTTACACATAAAAGGAAACAATCTTTGATGGCTACCAGGGAGAGTAAGGGTGGGGATGGACAAACACGGAATCGATAATAGGTAAGTGACAACTTTGATGATGCGTAATAGAGTACACACACTGGGACGACACCACAACTTCTACAAGGCAAGGCTGTGGAAGCTCCATAGACACATTCAAACTTCCTGAAGGGCTGAACTGCTGGGCTGAAAGCCGTGGGGACCACGGTCTCAGGGAACTTCTACTTCAGTCAGCATAACACAGTTCATATAGAAAATTTCCTACATTCTACTTTGGTGAGTAGTGTCTAGGGTCTTAAAAGCCTATGAGTAGCCCTTTGGATCCTCTACTGGTCTTAGCACCTAGAGAGCAAGGAAAAATGAAAAAAACTAAAGATACAAGGAAAAGATTAGTCTAACGGGCTGATGGACCACATCTGCAATGGCCTCCAGAAGACTGAATCTAGTACAAACCGACGGCGCCCAGGACCACCACTGACTGCTTTGACAGCGATCACAACAGAGGGCCCCAAGCAGACCGGAAAAAGATGTAGAACAAAACTCTAACTCAAAAAGAAAGACCAGACTTGCTGCCCTGATAGAGACTGGAGAAACCCTGAGCGTACGGCCCCTGGAAATGCTTTCAACTCAGTAACGAAGTCAGTCCTAGGGTTCACTTTTAGCCAAAAGTTGGAAAGATACATACAAAAAAAAAAAAAAGAGAGAGAGAGATTAAAGGACATGCCAGTCCAGGGGCAAGGACTAGAAGTCAAGAAGGGACAGAAAAACTAGTAATAGGGAACTCCAGGTTAAGAAGGCAGTGTGTTGACCAGTTGTGGGGTTCTTAGACAATATCATAAAACAGTAGATGAACTTACTGTTTAATGAAGTACTAGTTTGTTCTGTAAAGCTTCATCTAAAGTACAATGAAATAAAATAACAAAATACACACAGGAAGCTATTCACCAATGTAACAATTTCTACATTTAAATGCAACAACACTGATTACACTGTTCATATTACACAACTATCATTGCTGTCTCATTCCAAAGCATGCTACTACGATTAACATAAACGCAACATCTCCATAAAGAAAACACCTCCACTGTCCCCTTCCTTTCCGCTCTTGGTAACCGCCAATAATTTTCGGTTTCTATGATGTTTCCTAATTTCATATAAATGAGATCATGCAGTATGTTCTCTTTTTGGACCAATTTATTTTGCCCAGAAGGATGTTTTCAAGTATGACTCATGGTTGTGGTGTATCAGTTGTTTGCACCTCTTGGCTATTGTGAATAGCACTGCAGTGAAAACTGGTGGACAACCGCTTGCATTCCTGCCTTCATGTCACCTGGGTGTATACACAAGAGTGGGATTGCTGGGTCAGATGTACATTTTTTTAAATATTGGAAAAATATTTTTTAAATGCAGCAGTCCGGAAATGGGATATGAAAGAAACGTTTCTCTGGGCATTGGGATATAATGTATTTAAAGAAAGCATATCTTTGAAAGTTTATTTGAGAACTCTTAAAAATCACCTTTTGCTTATAACGTGAAGGCAGAACAGGTTCCAGTTTAGATCACAGTGATACAAGTATTTAATGGGTGAGTAGGAGGAACAAAGAGGATTGCTCAAGAGTGGAACACTGTCTGAACTGGACTGGAGCTAATGTATTACAAAACCTCCCTAAAAGGCTGAGCTATGAATCATCCCTAGTAGCAAAGATTGTTTTCAGGGCTATCTTGCAACACAGAAGCAGGTAGCTGCAAATTTCTGTCATCCACAGGGAAAGGTCACTGGAAGAGAAGCAGCTCTGTGAGATATGCCTGATCATGTTGTTATAGCCAAGAAGTCGCAGAAATCTGCCTCCAACTAGCATAAACAGAAAAAGGATACAGTTTTGATTTAGTCATCCAGAAATAACTGTAATCAGTGTAGACCACCCCTAATGTTCCTGCCTAAAATTATAAACCTGACTTAACTGGGGTTTTCAAATCCATGTTCTCTTTAACCTTTCTCATAGTGAAGCTAGCAACTTTGCACCCATTAGAAATGAAGAAAAGGACACACAATACATGGCTCCATCAGAAATTTGCCCCCTCTTCCTCACCGCTTTGAAAGGACCTACCTTTACTTAAATGACAGCTTTCCAGAACCTATTCCCCCCCTTTTCCAACTAAGTTCTTCAGAACATTTTATAAATCCAATTAAAATTTTTGCTATCTCCTCTTGCATGCCAGGCTTCCTTGCTGTGGCAATTTTGTATACTCCCCAATACAAATCTTTGTAAAAAATTTCATAACTCATCTCCAGAAGCCATCATTTAGCACCAGGAAAGACAGGGATGGGGCTCAGGTACAGCGTGATTCAGGCCTCCTGTGGCAATGTTATGAATCCCTGGGGGAGATTATACTTTCCAAAAGTGACAGCAGTGTCTCCCATCCCACAGGCCTTTCCTTCGAAGTCACCATGATACTCTTCCCAGCAAGAAATAGGATTTGAGTAGGCTAATAGCAGGATTCCCTGCATGGTGCAAATAGCTTTTGTGCTCAGCTGCTAACTGAAGACGTGAAGGTTTGTGTCCACCCAGAGGTGCCCTGGAAGAAAGGCATGGCAATCTACTTCTGACAAACCAGCCATGGACAACCCCACGGATAACAGTTCTATGCTGACACAGTGACATATCATCATGAGTCAGAATCAACGTAACAGGAACTGTGGCCATAAAATGCAACATGGATTCTACCTGGGTCTCACGGGATGTTTACTCCTGGAAATGTCGTGAGGAAGCCTAAGCCACGTGGAGAGACCATGATTAAGCGCTCGTTTGCCAGGCCCAGGTGAAGTACCAGCCACAGCCAGTATCAGGCTTCTGAGTGAGGAAACTCGGAGATGACTTCAGCCTCAGTCATCATCTAACTGCCACCACAAGTTCAATCTCCAACAAGAGCCACCTACTGGACCCAATCAACCCCAGAACCATAGTGAGGCTGATGAAATCATCGTTTTTGTTTAAGCCACTAATTTTGGGGGTGATGTGATGCTGCAATAGATAGCTGCCACAATCTGTTTCTTGCTTCCTCCTCTCTTCCTTGTTGAATCCAGTCTCTTCTCCAGCTGAGAGGTGGTGGCATCGGCAGTGGCTGCAGTAAAGCTCCAGGCTTGTATCAGTCCATATAGCAACTCCATCAGAAAGAAGAAGCTAATCCCTTCCAACATCTAAACAAAAGAGATGGTCTGTGGAGTGATGGGATCTGTGAGTAAGGCTGCCACCTTTCCACTCCAACATACATTCTCCCCTTTCCCTGGAAGTGAAATTCCAATTTGAACTGGCTTGACAGTGTGCCCAGTTTCTCTTGGAGGTAGATATTGATACATGGTTAAAACTTGGCAAATGAGATGTCAGCAGAGGAGCAGGTAGCCCTTTATGCAAAGATCCTGTATTACTGCTGTAACATTATCACAATGCAGTGGTTTAAAACAACACGCACTTACTATCTTGTTGTTCGGGAGTTCTGACATTTGATATGGCTACAGTCACTAGGCTGAAGTCAATGTGTCCACAGAGCTGTGTTCCTTCTGGAGGCCACAGAGGATAATCTCTTTCCTTCCCTTTTCTAGATTCTAGAGGCCACTTAAATTCTGTGACTCATGGCCCCTCTTCCATCTCTTCAAAAACCAGCAACAGCTGGCCCAGACTTTCTTACATTGTATTATGGCACTGACTGTTCTGTGTCATTCTTCCACATTTAAAGCCTCTTGCAATTATATTGAGCCCACCTGGATAATCCAGGATAATCTCCCTACTTTCATGTCAGCTGATTAGTAACTTTAAATGTATCTGCAGTCTTGATGCTCCATTCCCATGTAACATAACATATGAGGACAGCCAACTAAGTTCGTGAACTCATCCTAGAAAAAGTGCTACACACTTCATTGCTGAATATCACTATAGTCAACTCTGAAGAACTCCCCTTGGGAAACTCTGCCCTGACGCCAGCTCCTCGTTCACTCCCTTTTTCTGGAATGGCCATCACAGCTGTTGTCGTATTATCCTTGATGTCCTGAATATCATCAAAATGTTTTCCTTTGAATATTTCCTTTAATCTTTGGTTAAAGCAAAAAGTTATTGGGGGCCAGGTTAGGTGAGTAGGGAGGGTGCACCAGTACAGTTATTCGTCTACTGGCTAAAAACTCTGTCACAGGCAACTATGCAATTAAGCTCCTGAGCTTGCCACCTTGCCACCGTGTACAAAGGCCATTCCAGAAACGGTGCCAAAATTGCTTTGAAGAGTAGACTAGGCACTGGCTTCAGTGCCTAGCTTCCCAAGGGGAGTACTTTAAAGGTAACTGTAGTGATATTCAGCAATGAGATATGTAACATTTAGAACAATTAAGTTTGGACTTAATTGCTGGACTGCATGTTTGAACTTACAGAGAGTAAGTCATGGACGTCTTTGGTGGTGATAAGGCCCATTTTCTGCCTCCTGTAAAAAGAAAAAAACCAACCCAGTTGCCATGGAGTTAATTCCAACTTGTAGCAACCTCATAGGACAAAGTACAAATGACCTGTAGGGTTTCCAAGAAGCAGATGATAGATTTGAACTGCCAGTCTTTTGGTTAGCAGCGAAGCACGAGATCCTTAAAAGAAGAGGAGTGCCCTTTATCTTTTTTTTTCTCCTTCTTGCTTCCTTAAGTGGATTGATGCATGGCGTGTTCACTTCTGGGATGAGGTAGTGTAATTTTGATAGTCTCCCAAAAGAAAGAGCAATGGTTATCAGTAGAATTTGAGAGAGACAAAAACATCAGCTGCATAATATCACATGACCAACAAGCCCCAAGATGCAGCCGCTTACAGCAACACTTGTTCACCTATTCTTAATGTACATGATTGCAACAACAGTGGCTCTGCTATGTTGGCCTGGCTCAGCTAGACTTGACTCCAGCTCTGGATTAGCTTCAGGTGTGCTCTGCCTGTAATGTGTCTATCTGGGACAGCTACTGTCAGGCAGTGGCGTCACTAGGATTGGTGTCACCCAGTGCAGTAACTCACGGTGTCATCACTCCCATGCTAATTACCACATTGTATGTAACACACCAGAAAATTTGACAAAATCAGCGACTTAAAACACTGTTAGCTGTGAACACAACAGTGCATGCTTGCAGCATGTGCAGATGAAACCATCTGAAGTGTCATTATAATTGGGTAAAAATTACATCTCTAACTGGAGCGCACTAGAAGGTTCAAAAAGTAACTTAGCATAGTTTTAGCCTTGTAGGTAGGTTGGTACATGTACACCGGCTTATCAAAAATGTTTTTCTTGTTATAACTAACTACAGGGATATTTTTACTAATAATAAATTTCTGCTGAAACATTACACAAAACTTTTACAGTCATTTTGTGTCACCTCCGTCTGACAGTGTTATCCAATGTGGTCTGCAGCCCCTGCGCTGCTCCTAGTGACACACAGCTACCAGGGCACAGTTTTCTCATAGCAGATGGCAGAAAACAAGAAGGAAAGCCAAGCCTCATAAGCACATTTAAGGCTCTGGCTTACCTCATGAATTATCAGGAATCCCTGGACGAAGCAAGTCACATGACCAAGCCCTGAGTCACTGGGATGGCGAAGAGCATGCCACTGTTCTCATTCTAACCTTTATCTTTTCCCTCATTCTCCTACTTTGGCTGCACTGAGGAAGACCAGGAGGCTGACTGAGACTTTGGTGTGCGAGTACCTCCAACCTCTGTTTAGGACACTGCTGGCTGTAGGCTCTGAGGAAGACATGGTTTATAACTTTATTACAGAGTGGGTGTGGAGGCTTGGGAACAATAATCCAATTTGCCACGACGGCCTCAGCCAAGCCACTTCTCTCCCAGTTGGGAAGGGGGGCCTTCTGTTGGGATTCTTTCTCATGCTTTCTTGACTTGATTTGGAGGAATATGAAAATGACTTCCTCCCTGCACCCAACTACTTTACAAAGTACTTAAAAACATGTATAAAAGTATACTGACTAATTGTACATGAAATTATGTGTGTCTGCAACCTAAATTTAGGATATTTTTCTAACTCACAATAATCCTCTAGATTCATATTCTGTAGCATCAACTTGTGAGGGCCTAAGATAACTATAGATCTACTTCACAGGAAACTCCAGTCATGTAGTGGTTAAGAGCTACATCTGCTAACTAAAAGGTCAGCAGTTCAAACCCATGAGGTAGTCCCTGTAAACTGTGGAGCAGTTCTCCTCTGTCTTTTAGGATCACTATGAGTCGGAATTGATCTGGCAAGAACTGCGTTTGGTTTTTGGTATGGCTCTGTTCCATAATCTTGAGTCTGTTACACTAGAATTTTACTGTATTTGCCTTTATATAGGAGGTGGCCCTGGTGGTGCAGTGGGCACTTGACAGGTGAATGAAAGGTGAGTGGTTGAAACCCACCAGCAGCTCCCCAAGAGATCTGCTCTTGTAAAGATTAAACCCATTGGCGTTGGGTCCATTCGGACTCATAGTGACCCTCTAGTACAAAGTAGAACTGCCCCATAGCATTTTTAAGGAGATCTTGGTAGAATGAAACTGCTGATGTGGTTAGCAGCTTAGCTCTGAACCACCAGGTTACCAAGATTTCCCCTGTGGGGGCAGTTCTACTCTGAAGCAACTAGATGCCAACATGATCTGATATAGGTACAGTTCTAACCAATCACAGCACCTGTATCACTTAATAATGCATTTGCTTGCAAGTAACACTGCATAGGAGATGTGGTTTAAACACACAGGGATCTTTGTTTAACAGACAGAAGTCTTCAGGAAAGCAGTTTAGGGATAATTGAGCAGTTCCTCAGCGTTGTCAGGAATCAAGATTCTTCTCTCTTGCTGCTCCCATCCTCAAGGCTGCCTCATGGGTAAATGGGACTGTTGAAGCTCTATTGTCTGCATACGTGTCTGATTTCTTCTTCATCACACTTTGTATCTTCTCCCTAAAATTAGGGACTTGGCTGGAGAGGCTGTCTTCATGAACCAAGGAGGATGACCTACTGTCAAGGGCATCAGTGATGGAGATACATTTGTGACCTAGAATTTCTCAGCTCACAGGCTGCTTCTCTTTTGTATCATTACTGCCAATTTTGCTCTTCCTTTTGATAACAGAAGTGTATTTCTATGTCCTTTGTGATGTAACTCTTTGCATGGCATCATGCTCCACTTACACTCCTACTGGTGGAGGCAGAGTGGACATCCTTGCCCTGTGGACTATGAGCTTGGCCACAGGGCTTATTTGGTCAGTAGAACGTGAGTAGATACGACGCAGTGCTTTCAACATGATTGCATGCCTTGATCTTTTGGACTTTATGCGGTCTTCTAGAAGAACACGCCCCAGATAGCTTCTGACCCAAGAATGAGTAGATACATGACCTGAACACAAACCTTAATCCAGAGTCAAACTCAGCTGAATTTAGGGATATCCATAAGGGACATGGCCTAACTGTATACTGAGGAATGAGAAATACATGCTTATTTGGTTAAAGTACTGAGTTTTGGGGGTGATTTGTTACGGAACACCATAATAGCAAAAAAAGAAAAAAGAAAGAAAGAAAAGAAAAGCAAAACTAATAGAAAACAAAGAAAAACCCTGACCAACTCAGAAAAAGGAGGTAGCAATACTGTTTTATACTCTTTCTGGTGAAAGTGACAAGTGACCAACTCCCACTAACATGAAAAGGGACTGCACTGGTTCACATTGTGGAAAGTCAGGGACTAGAGCTGACTTCTCACATCCCTGATTCCAGAACTCAGATGATGCTGCAGGGCTCAACATTTGGCAGTTTTCCCAACCTGATGGGAAGGGTGGTAGCAAGAAGCTTACAGTGTCCTCACAGTGGGAGATTCCCAGTATGGATGGGATGTTCATCTGTTGTTATTGTTAGGTACTGTCAAGTGAGTTCCAACTCACAGTGACCCTGTGCACAATAGAACGAAACACTGCCCCATCTTATGTCGTGTCCACAATTGTTTTTATGCTTAAGCCCATTGTTGCCACCACTGTGTCAATATATCTCCTTGAGAGTCTTCCTTTTTTTCGCAGACCTACATTACCAAGTGTAATATCCTTCCCCAGGGATTGATCCCTTCTGACATTGTCCTAAGGATGTAAGATGCAGTCTCAACATCTTCGCTTCTAAGGAGCACTCTGGTTGTACTTCTTCCAGAACAGACTTGGTGGTTCTTTTAGTAGTCCATGATATATTCAATGTTCTTCTCCAGCACCACAATTCAAAGGCACCAATTCTTCTTCTGTCTTCATTACTCATTGTCTAGCTTTCACACGCATATGATGCAATTGAACATACTATGGCTTGGGTCAGGTGCACCTTAGTCTTCAAGGTGAAATGTTTACTTTTCAATACTTTAAAGAGGTATTTTGCAACAGATTTTCCCAGCACAATGTGTCTTTTTATTCCTTGATTGCTACTTCCATGGACACTGATAGTGGAAGTAAGCAAAATGAAATCCTTGACAATCGTGATCTTTTCTCCATTTATCATTATGTTGCTTACTGGCCCATTTGTGAGGATTTTTGTTATCTTGATATTGAGGTGCAATCACTGAAGCCTGTGGTCTTTGATCTTCATCATTAAGTATTTCAAATCCTCTTCACATTCAGCAAGATTGCGTCATCTGCAAAACGCAGGTTTGTGAATGAATCTTTCTCCAACCCTGATGCCTTATTTTTCTTCATATAATCAAGCTTCTGGGATTATTTGCTCAGCATACACATTGAAAAGGTATAATGAAAAGATACAACCCTGACATACATCTTTCCTGGCTTTAAATCATGCAGTGTCCCTTTGTTCTGCTCACATGATTACCTTAGTCCACGTACAGATTCCTCATGAGCATAGTTAAGTGTTCTGGAATTCTCATTCTCCACTATGTTATCCATAATATGTTGTGATCCACACAGTTGAATTTCTTTGCATAGTCTATAAGCATCTTTCTGGTGTTCTGTGACATCAGCAATGATATGTATCCCTGGTTCCACATCCTCTTCTGAATCTGGCTTGAATTTCTGGCACTTCTCTGTCAACATACTGTTGCAGTCACTTTTGAATGATCTTTAGCAAAATTTTACTTGCATGTAATATTAATGATATTGTTTCTTATTAATGATTTTTGTCTAGGCTTGGCCAATTAAGGTGTTCCAAGCCTCTGGGATTGGTCAGACATGGTAAGGTAGCCCAATCAATTAGTCTTCCCTGGGTTTCTTATGCTGGAATCCTCAGGAAAAATGTTCTCATGCTCTAGGTTTCTGTTGAATTGACTCTTAAGGAACAGGGGTTGGGGGATTATTCCCCAAAGAAGGAATGCTGGCCCCAGTACACATGAGCACAAGACATTCAATCTAAGATTGAGGGAAGCCTAAGCTATCCTCAGATCTTAAACTCTAAAAAGATCAACCCGTTATTTGTTCACTCAAAAATTTTTATTGACTACTAATAATAATTTTTGTAAAAAGTTGCCATCAAGTCAATGCCAATTCACGGTTACCCCATATGTGTCAGAATAGAACTGAGCTCCATAATGATTTCCATGGCTTATTTTTTGGAAGTAGATCATCCAGCCTTTCTTCCAAGGCACAACTGGGTATCCTCAGACTGCCAACCTTGGGGTTATAGCCAAGCATGTTAGCTGTTGGTACCACCCAGGAACTCCTGATGCATATATATTAGCTATCATGTATTGATTTTTATATTACGTATTAGGCACATTGTTAAAACCTTATTCAGTCTTGCTATGCTAAGATGATCCTATCTTGTATCTAAAAGTCCGAGGCTCAAAGTCAATGAAAAACTTACTCAAAGTCACACAGAACAAAAGTGGTCATGCTATGATTCAAATGCAAGTGTATCTAAGAAGCTCTACCCCAACATACTACCAGATGAGCTGGTATGGCAAGGTCCCACAGGGCCACTCTTACGCAAAACTACATGAAGGGCTGAAGTAATCAGCATCCCTAGCCCTACCACTTGGCTGTCCCTCCTTTGCTTTTGGCACATACCGTGGGTTACTGATGTCCTGGTGCTGGTGGATGACTTCTTATTGTTGACATCTTGGCATCAACCTGATCTCTAGTTTGTTTAAATTTCTCATCTGAACTGTACAAATCTTGTACTAGGAGAGTTTAATCTAACCCACATTCATGAAGTATTCCTCCAGAAAATTGTATTATATTTATATTTAAACACACATCTTCCAAGTCTTACCCTCATGTATGACAGGTGACACAGGGGCCAGCCCAGGGGTGGACACAGGAGAGTCATATATATATATATATATATGCTTTAAGTGAAAGTTTACAGCTGAACTTAGTTTCTTTCTCATACAAAACTTCATACACTATTGTTATGCAACTGTAGCTGCTATTCCTATAATATGACCCCCTTTCTACCCTGGATTTCTTGTATCCATTCAGCCACCTCCTGTCCATTTTTGCCTTTGTGTTTCACCTCCAGACATAAGTTGCCCTTTCAGTTTAGTGTGTCTACTGGAACTAAGAAGCACGTGTTTAATGTGTATTTTATGTCTTATAGTCTAGCTTATCCTTTGTCTAAAGACTTGGCTTCAGAAATGGTTTTATTTCTGGGTTAACAGAGAATCCAGGGGCATGTCTTCTGGGTTTCTTCCAGTCTTAGCCAGACCACTAAGTTTGGTCTTTTTGTTCCACTTTGAGTACTGCTCTGCATTTTTCTCCTGCTCCTTTGGGGAATCTGTTGAGTTCTCTGTAAGGGCAGTCATTGGTATTGGCCATGCACCATCTAGTTCTTCATTTCTAGGCTGGTGGACTCTTAGGTCTATGTGTCCCTTTTTGCCTTGTAGGCTAATATTTTCCTTCATTGGTGTTCTTCATTCTCCTTTGCTCTAGATGGCTTGGGACCAATTGATACACCTTAGATGGCTGCTTATTAGGTTTTAAGACCCCAAATGTGGGAGCAGAGCCAAGATGGCAGAGTAGCCAGATCCTTTCTGTGATCCCTCTAACAACAAAGACCCAAAAGAACAAATGAGTCAACTATATGTGATATTCTAGGAGCCCTAAACACTAACGGGAAAGTTGAGAAATTGGACTGAGCAACAGGAAAGGAAAAGCATGTTCAGAAGTACTTAGGACTTGCTAGACCTGATCTGCCAGGAATCAGCTGCAGCTGATGAATAGAGCAGTGGTATTTGTAGGGCATGTTCCTTAGCACAAGAGACTGTGTGGAGAATCTACTCACATCTACAGAAAGAGTGAAAAATGTCATTCATCAAAAGCTAAGTGGCTTGTGTGTAACCTGCCTTTCCTTTGGGATAAACTTCTCTCCCTCTTCTCAGCACTTCCCCTTCCTTCTCTGCACTTTATTGGGCTCTGGAGTCTGATGCAATTACCCGAAGCAGAAGCACCCTGAGCCATTCTCCTAGACACAGAGAGGGAACAACAGAGTAAAGGGCAGAAACAGTTCCTTAAACTAGAATCTGATATGAGGGGATGAACTTTTCTTACAGACACTCAGAAATGGCTGATAGCTACCTGCCTTTTTCAGTGCCTTCAGCCAGATACCTGTGTCTGTCTCAATCACCCTTGCCCGTCTAGTGTAGTAGCACAGAGCTGGCACCACACACTTGGTGACTGAATATCTAGAAACCTGAGCTGAATCCATACCAAAAAAGCAAACAGATTACTGGGCTCACATGTCTAGCAACAGCTTTAACCACCTCGTAACAGGAATTTAGGGCTTCGGAGGCACTGATAACCAGACTAGCACACACAGTCAGCCTATGTAGACATTTCAAAACAAAATAAAACAAAAAGATAGAACACAGTAAGCAAACACAAAATAAATGAAGTCAACAACTTACAGGTGGCTGGGAGAAAATAGTCAATATCCAGTCACTTAAAGATGTAGACCATGATGGCTTCCAAAACTCCTAAAACAAAGTATTCAGAACTTTTCTGGATGAAGAGAACTTCCTGGAATTATTGAGGGTAGAATACAAAAGATTAATATTTAGAATTCTAAGTGAACAGAAAGGAGATGAGTTAATGACAGATTAACAGGCTGCAAGAAAGAATACAGAGACAGTAAGTATAAATTTAGAAAATTAATAACAAAATTACAGAATTAGACAACTCAGTGGAAAGTCCAAGGAGCAGAACTGAGGTAATGGAAGGCTGAATTACTGAGACTGAAGATAAAGTATGTGCCAACAACATTTATGAGGAAAAATTGGGTATAAGAATTTAAAAAATACCAAGAAACAAGAATTATGTGGAATCCAGCAAGAGGAATAATCTGTGAGTGATGGGAATACCAGAACAAGAAGAGATAACAGACAGTACAGTGAGAATTATAAAAGATTTGTTGACAGAAAACTTCCTTGAGCTCATGAAACATGAGAAGATATCTATGTGAGACCCTCATCAAACTCCACACAAGGTTGTCATGGATTGACTTGTGTCCCACAAAAACATGTGCAACAATTTGGCTAGACCATGATTCCTGGTATTGTGTGATGTTCCTCCATGTTGTGGATCCTGCCTCTACGATGTTAATGAGGAGAATGGGCAGCAGTTGTGTTGGTGGGGCAGGACTCAATGTGTAAGATTCTACTGTGCCTTGAGGCAATCTTTGGGGTTATAAAGGAAAGGGAAGTGAGCAGAGAGTTGGGGGGGGGGAACCTTATACTACAAAGAAACAGTGCCGGGAGCACAGACCATCCTTTGGAAAGGACCCAGGGTCCCTGCACCTCAGATGATTCCAGTCCAAGGGAAGATTGATGACAAAGTCCTTCTTCCAGAGCCAACAGAGAATGCCTTCCCCTGGAGTTAATACCCTGCATTTGGACTTGTAGCCCGTTAAACTGTGACAAAATAAATTTCTTTTTTTAAAACCATCAATTTGTGGTATTTCTGTTAAAGAAGCACTAGATAACTAGGACAAAAGTAAATCCCAAAATAAGGATAGGAAAGCATATTATAATTAAACTTATCAAAACTAAAGATAAGGAGACTGTTTTGAAACTTGCTAGGGGTAAACAAAAAATAATCTGCAAAGGCAAGTCAATAAGACTAAACTCAGAATACTCAGAAACCATGCAGGCAAGAAGGCATTGTATGATATATATATAGTGCCTCAGAGGAAAAAAATTGCTAGCTAAGAATTATGTATCTGGCAAAACTGTCTCTCAAATTTTTGATGGTGAAATTAGGATATTTTTCAGATATGTAAAAGTTAGCGGAATTTGCAAACACCAAACTAAAATTAGAAGAAATACTGAAAGGAATTCTTTGGTTAGAAGATCAGTGACATCAGATGACAACCCAATACTAGAACAAATAACAAAGCAACTGGATTTCAACCCAGACAAGGAAGTCACAAAAATAAATCAAAGGCAAAACACTGAAAATAAAGTAACAGAGATTTTACTACATAAAGGATGATACAATAACAAAACATACATACTTAAAAAAGCAGTCATAAATCTTTTATATGGAGAGGAAGTCAAGGTAACAGAAGAAATTAAAGGCCAGCTAAAATAAAAAAAAATAGGGGTACATACTAAGGTAAACACAAAGAAAATTTATAATCCTACACATCAAAATAGAAAACAAGAAAAACATAGTCTCAACAGATATAAAACCAACAAAGAAAAAGATGAAAATATATATATATGTAAATAAAAATGACTGAGCACAGAAAATTAAGTGGAACAAAGAAACTATAATACCCCAAAAATGCATCAAAATGACAGTACCAAACTCACACCTAGCAATAATTATGCTGAATGTAAATGTAATAAGTGTACTAATAAAGAGATGGAGAGTGATACAATGGGTAAAAAAAAAAAAAAAAAAGGATCCGTCTATATGCTGTCTGCAAGAGATGCCTTAGACTTAAAGACATGAATAAACTAAAACACAAAGGATAGAAAAAAATATATTAAGAGAAAGAGTGTAGTTTTAATTTTTGATAAAATAGACTTTAAAATATAATCAACCACATTGGATAAAGAAGAACACTATGTAATGATTAAAAAGTCAATACTTTGGGAAGGCATAACCATATTAAATATTTATGCATCCAGTAATATATGGTGACCCTATAGATCAGAGTAGAACTACCCTATTGAGTTTTCAAAGAGCACGTGGTGTGTTTCAACTGCCAACCCTTTGGTTAACAGACATAGTATTTAACTACTATGCCACCAGGGCACCTAATGATAAGGTTCCAAACTACATTAAAAGAAAAACACAAACTCTCTAACCACATTAAAAACAGAAATAGACAGCTCCACAATAATAGTAGGAAACTTCAATAAACAACTTTCAGTGAAGGACAGAATGTCCAGAAAAAAGCTCAATAAAGACATGAAAGATGCAATGCCACAATCAGCCAACTTGACCTGACAGACATACACAGATCACTCCTCAAAAGCAGTCAAGTATACTTTCTTTTCCAATGCACATGGAATATTCTCCACAATAGACGACATATTAAGTCATAAAGCAAGTCTTAATGAAAATTCAAATCACTGAGCTATTAAAAGGTGTTTTTTTCAGACCATAAAGCTATAAAAGTAGAAATCAGTACCAGAAAAAGAGAGGAAAAAAATAAATCATATGGAAACTGAACAATACCTTGCTCAAAAACTATTAGGTTATAGAAGAAATCAAGGACAGAATAAAGAAATTCACAGAATCAAATGAGAATAAAAATACATCATACTAGAACTTTTAGGACACATCAAAAGTGGCACTCAGGGGTCAACTTATCTCAATAAATGTGCATATTCAAAAACAAAAAAGGGCCCAAATAAAAGTGTTAACTCTACAGCTCAAACAACTAGAAGCAGAGCAGCAAAAGAAGCTGTCAGGCAGCAGAAGAAAGCAAATAATAAAATTTAGAGCAAAACTAAACGAATTAGGGAATGGAAAGATGATTGAAAAAGACAAAAAGCTGTTTCTTTGAAAAGATCAACAAAATTGATAAACCATTGGCCATACTGACAAAAGATAAACAGGAGAGGAAGGAAACAACCTAACAAGAAATGAGATAGGCAATGTTACAACAGATCCAAATGACATAAAAAAAATCATAACAGAATACTATGAAAAATTTTACTCTAACAAATTGGAGAACTTATATGCAATAGACAAATTTCTAGAAACACAGCATCTACCTACCTAAACTAACACAAACAGAGGTAGAACAACTAAATAAACTTGTTGCAAAAGAAGACGTTGAAACAGTAATTAAAAAACTTCCAACAACAATAACAAAAAACACTGGCCCCGATGGCTTCACTGTAGAATTCTACTAAATTTTCAGAGAAGAGTTAACATCACTATTGCTAACGGAATTCCAAAGCACAGAGAAGGATAGAAAAACTGCCAAAGTCATTCTATGAAGCCAGTATAACACTGATAGCAAAACCAGTTAAAGACAGCACAAAAAAGGAAAATCACAGACCGTGTCTCTCATGAACTTAGGTGTAAAAATCCTCAAAATTCTAGCCAATAGAATTCAACAACATATCCCTGAAGTAATTCACCAAGACTAAGTGGGATTCACACCAAGGATACAAGTATGGTTCAACATTAGAAAAACAATGTAATCTACCACACAAATAAAAGAGAAGAACTACTTGATTTTTTTAATTGATGCAGAAAAAAAACATTTGACAAGATCCAACAAGCATTCATGCTTAAAATTCTTAGCTAAATAGGAATACAGGGGAAATTCCTCAACATAATAAAGGGCATTTATACAAAGTCAGTAGCCAACATCATCCTAAATGGAAAGAGTCTGAAAGCATTCCCCTGAGAACAGGAACCAAATGAGGATGCCCTGTGTCACCACTTTTATTCAACATTGTGCTGGAAGTTCCAGTGAAAGCAATCAGGCAAGAAAAACAAATAAAGGATATCCAAATTGGTGAGGAAGAAGTAAAAGCATCCCTACTTGCAGATAATATGATCTTCTGGGGTCGCCATGTGTCGGATCTGACTCGACAGCACTTGGCTTGGCAGACAGAAACCCCTAAAGAATAAAACACAAACTAACTAATAGAATTAATACAATATTTCAGCGAAGTATCAAGATACAGCATAAACATAGAAAGATCAATTGGATTCCTTTACACCAACAAAAAGAACATCAAAGAGGAAATTACTGAATCAACACCATCTACAACAGCCCCCAAAAGATAAAACACTTAGAAATAAATATAACCAGAACTCTACAAAGAAAATTGCAAAACTATACTGCAAGAAACCAAAGGAGACTTACGTAAGTGGGGAAACCTACCTGTCTCATGGATGGGAAGACTTAACATTATGAAAATGTCTATTCCACCCAAGTGTTCTGTAGATGCAACACAAGCCCCATTCAAATCCCAATGGCATTTTTTAATGAGATGAATAAACAAGGCACCAACTTCATATGGAAAGGGAAGAAGCCTTGAATAAGTAAAGCAGTACTGAAGAAGAAGGACAAGTGGGAGGCCTCATACTACCTAACTTCAGAATCCATTACATCGCCATGGTACTCAAAGCAGCCAGGTACTGCTACAAAAACAGATACCTAAACCAACAGAAGGGAACCCAACCGATAGAGAGACACTACAAGACAGAGTAGACCTGCCTCATAGAGTCTCCAGCGGGCACCTGGTCGATTTTAACTGCCAAACTTTGGTTAACAGCTGTAGCACTTAACCACTACACCACCACAGTTTCTACTAACTACATACCCAAAACAACAACAACAACAACAAAAAACCCACCACAACCAAAAATGCCCCCAATCTACCGCCATCCTTCAACTCATTGTGACCCTTTATAGTAGACACAGATTATCTGAGGGGTGGGGTCTGAGGATCATAATTTCTGGGGGCATTTAGATCAATTGGTGTAACAAAGTTTATTTAGAAAATGTTCCTAAATGTTCATCCACTAAAAGACTGCAAATGATGGCCCGAAGACCTGGCGGTTCCCCTGGGAGCATGACCCCTAGAGCTGCTGCTGCCCCTGATCAGAAAACATTACTGAAGTCAACTCTTCGGGCAGGAATGGACTCAGGGACACAAGGTGAACACATGGTGTGTGACCTTTATAGTTCTATGAATCTGTGGGACGCTTTCCTACCAGCCTCTTACCAGAAGGGAGAGAAAAGGGTGGAGAGCAGTGGACAGGAGATTGTTAAGAGGATATCACAAGTATAGAACAGAAAGGAGGAGTGTGCTGTGCAGTTGGAAGTGCAGATAGGTGGGGATTGTAAATTTAATTTGGACTGTATACTTTCATTCAACCACAATTTAAAAAAAGGAAAAAAGAAAATGTTCAGCATTCCACTTTGGTGAGTGGCATCTGGGGTCTTTTTAAAAAAATACATAGTATTGTGCTTTAACTGAAAGTTTACAATCCAAGTCAATTTGTTACATAAAACTTACATACACATTATTTATGTAACTCTAGTTGTTCTTCCCACACTGCAACAGCAAACACTTTGTATTTTGCGTGTCCGTTGAACCAGCTCCTGTGCCCTCTCATCCCAACTCTTCGTTCAACCAGCTCCTGTGCCCTCTCATCTCAACTCTCGACAGGAATTACCGAGTTAGTCTCACGTATCTACCTAAGTCAAAGAGCATACTTTTTGCCAGTATCCCATTATATTTGATAGTACAGTCCAATTACTGAAGAATAGGTTTCAGGAATGGTTTCAGTTCTGGGCTAACAGAGATCAGGGCCTATGTCTTCCAGAGACCCTTCAGTCTGTTGGATCATCAATCCTGGTCTATTTAACACAGTTCTGCTTCTGCACACTTGTTTTTCTCCTACGACATCAGGGACTCCACACTGTTTACACTGTCGGGGCACTCATTAGTCCTTTAGGCCATCAGCGCCATCTAGTTCTTGTGGTCTCATGCCCATGTGGTCTCTGGATCATATGGCCCCGTTGTCTCTTGGGCCCATATTTTTCTTATGTCTTTGATGTCCTTCATTTTCCTCTCCTCCAGGTAGGTTGGGACTAATTCATGCTACTTAGATGGCTCCTTGCTACCTTCTACGATTCCAGATGCCACTTACCAAAGGGCAATGTAGGACACTTTCTTAAAAAACTTTGTTACGCCAATTGACCTAAACATCCCCTGAAACCATGGTTCCCAGATCCTAACTCTGCTATTTTGTCCTTTAAAGTTGTGGGTTATATTCAGGAAATTTCTTAGCTTTTGATTTAGTCCAGTTGTGGTGATTTCTCCTCTACTGTGTATTGCCCTTCCCTTTACCAAACTTACTTCTGTTCTACCATTTAATTTAATGAGTAGCCCTCTCTGGTCCCACGTTTACAACCCTCGAAGACTGTTTTCTACTGTGTTCATACCTTTTCTTGAGTCCTTGTAACAGTGGTCTCATACAATATTTGTCTCGTAAGGTGTTTTGGTGACTAATTTCACTCAGCATAATGCCTTCTAGATTCATCCATGTTATGAGATATTTCATGGATTCATCATTGTTCTTTTCTGTTGCATAGTATTCCATTACAAGAATATATCATAATTTGTTTATTCATTTATCTGTTGATGGGCATCTAGGTTGTTTCTACTTTTTTGCTATTGTTAATAGAGTGGCAATGAACATGGGTATGCATACACTTATTTGTGTGACAGCTCGAATTTTCTAGGATATAGTCCAAGGAGTGCGATAGCTGTATAGTATGGCACTTCTGTTTCTAGCTTTTGAATGAAGTACCAATTTGATTTTCAAAGTGGTTGTACCATTTTACACTCCTAACAACGGTGTATAAGCATACCACTCTCTACACAACCTCTCCAACATTTACTATTTAGTGTTTTCTGGATTTATGCTAGCCTTGTTGGGGTGAGATGGTATGTCACTGTAGTTTTAATTTGGATTTCTCTAACAGCTAAAGATGATGAGCATTTCCTCATGTATCTGCTAGCTGCTTGAATGTCTTCTTTGGTGAAGTACATGTTCATGCCCTTTGCTCATTTTTAATTTGGGTTATTTGTCTTTTCATGGTTAATGTTTTGTAGTACCTCATAGGTTTAGAGATTAGACCCTGATTGGATATGTCATAGCTAAGTTTTTCATCGGGTCTGTGAGTTATCTTATGACTCTTCTGGTGAAATCTCTGAATGAGTATTAAATGTTTTTTTGGAGCTCCAATTTCTCTTCTGCCCATCGTACATTGTTAGTTATGGTTTGTACTTTGTTTATGCCATGTTTGGGGCTCCTAGCATTGTCTCCAATTTTTCTTCCATGATGCTTACAATTTTAGATTTGATATTTAGGTCTTTGATCCACTTTGAGTTAGCTTTTGTGCATGGTGTGAGGTAGGGGCCTTGTTTCATTTGAAGGTAGGATATTTTGGGGCCCCACAAATCACACTCTCAGGAAATTTAAGATGACCTCTCTCCAAGTGAAGAGTTCTGTTCATTCTTTGCTACTTTGTTTCTTTGGGAAGGCTATATGGAGCTACCTTTACACAGCAAGGAAAATTTGTGCTGTCTTATGTTTGTTTATTACTTAGCCATGATACTTACTCAAAATTATAAAGCTAGGAAAACGGTGTAGCGAGTTCCTAGCCTTCCAAAGGATGAGTTGTAGCTAAGGTAGGGGGTTGTCAGGCAAGGAACTGTGGCTCCAAAGAGGTGAGAGAACAAGCACCTAAGACAATGAGTGGGGTTTACAAGTCAGTCTGTTATCCAAGCCAGATTCAAGATAAGAAATCACTCAGATACACTGTGGGTTCCTGTCAGTGTGCCTCACCACTAGTTTGTTTTCCTTCTTCCTGATCTGTGGAGAACCTTCCCTCGTCCCACCATCCACCCCCTATCTCATTTGTTCTCGAATGACACCTTGGCTGTAGGAGAACTCATAAAAAAACCCACAGGAGCAAAGACGTTCACCTGAAGCTCCTGGGGACTAGTTCTCAGACCACCACCTAAATGGCTTTCTGAGAAATCAGTATCTCTATCTTAATGGTGAATGAGGAAGGGTACCTCCCAAATGTGGCCAGAGTGTGGGTCACTAGAAGTGCTTAACAAGGACAGCTCAGCTGGGCCTCGCCCCAGCTTTACAGATGGGCTTGCATTTCCCAGCACTCCTAGGGGAGCATGGACTCGCAAGGGCAGTTTGGGGTGTTACATCAGCGGGTTATAACACCTCAGTGAAGCAAAGGTCACAAGAGGGAATGTGATGGAAATGGACCAGCAGGCCCTCTGGCCAGAGTCCTGGTTGGCCTTCACTTACGTCACCTCTAACCCTCAGTTTCCTCGTTTGAATAATGGCCACATTAATCCCCATGACACAGTGATGAGGTGTCTTCCTCACCTCGAAGTATCACAGGATATGACATAACTGATGCAAACAATTTGAGTTGGACTCAGCCACTAGGTGATCCTTAGGAAGCCACGGCAACTGATTAGAGGTCATTCCAGTACTGAAAGACACATCTCAAAATCCAGCCTGTCACTCTCCCCTGTGGTTCTTTTCCACCCAAGGGAACACAAACATTTAGTCTACATGACACAATCTTAGCCTAGTTTAGCTGCAGAGATGCGGACTGAAATCTTTCTTGGGACTCCCTCAGGCAGAGGTCCATTCTGTTTCTGGTCAGCAGTGAGCAAGTTATGGCCTCAGGCATACATTTTTGCCTCTCCCTGCATACATTTTTGCCTCTCCCGTTCACAAGCTAGAAATAGGTGAGAATACTGGGCAGATGATTCTCTTACCCACACCCTGTCTAACATCATCCAACTGATCATCAAACTGATCTTGGCTAACAGTGGTCCTATACAACAGAGTGTAAGTGCCCCATAGGGCTTCCAAGGAGTGGCTGATAGATTCCCACTGCTGACCTTTTTGTTAGGAGCCAAGCTCTTAACCACTGTACCACCAGCTTCAGTGCCATCCAAGGAGTGATAATTTGCTCATGGACTGGATCCTTGATTCAGATGTTGCAAGGGATGTTGTCAGGGACTAACTGGAGTTGGTTGGAAAGCTGTTGGGGGCAAAAGTCCTCATACATAGTGGGTACTTTCTTGATACCAGAGGTTCTCATAATCCCACTTAATGCTCAACACTACCCTCTGGGTAAGTGTGTTAAGCCCAAACCAGGAGTCTGGTCTGGCTGGACAAGAACACCCACCTCCAACTCCTTCTAAGGTCACTTTTTGATTTTCCCCTGAAGCAGCCAGTATCTGAGCAGAGATGATCCAGATATTGGTACAGATGAAAGGCTATGGCTATCTACAGCCTCCTTTGTGTACCATGGGGGTGCCCCCCAGTTTGAGGGTATTGGGAGTCTGTATGGTGTGCAGCCAGGTGGGAGCACAGAACTGTGCACTTGCTGCCCTCACACACCCTCAGCCACACCCAGAAAAAACCAAAGCAGCTGCTAGTGCCAATGAACCTATTCTCACTGTGGCAATCCCATGTATTTGACTGTTTGACTATGCTCCCTCAGTTTTGGATGGCTGTGCTCTTGCAAAAGCAGACCACCAGCCTTTCTTCTTAGGTACCCTGGTACCCAGAAAAAAACTAACTCTCCCATAAATGAGATTGTTTCTCAGAAGTCACCTCACCTAAGCTGCATGTCTAGATTTTGGCTGTTGATTGTTTTGCTTAGTTGAAGCAACCTGTCTACACCTGGCTGGGCCAGAACTGGAGGATCTGTCCAACAATTGTTAATATAGTTGCATCATTCAAACTAATGCCTTTTACTACTTTGCTCCTCAGGGTCTGCCCACTCAGGGGTGGTCTATTTTGACTCACAGTGACCCTAAGGACAGAGCAGAACTGCCACATAGGGTTTCCAAGGCTGTGATCTTTATGAAAGTAAATGGCCACACCTTTCTCCCACAGAGAGGCTGATGGCTTCAAACTGTGCACCATTTAGTTAGCAGCCAAGTGCTTGAATTTACTGTGACCTGTGATCAAATTCCACACATTTCAATCTGTCAAGAATCCCTAATGCCCAGCTCCTGGTAGCACTATGGCTGTCAACCAAATGGTTGGCAGTTTAAATCCACCAGGCACTCTTTGAAAACTCAATGGGGCAGTTCACTCTGTCCTGTGGGGTTGCTGAGTTGGAATCAACTTAGCAGCATTGGGTTTGGTTTTTTAGTCCCTTTTTACATGTTACTGAGAGCATGCCACACTCCAGGGTTCCCGACAGTTGCCCAGCCTGCTATTCCTGTTTCTCCCACTCTAGCACTGGCTGTGCTGCAAGGCCAGCCAGCTAATATGGGGAGAAGCGTACAGGCTTCTGAGCCAGTGAGACCTGCATTAACTGCTGGCTCTTTACTTAATTAGCAACTAGGTGATCTTGGGCAAGTTATGCTCTCAGCCTCATTATGTCTAAAACCAGGGCAGAGGTTCCCGCAGGAAGAAGACTGAGTACAGTTCGGCTTCAGAGAGCTTTTCTTTAGTTCCTCTCGGCCTCAGCGTCTTCAGCAGAAATAACACCACTCTTCATCTGGTAAGTAGAGCCTTGACAGCTGTCTCTTCCCAGGGTCAAGCCAAACCTTTCTCTTCTGCCACTTGCTCCACCCATTTGGTCCAGATCTCTGTTCTCCTATTTAGCCCCCACTTCTCCCACCTGCTGTGGCCAAGCTTGACTGAGACTCTGGGCCTGTCCCATGCCAGACCATGCTCTGTTCTTGACTGGACCTCACATAAACCCAAACATCCTGCCTTTCTCAGGGGCCAGTAGTGTCCCAACAGGGGGCTGGAAGTATCTGCAGACTGGAGTCTCAGCCAGCTCCCCTGATCTGCCTCAGTGCAGCTGGAGTAAGAGGGAGGAGGAGGAAAGGATGACTGCTTCTATAATACTTTTCTTCCAAACTATGAAAGTGAGCTCACCCCAGGGCTGCAGTCAGGGTGGGATAGCCTGTCTCACACTCAGATGAGTAGAAAACACAAAACAAAATAAAAACTAATCTGTTGCTACTGAGCTGATTCTAACTTATGACAACCTCAAGTGTGCAGTGCAGAGCAGAAATGCTCCAAAGAGTTCTCATGGCTATGGCCTGTTGGAAACAGGTCTCCAGGCCTTTCTTCTGAGGCACCTCTGCGTAGACTCAACTTGCCATCCTGTTGGGGCTCCTCAGGTGAGCAGAGTAGAGGGTACGCTGAAGTGCTGTCAGATGGAATCTTCACACAAAGGACGTGAGATAGAGAGACTGGAACACAGTAAATTACCTCAAGAACTCACTCGGTTTACCAAAGACTTAAAAGTAATAAATGCACTTTTAATTGATCTACAGATCAAAATGACACAGCACAAGCTGGTAACCATTTCTACTTCCAGTCTGTTGGGCAGCTGAAGGAATTGGGGTAATTGGTTATTATCATTACTCAACATCAAGTGCAGCATTAGAAAAAACAAGGCATTACACTGGTTTAGATCAAATGCTTGGCTGACGCTCCACAACTGGTCCCTTATATCCCATATTTTTTCTTTAGCTCTTCTACTTTGTCTATGTAAGCTTTCATGGCATCTTCTTTAGAGGTCCCTGTGAGGAAAAACATCAGGGTTATTGTCAGCAGGCAGCATGGCAGAAAAGGAGCACCAGACACTTGGCTGAACTCTCGGAGCCAGTATCTCATCTGTAAAATGGGGACTCCAGTACATACACCTCAGAGACTTGGCAAGGGGCAGACTTAAAGTCCTGAAGGGCTTTCTGGCAGTAAACATGCCATAAAGCCCTGAGTAGAATCCTCAGCAGCTGGCCTGTGTGAGTCTCCTGCAACACCATGGGTGGGGTCACTGAGAGCCTCAAAGACAGGCAGTCCGGACAAGAAGGGATAGTTACAGCAAGGAGTTGTGGGGCTTTAATGGTCCTGGTGACTCACAGTTGGCTGTGGCCCATCAAGTATTTCTGGGTTGGGCTCGCATGTCCCAAAGCTGCTAAACTAAGGGTAAGCCAGGCATACTCTTCGCCTCTGGAGAAAAGCTATGAGAAAAGTTTTGAGAACTCTGAGTAAAAGCAGCTGAGTAAAAGCAAATCAGTATCTCCATGCCATGGCACCAAGGGCACTGTCTACACATCTGAATGTATGGACAAAACCAGTCCATTTCTGTATTCTGTTGAGGAGGAGACACCATGGCAACTGGGGCTTGTTCTGCAGCATGGGACAATACACAGAGCCTGAGGAAGGCCTGGAAACGCCTGCTGAAAACTGACATCAGACACGCATTCCTCTCCCAGTTACTCGCAAACCCTGGGAGTGCACTTGTCGTATTATGGCCCTTTCTGAATTCAACAGCTTCTCATTTGCAGAAGACAGAAGGCTTATTCACAGACTAGCCAGCAAGAACATAAAAGCTGGCTGGTGCTTTGCTGCCAACTTTTGGGTCTTGCTGCCACAGGTGGCACGTGATTAAGTGAAGCTGGGCTACTTCTTGGCTGCTATTGCTTAGCATATAATGACTCTCATTCACACCGAGCCTTAGGATTCATCAGCAGCTTCCTATGCATTAGCTCATTCCTTCTTTTATACGCCCCTGTGGCTGTGAGGGAATTGGGGAGGGCGCTGTGATTAAAGGGTCACTGCCTGGCCTTGTGAGGAAGAGGGACGTGGGGGGCAGGAAGCCAGTCCTGATTCTGAACACGTCCAAAGCACACACTGACCACATCGCCTTCCAACCTGTTTGTCAGGCCCTCCAAGGCCCTGCTCTCCAGCTGATACCATTGCTCTGGGATAGCGCTTTGGGAAAAGGTATTAACAGGAAAAGAAAAGTAGGTGGCCCAGTTTTTTTCCATTGCTGGCACAAGTCAATCCGGTTTCCAGCATGTGCCTCATCCACTTTGTTCTCTCCTCCCTACCCTTTGTACACCATACTGAAGAGTCTTTCATTACTGGGCTTCACAAGCAAGAGAAACTGACTGGAACAGACATTTACCTTTCAGCTCATTCCAAGCATCCCACTTGGCTTTGCCTTTGAAGTCCAACATCCCTGGCCGTTCTTAAACAAGGAAAGGGAAGACATTAGATGTGCATCAGGTCCTAACACAGAACTTTATCAACTTTATGGCCTTGAAAAACTTTTGTTTTCTTTAAAGAAAACTTTACAATAAAAATTTTGAAAGCACCAAAATAAATAAATGTAGAGACAGACGAATTAATCCCATGTAGCCATCAGCCAGTTTCTACAACTATGAACTCATCAGTAGTGATGTATGAGCTAATCCCCATCCACTTCTCCCCTACATTTAAATATTTCAGTGCATATTTACTAACTCTTGCAAAATGCAACCATAATGCCATTATCACGCCCCCAAAGAATTAACAAAATTTACAGTTTGGTTAGTTAAGAGTAAAGACCCACTCCTGCTGATATCACAAGGCTGCCCCCTCATCCCCTTATCCAATACATCTAGAGTCTGTAGCTATTTAACTTATACCACAAGGACTGTGGTCCCTGCTCTATTTTTAAAACTGACTGCTTGTTTTAAACTAGAGATTGTCCTGACATCGCCTCAGTTTACATCAGAGCTTGTTTACATTACAGCTCTCATTAGTTTCAGTCCCTTCCTCCTTTCAATGTGGTTGGAAGGTTCCAGCCCTTAGCAGTCCTGGGGGATGAGCAGTTATAGAGAACACTGGCCCCATTTGACCTAGTGAGAAGGGCTTGGTCATTGCCCCTGGCCAGACACGCCAGACCCAGGTCTCCCGATTGCGAAGCAGCAGGCTGTCTAGAGGAGTGTACTGCCTTCTAAATATGGAGTCCAGGAAGAGGGCAGAAGTCTCTCAAGTGGGTTCCTGAGCATTGGAGCCCTGAGAGAAGATGGAGGTGAGCCAGGGCTCTGAGAATCTGAGAATGATGCCTGTCAGAACCCTTCAAAACTTGGGTGAGGTGGGGAGTCTAGGTGACCACAAAGTGGCGGATGTCTTTGGCCTACTTTGGGTTTCTGCTGAGGGCAGGAAGGCTGGGCTGGAGTGGGCTGTCAGAATCACATCCAGGTACTGCAGAGTCTAGTTTACCGCCTATCAGAGGAGAAAGATATCTTTAATCATATTGACTCTTCTTGGTTCTGTCAAGGAGTTACACTGGTCTGGTACAGCAGGTTCTTCTTTAATAAACCCCAAACAAAACAAAACCAGCTGCTGTTGGGTTGATCCAAACTCATCAGGATTTCCATGTGTGCAGAGCAGAACTGACTCTCTAGGGCTTTCCTGGTTGTAACCTTTCACAAGTCCATTGCCAGGCCTTTCTCCCAAGGCACCTCTAGATGGATAAACCACCAGCCTTTCAGTTAGTAGTCATGTGCTTATCCATTTCTGCCACCAGAGAACTCCCTTAAGAAAGCCAGATGTACAGAAATTCCAATTTAAAATCTAGAGAAATTAGGGGAAAACTGTTTTCATTACAAGACTTCCTTGTGGTGTAACTTAAATAACTTCAAAATTTCTCCATTTATAATTTTTTTTTTTAAATTTAGGTTGTGTCTTAAGTTAATCGCTTCTGAGAGATAAAACAGCACATTAAGCACACACAGAGGGAGATACACCTCACATGACTGCTGCTGGTGTTTCTGTAAAACCTGTGCTAGGTAACTAAGACATGTGGTTAGACATGCTGTGAAATATACACAGTCCCAGTTAGTTCTCCAACAGTTAAATGAGGATTTGGAACAGTTCCACCATGCCAGGGTATTTCCTCCCTTTTGCCCCCAGCAAATCTCCATGTGACGATCTACATCTGTATCACCATAGACTAGTTTTTTTCTGATTTCTTTGTTTTTTACTTTAAACAGAATCATACATCCTCTACTCTGTTGTGTATTGGCATCTTTTGCTTGGTTTTTGGCATTCATTTGTGCTATTCTGTATATCAAAGTGTGAATATTGTTGAGTAAATGACAATATACTGCTGTAGTCTCCTGCCAATGGACTTGAAGTATTTCTACTTCATGGCTGTTATGAATAAAGCTGCTACAAATACTCTCATAAAAAAAAAAAAAAACTAATTTTTTGACAGATATGTTCACATGGAGCAAATTCAACAGCCATAAAAGGGGGCATCATAAACTTTTCCTCCCTCCCTTGCTCTAGGAGTCCCAGTTTTTCTCCCCAGTGGATTACTGCTATCCAATTTCTGGGTGTCCTTCTCTGTGAATGGTTTGTCCATATCCTTGCCCACTGTTAGTCTATTTCTTATTGATTTGTGGAACTTACTACTAAAAACAAGGTTTTCTTAAATTATACTATGATTCTGTGCTCACCGACTTGTTCCCTTTGTCCTCAGGAAGCTCACACTTAGTACTTTCCTGCTGACCTATTTCAATGCCAAGCTGAGCACTAAACCAAGGCAGCAATCACAGTGTCCTTCTCATGCCTGGAGCACTGTGTCTGAGAAGCATCCAGTCTCCCAGGTCCTTTCAGGGGAACAATGCCAGGAAGCCAAGGCACCTGCAAAGAGTCATCTTCAGGGCCCTAGGGCAGCACCCTCGAACAGTGCTTGCTCTACAGACAATGTCAAATCAACTGCTGGGATCCACAGGGAGGCCTCAGGTGAGAAAAGTCTTGTGGCAAAGGTGAGTTGATGGACATGTATGATGCCCAATTCAGTAACCACTTGTCACACATGACTTCTGAGCATGTGAAGTGCAGCTAGTGCAAATGAGGGCTCAACTACTGATTTTATTTCATTTTAACTATTTTTAGTTTAAATTTCAACATTTACTTGGGGCTAGCAGCTATTGGATCAGATGGTGAGGCTATTGAGAGCTTTGGTTTCTCCCTAATCATGCATAGATTTCCAAGTGAGTCTACCTTCATTGGTGAGAAAGCAGGTAGCCCCAGTTGTCAGAGTCCTATCTATATGAGGATATTGTCTCACAGAAAAGCATCTCAGCCCCTCCCACCAAAACCCATCCAATGCTGTGTTGCCTCCTTAGGAGAATCCAGTTTACAAAGTGTTCAACTCAGCTTTGCTACAAGACCTTTCTCAACTAAGACCTCCCTTTGGATCTCAGCAGTTGATTTGACAATTGCCTGTGATCTGTAGCTCTGGCCACCATCTCCTGCTTCAAGCTGGCCAGAACCCAGCCCATCTGTCCTTCCTCCACCCCAACCGCAGTGAAACTGGAGCCATGCTTGCCCTCTTCCTAAAAGGGGTGGGATTCCTTCTATCCTGACATGCTGGTTCATTCCAAATTCCTCTAAGCCAGGTATTGCTGCTGTTGCCTCTTCTTACATGTCAGTCCTGGGGACTTAAGAACAGAATAAAAGCTGCCTAAGGAGTGAAGACAGAAAATATTATGATGACAAAATCTGTACCAAGATTTTTAATAGGTAACAAATGGTCCTTGGGAAGGTATAGACTATTGTTAGCAAAAATGCTCTCACTTGCCCCAAGAAGCCAGCTGCTTCCCTGTTCCTTGCTTAAGAAGTGGCTGATGGCTGCCAAGTGTGCCAGTGTTCATCCTTATCAGGTCTGGGTGGAAGCAGTACATTCAACAAGGCTATTAATGTGCTGGGAGACAGAAGCAATCTCT
Organism: Heterohyrax brucei; assembly: GCA_028571685.1. NCBI lineage: Eukaryota > Metazoa > Chordata > Mammalia > Hyracoidea > Procaviidae > Heterohyrax > Heterohyrax brucei. The sequence goes on from CM053146.1 coordinate 21,887,632, forward strand.
CCAAAGTTGGGGCCTTTGCTTTCTCCTCCCTAAATTCCTCATAACCAGTTAAGTCTTACTAAAATCAAGATTTGAATTCTGTGATCTGAGCACCAACTAGCCAAGAACAGTGCAAGGTCTGGGAACCCTGTCTGGAAACATGGTCTGCAGACACTTCTCCTAGGTTAAACCCTAGGAACCCCATGGATAGGTGCCGTGCCCCATCTGAAGAGAAGAGCTTTGAGTGGCTTTGCAACCAAGGTTCCCACAGATTAAGAGTTCTAGTACTTTCTCAAGGATGCAGAGTCACACTGGGCAAGAGTGTGCTTTGATGAGCAGGGGCCCTCCCAACTAACCTGTGTTTATGTCACCCACGGTGGCTTGTTTATAGCGGCTGTAGATGAACAACATTTCATCATCGGCTGGTTTAGTCTTGAGATTTTTAACTTCTTCAGCAGCTTTGTCAAACTCGGCCTAAAGGAAAGCAGAGGAGGGGAATAAAGATGTCCACAGAGACTTGAAGGTATAAGAGTTCTCTTTAATGGAGAGTTGGAAAGGCAAGCCCGCTTCTGCAGAGCAGGTCCCCATTTAAGTGTGCCTTACCCTCTGCCCCCACCAGGGCTTCCAGAAGCACTCAGCACAAGGAAGAGAAGCTCATCATTCACTCATGCAATCTAGACAACTATGTACCAGGGCCCTTACCACATGGAGGCCCTCACTACACTGGGCACCACGTGCTAAAAGTGAAGGAGGCAGACTGACTTTGGGTGTACACTCTGCGGGAAAGGCAGCTTGGCGAGTGCCGGGCCACCACCAAAGAATGGCCAGGGTCCTCGTGAATTCCTGATCCCCTTGACTGAGGGTGGCACAGCATACTCCACACAGCTGAGAAGAGGACAGGGCATGAATGCAGTGGTGTCAGCGGCTGGGGCCCGCTGGTTACCACCCCAGAGGATCCGGGCACCCAGAGCAAACCTCTGTTCCTGTGACCCGACTGGACTGAAGTGGGAGGAAGCAGAGGCTGCCCCACACGCAAAACCCTGGAAAAGCATTTACATTCGAGCGAAAGGAAAGACCTCTGGGTCACTTCTGCCGGAGTGTCGGGCATCAGTCCTTACTTCTCTTGACCTCCAAGAGCCCCGCCACCTCCTCTCTGCTATCCCCTTCTGCCATGGAGCCCTGGTAATGCCCTGTCTTCCTGGGTGGTGGATCCGGTCCCCCTTACTCCTTCAATCGATGCAATTCACCAGCGTCTGTCTTTCTTCCTAGTACCCTCGCTTCCAACCCTTATGCCTATGGAGAACTTTCCAGCAACCATGGGGTGCGCAGCGGTGATAGGAATCCAAAACGACAAGTTTGGCTCACGAGTCTCTGCTCTACAAGTCAGGGCTAGGCAGGGGTCCGGGAGGAACTGGGCGGTGCAGCAGGGAAAGACTGCCTGCAGATTTTACCCAAAGTGCTCTCCCACTCCACCGCGCCTGCCCAGGATCATTGAGAACTCGTTGTACCTGAGACATGCCGGCAGGGTGACAAGGATTCCAGCGAGTCCGCAGAGGAAATCAGAAGATACAGATAAACCACTCTGCCCTTGCAGCTGGCTCAGCTCTGTAGCCTAGCACTCCCCTACTCGGCTCGGGTGAGCGTCAGGCAGCCAATCAGGAGTTAGCTCTCCTTTGGGCCTTGCCAAAGCTCCGCGGAGGGTTCCGCCCCCAATTGTTCCCACGTGGGCTGGCCCGCGCACGCGCAGGGAGAAGAGGAAGGGAAAGCGGAGAGAAGGTGGGGATCGCGGAAGTAGGGTTCCTGTGATGTGAGGGCGTCCTTGTTGGGCGTGCGGTTCAGTCTCGGAAGACAGAGCAGGGGTAGGGGGATAGTCGGGGCAAAGAGGAGGATGTGGAGTCCGAAGAACAAGGCTTTTAGGTTTGTTTCTTTGACTCTCGTGCCCAAGCGTGAGGGGGCCGGAAGTTGCGTTTCTGCCCTTGTAACTTCTCAGGCTTTGGGTTGCGATGGGCCCTCTCCCCTCTGTCCGGTGATCTCTGAAACAACTGTGCTGTGCGTGGGAAGTTGGACTGCTCTTTAGAAAGGCGGAGATTTCAGACTCTGAACTTTTGGCACAGCACGGTAGTTAAGAGCTAGGCTGCCAATGAAAAGATGGGCAGTTAGAATCCACTAACTGCACCATGGAAACCCTATGGGGCAGTTCTACTGTTTACTATAGGGTCAAGTTCGAATCGAGTTGCCAGCAAAGTTTTATTTATTTTTATTTTTGATGACTTAATTTTCAGTTCTGTATTGCACGTTTGTTAAATAGAAGAGTTTCATTTACAGATACGCCCTATAGGACAGAGTAGAACTGCCCCGTAGGAGTTTTAAGGCGCGGTTGGTTGATTTGGACTGCCAATTTTGGTAAGCTGTCGAAGGTTAACCAGTGTGCCAGGGCTTCTGATTGGGGGTAATAGTTAAAAAAAAAAAAAAAGGTTTAAATGTTAGGATGTAGGTGCAGAGTTGGAAATTTACAGTTTTCTATGGCAGGGTCAGGAAGTTAACACTTCAGTCTCTAGGAGAGAGAGAATTCAGGCAGAGAACTGGTGGTAAAAGTGTGGGGAACAAGTTGAAAGAGATCTGAGAGTGACAGGAGGTAGCAGCTAGCCAGATAATGGAGAACTTGTAGGCCTTGTGTAGATGGTTCTGCATTTCTTCTGAAAGAATTCTGAGATGGTTTTGTGAGAGTTTTGCTGAACTGTGATGACATAGTGGTTAAATGCTGCATCTGCTGACCGAAAGACTGACAGTTCAAATCCACCAGGTGCTCCTTGGAAACTCTGGGGCAGTTCTGCTCTGTTCTGCAAGGTTGCTGTGAGTCAGAATCCACTTGACATCAGTTGAGTTGGTTGTATTTTTTTATGGTTTTCTGAAAGTTTTGCTGAAGATGATAAGACTGAGAAAGAACGGTCTTGTTACAGGGGCTGATATTCTCTTTGGGAACAGAAAGGAGCACCACGGGTGGACTGGAGAGTTTGAAGGTGATTGCTAAGCTAATAGACTAAATTTTCTGGCATTAGTTATAAAACAGTTGAGTGGAGGGAGAGGAGTGGTGGAAAATTTTCTGAAACCAAGATACCTCGGTGCTGTCAAGTTAATTTCTACTCGTAGCAACCATATAGTTCCTTATTTGTGACTAGACGATTGAACTAGAAATTCCTATCCCTTCCCTAAATTATAGGTGTGTTTAACAAGAAAGGCCAACTGAAAGTTTGTTAACTGTAAGTTAGGCTTTATGAAAAGTTTGGAAAGAAGTAGTGATGCAATTTTGTTGTTAGGGGCTGTTGGGTCAGTTTTGACTCATAGCGACCCTATGTAAAACAACAAAATAAGCTGCCTGGCCCTTCACCATCCTCGTAATTGTTGCTGTGCTTGATCCCATTGTTGCAGCCACTGTGTCACTCCATCTCATTGAAAGTGTTTCTTTTTGTTTCTGACCCTCGGTCAAGTGTGATGTCCTTCTCCAGGGACTGGTCCCTATTGATAACATGTTTAGAGTACAGGAGACAAAGGCTCACCATCCTTGCTTCTAATGAGCTTTTTTGGCTGGATTTCTTCCAAGACAGATCTGTTAGTTCTTCTGGTGGCCCATTCAGTATTCTCAGGTATACCAGTTCTTCTTAGGTTTTTCTTCTTCATCATTCAGCTTTTGCATGCAAAGGAGACAACTGAAAATACCATGCCTTCAATCAGATACAGCTTAGTCCTCAGTCCTCAGAGTAACATCTTTGCTTTTTAACACTTGAAAGAAGTCTTTTTTTCCACACATTTCCCCAATGCAATATGTCATTCTGTTTCTTCTGCTCTTGGGGCCATAATTGTAGATCCAAGTAAAATGAAATTCCTGGTAACAGTATTGTCTGTGTATCATGATTTTGTTTGTTGGTCGAGTTGTGAGCACTTTTGTTTTTTTATGAAAATGTGCAGTCCATATAGAAGGCTGTGGTGTTTGATCTTCATCAGTAAGGGCTTCAAATCCTCTGCTTTTGGCAAGCAAGGTGGTGTCATCTGCATAATGCAGGTTGTTAATGAGCCTTCATTTCTGATGCCATATTCTTTGTACAATCCTGTATTTGGAATTACGAGCTCAGCGTACAGATTAAATAAGATGAGAGGCTACAAGTTTGACACACACCTTTCCTGATTTTAAATTGCACAGTATCTTTGTTCTGTCAAACAACTGGTTCATCTAACATCAACAGTGGTGCTGCTTGTTGCATATGCTCTTCTGAATCCAGTTGGAATTTCTGGCACTTCTATATTGCTGTATGCTATGAATGCTTTCAAATTATCCCCAGCAAAATGTTACTTGTATGTGATATTAACAGCCTTGTTTGATAATTTCTGCATTGTTTTGGATGACTTTTCTTTGAAATGGGCACAAATAAGAGTCTCTTCCAGTTAATTGACCAGGCAGCTGTCTTCTAAATCTCTTGGCATAGGGAAGTAGCTACAACGAATGGAAGAAATGATAAGTAAAATAACTGAATAGAGGATTTCAAAGGGTGGCTTGAAGGCCAGGTGTTATAATGAAATGTGCAGAGATCTGGACTTAGAAAACCAAAAGGAAGGAGCATGTTCAACATTTTTCAAGCTGAAAGAACTGAAGAAAAAAGTCAAGCCTTGATTGCAATTTTATAGGATTCAGTGGGCAAATTATTGAAAAATGGAGGAAGCATCACATGAAAATGGAAGTGCTGCATATGTTTGTTGAAACATCTTATTTGATATTCCGTAAGTTCCTGGAGCCTTGTTTTTCAGCAGTGCCTTCATTGTAGCTTGGACTTCTTCCTTCAGTTTACTGGGTCTTGACCACATACTAAATCCTGAGATGGTTGAATATTGACCAAGTGGAATATACAGAAATCAGAGACAAGTCTTGAAAAGAAATGGTCTTACCTGTGTTTAGATAACATCTCAGGAAGAGATTTGATGACTTAAACATTAATGACCGGAGAGCAGATGAGTTGTGGGATATCAAAGATACACATGAAGAAAGCAAAAGATCTTTTAAAGTACAGGAAAGAAAGGACCAAAATGGAAATCAGAAGAGACACTGAAAGTTTCTGTTGAACAGAGAGTAGCTAAAACAAATGGAAGAAATGGTGAAGCAAAATAACTGAATAGAGGATTTCAAAGAGTGGCTTGAAGGCAAAGTATTACAATGAAATGCGCAGAGATCTGGACTTAGAAAACCAAAGGGAAGAGCATCTTCAACATTTTTCAAGCTGAAAGAGCTGAAGAAACAATTCAAGCCTTGATTGCAGTTTTAAAGGATTCAGTGAGCAAATTGTCGAACAATGGTGGAAGCATTAAGTGAAAATGGAAGGAATATGCATAGTCACTGTATCAAAAAGTATTGGTTGATGTTCAGTCATCTCATGAAGTAGCATGTGATGAAAAACAGATAGTACTGAAGAAGTCCAAGCTGCAATGAAGACATTAGTGAAAAATAAGGCACCAGGAACTGATGGAAGACTACTTGAGGTGTTTCAACAAATAGATGCATCATTGAAAGTGCTCAATTCTCTATCCCAAGAAACTTGGAAGAAAGGTACCTGCTCAATCAACTGGAAGACATTCATATTTGTGCCCACTTCAAAGAAAGATCATCTAAAACAATGTGGAAATTATTGAACAATATCTTTAATGTCACATGCAAGTAAAATTTTGCTGAATATAACTAAAAAATGGTTACAGCAGTGTAATGACAGGGACCTATCAGAAATTGCAGTGGAATTCAGAAGAGAACATAATATGAGGGATGTCATTGCTGATGTCAGATGCATACATTATTGTTATCAGAAAGCAGAGAATACCAGACAGGTGTTTACCTGTGTTTTATTGATGATGCCAAGGCATTGGAATGTGTGAGTCATAATTATGGATAACATTGTGAAGAATGGGCATTCCAGAACACTTAATTGTGCTCATTTGCAAACTGTACATAGACCAAGAGACAGTCGTTTAAACAGAACAAGGGAGTACTGTGTGCTTTAAATTCAGGAAAGGTGTGCATCAAGGTTGTGTCCTTTCACTCTACTTATTCAGTCTGTATACTCAGCAGATAATCCAAGAAGCTGGACTGTATAATGAAGAATGGGGCATCACTATTAGAGGAAGACTCATAATCTTGCTTGCTCAAAGTAAAAAGGACTTGAAACACTTACTGGTGAAGATCAAACACTACAGCCTTCAGAATGGATTATATCTCAACATACAGAAAAAAACCTCCACAACTGGACCAATAGGTAACATGAGGATAAATGGAGGAAATACTGAAGTCAAGAATTGCTTTTTTCCTGGATACACAACCTGTGCCCATGGAAGCAGCTGTCAGGAAATCACGTTATGTATTGCATTGGGCAGATAAGCTGCAAAAGACCTTTTTCAAGTGTTAAAATGCAACAATGTCATTTTGAGGACTAAGGTGTGCCTGGCCCATGTGCTGGTATTTTCCATTGCCTCAAATGCATGTGAAAGCTAGACAACAAATAAGACCTAAGAAGAATTGATGCATTTAAATTGTGTTGGTGAAGAATATTGGCTGTACTGTGGATTGACAGAGGAACAAGCAAATCTGTCTGACAAGAAGTATAGCCAGAATGCGCCTTCGGAGTCAGAACAGTGAATGACGCTGACTTGTTTACTTTGAACATGTTCTCAGGAAGAACCAGTCCCTGGAGAAAGATGTACTTGGTAAAGCAGAGGCTCAGTGAAAACCAGGACAACCCTTGATGAGATGAATTGATGCTGTGGCTGCAGCAGTGGACTCAGACATAGCAATGGTTGTGGGGATGGCTCACGACTAGAAGTTGATTCTACATGACATGGCACTTATGAACAGCTACAGTGCAATCATTTTATTTGCATACTGTATGACCAGTATCTGGAAGGTGCATACCAATCCTGGGGCAGTCTGTAGTCCATGTCAGAGAAAAACATCAAACTGAGTTGTTTATAGCTTACCCAGAGATATAACCAGGTGAACTAGAAAACTAGGGCAAGGGTAGCTCCTTTAGGGCTTAGGAAAAAATCTGTCAAACTGTTTTTTCCAAAGAACCAAGGCACAAGGCATCAGGAAGACAAGCCAGGTAATCAAAATTTTGGTATTAAAGTTTGAGAAGTTATGTTTGAAATGGAAGAAAAGCAGATTGCTCCAAAATGACAGTTTGGAACTCTTTTCTTTCTCCAAGGCCTAGGTGAAACCTGAATTAGTCTCTGCTGTTTCTTTTCGTGCTTACAGCTTCATTGCTGGAAACTGAGATTATTGCCTCTGTGGGTCTGATGTGTAGTCAACTGTCTCTTCCCATGTAATCCTGGGTGATATAGTGGTTAAGTGCTATGTCTGCTACCTAAAAGGTCGGCAGTTCAAATCCGCCAGGATCTCCTTGGAAACTATGGAGCAGTTCTACTCTGTACTGTAAGATCGTTGTGAGTTGTAATTGACTTGATGGCAGCGGGTTTTTTGGGGGAGGATCTCTTCTCATCAGCAACTTTTATTGTTAGGATGGTGTGTTTTCTTTGATATTTGAAAACAGTAGTCGCTTCTGTAATGTAATTTTCCTTATCACTTCTCAAACATCAGTGGGATTAAATTTTGACAGTACTTAACTTTGTAGAAGGCAGTTGTTACAAGTATTCTAGAAAGTATTTAAAATTAATTCTCAGCTCTACTTTTAAGTAGAGTTGATTTATTGGTTGCTTGTTTGTAATGCACTTCACTTTCTTACAAACAAAACAGTTTTCTTGTAGTGGCTTATGCCCATGTAAGTCTTGGAAAAGTTGTTTAAGGAAACTGAAATATGGAACTAGCAAGGATTTCAGGTGCTAGGAAACAAATGACGAGTGATCCTGACAAGAAAGAGAGGGAAGAGTATATTTTCCATTACAGATTCCACCCTGGCCAAATTCTGAAATAGCTGAAGGCATGCTCTTTGACATGATTTCTCCGTCCTTCCCTCTCTTTCAGTAGACCTTCTCTGTAACTTCCCATGTGGAAATGCTGCCTGAAGCCTTCTGTTCAGCATTTCAACTTCAGGGAACTGGCATAGCATTCGGCCTGTAATATAAAGAAATGGTAGCAAGCGAGTATCTGGGATATAGTTTTTAGAAATAATTTTAGGTCAGTAAACTGAATGCTTTTTTTATTCTTTATTTCTACAGTACTGGAAAGGATATTTCTCTTTGTAATCCTGAGGAAGTACATGATTGTCAGTGCTGTTTGTTTTTACTGGCTATGATGACACTTGCAGTTATTCTGATTTTATTTTACATTATTTTACATAATAGTAGTTTGTTGTTGTTAGGTGCTGCCAAGCTGGTTGTGACTCACAGCATCCCTGTGTATAACAGAAGGAAACTGTGAGTGGTCCTGCACCATCCTCACAGGTGTTGTTATGCTGGAGCTCATTGTTGCAGCTGCTGTATCAGTCTGTCTCATTGAGAGTCTTCACTTTTTCACTGACCTTCTCCTTTACTAAACATGATGCCCTTCTCCAGATGTTGGACCCTCCTAATAACATGTCCAGAGTATGTCAGACATAGTCTTGCCATCTTTACTTCTAAGGAGCATTCTGGTTGTACGTCTTCCAAGACAGATTGGTCCATTCTGTTGGCAGGCCATGGTATATTCAGTATTCTTTACCAACACCACAATTCAAAGGTATCAGTTCTTCTTTGGTCTTCCTTATTCATGGTCCAATAAATAATTTAACTGTTATTAGATATTATTAATAATTTATTGATTAAAATAATTATTTAATGCCTGAGCTCTTCTCCACATATCAACCAGAGTAGGGAGGGCTCACTGTTACGGGCTAATGCTCTATGTCTGTGTGGCTAGCACTTCTCAAGCATTCAATAAATGATAATAATTGAATTAATAGAGTGCTTTTCTCTCTATGAAGGCTTGGACTTGATTAGTTGTGAGCATGGAAACTAAGTTGTTAGAACTGAAAGTGAAAATACTGGCTTGATAAAGTAGATGAGCTTTGGTGCACGGACCATGTAATCACTTTGAGTCCACTCCATATCTGTAAGAACACCTGGGTGAAGGTAAGATGGGGAACTTGTCCAGCCAATGTCACAGCCAAACAGACCCTGCTAGCCAGTAGAGGGGCTGTTGTCATTGTCTCAGCTCATCCTCCCATCCTTGGAATACCAGGTTTTGGCTACTCGCAGGGCCTCACTTGCTGAGTCTCAGCTGAAAGCCAGGCAGGCAAGACAGAAATAAACGGAGGGAGACGCAGTTGCTGCCATGCACGTGTCATTTGATATTAGATTTCTTGGTGTAAATCAAACCTCTGATTTTTAAAAGTAACCTGATCTGCTGGAGTACAGTTACATTAGAGCTTCACTACAAAGTCAAAGTCAGAGCGCTCACAATTGTTTAAACTGTAATTATTTTCCAGTTTCTTAGAATGTGACTCCTGTAGCAGGATTCTAGCAGAGGGAGGGAGGAGACTAGTGTGTTTTAAAGGAAGGAAACAAGTAATGCTTCTGAGATAGAAGTAGGGAGAAGTGGGCAGAGACTAGGGGGTGGTTCTGTGAAGACTAAGGAGTTCAGAGTAAGTAGACTGACTTCCTTCTCCCTTGGCCTGATTTCTTTCTTTTTCTTCCTTTTTCTTGAGTCGTCTCGTTTTATGAGAGCATAATATGTAGAGGAGGCCTGGCAACTGGAAATTTTAGCCATGCCCTCTCCTCTCTCCTTCCTTTGGGTGCTGATAATTCAGAGGAATTGCAGCAAGTCAAGCATGAGAGAACATGTGTGCCATGTGTTTGCACCCCAGCATCATAGCTGGATTAGGGCTGAGATGAGTATCCTAGCAGGTTGGGCATAAGGAGGAGAAGAAGGCTTCCTTTAGAATTGGTTGTATGTAAGTTGGTCACATAGTGGTCAGGAGTTGTATCACTGTTGTTTGAAAATACTTGTGATTATAGTTTGGGATTATGGAATTCAGTACTATAGTTCATGTACAACTTTGTCAGAAATAGAAATTTTTCTAGATCCACACTGTCTTCCACATCTTTGTGTGGTCCCCCATCTCTTCATTGCACACCACAAACATCTGGTAAATGCTTTGCAACTAGGTTGTTAAAGATGCATTTTCTTAGCTCTTCTATTGTCTGTCCACAAGAAAGTTGGAAATACTAAATTTTGTGTCAAATACCTCAATTGATAGTGCCTTTGGAGAACAATAACATTAAAAAAACTCGTTTTGAGACAATGTAGATTCACGTGTAGCTGTAAGAAATATTACAGAGAGACCCTGTGTGCCATTTACCCAGTTTCCCTCAAGGATAGTGTCCTCAAAGCAAAGGGAACAACCTGTGCGAGGACAGGAAGTAACTTCTGTATTGGCAGCACCGGAAGAGGGCCCGTATGACTGACGGGTATAGTAATCCAGGGGAGAAGGTAGGGCCAAGTCAGGTGGGTAAAGAATGTACGGTTTGTTTTAGGGGGATAAGGAGCCTTTGAGAAATTTTATACTGGGGAGAGACATACTTAAATTGCATTTTAAAGCATCTTGCTGCTAAGGGGGCCAGACTGGTACTGGAAAGAACAATTGGGAAGTTTTTCCATTATTCCAGGAAAGAGGTAGTGGTGACTCAGACTTTGTTGTTGTGTGCTTTCAAGTCACTTCTGACTCATAGTGACTGTATATGACAGAGAACTGCCCCATGAAGTTTCCTAGGCTGCATCTTTATGGCTACAAATCTCTGGGTCTTTTCTGCCACAGAGCTGTTGGGTGCTCAAACAGCATACCTTTCAGTTAGCAGCCAAGTGCCTAACCATTATGCCACCACAGCTCCTTTGACTTGATGAGAGTGGCAGTAATGGGGTAAGTGGGTCAGAACTGAGGAAAGTCAAGATACATTTTGAAAATAGAGTTGATAAGATTTGTTGATGAATTAATTAGAGGTATGAAGAAGAGGGAGCTTTTGCTGATGGTTTTAGTACACAGGGAAAACCCATTGCTGCCAAGTCCCTTCTGACTAGTAGCAAACCTATAGGACTGTGACAAAGTAAATTTTTTATTTTTAAAGCCATTAACTTGTAGTATCTCTGTTACAACAGCACTAGATGACAAGGACATCTGCTGTAACAGAGATATCACAAGTGGATGGCTTTAAAAAGAAAAGAATTGTTTCATTACTCTCCAATAGGTTAAAAGTCCAAACTCAGTGTATCAGCTCCAGGGGAAGGCCCTCTCTGCTGGCTCTGGAGGAAAGTCCCTGCTGTCAGTCTTCCCCTGAACTGCAAGTTTCTGAGGTATAGAGACTCTGGTCCTTTCCAAAGGACACACTTAGCTCCTGGCACTGCCTTCTTGGTGGTAGGAGGTCCCCAAATCTCTGCTTACCTCCCTTTATATCCCAAAAGGCTATCCTAGGGTGCTATATAATCCCACATATCGAGTCCTGCCACAGCAACCCAACTGCCCTCCGTCCTTCATCATTAAAGTAAAGGCAGGGTTTACAACGTAAAGGGACATCACAGAGCACTGGGAATCGGCCCAAACAAACCACCACACACGCGTTTGGGGTACACAGTTCAGTCCATGGCACATGACCTAGCTAAGGTGACAGATATTTTCTGGGGACACAGTTTAATGCATGACACCACTTGACAACATCCACTCTTTGTTTCTGTACCATCTTGACTTGTGGTAACCTCCCAGTGAGTGTATCACTCTGTCAGCTGCTGTCCTTAATCCAACTGACAGAGGATGGGACTAAATCTGCTCAATTAGTCTCATACAGGATTTAATTGGGTCTGCTGCCAACAGGATTCCTTGCAGCAGGGACAGGTTAGTCTATAGTATTGACCTCTGTCGTGCCTCTCAGAGTTCCTGACCCAGCCAGCTAAAGATTTCATATACCATCCGAGTTGCTTTAGAAAACCAAATGACTTTCTCCTGTTTCTGTTAGATTCTGTTTGCTGTTAGGGAATTTTACGCCTGTATTATATTCGTGAGGGGCATTGGCCTGAGGTTTTCTTTTCTTGTAGTGTTTTGGTGTCAGGGTTATATTTGTTTTAGAGAGTACATTTGGAATTATTCCTTCCTTCTCTGTCTTTTGGAAGAATTTAAACAGCACTGGTGTCATTTCTTCTCTAAATGTTTTGTAGAATTCCCCAGTGAAACCAGGAACTTTTCATTTTTTATTTCTTTTTGGTTAAGAGGTTTTGATCCCTGACTCCATATCTTCTCTTTGGTTGTGTGGGTCTGCTGAGACTTTGTGTTCTTGGGATAATTTGAGTAGGTTGTATACTTCTAAGGATTTGTCTGTTTCATCTAGGCTATCCAGTATGTTGTTACATGGTTATTCACAATATTTTGTCATAATTTTCTTTATTTCTGTTCAATCAGTTGTAATCATCCCTTCATTCATTTTTTATTTCGGTTATTTGCAAAATTTCTTTTTTTTCCGTTTTCGGTCTAGCTAAAGATGTGCCAGTTTTACTCATCTTTTCAAAGAACCAACTTCTGATTTTGTTGATTCTTTCTTTTCAAAATTGTTTATTTCTGTTCTGGTCTTTGTTATTTTCCGTATAGGGTTGCTATGAGTCAGGGTGGACTTGACAGCAGTGAATTTTTTTGGGGGGATTAGTAAGTTTAGGCTTCTTCCTCAAATTGTAGAGTTAGGCTGTTGATTGAATTTTTTTTTCTTTTATTGTGCATTAGGTAGACGTTTGCAGGGCAAATTTGTATCTCCCCATTTCACTTTAAACATTGGGTTCTCTGGTTCCATTCATCCGGTTTTGTCTCTTCCTGCCTTCTTGACACAGTGCTCTTGGTGCTTCTCTCTCGGTGGTATGAGGATCCCAACTTCCTCTGCTCACTTCTCTCCCTTATGTTCCACAAGCTTGTAGCTGGAGTCCCGCCTCACCAACACAGCTGTTGCCGTTTCTCCATCATCAGTTAGCACAGAGGCAGGATTCACAGCACATGGGAGGAATGGCGTCATATTGGGACTCCTAGGCAAGACAAATCAACACATATATTTTGGGGAGGGGTCACAATTCAATCCATGACACATAGTTTTTCCCATTTGCTGTCATATATTTGAATGAGCTAAGAAGCACATCCTTTACATATAAGAACTGCCAATTAAGTTTGTAAAGTCACCCTAGAAAAAGTGCTGCATGCCTCATTGCTGCACATCACTATAGTCACTTCAGAGTGCTTCCTTTCGGAAGAGGTCATTGGAGGCCAGATCAGGTGACTAGGGAGGGTGTTCCAATAGAGTTACTTGTTATGCTAGCTAAAAACTGCTTCACAGACAACTATACAATTAAATTTGAGAATTTGCCACCACGTGCACTGGCCATTCCAGAAAGATTCCAAAATTGCTTTGAAGGGTGGACTTGGTGCTGGCATCAGTGCGTGGCTTCCCTAGGGCAGTACTTCAAAGGTGACCATAGTCAGTAATAAGGTCTGTAGCACTTAGCACAACTAAGTTCGCTGACTTAATTGTAAGACCTTCTATGTTAATGTTTGTTTCATAAAAGAATGAACACCTGTTGCCAAGAAGTCAGTTCCAACTCATAGTGACCCTATAGGACAGAGTAGAACTGTCCCATGGGGTTTCCAAGGAGCAGCTGGTGGATTTGACTCACCTCCCTTTGGGTTAGCAGCCATAGCTCTTAACCATTGCACCACCAGGCCTGCTTATCTTTGCCTGAAAGATGAACATGGGGAGTGACTTAAATTCTGAGTTAGAAGGTTATCCAGGGGCCATGGTTTCTGGGGCTCCTTCATTTTGTGTCAGACCAGTAAGCCTTGTCTTTTTTGGAATTTGGTGTTTTGTATTTTTCTCCACATCTGTCTGGGACCCTCTGTTGTAATCCCAGTTAGAGTGATTGGTAATGTTAGCCTGGCCCCATCTAGTTCTTTCTGGTGTCAGAGCTATGTAGGCTGTGGTTCATGTGGTCCATTAGTCCCTCGGACTAATTGCTTTAGTTTTTTTGTTTTGTAGAAAATTAAAGCTTTTAAGACCCCAGATGCTACTCATCAAAGTAGGGTGTAAAACATTGCCTGTAAGAAGTATGTTGTGCGGTTGATGTAGATGGCCCCTGAGTCTGGAGTCCTCTTCCTGCAAGGCTGGGAACTTCAGTCCATGAGGTGTTTAGTTATGTCATGGGCATTTCCCTGACTATGCCACATTATGTGCTCTCTTATCTGTATTAACAAATAAGGGGCTTGGACCATTTATTTAGAAATTTCCACTATTGAACCTGTATCTGCCAGTGGTGTGCTCCCTTACCCCCTCCCTCATCTCTTGGCATATCTACCTGTCTGTCTTCCTGTCCATTAATTATCATTTCTTGATTCTGTTGGTACAGGATTGTCTGGGCTCTAGTTGTTACCACCGATGTCTTTTACTCCTGCATTCCTCAGTGTCCTCTCTTACCTTGACCATGGTAGTTAGGTTTTGGCTGTTGCTTTCCAGTCTTTCTTCATGTAAGCTTTTATCATTTTAAGTTTCCCTTTGAGTACTGCCTTTGTGCCATCCCATCACTTTTGGTGTATTATACTTTTGTTATCATTTGACACTAAAAGATTTTGTATTTGTCTTTTGAGTGTAGTTTAATAGTATATTGTTTAATTTTCATATGTTTGTGTTCTTTCCAGTTTTTTTTGTGCCCCCGTCACTGATTTCTAGCTTCCCTCTGTTGTGGTCAGAGAAATTACTTTGCATGATTTCATTCTTTTTAAATTCATCAAGACTTATTTTGTGAAACTAACTGGTGGCGTGTCCTAGAGAATGATCCCTGTGTGCTAGAGTAGCATGTAAAATATGTTGTTGTTGCGTGTAGTGTTCTACATATGTCTTTTAACGCCGGTTGGTTTATAGAGTTATTCAGTTCCTCTTTTGACTTAGTGATCTTCTTTCTAGATGTTCTGTCCAGTATTGAAAGTGGTATGTTGAAGTCTCTAACTATTATTGTATGCTGTTTGTTCAATGTTGTCGATGTTTGTTTTATATATTTAGGTGCAGTTATGTTTGGTGCACATATATTTATGATAGTTGAATCTTCCTCCTGAATTAACCCTTTTATCACTGTATAAAGTCCATCTTTCTATCTTCTAGCAGGTTTTGGTTTGAACTTCTCTTTTCCTGGTGAAGCTTGCCACCCTAGTTCTCTTTTGGTTATTATTTGCATGGAATATATTTTTTTCACCCTTTTGGTTTCAACCTGTTTGTGTCCTTGCTGCTCAGGTATATCTCTGATAAGCAGCATATAGCTGGATCATGGTTTTTAATTCATTCTGCCAATCTCTGCCTTTTGATGGGAGTACTTAGTCTACTTATGTTCACTGTAATTAATGGTAGGAAAGGACTTCTGCTATTTTGGTTTTTTTTTGTGTTGTCATTGCCTTAAGCCGTCTTTGTCTTTTTCCATCACTATTCTTGGCTTTTGTGTTTTGTTGGTTTGTTTTAGGGAGCCATTTTGGTTCTGTTCTTTTCCCCTTTTCTGCATGCTTTTAAGATGAGTTCTTAGTGGTTAACATAAAATGCGATTTGACACCTTGCCTTTTAACATACCGATTTACCTTCAGTGACATGCAATAAATTAGAAAGCTTGTCATTCTTCCCACCACCCCATTTTGTTGTTAGGACTGATTACGTCTTTATTTCATGTGCTCTGTTACATAATTTTACCCTTGCTTTTTGTACATTTGTTATTAAAAACTTGAAGGGCAAAGTGGTTAGAATTGTCAAGCATAAATAGCTTATTACTGTTCCTTATACATGCCTGTGCAGTTACCTTTATCATTGATCTCTTTATGTGTAACTCTGAATGACTTTCTAGTGTCTCTTCTGTCTGTGGAACTCCCACTAATATTTTTTGTAGGGTTAGCCTGGTGGATACGAAATTTTTCAGCTATGGTTTGTCTGGGAGTATTTCACCTTCACTCCCAGTCTTGAAGAGTAATTTTGCTTGGTATAGTATTTTTGGTTGACGTCTTTTTTTTTTTCTTTTTCACACTTATTAAATATATCATTTAACTGCTTTCGGCCTCCAGTGTTTCTGAGGAGAAATTGGTGCTTAACCCTGTTGGGGATCCTTTCCATGTGACTGTTCGCTGCTCTCTCACTGCTTTCAGGATTCTGTGTTTATCTTTACTTTTTGAGAGCCTGATTATGAATGTCTCAGTGTAGATGTTTGGGAGTTCATCCTGCTTGGAGGACTTGGAGCTTCTTGGATTTATAGATTCGTGTCCTTTGTCACATTGGGGGAATTTTCTGTCATTATTTCTTGAAATAATCTTTTTCTTTCTGATTTTATTCTTGAATTTTCATAATACGTATATTAAACTATGTCCCATAACTGCAGCAAAGTGTGTTTAGCACTTCTCTGTTCTTGTTGCTCTTCAGCATCTGTAAGTTTGAATAGCTAATCCTCTATTTCACTGATTCTTCTGCCTCATTTAATCTGTTGTTAAATTGTTCCACTGTGTTTCTTATTTCATCTGTTGTTTCTTTCAGTTGCACTGTGTTTCTTATTTCATCTGTTGTTTCTTTCAGTTGCACTGTATCTGTTTGGTTTGTTTTCAGAGTGTCTGCCTCTCTTTTTTTAAAAAGCTCTTTTGTTTATACATTGTTTTCCTCTTAGATCTTATGTTTTCCTGTATTTTTTTATGTTTAACATTACGGTGTTATATTCTTCGATTGTGTTCATTATTCAAGTTTCTATAGATGCAGTTGTACTCCGTCATGTTAGTTTGGACCGACTATTGTTTCTTTTAAGTTTATGTGTCTTGTGATTTTTTCCTTGGGGCGTTGGAATTTTTGAGGGTATTAACTTGCTTGAGTTCTTCCCGCTATTTGATGTTTTTGCCTTCACTGCCTTCTGCAAGAAACTCTTAGGCAGACAGTCTTCACCTTTTGCTTTCTGGTTCCTTTTCCTGTCTGTAACAGTGCCCCTCCCTCCCTGATTTAATTAGAATTTAAAAGTTTCAGATCCCAGTTCTCAACTTCCTTTGTTTCTTAATTACATCCAGAAGACACACCGCGATGCATGTGTTCAGCAGGGGCACAGCCGCACAGGCAAGGTAACAACACTAGTCTGCCAGAGGTGGCGTCACCCTTGCTATTTGGTTATTGCTCCCTCCCGTGCGTTGTATCTGCAACCATGTTTTAAGTCAGAAAGCCAGCACCCAGTAAGGCTCTTGTGGGGCTTACTGCCCTTCATTTTTGTCTAAGAGTTCCTTTCCTGCTTTGTGGGGACTGTTGATATCTAAGCAGGTGTTCCGAGGAAGCGCAGACGACTGGACTCCATGTCATCAGAATGAGAGGCTGGCACTCCGCAGGTTGACCTTCAAGAGATCTGTCATGTTGGTTTTAGACCCCTAGCAAACCTTTGGTAGTTGGGGGAGCAGTCTCTAGTTAACCCTTGTGTGAATAAATGTTTATGTTTTTGATTATATGTGTTTTTAGATTTGGAATGAGTGTTTGCTAATGGAATATGTTTGAATTTGTGGTTGGAGATGTTGATGTTGAGATGATTTGGCTGTACTATCAGCCACTGAGTTGAGTGGCACTGTGGCACCTCTAATCTATGTTATGACACTATGCTATGAGAATTGGGTAGATAATTTATTCCTGGTGCCTTTCCATTAGATTACATGGCAGAACCTCTGGTCTTCCATGTGCGGCCTAGACAGACCCATCAGGACTCCCTAACTGTCAAGTAGAAAAGCCATAATTATGTTTGCAAGCCTAATCTCACTGAAATAAAAGAAAAAAATAAAATAGCAAAAGTTTACAACACATAATGCTTTCAGGAAGCATTGCCTAATAGAATACTCAGCCTGTACAACAGTGAGTTCCAACTCCAGTTAACTAAGCTTCACACATTTGAAAAGAGACCCACCTTGACACCAAGTGCGTTAGAAACTGATTAAGGCCTTACCACTGAAATCCAAGCCTAAAAAATGGCTGCCATCCTAATTAGGTCAACAATAACAAAAGGGTTAAATGACCCACCTCCTAGGCCCCCTGCAGGGAACCTTCTGTAGGACTTTGTGTAATAAGTTCAGCAGTTGACAGGTGCCAGGTGGAAACGGTGCTGGAGTGTTCCAAATGGACCTGCAAGGTGGCTTATCTTGTTGCTATCAGAGCCCTATTGGTAGTATGCTGGCTGTGAGTACAGACTCCACTCAAGGTGCTGGCTTCCTAGTACACCGCTGCCTCTGCCAGCATTCCTCAGTGTTGAAGAAGGGACAGACAGACCTGAACTGACCTTTTAGTGAGTCCTGTCTGGTTGATTTCAAGGGCCTGAATTTAAAGCATATCCACCATGTGTAGGCAGGCAGAGTGATGCCTATAGGAGCAGGCTCACCTGCAGGGGGCCTTCTGTAGCAGTTAGCAGCCTGGCAGCCACCAGTTACCCAGGTGATACAGGGGCTGTCACGCTCTGAATAGGCCTCCCAGGGAGGTCTGCTGTGTTGATTTTAGCAGAGAAGCTTGGAGTCTTTGTCTCTTTGCATAGGCAGGTATGTGGCAGTTACAGAAGTATGCTGTTTGCTGGGGTCTCTTCTCCCATCCACAGTAGTCTGGTAGCTTGTGTGGCTGGGGGCAGTCCCAAGAATGGTGGGAGAAGCAGTTTTTCTACTGTATGTGACTTGCTGTTGGCTCATTGATTCTTGCCTGTCTGCAGTTCCACTCTGCTGCCCTCAGATTTCCGATTCAGAATCCTCAAGACTTGGCACCATTTTCTTGTATTTTTTAGTACATTTATGGGGAAAGATGAGAATAACGATCTGATTACACTGCCATCTTTCCAGAATCCCTAAATTAGGAATCTTTGTTGACAGTGCTGTGCAGTTCGTACTGCCACACACTAAGAAGCATTTAATGTCTCTCTGTGTATGTCTTACAGTGATGTTAGGATTGGTTAGTCAGGTCAACTGTTGTCAGCCCCTGAGGTATCCACTCTGCAGTTTCCCATCAGTCTTTTACCTAATGGTTTTGGCACTCATGTAAGATCGTCGCTTAAAAAGCCAAGGCAAGTGCCGTCGAGTCAGATCTACATCCTTTATTCCATTAGAATTTTCAAAATGATGATTTTTTTAAGAGAAGGTATCATTTTTAGATAATTATAGATTTACATGCAGTTGTGAGAAACAGTACAGAGAAATCACGGTATATACCCTTCATCTAGTCTTCTCCAGTGGTAACAACTTGCTTGACTGTAGTATAGTTTAATGCATATTTGAATATTTAGTGCTTTGCCCATTAATTACCTTTTCTCACATTTCTATTAGGATATTATTATTATTATTATTTTACATTTTTTATGTGGTTACATCTACCAACGTTTTTCTTGATGCCAAAAAAACAAAACAAAAAACCTAAACCCACTGCTGTTGAATTGACTAGAACTCAGCAACTTGACAGTTGCAGATTTTTGTTTAGCAAGGCTTGTCTTACCTTATGATTATAAAAGTATGTAACCATTTTCTGGTACCTCTTGTATGATTTTACAGTTAAGTTTAAGCATCTGGTCCTCATGCAGTTTATCTTGGTACAAGGAGTGAGGAAAGAATCCCATGGTACTTTTTACCAAATGGTTAAGCACTTTTCCCAATATCATTTATTCAGTTCTTTTCTTGCTCTAATTTGAAATACCACCTTCATCTTATAATAAATTCTTGTGTAAACTTGAAGCTACTTCTAAATTTTCTATTTCCATTTTTAGATTTTACAAAAATATGAAAATAATTTAAAAACAAACAAACATTGATGTCAAATCAGTTCTTACCTATAGCAACCCTGTATGGTTCCCAAGGTTGTAAATCTGTGTGGAGGCAGACTACCACGTATTTCTCTCCCTGAGCTGCTAGTATTTCTCTTCCATAAAGTACACATGTACCAGTCCTCCTGTGTGTTAGGTTGGACCATGTGTGTGATTTGTCTGATTGTAGTTGAGGATCTGTTATCTTTATCTGTTGCCTGTATGAACCACTTTTACCACAAACCTATTTTATCCCAAGTAGAATAATAGTGAGAACAGCAGCTAGTATTTATTGAAATTCTGTTGTGTGCTCAGTGCTTTAACTTTCTGGTTAACAGGTGACTGCTTTAACCACTTTACTACCAGGGCTACAAACTCATTCATGTATAGGTATTGTTTTACTATGGATGTGAACAGTCTCCATTCTTTTTCTCTTATGACTTTAGCGACAAAGATTAGGTGTGTATTCTTCCAGATAGATTTTAGAAATACTGCGAGTCAGACCTTCTTGGGGTATGTCAAATTTTATTATCTGTAATATTAGCTTTTTTATGTGTCGTTTTAATAGTTTTCTTCCTAAACTAACAAGCTGTATTTTTGCTACCATCCTTAAAGAGAAAGTAGGTAATAGTTTTCTTCTGACAGTAGCTACTAGTGTTTAGTTACTAAGTATAAATTAAAACAAATTTCTGAGGAAAATGACAATATGTTGTTGATCAAAATGATATATTAACATAAAATTGGTGCTTTAAATCTAGAATTTCAACTGTAAGTACAGCATTGAGCTACCTTTTTATTAAGTAGGAAAAAAACCAAATCCTCCTTTATAAAATGGTTTCATAAAGCACACATGTACCAGTCCTCCTGTGTGTTAGGTTGGACCATGTGTGTGATTTGTCTGATTGTAGTTGAGGATCTGTTATCTTTATCTGTTGCCTGTATGAGCCACTTTTACCACAAACCTGTTCTATCCCAAGTAGAATGATAGTGAGAAGAGCAGCTAGTATTTATTGAAATTCTGTTGTGTGCTCAGTGCTGTATTAAGTATTTAACATATGTTGTTTTATTAAACTCACAGAGTAACTTAATTTTACATGTAGTAGTTGTGACCAAGAGGCAGAGTTGTTATCTTAAATTAGAGTAATCCAACGTTTGGGGGACTTGTACTGTACTGTGTGGCTTCTGTTTGTACATATATGGAGAGCGTGAGCGTGTCTGTGTGTGTGTGTGTGTGTGTCTGTGTGAATTACATACTGCTGTTATAAAAGTGGGTGACTTTAAAGGACATGAATTTATTTTCACAGTTCTGGAAGCTAAAAGTCCAAATCTGGATCTCAGCTGTACAAATTCCTTCCTCTTGGGTATCCCAGTTGTTCCTTGGTGTCTTGGCTGGTAGGTGATCCTCACATGGCATCTGTCTTCTTTTCTGTACCTCTGCGTGCTGAAGTTACATAACACAGAAGAGATAAGACTTAGGATTCATCATAAACTGGTGTGACCTTAGCTGATTGATATGTTGCATTAGATTACACTATATTAGAAGGTACTTACTTATATTACACTGCATGGCCTATAAGGTAATTCTGTTAGATCATATCCACAGATACTCCTAAATCTGCTGCTGTCAAGTCAGTTCCTACTCCTAGTGACACTATAGGATGGAGTAGAACTGCCCTTTAGGGTTTGTGAGGCTGTACATCTGCATGGTAGCAGATGGCCACGTCTTTCTCCTGTGAGCAAGTGGGAGGTTGGAACTGCTGACCTTCTAGGTTAGCAGCCCAGCACTTAACCACTGTGCCAGCAGGGCTCCCTAGCCACAAGTAAACAAACCCAACCCCACTGAAGTCAACTTGACTCTGACTCATAGCAACCCTACAGGAGGGAGTAGAACAACATTATAGATTTCCAGGGTGTGTCTGGTGGATTTGAACTGATGATCCTTTCATTATAGGCCATATCACTTAACTATTGTACCTCCAGGGCTCCATCCATTGGTATAGAGGCTGGAACTTCAGTGCATATTTTTTTGCAAGGTAGTTTAATCTGTCATATGGATGAGTGAAAGGAGGACGAAGTGATCATAATTTTAACAAACCTCTTAAAACTGCTTCTAAAATACAGAGGGATTTTGTAGTATCTCCTGCTTGAGAGGCATTCTTTACTAAGTACTCAGATGTATTTTAAATTTTAATACCAAAGATATGTTCTCAACTGCTATTCTTCCATAGGTTACAGGATCATGTTTTTGAGGGGTGCACTAGAAACAAGATTTATTGAGAAAGAGTATAGTAGCTATTATTGGAATTATCAAAATATTTGTTAGCTCATTAACCATTAAATAAGATTATAAAAGAAATCTTCAAGCTATTTTAGGGGAAAATTGCATTTTGAGGTCCCGTAGAGCCACTCATTTAATTATAAATGGTATGATCATTGTAATTACAAATTACTTTTATTCATTAAAACAATTTAAATGTTTGCTTCTCTATTTATTATGCTTTATATTCCCTCACACTAAAGTATTTTTATAAGCTTTCTAAAATTCAGAAATATATTCTAGGCTAAACATACTTTTATATGTTTCAGGTGTCTTAAAAAGCATAAATAATAGAATATGAGCAGCCACTCCAAATGCCTGGGATATGGTTTAAGACATAAAATGTAATCAGTATAGTTGAGACTCCTGTGTACCTCTCCCTAATTAATTGCATTATCTTTTCTCTACCTCAAAGATAACAGCATCTCCTTCTAAACACAATGAAAATTGGGTTTGGATTATGCATAAATTATAATGTACTCCTTTTGCAACTTATTCATTTATAATAATTCTTCGTTTCATACATTTTGATGTATATAGCTGTAGTCCATTCATTTTTACTGTTTGCAATAATATTCCATTATCAGTATGCCATAATTATCCATTCTTTTGTTGATATTTAGTTGTACTTTTTTTTTCATTTTATAAATGTCTTTAAAAAATTTGGTGAAAATATGCACAACCAAACGTATACCCATTTAACAGTTTTTAACTCTATGGATCGATCAGTGTCTTTGATTATATTCTTCATGTGGCCTTACCATTCTGTCTTTACCCATATGGTTTTACTGCTTGGGATCTTAATAGCTACCAATGGCCATCTAAGAAGCACCAGTTGGTCCCAACCCACGTGAAGCAGAAGAGAATGGTGTCTGGGATCTTAATAGCTACCAATGGCCATCTGAGAAGTATCAGTTGGTCCAACCCACGTGAAGCAAACGAGAATGAAGAACAACAGAGATATAAGGAAAATAGGAGCCCGAGAGACAGAAATGGCCACATAAACCAGAGACTGCCTCAGCATGAGATTGGAAATACTGGATGGTGCCTGGTTACCACCACTGAATGCCCTGACAGGGAATACAACAGAGTCTCGGAGTGGGATAAGAGTAGGCTTCAGAACTTGAACTTTAGTAAAAAGACCAGTGTTGATGGTCTGACAGACAGGGTCCCTGGAAGACATGGCCTCTGGGCTTTCTGTTAATCCAGGACTAAAATCATTCCTGAAGCCAGCTCTTCACACAAACATTAGACTGAACTATTTAAGACATAAAAGGATACTGGTGAAGAATGTGCTTCTTGGCTGAAGTAGATACATAGGCTAAATGGACAGAAGAGATAAGTAGGCAGAAAGGGACAAGAGCTGGTTAAATAGACGTGGGAAATACAGGGTGGAGAGAAGGAGTGTGCTGTCACATTGTAGGGAGAGCAGCTGGAGTTACATAATTGTGTAAGTTTTTATGTTAGGAAACTAATGCCTTGTGAACTTCCACGTAAAGCACAGTAATAATAACACAAGAAGACCCCAGACGCTATTTACCAGAGTAGAATGTAGAACATTTCTTCATAAACTATGTTATGCCAACAGCATTTAGAAATATATATTTTATTGTGTTTAAGTGAAAGTTTACAAGTCCAAGTCAATTTGTCATACAAAACCTTGTACACACTGCTGTGCAACTCTAGCTGCTGTCAACACACTGTGAGAGCACACGCCTTTCCATCCTGTATTTCCACATCCACCCTTTCATTGCACCTCTGGACAGGAGCTGTTCAGTTAACCTCATATATGTGCTTATGCTAAGAATCACACTCTTTGCCAGTATCGTTTTATGTCATAGTCTAGTCCAGTCTTTGTCTTGAGGCACGGTTTTAGCTCTGGGCTAGCAGAGAGTCTGGAGGTAATGTCTTCCAGGGACCCTCCAGTCTGTTAGACCATGAAGTCTGGTCTTTTTAATAGAGTTCTAGTTCTACACACCCATTTTTTGCCTGCTGCATCAGGACTTTATGTTGTGTTCCCTGTCAGGCCAGTCAGGCCAGTCAGTGGTGGTGGCTGGGCACCATCTAGTTCTTCTGGTCTCATGTTGATGTAGTCTGTGCAGCATATGGCCCCTTCTGTTTCTAGGGCAGATATTTTCCTCATGTCTTTGATGACCTTCACTCTCCTCTGTTCCTAGTAGGTTGGGACCAGCTGATGCTACTGAGGTGGCTGCTTGCTAGTTTTAGGATCCTAGATGATTCTCAACAAAGTAGGATGCTCTTAAAAATATTTGTTATGCCACTAAGTTTTTTTATAAGAAAATATGCTGCATCCCACTTTGGTGAATGGTGTCTGAGGTCTTAAAAGCTAGTCCATCTAAGTAGCATCAGTTGGTCCCAGGTGGAACAGAGGACAATGAAAGACATCAGTGATATGAGGAAAAAAATGAGTCCAGGAGACAGAAGGGGCTGTGTGCTCCAGAAACTGCATCAGCATGAGACCAGAAGAACTTGATAGTGACTGGCTGTCACCAATGACTGCTCTGACAGGGGACACCACATGAAGTCTCTGATGTAGTAGGAGGAAAATGGGTATGCAGAACTAGAACTCTATTAGAAGACTTCACTTGATGGTCTGTCAGATGGGAGAGTCCCCTGAGGACAGGGCCCGTGAACTTTCTCGTTAGCCCAGAGTTGAAACAGTACCAAAGCCAACTCTTCAGAGAAAGATTGCACTGCAGTGTAAGTCGGCAACATGCTCCTTGGCTTAAATATATTTGTGAGGCTCCGTGAGCAGCTTCTCTGTGGAGGCAAGTTGAGAGGGTGAAAGGGGACAGGAGATGATTGAATGGATATGGGAAATACAGAGAGGAGTGTGCTGTCTTGGGTTCATAGTGAGAGAGAGCAGCTAGAGTTGCACAGTGGTGTGTGTTCAGGGTTTTATGTAGCAGATTGATTTGCATTGTAAACTTAAAGCAGAATAAAATATTTAAAAAAAATTAAAAAGCTTATTATGCCAATTGATCTCGATGTCCCCTGAAACCATGGTCCCCAGATCCCTGTGTGTGCTACTTTATTCTTTGAAATGTTGAGCTATATTTGTTATATTTAGGGAACCTCTTAGCTTTTGGTTTACTCCGGCTGTGCTGACCTTCCTTCTACTGCATGTTACCAAAAGCATTTTTTAAGGAGAAGAAAAGCTGCCAGCTTCATATGGAAAAGAAAGAGGCCCTAGCTAAGTAAAGCATTACTGCCTGAGAGAAACACAGTGGGAGGACTCCACCTGATATTAGAGGCTGTTATACCATCCTCGTAGTCAGAGCATCGTAGTACTGGTACAACAGATAGACAGACTAGTGGAACAAAATTGAGAAGCCAGACTTAACTTCACTCCCTGTGAGCAGCTGATATTTGACACAGGCCTAAAGTCTG
Organism: Heterohyrax brucei; assembly: GCA_028571685.1. NCBI lineage: Eukaryota > Metazoa > Chordata > Mammalia > Hyracoidea > Procaviidae > Heterohyrax > Heterohyrax brucei. The sequence goes on from CM053146.1 coordinate 21,913,125, forward strand.
TTGAATAGAGGAAAAGACAGTCTTTTTAACCGGTGGTGCTGGGATAACTTTATATCCATCTGCAAAAAATGAAACAGGACCCATGCCTCACACCACATGCAAAAACTAACTAAAAATGGATCAGAGACCTAAATGTAAAATCTAAAATGATAAAGATCGTGGAAGAAAAAACAAGAACAATGCTAGAAACCCTAATACATGGCATAAATAGTAGGGACACTAACTAACAATGCACAAACACCAGAAGAGAAACTTGATAATTGGGACATCCTATAATCAAACACTTATGCTTTTATAAAGATGTCAGTCACCAAAAGAGTGAAAAGTCAACCTGCAGATGGGCAAAAAAAATTTGATTGTTGACATAACAAAGCTTATTAAGAAAATGTTCTGCACCCCACTTTGGTGAGTGGCTTCTGGGGTCTTAAATGCTTGTAGATGGCCATCTAAAATGGAATCAATTGTTCCCATCCCTCTTGGAGCAAAGGAAGATGAAGAACACCAAAGATACAAGGGAAAGATTAGCCTAGGAGGCTAAAGGAGCACAGAAACCAGATACTCTGCCAGCGTGAGATCAGAAGAACTACTCGGTCCTCAGCTACCACCCGTGACTGCCCAGACAGGGAATAATACAACAGAGAGTCCTGGATAGAGCAGGAGAAAAGTGTTCACATAAAGCAGTTCACATAAAACGGCCAGACTTACTGGTCAGATGGAAGCTATAGGAAGCCCGAAAAGTATGGCTCCCAGATGCTTTGTTAATCCAGAATGGAAGCCATTTCGGAGGCTCACTCTTCAGACAAAGATTACAGAAGACTGTAAAACAAAAAATAATACACTTGGGGAATGTGCTGCTTGGTTTAATCAGACATACAAGACCATCTGGGTAGCTCCTATCTGGAGGCTGAATGAGAAGGCAGGAATGGTGAGGAACTGGTTGAACTGACATGAAGAATCCAGGGTTGAAAGGGAAGTGTGCTGTCAAATTGTGAGGGGTCCTAGGCTGGGTTTCCTAGAGAAGCAAAACCAGTGGCAGACACACAGACACTGACACCAACATACAGACACTCACAGAGTTATATCAGGGAAACAGGTCGCACAGTTGTAGAGGCAGAAATGGCCCAAATCCATGTATCAGGATAGCTCTTGTCTTGAATAATGCAGCCACAGGAGCTGGTGACCCAACTTCAGCCAGGTAGCAGAGAGGACTCCCACTCCAGGCTGTGAAGGTTGACTAAGCCCAAGATTGCCTGGCCAGACGGAAAGTTTTCTCCTGATTCTTGTAGCCTCAGGGGCTGGTGAACCCAAGATCGATTGAAGCTGGAAGCTAAGACAAGCCCTGTCCTGATCCATGGCCTTGGGGTGTTCCATTCTGTACAAGTTTCAACAAAGAAGTGATCACAGTGTTATAAAGTTGCCAAAACACTGAATCAAGGTTCAACCAAGTTGACAAACAATCTTAACTATCAGGAGGGGGTTGCAGCTAGCTAATGTCATTAAACAATAAGTGTATACATTTTTGTATGATAGAATAGCTGGAGCTGTAAACTTCACCTGAAACACAGTTAAAAATATATACAATTTTTTTTTAAGGGATCTTTTAAAAGGTACCTCTTGCTATCATTTCTGACTCATGGTGACCTCTTGTGTCACAGTGGATCTGCTTCACAGGGTTTTCAGTGGCTGTTGGAAGTAGATTACCTGGCCTTTCTCCCAGGTTTTTTCTGGGTGGACTGAAAGCTCCAGCCTTTTGGTTAGCCACAGAGTCTATTAGGTTTTTGCACCATTCAAGGAAGAATGGTTAGGATACCAACATTCTGAAATGTGGAAAGGGGTCTTTTGGGGAGAGGGACAGCTTGAGTGAAAGCATGGAGACTGAAAAGGATGGGGCCTTCCAACAGTCTGGTTTGCCTGGTGTGTGCAAAGGGTCGTAGAGGGAAGTAAGGACAAAGGCAAGCTGGAGGCAAACAAAAGAACTTGGGGGCCACTATGCAAGGAGAAACTCTGATTGCTAAATCCATCTTTGTCTTCTCATTCTTCAGCATGCAGTTCAATGCCCACTTCCTCCAGGAAGGCTTTGCTGATTTTTCCAGAAGACGGTTCTCTGCAGAATTCCTTTAGTCCTTTTAGTCAGTCCCATCCACTGGACATTTAAGACTTTCTTCAGTAAACTGCTCAGAAGGAACTCTCATGGTGCAGTACTTAAGTACTTGACTACTAACTCAGAGGTTAGCATTTCAAACTCACCAGCCGCGCCACAGGAGAAAAATGTGGCAGTCTGCTTCCTTAAAGATTACAGCTGTGTATACCCTATGGGGTAGTTCTGCTCTGTCCTAGGGGGTTGCTAGGAGTCTGAATGGACTTAATGGCAAGTAAATAAATAAAATGAGGCCCTCGTGATTTGGGAGAGTATTAAATGAAGTAATGTTTTGTCACAAAGTGGTTAAGAGCTTGGCTGCTAACCAGAAGGTCGGCAGTTCAAATCCACCAGTTGCTCCTTGGAAACCCTAGGGAGCAGTTCTACTCTGTCGTGTATGGTCTCTGTGAGTCAAATCAATTTGATGGCAATAAGTTTCTTTTTTTTTTTGCAAATAGGACAAATACATAGTGTATGGATCCGACCCGACGGCACTTGGCTGGCATGCAAGTTCAAATTACATAATAATGTGAAAGATGGGTGAAACCATGCCATGTAATTAACACCTGAAATTGGCAGCCTGTATGTTTAAAAGTGGTATCTGCTGAGGTTCACTTTATGTAATGTAATTCCATTTCAGGACCATATGAGCATAGAAAATCCAAAGCAAAAGAAACACACAACTTAGGTCGTTTTTCTTATCTTTTGTGCCAGAAACCCTGGTGGCATGGTTAAGTGTTACATTTGCTAACTAAAAGGTCTGCAGTTCAGATCTGGAAACTGTGGGCAGTTTTACTGTCTGTAAGGTCACTATGAGTCAGAATTGACTTGACAATAGTGGGTTTTGGGTGCCCCCATCAGTTTGCTGCTTGTCACAGCATTAGTAACTTGTGACAGGGTTGTCTAGGATCACAGTGCAAAGGTAGAAGTGACTTTGAGACTTCTGGGCACTCAGGAATCTGGCATGGGTTTGGAGGACTCTGTCTATGAAGTTAGAGCATTGAAGAGATGGGATTGGTATCCTAGAACCAATGGTGCAAACACAGGCTAGTCAGGTGTACATATCTGTAAGTTGATTTTATTCAGACTGTTCTTGTATCTCTTGCTACAGGAATTTCCTCACATGGCTTCTGAAGAAGTGACAGTTACAGTTCGCCTCATTCGTTCATTTGAGCATCGCAATTTCAAACCTGTGGTATATCATGGAGTGAATTTGGACCAAACTGTAAGGGAATTTATAGTATTTCTAAAGCAAGGTATGAGAATTTTTATCATCATTTTGTTTTATAACTGTTTTGAAAAAATGTATTTAAAAAATTTATTGGTATTTAAAACAGTAGTCAAATGTAGTGGTTAACCACTGTATTAGTAGGTCCCTGGGTGGTACATTTTGCTCTCAGCTACTAACTGAAAAGTTGGTGATTCAGACCCAGCATTGGTTCTGTGGAAAAAAAAGCCTGGTGGTTTTCTTTTGTAAAGCTATCGGTTAGCAAAACCCCATGGAGCTTAGCAATGAGTTTGATTTTGATTATTATCATTATTTATTTATTTATTTATTTTTAGTAATAATCTTTTAAAATACTTTGAAAGGTGTTAATCCAGGTTGAAAGTCAGGTCCTGGGCTAGCTCCCGCTGTGGGCCCTGGCACTGGCAGCACTGCCTCCCGCAGGATTTGTCAGTTAGTTGTGCGGATACCCTTCAGGGATAGCGGCCATCACTTTCGGCTTCTACCTGTTTATTTATTCAAATATAAAAAAAAATTAAGATCTAAGTTTGCTTGTAACAAGTCAGTGTGTTTGGTACTGGATTAGTGAGACATTGTAGCTAATTGTGTTCCAGAGCTGAGTACTCTGAAGCCCTCTGGAAGGAGTGTGGCAGGAACATAGCAAAGGCCCCTCGACCAGGAAACCTCAAGAGCCTTTAGCCTTGTCACAGACATGATGATCAGACCACGGGTGCTGGTTCACTGTTCCGAATTTAAAATAAAGTAGGGATAGAGTTGGACTTCATTTTGATTGGTGTTTGATGAGTTTTTAATCTTTGTTTTCAATTATTGAAGTGTTCCTATCACCACCATTTGGTAAGCATCTAGAATAAGCTCTTGTTTTCTTAATTGAGGTGTAGTTTATATTCTGCAATGTACAGATGGATATAATTCCATGAGTGCTGACAAATATATCACTCTATATCCAACTTACTGTTTTTTAAAATTTAGGTATTATATTAGCTTCACAGACAAGGTGTAGGAAAGGAACCCAGATTGCCGCACTGTTAACATTTTGTTGAATTTGCTTTTCCTTTTCCCTGCTTCTCCTTTGCGCACATCTCTCTATATTTTTTTCTTATTGAACAGCGTAATAATAAGTTACAGACATGATGCTCTTTGCCCTCTACCTCTGAAGATTTCAGTGTGCGTTTTCTAAACACAAGGAATCCTTGTACACAATCACATTACAGTTACCAAAATTGGGAACTTAACACAAACAGTACTGTTACCTAATTTATGCACCTTATTGATATTTTGCTGATTATCCCAGTAATGCACAGATTGCAAAATAAAAGACAAAAGCATGTGTCGTGTCATACTTCTAATCATTTGTTGAGTTTATCTTGGGGTTTTATCACACTGACATTTTTGAGAAGTATAGGCCAGCTCTTTTGTGGAATATGCTGTATGTGGATTCTTTGATGTTTTCTTGTGATTAGGAGTCATAGAAATAATGCGGCGTTCTTCTCAGGTCATCAGACTGGGGAGGCACAAGTTCTCTTTTAGTCTCATCACTGGCAATGCTAACTTGGATCAGTGGCTTGGATCCTGCCCAGCGGGTTTCTTCACTGCAAGTCTTAATTGTATCTTGTGGGAACTTACTTGGAAATTGGGAATGTCCTGTTACTTCTCAAACTTTCATCCATTACTGTAGCAGTCATTGATGATTCTTGCCTGAATCTGTTATGCTGATGATTCGCAAAAGATGATTTTTCTACTTCCTTTGTTCCTTTTATGTTTTTAATTCGCAGAGCTTTCTGTTTCTCTTACCCTGTTTACTTAATCATTTTTTATATTGTTATGGACTCATGGATTATTACTTTTTTTCCAAAAGGTTATAATCCATTACTATCATTATTTAATTTGATACTCAGATTGTCCCAGTCTTGGCCCGTGCCAGCCCTTTCAATCTAGCTCTGGGTCATCACTGATCACTTCCTGAATGTTTTGGCCCCAGATGTTCCAGACTGCATCATGTTGTTTCCCTGCCCTAGCTTTGGAGGTAGCTGTTTCCCTGAGGAGCCCTGATCCCATTAGTGGAGGATGGTGTTTGGGAATCAAGATCTTGGTGCCTGGTGTGTATAGTTAACTTGTTAAAAAGTTTGCAAATTTTTGACATTTCACTTGCTGCTTTAGTTTCTGAATTTTCCAAACTTTTCTCCCTCACCTTTTTTTTTCCCTGCCTGATTTTGGGCAGTTGATGGAGGAGGGTTGTTGTTAGGTGCTGTTGAGTCGGTTCTGACTCATAGTGACTTTATGCACAACATAAGGAAACACTGTCTAGCCTTGCTCCATGCCCACAATTGTTTTTGTGCTTAAGTCCATTGTTGGAGCTATTGTGTGAGTCCCTGCTGTTGAGGGTGTTCCTCTTTTATGCTGATCTTCCGTTCTACCAAGCATGATGTCCTCCAGGGACTGATCCGTCCTGACAACATGTCTAAAGTATGTAAGATGCAATCTTGCCATCTTTGCTTACAAGGAGCACTCCGGTTGTACTTCTTCCAGAGTAGATTTGTTGGTTCTTTAGGCAGTGCATGGTACATTCAATATTCTTCCCCAGCACCACAATTCAAAGGAATCAACTCTTCTTCTGTCTTGCTGATTCATTGTCCAGCTTTTGCATGCATATGATGAGATTGTAAATACCGTGGCTTGGGTCAGGCTCACCTTAGTCTTCAAAGTGACATCTTAACTTTTTAATACTTTAAAGAGGGTCTTTGTGGAAGATTTTCTCATTTCAGTGTGTCTTTTGATTTCTTAACTGCTGCTTCCATGGACATTGATTGTGGAGCCAAGTAAAACGAAATCCTTGACAACCTCTGTACTTTCTCCATGTATGATGATGTTGCTTACTGGTCCAGTTGTGAGGAGTTTTGAGGTGTAATCCAAACTGAAGTCTGTAGTGTTTGATCTTCATCAGTAAGTGTTTCAAATCTTCTTCACTTCAGCCAGTAGGGTTGTGTTATCTGCATAACGCAGGTTGTTAGTGAGTCTTCCTCCAATCTTGATGCCTCATTCTTCATATAGTCCAGCTTCTTGGATTATTTGGTCAGCATACAGATTGAAAAAGGTATGGTGAAAGGATATAACACTGGCACACACCTTTCCTGAATTTAGACTGTGCAGTGTCCCCTTGTTCTTTTTGCACAACTGTCTCTTGATCCATAGGTCTGTAGATAAGATCAGGTTAGTCAGTCTACTGGATAGTAACTGTTTGATAGATTTCATAAGAATGGCATAATTAACCCATACAGTAACTTGGTTGCATTGAGCATTCTTTTTTATTGCTATGTTTGTAATTATTAGGGGGAAATTGAGAATTGCTACAAACAAATAGTGTCTGTTACAGGGTGTCCTGCTTTTGAGAGGCTGTCACCTAAACAATATCAGAGTGGTTTTGGGGGGAGGAGCTCTCCATTTTTATTTTAGAATCTTTATGTGCATATTATGTTACTGTTTCTTAGTCTTCACACAGTAAGTGCTGTGGTGTTCTGAGTACAGCATAGAATAGATTCTTTTTTACATTCTTCAGAGTAAGGGATAATTTTCAAGCTGCTACAGTGGCAGGGGATGATATTTTCTTTCCAGGGTCACTGTGTTCTTCTCAAGTGTCATAGAATGCCTTCCTATCAGTGTGGCGATACGGATCACGGCTGGATGCACAAATCAGCCTAGAAACAGCTTTTACTTGTGTGAGTAACAATACAGCCACTACTCATTTCATTTGTGTTGGTGGGAAAGTGTGCTGCACAGACTTCAAGGTCAACTTTTAGAATAGATAGACTTTTTTTGAGTTGTGGGCTCTGCCACTGTTTATCTTTGTCACCTGACTTGGACTATTGTGGAAGCATAGAACGTGTGGGGGCTGCATGTTTTATCTTTCATGGTAGCTTGTAGTGAGGAATTTTTGAAATAATAATAGCTAACATTACTGTGTGTCAGATACTGTGCTAAGAACTTTACTTCAGTGTTATGATTGAATTGTGTCCTTTCAAAGGGGATGGAGCCGTGCTTGTGCAGAGGTTCAGTATTCAGCCACTAACTAAAAGACTAGCAGTTTGAATCTACCAGCTGATCCTTAGAAACCCTATGGACCAGTTCAAGTCTGTTTTATAGTGTCTATATGAGTTGGATTTAACTCTTCGGCAAAGGGTTGCAGGGCAAGGGGATTTTGTTATGATAATTAGACTGTACTAGTGTAGGGTGGAAACTGTGATGCTGTAGTGGTTAAGTGCTAAGCTAAGGCTGATAATATAAAGGTCAGCAGTTTGAATCCACCAGATACTCCTTGAAAACTCTGTGGGGCAGTTCTGCTGTATCCTTTAGGTTTGCTCTGAGTTGGAATTGACTCAGTGGCAGTGGATTTGATTTGGTTTTTAGTGTAGGGTGTGTCTTAAACCAATCTCTCTTAAGATATAGAAGAGCAGATTAGGCATAGAGAAGCAGAGTTAGGAGAAGATAGAAGTCATGCCCCATGAAGACAATCAAGGAACTGAGGAACGAAGACCTTCCCCCAGAGCTGACAGAGAAACTCTCTACCTTGGGCCAGCACCGTAAATTTAGACTTCCAGCCTCATAAACTGTGAAAAATAAATTCCTATTTGTGAAAACCACTCACTTGTGGTATTTCTGTTGTAAACAAGCAAAACAAAACTCGTTACCATTGAGTTGATTCTGACTAATAGAGACCCTATGAGGCAAAGTAGAGCTGCCCCATCAGGTATCCGAGGAGGGGCCGGCCAGTTTGAGCTGAAGATCTTTTGGCTGGCAGCCAGACTGTTGACGACGGTGCCACCGGGGCTTCATTTCTGTGACAGCAGCACTGGATGTGTAAGACACTAACCACAAAATCAGACATGTTGCCATCAAGTCAACTCGAATTCATAGCAAGCCTATAGGACAGAATAGAACTGCCCTACATGGTTTCCAAGGAGTACCTGGTAGATTTGAACTGCTGACCTTTCGGTTAGTAGCGATATCAGTTAACCGCTATGCCACTTGGGTTTCCCTAAGACACTCAATTACCTTATTTCATCCTAACAGTGTCTCTGTAAAGTAGGAACAATTATTATCCCCATTTTACAGGTAAAGAAACTAAGAAACCATGAGGTTAAGAAACTTGCGTGAGTTATATGGCTAATAAAAAACAAAGCTACAGTTCAAATCCAATCAGTTTGACTTTGAAGCATGCCCTCTTAAACATGGCAATAAGATGCCTGCTTATTCTTCTCTGCTGCTTCTGCTCCCTTAAGCATGATCTCTGAAATACATGGATTGGCTTGCTGTTGAAGTCTTTGAATATAGTTCATTTTGCTCTAGTATTTTGACTGTTGAATATTTAAAGGATAGTTTGACATCACAGCATAGTGACTTTTGCACAAAAACATGCGATGAATGCTCTTTTAGGTCATTTTAGATGCTTTCTCACATTTTTAACAGCTTTTTTTTTATCATAGTCGTCTACAAGTTCACCTAATTACCTACATTTTTCTGTATTTTTCCTACTGGCGAAGAAGATTTGGTTAAATTTGATTCACTTTCCGTGGAGAATCACTGTATCGAAGCATTAACACCTGAAATTGAAGAAATAAAATAATAATCTCATTATTGTTGAGTTATGGGGAATGAGATGTTAATCAGATATTCTGATAACAGAGATACCGTATATTACCTGATGTAGACTGCTACTGCTACATTTTTAAATTCAGAGTAATATAAAGACCAATCATCTTGATACTATAATACATAATTTTTTTTTTTTTTTTAATTTGGAAGCATCTTAGAACTTTGTAATACTTCAGGTCTAGTTTCTGAATATAGAATCAAGCCAACTTGAAGAAGAAGCCTTGGACGTTTTCTCCAGCCTTCCAATTGAGAACTCCATCTTTCCATCCTGTTATTCCAGGTGATGACTTGATGAAAACATTCTGTTCTATTGTGAGGTTGTGAAAATAATAAGAAAGATTTTCTTTCTGTCAGCCTTTGGAGTTAGTGTAGCTTCTAGTTCAAGTTTCTCCGTGGTGCAGATGGTTTGTGCTCAGCTATTAACCTAAAAATTGGCAATCGAAACATCCAGCAGGCAATGGAAGTAAAGCCTGGTGATCTGCTGTCTTAAAGATTACAGCCAAGAGAATAATGCTATGGTACAGTTCTACTCTGTAACATGTGGTGTTGCCCTGAGTTGGAATCAGCTCAAAAACAGTGGGCTTGTTTGTTGTTGTTGTTTACCTTTTAATGCCCTCCTGAGCTGCGGAGTAATAAGTTTCATTCCCCTTTCTCTGAATAGCCCAGTGTGTTAGATAATAGCTGGCATTTTTTATATGAGTTTTTTCCTGGATGTGTTCTATTATTGTCTGGCTAACTTTTTCCCAGCTTCTACTTATTTGTACAGTTGATTTAAAAAAGTTATTACTGCCGTGCACTGTTTTTTGGCTGCAGTGTTATTCAGTCATTTACTTGTATCAGTATAAACCAAACGCAAAACCAAATCTGTTGCTGTCAAGTCAGTTCTGATTGGTATAGGATGCAGTAGAATTGCCCCACAGTTTCCAAGGAGTGCCTGGTAGGTTCAAACTGTGAACCTTTTGGTTGGCAGCTGTAGCACTTAACTACATCTTTCCTGTATCAATTTAGGTATTTATTTTATACTTTGGTTTACAATCCAGTTCTGCTTTACTTACCTTATTATTCAGATTTTCCAGCGTGGCTATTCGTACCTCTTTCATTTGGTTTCTGTGTCCCTTTGACATATGTCCATCATTGTGGATTTTTTCTTAAAAGCATTTTCTTTCCTTGGGGCGCTATAAGAGTCTATAGGCTCATCTTGTTTGTTTCCTGCCCCAGCCCTGGAATCAGCGATTTCTCCAAGGGGCCCTGGTTCTCTTTATTGGAGAATGGAGTTAGAAACCACGGTCTGCCTGTTAATTGTGCTTGTTTCTTTTGGCTCTGTCCAATGACAGAGCAAAGAATATATGTGTGTATTCTAACCTGTTGATAGACATATATCTGTAAATATTTCTGTATATAATCATCTGTATCTGTAGTGCAAACTCTGCTGGCATAGTGGCTAAATGCTATGGCTGCTAACCAAAACGGTCAGCAGATTGAATTCACCAGGAGCTCCTTGCAATCTGTGGGGCAGTAGTTCTACTCTGTACTATAGGATTGCTATGAGTAGGAGATGACTCAGCGGCAGTTGTTTGTGTGTGTGTGTGTGTGTGTGTGTGTGTGTGTGTGTGTGTGTGTGCGCGTGTGCGCGCCTGTAGTGAATTAAACATGAGTTGTTACTGATGCCCTCAATTCTAACATAGTACGTGAATTATTTTGCTCTCTCCTTATCTGTAAATTTCCACTCTAACAGTGAGAACCCTGGCTCCCACATCTGCTGTCTATTTAATTGTTCACTTCCAGTATACAGTTAAAACACTGTCAGCACTGTTAACTCATACCCTAATGGGAATCAACGTGGTATCTACTAGAGTACAGTGCTTGTGTTTAGTTCATGTGCTTTTAGCTGACTTAGATTGGCACCTCTCTCCCAACCTTTTCTAGTAAGGTTGTGTCATACATTTATATACAGGGAATTCTGATTGTTTCATATGTTTATGTACTGCTAGATTCTGTCATCACCATCTGCATTTTTTTCCTGGGATTCTCTCACATCCTAAAGGACTTTTTTACTTGCATACGTTAAAGTTCATCTTTGTGCTGTGAAGTTTTTTGAGTTTTTGACAATTGCACAATATTCTGCATTTGTTATTACAGTAGCACACAGAGTAGTTTTACTGCTCTGAAAACTCTTAGTACTTTACCTGTTCTTCCCTTCCCCCGACCTATTGACCCCCTGGAAGCTGCTGATCTTTTTAGTGCCTGTATAGTTTCTTTCTTTTCCAGAATGTTGGGTATTGGAATCATATAATGTGTAAACTGTTTAAACTGGTTTCTTTCACTGAGAAATGTGCATTTAGAGAGCAGCTAGAGTTATATGGCTGTGTGTGTGTGTGTGTGTGGCTTTATATGGCAGGTTGACTTGGATTGTAAACCTTTCATTTAAAAGCATACCAAAAATTTTGCAAAAAAGAAATACGTATCTAAGTTTCCTCTATGTCTTTTCATGGCAGGCCACCCTTTTTAATTTTCTTTTATCTGGAAGAGTCTTTTGTCTCTCATGATAGTGATTTAAAAAAAAAAAAAAAAATCCAGGCCCATGTCTTGTAGCCAAATAAAGAAGGCTACACCTGTTGCTGTTGAGTCAATTCCAAGTCAAGTGACAGAGTAGGATTGCCCCATAGGATTTCCAAGGAGCAATCTGGTGGATTTTAACTGCTGGTCTTTTGGTTAGCAGCTGTAGCTCTTAACTACTCTGCCACCAGGCCTCCATGTCTTGTAGAATACTCCACAACCTGGATTTGTCTCATTATTTTCTCGTGATTAGACTCAGGTAAAAACAGTTTTTGGCAAGGTTACCATGAGGTCAGGGACCGGTAAACTCTGGTCACCTGGACAGCCTGACCTGCTGCCTATTTTTGTAAATAAAGTTTAATTGGGGCATAGCCATATCCATTCTTTTATATATTGTCTGTACTGCTTTTGTACTTCACTGGCAGAGTTGGACAGTTATGACAGAGGACATGTAGCTCAAAAAACATGCAAAGTATTTGCTTTCTGACCTATTACAGAAATAGCTTGGTAACTCTTAGTATAGGGGATTCCTTTCCATTGCATAACATCAAGGAGCACTTGACATAACGTTTGTCCTGTTACGGGTGATATGTATTTAAATTATTTGGCTTAAGGTGTGGTTAGATTTCTTCATTATAAAAGTTTCTCTTATTCTTTTTAGTTAAGTAATCTATGGAATGATAAGCTTAGAGACTTGTTTGAATTTTTTTTCCCCAATGATTATAGCATCTCGTGATTATCTTTACCTGAATCATTGCTGATTACAAAATGCTAATTTTTTTCTACTGTGATTTCCTCTTCTCTAAAAAGGTAGAATGTCCGTAATCCTCCTATTTTGAAAGGAGTGGTGTAATTTTATAGCAGCAGAGTCACAGCACATTATCACTTTGGTACTGTTCTTTCACACATGGTTGGGCAATGCTTTCTGCTTGTGTGACAAAATGTACTGTCTATTTTTTATTTTAAATAATCAACTGTAAATTTTAAATGTGTAAAATAATGCTTCATTTTTTTCTGTGGGTATGTATTTAAGGATTAAGAATATAACAACTAAGGATATGCTAATTTGAGTCGACGGCACTAGGCAGTGGTTACTTTTGGGAAGGTAGGGGAGCGGGACTGGGGAAGGACAGAAAGGAAATTTCAACTCTGTCAGTACTGCTTTGCTAATAGAAAAAGATAATAAGCATTTCTGACAATATGGTAGCATTTGTTAAATTTGTTTGGTAGAGTAAATGAATACTTTTATTCTATTCTCTTTACTTTTTTATAAACAAAATAAGAAACCAAGCTCGTTGTTGAGTTGGTTCTGACTCATAGTGAGCTGATGGGCCAGTACAACTGCCCCATAGGGTTTCCAAGGAGCGCTTGGTAGATTTGAACTGTCAACCTTTTGATTAGCAGCTGTAATTCTTAACCACTATACAACCAGGGCTTCTTACTTTTCTGTAGCTCAGCTTATTTCCTTTTTTTTTCTTTTAATTTTTATTTAACATGACTGAGTGAAAATGTACATTCACATATAAATTTACATGCCCACCTATATGCAGCTTCCGCTGCTCTCCCTGTCCGGTGACTGCACACTATTCCTCTCTGCTCCATACATGTCTCATCCTCCCAACAGCCTCCTTTGCCCTCCTCTCCATCCACTCCCCTTCCTCCAGCCAGAGGTCAGCAAGATGATATCCTATAGATGTATAGAACCATAAAGTGCTTCCAGTATATAGTTACTGTGCATTGCCAAGTCCAATCCATTCCTATCCAAAGAGTGGACCTTCATTATAATTTATGGGAAAGGGCAGCATCAGGGCCGGGGGCCATGCTCTCAGAGGAACCCCAAAACCGCTGAACCATCAGTTGAGGTCTTTTAGTGGAGATCTCATGATGCACCCCTTTTTATTCTAGTGTTGCCAGTGAGACTCCTCTCTGTGAGCTCCATCATGGCTATTGCTGGTGGTGGCCGGACACCATCCAGTTCTTCTGGTCCCAAGTCGATGTAGACACCCACTCTTGTCCGTCTCTCTGTCTTCTCGGTTGTCTTTACCGCATGTCATTTTGGTCCTGCTGAGTTGGGACCATCTGCCGTGTCCTCGGATGGCAGCTTGGCAGCTTTTAAGACTCCAGATGCCACTCACCAATGTGGGGTGCAGAAAGCTCTCTTAGCAAAACGCTAGTTGTGCCAGTTGGCCTGGAATTCGCCTAAGAGCATGGCCTCCGGCCCCCCGCCCCAGCTACTCTATTCTTGCAGTATTGAGTTAAGATGGAAGGAGTACTCAAGTTATTCTGAAGTCCACTTAATGTTGTTCTTGTTTCTAATGTGTGCTATCACCGCTTTCTCCCAACTAGATTTCTAGTAATTGTCTAAACTAAACCTTCCCCCGCTCACCCTCCCTCCTTCCCCTCCCTTGCAGCTGTCAAAGAGTCTTTTCTTCTATACACAAGTCTGTTTTTGAGATCTTATCGTAGAGGTCTCATACAGTGTTTGTCCTTTTGTCGCTGACTACTTTCACTCAACATAATGTCTTCCAGTTGAAACCAGGTTAGGAGATGTTTCCTGGAATCATCGTTATTCTTTATCATTGCATAGTGCTCCATTGAGTATATGTACCATAGTTTACCTATGCATTCTTCTGTTGTTGGGCATCTGGGTTGATTCCATCTTTTTGCTATCATCGACTGTGCTGCGATAAACATTCTGGTGCATGTGTCCATTGGTGTGAAAGGCCTTGATTCTGTAGGATATATTCCAAGTAGTGGAATTACTGGGTCAAATGGTATAGCTATATCCATTTTTTTAAGGAAGCGCCAGATTGCCTTCCAAAGAGGCTGGACCATTTTGCAACCCCACCAACAGTGTAGGAGGGTTCCACTTTCTCCACAGCCTCTCCAACATTTGTTGTTTTGTATTTTCTGGATCATGGCCAATCTTGTTGGGGTGAGATGGTATCTCATTGTTGTCTTGATTTAAATTTCTTTAATAACTAAAGATCGTGAACATGTCTGCATGTGTTTTTTGGCTGCCTGGATCTCCTCTTTAGTGAAATGTCTGTCCATCTCCTTTGCCCATCGCTTAATTGGATGGTTTATCATCTTCTTATTGATATTTTGTAGTATCTTAAGATTATGGAGATCAGGTGTTGGTCTGACATAGAGTTGCCAAATATTTTTTCCCATTCTGTAGGTGTTCTTTTAATTCTATTAATAAAATCTTTGGATGAGCAAAAGTGTTTGATTCTTAATAGTTCCCATTTATCTATTTTTTCTTCTGTTGATTGAGGTTTCTTTGACAGATTTTGGAGTCTGTCCTCATTGTGTATTAAAACCTCCATTGTTGTTCCTACCTTTTCTTGGATGAGCTTTATCATTTTAGGTTTGATATTTAGGTCTTTTATCCAGTTGGAGTTGGTTTTTGTATAAGGTGTAAGATACGGATCTTGATTCAGTTTATTGGAGATGGATAACCCATTTTGCCAGCACCATTTGTTGAAGATACTGTTTTGACCCCAGTTTAATGTCTTAGGGCCTTTGTCGAATATCAACTGTTCCTAGGCAGATGGTGTCATCTCTAGGGTCTCAATTCTGTTCCATTGATCGATCTGTCTGTTCTTGTACCAGTACCAGGCTGTTTTGACCACTATGGCAGTGTAGTATGTTCTAAGGTCGGATAATGAGAGGCCTCCCAGTGTGTTCTTCTTCTTTAGTAGTACCTTACTTATCCGGGGCTTCTTCCCTTTCCAAACAAAATTGGTGATTTGTTTCTCCATCTTATTAAAAAATGATGCTGGAACTTGTATTGGGATTGCATGATATAAATAAATTGCTTTGGGTAAAATAGACATTTTCACAATGTTAAGTCTTCCTATCCATGAGCAGGGTAGGTTTTTCCGTTTATCTAAGTCTCTCTTAGTTTCTTGTAGTAAGGGCTTGTAGTTCTCTTTGTAAAGGTCTGTTGTTTCTCTGGTTAGATTAATTCCTAGGTACTTTATCTTCTTAGGGGCTATCGTAAATGCTATTGATTTGATAATTTCCTCCTTAACAGTCTTGTTGTTGATATAAAGGAATCCTACTGATTTTCTTATGTTTATCTTGTATCCTGAGGTTTTGCTGAACTCTTCTATCAGTTTGAGTAGCTTACTTATAGATTCCTTGGGGTTCTCTGCATATACAATCATATCATCTGCCAACAGGGAGATTTTAACTTCCTCTTTGCCGATGCAGATGCCCTTTATTTGTTCGTCTTGTCTATGCTCTGGCTAGAACTTCTAGCACAATGTTGAATAGGACAGGTGAGAGTGGGCATCCTTGTGTAGTTCCTGATCTCAAGGGAAAGTCTTTCAGTCTCTCTCCATTCAGGATGATGTGGGCAATTGGCTTTGTATAAATGGCCCTTATTGTGTTGAGGAATTTGCCGTCTATGCCCATTTTGCTGAGAGTTTTTAGCATGAATGGGTGTTGGACTTTATCAAGTGCCTTTTATGCATCAATGGACAAAATCCGGTGATCCTTGTCTTTTGTGTTATTTATGTGGTTAATCACATTAATTGTTTTCCTGATGTTGAACCAGCCTTGCATCTCTGGTATGAATCCTACTTGGTCATGATGGATTATTTTCTTGATATGTTGTTGTATTTTGTTGGCAAGAATTTTGTTGAAGATTTTTGCATCTAGGTTCATGAGTGATATCAGTCTGTAGTTCTCTGTCTTTGTTGATCTTTCCCTGGCTTAGGTATCAAGGTTATGCTGGCTTCATAGAATGAGTTTGGGAGTACTCCATCCCTTTCTATACTGTGAAATAGTCTCAGTAGTATTGGGGATAACTCTTCTCTAAATGCTTGGTAGAATTCTGCTGTGAAGCCATCTGGGCCCGGACTTTTTTTGGTTGGCAGTGTTTTGATGACCTTTTCATTCTCTTCCTCAGCTTATTTCCTAATTAAAATAAAAAGCATCTTCACAGAGTTTAACCTTGGAATATCATATTAGAAATCTTGACATATTGATTTGATTACTGTTAGGTCTTTGTCCATGCAAAGTAGCTGTTGTCTTTTTTTCCCATAGTTGTCTGTACTTTCCTAAAAGTCTTCAAGTGTAGATACGGCATCTAGTAGTAAGTTATAGATTGTACCGTTTCATTTTTTAGAGCCTTTACTATAAAGCCAAAAACCAGGTGCCGTCGAGTTGGATCCGACTCATGATGACTGTGAAGCAAGAGTTATTTATTGCTCATTGGTACCTTAGTGACTAATTTTTGTATTGAAATGTGTCTTCTTAATATTTCAGACATCTTTGTGGCATCCTAAATGCAGCATGTTAGTTAAGTTGCTTTATTTTACTACTGATGGCTCTGATACAGACCTAAGTGCATGAGTAAAGCTAGTGGCTACTATCTTATGAATTTTCTAATAGGGAATTATGAAACTGACTTTTCAGCATTCCACAATCCTAGATTCTTTTTTAAAAGTTTCATTAGGTTCTAAAGGTAAGTCCAAAGACGGAAAAGCATAAAATTAAAGAAAATGAATGAAAAACTTAAAAAGTGGGAAATAATTTCCAGAGTATGAGAAGTATGCCAGAAACTTTTGTTTTTAGGCAAGATGGAAGTAACAAGGACCAAACTTATTCTTGTACCTCAAACAACTAAAAACCTACATAAAATATGTGAAACAATGGATTTCAGATATTGGATATCAGACAGTGCTAGACAGTGACCCTTGAGACAGGGGAACCAAATAAGATGAGCCCTATGATTTTGCTGCTTGTAGTCCGGAGAGAGTTACAAGGCCACAAAGTAGCGAGGGAGGCTCCAGGTAAAGCCTAATAGTCCTTATTTATTTATTTGTTTATTATGATTGAGGGAAAATGTACATTCCCATATAAACTTGCATGCCCACCTATATGCAGCTTCCACTGCTCTCCCTACCCAGTGACAGCACACTCTTCCTCCTGCTGCGTACACATCCCATCCTCCTAACAGTCTCCTTTCCCCTCCTCTCCACCCATTCCCCTTCCTCCAGCCAGAGGTCAGCAGGATGATATTCTATAGATGCATAGAGCCATAAAGTGCACTCAGTATATGGTCACTCTGCGTCACCAAGTCCAATCCATTCCTATCCGAAGAGTGGACCTTGATTATGGTTTATGGGCAAGGGCAGCATCAGGGCCCAGGGCCATGCTCCCAGGGGAACCCCGAAGCCGCTGGACCATCAATTACGGTCTTGTAGTGGAGATCTCAGGGTGCACCCCATTTTATTCTTGTGTTGCCAGTGAGACTCAATTTTGTGAGCTCCATCACGGCTATCACTGGTGTTGGCCGCACACCATCTGGTTCTTCCAGTCCCAAGTTGATGTAGACACCCACTCATGTGGGTCTGTCTGTTTTCTGGGTTGTCTTTTCCCCATGTCTTCAGTGATCATCCCGTTCCTCCTGGGTTGGGTCTGTTTGCTGTGCCCTCAGATGGCAGCTTGGCAGCTTTTCAGACCCAGACACCACTCATCAATGGGGGGGTGCAGAGAGCTCTCTTAGCAAAACGCTAGTTATGCCAATTGGCCTCGATTTTGCCTAAGAGCATGGTCCCCGGGCCCCTGCCTCAGCTACTCTGTCCTTGCAATATTGGGTTAAGATGCAAGGAGTACTCAAGTTATGTTAAGTCCACTTAATATTGTTCTTGATTCTAATGTGTGCTGTCACCGATTACACCCAACCAATTTTCTATAAACTATCTAATCTAAGCCCTTCCCGCCTTGTCCTTCCTCCCTCTCCTCCCTTGCAGCTGTCAAAGAGTCTTTTTTGTATGCATAAGTCTGTTTATGAGTTCTTATCGTATGGGTCTCATACAATATTTGTCCTTTTGTCACTGACTACTTTTGCTCAACATGTCTTTCAGTTGAAACCAGGTTATGAGATCTTTCCTGGAATCATCATTGTTCTTTATCATTGCATAATGCTCCAGTGAGTATGTATACCATAGTTTACCTATCCGTTCTTCTGTTGTTAGGCATCTGAGTTGATTCTGTCTTTTTGCTGTCGTTGACTGTGCTGTGACAAACATTTGTGTACATGTATCCGTTGGTGTGAATGCCTTTGATTCTGTAGGATGTATTCCAAGCAGTGGAATTACTGGGTCAAATGGTATATCGATATCCATTTTTTTAAGGAACCGCCAGATTGCCTTCCAAAGAGGCTGGACCATTTTGCAACCCCACCAACAGTGTAGGAGAGTTCCACTTTCTCTACAGCCTCTCCAGCATTTGTTGTTTTGCTTGTTTTGGATCATGGCCAACCTTGTTGGGGTGAGATGGTATCTCATTGTAGTTTTGATTTGAATTTCTTTAATAACTAAAGATTGTGAACTTGTCTGCATATGTTTTTTGCCTGCCTGGATCTCCTCTTTAGAGAAATATCTGTCCATCTCCTTTACCCACTGCTTAATTGGATGATTTATGTTCTTCTTATTGGTATTTTGTAGTACTTTATAGATTATGATGATCAGGCATCAGTCTGACATAGAGTTGCCAAGTATTTTTTCCCATTCTGTAGGTGGCCTTTTAATTCTATTACTAAAGTCTTTGGATGAGCAGAAGTGTTTGATTCTTAGTAGTTCCCATTGTCTATATTCTATTGATTGTGGTTTGTTTGACAGATTTTGAAGTCTGTCTTCGTTGTGCATTAAACCTTCCATTGTTGTTCCTACTTTTTCTTGTCTGAGCTTTATCGTTTTGGATTTGATATTTAGGTCTTTTATCCAGTTTGAGTTGGTTTTTGTATAAAGTGTAAGATATGGTTCTTGTTTCAGTTTATTGCAGATGGATATCCAATTTTGCCAGCACCATTTGTTGAAGAGATTGTTTTTACTCCAGTTTAATGTCTTAGGGCCTTTGTTGAATATCAACTGTTTATGGGCAGATGGTGTCATCTCTGGGGTCTCAATTCTGTTCCATTGATCGATCTGTCTGTTCTTGTACCAGTACCAGGCTGTTTTGACTACTGTGGCAGTGTAATAGGTTCTGAAGTCAGGTAAACAGAGACCCTCCAGTGTGTTCTTCTTCTTTAGTATTACTTGACTTATCCAGGGCTTTTTCCCTTTCCAAACAAAATTGGTGATTTGTTTCTCCATCTCATTAAAAATGATGCTGGAACTTGTATTGGGATTGCATTATACAAGTAGATTGCTTTGGGTAAAATAGACATTTTTACAATGTTAAGTCTTCCTGTTCGTGAGCAGGGTAGGTTTCTCCATATATGTAAATCTCTCTTAGTTTTTTGTAGTAAGGGCTCGTAGTTCTCTCTCTAAAAGGTCTGTTATTTCTCTGGCTAGATTAATTCCTAGGTACTTTATGTTCTTAGGGGCTATAGTAAATAGTACTGATTTCATGATTTCTTCATTAACAGTCACATTGTTGGTATAAACGAGTATGTTTTCTGTGTATCCTGAGACTTTGCCGAACTCTTCTATCAGTGTGAGTAGCTTACTTATGGATTCCTTGGGATTCTCTGCATATGTAATCATATCATCAGCAAATAGAGAGATTTTGACTTCTTCTTGCCCATGCAGATGCCCTTTATTTCTTGGTCTTGTCTAATTGCTCTGGCTAGAACTTCTAGTACAGTGTTGAATAGGAGAGGTGAGAGTGGGCATACTTGTCTGATTTCTGTTCTCAAGGGAAACTCCTTCAGTCTCTCTCCACTCAGGATTACGTAGGCAGTTGCCTTGTATAAATGGCCCTTATTGCGTTGAGGAATTTTCCATCTATGCTTATTCTGCTAAGAGTTTTTAGCATGAATGGGTGTTGGATTTTATCAAATGCCTTTTCTGCATCAATGGACAAAATCAGGTGATTCTTGTCTTTAGTAATATTTGTGTGGTTAATCACATTAGTTGCTTTTCTGATGTTGAAGCAGCCTTGCATCCCTGGTATGAATCCAGCTTGGTCATGATGGATTATTTTTTGATACGTTGTTGTAGTCTATTGGGAAGAATTTTGTTGAAGATTTTTCCATCTAGATTCATGAGTGATATTGATCTGTAGTTCTCCTTTTGTGTTGGGTCTTTCCCTGACTTTAGTATCAGGGTTATGCTGGCTTCATAGAATGAGTTTGGGAGTTCTCCGTCCCTTTGTATATACTGTGAAATAGTCTCAGTAGTATTGGAGATAACTCTTCTCTAAAAGCTTGGTAAAATTCTGGGGTGAAGCCATCTGGGCCAGGGCTTTTTATGGTTGGCCGTTTTTTGATGACTTTTTCAATCGCTTCCTTCGTGATGGGTTTATTAAGTTGTTCTTCTCCACCTTATGATAATTTTGGTAGGTGATATGAATCAAGGAATTTGTCCCTTTCCTCTAGGTTTTCACATTTGTTAAGAGTATAATCTTTCATAGTATTCTGTTATGATATTTTTGATTTCTGTTCGGTCTGTGGTGACAACTCCCCTCTCATTTCTAATTTCAGTTATTTGTTTCCTTTTCTGTTTTTGTTTAGTAAGCTTGCCAGAAGCCATAAGCTTAGACAATGGTATATCAATTTTGTTGATCTTTTCAAAAAACTAGCTTTTGCTCTTTTCAGTTTTTTCAATTGTTTTTCTATTTTCTTATTCGTTTAGTTCTGCTCTAATCTTTAGGATCTGTTTTCTTCTAGTACCTGAGGGGTTCCTCTGTTGTTCTCTTTCTACTTGTTCAAGCTGTAGAGTTAGTTCCTTGATTTGGTTTCTTTCTTCCTTCCAGATGTGTGCATTTATGGAGATAAAGAGACCTCTGAGCACTGCTTTGGCTGTATCCCATAGGTTCTGGTAGGAAGTGTTTTCATTCTCGAGGAATCCATTAATTTCTTTATTTCATCCTTGATTTCTTCTATAACCTGTGGTTTTTTGAGCAAGATGTTGTTTGTTCAGTTTCCAAGAGTTCCACTTTCTACCTATGTTTTTTCTGCTGTTGATTTTGACTTTGATGGCTTTATGATCTGAGAAGATGCTTTGCATTAATTTAGTGGTATGAATTTTGTTCAGAATTACATTGTGTTCTGATACATGGTGAATTCTGGAGAATGTTCTGTGTGTTCTGGAGAAGAAAGTGTAGTT
Organism: Heterohyrax brucei; assembly: GCA_028571685.1. Taxonomy (NCBI): domain Eukaryota; kingdom Metazoa; phylum Chordata; class Mammalia; order Hyracoidea; family Procaviidae; genus Heterohyrax; species Heterohyrax brucei. Next base: position 21,934,777 of record CM053146.1, read on the forward strand.
GTCTGCTGATGGGTAGAAAGTTCTGTATATATCAATGAGTTTTAGTTGTTTAATTGTGGAAATCAGGTCTTCTGTATCTTTATTGAGCTCTTTTCTAGATGATCTGTCAAGTATTAAGACTGGAGTGTTGAAGTCTCCTACTATTATTGTGGAGTGACATAACTCTTTTTTGAGTGTAGTCATTGTTTTCTTTGAGTATTTAGGTGCTCTGATATTAGGTGCATAAATATTTAATATAGTTAAGTCTTGCTTGTGTACGGAGCCTTTCACCATGTTAATAAATAGTGTCCATCTTTGTCCACGAAAGCATATTTTACATTAAAATTGATTTTGTCTGAGTTTAGAAATGCCATACCTGCTCTTCTTTGTTCATTGGTAGTTTGTTATATATTGTTCATCCTTTAATTTTCAGTTTGTTGACTAAGAATTAGGTCCCGCTAAAATCTCCATATCCAACATGGTGTTCTGCACATAGGTGCCACCGGTTCCATACAAACCACACTGTGGCAGAGCTAAAAAGAGAGGCCCAAAGTGTCTAGATGTACATGATCCTAAGTCTCACTCTCAAAATACGGCAATTTTGCCTGCCTATCCCACCAGCAGTGCATGTGAGACTAGCTGCTAGGCAATACCCAGCTCCGCCTGCCAGCCAAGACAGAGAAAAAGAAGTCAAAATTGTGCATTACCTTTAGTCCGTGAGAGCCAGGGCTAGCCAGGAGCGGGAGTCAGTGAAAGAAAGGAGGTTTTTCCTTTAGTAGTAGGAAGTCCAAATTAACAGCCCTGTGCCGTGTCCTGGGGCTCATTAGGTGACCAGAATGCTCCATTTGATTATCAGTTCAGGTCTTGGTTTCCAGAGGGATACAGGGAGATGTGTGCTTAGTCCAACATCTTGACTCTGCCTCTTCCCTAATAATTCTTATGAGTTTAGGAGAAAAGAGGCAGGTTCACAAGGAAGTCTGGAATAGAGCTTAGAGAGTTCACACAGCAGAGTACTGGCGAGATGAGAATTGCTAAACAGTGCTGTGGAAATTAGCAGGTGAGCCCACGTGATCTTTTTAAATGCCCCCTAATTTATTTTACTTTTGTTGTTGTTGAAAATACACAGCGTGACATATACCAATTTAGCAATTCAAGTTTTGTCACCATTTTTACTCTCATTTTCTAAGTTGGCCTTCTCTAACAAACTCACTGCCCCCTAAGGTTCTTGTCTAATCTTTCATGTTGCTGTTATCAATCTAATCCTATGTAAATAGATAATAAAATGACAAAATGCTTACAGCAGATGTTCTTTACCAGTTAACTGAAACTATTGTTTAGTTTAAAGGAGAATTCAGGGGTTATTTTTGGTTTAAGATATAAAGCTTATCTTAGGGCACTAGTTTCAAGGTATGATCCAGCCTCCATGGCTCTAGAAATTCTGGATTCCGTGAGAATTTGAAATTCTGTATATTCTCCCTTTTGATCACGATACCTGTGTAGCATCTTGGATCAAAATCTTCAATAGTGGTGGCGTGGCACCATCTGGTTCTTCTTGTCTCATGGCAGAGGTAACAGTTGTTAATGGAGGCATAATTTCCTCCTGCTCCTGACTCTTCTTCCTCTGTTGATGTAGGCAAATACAAATCAATTGTTGTAGTTTGAATGTCTACTTGAAAGCTTTTAAAACCCCAGGCACTACACAGCAAGCTAGAGGTAGAACAGAAGCACTGAACATGTTATTAGGCCAGTTAACTGGGTGTCCCACAGAGCCAAACCGGGGAGCTGTATCCCATTAGGTGTTTGGTTGTACGTAAGCAGCCTCAGCAGCAACTTATTTTTTCATTTTTATCTATTACACACAACTTTTGCCAGTTCAACTTTTTGTAGGCATCAGCTTATTGACGGCAGTTACGTTAATTGGCTGAGCAACCCTACCCTTAATCAATGCAATGTTTCCATCACTGTAAACTGAAATTCAGTGCTCTGTCACTGTAAACTGAAATTTAGCCCTCCCTCCTACTGCTAGTAACCACTTTAAAATTTGGTCTGTGTGGATTTGCCTGTTCTTTTCTTTAATATAAATAAGATCATGCAATATTTGTCCTTTTGTAATTGACCTAGTTCACTCAGCCATAATGTATTCAAACTCCATCCTCATTGTAGCATGTATCAAGTGTTCATTTCTCTTACTGCCTGAATATTCCATTCTATGTGTGTACCACATGTTGCTTATCCATTCATCCATTGATGGGCTTTTAGGTTGTTTCCACCTTTGGGCTATTGTAAATAGCCTACATTGAATATTGGTATATAAGTCTTTGTTTGAGTGTCTGCTTTCAAGTCTTTTGGGTATATTCCTAACAGTGGAATTGCTGGGTCATGTGATAATTCTCTTTTTAGATGTTTGAGGAATTGCTACACTATTTTCCATAATAACTATACCATTTTGCATTCCTGTCAGCTGTGAATAAGTGTTCCAGTTTCCCTATATCTTCACCAACATTTGTTATTTTCTCTTTTTTTTTTTTTTTTAAAATCTTGCTAGGCTAGGTTGCTATGTGCCATCGGTCTGAAGTTCCTGAGTTCTAGATGAAGGGGATTTTCCTTGAGGGTGGAATTTGGACTAGGAATTGATTTGGGATGATATGTTGGAGTGAAAGTGTTTTACATGTGGCCAGAACACAAATCTTGGAGGACCAAAGGATAGAATGTCATAGATTGAATTTTGTTTCCCGCAAAATTATGTGTCAACTTGGCTAGGCCATGATGCCCGGTGTTGTATGGTTGGCTTCCATTTTGTGATCTCTTGTAATTTCCTCGTGTCTTGTAAATCCTAGTATCTGCCTGTGCTTAATGAGGCAAGATTAGATTATGTTACAAAAGATTAGGTTAGGATGCAACACACTCATGTCACAGCCCTGAAGGTGAGCTTCCTTTAGGTGTGGCATGTATCACTTTTTATCTTACAAGAAATAAAAGGAGAGAGAAGCAAACAGAGAAGGAGGGACCTCAAGTGACCCAGAAAGAAGAGCTGAGAGCAGAGCCTGTCTTTTGGACCTGGAGTCCCTGCTCTGAGAACCTCCTAGACCTAGGAGAAGACTGATACCAAGGCACATGGAGATCTCCAAAAGATTCCAGGCTTGCAGATACTGAAGGGAGACAAGGCTTTTCCCCCAGAGCCAACAGAGACAGAAAGCCTTCCCATGGAGATGGTGCCCTTGATTCAGACTGAATTTAGCCTGAACTATGGTAGAATAAATGGTTTCTTAATGCCATCCACTTGTAGTATTTCTGTTATAGCAGCTTTAGATATCTAAGACTGAGTCATTTTGTAGAAGTATATAAACTTGTAGAAATGTGAACTGTAGCGACAGAAAGCAGATGAGTATTAGCTTCGGCATGGGATAGGGAAGATGGAGAGGAAGGGAGGGAGGGATTACAAATGGGCAGGAGAAAACTTGGGGTTGATTGTAGTTACTTCCTGTCGAGTCTGCTCTGACTCATAGCAACCCTCTGAATAATACAATGAAATGTTATCCTGTCTTGCACAATCCTCACAATAGTAGGTGTGTTTTGAGCCCATCATTGCAGCCACTATGTCAGTAGGTCTCATTGAGGGTCTCCCTCTTTTTCAGTGACCCTCTGCTTTACCAAACATGATATCCTTCTCCAAAAATTGGTCGTTCTGCTAACATGTGCAAAGTGTGTGAGATGAAGTCTCACCATTCTAGTTTCTAAGGACCATTCTGGTCATACTTCTCCCAAGACAGATTTGTTCATTCCTTTGGCAGTCTGTGATATATTCAGTGTTCTTCACCAACACCATAATTCAAATGCATGAGTTCTTCAGTCTCCAGCCTCCCCGTATTGTCCAGCTTTGTATGCATTTCAGGTGATTGAAAATACTGTGGCTTTGATCAGTTACACATTAGTCACCAAAATGACATCTTTGATTTTTAAAATTTTGAGGAGGCGTTTTGCAGGATATTTGCCCAGTGTCATACTTGCTTGATTTCTTGACTGCTGCTTCCATGGATGTTGATAGTGGGTCTAAATAAAGTGAAATCCTTGGTATATTCGGTGTTTTTTTTTTCCATTTATTACGATGTGGTGTATTAGTCCAACTGTGAGGAATTTTGTTTTATGTTGAGGTGTAATCTGTACTAAAGGCTGTGGTCTTTCATCTTTGTCAGTAAGTGCTTCAGACGCTCTTCCAGCAGGCAAGGTTGTGTCATCTGCATATTGCAGGTTGTTACTGAGTCTTCCTCAAATCCTGTTGCCCTCTTCTTCTTCATAGAGTCCAGCTTCTTGGACTGTTTGCTCAGCATATAGATTGAATCAGTGTGGTGAAAAGATACAGCCCTGATGCTCTGCTTCTTGATTCACATAGTATCCTCTTGTTCTGTTTGAATGACAGCCTCTTGATCTATATATAGGCTCTGTATGAATGCAAGTTAGTATTCCAAATTTTCAGTGTAATCCATAATTTGTGGGTGATGGATATGTTCATATTCTTGATATAGTGATGGTTTCATAAGTGTAGTATATGTCAGGTTCCGTATATGTGCAATTTATTATATGTTGTATACACCTTAATAAAGCTGTACATAAAATAAGTAGTCTACTCATTTCAGTGTAACACTTTTTCGTAAGGAAGATGTTTCCTCTGTCTTGCTGTCTCCACAGGCATTTTTGTATGTATCTCCACTGGAGCATTTATCCCAGCGTAAGGTGTTTATGACTGATCTGCCTTTTCTCTACCACCAGCAAAGATACCTGGCCTTTACTTGGAGCTTTTCTCAGTGTGGCAGAATGGGAACCTGGAGGGCTGGATTCTTGGCCTAGCTCTGTAGCTAAACAGTAGGAGACCTTGGACTGGCTAGTTGCCTTCTTAAGATTTCAGCTTTCTTAACTGCCAGTTGAAGGGTTAAAGATTCTTTTTTCATTCATGAGTGTTTTTCAACCCCTGCCACATGCCTGTCATTATTTTAGGCATCAGCAACAGAGTGAAGAAAAGATGCTATTGTCCCTGCCCTCAAAAACCTATTATTAAGTATTTATTAAGAATCTATTATATACTAGGCAGTGTTTTTTAAATTTTGGCATGTCTTCAGGCTGTAGTATCTTGATCTCAAGTTTATGAACTAGTAGGCAAGAAAGGGAGTTCTTGGATAGAGCAGTGCTGCAGACTACTTTGTTAGTAGTTCAGGTCAATCCAGGGGTACCTCAGAAGAAAGATCTGATCATCTGTTTTTGAAGGATCCACTACTGAAAACCCTGTGGAGCACAGTTACACTGTTACACATGGGCTCGCCAAGAGTTGTAATCAGTTAGACAGCAACTGGTTTAGGGACTGGACAAAAATAACGAAACAAAACCATAATGGAAAAAAAAATGTTAGAAGAAATAAATGAAGAGATGAGGAGAGATGACCGTTAGGCAGGATTGTGCGTGGAAGCCTCTTTGTGGAGGTGAGGGCTGAGCTAAGGTGGAAAGGAAGGAAGGAAGGAAGGGAAAGGTGCCCTCGTCTGTCTGCGCAGTATCTGTTCGTGTGACTTGCTTTCTTCTGCTGTGGGTGGCTCTCTATAGTACTAGCTTCCTGACAGCTGTCTCCATTTCATCTCCTTTCTTCAGGTTATTGACAGTGGCTCAGTGCTTGACTGCTAACCAAAAGGTCAGCAGTTTCAACCCACCAGTCAGCTTTGCAGGAGAAAATAGACATCTGCTCACATAGATATTACAGCCTTGGAAACCCTATGGGGCAGTTCTACTCTGTCCTGCAGGAACACTGTGAGTTTTAATCAGTTTGATGGCATACAACAAAACAACCACCCTTCTAATGATTTAATTACTTTTTCTTTGACCCAAAGATGCACAGGCAGGTGAGAAACAAAACTGGATAGAATGATGCCTAAGCCAGAAGTTGCATGTTGGTGTTTGACAGACAGATTCTACCTCCAGACAAGTGTCCTTTGACCTACAGTATTTTAAAAGTCAGGCAGTTTCACATAAAACCCCAGAATCTTAGCATTTCCTTTTAAATGTTTCGGTGTAGCTGTGCTGGGCCCCCCCAGTCAGTTAGAAATGAATGGCAGTAGCCTCCTTTTAATGGAGTGGTGCCCTCGGGATCTCAGAGTGCCCTCGTGTTTTACTGCTTCACTCGTTGGCCTTCTGTAAGCATGTGACCTTATATGACTAAGAATCATTTCTGGAGGGACCAGCCTGCAGTGAGAGACCCATCCACTTGCTCTAGACTAGGTGATTCAGATACCACCAGGGTTGAGAACCACTCCTAATGCCATGTGTCGTTCTTAGAAGCTGTTAACTTGGTTCCAACTCATAGAGACTGTGTGCAAGACAGAATGAAATACTCTCTGGTCCTTTTCCATGCTCACAGTCATCTTTATGTGTAAGCCCATTGTTACAGCCACTGTGTTTCTCCATCTTGTTGAGGGTCTTTCACCTTTCACTGACTTTCTCCTTTACCAAGCATAGTGTCTTTCTTCAGGGATGGACCCCTCTTTACATGTCCAAAGTATGTAAGATGCTGTCTCACCATCCTTGCTTCCAGGGAGCACTCTGGTTGTACTTCTTCCAGAACAGATCTGTTTATTCTGTTGGCGGTCCATCGTACATTCAGCATTCTCCTCCAATGCTACAATTCAAAGGCATTAGTTCTTCTCCTGTTTTCTTTGTTCATGGTTCAGCTTTCACATGCATATGCTGTGATTGAAAATACCATGGCTTGGATGAGGTGCACCTTAGTCTTCAAGGTGGTATCTCTACTTCACAACACTTTAAAGAGGTCTTTTGCAGCAGATTTTCCCAATGCAATGCATCTTTTAATGTCTGGACTGCTGCTTCCATGGACATTGATTGTGAACTCAAGTAAAATGAAACCTTTGACAACCTCAATCCTTTCTCCATTTATTTTGATGTTACTTACTGGTTCAGTTGAAGATTTTTGTTTTCCTGATGTTGAGGTGTAATCCATACTGATGACTGTGGTTTTTGATCTTTATCAGTGTTTCAGATCCTCTTCACTTTCGGCAAACAAGCCTGTGTCATCTGCAGAATGCAGGTTGTTAATGAGTCTTCCTCCCATCCTGATGCATTGTTCTTCATAGAGTCTAGTTTCTTGGATTATCTGCCTGACATCTTGGCTATATAGATTGAAAAGGTATGGTAAAAGGATACATCTCTGATGAATACCTTTGCTGAGTTTAAAGCACGCAGTTATTCTGTTCTCGTGACTGCATCTTGATTCATGTACAGATCCCTCATGAGCACAATTTAGTGTTCTGGACTTCCTGTTCGTTACAGTGTTATCCATAATTTGTTGTGAGCCGCATGGTCAAATGCCTTCCCCTAGTCAAATTAAAACGTAGGTAAACAGCTTTTTGCTGTTGTCTGCTCAGGATCCATCTGACGTCAGCAATGATATCCCTGGTTCCATATCCTTTTCTGAATCTAGCTTGAATTTCTGGCAGTTCCCTGTCAGTAACGGTTGCAGTTGCTTTTAAATGATCTTCAGCAAAATTTTACTTGTGTGTAATATCAATGATATTGGTCAATAACTTGCACATTTCGTTGGATTGCCTTTCTTGGGAACAGGCATAAATATGAATCTCTTCCAATCATTTGGCCTGGTAGATGTCTTCCAAATTTCTTAATAACAGATGAGTGAGCGTTTGCAATGCTGCATTCAGTTTTTGGAACATCCCAGTTGATATTCTGTCAATTCCTGGAGCCTTGTTTTTTGCCAGTGACGTCAACACAGCTGTAACTTCCTCCTTCAGTACTATCAATTTGTGATCACATGTTGTCTGTTGAAATGGTATAGTGACTGTGAGGATACCTTCCATTTTCTTTTGACCCTTTCTGAATCATTTAACATTTTCCCTGTAGAATCCTTCATTGTTGCAACTCAAGGCCTTAATTTTTTTCTTCAGTCCTTTCAGCTTGAGAAATGCAGAGCATGTTCTTCTGTTTTGGTTTCCTCTTTCCAGCTCTTTGTATATGTCATAATACTTTGTCTTCTCAAGCTGCGCTTTGAAATCTGCTCAGTTCTTTTACTTGATCATTTCTTCCTTTTGCTTTAGCTACTCGATGTTCAAGAGCAAGTTTCAGAGTTTGTTCTAACATCCAATTTGGTCTTTTCTTTTTGTTGTGTCTTTTTAATGACCTTTGCTTTCCTCATGCATGTCTTTGATATCATCCCACAACTCATCTGGTTTTCAGTCATTAGTGTTCAGTGCATCAAATCCATTCTTGAGATGGTCGCTAAACTCAGGTGGGATATACTCAAGGTTGCACTTTGGCTCTTGTAGACTTGTTCTAATTTTCTTCAGTTTCAGTTTGAACTCACATAGGAGCAATTGATGATCGTTCTGCAGTCAGCCTCTGGTCTTGTTTTGACTGATAATATTGAGCTTTTTCCATTTTTGCTTACCACAGATGTAGTGGATATGATTCCTGTGTATTTTGTCTGGTGAAATCCATGTGTATAGCTGACATTTATGCTGGTGAAAAAAGTTATTTGCAATAGCAGAGTCATTGGTCTTGCATAATTCTTTCATACTATCTCTGGCATGGTTTCTGTCAAACCAAGGACCTGTTTTCTAGCTACTGGTCTTTCTTCTTTGTTTATAACCTTTGCATGCCAATCACCGGTAACTATCAGTGCATCCTGGCTGAATTTTTGATCAATTTCAGACTGCAGAAGCTAGTAAAAATCTGCAATATCTTCATCTGTGGCCTTCGTGGCTAGTATGTAAATTTGAATAATAGTTGTATTAACTACCCTTATTTGTAGGTGTGTGGATATTACCCTATCCCTGACAGCATTGTACTTCAGGACATATCTTGAAATGTTCTTTTTGACAGTGAATGCAACAGCATTTCCCTTTGAGTTTTCACTCCCAGCGGAGTAGGCCAAATAACTGTCTAATTCAAAATGTCCAGTACCAGTCCATTTCAACTCACTAATGCCTCGGATATTGATATGTATATGTTCCATTTCAGTTTTGACAATTTCCAGTTTTCCTAGATTCATACTTCTAGGAAAGGTCCTGTTATTAATGGATGTTTGCAGCTGTTACTTTCCATTTTGAGTCATGCCACATCAGCAGATGAGGGTTCTGAAAGCTTGACTCTATCCATCTCATAAAGATTGATTCTACTTTGAAGTGGCAGCTCTTCCCCACTCATTTTCTGAGGACCTTCCAACCTGGGAGCTCATTGTCTGGCTGTATATCTGACAGTGTTCCGCGGCTGCTCATAAGGTTTTCGCTGGCTAATTCTTTTCAGAAGTAGACTTCTGAGTCCTTATTCTTCATCTGCCTCCATCTGGAAGCTCAGTTGAAATCTGTCTGCCGTGGGTGACCTTGCTGGTGTCTGGATATGGTGGCAGAGCTTCCAGCGTCACAGAAACCTGCACGTCCCCCCAGTATGACCGACTGGCACACGGGTGGGGGCCGGGGACCACAGCACTGAGCTTAAACGTGCTTTACACTGAATTCACCACTGGAGGGTACCTTCTCCTGGTAAGGACTTGTCTTGTTTACTTTTTCCCCAGTTCATAGAATTTCAGGTAGTAAACTTTCTAAATGCTTGTGGCAAAGATGAATAAAGTTTAATTTTTGTATATGTTTGACACCTGGAAGTCAAATGTAATTAAAAAATTCCCTAATGCAGATATGTGGGTTTTTTAGTTTTATTAGATGATACATTCGTATGGCTTTAAATGAAAAATGTTAAAAGGAATGTAGTGAAAGAACTCCCTCCAAACCCTATTGCCTCTCTGACCAGAGTGCTAGTCTCCCCACCTCCAGTTCCCTCCCAGAGACACACAAGTAACCCCTATTTTTTTTTTGATTATCTTTTCGTGATATCCTTATGTGTGTGTATACAATCAAATATATTCTTACTTTCTGCTTTTTTACTCAAAAACTAGTTTACTAAAAATAATAACTCTGCCATAGCTTTCTTTACCCTTAACACATCCTTGAAGATCTTACCATGTTGGTACTTGTACAGCTTTAGAGCACCATTTTTTTATTTTTTGAATAGTTACCAAATGTCTTTGATTGTATTATAATGTATTTAACAAATATCCTATCCATGGACCCTTGGGTTTTCTAAACATTTGATATTAACAGTACTGCATTTAGTAATTTTACACACACACACACCACTCTGCAAAGTATATCAATAAATTTCCCAAAGTGAAATTGCTGGATATATGTGTATATAATTTTGATACATATAATCAATTGCTCTCTGTAGGAGTTGTACCATTAGATAATATTAATTAAAACCAATACTGGTTTTGGTACCTTTTAAATACAAAATTCTTAAAAAGAGTATTTACTCTGCTTTTGTTTTTTTTTGTTCTCTGCTGAGTAATTGCCGAGAGGAGTTACATTGTAGATTATCTGAATTTAGATAAGAATAATAAAATTGTTCTAGATCATTACTGTCTACTACTGGCTGAAGGCCCGCAAAGGGTTCTTAAATTCATTTCTTAAAAAAATACTAGCTACAGTAAAACCTGTGAAAGTTGGAACTTGTGTAAGGTGAAAACCTGCCAGATGAGGAAATCTCAAATATTTTCCACTAACAGAGAGCAATCAGAAAGTGGCAGACTGTATCTTCCCCATGGGGAAAACTTACAAGACCCCAAAAAGCAAGGTAGTCCCATAAAATAGTTTTGGCTGTCACAGATCTCACTGTATATACATAATAAACATGTTGCATGAGTATGCAATGTATTTCAAATATATGTCAATGTTGTTGTGTTTAATAAAATACAAGTGCATTTAATAGTGTTATTAAATTCCTAGTTCAACTACTAACAGGTAGTATCTGATTAATGGTTCCACTGACTTAAATTGTTGGATTTTGATGGTATGATAGTTTCATTTTGTGTTCCATGAGCTGTTTTTTTTTTTTTCTTCAGTAATTTGGTCTGTAGATACAGGAGAGCAGAACCAAAAGACTACGTACTAGGCTTGACAATTAGGTCTGTGAACTTAATTGTTCTAGCGCTCCATACCTCATTGCTGAATAGCACCATAGTCACCTTTGAAGTACTCCCCTTGGGAAGCTCTGCACTGATGCCAGTGCCTAGTCCACCCTTCAAAGCAATTTTGGAACTCTTTCTGGAATGGCCACTGTGCACCATGGAGAAGTGGCAAGTTCGTGAACTTAGTTGTATAGTTGTCTGTGGGGGAGTTTTTAACTGGTAAACAAACTGCTCTAGTGGAGCACCCTCCCTACTCACCTGATCTGGCACACAGCGACTTTTTTCTGTAGTGGAGGATAAAGGAAATATTGAAAGGAAGACATTTTAAAAATTTTTTTAATTGTGATTAAGTGGAAGTTTATAATCCAAGTCAATTTTCCATACCTGCCTCTACGCAACTCCATCTGCGTGCCTCATCTTGTAACAGCACACTACTCCTTCTCCCTCCTCACCTCTGCTATCTGTATACTTAATCAACACCGGTGCCCTCACCCCAGAAGGAAACCAGTAGGACAGCCTCGTGTGTGTGAAGATATAAAAAACCATAAAATACACACACCACATGCGTCACTGTGTCCCCAAGTCCAGTCCATTCTTTGTTTGAAGGGTCATCTTCAGTACTGGTTTTAGGTCTGGGAGCTATGCCCTCGGGAGACCCTCCAGGCTGTCAGATCATCAATTCTGGTCTCTTAATAGAGTTCTTGATCTGCATCAGAGACTCTAGATGATGTTCCCTCTCAGGGATGTCTTTGGTGGTGGCCAGGCACCATCTGGTTCTTCTGGTCTCTTGCTGATGAAGTCTCCCATTTATATGGGCCCCTCTGTCTCCTGGCCTCATTTTTCCTCATGTCTTTGTTGTTCTTGGTTGTCATCTGTTCCAGGTGGGTTTGGGACCAGTTGATGTTCCTCAGGTGGCAGCTTGCTGCCTTTTAACACCCCAGACTCCACTCACCAATATGGGGTACGGAAGACTCTTAGAAAAAAGACTGGTTATTCCAGTTGATGTCAATTTTCACTAAAAACATGGTCCCCAGACTCCTGTCCCTGCTACTCTGTCCTTTGAAATGAAAGGAAGACATTTTCATGACATTCAGGACATCACATTAATATGATGAGAGCTCTGATGGCCATTCCCGAAAAAGAGTTCCAGAATTGCTTTGAAGGGTGGTCTAGGCCCTGGCATTGGTGTAGCTTCCCAAGGAGAATACTTTGAAGGTAACTGTAGTGATATTCAGCAGTGAGGTATGTAGCACTTTTTCTGAAGCATGAGTTCACATACTTATCTGTTGGACCTCTATGTTGTGAACATACACTTGAGTATTTTATAATAAAAACAATCTTTCTCTTACAGATATCCCTTTAAGGACCAGCCTGCCACCACCGTTCAGAAATTATAAATATGGTAACTAATTTTTTTTATTTTTAAAAACATGTATTAATGTAGTTTTATGTTGATAGGAATTTGAATTTCTAAAAGGAGTTTGCTACCAGTAAATAAAAAAAAACAATTTGAAAGTTTACTTAGAAATATAGGAATCCTAGTATATTGTTAAAGTAAGTTGGAATAGTGTAAGGAAGTGGCATATTTGTGAGGAACAACGTATTTGGCAAAACTGTGTCTAAAATGGGGGGTCCTTGATGTATACGGTCAGTGTGCTTAGTTGGTAACTGAAAGGTTGGTGGTTTAGGTCCACCCAGAGGCTCTTTGGAAGAAAGGCCTGGTAATTTATATCTCAAAAGTCAGCCTTGCAAAACACTGTGGAGCACAGTTCTAGTTTGACACGCACAGGAGAACCACAAGTCAAAATGGACTGAAGGCAGTTTGTCTTTTTTAATGTATAAAATGAGTTTGTTTGCCAGATTATCAAAAAAGGAAAAAGACTAAGAGTTAAGATATTAGCTTTTTAAATGCTAATAATGTGAGCATTTTGTACACCAATTTTATATGTTATAATTGATAGTTTAAAGAAATTGGAATAGGGCAAGGAATGGGTTTCTTAATGAGATAAAGAGAATATAGTTAATTAACCTGCAGTGTCCTGACGTGCCCTCAACTTTGAATTTGGAAGTCACTTGAAAGTTGTGATGTACCTAATAAGTATTTCTGTTAATCAGAGCTGGCATTTTAAAATATAAATATTTTATTTCTTTAAATCACTTTTTTGAAGCAGCTTTTAATGCTGGTCTCATTTAGTAGAGTGACTTATGACCCAAAAAACTTTGAAATCACAGTCTTTAGCATGTGTATGCATTTTAATATCCAAGCTAATTGTGAGGTCATAGAGGGCACTCAAGTGGAAGTGGAAGGTATAGAATGGAAAGTACTTTGCTTTATTGGACTTAAAGAGTTTACATCTTAAATACTGAATAAGATAAAGGAGTAAAAAGCTTGATTAAGGTAAATATGAAACTTCTCAATTGTAGTTTTCATGGCTTTCTACGATTTATAATGCTTTAAAATAGAATTTAGAACTTAAATCAACCCACAGAAGCCATTTCACTTTAGAATAATTACATACAGCTTTCCATTCTGTAGGGTGTATATGTGTGTATATCTGTGTATAACATGTCAACCTATGTTCTGTGTAGGTTTCCTTTCCCACTGAAGTGATTCTGACTCATGGCAACCCTATAAAACAGAACAGAACCGCCCCATACAGTTCCCAGAGAGTAGGTGGTGGTTTCAAACTGCTGACCTTTTGGTTAACAGCGGAGCTCCTAACCACTGCACCACCAGGGCTCCTTTCCCTGTAGCTTACATGCACAAAAGCCTATGTTCCATGTAGGTTACTTCGAAAGATATGTTTTAGATAATGAAAACAACAGGATATCTGAGTTGTGTGGGTGGCACAGCTATTTAAGTGCTCATCTACTAGCTGAAGAACATTGGCAGTTTGAGCCCAGTCAGAGGTGCCCAAGAAGAAAGACTTGGTAATCTGCTTCTGAAAAGATACAGAGAAGTGCAGTTCTAGTGTGCATACGTGGGGTTGCCGTGGCAGGGTTGCCGTGTGTTGGAATCCACTCAGTTGCAACTAGTTTGGTGTTTTTGTTAAGCATCACACAAATGTATCTTTTTATATTCTTTCACACCATTTCATCCTAGTGTTTGTATCCTATTCACCTGAACTGAAAAATAAAATGAATGCATATGTCTGTGAAGAAATGATAGAACCACTGGAGTTTTGATAGAGTCCAGATAGCTCTTTGCCTGAGTTTGGTGTTTAACAGTCTGCTGTTTTATGCTGAACAAGACAGGACAAAGTGTTACTTTGTTCACCTGTCATTGTTACGTTGTATTGCTACATGGTCTGTGACCTAGGTTATTGCCCTGGGTTCTGGGAATGGAAAGAGCACAGAGTCACATTTCAGTTTTGCAGTTACTGTGGTTGGGCAAAGATTGGCTCCTCCCTTGCTCAACAGGAGTCTGGGATTTCTTTCCTCCCATTTTTTTTGGCATGTATGTCTGTTTTAAAAAATGTGTTTATTTTATTGTTGAGAATACATACAGCAAAATATGTGCCACTTTTGCTCTTTGTGTACAGTTCAGTGACATTGATTACATTCTTCAAGATATGCAGTCATCTTCACCCTCCTTTTCACAACTACCGCCTTATTAAGATAAACACAGTGCCCCCTAAATTTCCCTGTACATTTGATCCTATTTAGATATATCTTAAAAGAACACAATGCTCAAGGCACATATTCTTTACTAGTTAAGCTAAACTGTTGTTTGGTTTTTATTTTTAATTGTACTTTAGGTGAAAATTTACTGCTCAAGTTAATTTCTTACACAAAAACTTATACACATTATTATATGACATTAGTACAATCCGTATAGTGTGACAGTACACACAACCCTTTCCACTCTGGATTCCTTGTGTCCATTCAATCAATTCTGGTCCTTTTCTGCCATCTCAGCATACCTCCAGACAGGGGCTGCCCACTGGGTCTCTCATATATCTGGTTGAAATAAGCAGTACACTGTTCACAAGTATTATTTTATGTTTTATAGTCCAGTCCAATTTTTGTCTGAAGAGTTGGCTTCAGGAATGACTTTAGTTCTGGGTTAACAGCATTCACAAGGGTCCCTACAGTCTCAGACTGTTATCTAAGTCTGGTCTTTTCATGCAGTTTTAAGTTCTGCCCTGCGCTCTTATCCTGCTCTCTCAGGGACTCTCTGTTGTGGTCCCTGTCCGGGTAGTCATGGATGGAAAGTTGCTTGCTGCTGCTTATTATTATTTTTTAATGTTTTATTGTGCTTTAACTGAAAGTTTATAGTCTAGATCATTTTGCCATATAAAACTCCACACAGATACCATGAAACTTGTAACTGCTCTTCATCCCTCCCCCCGACCTTGACAGCATACCACTCCTCCTTTCCACCCTGTGCTTCCTGTATCCATTCAGCTAACTCTTGTTCCCCTCCACCCTTTTCATTCTCCTCTAGACAAGAGCTGCTCAGATACCGTCCTGTATTTATGAAGTCTGACAGTTAAGTCCACAAACTTAATTGTTCTAAGTGTTACGTACCTCATTGCTAAATATCACTAGAGTTACCTTTGAAGTACTCCCTTAGGGAAGCTATGCACTGACACCAGGGCCTAATCCACCTTTCTAAGCAATGTTGGAACTCTTTCTAGAATGGTCATTGCACACAATGGCATGGTGGCAAATTTGTGAACTTAATTGTATGATTTCCTGTAAGGGAGTTTTTAGCCAGTAAACAAGTAACTATATTGGAACACCCTACCTACTTACCTGATCTGGTCCCCAGTTAACTTTTTTCTTTACCTGAAGATAAAGGAAATATTGAAAGGAAGGCATTTTGGTGACATTCAGGACATCAAAGATAGTATAACCACAGCTCTGATGGCCATTTCAGAAAAAGAGTTACAAAATTGCTTTAAAGGGTGGACTGGGCACTGGCATTGGTGCATAGCTTCCCAAGGGAAGTACTTGACAGGTGACCGTAGTGATATTCAGCAAAGACGTATGTGGAGCACTTTTTCTAGTATGAATTTGTGAACATAATTGACAGTCCTTGTATTCAGCTGGCTGCATTAAGCCAGGAGGCACCCTCTTTACCAGCATTGTTCTGTGACTTCTAGTCCAGTCCAGTCTTTGTGTGAAGAGTTGTCTTCAGTACTGGTTTCACCTCTGGGCTAACACAGTCTGGGGCCAGTGTCCTTAGGAAACCTTCCAGTCTTAATTGAGTTCTAGTCCTGCACACGTAGTTGTCTCCTGCTACGCCAGGGACTTTGTGTATGCTGTGTTCCCTCCCAGAGCAGTCACTGGTAGTTGCCAGACACCATCTAATTCTTTTGGTCTCGTGCTTATGTCGTCTCTGGATCCTACCACACACCTTTTGTCTGCTGGGCTCACGTTTTCCTCATGTCTTTGATGTCCTTCATTCTCCTTTGCTCCAGGTGGATTGGGACGACATAATGCCACGTAGATGGCTATTTGCTAGCTTTTAAGACCCCAGACACTACTCACCCAAGTGATTAAAGAGCATTTTCTTAAAAAAATCTTGGTTACGCCAGTTAGCCTGGACATCCTCTGAAGCTATGGTCCCAGACTACTCTGTCCTTCAAAATGATGGGTTGTATTTAGAAAACTTTTTAGCTTTTGGTGTAGCTGGCTGTTAACCTCCTTTCTACTATATGCTGTCACTTCCTTCACCTAACCCAATTCCTATCCTCTGTCTAATCTATGAATACCCCTCTCCCTCCTTCCCACCCTTGTAACCGTCAGAGACTGTTTTCTTTTGTTTAAACCTTTTCTTAAGTCCTTATACTGATGGTCTCATACAGTATTTTTCCTTTTACAACTGACTGAATTCAGCATAATGTCTTCCAAATGACTGCATGTTATGAGCTATTTCCTGAGATCATTGTTGTTCTTTGTCATTGCATAGTATTCCATTGTGTGAATGTACCATTCCTCAGTTGATGAGCACCTTGGTTATGGACAGTACTACAGTAAACACTGGTGTGCATGTGTCTTTTCATGTGACAGCTCTTATTTCTCTATAATATATTCCAAGAAATGGTATTGCTGGATCATACGGTGTTTCTATTTCTAGCTTTTTAGGAAAGCACCAAATGGATTTCCAAAGTGGCTGTATCATTTTACATTCCCACCAGTGGTTTAAAAGAGTTCTAGTCTTTCTACAACCTCTCCAATGTTTATTATTTTGTGTTTTTGGAGTAATGCTAGCCTTATTGGGGTGCGATGATATGTCATTGTAGTTTTGATTTGGGTATCTCTAATGAACTGATGGCACTGTTTTTTTTTTGGTGGCTAATGATTGTGAGCCTTTCCTTGTGTATAAGTTGATGTCCTGGTTGTCTTCTTTGGTAAAATGCCTGTTCATGTCCTTTGCTCATTGTTTAACTATTTGTCTTGTTGAAGTTTCACAGTATGTTTTCAGTTATGGATTAGATGCTGATCAGATTCATAGTTGCCAAAAATTCTTTCCCAGTCTGTCGGTAGTCTTTTTACTCTTTTGGTCAAGTCTTTGGATGAACATACGAGGTCAGACAGTTAGGTTTGCAAACTTATCCTAGAAAAGGTGCTTTGAAGGGTGGACTACGTGCTGGTGTTAGAATGTAGCTTCTCAGGGGGAATACTTTGAAGGTGATCGTAGTGATATTCAGCAATGAAGTATGTAGCTCTCTTTCTAGGATGAGTTCGGGAACATAACTGCCAGACCCAGTCTGAGGACAGCTCTGATCAATGTTCCAGAAAAGTTACAAAATTGATTTGAAGGGTGAACTAGGCGGGAGTGTTGGTGCACAGCTCTCAAGGGATTGTACTTCGAAGATGATCTTAGTGACATTCAGTCTGCAGTGGTATTCAGCAATAGAGTACGTAGTGCTTTTTCTAGGATGAGTTTGCAAACTTAATAGTCCAACCTGGCAAATGATTTTTAGGAGCTCTTGTTTATCTCTTTTTCTCTTCTGGTGCGTGTGCATTGTTAGTAATATTCTGTAGTCTATTTATGGTGTGCGTTAGAATTCCCAGTGTTGTCCCAGTTTTTTTCTTCCTTAATCTTTATTGTTTTAGATTTTATATTTAGGTCTTTGATCCATTTTGAGATAGTTTTATTTTATTTTATTTTATTTTTTATTTTTATTTAACATAAGTGAGTGAAAATGTACATTCACATGTAAATTTACATGCCCCCCTATATGCAGCTTCCACTACTCTCCCTGTCTGGTGACTGCACACTATTCCTCTCTGCTCCATACCTGTCTCATCCTCCCAACAGTCTCCTTTCCCCTCCTCTCCATCCACTCCCCTTCCTCCAGCCAGAGGTCAGCAAGATGATATCCTATAGATGTATAGAACCATAAAGTGCTTCCAATATATGGTCACTCTGCCTTGCTAAGTCCAATCCATTCCTGTTCAAAGAGTGGACCTTTGTTATAATTTATGGGAGAGGGCAGCATCAGGGAAGGGGGCATGCTCTCAGAGTAACCACAAAACCGCTGGACCATCAACTGAGGTCTTTTAGTGGAGATCTCATGATGCACCTCTTTTTATTCTTGTGTTGCCAGTGAGGCTCCTCTCTGTGAGTTCCGTCGTGGCTATCACTGGTGGTGGCTGGGCACCATCCGCTTCTTCCGGTCTCAAGTCGATGTAGGCACCCACTCTTGTGGGTCTCTCTGTCTTCTCGGTTGTCTTTACCGCATGCCGTTTTGGCCCTCGGTGAGCATCCGTTCCTGCTGAGTTGGGACCATTTGCTGTGTCCTCGGATGGCAGCTTGGCAGCTTTTAAGACCCCAGACGCCACTCACCAATGTGGGGTGCAGAGAACTCTCTTAGCAAAACGCTAGTTGTGCCAATTGGCCTG
The DNA here is from genome assembly GCA_028571685.1 of Heterohyrax brucei. Classification (NCBI taxonomy): domain Eukaryota; kingdom Metazoa; phylum Chordata; class Mammalia; order Hyracoidea; family Procaviidae; genus Heterohyrax; species Heterohyrax brucei. The sequence continues at coordinate 21,953,639 of CM053146.1, forward strand.
GAATTTGCCTAAGAGCATGGTCCCCCGCCCCCCGCCCCAGCTACTCTATCCTTGCAGTATTGAGTTAAGATGGAAGGAGTACTCAAGTTATGCTGAAGTCCACTTAATGTTGTTCTTGTTCCTAATGTGTGCTGTCACCGCTTTCTCCCAACTAGATTGCTAGTAACTATCTAAACTAAACCCTCCCCCCCTCGCCCTCCCTCCCTCCCCTCCCTTGCAGCTGTCAAAGAGTCTTTTCTTCTATACACAGGTCTGTTTTTGAGATCTTATCGTAGAGGTCTCATACAGTATTTGTCCTTTTGTTGCTGACTACTTTCACTCAACATAATGTCTTCCAGTTGAAACCAGGTTAGGAGATATTTCCTGGAATCATTGTTATTCTTTATCATTGCGTAGTACTCCATTGAGTATATGTACCATAGTTTACCTATGCATTCGTCTGTGGTTGGGCATCTGGGTTGATTCCATCTTTTTGCTATTGTGGACTGTGCTGTGATAAACATTCTGGTGCATGTGTCCATTGGTGTGAAAGGCCTTGATTCTGTAGGATATATTCCAAGTAGTGGAATTACTGGGTCAAATGGTATATCAATATCCATTTTTTTAAGGAAGCGCCAGATTGCCTTCCAAAGAGGCTGGACCATTTTGCAACCCCACCAACAGTGTAAGAGGGTTCCACTTTCTCCACAGCCTCTCCAGTATTTGTTGTTTTGTGTTTTCTGGATCATGGCCAATCTTGTTGGGGTGAGATGGTATCTCATTGTTGTCTTGATTTGAATTTCTTTAATAACTAAAGATCGTGAACGTGTCCACATGTGTTTTTTGGCTGCCTGGATCTCCTCTTTAGTGAAGTGTCTGTCCATCTCCTTTGCCCATCGCTTAAGTGGATGGTTTATCTTCTTCTTATTGATATTTTGTAGTATCCTATAGATTATGGAGATCAGGCGTCCGTCTGACATAGAGTTGCCAAATATTTTTTCCCATTCTGTGGGTGTTCCTTTAATTCTATTAATAAAGTCTTTGGATGAGCAGAAGTGTTTGATTCTTAATAGTTCCCATTTATCTATTTTGTCTTCTGTTGATTGAGGTTTGTTTGACAGATTTTGGAGTCTGTCCTCATTGTGTATTAAAACTTCATTTTGAGATAGTTTTTATGCATGGTGTGAGACATGGGTCTTATTTAATATTTTTGCAGATGGGTATCCAGCTATGCCAACATCATTTGTTAAAGAGACTGTCTTTTCCTCAGTTTACGAACTTTAGACCATTGTCAAATATCTGCTGATCATTAAAGCCAAGTGCCGGATCCGACTCATAGTGAATAGTATTAATTTGAATTCTCAATTCTGTTCTGTTGATCTATGTATCTGTTTTTGTACCAGTACCAGGCTATTGTGACTACTGTGGTGGTAGAATAAGTTCTAAAATCAGGTAATGTGAGGCCTCCTATTTTATTCTTTTTAAGTAATGATTTACTTATTTGGGGCTTCTTCATTTCCATATGGAGCTGGTGATTTGTTTATCTAGCTCATTTAAAAATGCCATTGGAATATGTGTGTTGATTAGACTGTATCTCTAGATCACTTTGGGTAGAATACACATTTTCATGATGTTAAGTCTTCTATCTATGAGGAAGGTAGGTTTCTCCACTTACGTAGGCCTCTTTTGATTTCTTGTGGTGGAGTCTTGTAATCTTTGTATAGGTCTTTTACCTGTCAGGCTAGGTTTGTTGCTAGGTATTTTATCTTCTTGGGGGCTACTGTAAATGCTCTTGATTTGTTGATTTCCTCTTTGATGGTCTCTTTGTTGATGTAAAGGAATCCAGCTGATTTATGTATGTTTATCTTGTGTCCTGATACTGATGTTAGCACTGATGTTAGCTCCAGTAGTTTTTTTGTGAATTCTTTATGATTTTCTATGTGTAAGATCATATATCATTCTCAAATAGAGATACTTTTTACTTCCTTACCAATGTGGTTGCACTTTATTTCTTTATCATGCCTGATTGCTCTGACCGGAACTTACAGCACAGTTCTGAATAAAAGTGGTGACAGTTGGGCATCCTTGTCTGGTTACTGTTCTCAAGGGAAATGCTTTCAGACTCTCTCTGGTTTGGATGGTGTTGGCTGTTGGCTTTATGTAGATCCCAAACCAAACCAAACCCAGTGCTGTCAAGTTGATTCTGACTCATAGCGCCCTGCAAGACAGAGTAGAACTGCTCCATAGAGTTTCCAAGGTGCACCTGGCAGATTTGAACTACCACCTTTCTGGTTAGTAGCCATAGCACTTAGCCACTGCATGTTAGATGCCCCTTATTATACTGAGGAATTTTCCTTCTATTCCTGTTTTACTGAGAGTTTTTAACATGAATGGGTATTGGGCTTTATCAGTTGCCTTTTTTGTGTCAATTGATAAAATCAAGTGGTTCCTGTCTTTTGTTTCGTATATGTGGTTGGTTACATTAAGTTCTTCTAATTAATGTTGAGTCGGATCTGACTCGACAGCACTTGGCTAATTAATATTGAATTATCCCTACATCCCTAGTATGAATCCCACTTGGTCATATGAATGATTATTATTATTATTGGATATGATGTTCAATTCTATTGGCTAGAATTTTGTTGAGGACTTTTGCATCCAAGTTCATGAGACGTATTGAAATAGTTTTCCTTTTTGGTCCTGTCATGGTGTCAAGGTTATACTGGCTTCATAGAAGGAACTTGGCAGTATTCTGACCTTTTCTAGTTCTGAAATACCTTTAGTAATAGCGGTGCAAACTCTTCCATTCTCCAGTGGAACCTTCACCAGCCAGGGCTCTTTTTAGTTGGGAGATTTTTAATTTCCTTTTCAGTCTCTTCTTTTGTGATGGGTTTTTTTTTAGTTCTTCTACTTCTGTTTGTACTAGTTTTGGTAGGTAGGATGCTTCTAGAAATTTGTCTGTTCCCTCTGGGTTTTTGAATTTATTAGAGTACAGTTTCTCATAGTATTCTGTTATCATTCTTAATTTCAGTTGGGTCTGTTGTGATATTGCCCATCTCATTTCTTATTTGATTCATTTCCCTCATCTCTTTCTTATGTCAGTCTGGCCAATGGTTTATCAATTTTATTGATATTTTTCAAAAAAACAGCTTTTGATCTTGTTAACTGTTTCAGATCGATTTCGTGTTCTCTAATTTATTTAGTTGTACTTCAGCTTTCATTATTTGCTTTCTCCTGGTGCCCAGGAGGTTTCTTTTGCTTTGGTCTTTCAAATTGTTCCAGTTGTGGAGTTGATTCTTTGATTTTGGGCTTTTCTTCGTTTTTGATTGTTTATTGAGACAAATTGATCTCTGAGTACTTTTTTTAGAGTGTCCCACAGATTCTGCGAGGATGTATTTTCTTTTTCATTTGATTGTATGAATTTCTTTATATCACTGTTGATTTCTTCTATAACCCAGTAGTTTTTGAGCAAGGTTCAGTTTCCTGTGTTTGATTTTTTTTTTCTTCTTTTTTCTGTTACTGATTGCTACTTTTATGGCTTTACGGTCTAAAGAGATACTTTGTAGTATTTCAGTACTTTGAATTTTGCTAGGGACTTCTTTGTGGCCTAACATGTGGTTATTTCAGGAGAATGTTCCGTATACACTGGAAAAGAAAGTGTACTTGGCTGCTGTTAGGTGGAGTGTTACGTACAAGGCCTGGAACTCATCCTAGAAAAATTGCTACATTCCTCATTGCTGAATATCACTACAGTCACCTTTGAACTACTCCCCATGGGAAGCCATGCATCAATGCCATCACCTAGCCTGCCCCTCAAAGCAATTTTGAAACTCTCTTTTCTGAAGTGGCCACCAGAGCTGTCTACCCTTGATGTCCTGAATGTCATCAAAATGTCTTCCTTTCAGTATTTCATCTTCAGATAAAGAAAATAGTCACTGGGAGCCAGCTCAGGTGAGTAGGGAGGATGTTCCAGTATAGTTACTTGTTGTTTAATGGCTAAAATCTTCCTCACAGACAATTCACAAATTAAGTTTGTGAACTTGCGACTTTGCCACTGTGCACAATGGCCATTCCAGAAAGAGTTCCAAAATTGCTTTGAAGGATGGACTAGGTGCTGTTGTGAGTGTGTAGCTTCCCAAGCGGAGTACTTTGAAGGTGACTGTAGTGATAGTCAGCAATGCAGTATATAGCACTTAGAAAAATTAAGTTTGTAGACTTAATTGTTGGACCTCATATACGTCTCTGAGGCCAAATTGGTTGATTGTGACATTAGATTTTTTCTGTTTGTATTGAGCTTTTTTAGATGTTGTGTCATTCACTGATAGTTGCATGTTGTAAGTCTCCTACTATTATTGTGGAGTTGTCTATTTCTGTTTTCAGTGCAGTTAGTGTTTGTTTTATGTGTTTTGGAGCCCTGTCATTGGGTGTGTAGATATTTAATATGGTTATGTCCTCCTGAATTATATAATGTCCTTCCTTGTACAGTGTGGTAGATTTTACTGTAAAGTCTATTTTATTAGTAATTAATATTGCCACTGTTCGTCTGGGGTCTTAGAAGCTAGCTAGCTGCCATCTGAGGTGCACCAAATGGTCCCAACTCGGCTGGAACTGATGATCACCAAGGACAACAATGACATGAGGGAAAAAGAACTCAAGACAGAAAGACCCACGTGAATCGGTGACTATATCAACATGTGACCAGATAAACCAGGTGGTACCGTGCCACCACCAATGACAGCCCTGTTGGGGCTGCAATGTTGGGTCCCAGTGTCAACATGAGAAAAAAAGGGGTATACCCTAAGAACTCCACTAGAAGACCTCAGTTGATGGTCTGAATGCTAGGGGTTCTCTTGGGAGTGTGGTCCCTAGACCTGATGCTGCCTCTGATTGCAAATCTTTACTGAGGTCAGTTCTTCGGACAGAAATGGGTTGGACTTAGGGACGCAGAGTGACTGTATCGTGTGTGCACTTGAGCGTTCTATGCATCATAGGATGTTGTCCTACTGTGCTCTTACTAGAGGGAAGTGGAGAGAGTGGAGATGAGGGGATAGGAGATTGTTAAAAGGATATGACATGTGTAGACTGGAAAGGAGGAGTGTGCTGTCACCAGGGAAGGAGAGCAGAAGAAGCTGCAGATAGACGGACCTGCAAATTTAAACTGGATTGTACATGTTCACTCAGTCACAATGAAAAAAAAAAATATTGCCATTACTTCTGTTTTTGGAAAGCTGCTAGCTTGATATATTTATTTCCACTGAATTTTAGTTTGTGCATTTCTATGTGTCTTCTGTAGGCAGCATGTAGATTTTTTCCCCCCCAAATCTACTCTGCCACTCTCTATATCTTTATGATGCATTAGGACATTTACATTAGTGTGATTGTTGATAGGTATGAAGTTAGTTTTGTCATTTTGATTTCCTTTTATGTAGACTACAGACAACTCCTTTATTGTTTTTAATTTTCTCTGCTGAGCTTTTTATTCTTAGTGTGTTTTCATCTTTTTTCAATGTTGAAGGTTTTGTATTTACTAGGACTTCAATTTTTCTTTGTTTCTTATTTTAATGCATAGGATTCATAGTTTCCTTTGTGGTTACTCTAATTTTTACCACTATTTTACTAATTAAACTAATCTTTAAGTTTCTTTGTATCACCTTGACTTCCTGTCCGTGTGAAAGATCTATGACTACATTTACTTTAGATACCCTCTTTTTTGTTATAATTTGTACTTAAAAATTTTTTCTGTTTCCCTGTTTTCAGTGTGTTGCCAATAATTTATTCATGTTATTCTCCTATTTGGGTTCATGTCCAGTTGCTTTATTCTATGTTTTATTCTAGGGTTATTACCTGGTATTATTGATTTTCCCACCAAAGATCTCCCTTTAGTATTTCTTGTAATTTTGACTTGGTTTTTGCAGATTCCCTAAATGTCTGTTGATCTGGCAGTGTCCTGATTTCGCCACCATATGTGAGAGACAATTTTGGTGGATATGTAATTCTTGGCTGCCAGTTTGTTTTCTTCAAGGCTTTATATTTATGTCATCCCATTGCCTTTTTGCTTGCATGGTTTCTGCTGGAGTAGTCTGAGTTTAGTCTTACAGATTCTCCTTTGTAGGTTATTTTATGTTTGTCCCTAGCCAGTTTTAAAAGTGTCTCCTTATCTTTAGTTTTGGCAAGTTAGATGATAATACACCTTGATGTCTTTCTTTTCAGATTTGCCTTCTGTGGAGTTTGATGAGCATGTTGAATAGACACCTTTTTACCTTTCATGATATCAGGGAAGTTTTCTGTCAGCAAATCTTTGACAATTCTCTCTGTATTTTCTGTTCTCCCCTCCTGGGACTCCAGTCATTTGTAGATTATTCCTCTTGATAGAGTCCCACATAAGTTCTCATGTTTCTTGATTTTCTTTTAATTCTTTTATTTGTTTTTTCCTCAAATATGTTGATGTCGTCTACTTTATTTTCAGACTCAGTGATTCAGCCTTCCATTGTCTCTCTTTGTACCTTTGAATTTCTGTTGAGTTGTCTAATTCTGTAATTTTATTGCTAACTAGTTTTCTGAATTTCTAATTCTTGCTGCTCTGTGCTGACTTGCAACCTGTTCAGTTAGTCATTAGGCTGTGCTGCGTTTTGCCTTAACCCTTTTCTTGTGCCTTGAAGAGTTCTAAATATCAGTCTCTTGTATTCTACCTGTGGTAGTTCTAAGAATGTCTCTTCCTCTGGAAAATTTGATCCTTTGTTTTTGGAACTTTCTGAACAAATCATGATCTGCTTCTTTAAGTGCTTTGATGTGGGCTGCTGTTCCCAAGCTATCAGTAAAGTGTTTTTATTTATTTTGTGTTTGCCTGCTGTGTTCTGGCTTTTCGTTTGATATACACAGATTTACTGGTTGTATGTGATACTTTGGCTATTGTTGTCTTTGATGCTGTCAGTAGGTTGTTAGAGTTGTTTCTAGACATAGGAGCCCTGAGTGTCCAGGTTGTTAGTCACCTAGTGTGTGGTTCCAGGCTGTCACCTACTGTCCTAGAAGGGCACATGTCATTGGTATAGTCACAGACATCTAGTGTAACATTAGTTTCCTTCAAAGCTGAGGAAAGCAGGGTGCTAACAGCTGCCCCTGAGTTTCTGTGAGGATGGCTTATCCACTTATGTTTGAATTTAGGTGACAGAACAGTTTCTGCTGTGAGTTTTTGCCTTAGGGAAGCCAGCAGAATTTTTTTTTCCCCTCCTGCCTGAGTTTGTTAAATTGTTCCTCCTCTCCAGTGTCAGAAAATGGCTTTGGATGGGCTTAAGGAGACCTACTTTTGGCTCAGTTAATGGCATCAGACGCCAGAGCTGGACACAGAGCAGAGAAGGGAGGAGGGGAATGGCTCAGAGCGGGCTTGAGGAGTCCTACTTTTGTCTCAGTTAGTGGGAGCTCCAGGTGCTGTGCAGAGGAGGAAGGGGAAAGCGCTGAGAGAAGGGAGTTAGGCCTGTGTCGGAGGAAAGACTCAGATCTGTACATGGTAAGTTATATGCAGAGACTTAGCTTTCAACTATCTGGTGCTGTCTCTCACTGGCCCTGGAGGTGTGAGTGAGTTCTGTAGAAAATCACCCGTGCTGAGAAGGGTGCGTACCAGCCTCCGTGACTGGGCGTGCTGTGCTGTGGCTGTAGCCGTTTCCAACAGGCCTGCTGAATCGTGTGTACTCTGGGTTACTCTGCCTTCCTTGTTGCTCAGTCAACTTCTCAGCTTACCTTTTGCTGTTCAGGGCTCATAGGACGTCATATGTACTGGATTCATTGTTCTTCTGGGTTTATTGTGAGACGGGTCATGAGAAATGTCCATCTGTTCTGCCACCTTGGCTCTACCTTTCCATTGTTTGGTTTTAAGAAGACTCCAGAGGATATTTTTGCTCCAAGAAGCTTAGAGTTCATGAGAACTTGAAAATTTCTTATGCATTTTCCTCCTTTCAACCAAGATTCTTCTATAAAATCTTCGATCTAAATGTTCGGCGGTGGTAGTCAGGCTCCCTCTGGTTCTCTTGGTGTCATGGCAGGGGAGGCAGTTGTTCGTGGTGGCATACATCTATTACTGAATTACCATACCTGATTGCTTCTCTCACTAGACCGTGAGTTCTGAAAACACAAGAGACATGCCTCCTGTTTAAACTCCTGTCGCCTAGAGGGTATGCTTGTGCATAGCACAGCTGTGTGCTCTGTAAGGTTGTGTGAGATTAGGTTGCACTATGCCTGTGCAAACATGTTAAGTGTACCACAAGTATAATGCTTTTATTTTATTTTTCAATTTTATTGTGCTTTGGGTGACAGTTTTCAGTACAAAATAAATTCTCATTCAAAAATTCATACAGGAATTGCTTTGTGACGTTAGTTGCAATCCCACACGGTGTCAGTATGCTCCCACTTCCCTTTTCCACCCTGTGTTCTTTGGATCTATTTGTCTAGTTTTCCTGTCCCTTCTCGCCTTTGCTTTTGGGAGGATGTTGGTCATTTCATCTTGTGTATTTAATTGAATGAAGCGTATTCTGCACATGTGTTATTGTTTATTGTATAGACCTGTCTCATCTTTGGATTAAAGGTGGACTTTGGGAATGGCTTCAGTTCTAAGTGAGGAGGAGGATATCTGGGGCCATAGTCTCAGAGGTTCTTCTAGTTCCTCAGACCAGTAAGTTTAGTTTTTTCTGTGAATTTGGATTTTATTGTACATTGTACACTTGGGGACCCACTGTTGTGATCCCTGTCAGAATGGTTGATGGTCTTGGCTCAGGCTGGTGGAGGCTGTGGTTCATGTGGTCCTTTATCCATTTGAATTAATATATTTCTTTGTGTGTTTATTTTTCTTCATTTTCCTTTACTGTAGATAAGACAGAAACCTTGGTGGTGTAGGGGTTAAGTGCCATGACTGCTAACCAGAAGATCGGCAGTTCAAATCTGCCAGTTGCTCCTTGGAAACTCTGTGGGGCAGTTGTATTCTGTCTGTAGGGTTGCTTTGAGTCAGAGTCGACTTGATGACAGTGGGTTTGGTTGTTGATTCAGTAAAGACAAGATGGCATCAATAGATATATTTTAGATGGCTGTTCACAAACTTTTAAGACCCAGATGCTACTCACCAAAATAGGCTGCAGAATATTTTCCTTATGAACTGTGTTATGCGAGTTGACCTGGATATTCCCCAAGACCATGATCCCCAGCCTTTGGCCCCAGTAACTCAGTCCCTCAAGTTATTTGGATATGTTGAGGAAGCTTTTTTCGTTTTGTCTTGGTCAAGTTGTGCTTCCTTCCCTGTAGTATGTGTTATTAACCCTTCACCAAAGTTGATACTTGTCTACTATCCAGTTACTGTTATCTCCTCCCCACCCTTTTCCTCTGTTGTTATCATCAAAGTATGTTTGCTTTAAATTTGTTACAAGGCAGATTTTATATTATATTTTTCAAGTTAGAAAAATATGAGCGTGTTAAAAATATAGTATAATCCATGGACCAGTAGTTTCAGCCAACTGAAGTTATACAGAATTGGGAAAAAGCATTCTTTTGCAAGTCTTAAAAATATATGCAGTTAGTGAATAGAACATACCTGCTTGTTGAGTTCAGTTATTGCCAATTATAGGCAACATCTGTTTGAGACTGTTCTACTAGAGGGGAGGGTGTTACTTGGGCATTTAAGTTGTTGCTAAAGATGTGGTTTTAAAAAAAAACAATTTAAAAATAATAAGCTTATTTTGAGCAGAATGTAATACACAAGTTTTGATCAGTACTACAAAAAGGTATGAATAATCCATAAACTTCAGCTTCAGCTTCTTGTTTTATTAATATAGTAGAAATGTAGTGTGTAGTTAGAGGCAAGGGAAAACAAATTGCTGGTTTTAAAATCACATGAGAAGAGATGTTAATTTGTGGTTGCAGTGTAGAAACAAAGCTGGCACATACAGCATAAAAACACTAAATAAAAACCAAAAATCAAAGCTAGGTTTCCTCCTGTTTAGAAGTTGAGGCATCAGATTAATCAACTTGTTGTTTTGAAGTTTCTGAATTTATAAATGTCTACTGTTCTTCAGTTTCCCTTAAAAAAGGCAGAGTTAGCCATGTAACAAACATAATATTTAAAAACACATCTGATTGTTCACTGCTATATGGAAGAATAAGCCATGAAAAAAATCTTTTAATTTCACCTAATTAAAAAATGATAATAGTTTATAGTGTAAAATACAATATAAAATCATGTATCTTGTGGGGCATTAATGCATAGCAGAATCTTAGCCTGAAGTTCACATGGAAGACCTAGATGTAGGAGATGTGTCCCATTACCAAGGGCACTGACCTTGTTTCTAGCTTTCCTGTTGACTTCAGCTGCCAGGGTTAGGCTTATTGCTGACATTTTACCCCTCTAATCTCTTTAATAAAGTGAGAACTTTATTGGTGCTAAGAAAGACGTACGTTGCAAAACTAAAAAATCATGCTTATGACACGTTGACATTCATGACCATCTGGCAAGAATACTGATTACTTCAGTAATAAAAATCATTACAAAAAGACTTAACACATTTTTAAGAGGTAGAAAATAAGTGCCTGGAGTGGGGCCAAGATAACACAGTCAGACCTCCCTGTTGTCCCCTCTTACAATAAAGACCAGAAAAAAACAGGTGAATTGTTTGTGTACGACAGCCTAGGAGTCCTGAACATCAAAGGCAACACTGAGAAATCAAACTGAGTGGCTGGGGAATGGAGAGACAATTCAGAAGCAACAAGGAGATGCCAAACCTGACCCTTTGGGAACTGACACCCGATAGGCCATATTCTTTGGTGAAAGCATGGTGAGGCAAGCAATGGCGTTTGGGACACATTTTCCATAATGGGAGAGACCATACAGTAGAGAGAGTCTGCTCACACCTCCAATCAGTAAAAAGCAACATATAATGAGCAAAAGATAAGTACTTGCATATAGCCTACTGTGTGGACCAAAAACCACTCCTCTGAGAAAAACCTCTCTCCCATTTACCTACCTCCTTCCTTGTCTGCACTGGATCTGAGCTGGCTTCACAGACTGTGACACATCCCCTGGGCTGAAAGTAGAACCCCTCACACAACCTGAGATATTTCCCCAGCCTTAGAAAGGGAACAAGTGAACAGACAGGAAAAAATAATCTACCAGCTCCCCTGAGCCAGGAACTCAGGGTGGAAACTGCTGCTTTGCCTAGGCACAGACATAAGGGCTCTATGAACACTGAATGCCTTTCACCTCAAGTAGACCTGTGTGAGACCATTACAGCAACATAGGCCCTTATTAGTGCAGTACAACAGAGTGCATACCAGACGTTTAAACTCACCTGTATCAGCTGTATGGTAGAGAGGCAGGTTCATGACATTTGACACTGCTCTGCCTGTTAAACAGGGTCCTCACCTACCCACATCAGAGGCCTGAGGACTGGTGGCTCCACCCACACCACCTAGCCACCAGTGACAGGAGTCTAAGTCTAAACAGTGCCTCTCCTTACAGCCAACAGCATTGGGTGCCCATAGTGCACTTGCAAAACCCACCCACCTGCATGCTCTAGGGAAAAGAAACATAATTCCCTCACAGACACTCAGGGAGGGCAGTCAGTCCCCTACCTTGCTCAGTGTGTGACCCCCCTACTGCAGCCAGGTACCTGTTGTTACCCCAATCATGCCTGCGTGGCTGGAACTGTAGGTGAAAGCCTGTGCCAAAGCTTAGTGACCAATGACCTGAATGCCTAAGCTGAATCCATATAAGAAAAGTAAACCAACTCCTGGGTTGACATACCTAGTCACAGATCTGAACACCTGGTGACCAGATGTGAGAGCTTCAAAGATTCCAATAATCAAAGTAGCCTGTTTGGGCATATCAAAACAAAGCAAGAAGGTAGGACATGGTAAGCAAACCTAAAATAAATGTATACAATAGCTTATTGTTGGGTTGAAAACAGTAATTAATAGCAAATTACATAAAGAGGCTGGCTATGATGGTTTCAGCAAGCTCCCAAAACAAATTACAAAATTTTCTGTATGAAGAAAATTTCATGGAATTAATGAAGGTAGAATATAAAAGATAAATATACAGAACTCTTTAAGAGATCTGTCAGGAGATCAGGCAAAATGCATAACAAGCCATGTAATGCACAGACAAAGCAAATGAGGAACTTAAGTAGATTAGAGAAGAGCATAATGACAAATTCAACAGGATGCAGGAATCCATAGAGAGACAGCAAGTAGCAATCCAGAAGATTAACTGTAAAATTTTGGAATTAAATAACTGAATAGAAAGTCTTAGGAGCAGAATTGAGGCAAAGAAAGTTAGAATGAGTGAGATTCAGGATACAGTACTTCACACCCATATATTAAGGAAAAATCAGATACAAGAATTTTAAAAAATGAAACCCTAAGAATTATGTGGGAAGAAGAGTGATTGGAGTACCAGAACAGGGGGATAACAGAAAATGTAAAAAGAGTTGTTCTCAGAAACCTGATATTGTGAAAGGTGAGATGTCTGTCAAGGATACTACTGAAGTCCAAACAAGGTAGATCTGAAAACATAGTCACCAAGACATAATCAAACTTGGCCAAAACCAAAGATGAAGAGAGAATTTTAAGAGCAGCTACAGATAAACAACCCTGCATCTACAAAGAGAGTCAGTGAGACCAAGCTTGAACTACTTAGCAGAAACCATGCAGGAATGAAGACAGTAGAATGATATATAAATATGAAACCTAAAACAATAAAGATCATGAGAGGAAAAATGGGGACAATGCTAGGAAACCCAATATATGACATAAACAGACTACAAAGCATAACTAACAGTGTACAAACACCAGAAGAGAAAAGAAATAACTGGGAGGTCCTAAAACTCAAATACTTAGGCTATCCAGAGACTTCACCAAAAGAATAAAAAAAACAACCTACAGACTAGGAAAAAATTTCAGAGAGGACAGATTAAATCAGCATCTAATCTCTAAAATTGTAAGATACTGCAACATCTTAACAAGAAAAAGACAACCCGACCAGAAGATATGCATGGGTACTTTACTAACAAAGACATTCAGACAGCTAACACATACATGAGGAAATGCTCACGATTGTTAGCCATTAGAGAAATACTATAGAAAAACTATAATGAGATATCATCTCACTTCAACAAGGCTAGCATTAATCCACAAAACAAAATAATAAATGTTAGAGAGGTTGCAAAGAGACGGGAACACTTATTCTTTGCTGGTCGTAATGTAAAATGGTACAGCCAGTTAGCAAATTGCTTCAGCTCTTCTCAAAAAGCTTCCTGCAGTCTTACTCCTTGGAATATATCCTAGAGAATGAGAGCCCTCACGTGAATAGATACATGCATATTCATATTCATTGCAACACTGTTCACAATAGCAAAAAAGATGGAAATAACATATGAGTCCATCAAAGGATGAATGTATAAGCAAATTACAGTATATTCATTCACACAATGAAATACTAAATGCAACAATAAAGAACAACAAAGAAACCATGAAACATCTGATAACATGGATGAAGCTAGAAGGCATTATGCTGAGTGAAATTAGTCACAAAAGGGCAAATACTGTATGAGACCACTATGAAAGAACTCAAGGAGAGGTTTAAACATGAAAAAACATTCTTTGATGGTTATGAAAATTGGGAGGTAGGGAGAGGTGTTTACTAGTATTTACTAACTAGATAGTTGACAAGAATTATTTAGGTGAAGGGAAGTACAACTCTCATTACGACAGAAGCCAGCACAACTATCCTGAAGTTTCCTGAGTGTAACCAGACACTTTGAAGGACAGAGTACCAGAGTGGGGGTCTAGGAGCCATGGTTCCAGGGACATCTTGCTCAATTGCTGTCATTAACAAAGTTTATTAAGAAAATGTTCTGCATCCCGCATAGGTCAGTGGCATCTTGGGTTTGAAAAGCTAGCAAGTGGCCAGCTAAGAAGCATCAAGTTATTCCAACCCACCTGGAATAAAGGAGAGTGAAGAACACCAAAGTCATGAGGAAGATAAGAGCCCAACAGACAGAACGGGCCACATAAACCAGAGACCAGAACTAGATGATGCCTGGCTACCACCAGTGAACACTCTGACTGCTCTGACAGGGACAGAAAGTTCCTGATGGAGCAGGAGAAAAGTGGAGTGCAGAACTCAAATTCACGTAAAAAGGCCAGACTTGATGGTCTGACTGACATTGGAAGAATTCTGGAAGACATGGCCCAGGGCTGAAACCATACCCAGATACAACTCTTCAAAGATTAAACTGGACTAGCCAAGCCAAGCCAAGTGCCATAAGGCATGAAATGATCCCGGTGAAGTGTGTTTCTTGGCTCGAGTAGATACATGAGATTAACTGGGCAGCTGCTATACAGAGGTGAGATGAGAAGGCAGAAGGGGACAGGAGTTGGTTGAATGGACCCAGGAAAATAATAGAGAGGTGGATTGTGTTGTCACATTGTAGGGAAAGCAGCTGGGGTCACATAACAATGTATGCGTAAGTTTTTGTATGATAAACCGACTTGAATTATAACTCACTTAAAGCTTGAACAAGTACCAAAAATGTAGCATTTGACCACCCCTACTTCATTTTGCCTCTAACCTTAGATCTCGTCATTTCTTTCTCATATTAAAGCTATTAGCCCTATTGCTGGTCATCTCCCAAAGTTTTACACCTGGAAAACCAAACCCAAACCAAACCAGTTGCCTTTGAGTCGAAGCTGACTCATAGTGACCCTATAGGACAGAGTAGAACTGCCCTATATAGTTTTCAAATTGTGGTTGGTGAATTTGAATTTTTTACCTTTTGGTTAGCAGCCATGCTCTTTACCACTCCTGGAGCTGTCAAGAACATCTATTTTAAGAAACTTTGCTTTTAAGTCTCCAGATGTACCCACTACTCACATGTCAACTGAGAACATTCTGCATCTCTCTGGTATACTAATTCATTTCATAAAAGTAGTGACAACATAAGACATGTTACTTAACATATTAAAAAGGCTATAGAATGTCTCTGTATGCAGTTCTAGCATCTCAAAGTAGTTACACAAAACCTAAATCAGTGATGTTTTCCTGGAGCTAGATATGAAAAAGCCACATATTAAAACTACATTAGCAGTGTTTTCTAAAAATAAGTGTATGTTTTATTGCAAGATCAATCTAATAACCAGAAAAACTCCAGTTCCTCCCAGAGAGTTATACTTTGCTAGTAACTTGTAGGTGGTACTTTGAAAGGATGTTGTTGCCATGGGCTGAGTGTATAATGAATGTGAGCACAGAGACCATGTGTTTAATGCTGCTGTTTGAATGTTACCGAGTGTCTACAAGCCACGTAAGATACTAGCATTAAAGCTCCTATGAGCCGTGATCCAAACTAGCAACTGCTGAAAAAAGTGTTGCTAGCAATGAAAAAAAAATTGAAGAAATCTACCTATAGCACATATTGCCTTATAGGGCTTTTATAATGAAATAATTTAATTCTCATAAATTTCTGTCACTAGAACTAGTTAATAGACTAAAGGAAAAGGGACTTTTGCTGCCTCTAACTAGTAGCCCAGTCCTGAAAACAGAAGCAGTCACTTGCAGTCTTCCACATGGGGATGTTAGAAGACTAAATAGTCTGCCAGAAGTTCTGGCTGACGTAGTGCTGTTTGTTTAGGACAGACTTCCCACTTCAGTAGGTCACAGCCAAAGCTGTGGTCTGGGATGGGGTATCTTGCTCATGAGCAGGTTGGCAATTTAGCATATTGACCTGGAACTCACTAGAAGGCTGCATTTAAAAAAAAAAACAGGGCATTCCACCTGGTGATAGCGTTATTCCGTGTTAATATGACCTTGCCCAGGTACAGCCTGGCTAGTGCCTGACTTCTGTTGTCCACTATGTCATGGTAAATATTGACAAATTCCTCAGCACCTTTACCTGCCTGGTCTCCATAAGTTGTAACTCCATGAACAGATTCCAACATCCTTGTAGCTTCTGCAGGCCAAAGTTTGTTTTTTTCTGTGTGTAAAGTTTTTCTTGGGATTTTATGATAATGATCTCATACAGTTATTTATCCTTTTGTAACTGACTTATTTCACTCAGCGTAATGTCTTCCAGATTCATCCATATTGTGAGATGTTTCATAGATGACACATTTATTCTTCATCATTGCATGGAATAGTATTGTGTGTATGTGCTGTGCTTTGTTTACCTGTTATCTCGTGATGGGCTGTTGTTATTTTTAAGAGGTTACTTTCCTTTTTTTTTCGTTTAAAGAAACAACACATGAAGGAAATTATTCAGCAAAGGAAGGGGCATTAATACATCTTTTGCTAGTTTGTCATTTCACTTATCTTCTTCCCAGGTCTCACTAATTTCTTTTGGAGAGAAACATCTTTATTTCTGTTCACAGACCTTTCTCTGCTAAAAAAAAAAAAAAAAAAAAGTGGCCTTATTGTGGTATTGGAGTACATATTTGAGCAAAGATATTTCAGTTCCAATTTAAAGCCTCATTAGCGAAATAATACAAAACATGATTAAATTTGGTAAGGTCAAACTATAGTTTTACAGGTTAGTTCTAACAGATATAAACTCTTTTTATTGAAAAATGTTGACCTCTCTAACTTGGCTCAAGTAATAAATGGGCATCTTATTCTGGGAAGAAAAAGAGTGCAGTGGGTTATTCAGAATAATACATAATCTAAAAATCACATTTGTTCACTCTCTTGCATATATTGTAAGTTGACTGTATTCCTGATACACATATTTTACTTAGGTTTGATTTATTTTTATTTCTTAAGGATACAGAGTTACAGTTTTAGGTTGTGTGCTTGATCTTGCATTACAAATTGAAAGTTGACTATTTAAAATAGTGGATATCTCTAAGTTGCAATTTCTTAACTGGTTAGGTACTCTGTTATTCTGCCTTATTTGAAATTAATTAAATCAAGATCTGCTTTTAAATAGATACTTTCATTGCATACCAGTGTTGCAATTCATGCTACAGTATGATTAGTAAAAATGAATTTTAGTTTAAGATTGAGATTTTATTCAAATACAGTATTAAAGACATTGTAATCGTAATGTGTTAAATAGTTACACTGAGTGAAAATGGAAACTTTCAGAATTGAAGACTATTGGGGGATCAGTTCTACCCTGGCCCCTAGGGTCGCCAAGAGTCAGATCGGACTCGACAGCACTTGGCTGGCTGGCTGGCTGACTGGCTGAATGCTTTACATGATTAAGGGCTGATTGTTACAGAGTTATGATTTTATAGAAGTGTGGAAAGATTACTTACTAGAAAAAGTACGGTGTAACCTGACTTAAGGATAAACAGTTTAAGGAATGAAGCAGGGACTGAGTAGAGCAGATTAGATGTTATGAGTCTGTGTAACATGTAGAAACTGGGAGGTGGATACTGGTATTTGGGCACTGGCAGTTTTGCCCAGATTACCATTGATTCTTGATAGTATTTGAATTCCAAGGGTAGTAGAATGTTTTAGAATAATCATTTGACTTCCTTATCACTGTATTTGTTCTGAATGTATCTATTCTGTTTTTTTTTAAACTGCTTTTTTTAATGTCCGTCTTAATCTAAGACAAGCATTTTTTATTGCTTGCCAATCCTGACCTTTAGTGACTGCTCCCTACCCCCATCCCCAATATGGTTTGTTTGGCTTCTGTTCAAAGGGAAAATGTGCTAAGTTGATATAAGATTATGGCACGTGTGTATGTGTCAAAGTCCAAACTTTAAAATATCTTTGTACTGTGATCTTTAATTTTATTGTTTTGCAAAAGTAATTTTTCTTTTAATGTATGCTGAGCAGGGATGGAAATTTCTCAATTTTATGACTCCTCCACAGAAAGAAAAAACTCAGTAATTTGAAATGAAATTTAAGAATAACTGTAAAAAGACAACTTATTTTTTCCTTTCAGATAAACTGAAGATAATTCATCAAGCCCATAAGTCAAAGGTATGTTTAGTATGCACATTATCTGAGTTACACAGCAAGTAATCAAGCTGGTTCAGTTTGTAAGTGAATGAACACATATATATCTAAAATATTTTCTATTATGAGAGCTTTTTTTTTCTATTTGCCCTTTTTACAGCTTAAATTTTCTGTTGAAAAAACCACACTCATTCTCTGTTAGTAGATTCTTTTTAAAGCTTTATGATTTTTTAAATGCATGTAATATGTTGCATATCAAGCAAATATTCAGCATAAAATAGACACAAAACTTGCTGTAGAAAATTAAGGTTTATGTATAAAGGAAGCGTTTGTTACCTGTCCACTCAGTTTCCTTGATTGCCTTCATTCTGTAAGAGAAGAGGGACAGAAGCAGATAAAAAATAATATGCTTGTACTACCTTGAATCTTGCTGTGTGGGTGCTAGATTCCTTGCAAGAATAGTCCCGGGTCTAAGTTTTGTTTTGTCTTCACATTGTCTTAAGTCGCCTAGTGCTGTTGTAGCAGAAATAGCACAAGTAGATGGTTTTAATGAAGAGAAATTTATTCTCTTACAGTTTAGTAGGCTACAAGTCCAAATTCAGGGTATCAGCTCCAGGAGAAGGCTATCTCTTCTCTGTTGGCTTTGGAGGAAGGTACTTGTCATCCATCAGTCTTCCTCAGTTGAGGAGCTTCTCAGCACTGGGAACGTGGGTCCAAAGAAGATGCTCTGTGCTGCCAGTGCTGCTGTCTTGGTGGTGTGAAGTCCTTATGGCTCTGTACCTGCTTCGTTCTTTTATATGTCAAAAGATACTGGCCTAAGACATAATCCAGTCTTGTAGATCGAGTCGAGTTCTGCTTCCTTAATATAACTGCTGTTAATCCCATCGTATCGACATCGTAAGAAAAGGATTTACAGGACATAGGAAAATCACATCAGATGACAAAATGGTAGACAGTCACACAGTATTGGAAATCATGGTATAGCCAAATTGATACACATATTTTGGGGGGACACAATTCAATCCATCATAGTAATTTATTTTTGTTGTTGTTGTTGTTGAGAATACACTGCAGAGCATATAATTCAGTAATTTGACATGTACAGTTCAGCTACATTGATTACATTCAAGGTGTGTAACCATTCTCACCATCCTCTTCTCTGTTACTCTTCCCCTATTAACATAAATTTACAGCTCCCTAAGTTTACAATCTAACAAGTTGCTTTTGTTCCTATGATCCCGTATAGGTACCCCTGAAAAGAGCCCAGAGCTCAAGGCAGACATGCCTTACTAGTTAATCTAAACTATTGTTTGATTTTAAGAAGACTGTAGGGGATGTTTTTGCTTTAACATTTGAAGATTATATCAGACCAGTAGTTTTATAGGTTCATCCAGCATCAGTGACTCTAGAAATTCTGGTTCTCATGATAGTTTGCAGTTCTCTTCCACCTTCCTCCTCCTTCATGTGATCAAAATTCTTCTGTAGAATGTTTGATCAAAATGTTCAGTAAAGATAGCCATCGTGTCTCACAGCAAAGGGGCAGTTACCTACAGGTTCCCAGTCTTTCACCTGTTCCTGACTCTCCTTCCTCTTTTGCTCTAGGGGAATAGAGACCAACTGTTACAATTTGAATGACTACTTGCTGCTTTTAAGACTCCAGGCACTATGCAGTGAATGAGGAGATAGAACAGAAGCTTTAAATACAATATTAGGCAAATTAATTGGGGAAGCCCGTGAAACCCCCGGGCCCTGAACCTCCAAAAGCAAAAAACCAAAATCTGTATGGTATTTGATTTTACATAAACAGCTCCAGCAACTACTCTTTTGTTGTTGTAAATATATCACACAACTTTTATCAACTCAAGGATTGTGACTTTTTAAAAATTTTTGATGGTGATTTAGGTGAAAGTTTACAGCTCAAGCTAGTTTCTCATACAAACATTTATTTACATATTGTTATGTGACCCTAGTTACAAACCCTGTAATATGACAGCACACACCCCCTTTCCATTCTGGGTTTCCTATGTCCATTCAACCAGTTGTTACCCTTTCTGCCTTCTTATCCCACAGTTGGACAGGAACCACCATTTTGTCTTGTGTGTCTAACTTGAACTAAGAAGCATACTCTTTGCAAGCATTATTTTATGTTTTATAATCTACTGTAATCTTAGTATGAAGAGTTGACTTTGGGATTGGTTTTAGTTGTAGGTAAACAGAGTTCAGGGACCATGTCTTCCGGGGTTCCTCTAGTTTCACTCAGACCATTAAGTCTGGTCTCTTGACATGAATTTGGGTGCTTCATTGAACGTTTCTCCTGCTTTGTCAGTGTCTGTTGTGTTTCTTTCAAGGCAGTTCTTGGTGGTAGCTGGGCACCATTTAGTTCTTCTGGGCTCAGGCTGATGGAGTCTGGTTTATGTGGCCCATTTCTCTCTTGAGCTCATATTTTCTTGTGTCTTTTGTGTTCTTCATTCTCCTCTGTTCCAGGTGGTTTGGGATCAACTGATGCATCTGAGATGGCCCCCTGCAAGCTTTAAGACCCCAGACACCACTCACGAAAGTAGGATGCAGCACATTTCCTTAATGAACTTTGTTATGCCAGTTGACCTATGTGTTCCATGAAACCATGCTCCCCTGACCCTCACTGCTGCTACTCTGTCCCTCATAGCATTTGGTTGTATTTAGGAGAATTCTTAGAGTTTTGTTTACCTTAGTGGTGCTGTACCCTTTATCATGTGTTGTCATTCCCTTCACCTAAGATAATTCTTGTTTATCATCCAGTGAGTGAATACCCCTTTCCCTCCCTCTCTATCCTTGTAAACATCATAGAAGGTTTTCTTCTATATTTAAACCTTTTTTTGAATTTTTATAATAATGGTCTCATATAGTATTTTGCAGTTGACTAATTGCATTCAGTATAACATCTTCCAGATTTGTCTGTGTTGTGAAATGTTCATGGATTCATCATTGTTCTCTATTGTTGTATTGTGTAGTACATGAGAACTGCCAGTTCAGTTCCTGAATTCATCTTAGAAAAAGTGCTGCATACCTCATTGCCGAACATACTACAGTCACCTTCGAAGTACTCCCATTGGGAAGCTATGTACCAATGCCATCATCTAGTCTACCTTTCAAAGCACTTTTGGAACTTTTTTTCTGGAATGGCCACCAGAACTATTGTCATGTTACCCTCAATGCCCTGAATGTCATCAAAATGTCTTCCTTTCAATATTTCCTTTATCTTTGGGTAGAGAAAAAAGTCACTGGGTACCAGATCAGGTGAGTAGGGAGGATATTCCAGTACACTTATTGGTTTACTGACTAAAAACTCTCTCACAGACAACTATACAGTTAAGTTTGGAAACTTGCCGCTGTGCCACTATGTGCAATGGTCATTCTGGAAAGAGCTCTAAAATTGCTTAGAAGAGTTGATAAAGTGCCAGCATCAGTGCATAGCTTCCCAAAGAGAGTAGTTCAAAGGTGACTGTAGTGATATTCAGCAGTAAAATATGTAGCACTTGGAACAGTTAAGTTCACAGACTTAATTGGCAGACCTCGTATATTGTTTATCCATATATCCATTGATAGGCACCTGGGTTGTTTCTAAGCTTTTCACTGTTGTGGACATTGCTGCAGTGAACATGGTTGTGCGTGTATCTATTCATGGGTGTGCATGTGTCTATTCATGCAAGAGCTCTTAGTTCCCTAGGACATATTTCAAGGAGTGGCATTGTTGGATTGTATGATATTTCAGTTTCTAGCTTTTTAAGGAAACACCAAATCTATTTCCAATGTCATTGTGCCATTTTATGTTCCCATGAGCACTGTGTAAGTGCTCTGGTTTCTACATAATCTGTCCAACACATTTATTTTGATTAATGCTAATTGTGTTGGATTGACGTGGTATCTCATTTTAGTTGATTTGCATTTCTCTGATGGCTAATGATTGTGGCGTTTTCTCATGTATCTGTTAGCAGCCTAAATGTCTTCTTTGGTGAAGTGCTGGTTCATGACCCTTGTTCATTTTTCAACTGGATTGCCTTTTTGTTTTCTAAATTTTGCAGTATATTATAGATTTTAGAGATGAAACCTTGATTGGATATCTCATAGCTCCCAGTTTTTCTCCACTCTGTAGGCTGTCTTTTTGTTCTTCTGGTTTTTGTGTGAACATGAATCTTTGATTTTTAGGTGCTCCTGGTTATCTAGTTTCTCTTCTACTGTTTATACATTGGCAGTTAAAATTTCTGTTCTGTTTATGCCATGTATTAGGGCTCTTAGATTTTTTCCATTATTTTTATCATTTTAGATTTTATAGGGAGGCGGAGTCAAGATGGCAGACTAAACATGTCTCCTTAAATCCCTCTGGAAACCAAGACCTGAATTGATAATTAAACAGAGCCTTCTGGATGTGTAGTGAGCCCTAGCACACGGTATAGGGCAGTTAATTTGGGCTTCATACCACTGAAAGGAAAACCTTCTCTCTTTGGCTGTCCCCTACACTTGGTTGAGTGCTGACTTTCACAGACTGAGGGTAACTCACCATTTTAACTTTTTTTCTCTGTCTTAGCCGGTGGGCAGAGCTGGGACTTGACTAGCAGCTAATTTCAGATGCACAGCTGGTGGGATCAGAGGGCGAAATTGTCACAATTTGAAAGCCCGGCTTTGGACTCTTTGGCATCTCTTTCTGCCTCCACCACTGAGTAGCTTGTACTGAGGCAGGTGGAGATCTTGTGTGGGATGCCATCTTCTTCTACCGGGAGGTAGAATACCCATATGGAGGCCTCAGCTGGACCTAATTCCTACGCTGGGAGGCAGTGCCTCCCCAGAGAAGAGCACTTTTCCGGAAGAAAAGCAGTATTTTACACAGTGTTGCGTATGACTGGGGCCCAACAGCAGAGGCCAGTAGGGCAGTAGACCTTCTGTATTTTGAACTAGTTTATAACATGTGGGGTCAGATATAGAGGTACTTGCTTTGCCAGCTGGGAAGAGGGACCTGTACTCCTGAAAACCAGACTGACTTTGGAAGCTATCAGATACCGTTTACCTTTCATTTTAAGGTGGCCTGGAGAAATAACTGTGGTCCATCCTCTCAGCCTCACTCCCAGCCTTCATTGACTCACATGATGCCCCTCAAAGCAACAAACTGTGGGTAAAAGTATAACTAAGAAATCACCCATGGCTTCAGAAGGCCACCAAAGAAACAAGCAAAGAACTTACCAGAAGAAGACACCTTTCTGAAACTATCGGAAGGTGAGTACAAAAGGATTATATATAAAGCCTTATACAAAATGCAGCAGAGCAAAATGAAAAATTAAGCAAGCTGTTTGACCTGATGGAACACCAGTACTCTGAAATCCAGCAGATCAAGAACAGAATCAAAAACATAGGAACTTCAATTCAGAGTCAAGAAAACAGAATGGAACAAATGGAAAAGAGAATTTCTGACTTGGAAAACAGAGCTACTGACTCCAGCATCTATGAGCAGAAATCAGAAAAAAAAGAAACAATAAAAATGAAGAGGCGTTAAGAAACATGTGGAACTATATTAAGAAGAACAATCTACGATTAATTGGAGTTGCTGAACAGGGCCAGACACCTGAGAACACAGAGAGTATTGTTGCTGAGCTGCTGACAGAAGACTTCCCAGAAATTATGAAAGAAGAAAATACAGATATTGAAGACACATTATCAAATGCCACTCAATATAGATCTCAAAAGGAAGACTCCAAGACACATTATAATCCAGCTTAACAAAATGAAACAGAAACAGAAACTCTTAAAGGCAGCAAGACTCAAAGCAAAGCTAGCATTCAGAGGGAAATCCTGTAGGCTTTTGTTGGATTTCTCAGCAGAAACCATGCTGGCACGGAGACAGTAGTATGACCCATCAAACCCTTGAAGGAGAAGAACTTGCAACCAATAATTATATATCCTGCAAAACTGTCTTTCACATATGAAAATGAAATTAAGACATTTGCAGATAAACAGACTCTCAGAGACTTTGTGAAAACCAAACCAAAGCTACAAGAAATGCTGAAAGAATCTCTTGGCTTTGCTGTAGAACAACAAAACCACTAACTTTATATTTTAGAAGCAAATACAAGACACATCACCCAGAAACTTACTCAGTTAGGGAAGGCTCCAAACTCAATCAAAGCTATAATACTGAGAGAAAAGGTCCAGTGATCATATCATGAAAACTATGTCATCATATTGAAAAGAGGGATGTACTGCAGTCATTATAGTCCTTCCATATAGAGAAGTTAATAAGACTTGTAAGTAAAATTGAGTTTATACATAATTTATTAAGGAGGATCATAGGGGCAGCCATAAAGCACAATAAACACGCAAAATACGAAATCAAGAAATGTAATACAGGAGTCTCAACAACCACAAAACCAACCCTGAAAAAGGTGAAAAATCAACTCATGAAGAAGAAAGTCCCAGAACAGATTAATAAGAATAACAGAGAAAGCATCAACACATAAATAAACATATCACAATGATGGCACTATACACATACCTGTCAGTGGTTACAATGAATGTGAATGAACTGAATGCTCCAGTAAAGAGACATCGAGTGACATCTTGGATCAAAAGACACAACCCATCCATATGTTGCCTCCAAGAAACTCACCTTAGACTTAAAGATATGAACAAACTGAAAATTAAAGGATAGAAGAATGTGTATCAAGCTAACAATGAACAAAGTAGAGCAGGTATGGCCATTCTAATCTCAGGTAAAATGGATTTTAATGTAAAATCCACCATCATGGCCAAGGATGAACACTATTTATTGCTGAAAGACACAAGCAGGACTTAAAAATATTAAATATTCATGCACCTAATACTACAGCAACTAAATACATTGAAGTAACACTGACTACACTCAAAAGTGAGGTAGATCACTCCGCAATAATAGTGGGAGACTTCAGCACTGCACTGTTAGTATTGGACAGATTGTCTAGAAAAAAGCTCAATAAAGATGCAGAAGACCTTATTGCTACAATTAAACAACTAGACTTCATCGACACATACAGAACTTTCTGTTTATCAGTGGACGGCTACACTTCTCCAGTGCACATGGAACATTCTCTAAAATAGACCATGTGTTAGGACATAAAGTGGTTCTCAACAAAATCCATAGCATTGAATTAATGCAGAGCATCTTCTCAGATCGTAAAGCCATAAAAGTCTGAATCAATAGCAGAGAAAACATTGATAGAAAGTGGAACTGATAGGAACTGAACAACATCTTGCTCAAAAAGCCATGGGTTATAGAAGAAATCAAGGATGAAATACAGAAATTTAGGGATTCAAATTAGAACGAAAACACTTTGTACCAGAACCTATGGGATACAGCCAAAGCAGTGCTCAGAGGTCTCCAATAAGTGCACACATCTGGAAGGAAGAAAGAAACCAAACCAAAGGACTAACCCTACAGCTTGAACAAGTAGAGAGAGAACCACAGAGGAACCCCTCAGGCACCAAAAGAAAACAGATCATAAAGATCAGAGCAGAACTAAATGAATTACAGACTAGAGGAACAATTGAAAAAATTGAAAAGACCAAAAGTTGGTTTTTTGAAAAGATCAACAAAATTGACAAGCCATTGGCTAAACTTACTAAAGAAAAACAGGAAAGGAGACAAATAAGAGAAATAAGAAATGAGAGGGGAATTATCATGACAGATCCAACAGAAATAAAAAATATCATAACAGAATACTAGGAAAGTCTGTCCTCTAGCAGATTAGATAACCTAGAGGAAATGGATAAATTCCTTGATTCATAGCACCTACCAAAATTATCACAAGGTGAAACAGAAACAATAAACCCATCACAAAGGAAGAAATTGAAAAAGTCATCCAAAAGCTACCAACCAAAAAAAGCCTGGGCCCAGATGGCTTCACCACAGAAAACTACCAAGCTCTTAGAGAAGCGTTATCTCCAATACTACTGAGACTATTTCACAGTATAAAAAGGGGTAGAGTTTTCCCAAATTCATACTATGAAGCTAGCATAACCCTGGTACCAAAACCAGAGAAAAACCCAACAAAAAAGGAGAACTACCGATCGATATTACTCATTGCCAGGAGCCAGTCCCAACACTTTTCGGGGTCCCGCACGGAGGGAGGGAGAAGCGCGGCGGGAAATGAATAAAGGAGACAGGAAAGACTTTTCTGGTTTAAGGCAGCCCAACCCAGAGAGCAAGAGAGAGAGCTGTCTGTCTTTATTGTTTTTATAGTCAAAGTGACGTGAATTTTACCTTGCCCACTGACCACACAATCTATTGGCTAATTTGAAACCAAAACCTTGTGATTGGCTGATTTGAAACCAAAACCTTGTGATTGGCTAATTTGAAACCAAAACCTCTTGGTCTTGAGGTGATGTAATTTTTACCCTGCCCCTCGACCACATGAGCTATTAGCTAACCGAAACCTTTTGATCCTTTTGTCAAGGCTTTCTAGATAATGGCCCGAGGCAGGTGTGTAATTGACAGTGAAAACAAGGTTATGCCTCGAGCTCAGTCAGCCCTACTGATACTTCAAGGTTAAAAGGTACAGGAGGAGGGTTCTAAAGTTTATGATCTCTATTTGTTCCTACTTTGCTCTTTATTTTATCTCCTCCTGCGGGGACAGTCAACATCTACCGTCCCCCACCCTATGCCTTTCTTAAGCTGTTCTAAAAAGGATAATTCTTTTCACATGGGTGGGGATGTGCAGTTGGGGGAAGTCAGCAGGACTGGGTGTTCCCGGGCTCAGCGTTTGTCCTTGTGCAGGGAGATGATGGGGTATTTTGGGGGAGAGTTTAATTGGGGTGAAAAAATAAGACAGCCAGAAACATTGTCGGGTGAGATGCATCCGTCCGCCATCACAAAGGCTTGTAACTCTGCTCACGGAGGTCTTTGTGGGTGATGGGCTTCGGCAACTCATGAATGTAGGTACAAGAATCTTTAACAAAATTCTTGGGAACAGAATACAACAACATAGTGAAAAAATAATCCATCATGACCAAGTTGGATTCATACCAGGGATGCAAGGCTTGTTCAACATCAGAAAAACAATTAATGTGATTAACGACATAAACACCACAAAAGACAAGAATCACCTGATTTTATCCATTGATGCAGAAAAGGCATTTGATAAAGTCCAACACCCATTCCTGCTAAAAACTCTCAACAAAATAGGAATAGATGGCAAATTCGTCAATGCGATAAGGGCCGTTTTTACAAAGCCAACTCCTGCATCATCCTGAATGGAAAGAGACTGAAACAGTTGCCCCTGAGAATGGGAACTAGACAAGGATGTCCACTCTCACCTCTCCTGTTCAACGTTGTACTAGAAGTTCTAGCCAGAGCAGTTAGGCAAGACCAAGAAATAAAGGGCATCTGCATCAGCAAAGAAGTAAAAATCTCCGTATTTGCAGATGATATGACTATATACACAGGGAATCCTAAAGAATCCAGAAGTAAACTACTCAGACTGATAGAAGAGTTCAGCAAAGTGTCAGGATACAAGGTAAACATAAGTGAATCAGTAGGATTCCTTTATGCCAACAGCAAGATTGTTAAGGAAGAAATCATCAAATTGAAGAAATGACCAAATCAATAGCATTTACTATTGCCCCTAAGCAGATAAAATACCTAAGAATAAATCTAACTAGAGAAATAGCAGACCTTTACAAGGAGAACTACAAGTCCTTACTACGAGAAACTAAGAGAGACTTACATAAATGGAAGAGCCTACCCTGCTCATGGATAGGAAGATGAAACATTGTGAAAATGTCTGTTTTACCCAACACAATCTACTTGTATAGTACAATCCCAATACAACTTACAGTGACATTTTTTAATAAGAAGGAGAAACAAATCATCAACTTTGTTTGGGAAGGGAAGAAGCCCCAGATAAGTAAAGCACTACTGAAGTAGAACAACACAGTGGGAGTCCTCTCACTATGTGACTTTAGAACCCATTACACTGCCACAGTTGTCAAAACAGCCTGGTACTGGTACAAAAGGAGACAGATC
Organism: Heterohyrax brucei; assembly: GCA_028571685.1. Classification (NCBI taxonomy): domain Eukaryota; kingdom Metazoa; phylum Chordata; class Mammalia; order Hyracoidea; family Procaviidae; genus Heterohyrax; species Heterohyrax brucei. The sequence continues at coordinate 21,981,574 of CM053146.1, forward strand.
AATGGAACTGAATTGAGACCCCAGAGATGACACCATCTTCCTATGAACAGTTGCTATTCGACAAAGGCCTTAAGATATTAAACTGGGGTGAAAACAATCTCTTCAACAAATGGTGCTGGCAAAATTGGATATCCATCTGCAATAAATTGAAACAAGACCCGTATCTTACACCTTTCACAAAAACCAACTCAAACTGAATAAAAGACCTAAATATGGAATCTAGATTTTATAGTTAGGTCTCTTATCCATTGGAAATTAGTCTTTGTGCATGGCATGAAATATGGGCCTTGTTTTATTCTTTTTTGCAGATGGGTATCCAGTTATACCAGCCCTGTTTGTTAAACTATATTTTCCCCAGCTAAAGGACTTTGAGTCTTTGTCAAATATTAGTTGTTCATAGGTGAATGAATTTACCAACGCATTTTCATTTCTGTTCCATTGGTCTGTGTATCTGTTTTTGTACCAGTACCAGGCTGTTTGGAACATGGATATGTAATAGGTTTTAAAATTATGTAGTGTCAGGTCTCCCACTTTTTTGTTCTTCACTAATGATTTACTTATTAAAGGCCTCTTGCTTTTCAATATGAAATTGGTAATTTATTTCCCCACTCATTAAAAGATGTCACTGGAATTTGGACTGGATTGCATTGTATCTGTGAATCACCATCTTACTGATCCAGTGCTGTGAACTTAGCTGTTCTAAGTGCTACATACCTCACTGCTGAAATATCACTACAGTTAACTTTGAAGTACTCCCTTTGGGAAGTGAAAAATACTGCAAGTGGATGGCTTTAAGTAAAGAGAAGTTTATGTGTTCACAGTCCTGCAGGCTTCAAGTCCAAATTCAGGAGCATGAGCTCCTGTAGAAGACTTTCTCTCTCTTTCTGCTCTGGAGGAAGGTCCTTGTGATGCATGATTCTTTCCTGAGTCTAAGAGCATCCCAGCGCAGGAACCTGAGGTCCAGAGGATGCACTCTCCTCACCAGTAGCACAGCTTTCTTGGTGGTATGAGAGTCTCTTGTCTCTCTGCTAGCTTCTTGCTCTTCTGTGTCAAAGATTAGCTTAACACACTATCCAGTCTCGTAGATGTCGTCACATAGCTTCTACTAATCCATCTTATTAAATGATAGTGATAGAATTTACAACACATAGGAAAAGCTTATCAAATGACAAAATAGTACAGTCATGCAATATTGGGAATCATGGTCCAGCCAAATTGATACACATATTTTTTGGGGGAAATAATCCATGACAGTCACTTTAGGAACAATCAGTGTATTCACAGTGCTGAGTCTTCCTGTCCGTGAGTAAGGTGTGTTTTTCCACATGTGTAGGTCTCTCTTGGTTTCTTACAGTAGTGTCTTATAGTTTTCTTTCTGTAGGTTTTTTTATGTCTCTATTTAGATTTATTTATAAATATTTTACCTTCTTGGGAGCTGTTGTAAATGGTATTGATTTAGTGATTTCCTCTTCAAAGTTCTCTTTTTTGACATAGAGGAATCCAACTGATTTTTGTGTGTTTTTCTTATATCCTGAAACTTTGCTGAAATTTTCTGTGAGTTCCAGTAGTCATAGATTCTGCAGTGTTTTTGTATATATGATCATATCATCTGCAAATAGGGATACTTATACTTCTTGCATATCGATGGCAGTGGATTTTTTTTTTTTTGCCAGTTTAGATGTCTTTTAGTTCTTTTTCTTGTCTAATTGCTATGTCTAGAACCGCTAACACAGTGCTGAATAAAATTGGTGACAAAAAGCATCTTTGCTGGTTCTTGTTTTCAAAGGGAGTACTTTCAGACTCTCTCCACTTAGTATGTATGTTGACTGTTGACTTTGTATAAATGCCTTTTATTATGTTGAGGAATTTCTCATCTGCTCCTATTTTCATGAGAGTTTTTATCATGAATAGATGTTGAACTGTGTCAGATGCCTTTTCTGCCTCAACTGATCAGGTAATATGGTTCTTATCTTTTGTTTTATTTATGTGATGGATTAAATTGATTATTTTTTAAATGTTCAGCCATCCTCGCATCCCTAGTATGAATCCCTCTTGGTTGTGATGAATTCTTTTTTTGATCTGTTGTTCAATTCTGTTGGCTAGAATTTTGGTGAGGATTTTTGTGTCTAAGTTCATGAAGTTTATTGGTCTAATTTTCTTTTTTTGTGGTGCTTCATCTGATTTTGGTATCATGTTACGCTGGCTTCATAGAATGAATTTGAGAGTATTTCATTCTTTTCTATGTTCTGAAATACCTTCAGTAGTTTGGTGTTAACTCTTCTCTGAAAGATGGTTGAATTCTTAAGTAAAGCCTTCAGGGCTGGGACTTTTTCTTGTTGGGAATTTTTTTTTTTAATTACATTTTCATTTTTTTTTCTTTTGTTACAGATTTATTTTAGCTGTTCTATCCTTGTGTTAGTTTAGGTAGATAATGTGTTTCTAGACATTTGTCCATTTTCTCTAGATTTTCAAATTTGTTGCAGTACAGTTTTTCATAGTATTCTGTTATGATTCTTTTATTCGATTAGACTGTTGTAATATTGCCCATCTCATTTCTTATTTTGGTTATTTGCTTGTTTTGCCATTTTTCTTTTGTCAGTTTGGCCAGTGTTTTATTGATTTTGTTTATCTTTTCAAACAACCAGCTTTTTGTGTTATTAACTCTGAATTGTTTTTTAAGTTTCTATTTCATTTAATTCTGCTCTAATTTTTATTATTTGCTTTTTCCTGGTTCCCAAGGGCTTCTTTTGCTGCTGTATTTCTGTGTGTTTGGGTTATTGGGTTAATGCTTTGGTTTTGGCCCTTTTTCTTAGTGTGCATTTATTGAGATAAATTGACCTCTGAGAACTGCTTTTGCTGTGTCTGTGTAGGGTGCGTTTCCATTCTCGCATGATTGTGTGAATTTCTTTATTCCACACTTAATTTCTTGAATAGTTCTGTAGTCTTTGAATGTGGTGTTGCTCACTGTCCATGTATTTAATTTTTTTCCTTGCCTTTTCTGTTACTGATTTCCACTGTCATGGCTTTATGGTCAGAAAAGATGCATTGTCCTATTTCACTGATTTGGATTCTTTTCTTGCTTTATGGCCTAATATGTAGTTTATTTTGGAGAATGTTCCATGTGCTTTGGCAAAGAAAGCATACTTGGCTGCTGTTGGGTGGGGTGTTCTATGTATGTCTATGAGGTCCAGTTGTTTGATTGTTGCATTTAGATCTTTCATGTCTTTAGTGAGCTCCTTTCTGGATATTCTGTCTTTCACCAAAAGTGATGTGTTGAAGTCTCTTATGATTACTGTGATGCTGTCTTTTACTCTTTTCAGTGCTGTTAGAGTTTGACAATCCAACCGAATGTGGAAATTATTGAACAGTGTTATTAATATCACATGCAAGTAAAATATTGCTAAAAATCATTCAACAGTGGCTGCAGTGTTATACTGACAGGGAACTGTCAGATTCAGAAGAGGACATGGAGCCAGGGATATCATTGCTGATGTCAGATTGATCTTGGCTGAAAGCTGAGAATACTATAAAGATGTTTGCCTATGTTTTATTGACCATGCAACGATATTTAACTATATGTATCATAACAAATTATGAATAACATTGCAGAGAATGAGAATTCGTGAACACTTAATTGTGCTCTTAAGGAACTTGTGCATGACTCAAGAGGGAGTTACGTGAACAGAACAAGGGGACATTTCTTGGTCTTAAGTCAGAAATGGTGTGCGTCAGGGTGTATCCTTTTACCATATCTTTTCAATGTGTATTCTGAGCAAATGACCTCAGAAGCTGGACTGTATGAAGAAGAAAGAAGCATCAAGATTGGAAGAACACTCATTAACAGCCTGCATTCTGCAGATGGTACAACTTTGTTTGAAACACTTACTGATGAGGTAAAAGAGCACAGCCTTCAGTAAAGATTATACCTCAACATCAAGAAAACAAAAGTCCTCACAACTGGACCACTAAGCAAGATCAAGATAAACAGAGAAAAAACTGAAGTTGCTAAGGATTTAATTTTGCTTGGTTCAACAATCAACACTTAATGGAAGCAACAGTTAGGAAATTAGAAGATGCATTGTACTGGGAAACTGCTGCGAAAGACCTCTTTAAAGTGTTGAAAAGTAAGTAAGGATGTTACTTTGAAAACTAAGTTGCACCTCACCCAAGGCATGGTAGTTTCATTTGCATCGTATACATGTGAAAGCTGAACAGTGAGTAAGGGAGACAGAAGAAAAATTGATGCCTTTGAATTGTGTTGGAGATGAATATTGAATGTTAAATGTACCGTGGACTGCAAAGAGGACGAACAGATCTGTTCTGGAAGAAGCACAATCAGTGTGCTCCTTAGAAGCAAGGATGGCAAGACCAGATCTTACAGTATTTTTGATGTGTTGACAGGAAGGATCAGTCCCTGGAGAAAGACATGATGCTGGTACAGTTGAGGATTAGTAAAAAAGTGGAACACCATCAACAAGATGGATTGACACAGTGGCTCCAAAAGTGGGCTTAAGCATAACAGCAATTGTGGGCATAGCATAGGACTGGCAGTGGTTTGTTCTGTTGTATGTAGGGTCAGTATTAGTGAGAACTGACTCTGAGGCACCCAGCAACAACCACAACAACAGAGTTTGTTTTATGTGTTTTGGAGCCGTGTTGTTAGGTGCTTAAATATTTATTACAGTTATGTGTTTCCTGGTATGTTGCCCCTTTAATCATTATGTAGTATCTTTCCTTATCCTTTGTGGTGGATTTTGATTTCAAGTCTATTTCATCAGAAATTGGTATTTCAACTCCTGCTTTTGTTTAATTGTTGTTTGCTTGATGCATATTTTTTCTATCCTTTGTGTTTTACTTGGTTTGTGTGTTTGAGTGTAAGATATGTCTTTTTTAGGCACCGTATAGATGGATCATGTTTGTTTTCAAATCTGTTCTGCCCTCCCTGTCTTTTTGTTGTGCATTCATTCTATTTACATACAGTGTAATTATTGATACTATGAGTGAAGTGCTGTCATTTTGATATTTATGTATTGTTGACTATTTTCTTTGTTTCACTGTATTTTGTAAGTTGAGTCATTTTCCTTTATGTGTGTTCCCTTTATCTTTTTTGCTGTTTTAGTATTTGCTGAGTCTTTTGTTTTTATTTTGATTTGTAAGATTGTTAGTTTCCCTTAGGATTATCTTAAAATTTACCTTTTCCTGAGTTTAAATAAATTTTTATTTCTTAACACTTTTTGACTTCCTCTCCCTATGAAAGATCTATGACTACATTAGTCTACCTTTTTTATTAATGTTTTCATCTTTTACATATTGATGTTTCTGTTTTCCTATTTTCAGTATTTTAGCTTTAATTTATTTTTGTGGCTTCTTTGTCTGGGGTGTATCTTGTTGTTTTGTCCTATGTTATAGTTTTGGGTTATGATCTAATATTACTGAATTTTGAACTAGAGGACTCCCTTTAATACTTTTTGTCATTTTGGTTTGGCTTTAGAAATTTCTTTAGTTTTCCTTTATTTGGAAATGCCCTAATTTTGACATCATATTTGAAAGACAGTTTTCCTGGATGTATAATTCTTGTCTGGCATTTTTTTTTTTTCCTTTAAGGCTTTGTATATGTCATCCTGTTGCCTTGTTGCCTGCACAGTTTCTGCTGAGTAGTCCAAGCTTAGTATTATTGACTTTTCTTTGCATATGACTTTTCATTTATTCTTGACCACTCTTAAAATTGTGTTTATCTTTGGTTTTGGCAAGTTTCATTATAATATATCTTGATGACCTATATTGTGTGAAGTTCAGTGAGCTTCTTGGGTAGGTATCTTCTCATCCTTCAAGGATGTTTTCTGTCAACAAATTTTCAACAATTCTCTCTGTATTTTGTTATTTCCCCTTGTTTTGGTACTCTAGTCGCTCCTAGGTTATCCTCTTGATATAGTCCCCCATAATCCTTAAAATTTGCTCATTTTTAAAAATTCTTCTATGCAATTTTACTCATATAAATTGTCATCGAGTGCTTTGTCTTCAGAGTTACTAGTTCTGACCTCTATTGTGTCAGTTCTTCCATGACTTTCTTTTCTCTAATTTTGAAATTTTTTTGTTAATCTCCTGGCTTTCTGTTTGCTGTCTTTGTAGATTCTTGCAGCTTGTTAGATTTGCTTTCATTATCTTGTATAATCTTCATTAAGTTCCTCTGTTTTCTTGTTGTGTGTTCTTTGGCTTTGTCTGCATTTTTGCCTTAAATCCTTCCTTATTTCTTGAAGAGCTCTGTATATTAATTTTTTAATTCTAATTCTGGTAATTCAGTGACGTTCCCTTTCTCCAGAAGGTTTCCTAGTTCTTTATTTTGGTCCCTTGCTGAAGTTATCATGAGCCATCTCTTTATGTTACTCAGTATTGACTATTATCTCCAAGCCGTCTATATGTTATTATATTTATTTTATGTTGCTTATGTTGTCCTAGCTTCTTGTTTTGTTTTGATATGCCCCAAATAGGCTGGTCATGTAAGCCACTTTGATAGTTGTTGTCTTTGAAACAGTCACTCCTGGTTATCAGGAGGTCAGGGTTGTTGCTAGGTGTATGAGCCCAGGAGTCAGTTTATTTTTCCTGTGTTGATTCAGCTCAGATGCCCAGTTTGGTGTTCACCAACTGTTGGCACAGCCTCCCACATATAGTCCCAGATGGGCAGTTATGATTGGAGTAGGCACAGGTGTTTGGCTGCTGACTGTGTAGAAATGGAAATGCACAGGACATTTTGGTAGAAAGATGCAACAGGGGTCATGTGCTGAGCAAGGTAGGGGGCTGATGGCTGTCCCAGAGTGTCTGAGTAGAAGACATGTCCCTGTTCCTTAGAGTGTGCAGGTGAGTGGGTTTTGCACCTAGACTGGGAGGCACCAATTATTGTCAGACCCATGGTATTGTGAGCTGTTAGATGGAGTGGGTAGATTTACCAGTCTTTCAGGGATTAGAGACTTTCTAAATTAACCTCATTTAGCCTTATAAAGAGGTCCTTGAGTGGCACACAGTTAAGTACTTCACTATTAACTGAAAGATTAACAGTTCAAGCCCGTTTAGAGGCACTTTAGAAGTTAGGACTGATGGTCTGCTTCCGAAAGATCATAGCCATAAATACCCTTTGATGTTGTTCCACTTTGCACACATGGGTCACCATGAGTCAGAATCAACTTGATGGCAACTAATAACAAGAATGACAGTCTTCAGAAATGTCTTCTCATTTGCACAATAAAAAGGCTGCTTTCATACCTTACCACTAGAGACCCTCTCTTATCTGGACTATGAATTAAATGTTTATTGAATAAGTGAATCAATAGTACACTGCAAATAATCACTGTAACATGACTTATGGTCACCAAGAAAGTGTGTGTATATGATACATTATAATCAGTAGGTTATTTGTTAGTCAGAATAATCTCTGTTGAAAATATTTGGAATAAAAATTTGTATTCCTTTTTTGATGTCTATTATATATCTTGTGAGTTTGAAAACCAGATAGCTATGCATGTTAGAAGTATATGAAAGTCATATCCTGGAATAAACTTTTTAAGAAATGTTCATGATCTTTAAGAAGAAAACTTTAAAATATTACTGAGGGTATTCAGTTGTCAGAACTCATGGAACTGAACTCATAAGATCTGTGCATTTTACTGTGTGAAGTTATAATTGAATTTAAAAATGTAAAACACACTATTAAGGACCTCCTGTTTCCCCGCAAAAAGGTAGAAATGGAAATGCACAGGACATTTTGGATAGAAAGATGCAACAGATGATAATGTTAGTTCTCCCTTAGTTTGCATATTAATGCCACTATAAAATAGTACCAGCAGTAGTTGCGTATGTGTGTAAACTAAATAGGCTGATAATAAAATTCACGTACTAAAATAAATAACCAGGAATATTCAGGGAGATTCTCAAAAATAATAGAAATAAGAACGGCCAACTGTAACACATACTGAAATATACTTTAGAGCTGTAGTAATTAGAATAATGTGGTGCTGTCAGATGAATAGTGTCACAGATTTGAAAGTCCAAAAATAGAACCAAACCTATATAGAGATTTAGTGTATAGTAAATATGGCATTTCAGAACTGTGGGGAAAAGATTGAGGATTTAGTAAATGATGTTGGGACAGTTGGATAGGTGTATAGAAAACAGTTAAGCTGAATCCATGTTTTTTTTTTGTACGCCAAAATAAATACTCCATGGATTAATTATTTAAATGTAAAAAAACAAAACCTCTAGATGGGGTAGAGATGAAAATAATGAAACATGTTCATAGTTTGTTGAAACTGGCTTATGAGTGCATGGAAGTCTCAGTATTGTCTTAGCTTAGGTTCTCTAGAGGTATGAAACCAGTGAAGTATATATGTAAATAAAGAGAGAGATTTACTTTGAGGGAATCATTCATGCCATTGTGAGGAAATGGCTCATGCAGTTGTGGGGACTGGCAAGCCCAAAATGTGTGGGTCAGGTGGTAGGCTGAAGGCTTTCACTGGCCACATGGTTCAATCCCAAATCTGCAGGTCAGGTGGAAGGGCGGAGACTCCTGAAGGGGCTTACATCTAAGATGTTCTCTGTGTCGTGCTCTTGTACACCAAGTAGGTAAAGCAAAAGAAAGAAATGATGAAATGAAAGAGCTAGACAGAAGATTTCAAAGAGCACCTAGAGAGGACAAAGTATTATAAAGAAATGTGCCAAGACCAGAGATAGAAACCAAAAGGGAAGAATATGCTCAGCATTTCTCAAGCTGAAAAACCTGAAGAAAAAATTGAAGCCTCAAGTTGCAGCGTTGAAGAATTCTGTGGGGAAAACACTGAACTATGAAGGAGGCATCAAAAGAAGCTGGAAGAAATACAGTCACTGTACAGAAAAATGTCCGTCAGCTTCAGGAGGTAATACATGATCAGGAACTAATGGTATTGAAGGAAGAAGTCCAAGCTGCACTGAAGGCATTGATAAAAAACAAAACTTCAGTTGAGATGTTTCAACAAACTGATGCAGTTCTGGAAGTTCTCATTCGTCTCTGCCGGGAAATTTGGAAGACAGCTATGTTACCAACCTACTAGAAGAGACCCTTATTTATGCCTATTTCAAAGAAAGGTTATAAAACTGAATCTTCAAATTATTGAACAATGTTATTAATATCACACACAAGTAAAATATTACTGAAGATCTCTCAAAAGCAGCTGAAGCAGTATTTTGACCGTCAGCTGCCAGAAATTCAAACTGGTTTCAGAAGAGAACATGGGACCAGAGGTATCACTGTTGATGTCAGATGGACTCTGGCTGAAAGCAGAGAATACCAGAAAGATGTTTGCCTGTATTATATTGACTATGTAAACACATTAGATTGTGTGGACCATTACAAAATATGGCTAACATTCCCAAGAATGGAAATTCTAGAACATTTAATTGTGTATGTAGATCAAGAGGTAGTCATTCGAACAGAACAAGGGAATACTGTATGGTTTCAAGTTACTCAGGGTTATTATATTCTTTCAATGTACATATTCAGTCAGTATGGTGAGCAGATAATCTGAGACTCTGGACTACATGAAGAAGGATGGGGTATCAGGATTGGAGGACTTATTAACTAGCTGTGATATACAGATGACACAACCTTGCTTGCTGAAAGCAAAGAGAACTTGAAGCTCTTACTGATGCAGATCAAAGACTGTCACAGCCGTCAGTATGGATTGTATCTCAAAATGAAGAAAACAAAAATCCTTGCATCAGGACCCATGAACAGCATCATAATAAATGGAGAAAAGGTTGAAGTTGGGAAGGATTTCATTTTGCTTAGAAGTAGCAGTCAAGAAATCAGAAGACATATTGCATTGGGCAAATCTGCTGTAAAAGACTTCTTGTAATTGTTATAAGGCAGAGATGTCACCTTGGAGACCAAGGTGCATCTGACCCAAGCTGTAGTCAGTTGTCTCATATGCTTGTGAAACTGGATGATGAGTAACAAAGACCAAAGAATAGTGAATATACCATGGACTGCCAAAAGAATGAGTGAATCTCTCTTGGAAGAAGTACAACCAGAATGCTCCTTAGAAGCAAGGATGACGAGATTGTGTCTCACATACTTTGGACATGTTATCAGGAAAGATCAGTCCCCAGAGGACATCATGCTTGGTAAATTGGGGGGATCAGTGAAAAAGAAGTAGGCCACACCCTACAGAAACTCCCCTTTGACAGTTGACTGTGTGAGAGACCACAAAATGGAAAGTGATTCCATTATGGAAAAGCACATGCCAAACCACTGAGAATCGTCATCTAGCCAGGTTAGCACATGATGTTCACCATCACACCTGTGCTATTCTCTATACAGTGTGTTTTTGACATTCTCCACAGAGGTTTTAAAAACTTAAATGTGTGTTTGAATCCATTGTTGTGGCTATTGTGTCAGTCCATTCACTGAGGGTTTCCTGTATATTCACTGACCTTCTACCAAACATGTCATTTTCTAGAAATTGATCTTTCCTTATGATATGTCCAAAAGTAAACAACCCAAAGTCTTGCCGTTCTCGCTATTCTCTCACCCTAAAAGGTTCATTTTAAAAAATATATAGTATCTCTTTAAAAATCTGCATGCTTTGTAGTTTGAGCCCCAGTCCTTTCTGTGAGTGAAGTCTGTGAATGGAGGGAGGACCCTGGCTTCTGGCACTTGTATTTTTACTGCTAAGAGGCCTTTTTGTTGACTCAGTTATTGTTTAGACACAGGGATACAGTGCTGGCTGAACAGCTGCATCCTGATTGATGAGTGGTGCTGTGTGGTTAGTCGTCACTTCTGTATGCTATTTAGGGGCAGACATTGACTCATAACATTCTGCTAGGTGATGTTTTACTGGATTCATAAATATCATTAGAGAACAGTCACCTGCCCCTACCTTAAACCACTTAGAGAAATATCACAGTTACAGTGACATGGGCCCAACTGTTTATTAACTTGGGCAGAATTTTTAGGTATGTGGACTCCTGGCCATTTGAGGTAAACCTGCTTCTCTTGGAAGTCAGACTGGCCAGAGCTCAAACCTCAGCTCCATCACTGGCTAGTCTTGTCACTTCGGGCGTGTACCTCACACCTTTCTGATTCATCCTAGATTATTGTGAGGATGAGATGAGAAGTCAGTGGTAGTGACAACAGCAAAGACATGAGCTGGGATAGATCCTGTTGCCATCTATTTGACCTTGACTCATGGCAACCCCGTATGTGTCAGAGTGGAACTATGCCCCGTAAGGTATTCAGTGGCTGATCTTTCAGAATCAGGTTATCAGGCTTTTCTTCCAAGGCAGCTTATAGTGGGCTTGCACCTTGTCGTAGATTGAACGGTCCCCACCCCAAATGTGAATAGCCATTTCATTGGACCATCATTCCCAATATTTTGTGATTTTCCTATGCTATAAATCCTAACCTCTACCTATGGCTAATAGATGGAATGATTATGTTAAAAGAGGTTTAGGATGGGACTGCAGCACCCTTGCAGAAGGGGTTGCCCTGGAGGGCGGCTTGCACCCCTTTCTTATCCGTTCATTCTACGGGAGAGAGAGAAGCAAGCAGAGAATTGGGAAACTCACACCATCAAGAAAGTAGCACCAAATGGCCCAGACCTGAAATCAGTACTGAGGTCAACTTCAGACAAAAATCAACTGGACTTGGGGACACAGCGTGAGCATTTAGTATGTGTACTTTATGGTTTTATACATCATAGGAGACTATAGATGGGAGAGGAGAGGGTGGAGAGGAGGGGACAGATATTCATTAAGAGGATACAGAAGTAAGCAGAGAAAAGGAGGAGTGTGTGGTCACAGGGTGAAGAAAGCAGAAGGAGTTGCAGGTAGGTGGACATGCAAAGTAGGTTTGGATTACATACTTTCACTTAATCATAATTAAAAGAAAAAGAAAATATATAAGCATAGCAGTTGCTGCTATAGAATTACAATTCTGTATTGTGGTCAGGTCTTGAGTTGTATAAAAAATATATGTAAAACTGGTGAGGGGCGTCTGGGGTCTTAAGAGTCATCAAGCTGCCATCTGAGGAACATCAAAGGGTCCCAAACCACCTGGAACAGATGACAGCCAAGAATATGAAAGACACAAGGAAAAATGAGCCCAGGAGACAGAAGGACCCATATGACTGGGAGACTACTTCACCATGAGATCAGAAGAACCAGATGGTGCCCAGCCATCACCAAAGATAGCCCTCATAAGGAACACCATGTAGAGTCTCTGATGCAGCACGAGAGAAAGAGGTATGCAGATCAAGAACTCTGTTAAAAGACCAGAATTGATGGTCCATCAGCCTGGAGGGTCCTCTGAGAGCAGTAGCCCCTAGACTTGCTGCTAGCCCAGACCTGAAACCAGTACTGAAGCCAACACTTCAGACAAAGAATGGACTGGACCCAGGGACACAGAGGGATGCATGTGGTGTGTGTACTTTAGGGTTTTATATATGTATATGAGGCTGTCCTACTGGTTTCTTTCGAGAGAGGAGGAGAGGGTAGAGAGGAGGGGATAAGTGACGGTTGAGTGGATACTGGAAATAAAGAGTATGCTGTCACAGGGTTAGGAGAGTAGGTAGAATCTCAGAGAGGGTGGCAGGTATGGAAAATTGACTTGGATTGTAAACTTTTACTTAAGCACAATAAAAAACATTTTTTTAAAAAAGTGGCACTGGAAGTAGAGCACTTCCTTCAGACCTGGGATTCTTGCACCAATATGCTCCCTGACCAAAGACTGATGGAACCCAAGGAACCTAGAGCTGACAGAGGGAAAGCCTTTCCCCTGGAGTGGACATTTTGATTTCGGACTTGTAGCCTACTGGACTGTGTAAGAATAAACTTTTCTTGGCTAAAGCTATCCGCTCTTGGAATTTTTGTTAGAGCAGCACTAGATGACTAAAACATACCTCTAACCTTTTGGTTAGCAACCAAGCACATAAACCATCTGCACCATCTAACAACTCCAACAGCTAACACGTGGAATACTTGCTGTGTGGGAGTTGCTGTGCTGAGAGTTTTGAATGTCATCTCCTTTCGTCCTTACCACAAGGCAGTGAGGAAGATACTTATTTTCCCCTTTTTGTTGTGCCATCAGGTCAGTTTCTACTTTTGGTGACTCTATGTGACAGAGTAGAACTGCCCTGTCGGGTTTCCCAGGCTGTCTCTAGGAAGATCTCTAGGTCTTCTCTCCCTTGGAGTGGCTGGTGGTTTTGAACCTCTGACCTTTCGTTTAGCAGCTGAGTTCTTAAACATTGCACCACCAGGAAACTGAGTCTTAGAGAAGCCATGTGGTTTGTTGAGAACACACAGCTAGTTGTTGGTGGAAACAGAGTTTAAACCCAGACCTGACTCTAAAGTCTGCTCTGTAGCACTGTCTCCTCAGTGCCTGGAGTTTGTGGACTCAGAGACTCATAAATGTCTGTCCGGGTCCCCTCTTGCAGTCACGGTAGTAGGGTGGGAATTGGCTGATTGGCGTGACCCAGCTGATGATTGTTATGTCTTTGAGAAGTCTTATCAATATGAAACACATGTAAGAACTGATATAATGTAATTTTTATTTCTTTTCAGACAAATGAACTTGTGTTGAGTTTAGAAGATGATGACAGACTCCTATTAAAAGAAAACAGCACCATGAAAGACGCGGGAATTGGTGAGAAAGCATGCCTTCGTATAAGTGGAGGGGCACTTCTTTTCCATGTTACGAGTTGTGTTTGGATAGCTCACCACAAAGTAAATGCTATCCTTGGTGCTCTTTGTAATACCTGATAATTAACTTAGAGGCAGGAGAGGAATATGGTGTATATTCAGATCATTTGACTGAGGGTGGTAGATATTTGCTGTTCAGATGTTCACAATACAAATAGTCCTTTTCAAATGGTATGCTCAGAATTTTGCTGAGGGTTATTTTAAGTGACTGACAGAGTATTAGTACCATTTTTCCTTGCCCTTAACAGCATCATTTGAACTGATGGTGTGAGAGAAATGGACGTTGTAGAACTAATGTGAATAAATGAAAGGAGATGTTATTTGTATGACCTTCAGGGTGGTTTCTGAAAGTCATGCAGGGCCGACCAAATCGTTAGTTTAAAATAAGACCTGTATATGTGGCTGAAGATTTGATTTAGCCTTTCAGCCTGGAATATGCTGATAGTTCTCTTCGAAAGAAATGCTATGTGACATGCTTTGTGACCATTAGGTGTCACTCTCATTCTACTTATTTGTGTACCATGTCAATAGAAAGTATGAAGATTTTAAAGAGAGGTCTGAGCAGTTAAAGAGTTTATGTGGACACACTTTGTAGTTGGTGAATATGGTGAAACTTCAGAAACTATACCTCCTTTGTCTTTATTTATGTGCCTTGGCTGATAGAATGCTCTCAGTGGGGTTCATATTAGGAAGTTTCACATCTTCTTGACAGGTGTTATATTGAGTTATTATTTGTCACATATGTTAGGAGTTCGCTTTTGAATGGCACATGTGACCAGTGGGAATTCCTGACATATGTTATAATTTAACAGGCACTTAAACATCTTCTGAAACTTTTGTGTTTAAGTCTATACCACTGGTTAGAGTCAGATTCCTCCCTTATTATGAACCCATAGGATTGATTCTTATTGTTTGAAAAACAATTTAGCATTAATTTCTTCACATAATCACATTATTGTAGCAGGTGGCACTTGTGTTTTTGAGGTACATGGCACCTATAACATGCCCCTGTGTATTGACAAAACATAGAATGAAGCTATACTAAACATAACAGAGTGGTATTAATGCAGAAATTGACCAGTGGATTCATGAAACAGGCTAGGATAAGCAAAAGCAAAAGCAAAAAAAAAAATAAAATAAAATTTCAAAATAGGATCAAGTTGACTTCTCAGATGAGTGGAGAAAAAATGAATTCAGTTAGGAAATGATACCGAGCCCATTGTCAAACCATTTTGGAAAAAAAAAAGTTAAACCCTTATCTTAGTCAGTATTCCAAAATAAATTCTAGATGGATTAAATGTTACAATGTAAGAAATAAAGAAAATGTAGCTCACTGATTTTATAATCTTGGGGATAGAAAGAGCTTTTTGAGCGTGACCTCACAGGCAGAAACCGTAAGAGGAGAAACAGGAAAGATTTGAACACATAAAAATTAGAAAATGCAAATAGTTTAAAGGGAAACAACAATGAAAAAAATATTCACAGCATATATGACAAGGAAAAAGTTACTAGTTTTAGATTATAAAAAGCTTTTAATTAGTATAAAAAAGATGAACAAGAAATTCTCTTGATAAAAGAAATAGATAATATATGAAAAAAATTCCAGCCTTTTTAATGATGACAGGAAACACACATTAACATAGATACTGTTTTTATGTAGTATGCATGGTGATTAAGGATTAGATTCTGGAAACAGAATGCTTGGGTTCAAAACCTGACTGCCACCTAGCTATCTGTGTGACCTTGGGCAAGACAGCAATTATTATTGTAAGATAGCAGACGTGAAAAAAATGTGGTAATATCTAAGAAAGGTCAAGGTATGAGAAAGTGAATCCTCTCCTGTACTCCCACTGAGAATGTATGTTGTTGCTAACTTTCTTTTGGTTAATTTGACTAATAGGACTTTCTTAAGTTTAACTTGCTGTCGTTTCTGTTACTGAGCCAACGGGAGTATGTGTCCTCAGATTATGACTCTCCTGAGATTTTGTGACATGCTTCAAAGGTGCGGTGGGTTTATTTCTCACCTGCCTCATTTGTAAATCACTGAATGGAAGTAGGATGTAGTGTGTGATATCGTGATGGTTTAAAAGTGTGTATATTTACATGTTTGTATGTATGTGTGAGCAAATACCATTTACTGAAATTATAAAAATGGTTTCTCTAGGTGGTGGCATTGCCACAAGTTATTTTTTTCCTTCTCATTTGTACTTTCTAGTTGTTCTTACTGTAATTTTTAAAAGTTTCTATACATTACATGTATCACCTGTACATTAAAAAAAAAAAACCCAAAAGCGAAACCCATTTTCTGTTGAGTTGATTCTGACTCATAGCACCCCTCTAGTTCAAAGTAAAAGTGCCCTGTAGGATTTTCGAGGAGTGCCTGGTGGATTTGAACTGCTGAAAGTTTGATTAGCAGTCATAGTTCTTAACTGCTCTGCCACCAGGGAACTTATATTTAAGAAAAGAAAGAAAGAGTAAACCCTTAAAGTTCAAGCCTCTTTGAACTTCTATTTTGTTTTCTGTAGAAATGTGAATAATTAAGCCTTTTTCAGAAGGCTGTCTTAAGGGTTGAGTAAAATAATGTACACGGAAGCATCTGAAACTGTGCATTCAAAACGCCTGTGAAAAATACTTGCTGTTTTATTATTTGGTAACTATGCCTGAGAAGAGAGTTAGCAAGTGCTTTAAATTTTTCAAAACATTGAGCTACTGGTTTAATTGTTACTAGAATTTACTTATGTAATCAACCACCTACAAAGATGAAAATCACATCCCTCTTTTTGTGATTCTTGTTTTAAGTGCTTGTGTCTTTGCAGAGAATCAGCTTCTTTTCCCGTGTTCACCACTAGTTTCAGGGCAGTAGGAAACTGGTTGGCACAGTAGTTAAGAGCTACAGTTGTTAACTAGAGAGTTGACAGTTTGAATCCACCAGGTGCTCCATGGAAGCTCTATGGGGCAATTCTGCTGTGATCTTTAGGGTCACTATGAGTTGAAATTAACTTGACAGGAAGATTTTTTTTTTTTTTTTTTAGGGCACCATGGGATCTCCCAGCTGTCCCCCTGCCCTGGTGAGTTCAGCAGCCTTGTCAGGGGCAACCTCAGTCCTAGCAGAGAACCCTTTCCTTTCTGAAGGCTGCCTCCTCCTTGCCTAGAGCAGTGTTGCTGTAGTCTAGAGAAAAGTCTTGCAGTTGGACACGGAAAGTTGGTGGTCCTTAGGGACCAACAAAAAAAAGTTCTGAATGGTCATAGAATTGTAAGAGAGATACTTGAAGTATATGATTTTTCTAGGTTATTTCTCCTCCCTAGGTGCTGTGCCTAGTTAGGTTTTTAAGAGGTGTAAGAGAGAAATTCTAAGTCAACACTCTGCCCCTCTTCACCATTTGATCTTGCTGTAGAGCTGCCACGCTAGTATCACAGCCAGTTGCCATGGGAATAATGCCAGTGTAGTGAATTTATCATTATGACTTTTTTGCAGGAGCTGTGAAAGGAAAAGAAAGGCTGGAAGGGGGGAAATTAGGGGGAAAAACTTGTTTGAAGCTTTCTTTTCTCATAGAGAAATTGTCTAGTTTATACCGTGGCCTTTTATCTGCACTGCGGATCCCAATTGCATATTCTGCACGTGACGCCAGTGGAAGTTTTGTGCTTGTGGATTTTGTACTAAAATAAATAAGTAGAAAGATTTGCTTTGTGGGTGGAAGAAAAGGGCATTATCTAGAATTGTTATGTAAAATTTAAAGATTTTTGCATTGAGATTTGTGGTTATTAACAATTGTAGTTTTATGGACTGTAATTTACCCTAAATAAATTTGCTTGTAATGTAAGTTTTTTTTAAAACTGATGTTTTATTTCTTTTATTTTGCTTAATTTTACTGAGTATTATCTTTTGAATCCTTTGTAGCTTAGGTCATAAATGTGGCAGGTAACCCTTCTAAAGCCAGTCTCATTTTATTGAAAGATTTTAAAACAAGGAACAGTGGACTAGACCTTAAGTGATCATCTGGGGGAATAGTTCATATCAAGCTAGATC
Source organism: Heterohyrax brucei (assembly GCA_028571685.1). Taxonomy (NCBI): domain Eukaryota; kingdom Metazoa; phylum Chordata; class Mammalia; order Hyracoidea; family Procaviidae; genus Heterohyrax; species Heterohyrax brucei. The sequence continues at coordinate 21,999,323 of CM053146.1, forward strand.
TAATTGCCAAACCCCTTGTGGTTTGTTTTCATTTGCAGTGTCACTACAGTCATTTGCCCGTAAGCAGAACCCCTCTGTGGGCCTGGCACCTTTTGGTTATTTTGTACGTTGAGTTGGTATAGCCTTCTGTGGCTCCCAGTTCTTTGTCAAGGTCATGTTTGATTTGTGTTTTCTTCAGCGTTGGGTCTCTCTCCTGTTCCTTTTTGGGTAGTACTGTCTCAGGACATTTGTGCTTTTTTTCCTCTAATGGCAGTTGAAGGTGGTTGTTTGTCACATTAACATTGTAACAGTGATATAGTCTGGGACTCAGTAAAGTAGGTGTAGTCTGGATAATTTGAGGATTACTAAACAAGGGGTTAACAGGAACCCCCATAGATGTTTCTTCCCTGTCTGGCTTCCCCTCTCTATTGTGGAAGTCACAGGCATGCTTCAGTCTACCAAAGGTCAGATTTTACTATTAGTTTTCTTCTGACTGTGGTTTGAAATCTCTGCCAGATGATCTAAGACAGACATCTGAAGCAGGAAAAAAATCTGAAGCACAGGAATTTGGATCTTTACACTGGATGGCTGACCTCCTCTGGAGAAAACTTAGAAATATAAACTTGCTGTTAGCAGTTTTGAATGATTTGTAGATTAGGATTTTGTGAAATGTAGGTATGCAGAGATTATATTTCTGGAGCAGGAGAGAGTTGACACTTTGTGCTTTTGGTCTTAAATTGCTCCATAACCCACCCCTTGCCCTTCATATATCTATCGTTATGTATAATGAGATATATTTGTATAATATGTATAAATGTTTGTGTATAATACATGCATTATGTCAGTGTTCACATCTCTCTCTCTGCTGTAGACAGCAGTTGCGGTGCAGGCTGAGTCAAGGGACTTGAAAGGACACAGTAAATACTTGTTGACAGATGAGCTCATTGAGATTAGTTGACAAAGGTAAATGCATTGTGTTGAATTTTTAGTGAACTCTTAACACTTTATTTTTTCTTATGTTTTCTTTTTAAGTCACTGTTTTTATCTTAAGATTGTGTGTGTGTGCACACACCTGTATGGGTCTGTGTCTATGATCTGTTTGGAGACACTGTACACTTAACTAATTTTATATCCCAAATTTGAATGTCTTAACTCCTGTTCATTCCATTTAACTGAAAGTCAGTATTAGAATGATCTGCAAATGCATTGGGAGGATTCTTACTTGATTTCATTTGATAGTAAAACAAGAGGGTGAACTGGCAGTGTATTTATTGGATTTTAAATTGCTCAGTTGTTTCAGATTCCCCTGCTAAGGCACTCTGCACCTGAGTTCACTGCCGCCTGCAGCGCATTTAATTTAAAATCAGGTGTCTTATGGGAGTGGCACACTGTAGACTTCCTGGGGGTTCTTCTAGAGCCATATTTAAAGGAGTCACTTGAAAATTAATTTGGAAAGCAAGAATTTACAGAGTAATTGTGGAAAAGGTGGTGATGTAGAAGTCTTGAAAACATTTAGTAATTGGTTTTTCGATTAAATTGGCAAATACACTTACAGTATGAAATATATGAAATCATTATGTTAAATGTTTTCAAAAGACTTTTATAGCTTTTAAAGCATTCTATTCCTGTTTGAGGAGCATGTTATTAAAATTTAAAATCCGTTTATATTTTACATGTCAGCGTTCAGAGTGATTTTTAATCTGTATGTTGTTGTCCAGTTTGTTAAGGGTGAAAAAATGTGTATTTCTACGTAACTCATTTGTTAATCCAGTTTGGGGAAAAAAATTGCAATTATCTGAAGAGAAAATCTTTACCCTAGATTATCTGATTTTGAGCCCGTGTTATGAGAAGTGGCATAAATATTTTATGTAAATAATGGATTGATCTTTAAGCTAATTAGACCCAAGAGAACCTGTTTGTCAAAACAAAATGCCTTGTAAGCCCATTCTTTACATCAGTTTGTTCTGAAACCATTGTTACCAACCTGGAAAGCTGAGCTACCTATTCGTTTCTAAAAAGGGGCACAGGTAAATGTCATCCTCAGTAAATGAAAATTAGAACTACAGTTAGCATGTATGGGGCGAAGTGCTGTGTGGGCAGCACACTATGTAAAGTTCTGTATGTAAACAGAACCTCCGAGATAAAGCTTTGCTCGATCATTATTTAAGCGCAGAGGTGCTTTACTCATTCTTCATTAGGAGACTGATCAGAATCACTTCTCAATTATGAAGGTACCCCTCTGGGTATGCTCCCCTTCAAGAAGAAAACCTCAGGTGCTCTTTGTGCAAGGAAGATCTCCAACATTGTTAAATTACTGCATTTTTTTGAATCCCTTGCCTTGAGCATTTTACAGATTCAAAACATGGAGTCTCTTCCTGTTTATAAGTGTTATCTTTTTGTAAAATGTAACTGTACATCAGTGTGATGCTTTGCCCAGGGTGCATCTGTTTATACACCCCATCACTGATGCCAGTTTCTCTCTCCCATGTCCTCTTCGCAGACCCACTGGGATGAGAGTTTGCAACCTAATTTTCATCTCCTCTTACTTATTTAATCTTCAAGATGTTGTAAGACTGGAATGAGAACAGCAAAATGGTTTTTAATGAAAGGGCACGCTAAGCTCTTTTGTTCTTTTTTGCAATAAATTCTAGTGATGAGATGAAAACTGTAAAAGAAGATACCAGTGGTAATCCTTGGCACCCTCTGTTATTATCCTGTTTATTTAGCATAAAGAGTTTTTCTTGTCTGTTTTTAGAGTACAGCGTATGTTAATTGAGTGCTCAGTATTCATTACAAATACTCTTGTCTGTTTTCTTGTCGAGACTCTGAAGACTCTTTTGCTCTTTCTGTAAAAGGCAGACAGACTGTATTAACTTCTAGTTTAATTTAAAAAATGAATGTGGAACTTGCTGGCATAACACCTTGAAGAGCTGTGTGTTGAGTAATTGGAAGGCTCTCCATCCGATTTGTCTCCAGTCTGAATTAATAATCTTGCTGACTTACTGTTTAAGAAGACGAAGTCCTTGACCTGCTAGGTTGGAAGAATTGTGACTGCTCTGAACCTTTGTGGGTCCTTTAGCTGTGCCATATCCCCTGTGAATAATTAGAGGTATTTGAAGGTATTGTGATAGAAGCCAATTTGTGTCTTTCACTTTGCATATTGTTGAAGCCTCATGCATTAATCATAAGCAGGGCAAAGAATTAACTTCTCCAGACACATATTTTGATGGGTCATGAGGGAAAATGTAAAGTGATCAGTAAAATATTCTACTGATCCTCTAAGTATTAAATTATACCTACAGGCTAATTTCAGAAAGAAAGAAAAAAAAAGTCGTTTTTCCCCCCTTCAGTAACTGAGTAGCAAACTTGAAAAAAAGAATTAAGGTTTGTTATTTTCTAGGACTGTAAAGGAGACGATAGATGGGTGGCTTTCTGATTTCCTGAAAACTAGCTCTTGTTTCAGTGTTTTAGGTTTTTGTTTATCTGTTTTTAATGATTTGAGTTTTATATTCTTACATCTGCAACATAAACTTCTAGCCAATTTGATGAACTGTGTATTTGCAGCTAAACAAATAAATCCTCCTTCTTACTCTAGTCATCTAAAGCTATTCTAAAATAATGAATCATTGTTAAAAATTCAATTTTATGTTACTTGTCTTTCTGTTTTTTCTTTTTTTTTCCAGCCAATGAAACTGAAATTGCATTCTTCTCTGAAGAAGATTATAAGCGCTACAAAGCTAATCCCATTTCATCCTGGTGAAGACCTCGCCTGGCTTCCTTTGTGCATACCTATAATAAGCTCTTTATTCCAGTAGTGAGTTTTTGAAATTGACAAATAAATCTTTGAAAAAATTAATCCCAAATTCTGCTATTTGAGCTGAGATCTGTAGTGATGTTTCTCTGCAGGTCTCACTTTGTCTTCTTTGTTGTAAAATAATATATTCATTTATGAGGAAACAAAGTGAAAGGAATAGCTATTTAAAAATCATAATGGACCCTTGGTACTTAAGTCATAATTGGTTTTCTAAAATTAGGGATTGTTTGGTGACTTGCACATTGGATTCTTTCAAGAGATCATGAGCTAAAATCATCTGTTTATTTCATATGTTCCTCCGTAGTTTCTAATCATAGCAGCTGCTAACATCATCAGTACCCGAGACTGTGAGAGTCTCTTAGGACATTAGTACTGTCTGCTAGGGCAGGAATATGTGATACACACATACGTGAAATTGAATGTGTATGTGTTTGCGAGGTTTTATGATGTAAGAGATTTCTTTTTTTCTCCTTTTAGTATCTTAACCTATTCAAATAATTTTGCTGAAATATTTTTTTCTGAATTGTGTTTCCTGACTTAGATGCAAACTATAATTGAACCAAACTCATTTATTTGGAGAGAGGAGGTAGCAGTGTGTATATGCTTCTTAGAGAAAATTGTTCATTGAGAGCAAGTCCAAGTGCTAGAAGATAATATTCTTTCGAAACAGTATAATACCTTTGGTTCTTAAGAATGGCTGACTTACCTACAAAGGAAACCGAGACAGCAGTAGTTTCAAAGGGGCCTCTCAGCTGTCGTGGACCTAATCAGAACTCGGTAGAGAGGTTAGCTGGCTCTAGAATTACTTCATGAGCTTTCTCAGTTGTTAGTAAAGTAGTTGCACTGTGGTAGCGTCTCACTTAAAGAAAATCTACTCCTTAAAAAAGGCGATTTTGAAAGACCAGTTGAAATGATCAGAAGATGCTTTGCTTTTTGACAGATGTGACAGAATCTTCTTTACAGTAAATTCTGTTTTCTTCATTTAACTAAGTTCAGAGCAGGCATGCCCTAATAGTGTATAGAGAATAATAAAGGTAATAAAGAATATAAGACATAATTTTTGCCTCAGTGAATGGGGAAAGGTACCTAAGCAAATAATTTTAATATCATAACAGTCAAAACTACTGTAATGGGAGTCAGGGACTTTTTTTTTTAAAGAAATGCTTTTTGAACTATATTTTAAAGGTTAAGTAGAATTCTTGCTTAGAAGAGAAGAGGGGATAGGCTTTTAGGAGAGGGAATAGCTTGTGCAAAAGAAGAACACTGAGAAGTTTAGGGTTTTCAGTACAGAGTACAAATTTCAGTGTACTGGAGTGTCAAGTACGTGGAATAAAGTGGAAGAAGATGAAACCAGAAAGGTAGGTTGAGCTAGATTTTGAAGAAACATATCAGTGCTGCTGAGGAATTGGAACTCTTACTTACTAGGTGGTTGGGACCCCGTGGAAGATCTGTGCAGGTGCGCTGCATGGACAGATTGATGTCTCAGAAAGTGAGCTTCGGTAGCAGCGCCAAGATGGCAGGGAGACTAGAAGACACGGGATCTCCATCGGGTAAGACTAGATGCAGACGGCCTGGCCTAAGGCCGTGGCAGAGAGGAAGGAGAGAAGAAAGATTCTTGAGATGGTATTCATGTTTCGTCATGGCTTAGACGGCAAGTATTTCATTAGGTTCTTTACATTTATTATGTCATTTAACTTTTACCAGAACTCTTCAAACTTGATAATACCATGTCTCTTTTATAGATGAGGGAATTGGGGCTCAGATAGGTTTACATAAGACTGTAATACAGTGCATGCAACCAGGATTGGAGCCAGGTCTGTGTTAAAATCCTGACCTGGCCCATTCCAGCTACCAGCCTCCCAATAGAAGTGTGAGATGGATGGACTGGTGGAACCTTTGGGAATGAATGGTGAATGCCTGGGGGTGGAGTGGAGACTTCAGTGACTCTTGCTTTAGTGACTACTGTGGTGGTAATAGGATTAACTCCAATGAGGAATTCAGTAAACAGAAGAACAGGTTAAAACATATTTCATTTGTTTCTTTTGCAGACTTTCATTTTTTTGCATACGAGCTCCTAAAGTTAAGTCCATGAACCTAATTGCTTTAAGCGCTGCATACCTCATTGCTGAAAATCACTACAGTCACCTTCGAAGTACTCCCCTTGGGAAGCTATTTGCTGATGCTAACGCCTAGTACACCCTTTAAGGCAATTTTGGAACTCTTTCTGTAATGACCATTGCACATGGTGGCAAGGTAGCAAGTTAGTAAACTTAATTTTGTATAGTTGTCTGTGAGGGAATTTTTAGCCAGTAAGCAAATAACTGTATTGGAACACCCTCCCTACTGACTTGATCTGGCACACGATGACTTTTTTCTTTACTTGAAGATAAAGACAATATTGAAGACATTTTGACAACATTCAGGATATCAAGGATAATATGACAATAGTTCTGATGGCCATTCCAGAAAAAGAGTTCCAAAATTGCTTTGAAGGGTGGACTAGGTGCTGGCATCTGCACAGAGCTTCCCAAAGGGAGTATTTCGAAGGTGACTGTAATGATACTCAGCAATGAGGTATGTAGCAGTTTTTCTAGAATGAATTCGTGAACGTGTCAGTCCTTATATATCTTTACCTGTATGTTTTCTATTTAACAATGCAAAATATGTATGTACCCTCAGTTGGTGTATGTAGATTTTTGATATTATAAAAGTTACGTATAAGTTATTTCACTTACAGACACGAATGGAAAAATAATAAATAAAATGTCATGCTGTAAGAGAGCTTTTACCAGGAATGGAAAATTGGTTGAAAATTAGAAAAACCTGTCAATAAATTCACAAAAATCTATAGATTGAAAGATTTAAAAAATTACTTCAATTTTAAGAAATGCCAAAAAAGCATTTGATGATATTCAGCCTCCTGCATGAATAAACACTAGCAACACAATGCAATACCTTTAACCCAAGGAGAACTTCTAAAGCACAATGTTTAAACAAGCCTATAACATATGAACAGGGCAAGGGTAATCTTTGGTACTCTTCAGTGTTGGTCTGCAGGTCTTACTGTGACCGATAAAAGTAATGAGAACAAATACTAAAAGTATTAGAAAGAATGAGATAAAGTGTCCATTTCTAGATAATATTTTGAGAAAATCAGCTGAAAAGTTATTAGAACAAATAGATTTCAAGAGTGTTTGATAATGAACTTAAAATGAAATAGTACAAAATTTTTCACTTGTTGATATAAAAAACCCAAAAAGAGGAACAGCATTACATTTTTACAGATGAAAGATTCATTGCTGCAAAGATCTTGATTTGTACCTGTCTTAATTATCTAGTGCTGCTAGAACAGAAGTATTACACGTGAGTGGCTTTAACAAACGGAAATTTATTTTCTTATAGTTAGGAGACGGTAAGTTTGAATTCAGGACATCAGTTCTAGGGAAAGACTTTCTGTCTGGGAGAAAGTCTTTGTCTCTTCTCAGCTTTTGTTTCTTTATTTCTTGGAGAGCTTATGTGGCGTGGTACCTGTCTTCACCCAGCTCTCCTTGCTTCTTTTGTTGTAGCTCAAAAGAGATTGATTTAAGACACCCTGCACTAATACTGCCTCAGTAATGTGATAAAGAAAACCTATTCCAAATGGGATCAGAACTACAGGCATAAGCATTAAGATTCACTGTACATCGAGGGGGGGGGGCGGGGGAACAACACAGTTCAATTCATAACAGTACCAGATCTATATTTTTTTAAATCTCTGTAAACATCCTGAAAGTTTTATCATGGCACTTGACAAATGAATTTTAAAATTCATGTGGAAAAGTAAACGTGCAGGAATAGCCAAGATCAATTGGAAAAAAGAGGAGGATGGGATTGTTTACTAGATATAAGAATATATTTTAAAACTGTAGTGATCAAAGCAGTTTGGCCTGATAAATAAAAATATCAATTGAATAGAATATAGAAACTGATTTATGTGTATGGAAACAGTATGTAACACAGTATGTATACTCAGTGGAGAAAAGAAGAGTTATTGGCTAGTGTGGGTGCAATGAGTTTCCTTATGTCGCCTTTTGGCTGTGGATTTGTAGGAAGAAAAACAACTTGGGAGGGAATTGCCCAAGTCAGTTGATATTTCCTGGGTAAGCTGTAAATAATATTATGGTTTGCTACTTTTGTTCCCATGACCCTGTAATTGACAAAGCCTCAGTTGACTGACATTTTCTGGATAAGTAAGAATTGATTGGGCTCTAATCTGAGTAGGAGGATTGGGGTCTCCTGGACAACAAAGCTGGAAGGGTAGGTAGGGGTGTCCCTTGGAACACAGAGGCCCTGTGTGCACTGAGGACCTCTCCCAGACCCAGCAAGGAGCTGTAACACTGATAAAAAGAGCTGTAGCACTGATGGAGAGCTGGACTGTGGTATGAGCTGGACTCAGTAGAAAGCAGAACAGTTAGCAGTGACTGGGAGAAATGGCAGCAGCTGGCAGAAGCTGGCAGGTTGGGCAGCAGAGTGGCAGCAGACAAAACGGAGATTTGGGGGAGCTTCTTGGCTGAGAGCTGAAATAGTTGTGCATCTGTTAGGATACAGAGCCTCTGTATCAAACCCTGGTGAAAGATTTTTGCATGCTTTGTGCATGCTGTGTACAGTGATGGTGTCGTAAGTGGCAGAGATAGCAATCAGAACTGGAAAGTGGAGCAAAGCAGAACTGAAGAGCTGCACTGGCACAGGGGCCATGTTGGCTCCAAGGTGCTGCCTCAAGCAGGGGGTACACCTTGACTGAGCAGGGGGCGTCCCACAATGGAGCCCACTGGGAAGAAATGATTGACAGCTTAGTAGGCAGAGAGAGTTGTCCAGGATCTGATGAGAGCATTTCCTGATTAAAAAGTGTCCTGATAGGTGAGAAAGTACTTTAATTTTCAGGAAGGGTAAGTGCGTATCCTTTGAGACATAAACACGTGCCCTCTGAGAGTCTGAGGCATCGTGCTGGGACCTCTCCTAAATGTTACCCTTTGCATTTCCCCACTTATCATCCCCTGTTTTTTAGTCTACCTTTGTTATTAAAATAATTATAGCAGTTATAGTGTTTCTGTGAGTTTTGTGGATATTGCAGTGAATTATCAAACCTAGTAGAAGGAGCATGTGCCAGGGAATAGCTGGTGTCAGAAATGGTGGAGAAGCTGGAGAGTGGAGGGACATCTGACTTCTGCCTTGTAGGAACCAGCTTCACTGCTGATTCTTTCAGTCAAAGCTAGTTACAGCTAAGAAGTTACCAATTCAGCTAGACATTTAAAAAAAAAAAAATGATTAAGGGTTCTACTTTATATCATTTACTAAAATTTCAGATGGATTAATTGACTAAACATGAAACACTGGAGAACTTATTAGAAGAAAATGTGGACTATGTTTATAGGATACGGTAGGGTAGAGAAGACATTGCAACACACAATGAATATGCTTTAATTTGCTAAATCTGTCATAATATGAAAAAACAAAGTAAAAAATCGTAAGGAAAGATTGAAATGCAAGATTGCTCTCACAAAGTAGAAAAAGGATTGGCGTGCACAATATATAAAAAACTCTTACAAGTCAAAAAGAAAAGGGCAAGCATGCAGCCAAAAACTAGACACTGTTTATAAAGGCAAATTTTATAGTAAAAAAGCACATGTGGCTTATAAATATATGAGAAGATGCACATCCTGTTATTCAAGGAAATTCAGATGAAATTAATGTACCATTTTCATTCACCAAACTGGCAAAAAGAGGGTTTGTGAATAAATATTGTCAGTGATGTGCACCTACACTGCCAGTGAGGGTGTAAATCTGTGTACAGCCACTTAGGTAAGCATTTTGGTGTGGTAGCTATTAAAATAACAAGTATGCATATATCCCTGACCCAGCAGTTCCCTTGTTGGAGTTTATCCCAGAGAAACCCTCTCATGCCTGCAGGAGGCATTTACAAAGGCACTTGCTGCAAATCAAAACCAAAACAAACTCACTGTCATCGGGTCTGACTCATAGTGACCCTAGAGGTTAGCGTGGAACTGCCCATAGAGTTTTCAAGGATCACCTGGCAGATTTGAACTGCTGACCTTTTGATTAGCATATGTGGCACTTAACGCACTGTGCTACCAGGGTTTGGGCATTTGCTGCCAGCCAAGTGCCGTCGAGTCGGATGCTGCAGTAGTGTTTAAACTGGACTGGAAACAGCCTAAATGATGGCAGTAGGGGAGTAGCTAAGTAAACTGGTGTATCTGTATTCTGGATTGCTTCTCAATAATCCAGAACAGTGAGGGGCATCCATATTATTTACTGTATCCACATTATTTACTGTCGTTGAGTGGTCTTTGAGACATCCTGATGGATGAAACTGCAGAAGGACTCATACCATCTGCTATCAGAAAACCCTCATAAAACCGTATGTGGATGTGTAATGAGTATCCAGCCATCCATCAGTTTGTCATGCTGTGGGGGCTTGTGTATTGCTGTGATGCTGGCAGCTGTGCCACTGGTGCTTCAGTTACCAGCAGGGTCACGGTGGACAGGTTTCGTCAGAGCCTCCAGACTAAGGCGAGCTAGGAAGAAAAGCCTTGCAACCTGTAAACCTCAATGGTCTAATTTGTAACCAGTCATGAGGATGATACAAGACCAGCAGTATTTTTCCCATGGCATGGGTCACCATGAGTCAGGGCCTGACTCTACAGCAGCTAACCACAATAGCACAAAATAACCAAAAATCAAACCAACTACTGTCAAGTTGATTCCAACTCATAGTAACCCTATAGGACAGAGTAGAACTGCCCCATGGAGTTTCCAAGGAGCCCTTGGTGGGTTTGAACTGCCAATGTTTTGGTTAGCAGCCCTAGCACCTAACCCCTACACCACTAGGGTTTCCAAAGTGGCTTGTTAAATGTTTTGTGATGCTTACTGTGAGCAGTGCAGCAAAAGCAGATCAACCTCATTTAGTGCTTAGAACCCCAAGTGTCACAGACATTATGTAACTTGCCCAAGGCCTGAAATTTGATAAATCAAAGAACAGGTTTCTTGTGGCTTCAAATCCCACATCTTTAAACCAAGGCCAGTAAGGACACATGCAGAAATCTGGTAGGAAGGTTATCGTCTATGGGCTAAGAGATGGTTTTCCGTTTTTGTTATTTGAGGCCCCTTCTACATGCATTTTCTTGTCATTTCTCAGTTGAAGGGAACTAACTTTCACTTCTTGTGCCAAAGAAGCATACAGCGCCCTGTCAACTAAAAGGCCAAGTTTGTGTGAGTCTCAGGGACTTTTTGCTATTGCACAGGTTTTTGTTTCCCTTTCTTTTCTGGAAACCCTGGTGGCATAATGGTTACAAGCTATGTTCTGTGAACCAAAAGGTGAGCAGTTCAGAGCCACCAGGTGCTCCTCAGAAACTCGATGGAGCAGTTCTCTGTCCTGTAGGGTTGCTATGACTCAGAATTGACTTGATGGCAGTAGATTTGGTCTTGGGGTTTTTCTTTTCTGACTGTTCCAGGTGTAAGAGTGATAATGATTCTGCTGCCTATTTGAATGCCCAGAGTGTGGCCTGGCGTGGGCTCTGTGGGGAACTGCTGACTGATGAGGGGAGGAAAGAAGGAAAGAGCAGGTCTTCATCGTTTCCTGCTGATGGATGTGTGTGGTCTGAGATTGCTGAACCACTTCTCTAATGGGCGAGTATGACGAAGTCAGAGGAACAGGAGTCAACATCTTCTTCCCGTTGGTATATCACACACATATGCCTATGCATTTATGTGCATGTGGGGAGCAGGGGAGATGTGCACTGATTATTAGTTACTGGCGGTTTCTCCTCACTTAATTCTTAGAGACACTCAAAATTAGATTAGCAAAGGTAATTGAAGTTAAGTAGACTGTTAAGTGAGACTTTAGCATTTTACTCGGTTTTTCTTCTTTTTCCCCCCAATGGCTGTGAACTTTCAGAAGTAGATCACTCTCCATTCTTTTCTTCTCATGTGCCTGTAGTTGTATTTGAATAGTTAACCTTTGAGTTAGTGATTTTAGTATTTTGAACTCTGCTATCAAAGTAGTGGCGCTTGGGTCTCCACAGGCCATGCAAGTCCCTTGTCTCTGATTTATACATGGCTTTCCTGTTGAACCCACAACATGAAACTCCCTGCCACTCCGTGCCTTTCATTCTGCACTTCCAGCATGTGTGGGTGGTGAGGCCATGGGGGAGGAAGCCCAGCTTTTGTCATTTCTTTCCATCAGAGGAGACATATTTGTTTAGTGAATCAGACCCAAGACCAGCTTCTCCACCCCCAGATGTCTACTTAGAGTTATAATACTCACATAGAATTTAAATAATGGCTTTTGGAGGCTTGTTTTTGACCATTGATTGGAAGACCATATAATATGTAATGATCTAAAAGAAACACAAGATGTATGTCATGCTGCTCTCTCTGCACAGTGGTGTTTTTGAGAGCAGTGACCTGCTCTGTACTTCTGTCTCTTCATGGGAGTACTCAGTAAATAATGTCATTCATAGCAACTGAGAGATTTAAGGTGGGTAAAATCTACTTCGGGTTCCCGATGTTGTGTGACTTTGGAAGTAAGGAAGATGGTTTCAGGGATGATACCTTAGAGACTTGAGTTTTTTGTTTAAGTCTCATTCCTGTTGGGCCCAGTGCTTCCACCAATAACAATATTCTTGTGGTCAACCAAAGCAGTGGCTTGAGTACTCTTAAGGTTTTAACTCTTAGCAGGACAAAGGCAAATGTTGGGTAAGGAATGTGAGAGCTTTGTTTCCTACTTCTTACTTGGTGGGAACTGAGCTGGAGAGATCAAGAGCCGTCAGCCTAGATCCTTTTGGCGTTACATTTAGCAAAAATCAGAGCTAATTTAAATTGCTGATCATTGCCCCTCTTTGCACCCCCACCCCCAGCTTTGAGCCTAATACATCAGACTGTATACCCTGCTTACCCTCTGTTGCAGACACCTAAGACTCCTATACAACTTCTTGCTTCTTTATAATTATAGCTTCTAGCTCACTGTTAGCATCTCCGGGACTACCTCAGCCCAGTCGGTGTAGACATAGACAAGGCTTTCAGTGCCTTGGGGCCTCTCAGCTGACCACAGCTCAGCTACAGTGTTTTTATCGTCTGGTGTGTCTCTACCACTTACTCCCACACATACCTCAGCTGTCCTATCACACATCAGCAGTTGTCATTTCCAACCCACGGTGACCCCATTGTGCAGAGTAGAACTGTGCTGCAGAAGGTTTTCATTGGATGTGACCTTTCAGAAACAGTTCATCAAGCTTTCTTCCAAAGAGCTGCTGCGTGCACTCAAACCTCCTGCCTTTTGTTTAGTAGCCAAATACAAAAGCCTGTGCCACCTAGGCACTCTACCTTGGCTGTAGTAACCACACACTAAAGAACATACACCAAAAAGCACCAAACACACTGTCATCATGCTGATCTCAGTGACCCTATGTGTTACAGTTAGAACTGCTCCACAGGGTTTTCTTGGTGGTAATCTTTAAGGAGATGGATCACCAAGCCTTTCTTTAGCACCACTGAGTGGGTTCAGATCACCAACCTGCAGGTTAATGGTGGAGCACAAACTCTTGGTGCCACCCAGGGACCTAACCCCACCCTAGACAATGCATCATTTCAGTGCTGTTCATCTCATTCTCTGACCACTGCTTCCTGTCTTTCCAGCTCATTCTCTGGTGTCCCACCTCCCAGTTTTTCAGCCCAACCAGACCTACAGTCCTTTGCTACCACCTTTAATTAACTGGTCCTTCATTCCTTGTGGGGCAGTTCTGCTCTGTAAGGTTGATAGGAGTTGGAATCGACAATGGCAGTGGGTTGGTTCTTCACCGTCATCCGCTTGTCTGTGCCCTCACTTCTCCCCCACACTTGCTTAGTTAACATCCTCCCAGGTTTTATTTGCTCTCTGCCTTCTCCATACCTGCACTGCAGCAGCTGCCTGTGTGTGGAGAAAAGCCTGTTGACTAGTAAAGCTTTAATTCATGACTTCCAAGCTTGGAGCCCTGCTGGCACTGTGGTTAATAGCTCAGGCTGTTAACCTAGAAAGTCAGCAGTTTGAATCCACCAAGTGCTCTTTAGAAACCCTGTGGGACAGTTCTGCTGTGACCTATAGGGCCACTATGAGTCTCAAAGGCATCAGGTTTGAATTTTGATTTCTTAAACTCAAGTTAACAAGCCTGGTGGTGCAATCTTCATGGCTTAAGACCTGTTGATCTGCTCCCAAAAGATTACAGCCTACAAGACCCTATGGGGCAGCTCTAATCTGCCAGGTGGGGTCACTGTGACTGGAAAATCAACTCAGTGGCCCGTAACAACAATCTCAAGTGAACTAATGTGTTCTGCAGTTCTTCGATACTTCCTAGTTTGTTCACTCTAACGGGTCCTTCTTGCCCCTCAGCCCTTACACCTTCCCTCCTCCTAAGCTGCTACCTTTGCTTCCTGTTTTCCTAAGAGAATAGGGGCTGTCTGAAGATAGCTTGCTCGCACTCCACCGCCTGGTCTGCCCTTCTTACCTGCATATGTGACTTTCCTTCCTGTGACGGTGGGTGCACTAGTAGTGCTCATTTCTGACTGCCTTCTACTTGTGCGTGGATCCCACTGCCTCTTCAATACCCATGGACGTGATTGAAAACCCCTGAACATTAGCAGTTGCCCTCTTCCCTTCTGCTTCATCAGAATTTTCCTCTCTACTGGTTCATTCCTGCCTGTGTGTCAACGTGCTTGTAATGACTCCAGTCTTAAATTTTGCATAGTCATTTGCCCTGTTTTCCTCTTTCCCTTTGTAGCAAAATGTTTTCACAGGGTTGATTCCGCTTTCTTTTTCTCTCATTTTCTCTTGATCCACAGTCAAGTTTTGGTCCTCATGAGTGTACTGAAGCAAGTTTTGCCAAAGTCACCACTGTTTCCCTGCTGTTGAAGGAATTTGATTCTTTGCCTTCCTGTTAACTCTCCTAGCAGCATGTGACATGCGGGATCAGTTGATACTCTCCTTGCAAACACTTGCTTTACCTGACTTCCTGGGCATCACTGAGATGCTTCCTTATTACCTTTGCTGGCTTTCCAGCATCCCCTTTAAAATTGTAATGCCCTAGGGCTCAGTCCTCCATGGCTTTAATTATCTTTATTCCCTAGTTGATCTCATGCACCTGCACAACTTTAAATAAGAACTAGATCCTGGTGACTCCCGAATTTATACCAATGGCCTCTGCTCTTTCCCTGAAGTCCCCCGCTTGTATGTCTAACTGGCCACCCCGCATCTCCATTAAGGTATGTTGTCATCTGCCTGTCTGCCATGGCATCCACCGCTGTGATCTATAAGGTTTTCATCGGCTGATTTCTGGGATTAGACTGCCAAACTGGTCTTCCTAGTTCATCTTAGTCTGTAAGTCTGCTGAATCCTGTTCAGCATCATAGCAACTCACCAGCCTCCAGTGACAGATGGGTGGTGGCTGCACAAATGTATTGCCCGTGAACTGAGCCCAGGTCTCCTCCATGGAGGTGAGAATTCTACCGCTTAACCACCGATGCTCCCAGCCCTTGTTGCATATGGAATAACCCACTGCCATCAAGTCCATTCTGACTCATAGTGAGCCTGTGGGACAGAGTACAACTGCCCCAAGGAGCGCCTGGTGGATTCAAACTGCTGATTAGCAGCTGTAGCTCTTAACCACTATGCCACCAGGGTTCTGTATAGAATAGGTGTCCACTAATAGACATCTCAGATTTTAGCATGTCCAAACCTGAGCTTCAGAGCTCCCTCCTCAACCCTCAGTCTTCTCTAACAAAGAAAGTGAACTCCAGCCATCTATAGAGTCAGGCCAAAAAGCTGGGAGGCACTTCTCTGTTTTCTCTTGTACACCACAGTCAGCCCACTAGCCAGCTCTGCTCGCTGCCTCTTAAAGAATCCAATCTCCTATCACCTACTCCAGGCAACAGCTTTTGCTTACCTGGATTGACTGCAGTAGCCTCTGACTGGGCTCTCATCCACTCTTCCCCCACTGTACTTATCCAGCAGTCAGAGTGTTTCTTCTAGAACACAGATCCTGTCATGCCTTAGTTCTGTACCCTCACTCACAGAAAAAGCAGATTTCCAGTGAGGCTGACAAGATCCTATGTGATGGGCCCCTACCACTTCTGTCACCTCATGGTGGGTGACTTCATCTCCTAACATCTCTCCCAGTATGTGCCAAACATATTCCGACCTCAGGGCCTTTGCACTTGCTGTTCCATCTGTCTGCAGTACCTTTTTCTGAGATATGTACATAAGTTGCCTGTTTATATACTATCAGGGGTCTGCTCAAATGCCTCTGGTCATGCTGTGTGACAGAACAATCTCCTGCCCCTGCAGCATTCCTGTCCCTTTCACTCTGCTTGTATTTATTTATTTTTTTCTTCTTAATATTTTTCTGGTCTTTCTCCTATTAGAAACCTCTCTGTGTCTAGAAGAGTCCCTGGTGCATAATAAACCAAGCCCACTGCAATCCAGTCAATTCCAACTCATAGCAACCCTGCAGAGCAGACTAGAACTACCCCACATAGTTTCCAAAGCTGCAATCTTCACAAAAGCAGACCGCAACATCTTTCTTCTGCCAAGTGGCTGGTAGATTTGAATTGCCGATCTTTTGGTTAGCAGCCCAGCGTTTAACTACTTCACCACAGAGGGCTCCCAGTTGGTGCTTAAGCTATTGCAAATGTTTCCTGAATAAATTAATGGCTTTGAGAATGCATCTAAATTTTAAGGCAAAACTTTGGACAGATTATTAAAGCCCATCTCATAGCAAACAATATCAGAGGTGTGACAAGGGGCAAGAGCTAGAGAGGAGTACTTACCACTGGCCCAAGTCCCAAGGGATGTCAGATGGGGCACAGAATGGCATTCGAGGCACCACAAATATGAAAAGTGCGTGACTGAGACAGCTACACAGGAAGGGGGTAAGGCATTTCTGCTGATGTGTTACCACTAGCAACTATCTATTCATCTTGAAATTAGAGGGGGTAGCACCTGCTCTAGTTAAACCTCTGAACTAGATCCATGTAGACTGGATTAACTCTCTAGAAGTTTCTTTAGTCAGAGAATCCATATCTATCTCTGGAACAACTGATTGGCAGTCCCAAATGCATATGACTTTCAGATGGAATTGAGAAAATGGAGAATGCAAATCTTGTTGAAAGTATTTGTTTCTAATGGGTTGAATCTGTTCCTCCCCCCATTTTCAAGCGCTGACAGTTCTTTTTCTGCCTATGATTCTTGGGGATGCCTGGAGGCGATCTTGGGCCTCAAGCAAGGGCTTTTTTTGCTGGGATGGTTATTCACAACAGGCAAGATAAGTGTCCTAGATTGTCATTTGTCTCTGTTTGAACCATCCCTGGAAAGCTGAGTAGAAAATTGAGCCATGGATTCTACAACTGTACAAATTATGGCAGAATTTTTTCCCCAGCTTGCCTTAAGCAAAGTTGCTTGTTTTAAAAGTGACCTAGAAGTGCACTTGCAGTGACATTTAGAATTATACAAATTGAAAAAGGCAAATGGTGCTCTTTTGCATATATTGGAATTATTTATCTTTCTATGTTTGCTTTAGGTGAGCGTGAGGAGGAGGAAAGAGCATTGTCTTTAAAGTCAGAGAGCTTTGGGCTGGGGGAATGCATGCCTTGTGACTAGTTTAGCAGTGTGACCTTCGGCAAGCTGCTCAGCCTGTCCAGGTCTCAGTTTCCTTGTCTCTTAAATGGGAATAATAACACCCACTCACAGAGTTGCTCTGAGGCTCCAGTAAGATGACCTAGCTCTGGATGTCACCTTGCTATCTCACTAAGCAAGAAAATCCTGTTACACACAAAGAGGAGTTCCTGGGTGGTTCAAACAGGAGACACTCTCAGCTGTTGTCCTGGGTTGAATTGGGAGGCCCCAGAATAATGTTAGTTTGGCCAGGCCATGATCCTTAGTGTGGTGTGATTGTCTACCATTTTGTGACATGATGTGGTTTTCCTGAGTTATAAATCCTAATCTCTGTGATGTTAATGAGGCAGGATTAGTGATAGTTATGTTAAAGTGGCAGAACTCAACCTCTAGGATTAGGTTGTATCTTGAGTCAATCTCTTTTCAGATATAAAAGAGAGAGTCCAGCAGAGAGGAGAGGGGGCTGCTATCACCAAGAATAAAGAGCCAGGAGCAGAGCATGTTCTTTGGGCCTGGAGTCCCTGTGCTGAAAAGCTCCTCAGTTATGGCAAGATTGATAAAGCCTTTACCCCTGAGCCAACAGAGAGAGAAAGCCTCTCCTGGAGCTGGCACCTGAAATTGGGACTTCTAGCCTCCTAATAAACTTATTCGTTAAAGCCACCCAGAGGTGGCATTTCTGTTGTAGCAACACTAAATAACTAACACAGCTGCTAGCTGAAAGGTTAGAGGTTTTCAAGTCTTCCCAGAGGTGCCCTGGCAAAAAACCTTGGCCATCCCCTTCTGAAAAAATCAGTGGACAGCCCTGTCTGACAGACGTGGGGTCTTCGTGGGTTGGAATTGACTTGACAGCAACTGTACTAGTCTTTACACAGGGGAGCAATTCAGATAAGAATGAAAGGTCGCTCTACATCAGACACGGGGCAGTAGAGTCAGGTCTTTTCCTATAAATTAGGTGCGTCATCCTTCTCTCACTGACTTTCTGTACCTGCCAACTCAGATGACATGGCCCAATGCAGTTTGGGAATGATCCTTCCATCCCAATCTTTTTCCTGAAGCACCTTTCCCTTGGATGCAATTAACTCTTAGTAGGTTACCTTTGCCCGCCAAATGTTCCACTTACATGTCCCCTTTTGCTGGTCGGCTTTTTCCTGTGTTACAAAAATGAACAACAAACAACCACTGCCACTGAGTTGATTCCAACTCATAGTGACCCTGCAGACAGAGTAGAGCTACCCATAGAGTGCAGAAGGTGTGCCTGGCAGATTTGAACTGCCGACCTTCTGGTTAGCAGCTGTTGCATTTATCCACAGCAGAACAATTTAAAATTTCTTTTGTTAAGACTAAAGCTATTTCTTTTTTCTATTCTTTGGCTATAATTTGCTTAAAATAAGGTGGTAGAATGAATGGATACAGAGGTGGTTTGAATAGAGTCTTGGAAGAAAAATCTCACAAAAAGCAGATGTGCAGGGTAAATCTTCTAGATACCTGTCCAGGCTTTTTCTGTTGGTGTAGGTTAATGCCCAGCCATTAAGCAGTGGACCTGTGGAGCAGCTCTTCCTCCAGTGTAACACCTTTCCTGCTTTTGTGGCTCATATTCATTACACAGGAAAGATGTCCAGGTGGCAGTTAAGTGCAAAGGAAATCTGCTGATGGAGACGGCTGCTCTGCTCTGGTTCTCGCCTGCGTGGGTCAGCCACAAGGTGTCAGCAGAGCCTGCCTGAGACCTGAAAGAGGAAGGACAGAGGCAGTCACAGTCATTTGGTAAAAGCCATGATTAGTGAGCAGTGTGTCTACCTGTCTTAAGTTGGAAGCCAAAGCTTTCAGCTTATAAGTAGTGTGATATGTTGCACTAGATTTTGGAGGTAGCCATGTGATTGACACAGAGTAAAATTTTGATTAATTTAAAAAGTTGATGTCTAAGAATTTCCAGAGGGCACTGGTGGCTTAAGAGTAGAATTCTCGTCTTCTATGCAGGAGAGCCAAGTTGGATTCCCAGCCGTTGCACTCATGTGCAGCTTCTGCTCATCTCTGTGGAGGCTTCCTTGTTGTGATGCTGACCAAGTTCCCGTGGAACTTCCAGATAAGGCAAGCTGGAAAGAAATGTCTGGTGGTACACTTGTGAAAACCAGTCACTGAAACCCTGTGGCTCACAGTGGTCCAGTCTCCAGCCAGTTCTGGGAACATAGTGCAGGACTGGGTAGCGTTTCCTTCTGTTGGGTTTGGGGTCACCATGAGTTAGGGGCCCACTCAGTGTATCCAGCAACAACAAATCATTTCAAAGCCAGCACCTGGCTTTAGTTAGTTGTACCTCCATAGTCTTACATACATCGGAAATTGGAGAATGGCTCTCGTTTTTTGGTTGAGAATTATATTTTACAGTTGAAGATTGAAAGGCAACAAGCAGTTTTGTGTTTGTTTTTAATGGTAAAATGTATATAATGAAATATGTGCCATTTCAACTATTTTGAAGTGTGTAATTCAGGAACATTACATTCAGCATGCTGTGCAGCCATCACCGTCTCCTTTTCCCGGTATTTTCATCACTCTAAACAGAAACACAGTGCCCCTTCAGCATGACAGGTGGTTTTAATAGACTCTTTATTAAAGTTTCCAAGTACACTGCAGCTTTCTTTGTTTGGCCGGGGTGAGATGCTTAAACAAATCCCTTCCCTTACCAATTGCATTCTAGATTCTGTTCTGATCTGTGAAGGGACTTGAAAGCTATTCTTCTGTGTGTAAAAGGCAAGCCTTAAAGCCTTGCTCAGGAAGAGTAACTCCCACCACAGGGACACAGGAATTACTTTACACAAGGCAGTGCCCATCTTTCCTTCTGCATGCTGGACATTCTTACAGTGCCATAACTCTGAATGGTTAAATAAACCCTGTGCTTGTTTTTGTATTGTTTTTAGAAATTATTATTATTTTTTAACCTTAAACGAAAAATATCCCCTAAAGTCTTCTTAAAACTAAGCACTAGCTTAGTTTAACCAATAAAAATTGTCTGGCAAGAATATTTGTCTCTTTTAAGAATTATATGGGATCAGAGCCCTGGTGGCACAGTGGTTATGGTGCTTGACTGCTAACTGAAAGGCTGGTGGTTCGAAACTACCAGTGGTTCTGTAGGAGAAAGATGTGACAGTCTGTGACTGTAAAGATTTACAGCCTTGGGAACCCCCTGAGGTCTCTGTGAGTCAGAACCAACTCAGCAACAGTGGTTTTAGTTTTTGGTTGTTGGGATATGGGATCAAATTGCTGACAGCAACTTGAAAGATTATTTAGGAAGCTTACGGCACAGCGAATTTCTGCTAATGGGAGAGGAACAACTCAGAAGAGGAGGATAAGGATGGCTGCACAACTCCGAGAGTGAAATCAGTATCTTGAAATAGTACATGCATAAACTGTTGAACTGACCTATGTTTTGCCGTGTATGTTCTCAATAACAACAAAATAAATACAAGTTTTAAAAAGGAAGAGAAAAATAAATTTTTGAAATAAGTAGAACGGAGATAACAAGAATGTTGACATAATGTGAAGAATGCAACCAGTGCCAGTGACGATTATGTCTAGAAGCTGTGGAGTAGGAGTAGGTTTTGCTGTGAATTCTTTAACCAAAACTTTAAAAAGTTAATCAGTTTTAGTTTAAGGTAGTGAACGGAATAAAAACAAATCTGTTACTGTGCAGAACTGCCTCTGTGGGCTCTGCCTGTGCATTAGCTCAGATCTGGCTGACAGCCAAAAGCCATTAGGTACAGAGGACTTGGAGACTCCTTTGGTGTCTCATTTCAGTCACCAGTCCTGTAAATGTCGTGTGGCTCTTTAATGTACACAGCTTGTCTTGTTGACACTGCCACACTAAGATCCTGAGGAGACAGAAGTTATGAAAGAGAAGGGAGAATCATAAGAAGCCTACCTCCCAGTTGCTATTGTGTCTCCTTTGAGTTGTGGTGACCCCACGTGTGTCAGAGGAGATCTTTGCTCCATAGGGTTTTCAATGATTCATTTGTTGGAAGTAGATCACCAAGATGCTTCTGAGTGTATACGACTCCCAGACTTTTGATTAGGGGCTTCACACACTGACATTTTGCAGGGGCAGGAGAGACTATTCCAGCCCTTTCCCAGCATTCTCGTTTTCAGACTCTTACAGCCCTTGCCGAGTGGTTCTCTCTTGCCATGGTGGTCTCGGATGGTTGTACATCTCCCATGTTTGATAGACATGTATTCAGCCGGGCTGTGGAAAGAGCTTAGTATCTGGCCTTCTGTGGCACCATGAGGTCACGGAGGCAGGATTGCATAATGAGACAGCAATCTGTGATGGTTCCCTGTGTTCTCCCCTCCTCTCATTCTAAGGCCCCAGGACTCTGATTTCCTAGCCTATGGGTGCGCATAGGGGTGAAAGCAGAAGCTGCTTCAAGACCAATTCTTTCTGTCTTTGGTGAAAGCCTCAACTGGTTAGGAACATTTTTCCGGATGAAGTGGGGAGGAGGTGAAGGCTGGGATGCTACAGTGATTTGCAAAGGCAGAAGGAGATAGATGTTTGTGGATTCCTTCAGCTGCAGCTATCTACATAACAGAGAGGCGGCCTGACCTCAGAGGGAAATAAAAAGAAAGACTAGTGGCATCATGGTTAAGAGCTACAGTTGCTAACCAAAAACTCAGCAGTTTGTATCTACCAGGTGCTCCTTGAAAACCCTGTGGGGCAGTTCTGTTTTGTCCTGTAGTGTTGCTATGAGTTGAAATTGACTGGATGGCAATGTGTTGTTTGTTTAAGTGGGGAAAAAGTGGTTGCAATAGTACACTGAAGGGAAATTACCAGAAATTCAAACTGGATTCAGAAGAGGATGTGGAATGAAGGACATCACTGCTGATTTCAGATAGGTCTCAGTTGAAAGGAGAGAGTACTAGGAAGGTATTTACCAGTGTTTTATTGACTATGTGAAGGCACTCAATTGCATGGAACATGATAAGTTATGGCTAACATTGTGAAGAATGGAGAATTCCAGAGCACTTAATTGTGCTCATATGGAACCTGCAAACAGACTGAGAGGATACTGTGTGGTTTAAAACCAGAAAGGGTTTGTATCCTTTCACTGTACTTACTTGTTCTGTATGCTAAGCAAATAATCCAAGAAGTTGGACTGTATGAAGAAGAATGGGACATCAGGATCAGAGGAAGACTCAGTAACAATATACGATATGCCAGTGACACAAACCTAGCTTGATAAAAGTGAAGAGGCCTTGTAGCACTTAACTGATGAAGCTCAAAGACCACAGCCTTCAGTGCAGATTACACCTCAACGTAAAGACAACAAAAATCCTCACAACTGGACCAAGAAGCAACATTGTGATAAATGGAGAAAAGCTTGAAGTTGTCAAGAATTTCATTTTGGATTCTCAATCACCACCCTGAAGCAGCAGTCAAGAATTCAAATGACAGAATACATTGGACAAAAGACTTCTTCTGTAAAGTGTTAAAAAGCAAAGATACCATTTTAAAAACTAAGGTACGCCTGACTCAGGCCATGGTGTTTTTAGTCACCTCATATGCATGCAAAAGCTGGACAATGAATAAAGAAGACTGAGGAAGAATTGACACTTGAACTGAGGTGTTGGCGAAGAATACTGACTATACCATAGACTGCCCGCAGAATGAACAGTTATGTCTGGGAAGAAGCGCAACCAGAATACTCAGAAGCAAGGATGATGAAGCTTCGTGTCACATAGCTTGGGTAGAGTATCAGGAAGGATGGGTCTATCATGCTTAGTAGAGGGTCAGCAAAAAAGAGGAAGACCTTCATTGAAATGGATTGACACAGTGGCTGCAACCGTGAGCTGAAGTGAGAATGACTGGGTAGTGTTTCATTCTGTTTTATGTAAGGTCACTGTGAGTGGGAACTGACTTAACAGCAACTAATGACAACAAGCGGTCATGGTCTCACTTAACCCAATACCCTTGTCTGCTGCTCAGCATTGGCACAGCATGTTGTTCAACCTTACTTGGACAACAGGTACCTCTGAGAAAACCAATCTGAACTGAAGACTGTAAGAGTCTCCTGGAATAGTTTGCCCCAGGCCTTTATACAACCCTGAGGTGCAGGGATAGAGAACTCTGATAATGATTGTGATTGAATTTCAAGGCAGACGGGCTGGGAATGAGACTCAACAAAAGTGCTGATCAAATTCTTTCTCACTTGCCTGTGTAATTGCAAATCTGTACATACTATACCAGGTTGGCCCAAATTCGTATTTAAGGAAGGGCAGTATAGTGTCTTGGTTTTAGTCTCCAATAGAAATGAAATGAAATTCTGCCAAATTATCAGAGGAACCTACCCATCCGCATTTTTGGAGAGTGAAAAAAAAATCTATACTTATTCTTATTAAGTTAAAAAAAAAAAAAAACCCAGTAGTAAAAAAAAGATTCATACAGTACTTTCCTCACCTAATTTCTCTTCCTAATGCGCTTTCCCTAGCCCCAGAACCAAACCCTCTTTCCCTCCTTCCCTCTTCCCTCCTCCTTCCCTCTCCCCTCTCTCTTTCTCCCTCCCTCCCCCATCTCCCCTTCCTTCTTCCCACCACCACTCCCTTCTTCCCTCCCTCCTTCCCTTTCTCCCTCTTTCACATTTCTTCTGCTATCTGTGTCCATATTTCCTGTCACATGTGTCTGTTGCTTTCCTGGGGTTTTTATTTCAGGACAGGATCTATGGACTTCTTGTTAGGGTAAATGAAGATTTCATTCTTTGACACTGTTTTCAGAGTTCTGCCACCTGTGCTCACACTATGTGAAACAATTTTTAGTGAAATCAGTGTTCAGAGAGTGGTGGTTGGGGATGGAAGGGCAAGGAGGGAATTGACTTAAAGGGGCACGAAGGAGCTTTCTGTGGTGGTAAGAAGGTTTAGGGTAGGTTGCATATCTTGATTAGAATATGGGTTGCATATTTGTTAAATAAATAAAACTCCCTTAAAATATTTGCTTTTTAAACCAGTTTGCCATTTTTAAACCAGTTGCCATTGCGAGTAGGCTTTGACATATGGTGGCCCTGTGCATGTCGGTGTAGAATGACCTGTGGAGGACAAGCCAGGCCACCAGAAGAGAGACTGAGCCTGGAATAAAACAGCTCACATTTATTGAATGCTTCCTGCGTGCCAGGCCTCACTTAAGCATTTTACATGTGTTGATTCACTAAATTTTTCTACTACCGTGTGAGATGAGTAATGTGATATATTATCTCCAGTTTACAGATGGTGGCACCAAGCCACTGAGGTGAAGTGACCTGCCAGTTTATCCAGCTAGTAAGTAACAGAGCTGAGGACAGAGCCTGTCCTCACCCATGGCCACATTGTCTTTGTAAGGAAGGTAGGAGGGGCTGTAAGGGGCAAAGGAAAGTTCTTTACACTCACCAGGGGCACTAGAAAACAATTCTTAGTTTAGCAGGTGTGAGTGATGTTCTTCTTCATCTTGATGACTTTCTGACAGCTCTTCAGAATGAGGGAATGAGTCAGCTCAGAATTCCTGGAATTAACATCACCAAGAACACCCTCCCCCCTTCTTCCGGTTGGTCTGGTCCCTGGTCATTTCTGTTCTTGACCACTGTGCCACTCTTCTTCCCTGTGGACTCTCATCTGTCAAGTCCGTCTTTTACTCTTGCTGCCAGAGTAATCTTTTGAAAATGTGTGTCTGACTGTGTTGTTGTTAGCTGCCACTGAGTTGATTCCTACTCATTTGTGACCCCACGTGTTACAGAGTAGAACCGGCCCATAGAGTTTTCTTGGCTGTAATCTTAAAGGAAGGAGATTGCCAGGTCTTTTCTTCTGTGGTACTACTGGGGAGTTTGAAGCTCCAGCCTTTAGGTTGGTAGTCCAGCACAAACCGTCTGCACCGCCTGGGAACCTTTGTTGTTGGGTGTTGTTGAATCACTTTTATATGGCGTTTCTTGCTATGGTCCTGTAAGTCCCACCAAAAATTTAGGTTGGATTAGGCAAATAAGGAGCTTGTGGCCACCAAGGGGATTAGACAATCACTTAATAGCAAGACAAATGAGGTGCAAGGGGGTGGAACCACGCAAACAAGCTGTGTTGAACTGTTAATGAAAGGATTGGTTAGTTCTACGATTGTACTAGGCATAAAGGAGACACGGAGAGAGAGCAGAGCTGTAACTCAGAAGACAGAAAGAGGTGGCAGAACCAGGACAGACAGGGAGAAGTATAATACCGGCGACAGCGAGAAGCCTTGGCAGACAAATGGAGTAGCAGCGGCAGCAGAACGAGGAGACTGGCAGGAGCCAATGTGGTAGACTTCTGGCCCATGGAGTGACAAAGCTGAGCACCTGCTTACTGGCCTCTTGGCACTTACCAGCAGAGCTAAAAGAGCTTCGTAATACCTGACCGGGCAGGGCAGAGGCCAGGCTGAGGGGCAAGGGCCAGGGAGAGACCTGCCTGCAGGCACAGCTGTGAAGAGGCTGACCTGACGGAAGAACTGAATCCTGAGTGTGCCTGAGTCTGAACTGTAACGTGTTACTTCCCTAAAAAAGCCATAATCGTGAGTATTGTCTATGAGTTCTTTGTTGGCATTGCAAAAAGTTATCAAAACAGAGAAGTAGAGAGTGAGCGCTAGGGGAGAGGTGGTTGGTGCCGGAACTGGTAAAAAGAACAGAGGATGGAGGCATGTCCGACCTCCGCCTCACAGCAACTAGCCTTGTGCTGTTGATGCTGATAATGATTCGTCTTCTCCTTGGTGAAGTTAGAGGAGGTCAGACACCCCCACCAAGCCATTTTACAAACTCATAGTTGCCCCATGTGACAGAGTAGAACTGTCCTCTAGGGTTCCCTATGCTGTAATCTTTATAGGAACAGGTCACCAGGTCTTTGTCCCACAGAGCCACTGGTTGGATTTGAACCACCAACGTTTCAGTTAACGGCAGAGTACTTAACCGTTGCACCACCACCATTCCTTTGGACTGTATCACTCCTCTTTGAAACCATCTAACCATTTCAGCACACACTCTGCCATGGTGTTGGGATGGGCTCGATTTAATTTCTAGCCGCATCTCCAACCTCTGCTCCTGTGTGATTTGTACCTGTCCCCCTGACCTTTCCCCTCCATGAGTTCTCTGTGAACAAGTGTGTTCGCACTTGTACTGGACGTATTTCTGCCGTACTGCTTTGTCCTCTGGAATACTCCGTCCCCCGCCCACTGGTCTGGCATTATCTTTGCAGACACCATCAGGGATCATCTCTTCTATCACATCTTTTTGGCCCACCCTTTTCCCCTCACTTGGGCCCCAGTAGAATAGACCATACTCTCCTTTGTGTCCTCACCATCCCCTGGCTGGTTTTCTAGCATACATTCAGTACTGTAACACACTATACATTGATCTTTCCCAGTGCTCTTTTCTGAGGGCACAGATTAGGTCTTACTATTGTATCTCCACTGCCTGGCACATTTGGGGACTTAATAAAAGTATGGGTCTATTTATTTTTGTAAAAGTAAGTGAATTCACCCTCCCTACTGCATCACATACTCTTCTGAAACTTCTGGGGCTTTCTGGAATTTATATGAGGAAATTCAGGTACCAGCAATAATACCCAGATAACTCTACTTCTGCCCAAATTGCCTGATGAGATTATCTGTGCCTCACAGCTCTGGTCCCAGTTTCTGCTGCTTATGTATTCTCTCCACGCCTTCACACACTGCTCGATATGTGCCACCTTTTTAACATTTATTGATTGATTTGAGTTGGCTAGGTGTTGGGATACCAAAGACAGAGAAAATGTGATCCTAGCTATTGAGGAGGTGACACATAAAAAGGGAGACAAAGCAAATCTTATGGGAAAGAAGAACCATTAAAAACAGTTATCAAAGCTTTCCTCCAGAGTCACTACAGATGCCTGCCTGGGTCCCCAGAGAAGCCCTTCTGAGTTGCATGACCCTGAATGAAGGTCTTCTTTCTTCCTATGATTTGTTGCAGGAAGAATAAGGGATTTTGAAGCAGTAAGGTCACTTTGTACTGTAACACTATATATCACATTGAATAAAGTATCAGTCGATGGTTACACCATGTCATTCTTTTCAAATGATGTTATGAATGGTAGATAACTTTATTGCATACATATATGTAGGTGATTGATATTTGACTAAATTAAGAATTTATTAGGAACATGTAAACGTGTATTGTGTATTCCTCCTTAAGGAAACTTGAGGCAGAAATAATAATAGTAATGATGTTTACTTTGTACTGTGTGGGCTTTCTGTATGTGAGTGACCACAGTTCTGTACTGCAGCCCTGGAACATAGATGTTAGGTCGTCTTACAGATGAGAAAACTGAGACCCAGAGAAATTAATTTGTCTGAAGTCTCCACAGCCAGTATCTGAGAATACAGATTTAGATTTCAGAGATTTTTTCATATTATGTGACCTGTAGATATACATTCATTCTCATGAAACCATGGATTAAATTATTTATATAAGTGTTCACGATAAGATTTGTTGAAAATAACCTATGTATTTTTTATCCATGTGAACACGGTGGCATAGTAGTTAAGAGCTTGGCTGATAACGAAAAGATCAGCAGTTTGAATCTACCAGACACTCCTTGGAAACTGAATGGGACAGTTCTACTGTGTCCTATAGGGAGGGTTCCTGTGAGTTCGGAATTGACATGATGACAACAGGTTTTGGGTTTTTTGGTACATATTTAAGTTTTAAACATGAAAAATATTTTAGCTGTTACATTGCAAAATAAAGGTGGACAGCACACAAAATGAATATGGGCTTGATGTTTGTCAATATTGCCATATGGTAAGTGTATAAAGAAACCTAGAATGGTATTTTTTGGGTGGAGGTAATCTGACAAACCAGAAACACCAAACCTGTTGTCCTTGAGTTGATTCCAACTCATACTGACCCTAGAGGATGGAGTAGAACTGCCCCATAGTATTTCCAAGGAGCAGCTGATGGATGCAAACGGCTGACCTTTTGGTTTGCAGCCTAACTCTTAACCTTCTGCCATCAACACTCTAATTTGACAGTACATACTTTCAAATTTAGTGAATCATCCAAACCTCTTCTGTGACTCTGTGGGCACAGTGACACAGTAGTTAAGAATATAGGCTTTGGGGTCCCACAGACCTGGCTATGAAAGTGTCTTCTCCCCAGCAACTAGCCATATGACGCTGGGCATTTACTTTGAGCCTCATTTTCATCACTTGTAAAATTAGACTAATCATGCCTGCTTCATAGGGTGCTGTCAGTGTGATAAAGTGGATGTGTATCAAGCACTTAGCCCGGTGGCTCTGCATGGTTTGGGCCCAGCAAATGGTAGCTAGCTCTCTTACTGGTGGAGATCCTCACTCCTCATGTTAGTTCAGTGAGATACAGGCTCCTGAGCATAGAGATTGAGAGGACCTGGAGAGACTGAGGTTGGAGCTGGTTAATCACGGAGGCTTCCTGGAACCGCAGTGTTCAGAGGGAGCAAAGGACACAGCTCAGAGGAGTGAGCATGCCACTTGGAACCAATTTTTATCATGACTGAGCAGGATGAGAGCTAGAGTTTACCTACTGGCCTGTCAACACTGAAGTTTTAGTTGTACTGTTAAATGCGTGTAGTCACTTTATCGTGTAGTTACAGCTGTTGTATATTCTGGATGTTCTGTGAGGCCCCAATGTCTGACGTTTGGCCTTGATTATAAGGCATTTACAAGTAGAAAAAGTCTCATCTGGGTCTTTAAACACGGTAAAATAGAAATGGGACTCGGGAGCCAAAAAGGGAAGAAAAGCCAGCAAGAGGGATGTGTATAAGAAGGAGAGGAAGGAGAAAGTGGGACAAGTGTAGACCCTGGGCAGAGGCACCCCGGAATGTTGGGAGCAATGGCTGCTATGCTGGCTGTATGCTTGAAGCTCTGAGTGTCAAGTGTATTCCACGAGGTGAGAAAACGTCTGATGTCTAAAAGACTGGGAGGGGAAGGGAGAGCGCCAGTAGAGATTGCTGAGTGTCAGACTCCTGCTCACCCCTTTCCCCTGCCTGTCCAAGCGGTCCTGGTGCCACCACCATCTAGCTCAGAGCCTGGAGAGAGATGGTCACCAGCATCTCTCTTGAGCCCCATAGACATTGTCCGGGGCTGGGAGGTGGGCCCACTAATCATCTTAAGATGATGTGGTGTTCCCAGCTTCTGAGCTCATCACAAGGAGAACCTCAGGAGTCAACACTCTGGGGAAGGCCTTGGGATTCTCCCATTGGCTGATGGTCTGTCAGACCGAGAATATGGCTCTTGGACTCCCTGTTAGCCCTGAGCTGAAGCCAGCACTGAAGCCAACTCTTCAGACAAAGATAGGACTGGAGCATAATACATAGCGCGATGCTGGCAGAGGATTGCTTCCTGGCTTAAATATATACACAGGGCTGTCTGAGCAGCTCCTGTCCCGAGGCGAGACGAGAGCGTGGCAGGGGACAGGAGCTGGTTGAATGGGTAAGGGAAGCACAAGAGGAGTGTGCTGTCACAGGGAGGGGAGAGCCGCTCAAGCTGCATAGTGGTGTGTGTGTCGGGTTTCACATGGCAAGTTAATTTGAATTGTAAACTTTCACTGAAAGCACAAT
Source organism: Heterohyrax brucei (assembly GCA_028571685.1). NCBI lineage: Eukaryota > Metazoa > Chordata > Mammalia > Hyracoidea > Procaviidae > Heterohyrax > Heterohyrax brucei. The sequence goes on from CM053146.1 coordinate 22,029,400, forward strand.
TTGGAAAAAGAAAAGAGAATTCTTCCAACAGCAAGCATACCATTTCCTACCTCAGCCTTGAGGTCTTCAAAGAGTGGATTGAAGGTATTTTTGACTTGGGACTGAATACTTTCACCCATGCCCCCATTTTATCATACCCTTCAGTGCTATGAAATTTGGATTATTTTTTTCATCTTGCCTTTCCCTTTTTGTTGTGCAGGTATTGAATTAATTATGCAGAAATATATGTTGATGTGTCTGTGGCACCTTCCCTCCAGGGATGGAACTCTGCACTCCAGACATCTCCCTTAATCCGCTTATGGAGGGCAAGTGTAACAGAGTGCTCACCCCATCCATCAGGGCCAGCAGAGACTGGAACTGTACAGTGTCCTGTAACTTGGGCTGCACAGCACAGGAGTTGTAGAGGCACAGGATCCCAGATCTATTACCCACCCCCACAACCATCCATCTCAGATCACAGTGTCATTAATAGAATAAATTAAAATGAAGAGCCAGCTCTGTGAAAGTGAAGGGGAAGGAGGCTGGCTGTAGGCTGTCACCTGGAATCACCTAGCTGTGAAATGCTGAATCACCCCAAGATCAAGGATAGAAAGGAGACTTGGTGAGTGACAGTCCCACCGGGACAGCTGCTTGTACATGAAGCTTCAATTCAAAGTGAAAACGTTCCCAGCACCAGCGGGCATAGCAGTGTGAGATATTTCATGGTCAAGTCAGAGATGTTGGTGATAAATAGACCTACATGGGGATGCCTGGTTTCATTTTTCATTTTCATGTGATGCTCATGACATCTCTAACTTGCCCAGTTTTTTATATCTTAATGGCCTTTTCAGAATTTTGTGGAGCTCACCTATGATCCTGGTGGGACAGGAAGTGATTTCAGGTGGTATCATGGTGGGTAAGTTAATTGTTCACTCAGTTTCAGCTCTTCTGGTTGCATTAGAAATACACCACCATTTGAAGTGTTAATGTTTTTAAGATTTTGATAATCCTACCTGTTTTTTGTTTGTTTTTAATGGTTTCCACTATGCACTTTAGCAGGTAACTATCTAGAATTCAGTAACACCATTTTCAAAGTTTATTTTAAGGTGTTTATTTGATTTTAAGCTTTTATGGCAAGTTTTCCTTTTATGTAGGAAATGCTTATTTAACCACTACACCACCAGGGTTTCCAAACACAGCACTCTAAAAGTAAGCAATTTGAATCCACCAAGCGCTCCTTGAAAACTCCGTGGAGCAGTTCTACTCTGTCCTGTAAAATAGCTATGAGTTGAAATGGACTCTACAGCAGTGGGTTTTGATTTTTTTTATATAGTGCTTGCTCTTACACAGCACTTACATAGCGAGGCTCTTTTTAAACACTTTACAAACAGAAACTCTGACTTTCCTCAAAGCCTAATAATAAGCCTGCAGCCCTGGTAGCATAGTGGTTAAGTGCTTGGCTGCTAACCAAAAGGTCAGCAATTCAAACCCACCAGCTGCTCTGTGGGAGAAAGATGTGTCAGTCTGCATCTATAAAGATTTAGTCTTGGAAACCATATGGGGCAGTTCTACTCTATCTTCTGTCTTCTAGGGTCGCCTTTCAGTTAGCACCTGTGTACTTAACTGTTGCTCTACTAGCTCTGGATTTTTTGAGGATGCCCTTTATAGGTTGAGAAAGTGCTATTCCTTAGTTTGCTGAGTCTCTTTGTCATGAAAGGCTGTTGACTTTTGTCAAATGCTTTTTCTGGGTCTGTGAGACAGTTTCTATGCAATGGCAATATGTGTGTGTGTGGTTTTATTTTTTTTTTTTTTGGTTATTGAGCTGATCATGTAGTTCTTTTAATTTATCCTATTAATATAGTATATTACATTGACTTACCCTCTACTTGGCCATGATGTATAATCATTTTTTTATATGTTGCTGGATTCAGTTTGCCAGTGTTTTATTGAGGATTTTATGTATGTATTTATAAGGAATATTGGTTTGTAGTTTTCATGTGATGTCTATATCTGATTTGGGAATCAGACTGATACTGGCCTCAGATCAACTTGAGAAGTATTCCCTTTTTTATTTTATTTTTGTGGTGGATTGGTATTAATTCTGCCTTAATCAATGTTAGGTAAAATTCACCAGTGAAGCTCTCTTTGTGGAAACTTTTTGATCACTAAGTCAATCTTTGTACTTCTTATAGGTCTGTACAGATTTTCTTATTCTTTTGGACTCAAGAGTAATAGTTGGTGTGTTTTCAGGAATTTTTTCAGTGAATCTAGGGTAATCTGTTTGTTAGCATACAGTTGTTCTTGGTGTTCCTTTATAGTAATTTTCATTGCTGTGAGACCAGGGGTAATGTTCCCTTTTTCATTCCTCATTTTAGCAACTGGAAACTTTTTTTTTTTTAATAGGTAAACAGCTAAGAGTTTGCCAACTTTATCAATCTTTTTAAAGAACCAGCTATGGGTTTTGTTGACTGTCTCTGTTGTTTTTCTATTCATTTATTTCCGCTCTAATCTTTACTGCTTCCTACTTTATGCTGTCCTTGGGTTTTGTTTGCTGTTGTTTTCCTAATAAGAAGGCGGCAGACTAGGTTATTGATTTGAAATTTTTCTTTTTTAGTATATGAGGTGTGACGGTTAAGTTTGCAAACTTGGCACTGTGTGCTTACACTGGAAGCACTGTATAACAACTCGGTAAAGTTTTATAACTTTGATACATCAGTGTCTCACAGCTGTGTTTGTGTTGGCCTGTGGCAGTTTCTTGCTGAGTGGTATTCATTATTGTTGTTGTGTGGTTTTATGTGCCATTGCAAGTATGTTAGAGCTTGAATTAGGGCAATGAACAAACATTAAATTTCTTGTCAAACTTGGCAAGGATGGAAGTGAAATCAGAGACTTGTTAGTCCAAGTTTATGGGGATAATGCCATGAAGAAAACAGCAGTGTACAAATGGATTAAGTGTTTTTCTGAGGGAAAAGAATGTGTCATTGATGAAGAGAGGTCAGGGTGGCCAGTAACAACAAAAACATCGCAAAAATTCATCGAGTTGTGTGTCAAAATCATTGGCTGATTGTGAGAAGCATAGCAGACCATGTAAACATTGATAGAGAAACAGAAAAATCTTAACTGAGAATCTCGGCATGAGAAAAGTGTGTGTAAAAATGGTCCTGAAGGAGCTCACCAATGAACAAAAACGAAGGAGAGCTGATGTTTACCAAAACCTTTTGGGGAGGCAACACATTTTGTGCCATGTTATTATTGATGATGAAACGTGGTTGTACCAATAGCAACCCTGAAGCAAAGCATCAAAGTGCACAGTGGAAGTCAACCGATATTCCATGGCAAAAAAAGTTCTGTCAGTCCAAATCAAGAGTCCAAACAATGTTGCTAACCTTTTTTGATATCAAACGGATTGTTCATTATGAATTCATACCAACTGGACAGTTAACCAAGTTTACTATTTGGAAGTGCTGAAAAGGCTGCATGAAAAAGTCAGATGAAAATAACCTGAACTTTCTGCCAACAACTCATGGCTCTTGCATCACAATGCACAGCTCACATGACAGTGTCTGTGAGAGAGTTTTTAGCCAGTAAACAAATAACTTTATTGGAACACCCTACCTACTCACCTAGTCTGGCCCCCAATGGTTTTTTTCTTTACCTGAAGATAAAGGAAATACTGAAATGAAAATATCTGGAGGACATTCAGGATGCCAAGGGTAACAGATGACAGCTCTGATGGCTATTCCAGAAAGAGTTCCAAAACTGCTTTGAAGGGTGGACTAGGCACTGTGATCGGTGCCTAGATTCCAAGGGGAGTGCTTCAAAGGTGACTGTAGTTATATTTAGCAATGAGGTATGTAGCACTTTTTTAAGGATGAGTTCATTAACTTTATTGTCACACCTTGTATGTATGGACAGCTATAAATTTCCCTGTAAGCACTGCTTTAGCTGCATCTCATAAGCTTTGGTATGTTGTGTTTTCATTTACCTCAAAATATTTTCTAATTTCTTTTGGTACTTCTTTGACTCACTGGTTATTTGGGAACATTATTTCATTTCCAATTTTTTATATTACTTTTTAACTTCTTTATAAATTTATGGCCCAACATTTAGTCTATCCAGGATGCCTTATGTTTACCGAAGAAGAATGTGTATTCTGCTCTTGTTGGTTCTGTAAGTATCTATTCAGTCTAGTTGGTTTATGGTGTTATTCACGTATCCCGTTTTCCTTGTGGATCTTTTGTATAGCTTTCTGTCCATTATTGACTTCTGTGCTGTTTTTTCCTTGAGTCCGTCTGGTCACATTTTGGTCTGTTCTGTCTAAATTTTCTAATTTATTTGCATAAGCTCGTATTTAGTATCCTCCTATCTTTGATGGCACTTGGCTGGCTTGGCTTTGTATTTATCTGTATTTGTGTCTCCTTTTCATGCCTAAAACTATTTGAAGTTATTCTTTTTTGTGTGATCAAAGGTGTATCTGACAACCTATATGGAAAAACAACTTTTGACTCTCCATTCAGTTTATGATATCCTCATTTCCTAGTTATTTAATTTCTGCTCTTATGTTTATTATATTTTTACTTTCTCTGGGTTGGATGCTTATTGAAGTACAATCTACTAACAACAATTTGAGGATATTGATTTCCTCTTAACTAATATTTTTGTTGCATCCTCAGACTTTCTAGTGATAATTTAATTATCATTCCGTATAAATTTTTGAAAAGTGTCTAATATTATTTTCTCTCTGATTGATGACTTAATTAGAACTGTGTATTTTAAATTTCAGAATGCAAGGGTGTCTTAGTTACCTACTGCTGTTGTCACAGAAATAGCAAAAGTAGGTGGCTTTAAATAACAGAAATTATTTTCTCACAGTTCAGGAGGCTAGAAAAGTCCAAATTGAGGGCGTGGTTCTAGGGGAAGGTCTTTCATTGTTGGTAGTCCCAGACATTTTAAATCATTGCCATGGATTGAATTGTGTTCCCCAGAAAATCTGTAACAATTTGGCTAGGCCATAATTCCAGGTATTGTGTGATGTTTCTCAGTGTTGGAATTCATGCTTCTATGATGTTAATAAGGGTAAATGGGTGCTGCTGCATTGGTGGAGCAGGGCTTACTATGTGAAATTGTTTTGTGCCTTGAGGCAGTTTCTTGAGATGTAAAACGGAAGGGAGACAAGCTGAGATTTGGGGACCTCATATCACCAAAAAGCAGTGCTGGGAGCTGAGCACATCCTTTGGAAAGGACTGGGGTCCCTGCATCTCAGAAGCTTCCAGGCTAGGGGATGACTGATAAGGACCTTCCTCCAGTGCCAGCCAAGAAAAAGCCTTCCTTTGGAGCTGACACCCTGAATTTTAGCCAACTGGACTGTGACTACATAATTTCTCTTTCTAAAGCCATCAGCTGCTGGTATTTCTGTTACAGCAGTACCAGATGACTAAAACAATTGCTTTAACACTAACTTGTTTGTTCCTAGTTCTAGCCCTAGACTGAACTATAAGCCCAAGTCCTAACCATAGTCATAATTCTAACCATAAGATTCCCCCTAACAGTAACTCTAGGTTGCTCCTAGCCCTATTCATAGCCCTGACTCCAAAGGTAAGACTACCCCTACCAAACAAAATCATTCCTGTAGTGCTAGAACTAACCAAAATCCTTACTATAGCACTATATTTAGCACAACCCTAACTTTTTAAAATTGATTTTGTAATAAATCCTCAGAATTTTCCCATAGTCTATTTTTAATAAGAATACTTATTTCTTATTTCCAGATAATTGCAGCACTCCTGGAAGTAGACATAAACAATCTAGCAATATTTCAGCATGCTAATTACTTAGCACAAATTATACATTTTTTGCATGGATGGGATCTATATTAATATTTTAGTTTGCTTGGTGCCCTCTTCCCCTCCCCCCCCCACTCCCCAGCCAAAAAAATACTACTGATACTAACCAGAAAATGTATGATAGAATACTTTCAGGAAAAGTCATACATGTCATCTTACTTGATGTTTGCGTGTCATGTGCCCTGTCTGCTGCTAGTCCAGACATTTCTTAGTGTTCCTTGCATCTGTGTGCCCCCTGTGTGTGTCTCTGTTTATTATGCTCTTTTAATCACTCAAAAGTGGTTAGCTTTAGGACTCACCTGGCTCAGGTATGACAATTAACAAAGAAAATCCTATCTTCAAACAGGATTATATCCACAGGTATAGGATTAAGACTTCAAGACAGATTTTGGGGGGCACATACTTCAGTCAATACATTCACACACTCACCAGTTCATGACCTTCCCACATGCAAAACACATTTATCTTATCTCATCATTCTTAGAGGTCTTAACCCATTCCAGCATCAACTGTTAAGTCCCAGATCTCTTCTGGATTATGTAAATCAAGTATGTGTGGGTCACTTACTGTTGTCTTCCATCCTGAGGCAAAATTCCTTTCAAGCTGTGGTCCTATAAACTCTAGAACATGAGTTATCTGTTTCCATAATACAATGGTGAACCAGGCATAAAGCAGACATTCCCATTTCCAGTGGGAGAAATTGGGATTGTATTCACTAAGCAACTCCAAAACCCAGCAGGGCAAATGTTATTAGCTCTCAAGGCTAGAAAATAATCTTCTCTTCTCTGGTACTGTCTGGGCAATGGCCCCACCTTCCTCTAAAGTTAAGTGTTGTCTATTTTTTTGACTATTTTCAATATTTTATGTCATCCTATATTTAATAAATCTCGTCTCTGAAATCCTTGGGGTTGTGTTTCTAGTGATTTGCACCTATGGTTTTTTGATCTTTTATACTGATCTCTTGTTTGTTTGGTCAGAACTGAAGTTACATTTCCCAAGAAAGCCTTGAATTTACGTCTAGGAGCACGTTGTCAGGCACGGTCAGTCACTAGAGAAGGACATCATGCTTGGTAGTGGAGGGTCAGAGTGGAGGGTCAGAGAGAAGGAGGAAGACCCTTGATGAGATGGAGTCACACTGTGGTCGCAAGAACGGGCTTAAGCATAAAATGATTGTGGACATGGCACAAGACCAGGAAATGTTTTGTTCTGTTGTTCATAGGGTTGCTATGAGTTGGAACCAACTCAACAGCACCCAACAACAGGAGCCAAGGTGTGCTTTTGTTTTTGTTTATTTGTATGTATTTGTGTTTCAACTTATCCTCTGCCCTAATGATTTCCCTTACCTCCTGAGACTCCAGCAATTCATTAAAAAAGTCTGTCTTTTGTCCAGGATCCAGCTGTTTTATAGCAGGAAGACTACTCATGAAGTGAAAACTCCCGTAAGTTCTCTAGCTAGGGAAACATTTTAGGTGTTTGCTAAAATTAGATTTTCAAGAGTCAGCTCTGCTTCTGTTGAGGATTACAGAAATAAGCTGGGCTTCTTGTCCAGTAAATGAAATAAACACAAATTAAACAAGGGGCTGATTTTTCACACAACAGGAGTACTGACAATGGAGGTTCTTCGTTGCTTTAGTCCATCAAGTGTTGTCCTTGTGCTGGTTCGTTTCTGAACAGAGAAAACAAAAACAAAGCCACAGCATTCTGAATGACTGTTAGACATCAAAGTGAACTAAGATACACCATCTAATTATTGCAGAAATTGGTGGGGCAAACAGAATTTAACTGAACAAAATTCCACTTTGCATATTTCCTAGGACATACAGTTTGACCTTAGATGAAATGTCAGTTATAAAGAAAAAGGACCAATATAGCTGAGGATCATTGTAGTTTTCTTAAAACCACGTTACTGTCAGATTGTTGCTTACTGTAGTATTATATATATTAGTAAGGGTTTAATTTAATGTAAATTACTTGGAATGTATTTCTACTGTATATTTCAATTATGGCCTTAAATTGATTTTTACTCAGGTTAGTTAAGAGAGATTTCCAAACATTTGTTAGAAAAGGTTGGTGTTGGTCTGATGGGGTTGACTGACTGGTGCCAAATTCCTGTATGTATAGTGACCTAGGAAATGCCCCCATGTAATACAGCTTTCTGCACCTCCAAAGGCCAACTTCATTGCTTTTGAAAAAGGTGTAACTTGTGAAATAGCTGAATGATTAGCTGAACGATACATGGTCTCTTTAACTAGTAGGAGTTATTTCGGTTGCTCCTTAGTTCTCATGTCAGAGACCTGAGTAATGAAGATTGTTCATCTATTTTGTTACTTCTTTTTAACCTTACCTTTCACTGCATTATGTGTGGGAGGGACACCAAATAAAACAGCAAACCTTCAAGCACAAGAAATGTTTGCCCCTTGAAAATAACTTGTGGTGCAGTTGTTTTCTAGCCATGGTTCTTTCTATGGGCCCAAAAGAGCAAGGCCAGTCTTTGCTTACTGTTCTCCCAAAAAGGTTTTAGCCATATGTTTTTTGAACATAAGGTTTTTTTTCCCCTCCCGCTTAACAGTTGTGATGGCTTCCATGGAAAAGCTCTGCAGCCTGTTACATGTGTAGTGGCTGAAGCAAACTCTTCTCCTGCTAGACCCAGGGCCACTGGGATGCAGAACTGCGGGGAATGTCACAGACACAGAACATGAAGTGCAAGACTCTGGTGCTAGGAACGGAGTGTTCTTAACCTTTAAGAGAACAAGGTGGTCTCGGCAACATTGGTGCCATGCAGACACATACCTCACCAGTGCAAGACAGAGGAGTCAGGGTCATGGGGAAGACTTAAGGGGCAGAAAGACCTTGTGTGCGCTGCTAGGGACTACACTGGAGCAGAAACAAAGCCATCAAAGCCCTGTTACTCTGTGTCCAAGAAACAATAAGTTAGTGTCACCAGATGTTATATTAGAACAGCCATCCTGGCCTTCACCCCAGACCCATGAATCAGACACCTGTGTGGTTCATACGTACTTTGTAGCTGCAGCGGAAGCACTACAGGCTGCCTTCAAGGGCTCGGTCCTCAGACCGCAGTGCAGACAAACCTCCCTCCAGGAGGCCTTCCTGCCCCCTCCCATTGTACTGTCACCTGTGTCCCAGGCTTCCCTCCCCCTCCTCTTGTACTGTCACCTGTGTCCCAGGCTTCCCTCCCCCTCCCGTTGTACTGTCACCTGTATCCCAGCTGTCCCCTTGCTGGCCTGTTTTGGGAGGTCCATATGTCTGCCCTTCCTTGGACACACATGCTGTTTTCACATGGCTGCCCCAATATCTTGCATGTTACCTGACTTAGGGCAACTGCTTGTCAAGTCAGCAAGCAAATAAATGAGGGTATGAACCCTTGAAAGTGTGGCCCTGAGATAATCTTTAAACCCTAAATACTCTCGCAGTCTTTTTAAAACAATAGCTTAGCTTAATGTCATGGGCTGAACTGTGTCTCCCCCAAAATGTGTGTAGCCACGTGGCTGGGCCATGATCCCCAATATTTGATGGCTGTCCTCCATTTGGTGATGTCCTTATGCTGTATGTCAGAGGATTAGGGTAGGACTGTCATTCCCTCCATAAGATCACCTCCCTGCTCCACTGTAAACGGAGTTTCCCTGGAAAGTGGCTTGCACTACCCTTTATCCTTTCATCCTACAGGAGATAAAGGGAAGGGAAGCAGGCAGAGAGTTGGAAGCCTCACACCATTAGGAGAGCAGCACGGGGAGTAGAGTGCATCCTTCAGACCCGAGGTTCCTGCGCCATGATGCTCCCTCATCGAAGACTGATGGAATACCAGGTCTTTCCTCCAGAGCCAACAAGGGGGAAAGCCTTCCCCTGGAGCGGACATCCTGAATTTGGACTTGTAGCCTACTGGACGGTGTAAGAATAAATATTTTTTCCTTAAAGCCACCCACTTTGTGGTATTTCTGTTAGAGCCGTACCAGATGACTAAAACACTTATGCCTACCCTGAGTGCTATATTCTTTTGTTGTTTTTAGGTGCCATCAAGTCCGTTCCAACTAATACTGACCCTGCGCACACCAGAACAAAACACTGCCTAGTCCTACACCATGCTCACAGTTGTTTCTGTGCTGAAGCCCATCACTGCAGTCACTGTTTCGTTCCATCTCCCTAAGGGTGGTCTTCTTTCTCACTGACGCTATGCTTTACCAAGCATGATGTCCTTCTTCAGGGATTGATCCCTCCTGACAACATGTGAAAAGTATGTAAGACATAGTCTTGCCATCCTCGCTTTGAAGGAGCACTCTGGTTGTGCTTCTTTCAGAACAGATCTGTTTGGTCTTTTGGTAGTCCAAGGTCTAGTCAGTATTCTCAAACACCACAATTCAAAGACTTCAGTTTTTCTGTCTTCCTTATTCACTGACCAGCCTTCACATGCATGTGATGTGACTGAAAATACCATGGCTTGGGTCAGGTGTACCTTCGTCTTCAAGGTGACATCTTTACTTTTTCAATACTGTAAAGAGGTCTCTCGCAGCAGATTTTCTCAGTGCAGTGTATCTTACACTTCTTTTAAGCCTTGTCTATCTGGCATCAGATTGACAGCAGCAACTCAAAAGATTAGGAAGGAACCTTAAGGGGCAGTAGGTTTATGTTAATGGGGGAGGAGTGACTCAGAAAAGGAGAGAGAGAATGGCTGCACAACTCGAAGAATGTAATCAGTGTCACTTAATGGTACATGTAGGAACTGCTGCATTAGTGTATTTCCTACTGTAATATTCTCAACAACAAAATTCAGATGGCGAGAAAAAAAAATCCTGTTGGAGAACATTCCAGAAGATTCCTATATGCATAAGAGAAGACTATATTTACAAGTTTCTATAAAAAGTTTGTAAACCCTGGTAGTGTAGTAGTTAAGTGTTATGTCTGCTAACCAAAAGGTCAGCAGTTGAAATCCGCCAGTGGTTCCTTGGAAACTCTGTGGAGCTGTTCTGCTTGACATAGGTTGCTATGAGTTGGAATTGACTCAACAGCAGTGGGTTGTTGCTATAAAAAGTTCACAGAATACTCCTGCTATAATTGTGTAGAATTCCCTTTTGAGGAGGTAAGAATTTAAGCCAGGGAGCCAATTAGATAGCACTGGCATACCTGTGAAAGGCAGTTCTTCAGAATTCCAGGCCATTAGCAGCATGCTATTTTAACACCACGACATAAAACTCTGGACTCTAGACTGTAAATCTTTTATTCTTTAACAAATGAATAAAGATATATTTTGGATATTCTACTCAGAGAAGTATAGACATGAAGAATGTTAAATATCATACATGTTGAAACTTAGTATTTTAGTTAATACATTTTATGAAGTTAAAAAAATTACTGATGAGCAGGTAATCGATCAACTGGACAGAAATAAAAGCCCAGAATTCATGGATGGTTAAGTGTTTATTATCACTGTTTCTTAGACAACCTCTATAACGTAAAAATGAAACACACAGACTCTTTCAATGGCACAGATTTTAAATGTCAACCCTGACTAGCACTTAGATGTCCTGAGCACGATGTTCAGGCACTTTTGTACCTAGAGGCACATAGGAGATGCCAGGCTGGGAGGGAGTGACTCACTGTCTTAGGGACACTGTTGCCAGCTGCCTGATGAGGTAGACAAGAGCCACGTAGACGCAAATCAAGACTAAGCACATAGCACACCCACCTTTCAGAAGCTGACTGTCCATTGGAGAGGTGACCAGGTCCTCTGCTTCATCTTTTCCCTCCTTCCACTCACCTGGAGTCACTTAATGAGCACCTTCAACAAGAGATGGGTGGGGAGGGAAAGGAAGTATACTGGGCTTGGTGTCAGCACCTTTGGTATAAGCAACAATAATCCCTGGGCTAGAGTAGCACAAATGGTTAAGTACTCAACTACTAGCCAAAAGGTTGGTGGTTCCAATCTACCCTGACATACCTTGGAAGAAAGTCCCGGTGATCTGCTTCCAAAAGGTCACAGCCTTGAAAACTCCCTGGACCAGTTCTATTTTAAACACATCAGAATTGACTGTACAGCAACTAACACCAACAACTCTGGGCTCAAGGAGGCCTGGAAAAGGATGCCTCTTGACTAGGGTAGTGATCCTTACTGGGTTTCAGTGCACCATTAGCAGGAAATTAATGGGTTCTTTCTTTGCCAAACAAATGCTACATTCTCTCTTTTGCCAGGCTCCTTTTCAGCAAGCTTCCCTGCAGGCCACAGCTGATGTTCCATCAGGGCCAATTTATTAGACGGGCATCTTGGAGGGCAGATACAAGGCAAGTGTAGGAAGCAGGCACTTCTGCACTGCCCACCTGCCAACAGTCACCGGCCTAATAAGATACTCTTGCACTAAAGGACCCTAATGTGCTCCACAGACAGGAACTCATGGAGCCTCCTTGGGGAAGCAGTGGCATCCTCACCCTACAGCACATTTGCCCAGCCTTCCACAGCCCTGCTCTCCCGTGATAATATCAGATACCACTCAGTCCACAAAACCTAAGCAATACAAATGTGACTCAGGATCCCCATTCACCAGAGTACAGTTCAATATGCAAGACCTCACTCCCTTTGTGTTCAAAGATGCCTCCCCACCCCCACCCCCCTTTTCTTGGTTGAGAAGACTGATCACACTGATTCTTCTGGAGGCTGGGGACTTGGCTGAGAACAGCTATTTCTCAGAAGTAAAAACTGCCTCAGTATGAACAAAGAAGGAAGGATGTCGTATGGTTCGGGGACAAATGCCCTGTGCCCTGGCCATGATCTGGGTTTTTTTGCTTCAGGACAGCAGTATTTCAGTGCAGGGTAGCTTTACACGAAAAGACCCTCCAGCTGTTTTGAAATGTATCAACCATTCCATTAGGAACTTGGGGTTGTGTGATTTTTTCTGAGTGCCCAGAAGCAGCAAAGGACATTTTAGGGATTATTCCACAGGACTGATTTAATGAACGCCGTCCTTCAGTGCCCTCATCTCCCCCACCCCAGATGGGGTCTAAAGAAAGCACTCCACTCAGAGTCAAATGTGCTCTTCCCTGTTTCTCCACCACACCCCAGGCTGATTTTTAGAGGGCTTTGGGCTAGGTCTGCTTGAGTGAAATTCCAACTAATGATCTAAAAGGTGAGAAGGCACCATGGCTTAAAGTACGGTCATCTCCAACTAAGAGGAAGCAGAGAAGTGATACTTGGTCTCAAGGTAGGCTTCATTAGTGGCTCCAGCAAAGAGGTGACTTCACACTCCCTCAAGAGGTCCAATTTGCAGCAGAAGTGGCAACTTCTGACTTTCAGGAAAAATCCTTCCCAGCTCTGGTAGGCTGAGACAGAGCAGCTAGAGCCCTGGCGCCCTAGCCCACCCTGTGCTAGCTGGCAAAGAGCAGATCTCCCATTGGCTTGTAGGGTGCATGAGTCCTCCTCTGGCCTGGCACTGTCCAGGCAGAACTGGGGTCTTCCATGCCATTGTAGAGCCCAGCTCTGCAGGAAGGAATCTTGGAATAGCAGCAAAAGGGGTGGGGGTGGGGGGCAGTTCAGACAGGTTGAATCAACAAAGGGAGGGGTCACTCACTGACTTGTCTGTGTAATAAGTATATATGCAAATGCCACAATACTGTGGTTCACTTTTCTCCTAACACTGGCCCTGACTTTTAAATCAGTGGAAATCTCAGGGACTAAACTTCTTGGCTAAGTGATTACAACTGCAAATCTCATTACATACATGAAATTTATACACGTATATATTATGCACATATGCATGTTAGTGTGAATATTATTGTATGACGTCACTCCTGGGATCTTGGCCCTTAAACCACCGACTGTACAATCAAGAGAAGCAGCCCTCATTGCACTTGAGTGGTGCAGGCACCTCACACATGGCTTGTCTTCTGGGCAAGGGTGTGGTCCTCAGGCAGCTGGAAACGGGCAGCTCCTGCCTTCTCCCAGCCCCTCCGGATCTTGGCAAGTCTGCGGCTGAGGCAGGGCAGCAGGAACAGAACTCTGGCCAGGATGACCACACAGGGCACCAACAGTGTGAGCGTGAAGGTCGGAGGCAGGTAGAACTTGTATCTGCTCTCCTCGAAGGCGCGGGCCCAGCCATAGACGAGCGTGTGCAGCGTGCTCAGCACAAGGGCCAGGAAGCCCAGGGTGGACTGCAGAAGGAAAAAAAGGCTCTGACACAACTGCAGGCTGAGAGAAGTCTAGGGTGATGACAGACGCAGGGACCCCGCCCCTTGCTCATCCTGTCTCCTGATGGGGGGAAGCAGGGTGCCATTTGTGGCCAGGCTCTGGGTCCAAATCCCTACTGTCTCACTCAGCATCTTACTAAAGTTTCTGAGCCTCAGTTTCCTCATCATAAAATGGGACTTCTGCTTCCACCCTGACAGTGTGTAAGGACTGATGGATCTACTCCATAAGATAAACTGTCTTTTCCCAAAGCATGTTATGTGTACCCTTGGGGGGCCAGCAGATGGCTTAAGTTGGAATTAGGCACAATCCAATCTACCACAATATCTAAAAAACACTCCAACCCAATTGCCATTGAGTTGATTTGGATTCTGACTGGTGGTGACCTCACGTGTTTATTATGTAAGAAATGAAAATAACAGGGATCCATCAACCAATGAATATGTTATCTTCTCCAAGCAAACATTCCAAAGGTTTAATTTAAATGTGGTGATACACTGAAAACCTCAGTTTTCTTTACAGACTGTGCTTGAGCCTTTTACTGAGAAGCTACAATTAGGTCTCCTGGAGTTCCCTTGAGCCCAGCTTGTGAGCACTGATCCAAGGACTTGGCTGAGACACTGGCTTGTTTGAGCTCTTCTCAAAGCCCTTCCTAAGTGGGTCCAATTCTGCTATCATGCAGCTCTCTTGGCTCCTTCCAGATACAGGGGAGCTGTATCAGTGCCAAGACGATTATGGTGCAATATATCAATATAGTGCTTCAGATCATAGTCTTTCTAATTCCCACCAAATGGCTAGGTGGGACTATGCAAATGAGGTGCTTATGACCCACCAATGGGGCTGGACAGCTTGCTAACGATATAAACAAAGTACAGGGCATCCGTGTGGCAGGGGGTGGTGGTAGAACCATACAAATAAGATCCATGGCACCCTCACAAGGGCACTGGTCAGTTTTGCCATCCTGCTAGGCTTAAAATGAGGCTTCTGGGGAAGCAAGAGGACCTCATCATTACCAAGAAAGAGGTGGGAGTGCAGCATACCTTTTGGAACCTGGACCCCCTGTGCTGACAGGGACAGAGAAGTTATAACATGTAAGACAGAGTTGGTGGCATGGCAGGAATTAGGGGACCCACTTGAGGTGACTGCAGTGGAGCTTCCTGGCCCACAGAGGGAAAAACTGATCATCTTCAGCATAAAGCTTTCTGGGGGAGCGGGGTGCCTCCAGGTGCTAAAAGCACTTTGTATCATTTGTCTGAGCAGGACAGAGGCCACATTGAGAGGCTAAGGGTCTAAGAGCTAGGCAGACACCTGCCTTTGGACACAGGTGAGAAGAGGCTTGTCATGATGGAAGAACTGTACCCTGAGTGTTCCTGACCTTGGACTGTAACCTGTTACCTCCTAATAAACCCTATGATCATGACTATCATCTGTGAGTTCTGTGTGGCTGGTGTTACAACAAATTATCAAACCACACAGAAAGGTAGGAAGTGTGTCCTGGGCGAGATGACTGGTGTCAGAACTGGTAAAATGGGGAGAGGGATGAGGCACGTCTGATCTCCCCCTCAGTGGAATCAGCCTTGGGCTGTTGATCTTGGTCCTCAGCCCCCTTATAAAATTAGAGGAGGTCAGACACTGCCCCCACTACATCATTTTTACACCTACTTAGTGAAAGAACATCCTTCTCAATAATTGCTTTTAACGCTTTTATTAAAAAATAAAAAAACTATGCAGTGGCTGTGCACTTCTGACCAGTTGTCATGGTGCTGATTCTGACTCACGGGAAGCACTGAGCTCCTAATTCAGAGGTGCCTTGGAAGAAACATCTGGTGATCGGCACCTGAAAAGTCAGCCACTGAAAATCCTGTGGAGCGCTCTGACACACATGGCTTGGCCATGAATCAGAACTGAATCGATGGCTACTGGTTTGGGTTTATCTTTTAATTATAATTTTTTACTTTTTTCATCATCTTTGAAGTGAAAGTTGACAACGAGCCAATTTCTCATACAAAACCTTACTTACACACACTTTGCTGCTCTCCACACACTATGACACCACGTGCTTCCCCTTCCCCTTGTATCTTCCACGTCCACTTAAGCAGCCCCTGTCCCCGTCTTCTCATCTCCCCTCGAGGTGAGAGCTGCCCATTTAGTCTCCTGCCTGGGCCCAAGACCAGACGCACACTCTTCACCATTGTTTCATGTCTCATGTAACAGTTCAATATTTGCCTGAGGAGTTAGCTTCGGGACTGGTTTCAGTCCGGGGCTAACAGAGTCTGGGGTGGTCTGGCTTTTTTTATGTACTATAATTTCATAGGCAGCTCCCCAGGTACAACATTTTTGACCCCAAATAAAAGATCTTGCTGTCAAAAGATCCCCAGTCTCCAACCTTCGTAAGTATTTCTAGTTCTTCCTGGCTCTGACCACCTCAAAAGCCACTGTTGTTGAGTTGATTCTGACTCACAGTGACCTGTAGGTCAGAGTAGAACTGCCCCAAAGAGTTTCCAAGTAGTGCCTGGTGGATTTGTACTGCTGATCTTTTGGTTAGCAGACAAAGCACTTAATCACTATGCCACCAGAGTTTCCTGACCACCTCAATGGTCTTCTTACCCCATGCTTAACAATTCAGAGACTCAGCCCAGCTACTTAAGAGAAGCTACAGTTGGCTCCCTTCTATCCCCTACAGTTAATTCACATGTCATATCATCATGGCCAGCCTCCAACTGGAAGATCAATTCCAGATCTCCTAGCACCAACCTTTGAACCATACCAACTTTTTCTAAGTTCCCAGCAGTGACCATCTGGAATTCAAGTCTTGAACAAACCTGTCAATCATCCTGATATGCCCCAACTGAGTGTCCTGACACAAACCCACTATCTGCCTCCCCGCCCCCATGGAGTTTGCCTCTGCCTTGCAAGGATGGCTGACACTGTGGTTTTTAAGCCTCGCTACATGTTCAGAATCACCTGGGGAGCTTGACAATAATTAAGACCCACCACCAGAAAGTCTGATTAAATTGGTTTGGGCTTCAGGCATCTGTTGGCTTTAAACGTTCAGCAGGTGATTCTAAAGTGCAGTCAGGGCTGAAAACCACTAATTTATGAACCTTGCCTTCTAGCTTCAGCTGAGAAGTTCACACGGGCCTCAGTGTGTAAGGTGTTTGGTTGGTGAGGGGACTAGACCTGTCTGTTTCTCGGACAAAAGTCCGGTGAGGGTCTCTGTGCACCCGTGCTGCTGTATCGTGGGGCTCTCTCAGACGATGCGGCACTAAGAGCTCACCCAGGCTTCTGAGGTCAGTGACAACCTGTAGCCATCATGTGTTACCCCGCCTCCCCGGCCCGTAGCTAGGAGAGAGCTGGACTATGCCTGCACACGGGCCATGCATGGGGACGGCGTAGGGGTGTTGCTCCTGCGCCTACCAGCTACAGCGAGGGCCTCCCTCTACTCATCCCTGTCCCTTTGACATCCCAAATCCCACAGTGACTACAGTCAGGAATTCCCAGCCTCAGGCTCGTAGTTTGCAGGAAGGGCTATGAACAAAGACCCTTTGATTCTTCAATTCTAGTGGGAGCCAGGATAACTCCAGCTAGTCTGTTTCCCTAAAACTCCCTCCCAGAGAACAATGTAGAGATCCCAGAACAGCCAAAGGAGACCAAAAGGAGGGGAGGGATTGTCATGGGACAATTAATGATCCCCAAGCCAGGGTCATTTATATCACAGCTACACTTGTTAGCAACAGAGAAAATAGCCAGGTCTTGGGTGACCTCTCCCAGTGCCCAATTAGTAAGGCGTGAGGGGGATGTGGACAATCGCTCATGAGGCCGGGGTAAGTGCTAGTGTCTGTCATCATTAAGTCATGTGTGGCTGCAGTAGGCAAGGTCACAGGAGGTTCCTCTAGCTTCAGGACAGAATTTAGGTGCTAGGGGCTTATCCCTGATTTCTCTCTCCAAGTCAGCCACACCAGTCAGGGTATTTTGCAGTCAAAGCGTGTTTAATCAGCTTAATTAGGAGGCACTTAGCATAGCTACAAACACACAAAACACTAAAACAAAAACAATATAAAAATTTCTGAAAACAGCACTGGGGGAATTAAGAGTAAATCATCTCTTTGTGGAAGCTACAAGCTATTTCAACGGCTTTTTGCTAAATCATTGAACACTCAGGGGTCCGACTAGGCCCACAGAGAACACTGGCTGTTCCCTACGGTATTTCTATGGCATTTGGACACCCTAGGACCTGTTGCAGTTGTGAGTGGCAGGAAATGGGGTTAGGGTAGCTCCTTGCTGGCAGAGGTGATGTCACAGAAGGTTGCAGCTGACCTTGACAGTCATAATCCCATTAGCAAGCACATGCATAATGCATTTACACCTTGTTAGGGGCTTTCAAGTCAGTTCTGACTCACAGCACATACACAACAGAAGGCACCACCACCTGGCTCTGTGCCAGCCTCACCATCATGGCCATGCATCAGCCCACTGCTGTGGCACCGTGTCAGTCAGTCTCTCTGACAGTCGTCCTTTTTGTTGCTGACCTACTCTACCAAGCGTAATGTCCTTTTACATGGCCTGGTCTCTCCCGCTAACACGTCCAAAGTACATGAGACACAGTCTCACCTTCATGGCTTCCAAGGAGCACTCTGGCTGTGCTTTCTCTTGTGCACCCAACTGTAACCCCCAGTGAGTGTCTGAGGGAGCCACAGACACAGGGGGCGAAGTGGGGCCCTGAGAGGCTGGGAAACCTCATGACTCAGGGCTGAGGAGTAGTACACTTGGGACAGAACCCACATCTGTGGATTCACGTGTACTTCCAGACATTGTAGCCTGTGTGCCAGAGAGCCACTCAGGGAACAGATACTGTCTGATGGCACTTACATGAGATAGGTAGGATGGGCAAGTGTGAGCACATAGAGACCAAAGTGATTCCAGGGGCAGATGGAAGGAAAGGGAATGGAGGACTCACTG
Organism: Heterohyrax brucei; assembly: GCA_028571685.1. Taxonomy (NCBI): domain Eukaryota; kingdom Metazoa; phylum Chordata; class Mammalia; order Hyracoidea; family Procaviidae; genus Heterohyrax; species Heterohyrax brucei. The sequence goes on from CM053146.1 coordinate 22,048,366, forward strand.
CTTAGAGGATGCCGTGCTGCTCCTAAACATGATGGGAAAACCTGGACATGGATAAAGCTGATGGTTGAACAGCATGATAAACATAACTGATGTCACTGAATTATACGAGGCCCTACAATTAAGTCCATGAACTTAACTGTTCTAAGTGCTACATACTTCATTGCTGAGTATTACCACAGTCACCCTCAAAGTACTCCCCTTGGGAAGCTATGCACTGACACCAGAGCCCAGTCCACCCTTCAAGGCACTTTTGGAACTCTTTCCGGAATGGCCATTGTGCACGGTGGCACAGTGGCAAGTTCGCAAACCTAATTGTATAGCTGTCTGTGAGAGAGTTTTTAGCCACTAAACAAGTAACTGTCTTGAAACTCTCTGTCTACTTACCCGATCTGGCCCCCAGTGAGTTTTTTCTTTACTTGAAGATAAAGAGAATTTTGAAACGAAGACATTTTGATGACCTCAGGACATCAAGCATAATATGATGACAGCTCTGATGGCCATTCCAGAAAAAGAGTTCCAAAATCGCTTTGCAGGGTGGACTAGGCACTGGCATCGGTGCATTGCTTCCCAAGGGGAGCACTTCAAATGTGACCATGGTGCTATTCAGCAATGAGGCGTGTAGCACCTTTTTCTAGGATGGGATGATGACTTAACTGTCAGATTACATTCATGTAAATCATGTCGAATGGCAAACAGTTTCTCACATATATATTTCATCACAATTAAACAAAAAATAAGTCACTCAGAGAGCCTGCAAAAATACAGACTACCAAACCACCTCAAAGATCTGAGTCTGCAGGGCTGGAGATGCCGGGGAATCTGCATTTTCCAAGGGGGCTCTGTGTCCTTGCTGTTTTTATGGCGGGTCACAGCAAGAATCACACATTACATGTCTGCTCAATATACAACCTGCAATACTACATATATATATCAACAGCTGAGCGGTGTAAAAACTGAAAGAAAAAAAAAGTCCTGAAAACATGCAAAGTATTCCAATCTTTTTTTTTTTTTTTTGGCATTCTTTAATTTAGAAAACGTAAGTTGTAACCCACTGAACTGACTTCATGATCCACTGCTGAGTTTCTAGGAGGCTTGCTGCCCCACTGGTTAAGTGCTTGGCTGCCAGCTGAAAGGTCTGCAGTTCAACTTCACCAGCAACTCTGCAAGGGAAAGATGTGGCAGTCTGGAAACCCAAAGCGTTTGTTCTACTCTGTCCTATAGGGCTGAAACTGACTCAATGGAAGTGGGTTTGAGAATCAGTTTCTAGGTGCATGGTTTGCACTCAGCTACTAACGAAACGTTGGCAGTTTGAACTCATTCACAGGTGCCATGGAAGAAAGTCCTGGTGATCTGTTTCCTTATAAGAGTACAGATAAGGAAACCCTATAGAACAGTTCTACTCGATGACACATGGGTATCCCATGAGTGAAAACTGAAGAGCAACAAATTTGGTTTTCTGAAAAAGTTTCAACACGTCTGAACACACTGACGTGGACTGTTCTGATGCCCAGGCTTGAGTTCTCTGGCTTCTGTCTCCTTGCCTCTCATCAGGCTCAAAATGGATAGTTTAGTCAGGGACAACAGAAGCGAGACCCCATTAATATGAAAAGTCTTTTTATATTTCTTTCACCTACAACATCTCCCTGTGACTTACAAAGTCTCTGAAAAGCATTAGCTCCACTGTGCAGGAGGGCACACTGAGGCTCGAGGAGCTGATGGGATGTACCTGCGGTCACAGAGCTGGAGCCTGGGGAAACACAGCAGGAGCTGGAGCACGCCATGCACTGACATGCCAGCACTGTCAGGAGGCAGAGCTCTTTGTTTTTATGGAACGTTAACACAGGCATTTGAGTTCCACAAGTAAAACCCTTTCCAACCCTCTCTTGGCCCCTGCAACTACCTCTGCTCTTAGCCAGGACTTCAGCTTGTCTTCCCACTCTTCAATATGTAAAGCAGAGCTGGCCACTGAGGTCCCAGTCAGCATTCACTAGCACAGTCAAATCCTCCAGCTTTCCTGAGCAGCCAGAGCTGGGGTATATAATCTACGGCTGCTTAAGGGAGCAACTTTCTGGTGAGAAGAGGAGCTTGCAGTCTGTTTTAATTGTGCATAAACCATGCACGTCAGGATGCTCCAAGCAGAAACAGGAAAATCCTGGGTTCAGGTGTGAGACACATGGGGATTAGCAGCAGATAAATAAAATGCTGGTTTGCTCGCCCTCTTATGCTGGTATACGTCAGCCAGGCTCACCTCGCCAGGGACCTTTCAAGATGAGCAGAGCTCAGCAGTCTCAGCAACTGACACCCTTAAACAGCCACAACTTTAAACTTCTGTTCAAAGGCATGTTATATGTCTCCAAACAGAAACAATGATTGTGGTGGTTATCTAATGGGATTATTGCTGTCACTGTCCCTCTCAGCACCCCATGAGTACCCTCACTGCACAGAAAAGTCCTCAGCAGATGTCTGTGATGAGGGGGGTGGAGGGTATAGCAGTTCTCTGCCCTGATGCCATGCAGTTGGCTGGCAGCAGAAATCAGTGTCTCCTGTCCATGGGAGGGGATGGGTAACTCCAGCAGGAGCTGGAGCAGGAAATGCCAGAGAAATGCAAAAGCAATGCCACTGGTTGATGTGTCTATTGTTACAGTGTCTCAGTGGTCTTCACAAACCGAAGCCTGACTCTTCCTTGTTCCCATTGTATCCTAGGCCTAGGACGGTGCCTGGCAGCCTGGAAGTGCTCAATAACTATTTGCTGAATGAACAGAAGCAAAAAGAACTTTTACCACTAGCAACGCTGCCCAAAGTCTTTTCTGTAGGGTGTTGATAGCTCTTGTATGGAGAAAAAGGAGGATGAGTATTAATGCTCAAGCAAGTCCAGCTAAGGTTTGTCTGCTGTAGACTTTACTGGGCTCTTTGATGTACCAAAGTTGTACCGTGAATCTAGCTATACAGTCATGGCATCCTCATGAATGCCACAGTAAAACTGCGACCCATTGGGTTTGTCAGTGATCTTTGGAGGTAGATCACCAGGCCTTTCTTTAGCAGTGCCTCTGGGTGTACTTGAACCTCTAAACTTCTGGTTAGAAGTCCAGTATGCTAACCGTTTGTATACCTAGGAACTCTGTGAATTTCTTAAAACCAGAAACCAAACCCACTGCCATCAAGTTGACTCATAGCAACCCTATAGGACAAAGCAGAACTGCTCCATAGAGCTTCCAAGGGGTGTCTGGTGGATTCAAACTGCTGACCTTCTGGTTAGCAGATGTAGCTCTTAACCACTACACCAACCAGGGTTTCCGTGCATCTCTTAGGAAGAAGCAAATCATTTCTCAAACATATTGGACCACAGACAACTGGATTTTTCATGGGAAGTGTGTCCTTCAGAAAATGCTATGCTACTGGATGTAATTTCCTCCCATGTAAACTGGTGATCTAATGTTCACCTCCTGTCCACCCTACATGACTCAAAGGGCTAAAGGGAGAACACAGAGCAAGGTTGAGATGAGAGAGCTGGGGGGCAGTTAGGCTTTCACTGGCTGATGGACTCCCACTTAGACCTGCAAAATGTCCAGTGACTGCACATCACAGATTTTTGTTTGGGAAGCTCAAGAACTGTGGTTACTGAGATGATTGTTGGGCATGACTATATCAGGCTTCCCCAGCTATCAGGAGGACATGTGCACTTGTCTCGGCCTGTTCCTTTCTCAAGAGGCTTGGACATGAGGCCCTGGTATTTGAGCTGCTATCCCGCTGTGTGGAGCAGAGGCAGCTCCCTGAGGGGCAGGCGCGCACCCAAGAGGCAGGGCCCGGATCTGACTGGCGACTCACAAGCGAGGGCCAGCTCTGCTTTACCTGAACAAAGCTGAACTCCCTCCAGTTGAGTGAGTTTGCGATGGATGGCAACGAGGTGACAGCCAGCAGGGACAGGGTGCCGAGGGCCAGGACTCCTGAGGAGAGGTAGATTTCAAAACGCCAGACTTCTTCCTCAATCCAGAGTTGACTCTTATTGGTCAAGACCTAATGGGGAAGAAAGGGAAACCAGGAACTGTGGCAAAATGTCTGCCCCTGGGAGGCAGGGTGATGCTTTATGAAGTGAGAAAGGACAGCTAGCCTGACACTCCACCTAACACATGCCCATTTCTATTGCAGGTGCTTCACAAAGACTAACTCATTTAACAGTCAGAGCATCCCAGGAAGTAGAAATCACCATTCGCTCCATTTTACAGGTGACAAAAACAAGGCACAAAGATCAGGTAACTTTCCTAGTCATACACGGCTACTAGAAGGCAGATCTGGGAACAGAACCAGGCACCCTGACTCCAAAGATGGGCCTCTCTACAGCTTTTGCATATATGTACAGGGAGCTGCAAAACCCCTGTGGGGCCAGTGGCTAGCACATCCCAACAGTTACCTGGGCCAAGTCAGGAACCAGAGAAATACACAAGAAATACACACTTTAAACATGAGTATCTCACAGTTTCCCTTCCCTGAATCTCAGGGAAGGAGAAACAGGCTATCCACGCTCTACATCCCTTCAGCCAGATGGCTAGTCTCCACAGGCTGCCTCCCCTGTTGCTCTGGACCTTTTTCTTCCTGCTGCCCAAGCTGCTCCCTGAGCATCGCACTTGGGACACATAGACACTAAACTCATCAACATCCCAACTCAAAGCCCCTGCCCAGGCTTTGATATTTTTCTGAGGCACACAGGTTTGGCTGCACTGTTGCCAGGCAACCAGGACTGACATCCATTCACTAAGCAATTCAGACAGCCCTAATGAAATACTTACTGAGGTGGGCGACAGGGAGGCGGGAAGGGTCTGTGGACAGGAAGGAGCCCTGCCCCACAGAGGTTTGAGTGCCATAAAAATCCAGTTGCTGGCGGGTCAGCTCTGACTCTTGACAACACTAACAGTGTTACAGTAGAAGTATGCTTAATAGGATTTTTAAAAAATATTTTTGCTGTTTTTAAGACTACACAGAGCAGAACACGTATCAGTTCTACAATTTCTACAATTCAGTGCCACTGATTACATTCTCCAAGGTGTGCAACCATTTTCACCCTCCTTTTCCAAGTTGTTCCTCCCTGTTAACATAAACACTCTGCCCCCAACGTTCCCATCTAATTTTCCAGTTGCTGTTGTCCATTTGACTTCATTTAGATAGATCTTCAAAGAGCACAATGCTCTAGGCAGGCATGTTTTACTAGCTAACCTAAACTACTGTTTGGTCCTAAGAAGACTTTACAAGATATTTTGAGTTTAAGGCTTAAAGATATCTCTGAGCAATAGTTATAGGGGTTCATGAAGCTTCTGTGGCTCCAGCAATTCTGGATTCCATGAGAATTTGAAATTCTGTTCCATATTTCCCCCTTCTAACTAGGATCCTTCAATGAAATCTTTGATTGAAATGTTCAGTGAGTAGTAGCTGGGCACTGTCCAGTTCTTCTGGTATCTTGGCAAAGAAGGCATTTGTTCATGAAGGCAGTTAGCTACACATTTCCATTTCTTCTTCCTCTTCCCGACTCTCCCTCCTAGGTTACTCCAGGAAACTAGGCACCAATTGTGCCCTGGATGGCTGGCTGCCTGCAAGCCTCAAAACCCCATGTACTATGTGACTAAGACTTAAAACAGAAACACTAAACATGATGTTAGGCCATTTAACTGGGATATCTCATAAAGCCATGATACTCCACACCAAGGAATCAAATCCTGTGAGATACTGGTTGTACATAAGCAGCCTCAGCAGCTACTCTTTTTTTTTTTATCATTGTTGTAAATATGTCTATAACTTTTGCTAATTCAACATTTTATAGGCATACAACTTACTGACAGCATGTAACATAGACAGCTGTGCAACCCCATGCTTAATGTGATTTTTCCATCACTGTTAAATGAAACTCAGTACTCCATAAGCATTAATGTACCATCTTCTCCTCTTTACCTGCATCTGGCAACCAACAATAAACTTTAGTCTCTATGCATTTGCCTGCTCTATACTTTTTTATTGTTTTAGGAAACCCTGGTGGCATAATGGATAAGTGCTACGGCTGCTAACTGAAAGGTTGGCAGTTTGAATCCACCAGGTACTCCTTGGAAACTCTCTGGAGCCATTCTGCTCCATCCTATAGGGTTACTATGAGGTGGAATCCACTTGACAGCAGTGGGTTGGGTTGGGTTTTATACACTTTTATGTAAATGAGGTCATACAATATTTGTCCTTTTGTAATTGTCTCATTTCACTCAGCATAATGCCTTCAAGTCCCAACCATAGACTTCATTTCTCACTGGCTGAGTAGTGTTCCACTGTATATATGTACCACATTTTGTTTATCCATTCTCCTGTTGATGGACATTATCAGCTGTTTCCATCTTTTGGCTATTGTGAAAAGTGCTGCATTGAACACCACTGTACAAGTGTAGGTTTGAGTCTCTGCCTTCAGGATTTGGGGGTATATACATAGGCATGGAATTGCTGGGTCATATAGGAAACTCTGGTAGTGTAGTGGTGAAGTCCTACATCTGCTAACCTAAAGGTCAGCAGTTCAAATCTGCCAGGTGCTCCTTGGAAACTCTATGGAGCAATTCTACTCTGTCTTACAGGGTTGCTATGGGTCAGAATTGACTCAACAGCAATGGGTTTTGTTTTGTTTTTTTATAGTAGTTCACAGAAACCCTGGTAGCACAGTGGTTAAGAGCTACAGATGCTAACCAAAAGGTCAGCAGTTCAGACTCACTGGTGCTCCTTCGAAAACCTCTGGGGCACTTCTACTGTGTTCTGTAGGGCACTCGAGAGCAATAGATTTTTTTTTTTTTTTTTTTTTAAGAGTAGTTGGCGCTCTAATGGTGTTTTGGAGCTCTGATGGTGTTATGGTTTGGTGTTTGGCTGCTAACCAAAAGGTAGGGCAGTTTGAGTCCACCAACCACTCCTTGGAAATCCTATAAGGCAGTTCTACCCTACCTACAGGGTTGCTGGGTCAGAATAGACCTGATGACAAAAGCTTTGTTTTTTGGTTTTACAGTAGTTCACTTTTTAGTATTTAAAAGAACTGCCACACTGTTTTCCATAATGACTATAACATTTTGCATTCCCACCAGCAGTGGATAAATGTCCCAGCTTCCCCATATCCTCACCAACACTTGTTATTTTCTGAATTTTTTTAATCCTAGCTATGCTAAACTAAAAATATGCTTCCACTGAGTTGATTCTGACTCTTAACAACTCTAGTGAGAATAAAGCGATACTGCATTGTGGCTTTGATTTGCATCTCTCTGATGGTCAGTGATGTTGAGTACCTTTTCATGTGTTTGGTGGCCACATGAGTGAACTCTTCAGTGAAATGTCTATTCAGGTCTGTTCCCATTTTAGGACTGGGTTATTCATCTTTTTGTTGTTATGCTGTCAAAGTTTTATAAACATTTTAGTTATTAGATTCTTATTAGATACATGGTTTCTAAAGATATTCTCCCGGTTGGTGGCTTATCTTTTCACTTTCTTGCAAAGTCTTTTGATGAATCAAAGTTTTAATTTTTATAAGGTCCCATTTATTTATTTAGTTTTTTACTGTTTGTGCTTTTGTTATCCTAATAGATCATATGCTACTAAAAGCCAGGCTCAACAGCACTGCCTCTGCACTTTCTTCTAAGAATTTTATGGTTTTAGTTTTCACATTTAGGTTTTTAATCTGTTCTGGATTTGTTTTTGTGACACAGATCCTGATTCATTTTTCTGTTTATTTGGAAGTCTAATTTCCCAACCTCACTGAATGGACTTAGCACCCTTGTCAAAAATCAGATGACTATAGACATATGGATTTATTTCTGGACCCTCAGTTCTGTTCCATTGTTTTAGGTGTCTATTGGAAACCCCGGTAGTGACAGTTCAAATCCACCAAGCACTCCTTCGAAACTCTATGGGGCAGTTCTACTCTGTCCTTTAGGGTCACTCTGAGTCAGAATCGACTTGATGGCAAAGGTTTTGGTTTGGTTTGGATGTGTCTATTGTCATACCAGCAGCAGGCAGTTTTCATTACTGTAGCTGTGTTGTCTGTTTTAAAATCAGAAGTGTGAATCCTCTTGGTTCTTTCTCTGCTTCACCTATTTGAGGCCTTCTGCCATTCTATATAAAGTTGAAGATTGGTGTTTCCATTTCTGTTAAGAAGGCTTCCAGAGTTTTCTGATCAGGATAGCACTGAGTATATAAATCGCTTTGGGTAATACTGCCATCTCAACAATATTAAGTCATCTAATCCATGTACATGGAACCACATCTTTTCATTTGTCTTCTTTGATCTCTTTCAACAGTTTTTATAATTTTCATTGTGTAAATGTCTCACATCCATAGTTAAATAGATTTCTAGTTATTTTATTCTCTGAGCTCTCCACAGGGTTTGAATGGCTGATTTTTTCAAAAGTAGATCACCAAGTCTTTTTCCCAAGGCACCTCTTGATGGGCTTAAACCTCCAGCCTTTGGAGATTAGCACCACAACAGGTTAAACGTTTGCACTATCTTGGGCCCCACCCAGCTCCAGGAATACACAAATCAAGGAGACCTCACAGACCCCTTACTTCCCTGCTCGGGCCACAGAGTGTTCCTGCTGCTGAGCTCCCCCTGGCCCTGGCCCTGCCCACTCATGCAGTGCACGCAGAGGGAGGGACTTCCATCCAGACCCTCCCATTAGTCATTTCCCAACCAGAGCAGACTGCTGAGTTCCTGGAAACCAATGTGTTCTCTGAAAAACACCGTGAAACACTAGCCCTTTAATTGCGACAGCCAAAAGAGGCACAGAACTTCCATCAGAAAATATGGTTATGCTTGAGGTGGCAGGTTGATCCTTACAAAACAGGATGACTCGTCCTAGTTTTCAGCAGGCAAAAAATAAACAGAAGCCCAGTTACCAGATATAATAGTAAAAATGAATCCAGTGGGCTGAGCAATAATTGTTTAAAAGTTCATGAGAGAAAATTGAGAGAAACTACGAAAACCCCATCCCTTCGGTACTATTCCTGCAGTATGGAGAAAAAGCTCAGCTCTGTTCTATTTTCTGGTGGGCTGGCTCCCTCTGGCGCACTCTCCCCCTTAAGCCACAAAAGGACCAGAAGTCAGTGGACCCAGCTTCTCTTCTAGCCACTAGTCATATATGACTCTGGGCAACTTGGTCACTGGAGCCTCAGTTTATCCACCCAGGAGAGGTAGACAAGGTCATGTCCTGTGTACTAGAACTGTGTGTGGCTGCTGTTCCTTTGCAAGGACAGAGAGGTTCCCCTGACTGTACCCAGGGGACTCTTAGTCACAGCCTCACTGTGCTAACAACTGCTGTGAAGTAAGTCATCTTGTTGTGAGTCGTTTGTTCTTCAAATACATTTCATTAGTCACTCCTTCCTGTATCTTGGTATGACGAGGCAGTTAATGCCACAAGTCAGAGTTTGGATGATGACACACGTACACCACATTTGCTTGCAAAATGGCTTATTTTTCTCCTTTAACATCTCCCCTCTGGAGGGAGGCCGGGAAGGGGTAGAGTAAGATGGGCTAGGGGGCAAGGGGATGTGGGGTTGGCCTCCTTCTGTGAGATTTCACCTAGTGAACCGAGTGGGGCAAGTGGTTAACACGCTCAGCTGCTGACCAGAAGGCTGGAGGTTCCAGTCCACTGAGGGGCACCATCTGAAATACCAGCCACCGGCACACGCGGCATGGCCAGGAGCCAGGTTGGACTCCACAGCAGCTGGTCTTTCCCTGGTACAGGACAGCAGCGCTGACTCAGCTCCACAGTGCCGGTAACTGGCTTCCAGATAGCTCAGGTCTCCACTCCTCTGGTGTACAGCTAATCAAGTTGGCCACCTTGAGAAGGACAGGAGTGGTCATCAGTGAGAGGCAGAGGGCGTGTACGCATGTGGATTTCTTTCCCCTTTAGATTACAAGCTAGATGTTGAAGGACCCAGGGGCAGGAGGACGAGCATTGGCCCCTGTCTGTGCCCCAGGGTGGGCAGTGGATGGGAAGAGGGCAGTACTAGCTGCCAGCCAAACCCAGAGAAAGGGGGACCAAGGGTGGAGAAGGTGCAGCCTGGGTTCCGATGTTGATTTTACCACCAGGGGTCAGTCTTGGGCAGGCCCTTCCCTAGCTAATGCATTACTGTTACTACAAGGATAAACACACAGCTGTGAAATGAGTAGCACCCAACCGGCACACCAAATCCATTGTCATCAAGTCAATAGTGATCCTGTGGGAAAAAGTAGAACTGTCCCATAGGGTTCCCAAGTCTGCCACATCTTTCTCTCAGGGAATGGCTTTTTTTTTTTCTTCAATCATCTGAGCACTTTAACCACTGTACCACGAGGTCTCCTGACTAGCACACGATAGGTGCTTACTAAATGGCTGCAGATATTCTTAGAGGCAGCTGGGCAAGGGGTAGAGGAGTAGTCAGACTGGTTTTGGGCCCAAGCACTATAGTCAGTCACCTCTAAGCAGAGTTCAGTGGGTGCCTCTTAACTAGGGTTGGTGTTCATCTGTCACTCAGAGGACATACACCATACTGGAGACCAGAGGCCTCACGGTGTGTAAAACCCAGCCCCTGCTATTACAGAATGTGGTACCGGATAGAGCAGAGACATGCAAATAAGTGACCATGAATTGATGTGAAAGAAAAATGACACAAGGATGTGCAAAATACACCTAACTCCTCCTAAGTATCTCCTTATCCAACCTTTCACATTTATGACCACGGTAAAAAAATCTACTGTCCAACTATTTTGCACATTAACAACGTACGTCTGGCAGGGACACACTGAGGTTATGAGCGGAGAGCAACGCCGGCTGCGACGCTTGTGGTTATGTGTGCACCTGAGTGGGCCATGATTCTTAGTGGTTTGGCAATTATATAAGGATGTGATTTGGCAGTTATGTAATGATACAATTTAAAACCCACTGCCATTAATTCTGACTCACAACATCCCTATAGATGAGAGCAGAACTACTCTATAGGGTTTCCAAGGAGCACCTAGTGGATTTGCTGGCCTTCTGGTTAGCACCCACAGCACTTCACCTCTGTGCCCGCAGTTTCTGATGGTGTCATTTAGCAGTCACCTAATGATGCAGTAGTCGCCCTCCGTTTTGTGATCTGACGTGGTCATGCTGCATTTTCGCATGATGCCGATTTTCACATGACAACCTCATCTTTGGAGCCTAACCATGTTGATGAGTGAGGAGTGAGTGTACCGAAGACAATGAGATGGTTGTGGGGGAAGCAGGGAAAGCTTAACAGAAGCAAGGTTTGGAGGGAGGAAGAAGAGTTTGCCAGGCTCTCAGGGTGTCCCAGGGTGGGCACTGCAGGCTGAGGACAGCCTGGATAGAGAGCTCTGCCACTTCAGGGGACAGTAAGGGACTCAAGTGTGAGAGGTCACTGGAGACAGAGGAGATGCAGCTGGAGAGAGTACAGCTATACTCTGAAGCTTATTCTTCCTGAGGATGGGGGAGTCCCTGTCTTCCTCTTTCCCTGGACCTACCTCATCATCTTCTGTACACCCACTCCACATTCATCACCATGGTTAGGTTCCAAAGACTAAGTAGTTTCGTGAAAACTGGCAGCATGCAAAAACGGATGACCACATCAGCTCACAAAACGGAGGCTGCCTACATCATGACCTAACTGCTAACTTACATCATGACGTAACTGCCAAACTACATTATTACAGATGTAATCTTCAGACACTTCTGTCTGGCAGCTGTGTGCACATTAGATCTAGGTTAAGGGAGAGGAAAACAGTATGTGGATTTAACCTTACCTTTGATTTTGACCTTGAAATGTATTTCCAGGGAACCACACAAGCAAATCAGAAAGCACTACACAAATATTGGTTATTGTTGGTAATAATAGTCTAATAAACATAGTCTCAAAGGTTTTCTCTAGCTAGGATATAGTTTTCCTTCAAATCAGTGGGCTCAGCAAGCCTAAGAAAACTCTTGGAAAGAGGACTTCCTGTGCCCAGGCTAACAAGCTCTGTTAACAAGGCCCAGGTGAGCGACCAGGGAGACAGCCATGCGGTAAGGTAGCCAAGAGCAGGCCGGGAAGGTCACATATCAGATAGGAATCACCACGGCGGATGCTGTTATGGGACTTGGCACAGAACAGCCTCGGATGCCCAAAGTCTCAGAACTCGAGGGCGTGCTGACCTGCAGACGCACAGCTGCTCCAGGCTTGCAGAGCTCACTACTTCTGGGCTGTTCTGTATTAAGCTCCCACCTCCCTCTAGCCACCTCCCACCCCAGCACACACACATCAGCCCTGTTCTATCCCCGAAACTCCACAGAACAAGTTTAAGCCCCTGTGCATGACAGGACTTTGGAGACTCCAGCAAGTGATCCATTCCTGTGGTAGTGACAGTTGCCTGGCAACCCCACTAGGGTCTGCATCTCTAAAGGGCTTTGGAACTCAGGGAGAATTAGCTTATATGCACCCCTCTGTGCCCTGGTATTTGCATCATGGCAAAACTGGGTTAACATAATATCCAAGAGGGAAGAGGATTCAGAGGCAGGCAGGCAGTGGGACCACGGTGGGGGAGGACAGGAGCACTGCTTTGCTTTGTTCTCTGGAAGGGAGGGGGATATGGCTGCTTTCCACCCCAGCTGTCAGTGGAGATTCAGGAGCATGTCCTGAATTTCAGGACATGCTTCCCAGAATTGGCTTGTCCTGGGCAGCAAGGTCCATTCCTATCAGTTCCCCAGGGAGCCACAAAACCTCCTGCTAAGCAGGCTGGCTCTTTAGAAATAGGTAAGAAAATATCATCAAAGAGCATCAAAAGCATTAGCACTGGGAACAGACCTTGATTCACACATTAAGGCCCTGAAGACAAAAGTTGGGCTGTGATTTGCTCAAGGTCAAGGTCTTTCTCTTCCATCTGTGATGCCAAGGACAAGAGTCCAGGGCTCTGGCTTCCATGTCACCCCATACCAGTTGAGGCAAGGGCCAAGTCTGTAGGTCTGCAGTGAATGAATGAGTGAATAACTTGAGTGGTGGGATAGTACATTCAACTGTTAGTTTGAATTTGTTTTATGGATCTGGAACAGATCAGTTGGACCTGAGTGCCGACTCTACCAATGACTTTTTGGCTGTGTGACTTTGGTCAGGTATCTATTTCTCTATGCCTGCTTTCTCATCTATAAGATGAAGACTGTACGGCACCTGCTTAGAGGGCTGGGATAGGATTTAGGGAATTCTTATTCACTGGCTATGTAACACACTTAGAAAAGTACGTGGAACACAGCAAACTCTTTATAAGGGTTGCAGGCTTTTTTTCCTCATTTCTAGGTGATTTCTTGCTTCTTCATCTGAAGTCTGCAGTTCTTTTACAATATCTAAGCCCACAGATGTAATGATGCTCGGTGTCCATGGGTTGGAGGAGGACAAGGTCCTCTGAGAAGCTGCCAGTGCAAAGCAAGCAGAGCTGAGGCCCACAGCTTCCGTGCAGTGGCCTGGCCTCACCTCCATCTCCTAGGGGAAGGACTCTGGGGATGGGTCTGAGAAGGGCCTTGCACCAGAAAGATCCCTACAACCCAAGCAGGAACTTGGTAGATAGAGGTCTGGGTGAGAAGCATCTCACTGGTACCTGGCTGCACTCTGCTGGGTGAATACCACCCCCAAGTGAGACCCGTCCCTGGTAGGGTAGAGGAAGTAAGGACAGGCAGGGTTTCTTGCAGACCTGAGCTGGAAGACCAAGAAACAGGCCCCGTGGGCTTATAAAGCTAGGATAGAACCTCAAAGGCCTATTTCTGTGGGTACAGGTGTCAGCCAAAGTCATCTCTAGTCCCACCTGCTTGCCTGAGGGCCTGCCCCATTCCAGGAACCCTGCTGACAAAGAAGTCAATACCATGTGGGTTTTCTAAATGAATGAATAAAACTCTCCCCTAAAAAAAAAATAACAAAAAAAACTTCATTCCTGCAGTTTCCCACATTTCAGCAGATGACAAGATCTTTCCAAGTGCTCAGGCGAAAAACCTAGAGTCGGCCTTGATGGCCTCTCTCCTGCATTACACTGTCAATCCCATGCATTCCTGCTTCAACTACTCCTTCAACACCTTCTTGCCCATCTGCGAACCCCACCTCACTCCAGGACTCCCGAGTATCTCATTTGGACATATGAACAGCCTCCAGCTGGTGTCCCTGCTTTGGCTTTTGACCCCCTATTGTGTGTTCTTGGGACCCAAGTGACACACTGGTTAAGAGTTTGGCTACTAACCAACAGGTCAGCAGTGTGAATCCACCAGGTGCTCCTTAGAGACCCTATGGGGCAGTTATACCCTGTCCTATAGAGTTGTTAAGAGTCAGCATCAGCTCAGTGACAATGGGTTTTGGTTTTTTCATTTGTCCTCAACCCAGCAGCCAGAAGGACCCTGGTAAATGTCAGCCAGATCACCATTTCTCTATTCAAAACCCATTAGTGGGAACTGATACCACCCAGAGGCAAAGCCAAAGCCCTTCCTGATTTGGCCTCTACTTTTCAAGCTGTCTCCAGCCCAGCCCACCCCATGTCCATGCTCACTCTGCTCCAGCCACACAGGCCTCTCTTCTGCTCCTCAGATGTGCCAGGCATGCTCCCACCATAGGGCCTTCCTACGTGCTGCTTTTCTGGCCTGCTGCACAGCTCACTCTCCTGTCTTTGATGTGTTTGCTCAGATATCATCTACTAAGAAAGGTCTTCCATGGCTATCTTTTAGACTGCACCCTTCCCACTCCCATGCTATGTTTATCCTCAGCACACACAACCTTCTAAACACCCTCTAAAGGACTTCCTATGTTCCGCCTATCTAAATCTCCACTGAGGAGGCTGTGTCAGTTAGGGTGGGGCTTGTGTCTATTTTGTTCGCTGAATGAACTGGAAGGGGCAGACCGTGACCAGTCAGAGTAGACAGCAGTGGTGCATCTGGACCTCTGGTGACTGCCTGCTCCAGTGCCATCCATGATAACCTAGTGCAGAATCAGTGCTTACCCAAATGGGCCAAACAGAGAAGGGGGCGGAGGGGCGCCCGTGGGCCTACCTGCTTGATCGCGAGGTTGGCAAGCTCGTAGCGGTGGGCGCGGCGCAGCGGCAGGGCGAAGCTGTAGAGCGCGTGCAGGGCGGCGCAGAAGAAGCTCAGCAGGCCCATCTGCTTGCGGTGCTGCAACCAGTGGTCCAGCCAGTCGGGGAAGCGGAGGTACTTGGTGCCGCGCTGTAGCTGCAGGGCAGCTGCCAGCACACCGGGCAGGTACACCAGAGAGAGCAGCACGTAGGCCACACAGGGCAGTGTCGTGTTGACCACGGACACTGGGAGCTTGTAGAACTCGTTCTTGCCCTTCTGCACGTAGGGATGCAACACATCCCGCACGAAGTTGTAGGCATAGAAACAGACAAACAGCCCCAGGGCCAGGAGGGTGGGGACCTTCCAGCCTGGCAGGAGGCGCAGCGGCATGGCCTCCACCTCCCGCGCCGACACCAGGGAACCCATGTCCACCGGCAAAAAGCCCATGGAGCGCACCAGCTCAGAGACAACGCGCTTGGCTTCCAGTTGATTACTGCAGACAGGTACCTGTGGGGATAGGAACAGGAAGCTGATCAGACTGAGTCACAGATCACCGGAGTGGGCGGGGCCTCAACATCAACATCACATCTATTCCACAGCTAAGTGCACTGAGTGGGGCCCAGAGGTGCGGGGAGTTGGTTAGTAAAAGGCAACCCTGACTGCCAGACCAGGGGTCAGGCCATGAGAACAAACCCTTGTGGCCACCCAGCCTCTACCAGCATGCCCTAAAATTCTGACTGCTGAGAATAGCCATCAGGGCTGATGGACATCAACAGCCACAAAGGTACTCATCGAGGCAGATGCCATAGGCCCTGGGCATAGGTGCTTCAGAGGACTAGGGCCAGTCCTGAGCGTCACTCAGCAGTAGGGCTTTTCATTTTTATTGTGGTAAAAATAGATATAGCAAAACATCTGCCATACCATCTCACCCCAACAAGATTGGCCATGATCCAGAAAACATAAAACAACAAATTCTGGAGAGGCTGTGGAGAAAGTGGAACCCTCCTACACTGTTGGTGGGGTTGTAAAATGGTCCAGCCTCTTTGGAAAGCAATCTGGCGCTTCCTTAAAAAAATGGATATAGCTATACCATTTGACCCAGTAATTCCACTACTTGGAATATATCCTACAGAATCAAGGCCTTTCACACCAATGGACACGTGTACCAGAATGTTTATCGCAGCACAGTCCATGTTAGCAAAAAGATGGAATCAACCCAGATGCCCAACAACAGAAGAACAGATAGGTAAACTATGGTACATATACTCAATGGAGCACTACGCAATAATAAAGGATAGCGATGATTCCAGGAAACATCTCCTAACCTGGTTTCAACTGGAAGACATTATGTTGAGTGAAAGTAGTCAGCGACAAAAGGACAAATACTGTATGAGACCTCTACGATAAGATCTCAAAAACAGACTTGTGTATAGAAGAAAAGACTCTTTGACAGCTGCAAGGGAGGGGAAGGGAGGGAGGGGGACGTGGGGAGGGTTTAGTTTAGATAGTTTCTAGAAATCTGGTTGGGAGAAAGCGGTGACAGCACACATTAGAAACAAGAACAACATTAAGTGGACTTCAGCATAACTTGAGTACTCCTTCCATCTTAACCCAATATTGCAAGGATAGAGTAGCTGGGGTGGGGGCGGGGGACCATGCTCTTAGGCGAAATCGAGGCCAACTGGCACAACTAGCGTTTTGCTAAGAGAGCTCTCTGCACCCCACGTTGGTGAGTGGCGTCTGGGGTCTTAAAAGCTGCCAAGCTGCCATCCGAGGACACAGCAAATGGTCCCAACTCAGCAGGAACGGATGCTCACCGAGGACCAAAATGTCATGTGGTAAAGACAACCTAGAAGACAGAGAGACCCACAAGAGTAGGTGCCTACATCGACTTGGGACCGGAAGAACCAGATGGTATCTGGCCACCACCAGTGATAGCCACGATGGAGCTCACTAGGTTGAGTCTCACTGGCAACACAAGAGTAGAAAGGGGTGCATGCTGAGATCCCCACTAAAAGACCTCAATTGATGGTCCAGCGGTTTCGGGGTTCCCCTGAGAGCATGGCCCACGGCCCTGATGCTGCCCTTACCCATAAATTATAATGAAGGTCCACTCTTTGGACAGGAATGGATTGGACTTGGCAATGCAGAATGACCATATATTGGATGCACTTTATGGTTCTATACATCTATAGGATATCATCCTGCTGACCTCTGGCTGGAGGAAGGAGAGTGGGTGGAGAGGAAGGGAAAGGAGGCTGTTGGGAGGATGAGACATGTATGGAGCAGAGAGGAATAGTGCGCTGTCACCGGACAGGGAGAGCAGTGGAAGCTGCATATAGGTGGGCATGTAAATTTATACGGGAATGTACATTTTCACTCAGTCATGCTAAATAAAAAAGAAAAAAAAATCTGCCAATTCAACATATTTTAAATGCACAGTTGAGTGACACTGATTATACTCATCACGTTGTACAACCATCGCTACCATCCATTTTCCAATTACTCTAATACCGTGAATAGAAAGTCAAAGCCAGCCACAGCATTTTGCATATGCTCTATAACATGTAGCTGGGTTTCAACCCTCGGTCCAGAAGGGCCCCTTTGGCAACATCCTGCCCCCTAGGGCCTGGAGCCCAACTGAATGGCCCTCCACAAGCTGGACCAGACTGCCTTCTCAGCCTCATAGCGCACTGCGGGCTCACTGATGTCCTCTGATCACCAGATACTGACCTTGTCGATACTACTTAGCTCAGGATACCAAAATTCACTGAGCACCCACTCTGTCAGGCTTCACATACACAACCCTCAGCCCCACAGTCTGCCTGCCAGGTACGTACTATTACTCTCATTTTTCAGAAGAAGTATCTGAGGTCTGGGAGCCTCATTTCTTACATCTCTGCCTTTGCCAGGTTGTTCAGCCAGGCTGGAACGCCCACTCTCCTACTAGTGCCTCTCCACATTGGGTGGGCCCAGCTAAGCCCACCACGAAGTTTTCTCCAGCTGGTCCACACTGTTCCCTCTAGGACCTGCCACCAAAGCACTGCTCATGTGGCAGTCCTGTGACACTGCCTGCACACAAGAGTGCCAGCCTCCTTAGACTTTCCAACAGAGTCTGGCACAGAGCAGGGCAGAGCAGAAGGCACATTGGCTTGACTCCTTGATGAAGGTTCTCACAGGCACATGGGATCTGGCAATCTTCTCTAGGAAAATGCAGATAGCTTCCCGGTGTTAAAAACTACCTTGCTTGGTCAGAGCTTCTCCTGCCAAGCAATGAATATGGTTCTTGCTGATCTGGGAGATCATGGGCAGCTACCTTCCATGCCCAGACAAACCTTCTGTTGGTGACTGTCTGAAATCCATAAACAAGATAAAAAGACATGCTTGCCTTCCCCAGGGCCTTGCACACAAGTGTGTTCCTTTCTTCTTTGAGTTAAATTCTAAAGACAGAATCCTTCTCCTTCTTAATGCCAAACTGCAACAAGAAAGCTACCAATCTTTTCCTCTTTGCCTCTTAGGAAACTCAGGTACCATGGCAGAAAGATCATGGCTTTCAGATTCATATGAACAGGGTGGAAGCCCTGATGGCGTAGTGGTTAAGTGCTACAGCTGCTAACCAAAAGGTCAGCAGTTTGAATCTACCAGGCACTCCCTGGAAACTCTATGGGGAAGTCCGACTCTGTCCTGTAGGGAGGCTGAGTTGGAATCAACACAATGGAGTAGGTGAATTCCTGTGTACTGGATTCAGATCCTAACTTACCAGCTGTGAGACTTTGGGTAAGGTCATTAACATCTCTGTGCTTCCATTTCCTCCTTTCTAGAAATGGAACCATGCAGTGCTGTGAGAATAACATAAGGAGCCAGGCACAGTGAAGGCAATGAAAGTTCACTGTTTATGTTTATTGTTCTGATTGTTCTTATTCCTGATAACCTACCTGCCTGTTCCCATCCCTCGGGCCAGCCTGCAGGGCCCAGGCAGAGATGACATTGAAGGCTTTGACCACTGGGCAGGTGGGAAAGAGGGACGCCAGGTACTCAGCATTGGACTCGTGATGTTGGAGGTTCTCCTGCTCCGTGGGGTTGCTCACATCCACCAGGATCTTGCCAGCTAACTGGTCGCTGAGGACACACAACGAGGAGTAGTGCTCCCGGAACACAGCCACAAAGATGACCTCAGGAGAGCTCACTGCCTCCGCCTGGGAAGTCACTTGGACTGTGGAGGGGAACAGCCTAGCTGTGCGTTTAGGGTTGCGGCTCCCCACGACCACACTGATGCCAGAGGCCACCAGGCGTGTGGCCAAGGAACGGGCAAAGTCCCCACTGCCCAGGATGCCCACTCTGGGGGCTTGAATGGGATTGTCGGCAAGGTTGCTGTCACTGTCAAGCAGGTGGTGGCTGATCAACGGCTTCTCCATGTCTCCTGACATCACAAGGACTGGAAGAGAAGACAGGAATCTGGTCAGTGGAGGGCTTCAAACTCTGCTGCACTCCCTTCTCTTTTCCATTGTAACTATCGTCAGATATTCACCTAACAGGCATTCACTATGTGCCTTCCATTGCTCAACCCCAGCAAAACACTTGGAGCTGGACTCAGCCCACCACAAGTGTACATACACAGACTCAGAGGGGGAAGGAGAAGGACCTTTTTCTGCCTTCGGCCCTTGTTCTTCCTGCTGAATTATTCCTCAGGATGAATTTCCTGAGTGAGAATTCTGGGAAAAGGACATCCATTTCCATGATCAGTGTTATTCAGGGACACACATCCTTCCAAAGGATTATGTGAAGAATAGCTC
Organism: Heterohyrax brucei; assembly: GCA_028571685.1. Classification (NCBI taxonomy): domain Eukaryota; kingdom Metazoa; phylum Chordata; class Mammalia; order Hyracoidea; family Procaviidae; genus Heterohyrax; species Heterohyrax brucei. Next base: position 22,068,206 of record CM053146.1, read on the forward strand.
TAGCCAAGAGAGAGCACTCATCCCCAAGATGACCATTACTGGATATATCATAACATTAAAAATATATGTAAGCAGTCCTTGGATGGCATCAGTGATTGGTACCCAACTACTAATCTCAAGGTTAACAGTTTGAACCTACCCAGAGGTATCACAGAAAAAAGGCTTCATGATCTGCTTCCATAAAGATTACAGCCCAGAAAACCCAATAAGCATGTCTATTCTGTAACACACAGGGTTGCAATGGGTCAGAATCCACTCATGCCCAGCTGCCACCACTGATTGTTTTTGGAAGGATTACAATAGAGGGTCCTGGACAGAGGTGGAGAAAAATGTAGAACAAAATTCTTAACTCAGAAAGAAAGACTTGACTTGCTGGCCTGACAGACTGGAGAAATCTCGAGAGTATGGCCCTCAGCCACCCTTATAATTCAGTAATGAAGTCATTCCTGACGTTCATCCTTATAGACCCATAAAACAGAATGAGATAAAAGGGGCATGCCAGCCCAGAAGCACGGACAAGAAGGCAGGAGGGGGACAGGAAAGCTGATAGTAGGAAAACCAAGGTCAAGAAGGGAGAGTGTTGATATGTTGTTGGGTTGGTAACCAATGTTATAAAACAATATATGTACTGACTGTTTAGTGAAAAACTCATTTATTCTACAAACCCTCATCTGAAGTACAATTAAGAAAAAAAAATAAAGAAGTGACTTGATAGCAATGCATTTGGTTTTTGCTAATAGAAAGGCAGATTACAAAGATTAGTTTACTATAATTTGCATTCTTCAATCACCAGGAAAGGCAGAAATCTTCCTTGTTCTTGTTTACAGTCTGTGTTTACAGAATGGCACCTCTGATGCTCTCCCTTCAGCAGCTGATGTGCATCTCACTGGACTTTGAACCTCCCTGTCTGGCCCAGGACCTGGCACAGAGCAGGTGCTCACCGTTTGCAGAATGACTGAATGAACACTGAATTGCTGCACTGAACACTCCCTCTGCACGGAGAGCTGGGGTGGGCCATCTCAGTGAGCACATGCCTGGGATGGTACCCTGGGGTCTCCTTCGCTAAGTCCTAGATCCAAGTGTGCATGGAGGGCACTCTCAACTTGGGGCAGGAGTCTGCAGTCAACTTGGATGGGAAACAATGTATTTTAATTTCACAAGTCTTTAAATAAAATTTGCCATTTTCTTCAAGTGTAACAGTAAGGGAAACCCTGATGGCATGTTGGTTAAGTACTACAGCTGCTAACCAAAAGGCTGGAAATGCTATGGGGAAGTTCTACTGTGTCCTATAGGGTCATTATGAGTTGGAATTGATTTGACAGCAGAGGGTTGGAGTTTTTTGTTTTATTTGTTTGGTTCACAATGGTAAGCAACAAGCACACTATTACTGAAAGGAACTGTGAGTCATCAATATGGACCAATGTCATATCACAAATTTAATCCTGAAAGTTTTCCAAATACTATTTAAACTCATCACTAATTTAAAGTTATGGTAGACATTAGAACTGCCACTAGATCTTGTCAGTTAATATACATATATGTTATTATAGCACATCTTTTTAAAAAATAGTAAATGTGTTTCAACATAACTGCTTTCCGTTGTGACCCTGTATCATTTTGTTTCCTGGATTTAAAAGCATCATTCTGGGCAGAATCCATGGGCCCCACCAACCTATGCGTCCAGACAGGTTAAGGACCACTACCCTGAAACAGTGCAGCAGCAGGGCAGCTTTTAACAATGTGTGTGGACTCTGCCTCTCTCACTTTCCACAGCAGTCTTCAGACCTTCTCAATCCTGGATGACATGGGGGACATAGGGGTACACTCTAATTCAAGGTGGAGGAGGAGACCAGGAGGCCGCGGCCCCAGCTGTGTCACAAAACCAGAGTCGTCCTTGGACAAGTCAGCATGCCTGTCGGGGCTTCACAGTCCACTCTGTACATGGAGACCATGATCTGTGCTCTGAGATGACAATAACGCATTCTTAAATGGTCTTCAAAACTCTGAAATGGACATTTCACAAGGCAGCAGCAGCTCCTGTTTATGTGGCGCTGAAGCAGTTGTGTTTCAGTGATGCAATTCTTGCCTTACAGGCAGGAGATTTGGGTTCAGTTCTTGGCCAATTCACCTCATATGCAGCCACCATCCATCTATCACTAAAGGCTTGCTCGTTGCTATGCAACTGAGCAGGTTTCAGTGGAGTTTCCAGACTAACACAGACAAGGAAGTAGGGCCTGGCAAGCTACTAGTCAAACTCAGCCAATGAAAACCCTATGGATCTTAACAGTCTTATCTGCAACCTGTCAAGCGGACAGTGCAAGACCAGGCAGCATTTTGTTCAGTTGTACATGGGGATACCATGAGTTGAGGGCCAGGTGACAGCAGCTAACAGCAATATTATGTGCCAGATGCTGCACTAAGCTCTTTACCTGAGGGGCTGCCATCTAACTCTCACGATAACCCTATGAAGTAGATCCTATTATTACACCCAATTTAATGAGAAGGAAACTGAGGCTGGAAGAAGCTGAGGTGACTTACTGAAGGCAGTACAGAAAAGGCAAGAGCACAATGCAAGTCTGTCTCTGCCACCTATGCCTTTGCTGTAGTTAAGTGCTGCTGCGTTGGTTCCGATACACAGTGACCCTATGTATAACAAAATGAAACACTGACTTGTCCTGCCCCATCCCACTGTTGCTCTGCTGTGGCTCTTCCTCATTGTACCTGACCCTCTACAAGCATGATGTCCTTTTCCAGGGACTGGCCCCTCCTGACAACATGTACAAAGGATGTTCCTGTCCATCTCATATAGTGCAAGGAATTCCCTTAACCTCTTGCTTATCTTTAAAGTGGTCTTGAAATGTTTCTCCCCCTCCCTCACAGGACAACAGCTGTGTTGAATGAGTGGGCCACTGTGGGGCCATTTCTGTGGGGGCCACAGAGTCCACAAACAGGTCACACCTGCAATCAGACACCAACCAGGACCTCTAGCCTGCTCATGCTTGGATAGTCCCCCTCCCCACAAGAGAAGAGGGAGTCTTATGCCTGGCTGAAGTGATAAGCTACCCTCTGTAATTCAGGGTGGCCTCCTGACTCACTGCCAGAAGGCAGGCTGGGAGCTGTGTATCCATGCATGGAGGGGCTATGCTAGGCACTCTTCCTAAAGCTGTTCTGGAACCAGACTGCCTGGTCCAATGCCAAACTTGCCACTCACTGTCACTCACTGGTCTGCATGACCTCAGGCCTATCAGTGCCTAAGTTTCCTCAGGTGTAAAATGGAGACAGTAATGGCACCTTCCATGTGCATACTCTAGCAGTAAATAAGCTGATGACAAACACGTTGAATGGTGCTCAGGACAAAACAGGTACTCTATGAGTGCTGGTCACTGGGTACTCATGAGGTGCCAGCAAGGACAGCAGTGGACCAGTGGCAGAGCTGAGGCCAAGGAAGGTGTACAGAAGATCCTGCTAACACTACAGTAGCCCTGGGAGTGGGACTAAGAAAGCTGGGCAAGAGGGGAATCAGGACGGGGGCTCTGCAGGTGACCTCTGGATGCCCAGGCTGAAACTGGTGCTTTGGTCAAGGTGAATACAGATTCCCCCTCTCCCTGCAGGGAACCAGCATGCCCTGTGGTATGGAGCCTGAGGATCAAGGCTTCCTGTGGGGTCATTCAAAGCTGTGAGGTAGACAAGGCCTTTCCCAGCCACTGGACCCTTGCCTAGAGACCCAGAATTGGCAAACATTTCACCCTTATGGGCATGAAGAATAACTACCCTCCATTAAGGCCTAGACACGGTCTTTTCTGCATTTGCTAGCAATGCAGGTGATCCCAAGTAGATCTACTGGTGAGAAGCCTCTCTTCTATCCCTCCCATCTCCTGAGTAACACCATGCGCTGAACATTCTTTAAGAATATAAAGATGAGGCCTTCTGGGCAACAGGGCACCACAGACAGAAATGCCATGTTGAACCTCCACAGCAAAGACCTGAAAAACTAAGTAAAAAAAGAGGCAGACATCAATCCTGGACTTCAAAGTGTCAAATAAAGAGATAAAGATCTCTGCCAAACACCGAATGGTTTAAGAAACTGACAGAGAACAGAGAGTGAGAGGAGATATGAGCAGAAGACCTCATCAACTAATCCAGTATACACTTGCCATCTTGGGCTCTTATTGGACAGAGAGCATTGGAAAGTAGATTCATGGAAATCCCAGCAAAAGACAAAGCACCTAATAACCAGTGACATAACACTTTCTCATCCCTATCTTTTCCCTGCTACTCCTGCTCCAATGCCTCCTTGCTAGCTGCAGTGGCTGAGCCGGCTGGGAAGTGCAGCATTTGTGCTACTTAGATTCATTCCATCTACATCAGAAATCAGCAGACAAGAACAACAAAGACATGAGGAAAAAAGAGCTCAAGAGACAGAAGGACCCATGTGAATGGGTGATTGTATCAACACATGACAGAAGAACCAGATGGTGCCTGGCTACCACCAAAGACAGCCGTGATGGGGCACTCGATGTTGAGTCTCTGTGGCGCCATGAGAAAAACAGGAGTGAAGCTCAAGGACTCCACTAAAAGACCAGATTGATGGTCCAACAGCCTGGAGGATCCCCCGGGAGTGTGGCCCCTAGACCTGCTGCTACCCCTGACCAGAAAACACTACTGAGGTGAACTCTTCAGACAAAAAAGGACTTGACTCAGGGACCATATGGTGTGTGTGCTTTATGATTCTATGCATTTATAGGAGGCTGTCCTACCAGTCTCTTTCTCAATAGGAGAGAAGAAGGTAGAGAGGAGGGGACAGGAACTTGTTAAGAGGATACCACAAGTACAGAATGGAAAGCAGGAGTGTGCTGTCACTGGGCAAGGAGAGCAGAAGAAGTTGCAGATAGGTAGGCATGAAAACTAATTTGAATTGTATACTTTCACACACAATTAAAAAAGAAAGAAAGAAAGAAATCAGCAGAAAAGAAGTATGCAAAAGCACCTTCAGGAGCTCTCAGCAAGACACCGGACACCCGGTAATTAGTGACACATACATTTCTAACCTCATTCTCCCCTGCCCCCAAGGTTCCTCTGCATCCTACCAGCTTGAGTCTCTCAGCCAGCAGGAAATTCCTTGTGCCCTGACTGCTTGGATTCACCCTCCACCCCACTGGCCACTCCCTGAGGCCATTTGTCTACAGTTGGTGTTGCTTTTGTCCATTTCTTTTGGTTTGTTCTGCGCCTCCCACCATATCTTTCTCCTTTCTCTCACATATGTGGCTCTATGTGACATCTTTACATCTTCTAGCAAGGCTGTGAAGTACCACTCAGCTGGGGAAACACTCCCCCAGCCCACGATGCCACCCTAATGGAATCCTTAAGGCTTTTTTACCCCTCTGTGTTCTCTCTTGTTCTGCTTTGTTGTTTGTCTTTTTTTTGAGGCTTGGGAGTCTTTCTAGATGGGCTGTACTGCATAGCTTAGGATCTATGTCCTCAGTATACTTACTTCTGTCAGTAGGATCCCTGGGACATTTTGTTTTTTCTTTCTTTCCTCTGTGCCTTTCTTCGTTTCTCAGTTTTCATCTCTCAATGTTTACCTTCTTTTCCTGTCTCCTAAATACCTGACACTGTATGATATATACCCCTTCAAGCCAGGGTATATAACATACAGCCTGGGAGACACCTCCCTGGTCTTACCAACAGCATTAGTGAGACCACTGGGGGCCTTTTGCTTCTTTCTTTTTTATTTTTTCTCAGATTTTTAACTAGTCTTTTTTTCTATTTCCTTTTCCTTTGTTTTTCTCCACTTCTTTGTTTCTCATCTCTCCACTCCAACAGCAAGCTCCCTTAGCACTCTGTTTTTGACTCCTATTTCTCTCTCCTCTCTCCCATACCCATCTGAGCTTCACACATCACAACCTCCCCGGCTGGTTCCCGCCTACTTACACCACGTGCTAAACATCACTCCCAAGCAGCACAGGCACAGCCTACTAGAATCTGCCCAGCATCTATTCCTGGTTTGGCCTGCCCTCCCAGCCCTAAAATATGTGACAAACAACTCATCCCAACCCTGCCCCTTAACTGAACCTTCCCTGCTGCACAACAGCTGAGAGACTGGCTCTGCCCAGTGACAAATATTGTGACCACAGACAAGCAAACAAGAAAGCAGGCACAGCCCACTGGGTTTGATATAACCAAATAACACCAAAAAGCAGGATGATACAAGTAGAGCTACAATACATATGCAAATAAAATAGCTACCGTATGGCCCAAAGACAGCAGACAATATCAAAACATATAAACAAATAGGACACAGTGGTTCCAGGAGGCATCCAAAATAAAACATTACAAGATGTTCCAGTAGAAGAAGAGGCACTAGAATTACCTGACAGGGAATTTGAGTCTCTAGTATTTAGAGTTATCCAAGAGTTGAAGCCCAAAGCAGACAAAAATAAGGAAAAGACACGCATTATTTATGCAAAAGGCAGACAAATTCATCAAAGAGTTCAGGAAAACAATACAGTAACAAAATACCAAAATAAATTCACAACTAGAAATCATGCAAAAACAATTAGAAATCTAAAAGATAAATAAAAGACTTCAGAAATGGACATTGTCATAGAAGGGCTGAGGGGTAGGTTTGAAATGACAGAAGACTGGATCACTGAAACTGAAGACAAACACTTAGATACAACTCTGAGGAAAAATTAGAAAAAAAGAATAAAGACAAATGAAACCACGAGGATTATGTAAGATACAAGTGAAAGCAAAAATCTGGAAGTGGAGGTAGAGTCGAGATGACGGACTAAACACATGTCTCCCTAAATCCCTCTGGAAACCAAGGCCTGCACTGATAATTAAACAGAGCCTTCTGCATACCTAGTGAGCTCTAGGACATGGCATAGGGCTGACTATCTGGTCTACATACCACTGAGTGGAAAGCTTCTCTTTCTCTAACGCCCGCCCTTGTTGAGTCTTGGCTCTCATGGACTGAAGCCTTTACTGTCTCACATTACAGAGACAGCTGATGGCTTCCCGATGACTCTACAACTGGAGCTGTGCCTTATCCAGTCAAGAGGTGGAGCCTGTTACTCCAAAGATTCCACTGAGCCAAGTCACTGGAGTACATAAGAAGGTCTAGTGATCACCTTTCTTTTCAGACTTAGCTTGAACTCCATTAAAGTAACACCAGAGAAACAAAATAAACTCCAGATGCCCCCAAAGCAGGAAACTTTGGACTGGAACATTAGAAAGAATTCACATATGGCTTCAGGAGGCCCACAAAAGAAAGATCCAAAGAACTTCCCAGATGAAGAAGCCTTTCTGAAACTATCAGAGGATGAGTACAAAAGGATTATTTATAGAGTCTTCCTAGATTTTATACAAAATGCAACAGAGCAAAATGAAAAATTAAGCAAGCTGTTTGATCTGATATAACAACAGTACTCTGAAATCCAACAGATCAATAACAAAATCAAAGAGATAGAAAATTCAGTTCAAAGCCAAGAAAACAGAATTGAACAAATGGAAAACAGACTTTCTGACTGGGAAGACAGAGCTACTGACTCCAGCATCTATGAGCAGAAATGAGAAAAAAGAAACTAGAAAAGTGAAGAAACATTAAGAAGCATGTGGGACTCTATTAAGAGGAAAAATCTACAATTAATTGGAGTTCCTGAATTGTATGTGATGCCTGAGAACAAGAGAGTATTTCAGCTGAGCTGCTGATAGAAAACTTCCCTGAAATTATGAAAGAAGAGACTGTAAATATCCAAGATGTATATCAAATGCCGCTCAACATAGATCCCATAATAAAGACTCTAAGACACATTATAATCAAGCTTAACAAAATGAAACACAAGCAGAAACTTTTAAAGGCAGCAAGACTCAAAGCAAAGCTAATATGCAGAGGGATGTTGGCACAGAGACAATGGGATGACACATTCAAAGCCTTGAAGGAGAAGAACTTCCAACCAAGAATTATATATCTTGCAAAACTATCTTTCAAATATGAAAATGAAATTAAGACATTCTCAGATAAACAGAAACTCAGAGACTTTGCAAAAAACAAACCAAAGCTGCAAGAAATAATGCAAGAAGCTCTTGGCTTAGAAGAACAAAACCATTAACTCTACATTTTAGGGGGAAATACGGGACACATCATCCAGAAACCTACTGAGTTAGGAAAGGCTCCAAACTCAATCAAAGCTATAATAGTGAAAGAATGGACCCAGTAATTATATCATGAAAACTATGATGTCATCATATTAAAAAGAGGGATGTACTACAGTCATTATAGTCCTTCCAGATGGAGAAGAAGTTAATGAGACTTACAGTATTTAAAACTGGGTTTAAACGTAGACTTTTAAGGGACTTCACAGGGGCAGCCACAAAGCACAATAAAGATGCAGCATATCAAATCAAGAAATGTAATACAGGAGTCTCAACAACCACAAAACCAACAGTGAAAAAGGTGAAAAATCAACTCATAAAGAAGAATGTTCCAAAATAGAATAATAATAACAACAGAGAAAACATCAACACACACACAAAAAACCTGTCACAATGACAGCACTAAACACATAGCTATCTATAATTACACTGAAGGTGAATGGACTGAATGCTCCAGTAAAGAGACATCCAGTGGCATCTTGGGTCAAAAGACACAACCCATCCATACATTGCCTACAAGAAACTCACCTTAAAAATATGAACAAACTGAAAATCAAAGGATGGAAGAATATATATCAAGCTAACAATAAACAAAGAAGAGCAAGTGTGGCAATTCTAATCTCAGATAAAATAGATTTTAATGTAAAATCGACCATTGTGGACCAGGATGGACACTATTGATTGCAGAAAGGTTCATTACACAAGCAGGACTTAATATTAAATATTTATGCAGTCAATACTAGAGCATCTAAATACATCAAAGAAACACTGACTACACTCAAAAATGAGACAGATCATTCCACAACAATAGTGGGAGACTTCAACACTCCACTCTCAATATGGGACAGATCGTCTAGAAAAACGCTCAATAAAGACACAGACGATCTTATTGCCACAATTAACAAACTAGACCTTATTAACATATACAGAACTTTCTATACATTAGCAGATAACTACACCGTCTTCTCCAGTGCACATGGAACATTTTCCAGAATGGACAATGTGTTAGGACATAAAGCAAATCTCAACAAAATCCATACCATTGAATTATTCCAAAGAATCTTCTCAGACCACAAAATCATTAAAGTTGAAATCAATACCAGAAAAAACACAGACAGAAAGCAGAACTCATGGAAACTGAATAATGCCTTGCTCAAAAAACCACGGGTTATAGAAGAAATCAAGGATTAAATAAGGAAATTCATGGATTCCAACGCGAATGAAAACACTTCCTATCAGAATCTATAGGATACAGCCAAAGCTGTGCTCAGAGGTCAGTTTATCTCCACAAATGTACACATCCAGAAGCAAGAAAGAACCCAAACCAAAGATCTAACCCAACATCTTGACCAAGTAGAGAGCGAGCAAAGGGGAACCCCTCACGCGCAAGAAGAAAACAGATCATAAAGATTAGAGCAGAACTAAACGAATTAGAGAACAGAAAAACAACTGAAAAAATTGAAAAGACCAAAAGCTAGTTTTCTGAAAAGATCAACAAAACTGGCAAACCATTGGCTAAGCTTACTAAAGAAAAACAGGAAAGGAAACAAATAACCCAGTTAAGAATTGAGAGGGGAGTTGTCACAACAGATACATCAGAAATCCAAAACATCATAACAGAATACTACGAAAGACTGTACTCCAACAAATTTGAAAACCTAGAGGAAATGAACAAATTCCTAGATTCATATCACCTACCAAAATTATCGCAAAGTGAAGCAGAACAACTTAATAAACCCATCACAAAGGAAGAGATTGAAAATCTCATAAAAAAAAAAACTGCCAACCAAAAAAAGCCCTGGCCTGGATGGCTTCACTACAGAGTTCTACCAAGCTTTTAAAGAAGAGTTTTCTCCAATACTACTGCGAATATTTCACAGCATATAAAGAGACAGAATACTCCCCTAATTCATTCTATGAAGGCAGCAAAACCCTGGTACCAAAATCAGAGAAAGACCCAACAAAAAAGGAGAATTACAGAACAATATCACCCATGAATCCTGATGCAAAAATCTTCAACAAAATTCTTGCCAATAGAATACAACAATATATCAAAAAAATAATTTATCATGACCAAGTTGGATTCATAACAGGGATGCAAGGCTGGTTCAACATTAAAAAAACAATGAACGTGATCAACCACATAAATAACACAAAAGACAAGAATCACCTGATTTTGTCTATTGGTGCATAAAAGGCATTTGCTAAAGTCCAACACCCATTCCTGCTAAAAACTCTCAGCAAAATAGGAATAGACAGCAATTTCCTCAGTACAATAAGGGCCATTTATACAAAGCCAACTGCCCACATCATCCTGAATGGAGAGAGACTACAACAATTCCCCTTGAGAGTGGGAACTAAACAAGGATACCTACTCTCATCTCTCCTATTCAACATTGCACTAGAAGTTCTAGCCAGAGCAATTAGACAAGACCAAGAAATAAAAGGCATCTGCATCAACAAAGTGGAAGTAAAAATCTCGCTATTTGCAGATGATATAATTGTATATGCAGAGAATCCTAAAGAATCCATAAGTAAACTACTCAAAAAGAAGAGTTCAGCAAAGTGTCAGGATAGAAGATGAACATAAGTAAATCAATATGATTCCTTTATATCAAGAATGAGGTTATTAAGGAAGAAATCACCAAATCAATACCATTTACTATAGCCCCCCAAAAGATAAAATACCTAGGAATAAATCTAACCAGCAAAATAACAGACCTTTACAAAGACAAGAAACTAAGAGAGACTTACATAAATCGAGAAACCTACCCTGTTCATGGATAGGAAGACTTAACACTGTGAAAATGTCTATTTTACCCAAAGCAATCTACTTGTATAATGCAATCCCAATACAAATTCCTGTGACATTTTTTAATGAGATGGAGAAACAAATTCCCAAATTTGTTTGGAAAGGGAAGGAGCCCCAGATAAACAAAACAGTTCTGAAGAAGAATACACTGGGAGGCCTTTCACTATCTGACTTAGAACCCATTACACTGACACAGTGTTCAAAACAGCCTGGTACTGGTACAAAAAGAGATAGATCAATGGAACAAAATTGAGACTCCAAAGATGACACCACCCTCCTATGAACAGTTGATATTCGACAAAAGGCCCTAAGACATTAAACCAGGGTAAAAGCAACTTCTTCAACAAATGGTACTGACAAAATCACATATCCATCTGCAGTAAACTGAAGCCAAGCCAGACAAGTGCCGTTGAGTCAGATCCAACTCATGGTGAACCTAACAAGACCCATATCTCACACCTTATACAGAAACCAAGTCAAACTGGATAAAAGACCTAAATATCAAATCTAAAACAATAAGTCTCATTCAAGAAAAATTAGGATCAGCAGTGGAAGTTTTAATACACAACGCAGACTTCAAAATCTGACAAACAAACCACACTCAACAGAAGAGAAAATAGATACATGGGAACTACTAAGAATCAAACACTTTTGCTCATACAAAGACTTTATCAATAAAACTAAAAGACTACCTACAGAATGGGAAAAAATATTTCACAACTCTATGTCAGACTGATGCCTGATCTCCATAATCTATAAGGTACTACAAAATATCAATAAGAAAATGATAAATCATCCAATTAAGTGATGGGAAAGAAAATGGACAGACATTTCTCTAAAGAGGAGATCCAGGCACCTAAAAAACACATGTGGACATGCTCATGATCATTAGCTATTAAAGAAATTCGAATCAAAACTACAATGAGATACCATCTCACCCCAGAAAGGCTGGCCATGATCCAGAAAATGCAAAACAACAAATGTTGGAGAGGCTGTGGATAAAATGAAACTGTCCTACACTGTTGGTGGTATTGCAAAATGGTGCAACCTCTTTGGAAAGCAATCTGATGTTTCCTTAAAAAGATGGCAATAGATATACCATTTGACCCAGGAATTTCACTGCTTTGAATATATCCTGCAGAATCAAGGTCATTCACACCAACTGATACATGCACACGAATGTTCATCACAGCACAGTCCACAACAGCAAAAAAATGGAACCAACCCAGATGCCCAACAACAGTGGGACAGGTAAACTACAGTATATATAGTCAATGGAACACTAAGCAGTGATAAAGAACAACAATGATTTTGAGGACATTATGTTGAGTGAAAGTAGTCAGCGACAAGAGGACAAATACTGTATGAGACCCCTACGATTAAAACTTAAAAACAGACTCATGCATAGGAGAAAAGGCTCTCTGATGCCTGTAAGGGTGGAGAGGGAGGGAGGGAGATGGTGGGGTATAGATTAGATAGTTGATAGAAATTTGGTTCAGTGAAATCAGTGACAGCACACACCAGAAAGAAGATCAATTTTAACTGGACTTCAGCATAACATGATTACTCCTCACATCTCAACCCAGTATTGCAAGGATGGAGTAGCTTGGGTGGGAGGTACCGGGGACCACACTCTCAGGGTAAATCAAGACTAATTGGCACAACTAGTGTTTCTCTAAGATAGCTCTCTGTAACCCACATTGGTGAGTGGCTTCTGGGGTCTTAAAAGCTGCTAAACTGCCATCTGAGGATACAGCAAAGTGTCCCAACTTAGCAGGAATGGATAATCTCCAAGGACCAAAATGACATGGTGCAAAGAGAACCCAGAAGACCAGGAAACCCATGAGAGTGGGTGACTACATTGACACGTGACTGGAAGAACTGGATGGTGCCTGGTCACCAACAGTGATAGCCGTGATGGGGCTCACAAAGTTGAGTTTCACAGATAATATGAAAATAAAAAGGGGTGCACCCTGAGATCTCCACTAAAAGACCGCAACTGATCGTCCAAACACCTCAGGGTTCCCCTGTGAGCATGACCCCTAGCCCTGATGCTGCCCCGTCCATAAATTATAATGGAGGTCAACTCTTTAGGCAGAAATGGGTTGGACTTGGTGACACAGAGCAACCATATCATGTGTGCACTTTATGGTTCTATGCATCTATAGGATGTCGTCCTGCTGACCTCTTACTGGACGCAGGGAAGAGGAAGGAGAGGAGGAGATAGGTGATTGTTAGGAAGATATGACATGTACAGAACAGAGAAGAGGAATGTGCTGTCACTGGGCAGGGAGAGCAGTGGGAGCCACTCATTGGTGGATATGCAAATTTATATGGGATTGTATATTCTCAATCATAATAAAAAAATATATTTTTTAAAAATCTGCCAGTGGTCAGAGTTCTAGAAAAAGAGGAGAAAATGGAAAACAAAGACAGAATCACTGACCTGCTGACATAAAATGTCCCTAATATCATGAAAGAAGAAAAACTGACCATCCAAGAAATTCAGCGAACTCCATATAGGTTAGATGCCAAAGAAAACTTCCAAAGTATATCAATCACACTTGCTAAAACCACAGTCAAAGAAAAATTCTAAGGGCAGCTCGAGAAAAACAAAAAGTCACATACAGAGGAGAAACAGTAAAATTAAGCTCTGGTTATCTGGGAGAAGCCATGCAGGCAAGAAGGCAATGGAATGATATATATAAAACTGTAAAAGAAACCAATTGCCAACCAGTAGTCATATATCCTGCAAAATTTTCAGTGAAATATGATGTGAAATTAGGACACTTCCAGATAAATGGAAATGCAGGGAATACGTAAAACAGAAACAAAACTTACAGAAATTATTAAAGAGAGTCCTTTGGTCTGAGAACAAACAACATCAGAACACAGCCTAAATCTAGGTCACAAGATTATACCAGCCAGATACCAGCCTAGGAAATGAACTCTCAAGGACTAACCAAAACCAAAAGAACTACAGCAGAGACCCAGAGAGGTTAATCTGTAAATGCAACAACATCAGAACAATAAAACAGAATGAATGGTATAGATGTTTCTAATGGAGCGGAATGCAAGGCAATACCAAGTAATAACAGACACGCATTCAAACCTATGAAGACAAGGGTAAATTTCAAGATAACTGCAAAGAAATTTTAAACAAACAAAAAACTTCATCAAAATAAAGAAAAACACGTTCTCAATTAAAACAAAAAAATCTACAAAAACAAAATCCGTGAAACAAATGAATTGAGCACAGAGACTAAAAGGAACAAAGTGTCAGCACCACAAAAAAGAAAGAGCATAAGAAAATGACAACAATAAATTCACACCTATCAGTAATTATGCTGAACATAAATGGCCTAAATACACCCATTCTAGCCAATAGAATTTAGCACCATATCAAAATAATAATAATACACCACAACCAAGTGGGATTCATACTAAGAATGCAAGGATGGTTCAACATTAGAAAATCAATCAACTCAATCTACCACACAAATAAAAGGTCAGAAAAGCATGACATGATAATCTCAAGTGATGCAGAAAAGGCATTTGACAAAGCCTAACCCCCATCTCTGATAGAAATTCTCAGTAAAATAGGTACAGAAGGGAATTTTTTTCAACATAATACAGAGCACCTACACAAATGAAACAGGCAACATCATTCTTTATGGAGAGAGGCTGAAAACATTTTCCTTGAGAACAGGAACAAGGCAAGGAGGCCCATTATCACCACTCCTACTTAATATTGTCCTAGCACCCCAGCTAGAGTATAGCACAAGAAAAAGAAATAAAGAATATCCAAATTGAAGAAGTTAAACTGGCTCCTGGTGTGCTTCCATTTCCTGACATCACTGAGATGCAGGCTGGGCCCACAGGCTGGCCTGCCCACTCTGCTGGCTCTCTTGCCCACTGGTAGCAGAAGTCATGAAAGGACACCACCAGTCCGTTGTGTGCAGGCAGCTGGCAACCCTTCAGACACAGAGTATCGATGGAAGGCTAGGCAGCCATGGAACGGTGGCAGAGGCGTGTAGCACAGATCTGTGGTCAAGGCCACAGGGAATCAGAGGCTGGCTGGGACTCTGCAGCTGGGTGGAGAAGGGCTGGCCTACAGGCAGCTGGTAGGTGTCTCCCATCCCCTTCCATGAGGTCACTGCCAAATACATCATCTTGACCTGGCCTGGGACACTGAGAGACGAATATGGCACGGTTGTTGTCTTCAAGGGATACACAGTTGTCTTACAATTTTTAAAAATATTTCTAATTCTACCCCACCAGTAAAATAAATTTTGAGGAGTCAAAACTGACTCAATGGTTAATAGGTTTGGTTTGTGTTTTGGTTTTATTCTCATTATTGATGCACTTCTTTGCATTTAAAATGTATATTTGTGCACTGGTGCACTTATTTATGTACAGATGAATCATATATAGGCACATATTAATTTAAAGGGGTAAGGCTAAAAATCAAATACAGATAAAAGTGCTATATTTTCTTCCTGCTCCACAGTGAATGATCCTTTGCAAGCCCTGGGCAGGCCCATGCCCATTCTGGAGAGCTCTAGTCCATAACGGAGAGATAGGTACTGCATGGAGTCAAATAAGGTCTCTTGAGAGGAGGGTGCTGGCTGCTGGTAGGGGGCATCAGGAAGCTTCCTATGGGGCAGGTCTCAGCTGAGCCCTGAAGGAAGTGAGGGACACTCAGGAAAAAATATTCCAGAAAGGGCCTGTGTGAGTCAAGGTCCACCCGTATGGGTGACAATGAGGCACAGTTTGCTAACTGAAAGGCTAGCTGATCGCACCTACCCAGCAGTACTGCAGAAGAAAAGGCCTGGTGGTTTGATTTCATTAATATTATAGCCAAGAAAACCTTATGGTACAGTTTTACTCTGTAATACATGGGGCCGCCATGAGTTGGAATCAACTGAATGACAACAAACAAGATTTTTCATGGCTGACTTTTTTGGAAGTAGATCACCAGGCCTTTCTTCCCAGACACCTGTGGATGACCCAAACCTAACTCTGAGGTAGGTAGCTGAGCACTTATGTGTTTGCACCACCCAGGGACTTCACCAAGGGCGTTAAACAAAAATCACCAAACCCATTGTCATCAAAGTCGATTCCAATTTACAGCAACTCTATAGGATGCTGTAGAGGTGTCCCAAAGGGTTTCTAAGGAGCAGCTGGTGAATTTGAACTGCTGACCTTTAGATTAGCAGCTGAGCCCTTAACTACTGCAGAAACACAATCAAGAAAGTAAGAAACAGCTCACAGAATGAGGGAAAATATTTGTAAATCACATATCCGATAAGGGACTTGTTTGAAGAATATACAAAGAACTCTTACAACTCAATAATAAAAATAATCTGTATAAAAATAGGCAAAGAACCTGAGTAAACATTTATCTAAAAAAAGATACACAAATGGACAAGAAGCATGTGAAAAGATGCTCAACATTAGTCTTCAGGGAAACACAATTCATACCACCTAGGATGGCTGTAATAAAAAAAGACAGATAATAACATGAGTTGGTAAGGATGTGGGAATAGGTACACTCATGCACTGCTGGAGGGATTTCAAAATGGTGTAGTCATTTTGGAAAATAGTCTGGCCTTTCCTCAAAAGATTAAACAGAGTTATCATATGACCCAACAATTAGACTTCTAGGAATGCCCAAGAGAAATAAAAACATACATCCACACAAACAACTTGTATACCAACATTTACAGTAGCATTGTTAGTATTGTTCAAAAAGTATAAAGAATGCAAATGTCCATCAATGGATGCATAAATTAGCAAACTGTGGTATACCCATACAACATAATTCGACAATTAAAAAGGAAGTACTGATTTCCACTACAACATGCATGAACCTCAAAAACATGATACATGAAGGGAGCCAGTCACAAAAAGGCCATACTATTGTGTGATCCTATTTATAAGAAATATCCAAAATAGGCAAATCCATAGTGTCAGAAAGTGGATTAGGGCTGCCTAGGGCTGGGGGCTTGGGGAAGAATGAGGAGTACCAGCTAAGAGCACAGGGTTCCTTGTTGAGGTGATAAAAATGATTTAAAATTGATTATGCTCATGGTTGTAAAATTTTGTGACTAGACTGAGTCACTCTCAATTGTACACTTTAAAGGGATATATTATATGAAATGTAAATTATATCTCAATAAACTTTTATAAAATAAAAGGAAACAAACAAGAAATATCCAGATACTATATTCTGATAGTGTTGTGGGTAAACCAACACTAAAACACATTCTGATCAACTTAACGCATGGATTTTGTGACATTAGTGATAGTGCCTCTGAAACCTAAAGTTACTTCCTACTTATTTTCCACTAAGCAGAGTTTTCTGAGCCCAGGATATCTAGATAAATGAGGCTTACATAATCAAGACTATCGTTGTTGTAAGGGATATGGTACCAGTTGCTGTCTAGTTGGCTCCAACTGTTGGTGGCCCCATGTGTATCACAGTAGAACTGTGCTCCAGAGGGTTTTCAATAGCCGAGGGTTTGAAAGTAAAGCACCAGGCCCTTTTTTCCAAGGGACCTCTGGGTGGACTTGAATTGCCACCCTTTTGGTTAGCAGCCATGCATGTTTATGATCTGCTCTACCCAGGGACTTCTGGGGAAAAGGCACAATGGCTAAACAGTCCTCTTGACCTGGAGTGGGGCCTGCAGCTTCTGGTCACACAACTATTCTCTGCCCCACACCCCATGCAAGCAGGAAGCCATTCCAGGGCCCTGTAGGTGCATGCTGATAGGATATGCTGCACTCTGAGGCTCACCTTGCCAGCTCCTGGGAGTGTATGTAAGGGCAAGCAGGTGGAAACTAGCCCACAGCTACAAATCTGCTAGCTAGAGCATTAGGTCCAGGATTTACCTCCTCTTCCCCTCAACCTCAGCTTCTAGATTAGGCAGATGATCAGCGTGATGGTTAAGACTGTGTCAACTTGGCTGGACAAGGATTCTCCATGTTTTGCAGCTTCATCAGGTGGCAGGGGCAGAGCCTGTAGTAGCTTCCCACCCTTCAGCTCTCATCTCTCCACCTTCCACCACTTATTTCCTGTCTGCTCACATTGCCAGCAGTTCCTGCTTTCTTCTTGTTTTACATTTGGCTCCTGGACCTGAACCAGCAGCTGTTGGGTTCATCAGCCCTTACAGCCTGCAAGTGAGAGTCCCACTCTATGACCTGCTGATCTTGTGTTCGCCAGCCCCTGCAGCTCTGTAAGTCAACAGAGACTTCACAGTCTTGTCTGCCAGCTTGGGATCCAATGACCTACACAGCTGGTGATCTAGAACTCTAATCTCTGACCTGCCAACCTTGGGTTCACCAGCTCCCATGGCCATGTGAGTCTTGTGGGCAGGATTTGGGATGTTCTGCTTCTACAGTTGCTTGAGCTGTTTCCTTTATGTAAACTTTTCCATGTACATATATTTGTAACCGGTTTTGCTTCCCTAGAAAACCCAGCCTAAAACAACCAGCTTGGGATTTGCGAAACCTCTGAAGCTGCAACCATTGACTGGAAGTTGGACTGCTG
Organism: Heterohyrax brucei; assembly: GCA_028571685.1. Lineage (NCBI taxonomy): Eukaryota > Metazoa > Chordata > Mammalia > Hyracoidea > Procaviidae > Heterohyrax > Heterohyrax brucei. The sequence continues at coordinate 22,086,727 of CM053146.1, forward strand.
AGGCCAGTGGCTCCCTGCAATGCAACCCTTAAAATGTAGGCATACAAAAATATCTGGAGGCTGTGGGTCTATCTGTAAACCTCAAGGTAGATTAGCCAAGGCAAAGTCTTGGAGGCAGCTGAGTTCACATCCCAGCCCCACAACTCACTGGCTGCGTGTCCTCCAGCAAGCCACTTTCTGAGTCTGTTTCCTCATATGTAAAATGGGAGTAATGTGTTGGAGTCCTTGTGTGGTACAAAGGATGATAAGTGGGATTGCTAACCAAGGGGTTGGAGTTCAAGTTTACCTAGAGGTGCCTCAGAAGAAAGGCCTGGTGAACTACTTCCAAAAAACCCCAGTGGAATATAGTTATGATCTGACAAATATGGGACTGCCATGAGGTGGGATCATCGGGGGTTAGGGTCCACTTGACAGCAACTTCTTTGGGGAGGGTAATAAGATAATGAGGTTTCAAGTGCAGTTTACATGAGATAAGTGCCACCGCTCTGCACTCATTGGATTCACTCGTTTTTTAAACTCTCTCTTCAGAAATTTTCAAGTCACCTCTCTAAAGCAGAAGTGGATGCGCCTAAATCAACACACAGTGTTCTCTGCTGAATGGAGGAAATTTCTCCAACCTTTTCCAAAAATGTGCTGTGCGATAATGACCTGGAAGTAGACACACTTTTCTCATCAAGACAGTGGTGGTGGAGGGAGAAGCCCCTGTTTGGACCCAGCAGCTAGGGGCAACAGAGCAGTGGTGGGACACAGTGGGGAAAAGAGGAAGAGGTAGGGAACAGTGGGGAAAGACTGGTGGTCAGGAGTAGAGACCAAGGTGAAGCGGGACTGGGCAGTGGGCTCCCTCCCTCTCCTCCATCTAGGATCTAGCTGCTAGTCCCAACACCTGGTTTCCTGTCAGAGATGGTCCCTGTATGACTGGGGTTTCCAGGCCACCCTTCCTGACCAGGATTCCTACCTCATGTCTTACACACAGTGCCCCATGCTGGCATCCCCTCTGCCTCTCCATCCCTTATGAACATCCTCTCTCCTATCTAACCAGCTGCTGTATAGTCATGGGTGTCAGATTAGAACTGTGCTCCATAAAGTTTTCAAAGGCTGATTTTTCAGAAGGAGATCGCCAAGCCTTTCTTCCAAGGTGCCTCTGGTTAGATGCAAGCCATTGGTATGTTAGTTAACAGTGAGCGCGTTAACAATTGCACCGCCCAGAGACTCCACCTCCCTCCCACTGGACACGATTTCTGTCTGCCTTGTCTGCCTCAAGATTCTTAGGGGTTGGAATTATGTCAAAATCACTTTTGTGACCCCAGCACTTGGCCTGGTGCCTAACACACCTTAAGCAGGTGTTCTCAAACTTGAGCTGAAGCAGAGTCACATTTTAAATGCAGCTCTCTCACGGTCTCGGGGAACACCTAGCTCAGCTGACATAATAGTTGAATCAGGAAAATCTTCTACATTCTAGTTTGGTGAGTAGCCTCCAGGTTCTTAGAAGCTTGTGAGCAGTCATCCAAGATATTCCACTGGTTTCAGCCTGTCTGGAACAAAGAAGAAAGAGAAAAACCAAAGACAAAAGGGAAAGATTAGTCCAAAGGACTAATGGACCACAACTACCACAGACTTAATAGACTGACTCCAGCACAAATTGATGGTGCCCAGCTGCTATCATCGACTGCTCTGACAGGGGTCACAACAGATTGTCCTGGACAGAACTAGAGAAAAATGTAAAAAAATTTTAAGTCCCACAAACACTTAGTGGTCTAACAGAGACCAAATGAACGCCAAAGTGTGACCCATGGACACCTTCTATCTAAGCAATAAAGTCACTTCTGAGGTTCACCCTTTGGTCAAAGATTAGATAGGCCCATAAAACAAAATGACACTAAATGGGCCTATCAGCCCAGGGTCAAGGACAAGTTGCAGGAAGTGACAGGAAAGCTGGTAATAGGGAACCCATGGTGGAAGATGGGACAGTTTTGACATGGCATGGGGTTGGCAAACAACGTCCCAAAACAATGTGTACTACATGCTTAATGAGAAGCTAATTTGTTCTGTAAACCTTCATTTAAACTCCAAAAGAAAAAAGAAAAAAAAAAGTAGTTCTCTTAGCCAGAGGGATAAGATAAGAAAAAGAAAGAAAACATCTCTAAATTGGAAAACAATTATAATCTTTCTATTCACAGATATGATCCTATACACAGGAAATTCCAAAGAGTCCACCAAAAACTTCTAGCACTAACAGAGGCACTTAGCAGAGTTGGAGTACACAAAGTTGGCAAATAAAAATTAGTTTGTTTTCTACATACCAGCAATGAGAAATCTGAAAGGGAAGCAACTTCATTTACAATAGCATTTAAGGGAATAAAATACCTAGGATAAGTTTAACCACATATGTAAAGGACTTACACAATACAAACTATTAAAAACTGCTGAAAGAGATTAAAGAAGAGTTTAATAAATGGAAAGATATTCTATGTTCATGGACTGGAAGGCCTAATATTGTTAAGATGTCAATACTATCCAAAATAATATAGATTCAATGAAATCTCAATCAAAATTTCAACAGCCTTCTATATAGAAAGAGAAAAACTGATCTTCAACTTTATATAGAATGGCAAGAGACCTCAAATAACTAAAACAATGTTGAAAAAGAAGAACAATGTAAGAAGACGCTCACTTCTGATATTAAAACACACCATACAATCCGACTCGACGGCACTTGGCTTGGCTTGGCATATAACTATAACAACCAAAACATCCTGGTACTGGTACAACTACAGATACACAGGCCAATGGGATAGAATTGCGAGCACAAACCCACACATCTATGGCAATTGAGTTTTGACAAAGCTGCTAAGACCATTCGATGAATACAGAAGAGTCTCTTCAATTAATGGTGCTGGGAAAACTAGATACCCACATGCTGAAAAATGAAAAAGGATCCATGTCTCACACCAGACACGAAAACAAATTCAACATGGACTGAAAACCTAAACATGCAAATTGAAACCATAAAATTCTTAGATGAACAAGCAGGAGCAATCCTGTCAGATCCAGCTTTCAACAATAAAGCCAAGTGCCCTCGAGTCAATAGATTATCTAATATAATAACAAAAGCACAAACAGCTTAGGGCAAAGTAAGTGAATGGGACCTTGTAAAAATTAAAAACTTTTATTTATCAAAAGACTTTACAAAAAAGCTACAAAGACAAACTACAGGCTGGGAGAATATCTTCATAAACTATATGTCCAACAAGAATCTAATAAAATTTTAACAACTTAACAATAGAGAAACAAATGACCCAATCATAAAATGGGCATAAAATGAATCAGCATTTCACCAAAAGGGACATTCAAATGACCACTAAACACATGAAAAGATGCTCAGCATCATTAGCCATCAGGGAGATGCAAATCTAAACCACAATGAGATACAATTTCACTCCCACTAGGATAGCAAAGATTTAAAAAATACATAAATAAGCGTTGGTGAGGATGTGGAGAAAATGGGATCCTTATCCATTGTGGATCCAACTCAATGGCACTTGGCTTGGCTATCCATTGTTGGTGGGAATGCAAAATGGTACAGCCATTGTGGAAAACAGTACAGTGGCTCCTGGGAAACTAAAACTAGAACTACCATAAATCAAGAAAAACCACAAAAAACAAAAAATGCATTGTCATCCAGTTGATTCTGACTCATAGTGACCCTATAGGACAGAGTAGAACTACCTCATAGAATTTCCAAGGAGCACCTGATGGAAGCGAACAGCTGACTTTTTGATTAGCAGCCATGTACTTAACTACTATGACCCAGCAATTCTACCCCTGGGTATATAAAGCCTTGGAAGCAAAGACTCAAAAAAAGAGACTTGAACAGCAACGTTTACTGCAGCACTATTCAAATAGCCAAAAGGTGGAAAGAACCAAACTGCACATCAATGGATGAATGGATAAACATAAGTGGCACATACATGGAACACTACTCAGCCAGCAGGGGAAGTCTTGATATACACTGCAGTATGGATGGGGCTTGAAGACATTCTGCTGAGCAAAATCAGCCAATTATGAAAGGACAAATGTTGTATGACCCTACTTATACAGAAAGACAAGACATGGCAAAGTTTATGGTGGTTACCAAGGCTGGAAGGGAGGGTAAAAATAGGGGCTAATGATGATGGAAAAATCACATTAACAGTAGGGTTGCACAGACGATTACTGTGATTGCTGTCACTAAGCTGTAGACCTGCAAAAAGTTGAATTGGCAAAAGCTGTGTGATAGACATATTTACAATAATTGGGAAAAAGCCACTAAGGCCACTTATGTACAACCAAATACCTCATGGAATTTGTTTCCTCAGTTTGGAGTTTAGGGTAATGGTTTCATGGAATATCCCAGTTAAAATGGGTCTACTAGTATGGTTTGTGCCTCTGTTCAACCTTCTAGTTGGGTATACAGTGCCTGGGGTCTTAAAAGCTTGCAAGCAGTTGTGTAAAGCACAATTGATCTCTATTCATCTAGAGCAGCAGAGGCAGAAGGAGAGTCAGGAACAGGAGAAGGATTTGCAACATATGGCTAACTGGTTCCATGAACAACTGCCTAATTTGCCACGAGACCAGAAGAACTGGATAGTCCTTGTCTACCATTACTCAACATTTTGATTACAGATTCCATAAAAGAATCCTGGTCAAATGGGAGAAAACACATAAAATAATTTCAAATTATCATGGACTGTGGACTTTCTGGAGCCACAGAGGGTAGATGAACCCCAGAAACTACTGCTCTTATATACTCTTTAAACCAAAAATATATCCTTGAAGTCAAAACTGAAAAAGTTCACTTAACTAGTAAAAATGTGTGCCTTGAGCATTATTCTCTTTTAAGAATTATCTAAATGGGATTAAATTGATAACAGCAACTCAAAAGTAGGAACCTTAGGGGGCAGTGAGTTTATGTTAATGAGGGAGGAACAACTCTGCAAAAGAGGGTGAGAACAGTTGCACAACTAGAAGACTATACAATCGGCATCACTAAATGGTACATGTATAAACTGCTGAGCTGGTGTATGTTTTGCTGAGTATACTTTCAAAAATAACAAAATTAATTTAGAGAAAAACACCCACCCACCCAAGGAGTCATGCAAAGACCAACTAGGACAGAGCTCCAGGATCCAAAGATATGAATAATTCACACCACTATGATCCACTGAGGAAAATAATTTCTTAATGATACAATGAACCAGCTCAACTGAATCAAAGTTAAGAACTCAAGTCATCATGTTATAAAATTAGGAGTATGAAAACTACATCCCTTGGGCCAAATAAACCCTTTATTTTTGTACAGCCCTCAGGGTAGGAATGAGATTTTTACATGTTTTAAATAGTTAGAAAACAGTCAAAAGACTCTGGGCCCATAAAATTTTATTGGAACACAGCCATACCCATTTGTTTATATACTGCTTGCATCTGCTTTTGCTGTACAACCATGTTTTACAAGCCCACCGTATTTACTATCTAGGTATCTATGGAGAAAGTTCACTGACCCCTACTATAAACCAAAACCCACTGCCTTCGAGTCAGTATCAACTCATAGCGACTCTATAGGACAGAGTAGCCCTACCCCACAGTTTCCAAGGAGCTGCTGGTGGATTCAACCTGCCAACCTTTTGGTTAGCAGCCGTATGTATCACTTAACCACTACACCAGCAAGGTTTCTGCTGCTATAAAAAAACCCTGGATCAACACTGAGCCCATGCTTCACTCACTGAACTCAGTCTGAATCCCAGCCCAGGAATCCTGCTGTTTGTGTTGGCAGAAAGATAATTGCCAGGAAGAAAGTGGCCTCCTCCTGGCAGGATCAAGTGACATCTTTTGCCTAGCACAGTTCCAGTGCTCTCTACCTAACATATCCTAATAATGCTAACAACAACAGCAAAGCTGAGACTCTGGGCCTGTGGGATTTCAGTACAAAAAGCTTTTATTTCTCTAGAAATGCAGTTACAAAGAACTGTATACTAGCCATTTCCCTTTCCAAGCAAACTGAAGAGTGATTTCTGGTCTCTGAGATTCATACTGGAAAAACAACCCAAACAACCATTAATAAAGACGATTTGCACCCCCTAGGGACCTACAGCCACAACAATAGCATGTTGACAGAGACAACTGGGTGGTGAGTATTTGGACATTCACCGGAAAATTCTTTCAGCCTTTAATGTTTGAGGATTTGAACTGTGTTTGGCAAGTTTTTGGAATAAAATGGTGGGAAGATGGCTATAAACTTAAACTTGACTACTAACCTAAAAAGAAGCCCTCTGGAGCAATGGTTATTTATTTAACCTGTAATTCATTGTATATAAATTAGCCTAGAGCCATGCAGCCATCAGAGAGAACAAAGAGAATGAATATGGAAATAATTGAAAAAGGCAAGTTGAAAAACATTAATTCATTTTTGTTTAAAATTATTAATGTATAAGTAAATCACATTATATGCCACACACGGTCTGAGGAAACTGCAACCACCTCTTGTATGTTAGGTGTGGCGCGGTGGAACCACAGGCATTCTCACATTTTATATCACTTTTCTGTTTGAAATTTTTACAGGAATGAATTATTTTTGTAATGAAAAGATATAAATTTTTTAATGAGAAAAAAATCCCTCACAGTGATAAACCTGTAGTTTTTTAATTGAAAAAAGGTTGCTATTCTGTCACCAAAACTCCTGGAAGCCATCTCCTATCTGGAACCTGCAAATATGCCCATGCTAACAGTGCTTAAAAACCATGAACACTGAAATATATAAAACTATACCAAAAACCCAAACCCACTGCCATCAAGTCAACTCTGACTCAGACAGACTCTACAGGACAGAGTACAACGCCTCCAAGGAGCACCTGGTAGATTCAAACTGCCAACCTTTCAGTTAGCAGCTGTAGGACCTAACCAATATGCCACCAGAGTTTCCATAAAACTGTAAGATTAGGCAGAAAAACAACACAGGTGGATGTCTATCAGACTGGGGAATAGAGTATCACATCGTTCTTTTGCCGCTTTTCTGCAATAAGCATGTTTGGGTTTGTAGCCTTCTTCCTAACTCTTTATTGTGAAAAATTTTCAAGCATGGTTTGAATTTTCAGATGTTTAAAGTTGAAGGGGCTGTTTAGTGGGTATCTGAATGCCCACCACCTGGATATTGCCACTGACACGTTGCTGCTGTTGCTCGGGGTTCCTGGGTGGCACAAATGATTTGCACTTGACTACTAACCTATAAAGGAGTCCACATGGTACAAAACTAAAAGCTCTGCCTGTGAAGCACTCAGCTGCTAACCAAAAAGTTAGCAACTTGAACCCACTAGACCTAGCAATCTGCCCCAATAAAAATTATAGACTTGGAAACCCTATGGGGCAGTTGTACTCCACCTTTAGGGTCACTATCAATCAGAACATAATGACTAACCTACAGGATGGCAGTTAGTGTCCACTCAGCAGTACTAAGGAAAAAAGATCTAGCTATCTCCTTTAGCAGATTACCACCATGAAAACCCTATGGAACAGCTCTACTTCGTTACACATGGGCCTGCCACAAGTCAGAATCAACTCAAGGGCAATGAGTTTGGTTTGCCTTCCCTTGATCACAAATCCGTGTAACTAGCCAGGCCTATTATACAATATTCTTAAACCCTTTTCTTTTTTTTAAGTGATCAGTGACCTGTGAGAGGTACAGGTCAACCATAACAGCAATCTAATCCCCATTTCTGTCTGGAACTCCAACTCTGTGTAAGACTCTCAGCTCCAGGCACTGGACAGAACCAGGCAGCAGAGTAAAAGCTCTTCCAGAAAAATCTTCCCCCTAAGGTTTGTACCCTGGCCCCTAGGGTCGCCAGGAGTCAGATCCAACTCGACGGCACTCGGCTTGGCAAGGTTTGAAACAGAGCAACAATATCACAGCAATGTGTTCAAGGCCACTCCACAGATACTACAGTCCACTCACATTTGGCCCCATCTGTCTGATCACATGTTGTGGGGTTTTTGTTTTTTGTTTTTTATAAAAAAATATTTTAAGCATAAAACAATGCAGAAGGCAGGACCATCAAAAAAATTAAGAAAGGTAGCTCTCTGGGGTCCATCCCCAGAATTTCTGATGCTGCTGTTCCAGAGACCCCTTTGAGAACCATCTCCATGGTAGCACAGTAGTTTTACACCAGGTAGCATGAAGTAAGAACTCAGTTGAACACAAGATGGTTTTCCAGGTTCCTGCAGTCAGGCACTGCACCTAGCCTGCTTCTTTGGTTCTGCAGAGTCCTCCTTGCTGCAGGACCCCCGTCACCATTATCTCCCTAAGCTCCTGTTGCTCTTGAGTATCAGAGGCACACACCCACCCCCGCACGGACAGAACCACATGGGGACAGCTCTTCTGGTGAGGAGAAGCTGGTCAGCACCGCCGTGCTATCATCAGTTGAGAGACAGAGGCAACTCCACAGGGGATCAGCTGCCATGCTTCCCCACTGCACCTACCAAGCAGGCAACCATGCCTACTGTGGGAGGGAGAAGAGGGGGTGGTACTGGGGAACCACGTAGATCCTAGGGCCTCAGAACACTCCCTAACACCCCAACTCAGGAGATCTTCCAGAGGCCTGAGGTTTTCTGACTAGCTGAGAATCCAGATGTGCAGCCTGCACTTTCAGAGGAGTCTCTCACAACTGAAAATACAGCTGGCTGAGCAGCATTGCTCACCAGATCAATTAGTACTCCCGCAGCCCCAGAGGTGGTTGGTACTGGCTGGGGAAGAGGAGGAAGGCTCCTTGTTGGCAGCAAGGCCAGGGGCGGGAATCAAGGGGCGTGCTCAAGGCCCAGGCGACCATGCTGGATACTCCACAAGTGCCCTTCATTGTAATCCATGCGAACATGGAGTTGTGCACTGCCCAGCTTGTGTGGTTCACTCATGGTCCTTCCAAGGAATTCCTTCCTTATTATTCCATGAGTAAAAATTGTGTGTCTGGCAAGAGCAGGGCACGGGGCTGCAAAACAGCCAGGAGACAGTTGGCCTGCTTTGGGGAAGGGGGCTTAGCAGAAAGCTAGCTACACGTGGTACCACTGCCAGGGAGCAGCTGCCTGACTTTGCCTGTGAGGTCAGGGCCATGGCACATGGGGGCCATCGGCGCACTGTAGGCTGGTTAATCCTGTACCGGACAGTGTCAGCTCAGTTTGCACCCTCAGCATCTGAGGTTTGGCAGTTTCTTCTTTTCCTGGTAGAGCTAACACTGCCCAGACCAGGCAAGGCAGGTCTTACAGGCTGGGGCTGCCACACACCAAGCCTTGGTGAAGGTTTGGTGGTATAGACTTTGAAGAATGAGGAATTGGACTACTAGATCCTGCTATGAGCCAGGAAGGGAAGTGTGGATGTGGGGAGAGAGCAGCCAAGACAAAGGCAGCTCCAGGAGCTCTCCTAGGGAGTTCAGTCCACTCACATGACCTCATCTCTGGATTTGGGAGCACTGACCTCTAGCCTGCAGACTTATGCAACACTTACTTCTGGAAACCTCTGGTAACTCTCCTGCCCCTCAGTGGCCTCTTTGGCCAGACCCTCAGGGGCACTGTCAGTCACGCCCCACTCTGTAACTTTTCTGCTTGAGCAGAGACATCCAAGTACTTCCCAGCTGCTTGCCACAGGCTAAGTCCATGCCCAGCTCCCAGAGCTCAAGAGGCTGGTCCAAGCAGCCCAAGAAGCTCCCAGCTTTCCCATGCACCCACAGAGAGGGCCACACCTCTGTGGCATCACTGTTGACTGTATACCTGGTTTGCTTACCTGTCACTCACCTGGCTGGTGCTACCTCTTACTAATTTTTGCATCTCTGGTACCTAAACTGGGCACATTCCAGTATACTCCAGAAATGCTCATGACTTGAATGATGTATCTTCTGGCTTCTGTGCCTGAGAGCAGGGTGTGCTTGTGATTCCCTAGAACCTAGCTCAGGTCCTCTGAGACCCAAAGAAAAAAACCAAATCCATCGCCATAAAGTCAGTTCTGACTCCGAGCAACCCTACAGGACAGAGGAGAACTACCCACTAATCTTTATGGAAACAGACTGCCACATCTTTTTTCTGTAAAGTGGCCAGTGGGTTCCAACCACTCACCTTTCTGTTAGCAGCCAAGTACTTAACCACTATACCACCGGGGCCAAAAAAATCCCAATGCTGTTGAGTCTATTTCCAACTCACAGTAACTACACTGAGCAAAGCGGAACTGTCCCACAGTTTTCAGGTGCACCTGATGGATTCGAACTGCTGTTCCTCTGGTTAGCAGCCATAGCACTTAACCAGCACACCACCAGGATTCTCTTGTACACCTAAGCCCCAAAACCCACTGCTGTCTAGTCAAGTCTGACTCATAGTGACCCTAGAGGTCAGAACAGAACTGCCCCATAGAATTTCCAAGGAGCGCCTGGCCAATCTAAACTGCCGACCTTCTGATTAGCAGATGTAGCACTTTACCCACTATGCCATCAGGGTTTCCTCTCTGGAACACAGTGGAGGTTACATAATAATGCCAGGAATGTCTAGTCCCAATTATAAACTAGTTGAAAATCAGTTGCCATTGACTCTGACTCACGATGACCCCATGTGAGTCACAACATAAATGTGCCCCATAGGGTTTTCACTGGCTGGTTTTTCAGAAATAGATCACCAGGTCTTTCTTCTGAGGTGCCTGTGTGGACTTGAATTTCTAACAGTTTGGTTAGCAGCTAAATATCTTAAACAACCTGGTGATACTGTTAGACCCCACCTAACAGTTTACTATTCAACTGACTTAGTAACACAGAAGGCCATATATACAAATTAGCTTAAACATTGCAAGTGTCATAAGAACACAAACAGGCTTATGCAAGTGACATGGAAAAATCAAATACCACATTGGAGGTATATCAGGGTGCAGCCTGAAAGGTGGGTATCCATAAAAAGAGGTTTCAGGCCCCAGGGCTGGTGGGCATCTGGGCCAGGGAGTATGAACCATTCGGAGAGGGTCGGTTAAGTCTTCACTGGGCAGGAGAAGATGAGGGTGACCAGGGCAGGTGCAGTCCAGTCACAGCTACTGTCAGAGGTGCCACTTCTCTAGATCTCCCCATGGGGCCTGCCTGGTCCACAGCACCGTCGCTGTCACCCACTATGTGGCCTTTACCAGTCTTCAAGTTCATGCTTCTTTTTGCTCAGGGGAAGGCTTAATCTTTTTGCCTGGAAAAATCTCTTCATTGCATCTTTATTTTCTCTTGAAATTCAAGGTCAAGCAGAACACTACCATCTCTGAAGCCCTTACCCTACCTCCTCTTTGAGGCAGAATCAGTGCCTCCTGTCTGGCCCCCTGGGCTCTTCGAAGTATAGGTAATCGAGCTTAATTAGCATTAATAGGTAGGTTCTTTCCATTAGCAGTCAGTCTGAGGAGTGGAGTGTGGTGGAGGCACTGCTGGTATGTGCCCTTGAGTCAATTCCAACTCACAGCGACCCTACAAGATGAGCACAACTGCCCCATGGGATTTCGCAGACTGTTATCTGTATGGGAGCTGGTCACCAGGTGTTTTCAACTGGGTGGGAGGCCCTAGCCCCCCATAATCTCCATCATTCTTTGCAACTACTAATATTAATATTAAAAGTAAGACTAGGGAAATGACAAATGAATTCCAATTTATAGAACTGTAATATACAATCTAAGCAAAAATAGCATTTACTAGGCAAATAGAAACCATTTTCAGGAAGTCCCCTAGTTCCCCCTTTTCACCTAAAACTGCCCTTTAAGTCCTACCATGTAGAAATTCTAGGCCATCCTATGGCTGTAAGGGGCAGCTTACATAACAGTGGTCCCTGGGCATTCACATCTTGGTGCCCAGCAAGTTCCTGGTACATGACTGGCCTGTTATCATCAGAATTCAAATGAGAAGGCACTCAGGCCAGACTCACGCATTCCAGAGAAATCATGATGTGGATTTGTACACATGGAGTTTGATGGGTAGAAGACTATTATTATTCCCATTTTGCAGATGATCAAACCAAGGCCCAGACAGTTTCGGGACCTTCTCAGGGTCTCAGAGTTGACTCTTGACAGATCTGGGAATACTGTACCCTAGGCTTGTCCCAGGCCCTGCATTTTATTAGCGTTAGAGCTAGTGAAGCAGGAGATGAGCTTGGTCCCACAGGCATGAGCAACAGTGGTGCCTGTTCTCTTCCTCTCGGCCTTCCCTGCTTCCTGCTAGGCTGCCCTAACTCATTTTCCAGCTTCTCATTCTCAGGCTGTTTCTGTAAACCTGGGGCTGCCTCCAGCCTATACCCCAAACCTTGGTAGCCAGTCACCGGACCCTGTTCTAACCCATCACTCTTTTCCTCTGGGGCTTAGAGCTCTAGGAAAACTAGAATGAACACTCCCTCTGGTTTTCCTTCAGCCTTCAAATGCCCCCCACCCCAATCTCCCTCAGCTGACCTGAGGGAGGAGAGGGCAGAGGACTGCCATCTCAAATTAGGGTTTAAAAGCTGGGCTACATCACACACATCTGAATTGGTGCATTACTATTTTCTCTGTGGGCATTTTTCCGTTTTTGATGGACTCTTACAAACATTTTACCGTTATATTTCTTGTAATACTGCCCGGAATCATTATGTAGACATCATAAAAAAATCATTATATTTTTAAAAGGAAGGCTGAAACGTCCCCACAAAGAAGAATACAAAAAGCCTGGGTGTGCACACACACAAAAACACATCCACAGACACACATACATGTAAGTTTGTTCTTGCAGAAGACAAAAGTTGATCACCACACTGCTCTGCAAAATAAAAGTGAATAAATAATTTATAGGGCTTTAGGCAAAAATCTAGATTTTAGAATTGTTTTAGAAAAATCTAGAAGCTCTGCGATATACCAACCAAGAAATGGTTACAAACAAGTTAAAACTTACCATTCCCAATGGGCCTGCATTCCACAGAAATATATTATGAACATTAATATTTTTTATTAACACACCAGGACCCACAGCATTGCTTTCATTAACTGAAGGCACTGTGTGTGAATAACCCTTAGACCCTCTGTATGAAAAGGCTCCTGACTTTCTCATGTTGTTTTGGCAAGAATCTCAGGATACTATGCTCATTGCTCTTTCCAGTCCCCAAACAAAAGTGCTGAACTGGGCTGGGCCGTCTATGGGAGGCAATGGGAGTCCCTCAGAGTCCTCCTCTGAGAAACTGGCCACACTCAGGCCCTCTGAGTGGGCTAGAGGTTGGTGGGACGGTGCACTGCCCAGGCCGTCTTGGATCTGTACCCCCACCAGACTTACCAACAACAGGCCGGTGCAAGGTCCGGCCAGGGCAGTGGTCTGCGCGCTACAGCGCACTGACAACCTCCGGGAGCCCTTCCTGCTCAGCTCTCCTACCTCCTGGTAGCCTGACTTTATTTTTGAAGTCAAGACTCGGGCTGACCCTTTGAAGGCTGGGGGTCTGCTAGGGGATCCGCGAACCAGTCAAGCTGCCTTCCTCTCGCTCTGCCTGTGGTCCAGCTCCTGGCCACAAGGACTGGACGGGTACAGTGACTAATGCTTGGTTACAGAGTGCACTGCAAGAGAGCGGGTCTGGGCTGATACTTCCCGCTTGGGGAGGAAACCTCACTGGTGATAATTAGTGGCTCAGACAGAAGTCTCTGGTACAGGAACTGAGGCAGGACGGCCACAAGAATCCAGGATGCATAAAAGGAATAAATGTCATTAAACGCACGGCAGGCAGATTGCTTTCCACTTGCATGTGTGTGTGTGCTGTATGTGTGTGTGAGAGTCAGCTACTCTTCAGGATACAAATGCAAATATAATGGCTGCAGAAAGTGGCAATTTGTCAATTGTTGTGGAGGTAATTTACTACCATCACCACGGCTGTCACCGGCCCAGTGATAATTCCCTTAGCATTTTGTGCCAGCACAGGCTTTATCACCATCTGTACTTGCTAGTAAATGGCTATGGCAGGAAGACAAACAGGCAGAGAGACGCACAGACAGAAGACAGCCCCTTCACAAAGGCAAAACATGCCTGAAGAAGACAGTGCACACCTGCCAGCTTCTTGCCACTAGCTTTTCCAGTTGACACCAGGAGCTCAGGCTGACAACTGAAACAGAGGACACAGGTTTAGAGGCTTCTGTGTCAGTGAAGAACACCACGGCAGTGCAATCTCAAGGAAGACTATGCGACTCTTTCCAACTTTTCTGAAGCCTGAGTAATCTTCGGCATTAGACAAAACAGAGTATACAGTCTGCCATCTGTATCCACAGGTTCTGCACCCAGGGATTCGACCAACCCTACAGCAAAAATATTTGGGCGGGGAGGAAATGTTCCAAAGAGAAAAATTTAAATTCACTGGTCACTGAGCACTACACTGGAAACCCTGGTGGCACAGTGGTTAAGTGCTATAGCTGCTAACCAAAAGGTCGGCAGTTCAAATTTGCCAGGTGCTCCCTGGAAACTCTATGGGGCAGTTCTACTCTGTCCTATAGGGTTGCTATGAGTCAGAGTCAAGTTGACAGCAGTTGGTTTAGTTTTGGTTTTTGGAGCACTAGGCTGAATCCCCAGGAGTCAAGTACTGCGTTGGCACACCTGCCGTAGCCTCCCGCTGTCTTGCTCTTCAGTTTCTCCAGCACACCCTGTTTGTGCATGGTTCGCCTCACTTGTTCACTCACTGCTAGTATTGTGTGCACCCCTTCTTTCTGTGAAACAATGGCTCCTCAAAAGCGCCAAAGTGGTCAGATAACCCCTCACAGGCTAAGTGTGAGGGGGTTGAGCACAGTGAGAAAGAGTTTCTGGCTAGTGAGGGACGGCTGGCTCGCTCTGCAAAGTGCTCAAGCCTCAAGAACGTCAAAACGACGGGTGAAATGGTACTGGCTGCTGCCCAGGCAGCATCAGTGTTCCCAGAGCAGCTCAGGAAACTCATAGGAAGGAGAACTTACAGACCGAGGGAAAACACTGTTGGCTATGACATGTCTGACAAGGGTCTAATCTCTAAAATGTACAAAATATCCTAACACCTCAACAGCAAAAACGCAAGTAACCCATAAATGGGCACTTCACCAAAGAAGACACTCACGTGACTAACAGACCCATAATGAAATGCTCAAGATTATTGCCAGCCAAGTGCCATCGAGTCAGATTCGACTCATGGGAAATGAGTCAAGATTATTAGCCATTATGGAAATGTAAATCAAAACTACAGAGAGATGTCATCTCATCCCCACAACACTGGTACTAATTAAAAAAAAAAAAAAAAAGAAACAGAAAATAATAAATATTGGAGAGGTTGCAGGGAGACTGGAACTCTTACATACTGCTGGTAGGAATGTAAAATAGTACAACCACTATGGAAAATGACATGCTGCCTCCTTCGAAAGCTAGAAATACCATATAATACAGTAATCTTACTCGTAAGAACATATCCTGGAGAAATAAGAGCCATCACATATAGACGTATGTACAGACCGAGGGAAAACACTTTGGCGATGACATCTCTGACAAGGGTCATTACAGCATCACTCACAACAGCAAAAAAAGTGGAAACAACTTAAACATCTATAAACAGGTGACTGGATAAGCAAATCATGGTACACACACATGCACTGGGATACAATTGGTACACACACAGTGATAAAGAACAGTGATGAATCTGCAAACATCTAACAACACAGATGAATCTGAAGTGCATTATGCTGAGTAAAATCAGTTAATCACAAAAGACCAAATATTTTAAGAGGCCACTATTATAAGAACTCAAGAAAAGGTTAACACACAGAAAAAGACTAACTGTGATTGTCAGGGAGGGAGAGGAGAGATGGGGAGACGAAATCACTAACTAGGTAGCAGGCAAGAGTCAACTCTGGTAAAAAGGAAAGATAACACACAACACAGGGGAAGTTAGCACTAGCTGACCAAGGCAAAGTCATAGACGTTTCCTAGACACATTCAAACACCTTGAGGGTCAGAGTCACTGAGGCTGAGGGCTGGGGACCATGGTCTTGAAAGCATCTAGGCCAATTGGTATAACATAGTTCATAAAGAAAATGTGCTATAAATCCGACTTTGGTGAGTAGCATCTGGGATCTTAAAAGCTTAAGAGCAGTCACTGAGAACACATTTATTGGTCCTATGCCTTCCAGAGCATAGGAGAATCAAGAAAACCAAGGACACAAGGAAAATACCAGTCAAAAGGGTTATGAACCATGGCCTCCATCAGCCTAAGCCCAGAAGAATTAGATGGTTCCTCACTACCACCACTGACCACTCTAAGCAGGGATCACAATATAAGGTCCCAGTCAGAGTGGGAGAAATATGCAGACTAAAATTCAAATTCACAAAGAAAGACCAGACTTACTGGTCTGACAGAGACTGGAGGAATCCCCAAGACTATGGCCCCCAGACACCACGCTAACTCAGAACTGAAGCCACTCCTCAAGTCCAGCTTTCAGAGACTGAAAGACTGAACAGACCTCAGAAACAAACCGTAAGATGTGAACGTGGTTCTTAGTTCAGTCAAGTCTGTGAGACCAAATGGGCAACTCCTGACAAAAACCAACATGAGAAGGCAGGAAGGGACTGTAAAACTATACAAATAGACAAGAGGAAACCAGAGTAGAAAGAGGGAGAGAGCGATGCATTGTGGAGATTACAACCAATGTTACAAAACAATTTGTATATAAATTTTTGAACGAGAAACTAAATTGCACTATAAGTATTTATCTAAAACACAGTAAAAATTTTTTTAAAAAACAAAAGGAAAGAAAAGAAACTCATAGAAAATGAAGGCTACCTCCCAGAGCAAGCCTTCAAGTATGGAAAAGCCCATTTATATAGCACTTACACTGCACTAGGTACACCTTGGAGGTGTTGTAGGTTCAGTTTCAGACCACCGCCGTAAAGCAAGTATGGCAATAAAGTCAGCCACACAAATCTGATTTTCCAGTGTATACAAAAGTAGTGTTCACATTACACTGTTAGGTTACTAAGTGTACAAAAACATTATGTCTGAAAAAACAACAAAACCAAAACCAAACCCACTGCCATTGATTTGGATCCAACTCATAGCAACCCTAGAGGTCAGAGTTCCAAGGAGAGCCTGGAGGATTTGAACTGCTGACCTTTTCATTGGTAGGTGTAGCACTTAACCCACTACACCACAAGGGTTTCCAAAACAACAATGTACATACCTTAATTAAGAAACTCTTTATTGATAAAAATGCTAACCATCATCTGAACCTTCAACAAGTCATACTCTTTTTGCTAGTGGAAAGTCTTGCCTCAATGTTGATGGCTGCTGATTCATCAGGGTGGTAGTTGCTGAAGGCTGGGGTGGCTGTGGCAATTTCTTAAAATAGGACAACAATGAAGTTTGCCACATTGATTGACTCTTCGTTTCACAAAAGATTCCTCTGTAGCATGCAATGCCATTTGATAGCATTTTACCCATGATAGAACTGTTTTCAAAATTGGAGTCAATCCTTTCAAACCTTGCTGCTGCTTTATTAACTAAGCTGATGGAATATTCTAAATCCTTTGATGTTGTTTCAACAATGTTCACAGTATCTTCACCAGGAATAGATTCCATCTCAAGAAACCACTTTCTTTGCTCATGTATAAGAAGCAACTCAGACTGTAGCAATTCAGTCATATCTCCCCTTCTAATTCTAGCTCCCTTGCTGTTTCCACTTCAGTTACTTCCTCCACACAAGTCCTGAAACCTTCAAAGTCTTCCATGAGGAATCAACTTCTTTCAAACTCCTGTTAATGTTGGTATTTTGATCTCTTCCTGTGAAATGTGAAATGTTCTTAATGGAATATAGAATGGTGAATCCCTTCCAAAAGGTTTTCAATTTACCTTGTCTACATTCATCAGATGAATCACTATCTATGGAAATGATAGCCTTCCGAAATGTATTTCTTAAACAGTAAGACTTTCAAGTCAAAAATACTACTTAATCCATGGGCTGCAGAATGGATACTGTGTTAGCAGATATGAAAACAACATTAATCTCTTTGTACACCATCAGAGCTCTTGGAAGATCAGGTGCAGTGTCAATGAGCAGCAGTAATATTCTGAACCTTTTTTTTTTCCCCATGAATAGTAAATCTCAACATGGGCTTAAAATATTCAGTAAATCGTCTTGTAGGCAGATGTGCTGCCATCCAGGCTTTGTTGTTCCATTACAGAGCCCAGGCAGAGTAGACTCAGCATCATTCTTAAGGGTGCTAGGATGTTCAGAATAGTAAAAGAACACTGGCTTCAACTTAAAGTCATCAGCTGCATCAGCCCCTGACAAGGCAGTCAGCCCCTGAAGCTTTGATGCCAGGCACTGACTTTTCTCTAGCTATGAAAGTCCCAGACGGCATCTTCTTCCAACAGAAGGATGTTGTGTCTACACTGAGAATCTGTTGCTTAGGGTAGCCCCCTTCATCAACTACCTTACTTGCCTCAGTTTCTCCAACAACATCTGTTGCTTCACTTGTACTTTTATGTAGTGGAGACCACTTCTTCCCTTTAGCCTCATAAACCAACCTCTGCTGGAGTTCAACTTTTTTTTGCTGCAGCTTCCTCACCTCTCTCAGCCTTCACAGAAATGAAGAGAGTTAGGCCTGGCTCTGAATTGGGCTTTGGCTTATGGGATTCTTGTGGCTGGTTTTACCATCTGTCTAGATTGCTTTCTCCGTATCAGTAAAAAGGCGGTTTAATTTTCTTATCATTAATGTGTTCACTGGAGTACCACTTTTAATTTCCTTCAATAATTTTTCCTTTGCATTCACAACTTTGCTATTTGGAATAAGAGACCTAGCTTTCAGCTTTCACATGCCATCCTCACTAAACTTAATCATTTATAGTTTTTGATTTAAAGTGAGAAACATGCAACTCTTCCTTTTACTTGAACACTTAAGAGAGCACTGTAGAGTTATTAACTGGCCTAACTTCAATATTGTTGTGTCTCAGAGAACAGGGAGGCCCAAGGATAGGGAGAGAGACCAGGGAAGTCATTTGGTGAAGCCATCAGAATACACAAAACATTTATCATTAAGTTAGCTGTTTGACATGGACACAGTTCACGTCATCCCAAAACAATTACAACAGTGTAACACACACACACACACACTCTCACTCTCTCTCTCTCTGCAGTTAAGTCGATTCCAACTCATAGTGACCTTATAGGACAGAGCAGAACCGCCCCATGGGGTTTCCAAGGAACATCTGGTAGATTTGATCTATCAACCTTTGTATAGCAACTGCTGCTGTTAACTACTTTGCCACCAGATCACCATAAAAGGTATAATAACAATGAAAAAGTGTGAAATACTGCTGAGAATTACCAAAATGTGATACTGAGACACAGTCAGTACATGCTGTTGGAAAAATGGCACTGGCAAACTCACATGACCCACGGCTGCCACAAACCTTCAATTTGTATAAGCAAAATACCTGTGAACTATAATAAAGCAAAACACAATAAAACATAGGTATGCCTGTATTAGGTATTATAAGTACTCTAGAGACGATTCAAAGTATACAGGAGGAAGTGCATAGGTTAAATGCAAATACGATCTCAGTTTATACAAGGGACTTGAGCCTTCTCAGATTTTGGCATCTGAGGTGGGTACTAGAACCAATATCCCATGGATACTGAGGGGTGACTGAGGTGCACACTTCTCTGAAACACACGGGGGCCACCACGTCTCAGAGTCCACTCTATGGCAACTGTACCAACAACCAAAGCAGGGCTTGTCCGACTGCTGTGGCCCCTGTGTCTTGTCTCTCCCACTCAAGTGGAATGTCCTTGTGGGCAGAGGCCCTCATTAGCCCTGCTGATTGATTAGGTACACCTTCCCCAGGGTCTAACAGAGGCCAGGTGACACTGACTTCTCCTTACCCAGCTTCTCTTCCACTGCTCCTTCCTGCCGCTCCCTGACCCTCTCCACGCTGCCAGTTCCGCTATCTCCACCTAAGTCTTGACATTCGCTGGGCAACTTCAAGTCTCCCTTCTCTCAAGCTCCAGCCAGAGCCTGAGGGCACTGAGCGCCTTCACCATTCCCTCTACAGCCCCCATAACAAACTCTCCCTACTCTGAATCCAGAGTGGGTGTGTTAGTTGGTAGACAGGTTAGACAGACTTGATTTGATGAGGATCAGGATCAGCTCTGTGCTAATAACAGTGTGGCCGAGGCAGGTGACACACACACCATATACATAATTGCTTCTAAGCGCTCTTGTTTAGCACATTGCCTGTGCTCTGCTGTGGGCCACTCACAGCACACAGCCCTAGCACCTCTCCTGCTGCTGCCTCCTCCCTCTGCCGCCTTCTGTGTTACCAGCTCGTCTTCCCCAATAGGCTGTCAGTTCTCTGAGGGCCCTACACCCATATGTGTCCACACTGCCTTTAGCATCGTGCTGTGCCCATGGTGAGGTGGGCTGACAGGTCCCTGTTGGATCAGTACGTCTTGGTCATCAGCAATGAGAAGGCTCAGGCTGGAACTTCACATATTAGTGACCTGAGAAGCACCTCAGAACTCCAGCTGATGGTTTCTGGGTAGCCCTTCTTCCAGCCTTGTAACCTAGGAGGAGGGGGAGGGACAGCCTTCCTCTGACGTCCCAATTACATCAGTCCTTGGCTGCAGAGCCCAGTGCAATCTTGTTTCCTTTCGTCCCTTGCAGTTCCTGGCAGCACCTCACTTCTGGTCAGTTTGAAGCCATCTCCAGGGACCAGCCACAAAGGGCCTGGTCTCACCTCCCACAGTAACTTAGGCCTCTTATCTAGGCTGTGGCCAATTCCCAGGATAGCAATGACCACTGTCTAGATGACAGGCCTGGCTGGCCACTCAGAAAGCTTTAGCACAACCCATCATATTCATAAAAGCTCACACTGGAAATGCAGCAGCCCTGCCTATGATCATGTCCCCATCTTGCCTGAAGGGTGCCCTTCACAGCCACTAGAAGCTTGCTCCTGCATAACCTTCTGCTAAGAAACACAGAGAGCATTCACCCTCAGGAGATACTCTCACTCCATCTGCAGGGGTGCTGTCAGCCTTCAAACCCACCAGTAAAATCACGAGTCCACCTTCTCCGAGCCTGATGGCCACACCACAGGAGGTAAATGCATACAGTAAGCGGGAATGGTCGCGGCACTGAGACCCCAAAACTCCCGCTTTGGGAAACTGCCCACTGATGGTTAACATACTTGGCTGGGTTCACTTGCTACCAATAACCAAACCAAACTCACTGCTCTTAAGTCAATTCGAACTGATACTGACCTTCCAGGATAGAGCAGAACTGCTCCATAATGTTTTCAAGAGCGCCTGGCGGATTTGAACTGCTGACTGTTTTGGTCAGCAGATGTGGTGCTTAACCACTACACCACCAGGCTTTCCTGCCAACAACCAGCTGGCTGTTAACCGAAAGGTAAGAGGTTCAAGTCCACTACAAAGCCTCAGAAGAAAAGCCTGGTGATCTACTCCTGAAAATTTAGTCATTAAAAACCCTATGTGACACACATGGGGTTGCCTTGAGTTGGACATGACTTGAAGGTAGCTGCTTCTTTACACACAAACTAAGACTGCCCCACTCCTCTACATAAAGCTGAATTGTCTCGCTCACAAATGCCCAAATTACTTTACATTTACCTGTGATCAGCTTATCATCTTGGGGCTGCTTCTAGTGTTGTTTTTTTTTTTTGAAGTTTAATCTCCTAATCTGATTAAAATTCACTGTTTACTGACCCCACCTGGTTTTCATTAAACAGAAGGAAGCTAGAAGTAAGTTACCGCCTGACTGAGAACGGCAAGTGCTCACCTGCTGCCTTTTTCGGTCAGGTGACTGTGGTTATTGACATGATTTCTGAGGACCAACTGATTGGGATGAGTTTGGCTTCTGATAGAGGTGCTTACTTCACTAAAGCTACTGAAGTCTGGTCGCCTCTGAGCAGGATTTATAGAGCCAGCCAGCCAGCCATACCTACGGAGAGGGGAACAATTCTGCCCCTGGGGTGGAGTGTTAATAGAGTTTATAATCCACTTCCAGCTGCTGATAAGACCCCACAGGCATAAGATCAACAACTCCTGCTATGGGCAAGGCCTCTCTGGGTCTGAATTGTAACTGGCATTAGCTGTGTGGGCCTCACAGACAAGAGCTTCCTGAGTTGCATTCAGAAGTAAGCTGACTGGGTATTACAGAAATAAATGGTAGCTGCTACTCCTGCCTTGAGCGGGACTCCAGCCAGGTCTTAGAGTTCCTGGCACAAAGTTTGTGCTCGGTAAATGTTTGCTGAATGAATAAATGATGAGGCAGAATTTGGGCAGGCATTTAACAAGTGGTTAGCAGGCTCAAGTTTGGGGTAGAAAGATGGGATTAGAATATTGCATGTCCTTGTGAAAGTCACATTGGGAGAAGCCGGGAAATGAACGTCTCTTCCTCCTGCAAGGGCCACAAGGTTTAAATATGTTCACACACAAAGAGCTCACCCAGAGGCTGGTATACAGGAGCCGAACGTCCAGTGATGGTGAGGACTATCTCTTCAGGTTTAACAGGGGTGATGTCCCAGCATTCTGACAACGTGCAGAGCTGACAGAGGACTGGCAGCTGCCTGGGAGCGGCTGAGAGGGTAGAAAGGTAGGTGGGCCCAGCAGCAGGGGGCAGATGGGAGCGACTGAAACTTCTGCAAACCGAACATTTGAATACCCCTACCCTAGCGAGAGTAACCTGTTCCCACCTCCTGCCTTCTCTCTAACTTGTTTCATCTCCACAGCTCCCAGAACTGGGATGGCAAGATAGGAGTGGAAAAACAGGCATACATCCCTCCAGCCTGCAGCAGGGAGGAAAGCAGCTAGGTTGGCCTTAGGTTTTAACAATCGCTTAAGCTGGCAAGCTTCCTCATTTTAAGTAGAGGCCCATTCCTGGTCCTGAAGCTAGAAAGCAATTTCATGGAGGGCATGGCTTACTCAGCTCGGGCTTGCCCAGTCCAGAAGGATATGGCCACTAGGCACAATGGGAAGGGCAAGAAGGGAGTGGATCCGGCCTTAGCGACACAGGCAAGGAGCAGATATCCCTGTCCAATTTGTTTCCCTCTCCTTCACCAACCTGACTGAAAGCTGTCCTCGGCCTACTGAGAAACGTATACAGGCTGGACACAGACAGGGAATAAGGCAGGCCACACAAACTTCTGCTGCCACAAGGTGCAGGCTGGAAGGCATCAGCCAGGACACTGAGCTCCACACCACCGAGAAAGAGCTCTTACAGGCCACCCCTCGGGCTTCAGTCAACTTCATTAGTGAACTGAGGAGCTGTGACTGGAACAAGGAGTCTCTGGATCTCCAGCTGATTAACACACAACCCTGGGGAAGGAAGAGAGAATACTGCACTCCTAACAATGCAACAGGAGCCTGGGTAGTACAGTGGTTAAGAGTTCGGCTGCTAGCCAGAAGATCGGCAGTTTGAATCCACCAGCTGCTCCTTGGAAACACTATGAGGCAATTCTACTCTGTCCTACAGGATATCTATGACTTGGAATAATGGCAATGGGTAACAGTGACAATGTGATATGCAGATGACACAAATGACACAACCTTGCTTGTTGAAAGTGAAAAGGACTTGTACTTAGTGACGTAGATTAATGACTATAAATTACACTTCAACGTCAAGAAAACAAAAATCCTCACAAATGGACCAATGAGTAACATCACGGTAAGTGGGGAAAAGATTAAAGTTGTCAAGGGTTTCACTTTACTTGGATCCACAGTCAGCTGCTGTGGAAGCAGCAGTCAAGAAATCAAACGGCACAACACGTTGTGCAGCACTGCCACCAAAGACCTCTCGTCCAGTGGTAAAAAGTAAAGATGTCACTCTGAGGGTTGAGGTACGCCCGACCCAAGCCACGGTGTTTTCAGTCACCTCATATACATGCAAAAGCTGGGCAAAGAAAAGGAAGACTGAAGAAGAATTAACACCTTTGAATATGGTGTTGGCAAAGAATGTTGAACACACCATGGACTGCCTGAAGAACAAACAAATCTGTCTTGGTAGAACAGCCAGAATGTTCCTTAAAAGCAGGGATGGTGAGACTGTCTCAGGTAGTTGGACACATTACCAGGAAGGACCAGTCCCAGGAGAACATCAAGCCTGGCAAAGCAGAGGATCAGGGAAAGTGAGGAAGACCCTCGGTGAGATGGACAGAGACGGTGGCTGCAGCAACGAGCTCAAACAGCAACAACTGTGAGGACAGCGCAGGACCAGCCAGGATTTCCTTCTGTTGTACAGGTTGCTATTAGTCAGAACCAACTTACTACCCAGCACTCTGCACCAGTAGCCCTCCATGCAGGTGTTACTGTTGCTGTTCTACAGGAACACTGTATGTCTTTAGCAAGGCTTAAAGGATGAAGATGCTGAGGGTATGGCAGCTACTAACTTGGCCTAAGCCACACAGCAGAGCAGAGTCTCAAACTCCAAAGCTAGTGCTGTCTTCTGCACTTCCCCAGCTCCTCCCCAAGGACTCAGGTGTTTGGCTTCAGGCTGCAGTCAAGAAGTTTCGCTTTCTAACTGCAGAATGCCCAGCCCAGCATTCTGGTCCCTGATGATCCAGAAAGGGCTGGGGCTGCAGGAAGCAAGGACAGGAAGCATGAACCAGAGCAGAATTCAAATCTGAGTATCTCTGGCATGGGGAGGGCCTGAGCTCTCTGCTAACTCTGGGTCCAGGGTCACCAGGCAAGGCTGGTCAGGGCGTGTACCTGACCCTCGTCAACTTCCACACCTCCCCACCCCCCTTGCTGGGGCCACCTGTCCACTATTCGAGGCCTCCTTCAAGAAGTCTTTCCTTCCTCTCATTCTCCGCCCAGTGTCACTCTCTGCCCCCACTAAGTCCCTTTTATTTGTCAGACATCTACAAGGCACCTGCTCTATACCACTCCCTGTGCAGCCTACTCGTGAGGGGAGAGGAGTGGGACACACTGTCTGAGCCTCAGGGTGCTCATGGTTCACCCTGAAGATTCAGATTCAGAAAGGAGATGAGACCTGGACATCAGTGTTTTTAACAGACCTTGCAGGTGACTGAGAGGCATACCCAAGTGAGACCCTTTGGCCTTATGGACAATCTGTTACTTAGCAATGTCTTCTATGGGCTGCCAGCATCCTATGAAGCTATGGCCTGCCTTCTCTCCCCTTTCCCCACATAATCCCTTGTGCACTCACAAGTCAGAAAATCTAGGCTCAAACGCGACTTTTGCAACTGTGCTACTTGTGCACCTTTACAAAATACTCAAGCTGTCAGAGGGTCGGTTTCCCTACCTGTAACGCGGAGATAAAGCGCATTCCTGTTACCAGGATTAAGTGGGATACTGTGTGCATAAACACACCGTAAAGTCTGCTATTAACGGTATCATCACTGCAGTCTGCCAGGCAGAAAGGCCCTTTCCCCGGGTTATTTAAATAAGCCCCTTTTCTGGCCCTGGACCCACCCTGGGCGGCCTCTCCGTGCCGTGTCAGGGCTCCAGCAGGACCTACCTGCATATTCCCCGAGGCTACGGCTTTCCGGTCCCCAAGCAACACACAAGCTCAATGGACGTACTCTCCCCTTCATTTACCCACAGTGAGCGAAGTTCCAACCACACCTCTCCGGGAAAACTGCCTCCAAATTTTGGGGAAGTTGGCAGGAGCCAGAACTTTGCCAAGCAAGAGCTCCAAGTGTAGAGGCGGGAGCTCTGGCAGCCCTCGGCCTCCTCCTGCCTCAGGTCGCACATGCTCGCCCCTGCCACCGGTTCTACCGGGGCGGCCAAGGGCTCAGGAGACCTGGCGAGTCCAGGAAGATCCCGACCGCTCCTGCCTCCCCCGGGGCGAGGTGGCCGCAGCTGCATGAGTCGCGCGACACGTGGGACCAGAGCACTGGGCAGGGTCAGCCCGGAAAGGGAGCGTCCGGCTGCTCTGCCGGCTCCGGATGTCTGTTCCCTTCCCCCGCCCGGCGCAGGCAGCACCCCCCTGGCCACCCCGCTCATGTACGCGGCTGCAGCTGCGTTCCCGGGGCAGTGGGTACCGGACCCAGGATCCGGGTTCGCGGCTCCCCGTTACACAAGGCTGGGTCCTCCTGAGGCTGGGGGTAGGCTTCGGGTGGGTCGTGTCGCTGGGTCTCCGCGCGCGATGACGCGTAGTGCAATGGGGCGACTGCCAGAGGGAGTCCCGGGGAGCTGGGCTCAGCCCGTAATCCCGCGACACCCTGGCAGAGAAGTCACTCACCTCCCGGGCGCGCCGCTCCGAGCAGCGGCGACTGCTGAAGGTTCCGAGGCGGCGACCGCCGCGCGGCCCTGAGGCTCCTCCCCTCCCCGTGCCCCGCCAGCCCGCCCACGGGGGCCAGACCTGCGAGGGAGGTGGCAGCCAGCCCGCGAGCCTGACCAGTTTCCCATTGCCTTATCTGGCTCGGCCACCTCCCTCTGTACGGCAGGCAATCAGGCAGCCACAGGGACCTCCCCAGTGGCTCAGCCGGGGAACCCTACCCCACCTGGGGCCCTGGCCCCACGGTTTCTCTATGGGCTTCCCCTGCACCTGGTTAAAGTGAACAGACTCAGTGTCTTAATCAAGTCAGGGAGGACCTCGAGGTCAAGTTGACTTCTGCCCCCTCCGTTCATTTGAGTGAGTTTGAACCTACTCTGCAAATTACTGCTCCTTATCATTGTGTCCCCAGGGGATCCTATGTGCTCTCAAGGAGGTCTCAAATCCTTGACTATTTTATAATCAGCGTTCAGTGGTGCTTAACAGACCCAGGAGCCAAACTGAATGTAAAGCCTGGAAGTGAAGGCTGGAGAGGCATCCTTGGGCCTATCATACTTTTATTACCCAACCATCTTTATAGTAGGACTTTGGCCCTTCCCAAATGTTCCCAGGTTCCAAGGCCTGGGAACTGGAGTGATCCTTTGCCCTCTAGGAGCTGCTAGGGACCCTGGACCCTATCTGAAGTTTCTGGGGTCAAAAGCCCTGACCCTGCTTCTCAGACGGTTTCTGCCCTGAGACCCTGCCTATTGCCGTCCCCTCCTCCACACAAGGCAGTTAATGTAGGGCTGAGGTGAGACTATCTTTCAGGTGCCTTTGCAGAGGCAAGTGCACTTATCTGAAATCCTTTTTCACCTGCGGCGTCTCACAGCAGGACAGTCACGCCCTTCCTTTATAGGTAAGGAGATAAGGGCACTGATGGTTAAGTGGGTGGCAACATCACTTGGCTTCTGGGAGGCTGAGCCTTAGCTTCCCGATAACTGGTGTTCTTTCTAGAATAAATCTGGGAGGGAGCTTATTCCACCAAACCCCAATAAAGAGTGTTGCTGTGGAGTTGGTTCTGACTTGCAGCAAACCTAGAGGACAGAGGACAGAGGGAAATTGCCACATAGGGTTTCCAAGGAGCAGCTGGAGGATTTGAGCTGTCAGCCTTTTGGTTAGCAACTGAGGTCTTAACTACCAGAGCTCCAGGCCGCAGTAAGGAACCTTGATTTGTTCTTAGGAAGTCAGGAATCCTGCTTTCTAGGAAGCCAACCTATACTGAAGAGAGAAATTCTAGGGAGGGACTACCTGGACACTGAAGGCAGTGGGTGGAGGGGGACCATGGGAGAAAAGAGGCAGTGGTCTGAATGCTGTTGGGACTGTTCCCTGGAGACCCATCCACGTACACATTGTGCTTTCCCACCTCCACAGGTTTCCTCCTGCCTCAAACATCCTCCCCACCCCGCCACCACCTCTCCAGCTCTCTGCCTGGCCAAGCCCCGTGGTCCATGCTGTGTTTCTATAGCATATTCATAAGGCCCTTAACAGCCAAGTCCAGTGCCATTGAGTTGGATCCCATCTTTTTTATTTTCTTTATTTGCTCCGGAGCTAGCATGGTGCTGAGTGCAGAGATGTTTGACACATGCATTTATGAATGTCTGGATCTTGATCTGCTGAAAAATTTGTTTATGGAACACATGGGTGTTAGCCTCCTGAGACTGCCCCTTTTCCTGAAGACAGAGCCAGTTCTTTGGCAAAGGCACAAGCGTAGCCAGAAAGAGAACCTAGGTTCATCTCCTACTTGGGCCAGAGAGGAGAGGGATGTTGTTCATGCTCAGCGTGCTGACTGATCTAGCGTTTCTAGGATTGGACAGAACACATCAGTTTCACAAAATAAAATAGACCCTAGTTGACTATTAAAACAAGATGGCCACGGGAAGCTGAGTGACAGCCCTGGACAGGAGCCACCCATCTGAACTTGGTCTACGTGGGTCAGGTATGGGGGTCAGGCTGGGGGTGGGGTGGGTGAGGAGGTGGAGGGTTCTATGGACCCGGGGAGCTGCTGCCTCTCACTGATGCTGTCCAGTGCCCTGGGCCCGGAGCATGGGACTCCACCAGGCTCCTGGAGCACAGGGAGCTGTTCCTTTAGGCGAAGGGGGAATGAGGCTAGAGTCCAGGGTTGGAGGCACTGGAGGTGACTCAGGCAAATACAGGGGTCAAGAATAATCTTAGCCATCCTAACAAGCCAGAGGGGAAGACCTGGCAGCCACATCAGAGAGCTGAGATGCCAGCAGCCAGAGGAGTGGTCTGCTAGAGATGGGCTGCACTAGCTGGTAAGGCAGGCTGGCAAAAGTGGACTTGGGCCCTGGGAGTTAACTGACAGCTTGTCTCCACAAGGCACATCATCACAAGCCAGCGTTGTGGAGCATTGTGAGGGGTGGCTTATGGGGGCTGAAGCCCCCTTCCCCCAGTCTGTGCACCAACTCTCCCTCTACCTCAGGGCCTGGCACTCTGCTCTGGCAGACAGGTGTCCTCCTTCCAGATGCCCTTTGCTAAGACAGGAGCTCTCCAGAAAAGAGCTCTGAGCTTTCTGTAATGAGAACTCCTGCACCATCAGGGAGATTTAACTGTGGCCAGTGTGGAGAAGGGTCTAAAGGCAGGTGCTGACAGCAGAGGGTAGATAAAGGACCAGGGACAAGGGCAGGGTCAACAGTTTTTCTAAAAGAGCTTCCTAGCACATAGTAGGTACTTCATTAAGTCTTTGCACCAGATTCTGTGTTCAGTTTTGTCTTGGCTGCAGACCTACTCTACATGATCACCCAGTATGTAAGGAAGCTGACTGAGGCATACTAATCAAAGAACCAAACCCAACGCCTCTGATACCCTCCAGGACAGGGAAGCAGAATGGCTGGTGGGTTTGAACTGTGGACCTTCAATGTAAATGCCACTTGACTCATTCCAGGTACAGTTGGAAGTATTTACTGAGCTCAGGAATGAACTCATTCTTGTTTGTCTGTGACAAAAATCACTGGGCCTTGTTAGCTGAGGAGGATTAGAAGGTATGTAATTGGAGAAGTCTGGGCTTTAGCTGCTCCAGGCTGGCTGCTCACAAGTGGTACATAGCAACCTGATCTAGCAAGATTTTAGAGCTGCAACATCTAAGGCACCCAGACTTGCTGAATCAGAACAACATTTTCACTAGACCTCTGGGAGGCTCCTATGTGCATCCAAGTTTAAGAACAAAGGCAGTCAGGGGAAAACTTCAGATATCTGTAATGGGACCACACCCATGGGGCTGCACTTGAACTTTGGAAGTCCTTGGATAGTGCAAATGGTTAAGCACTTGAGTGCTAGCAACTTGAACATACCCAGAGGCACCTAGGCAAACAGCCTTTGTGATTGGCTTCTGAAAGGTCTCACAGCCTTGAAAACTTACTCAATTCTACCTGGAGACACAGAAGGTCCCCGTGAATCAGAATTGACTACAGGATAATGAGTTTGGGCTTTTGGCTTGTTTCCCTCTTTTTCAAAAGCCCTTGCAAGCCCAATGGCCTGCTTTAATCTACTGCTACATTTCTGACTCAGCACCCTATAGACAGAATGCTCCATAGAGTTTCCAAGGAGCATCTGGCAAATTTGAACTGCTGACCTTCTGGTTAGCAGCTGTAGCACTTAACCCAAGATACCACTAGAGTTTCCAAATTTCTGTAACCACAGGGTGAATGACTGTCCCTCACAACCCTCAGTGCCTGTTACAATAGCTCCAAGAAAAAAATACAAGACCAGTATGGTTACTTCTTTACAATAACTGATCGTATTTTCCTTTTTACCATGTTGGCTAGGACACTCACACTCATATTTGTGATATTATGATTATTAACCACATTTAAATTCTATTTTTCTCAGGCCCTGACTTTCCCGATCTAGTATTAAACCAGTTTCCATCAGTAGACTAACTCCTGGGGACTCTGTGTCAGAGCAGAGCTAAGTTGTGTAGCATTTTCAATGGCTGATTTTTCTGAAGTACGTCACCAAGGCTTTCTTTTGAGGTACCTCTTGGGGGACTCAAACCTCCAACCTCTGAGTTAGCGCCCAAGCATGTTAGCCCTTTACACCACTCAGGGACAGTTGATTATTAGACTCAGGCTGCCTTTGAGAAGAGCCAATTGTATAAGTGAAATAAAATGTAAGGAAAACCTGCATGCTATAGCAGCAAATCTGTCCTTTCCTCTTGAATGCCTGTACCTTTTCATAGTACAAGCAGCATCACTGTGCATCCTTCACTAGGTATTAGGGAAGAGGACAGAAGAGTGGAAAGAGGGCTTAAATAAATAAATAAGTAATAAAAACTGTTGCTGTTGAGTTGATTCCAACTCAAAGTGACCTTATAGGATGGAGTAGAACTAACTCATGGAGCTTCCAAGGACCACCTCATGGATTTGAACTGCTGACCTTTTGGTTAGCAGCCATAGCATTTAATCACTATACCACCTGAGTTTCTAGTGGAAAAGGATAGTTCCTTGGATTTAGCCAGGAGTTCCCCAGAAGAGAAACTTTAACCAGCTGGGAATTCCTTGGGAGGAAATTAAGACCAAATGGTCATGCCATACCCTGACCTCTGCCTCTCTCCCTAACCCTCTATGCCCTGCTGACCAGCAGAATCCATGTTTACCAGATTTGGGATGCCAAGCTAAGGCCAAGTGCTGTCGAGGATGCAAAACACTGTTCTCCGTGTCAGGGGATTTTCTCCAGTCCAGGTCAGGGGCAGTGGAGCACAGTTCCTGGCCTCCAGGAGCTTCGACTGCCGTCTCCTCAAGCTTGGCTCTGTCTGCCACTGGGCCTCTCAGGCTGGGTGGCTACAGATCACTGAGCCCCCACAAGGTGCAGGAAGGTCACAGTCCTTGCCTTACAGGCAGGAGTCTGGGTGATTGTCTTAGCGTTGTCTGTAAACATATTGTGGTTGGATAAGCTTGCTGTCTAGGCTGAATGTATGTTCAGCTTGCCATATTCTCTTTCTTTCATCTTGGGTCCAGGAAGGAAGGGTTATTTGCTGAAGTCTCATCCTGTGGGAGCTTAAATTAGATCACTTGCCTCTAACTTGTTGGGAATTTTGGTGGCATAATGGTTAAGTGCTATGGCTGCTAACCAAAAAGTTTGTAGTTTGAAGCCACCAGATGCTCCTTGAAAACTCTTTGGGGCCACTCTGCTCTGTCCAATGTCACCATGAGCCAGAACCCAGTCAATGACAATTGGGTTGGTTGTTTTTTGTTCACTTGTTTTTATCTTGCTAACCAAATTGTCAGCAGTTTGAATCCACAAGGCACTCCTTGGAAACCCTGCGGGGCAGTTCTCCTGTGTCCTGTGTCCTGTGAGTTGCTATGGGCTGGAATGGACTCGAAGGCAGTATGTTTGAGTTTGGTTTGATTTAGGCTGTGGGAGAAGCCCTGGAGGCACAGTGGTTAAGAGCTACCAGGTGCTTCTTGGAAATTCTATTGCACAGTTCTGCTCTGTCCTATGGAGTTGCTGTAAATTAGAATCAACTTGGAGACAATGGGTTTATTTTTTTTGTTTTGTTTTAGTTTTAGGCCCAGTGAGGTGAGCAGGAGCAGATCCAGTGCTTAGGTGGAGGAAAATGACTTGCTTAGGACCCGTGGGATTTGAATCAGATCTTATTACCTCACAGTGGCAGTGGGCAGTAGCCTAGGCTCCTTTAGTCACCCCATAGTCCCAAGGACTGGGACCAGCTTGGTGTGAGGGGTGAGCTATCTAAGATGTGCTGAACCTTGAAACAGATCTGTGGAATGGCAGGCAGTTTGTCAAGGGCCTGGTTCCCACATTGTAGCTGCCTGATTTCATTGACACACACACAAGGGGACCATTCTTCTCAGAGCCATCTTCAGACGTTAGCTGGTCACTTGCAGCATGCAGGAATGCAGATCCCTGCAGGAAAAGGCTCCCAGACTGGTCCAGGTATGGGAAGTAACAGTCCAAGAACTGCTACACAAGACTTCACTGAGAGGGCCTCTGGGAGCCAGATGTCCGGACAATAAAATAATAAGCATGGGCTTTGGCATCGAGGACCTGAGTTGGTCTGCTGTGCCGCAAAACAAAACCCACTGCCACTGAATCTGACTCATAGTGACCCTAAAGGCCAGAGTAGGACTGTTCTATAGAGTTTCCGAGGACCTCCTGATGGATTTGAACTGTAGACCTTTTGGTTAGCAAGCGTAGCACCTAACCCACTAGCCACCAGAGTTTCTGCTGTGCCACAAAGTGGAAGTAACTACTTTCTCAGATTGCTTCAAGAATTAAGTGAGCTACTAAGAGGAAATGCCTGCATTCTGCAGGTGGTCTTTAAAGGGAGGTCAGACAACAGGAGAGGAAAAGGAAGGCATTCCTGAGAAAGCAGGCTGAACCTTTGAAAAAGCCAGTTTCTGGAAGAAATACACCCCCAGGCAGACTCTCTCCTTCCCTCTAGTTGATATCTTCCTTGTGTCTCCTCCAGCCTCCCTAGCCCCCAGGAATAGGAGCTCCAGGTCAATGGACTCAGAGGGTGTGCTCCTCTGGACACCAGGAAACTGGCTGAGGGCCTACCACAGGAGCTGGCTGAGTTATGAAATGTCTCCTTGCTAGGCCTCCGTCTTCTTCTTCAAGATCAGGGTGTCTGAGAGTTTAGGGCAGGAAGCCTCCACCACAGCTTTGAGAGTTGCTGGGAACAGGCCCCACCCGGTGCTAGAGACAGAGGCCCTGAAAGGCACCACGGAAGGCAGGCTGGGAGGGAGGGCAGGGGCATGATGAGAGACGTTGAGAAGTTAGACTTCACCGTGCTGGCAGTAGGGGCCCGGGAAGATTTTAAGAGGTGTGAGTGTGTATGATAACAATAGCATTTTGGGGGGCCTACAGACAATATGGAAACCCTGGTGGAGTACTGGTTAAGTGCTACAGCTGCTAACCAAAATGTCAGCAGTTCAAATCCACCAGACACTCCTTGGAAACTCTATGGGGCAGTTTTGCCCTGTCCTTTGGGGTCACTATGAATTGGAATCAACTTGACAGCAGCAGGTTTGGTTTGTTTTTGGATGGGATGTACTAAGACCCCTGGTGGTACAGTAAGCAAAACTGCTGCTAGCCAAAATGTTGAGTTCACCAGCTGCTCCATGGAAACCCTATGGGCACTTTTGCTGTGTCCTCTAGGGTCACTATTAGTCAGAACTGACTCAAAAGCAAACAGCAACAGGTTTTGTTTTTTAGTACTGCATACTTGGGACTGTTCTAAGCATTTTAATTGTATTAAACCCTTTGCCATCTTGGTGGGTGTGGAATGGCTGCAGAAATTCACTTTCAAAGGGGTCATAGTTCTTTTTCCTTCCTTTCTTCCTTTCCTTCTTTTTTTTTTTTTTTTACTGTACTGTAGATAAAAGTTGATTTATAAAATAACATTAGAGTCATTATTTCCTGTATTTGAGTAAAGAGCTGGAGCTGGACTCACAGGGGACACATTTACTGAGCCCGGAAGTATAAAGACAATAGCTAAAATAATCTTGGAAAATATCTTTTTGGGAACCTTTCACATAAGCCAATCAAACACAGAAGACTTTCCATTCTTATCTTTTTCTATTAGCATTAAGTGAATAGAAAATCATTGGACCAATGATGATCCCCCTTACCTACTCAAACCTGTACCAATAATTGTTAAGAAAGACAATTCAAAATGCAGACTCACAGTTTCTAGTCAGCCTGTGAAAAAGTGAAGCTTTCAAAGATTTTGCCCATTTTTAATGTTAATATGTACTGATGGTTCTGTTACATTCCTTGTGAAACCCCCGGTCAACACCAGTTCTCCACCTTTTTTAGTCTTGTTAAACACAGACTTGTTTTGAACAATTATTTTTAGGAAATAATAAAGAGTAGTGACTCTGTCTACTCAATCAACCTAACCTAGACCTTGGAGTGTGGGCAGATTGAGACCACATCCTTTACCCAAACCCAGATCCAATTATCATTGAGAAGAAGATACTTCCCAGCCCACCTGGTTCCACCCTAGACCACCCAAGAAGTGAAGGATCCCAGCACATCCAATGGAAGACAATGCCATGTCCAAACTTCCAAAAATGAGCTCAGTAGTCTAAGGATGGAGAGTACCAAAACCAGCCCCTGGATGCCGTCAGAAACAAAAGCTCTTTAGGATCCCACACTGCCTGTTATCGTGCAGACAGTAAACTTAACCACTTTCTGTTTCCCTTGCAATTCGTGTCTGTCTCATTTTAATCAGCTGATAAGACAGGACCAGAATCCAAGCAGCACTGGACTTGGGCAGACTTGGCTGTGGGAGCATGCTGTCCGTTTTCCCACTTTGGTCTCTTCTTCAGTATTTCCTTGGATTCAGGCAGACATTAGCTCTGCAGCATGCTCGTCCACTTCCCACTTTTGCTCTTTTGAACATATGCAGAATAAAACTTTCTTTTTCCTTTACTATGTGACGTTTTGTCCCCTACTACAGTTGACAGAGCAAACAAGTTTCTCATTAAACAATTAGTGCACATACCGTTTTGTGACATTACTTGCCAGCCGCACGTGTTCACACTCTGCCTTTTCCACCGTAGAGTCCCCTTTACCAACTTTCCTGTCCCCTCCTGCCTTCTCATCCTTGTCCCTAGGCCCATGTGCCAATTGACCTTGTTTTGTTTTGTGAGCCTGTCTAACCTTTGGCTGAAGACTGAGCACAAGACTGACTTCATCACTGAGCTGTAAAGGTGTTTGGGGCCGTACTCTCAGGGTTTCTCCTGCCTCTGTCAGACAGGTAAGTCTGATCTTTTTCTTTCCATTTTCTTCTTCTTCTTTTTTTCTTTTTTGTGAGTTATAATTTTGTTCTACATTTTTCTCCTACATTCCTCCAGGACCCTCTACTGTGGTCCCTGTCAGAGCGGTAAGTGGTGGTGGCCAGGCACCTCTAGTTGTGCTGGACTCAGTCTGGTGGAGGCGGTGGGAGTTGTGGTCCCTAAGTCCTTCGGACTAATCTTTCCCTTACGTCTTTGGTTTTCCTCTTTGTTCTTTGTTCCAGATGGGGTGTGTCATGGATTGAACTGTGTTCCCCAAAATGTGTGTAGCTGTGTGGCTGGGCCATGATTCCCAATATTTTATGATTGTCCTCCATTTTGTGATTTCCCTAAACTGTATGTTAGAGGATAAGAGTGGGACTATAAATCCCTCCATAGGGTCGTCTCACTGCTCCACTGTAAAGGAAGTTTCCTTGGAGTATGGCTTGCCCCACCCTTTATCCTTTCATGCTACAAGAGATAAAAGGAAAGGGAAGCAAGCAGAGAATTGGGAACCTCACGACATCAAGAAAGCAGCTCTGGGAGAATAGCGGGTCCTTAAAACCTGAGGTTCCTGTACCAAGATGCTTCCTGAACAAAGACTGATGTAACACAAGGGCTCTCCTCTGGAGCTGACAAGGGGGAAAGCCTGCCCCTGGAGTGGACATCCTGAATTCAGACTTGTAGCCTACTGGACTCTGTAAGAATAAATTTGTCCTTGTTAAAGCCATCCGTTCCAGGTATTTCTGTTAGAACGGCACTAGCTGGCTAAAAGAGGATGAGACCAGTGGAGTATCTCAGATGGCCACTCACAGGTTTTTAAAACCTCAGACACTACTCATCAAAGTAGAGCATAGAACATTTTCTTTATAAACTACGTTATGTCAATGAACTAAATATTCCCTGAGACTATGGTCTTCACAGCCCTCAGCCCAGCAATTTGGTCTCTCAGGGAGTTTAAATGTGTCTGTGGAGTATCCATGACTGTGCTCTGGACAAGTGCTGGCTTCCCCAGCATTGTGCACTATGTCACCCTTCACCACAGTCACCACTTACATATTGCCTGTTTGGTGTTTTTCCCTCCGCATGCCTACCGTCATCCATAACCATCAAACGTTGCTTCCTTTTTTGTGAAAGGTTCTCCATGAGTTTTTTACAGTAGTAGTCTTATGTAATATTTGATGTTTTGTGATTGACTTATTTAACTTAATGTAATGATTTCCAGATTCATCCATGTTGTGAGATGCTTCAAAGATTCATCATTTTTCTTTATCATTGCATAGCATTCTGCTGTGTGTGTGTACTACAGTTTGTTTATCCATCATCTATTGATAGGCATTTAGATTTTTTCCATCTCTTTCCTGTTGTGAATAATGCTATAGTGAATATGGATGTGCATATGTCTATTCACATGACAGGTCATTTCTGTAAGATGTATTCCTGTGAGTGCAGTTGCTGGATCATATGGTGTTTCTATCTCTAGCTTTTTAAGCAGGTGCCATGTCATCTTACAAAATGTTTGTACCATTTTACATTCCTTCCAGCAGTGCATAAGAGTTCCAACCTCCCTGTTACCAGGTGGAAACCCCATTATTCATAGGCCAATAAATGTGAGACCAAGGTTGGAGAACAGGAAAAGCACCTTTCTTTTGTTGTACAAGGAAAGGAGTGAATTGGAAGTGCTGCTGCCAAGACTGCTCACCCAGGAAAGGCAGGCTGGTTACTTTTCAAAGGGATTTACAAGTAGGGGGAAACTCTGGTGGCATAGTGGTTAAGTACTATGGCTGTTAACCAGAAGGTCTGAGGTTTGAATCCACCAGACACTCCCTGGAAACTGTGCGGCAGTTCTACTCTGTCCTACAGGGTCACTGTGGGTCAGACATGACTGGACATGGATTTGCTTTTGCTCTGGGGTACAAGTAGGGAGTTCATACAAGTTACATCAGCAACTTTCTTAATCATCCTAAGTAGGTACAGCCAAGCCAAGTACCCTCCAGTGGGATCTGACTATATATAACCTCCAAACAAAAGCTGGATTCAGATGCAGAACTGGGGGCAGGGGGCAACAAAGGAAACAGTTTTGCAATACAACAGTTTAGGGGATGAAGCCAGGTAAAGACAACAGCACTGCAGAGACTCTGTCTCACTCCTTCCATTTCTTTTTGGACATTGATCATTCAAGGCTAATGTCCATTTTGAACCACAGTGCAGCTTGTAATTGTTGGGTATATTTTCAGCGAGGGGCAAATATTGGACCCAGGTCTTTCATTGTGGTTATTAATCTCTTGTTGGTTTATAACTATTTACTAAATATTAAGAGGAAAAGAGAGTCTTTTACATCCTTTTATGTGAATGTTTCCCTAGAAGAGTCTTGTTCTCTCCTCTTCCCCCAGATGTCTTAGCTATTGTCTTTGTACCGCAGGGCCCAGTTGATGCATCTGAATGAGTCTTTGTGAGTCCAGCTCCAGCTGGTCACATTCTTTATGCTCAGGGACTGGGAATAATAGCTCAGTATTATCTCCTAAATCGTACTTTGTTTTATTTTATTGTGCTTTAAGTGAAAGTATACAACCCGAGTCAATTTACCATATGAAATCCTGCACGCGCACACACACACACACACACAGACACACACACCCCGCACACTGTCTTGCAACTCTAGATGCTCTTGCCACCCTGTGACAGCACCCTGCTCCTTCCCACCCTGTACTACCCCTATGCATTCAACCAACTCCTGTCTCTCTCCACCTTCTCTCTCTTCTGGACAGGAGCTTCTCCAACAGCCTCGTGTACATTTTTAAGCCAAGAAGCACACTCTTTGCCAGCTTCACTCTGTATCTCACAGTCTATCCCAGTCTTTGTCCTGAGAGTTGGCTCCTGCACTGGTTTCAGCTCTGGGCTGACAGACATCCTGAGGCTGTGTTCTCAGGGGACCCTCTAGGCTGTTGGACCATCAAGACTGATCTTTAATGGGGTTCAAGATCTGCACTGCTATTTTCCTCCTGCTTCCTTAGAGACTCTATACTTTTCTTTCGATTAGAGATTGGAGATTTTAATACCTGGACTTAGTAGGCTCTTAGATGGAGGCCATGACAGGCTCTTTCAACTCACAGAGCTGGTTTTCTAACAGTTACCATCTGGGTTTTCTTCAGGATCTTAAGAGCAATGTCAATTGCATTGCTAAAGTGAGCATACTCAACGTACATCAGTATTTTACCCATTCAGTGGTGTAAGACAGTAGAAGATGGATTTTATTATGCCTATTACTATCAGCATGAAGACTAAGGACCTTACTATCCCTTGCAGTACTGATTTAGTCCACATACTTATTCCTGATGGTAACCAACCAAATAAATCTGATGTTTCTAAGAGTGTTGCAGTGGGTAGCCATAGCTTGCCATCTAATTCTGTGTATATTCTGTTCTACTTCTCCTGTGTTACTTATCTCAATGCAACAAGAAGTATTTGCTACAGTGCAGATTGCACACTCCTGGGCTAATGAAAAATCTAAGGATATTTCCTTATCTCACGTCACTTTGACAGATAAGATCAGAGATTACTGTAATGTTTTTTATATTATTAGCAGCTTTATCTGTTATGTATCCCATAATGATTGAGAACTTTCTTAAAGATTTCTGTAATTCAACTATAACATAGGTAGAAATTGAAGCTACCAACCATACCCTGAGTATTGGATCTGGGCTTATTTTTGACTCTTGTTTTATGGTAGGTTACAATTTAACAGTACTTTTTAATATTTATTAATATCATTAGTATCATTACTATGAATAGCAAAAGACAATCTTAAAATTCTCAAAGTGCATTGCACATGTATTCACCAGGAATCTAAACAAGAGGTTGCCCATTTAAACTGCTTCAGTTGGATCCACCACATATAAAGTTTACCTAGAGGTAACAAACGCACTCCTCGAATACTCTAGAGGGCAGTTCTACTCTGGCCTCTAGGATTGCCATGAGTTGGATTTGACTCGACGGCACTTGGCTGGCTGGCTAGAAGTAACAGAAGGTATAGAAAAATTCGCATGTGACAGCCAAATTTTCACTAGTGAATTGTTATGCATTGAATTGTGTCCCCCCAGAAATCTATGTAGCAATTTCTGTAGGCCATGCTTCCCATATTGTGTGACATTCCTATATGCTGTAAATCCTGCCTCTGTGATGTTAACAGGGGAAGATGGACAGCAGTTGTGTTGTGGGGCAGGACTTAGAGCAAGACTATATTGTGCCTTGAGGTAATCTTGTTGGGTATGAAGGAAACGGAACTTGACAGAGAGTTGAGGGCCTTATGCCATCAAGAAAAAAGCAGTGCTGGTTGCAGAGCACATCCTTTGGAAAGGACACAGGATCCCTGCAGGAAGGTTGACATTACCTTCCTCCAGAGGCAACAGAGAAAGACTTCATCTGGAGCTGATGCCCTGAACTTGGATTTGTAACTTCTTGCAATGTGACCAAACAAATTTCTCTTTTTAAAGCCTTCCACTGTGGTGCTTCTGTTACAGCAGCACTGGATAACTAAGACACAAATACGTGATTAACCAAGATGATATATGATGGACTTTTCCTTTTGGAGACCTTCACTTAATCTGTTTAAAACATGCTAAATGTTTCTCTTGAGGGCAAGCTGACCCTCCTTGGTCTACCTATTCACAGTCATGGGTCACTTTCTCAGAAGCTGATATGTCACAAGACTGTTTTTATGAGAGAAAAACTTGTAATGCAGGGGTTACAGTATCTAAACCCGTTAGTTAAATAATTTAGGAGAAAGGAAAGTGGCTGGAAACCTTGATGACATAGTAGTTAAAAGCTTAACTGCTAACCACAAAGTTGGCAGTTCCAGCCCACCAGCCACTCCTAGGAAACCCTGTGGGGCAGTTCTACTCTGTCCTGTAAGGTCACTATGAGTTGGAGTCAACTAGATGACAAAGGGTTTGGTTTGGTATATCCAGAAAGCAGAACCTTAAAACACCAGCTATGTTCCCATATCAAATGCACAGTATTCTTTTTACTCAATCTTATGTAGCTAATTTCTGTTCTACATTATTCTAGATCAGTCACAGTCTGTGAACCCATTAGCTTCTACATAAGAGTTCTGGAAATTTTATTCAGTCTAGTCACAGTTCTTTTCATTAGTCCAATATATTCTATCTTTTTATTGAGGTATTTTGGTCAAATATCTTCAGCAAATCAGCAAAGTATCTGCAGATGACAAAACTTCATATGGCCATGATTAATTTATAAAAATAATACTCTTATAGTGAAAGACCTGATAGAATAATGTAAAGCCAAATAAAATCAATTAAAAAAAAACCTTTAGCTAAAAATATTTCTAAAGGGCTTCAGATACAATGCATAATAATTTTGAAGCATAATAATGTATAGTGAGGATATACCAAGAATAAACCAAGATTATCAAGTCTGAAAATAGCAGAATGGTAATTAAAAAAACAAAACAAAAAAACTTCATAGGTATATGATGAGAATTTTCCAATCAAACCACTGGCTTTGATAAAGTGGCCATGTTAGCAGCTAAGAAATAATAATAAATTATGACATATTACATGTTTGCTATCTAGTATTAGGTAAAATACAAGAGGAAATGCATATAATGTTTAAACCAAAGACAATCAGGTGTTTACTGATTTCAAAAACATGTTCCATGTCATTTATTAAATAAAACTTTTTAGCACTTTCCTTTACAGAAGTTTTTTGTGGCTTTCAATGAAATTTTAGAGTTGTCAGGATATTATTATTGGTCACTAGGAAGCAATACTTAAGTTATTTAACCAAAGACCTTAAAGTAAAAACCTTTCTTTTTTTCTTTCCTAAAGCCATATGACTTGGCTTTCAACTCAGGACTCTTATTCTAATGAGAAATCAAACTTGTCGGATTACATGAAGAACAAATTAACCAAGCTCAGAAATGAAAGAAAACTTTATTTTAACAGCAAGATAACCAATTCTTTGTTTTGTGTTTTATTATAACCCTAAAGCTCTTAAAATCTCCTAAATTAAACCATTAAACTTTAGTCAGACAGATAAAACTTTTGACCATAGAGTGAAAACACGATAAGGTTCAGTAAAGCATAAAGAAAGTTTTATTTGGCATATACTTGAAAAAGGAAAAGTGGGAAGCAGACAAAGATGCTACCACAGCCATGTCTGTCGGAGGCTAAGGAAATTACAGAATAGACAAGAACAGACCAGCATGCCACCACCACTGTGGCTGCCCAAGTCCAAGGATTACAGAATAGACAGAAGTGGGAGAACAGTAGCACAGTGGTGCAGCCATATCTGCCTGAGTGTGAGGGACATTATACAGTCATCACTATACATGAGGACTACCAACTAAGCTCAGGATACCTCACTGCTGAATATCACTACAGCCACCTTCCAGGTACTCCCCTTGGGAAGCTGTGCACTGATGCCAGCATCTAGTCCACACTTCAAAGCAATTTTGAACTCTTTTTCTGGAATGGCCATCAGCTGTCATCACATTACCCTTGATGCCCTCAATGCCATCAAAATGCCTTCCTTTCAGTATTTCCTTTATCTTCAGGTAAAGAAGAAAGTCATTGGTGGCCAGATCAGGAAGTAGAGAGGATGTTCCAATCTAGTTATTTGTTTATTAGCTAAAAACTTCCTTACAGACAACTATACAATTAAGTTCGTGAATTTGTCACCATGCCAACCATGCACAATGGCCATTTCAGAAAGAGTTCCAAAATTGCTTTGAAAGGTGAACTAGGCACTGGTGTTGGTCCATAGCTTCCCAAGGGATGTATTTAGGAGTTAACTGTAGTGATATTCAGTGATGAGGTATGTAGCACTTAGAACAGCTCAGTTCATGGACTTAATTGTCAGACCTTGTATGTATTATAAATGGACAAAACTGTTGAAAACTTCACTCATTCACAAATGGGCAGAATCTGTGATTGTAAGTTTTGAACTTCCTTTCTTAACAATGGAAACCCTGGTGGAATAGTGGTTAAGTGCTATGGCTGCTGACCAAGAGGGTGGCAGCTCAAATCCACCAGGTGCTCCTTCGAAACTCCGTGGGGGCACTTCTACTTCATCCTGTAGAGTCACTGTAGGTGAGAACTGACTTGATTGTGGTGGGTGAGGTTTGGTTTTTCCTAGCAATCATTGCTTCATCTTGATTTCTAGTTTTTTGGCTTCTTAAAGTTCCCCTATGATAGAGAGACAACTGTTCTGCTGCTATTCATAGGATTTTCATTGGCTAGTTCTTTCCAAGGTAGACTGCCCAGTCCTTCTTCATAGTCTGTCTTAGGCTGGAGGCTTAGCTAAAACTTGTCCACCATGGGTATGCCTGCTGGCATCTGAATACCAGTGGCATAGCTTCCAGCATCACAGCAACACACAAGACCCCACCGTATGACAAACTGACAGACAGGTGTCTTGGCAGCAGAGGGCGTATTTAGGCTCATTTATCAAAGACGTTAAGCTGTAAAGTTCAAGCTTTGGGTTCTTTTTTTTCTTTTCTTTTTTTTAAACTGTATTCATTCTTCTGGCTAGAGAGATAGTTTCTTATTTTAGACCTTAAATGTACTAGTTCTTCTAGTTGGAAAGTACTTTAAAGTAGCTACTGACAATTTTAATTCTGAAGTTGTGATTCTTTATTGAGAAACTGTGTCATAAAATGGGTGTGGAGCTGCCACTTGGCCCCTAGAATTTTAAAAGACAGGTCAGTCAGGAGCTGCCACTTCTTGCAAATTTCTAAACATGGGTCAGGATCTGCCATGTTACCCTGAAAATTTGGTAAAACAGGTTGGGGGCTGCCACCTCCGTCAGCAAATTTGGCAAAACAGAGTGTTATTTTCCAGGTTTTCTCTGAGTCACCAAAAAAACCCAAATGAAAAACCCTGCAAAGTTTGGGCACTGCTTTGCTTAGACTTATGCGTACCTTCGTTGTGAGACAATTTGCTTGTGGTTGGCAGGCAGCCTAGTGCTCTAGCCTGTCTCTTGACCACCTTATCCTGTCACAGGAGTCTTTAACACCAGCCATCACTGCAGTGGCTTTTACTTGTTGACTTGTGGTCAAATTTTTGCAGCTTATAGTAGCTTGGAGCTTTTTGAAAATAGAATTACCTCCTTAACGTTTCAAATTTCTGAATCTGTGCTTAAACTGCAGTTTACCAAGAGTCACTAGATACCATTCTTAAACAAATGATCAAGCAAAAATCTAAAAAAGATTCTGCTTAATCAAACAGCTGGTTTTTGAAACAAATATGCCAAACAAAACTTAAGAAGACATGAGAAAAACAACAGAAAGAATAAGCAAAAGCTCATTTCTGAGAGAACTCACCCACAGGTGTCAAAGGGACATAGAGCACAAATGTCTGGGTCCAGAGGAGGGGACCTCTTCTTTTTGTCAGCTTCTGCTCTACAGTTCAGGTCTCCTCAAGGTCAAGTAGATTCATGATTTTAGAACCTTTGTACCTATACAATTAACTCTTTTAGGGTCAAAATACCACAAAGTTTAAAAAGGAAAAACAAAGGTTTCATTTGGCATACCACGTATTTAGAGGCAAAAGTAGGAAAGGCACAAGCATACCGCCAGCACGTCTGTTCAAGTCTGTGTTCCCATTTCTGAAGCATGGACCTTAGCAGGCCACATTCTGGGAACCCTGAATGTCCCCCATTCTCTGGATACACACACGTACACACTTGTACAACCTATTCCAGTGCACAAATTAACAGGTACCTGAACCTTTTGTTCCTCCCACTTCTTGGGACTCTTTTAAAGTCTTGCCTAGGAATTAGTGTATTATTTACCAAATAATGTCAGATTCCTAATGCCCTCAGTGATCAATTTCTCCCACTTCTTGGGAGTCTTCTAAGGCCTTATCTATGCGCTTA
Organism: Heterohyrax brucei; assembly: GCA_028571685.1. Lineage (NCBI taxonomy): Eukaryota > Metazoa > Chordata > Mammalia > Hyracoidea > Procaviidae > Heterohyrax > Heterohyrax brucei. The sequence goes on from CM053146.1 coordinate 22,130,699, forward strand.
TAACACAACCCAGGTATGTTTCATGCCTTTCACAGAGTCATTGTTTGGGCCTCATAGAATACCAGCTTTTAGAACTGCTTCAAAGTCTCCAGGAGAAATCAGCTTTTCAGTCTGCCTCAGAAACCTAGCAGATGGCTTTTGCCTGGCTTACTAGAAATGGCATAGGTGGTCTACGATCTGAACAACACACATTGGCCCATAGAGGACAGACTGGGGTAGGAGAACAGGAAAAGTTACCCTCATTTCACTGCACAAGGAAAGGAGCCTGTTGGAATTGCTGTTGCAAGCATTCTCACCAAGAATGGATAGGCAGGTTACTTTTAAGAGGATTTAAAAGTAGGGAGTTCATGCAAGTTATGTCAAGCAACATTCTTAACCATACTACGCAGGCGTAATGGAGTTACGTAAAACCTTGAAGCAAAAATAGGATTCAAGTGCAAAAGCTTATGGGGAAGGGTAAAGCTGGACCAATGGGTCTATGCCCACCATACATGAAACTCAACTCTCAGATGGTGATTTCAAGAGGAAGAAAGTTTATTTTGCAGGCTACCAAGTGGGAACTAAGAAGTATTGACCTCAGATTGAGTTCCCTATCTCCTCAAACAATCACAATGTTATATTTACACATATTTATTTAGGTGTAGAGGATCGGCATTGGGCAGGATCAGAAAGCCTTTAACTATTCACAATTTCTATTACAAGGTATGGCTAAGACTTGACACAGAAGTGGTCAAAGGACTTTTGCTTCTGAAATGGGCTCAACTACCATCAATGACATATATCCAGTGATTTTGGTTCCTCGGTGTGAGTCTTTTCCTTCCTTGACGTGTTCAGCTGCATTATTAAGCATAGGTGGCAGCCCAGGGTTATACGTCAGTTATTTTTACCTGTTTTGTGCATGTCTGACCATTCAAGCTGGTCAGATCTGAACTTCTCTTGAGCTGTCTGGAAAGTCTTTAAGATCACTTACAGGAAGTGAGTTACCTGATGGGAGAGGTGACCAGAAGTGGTCTGATAACTGGTACAAACAAAAACCCACTGGCATTGAGTCGATTCTGACTCATAGCAACCCTATAGGACAGAGTAGACCTGCTCCATAGAGTTTCCAGGGAGTATCTGGCACATCCGAACTGCTGACGTTTTGGTTAGCAGAGGAAGCACTTAACTAATACGCCAATAGGGTTTCCAGGTGTCTCAACATCCAAGGTCCCGTAACAGGGGGAGGGAAACACAGTGAAGGAAATAACTTTTCAACATATCACTGTAGGGGAGTAAGCCAAGTAAACTGTAGGGGCTCTGATTCATCCTTGAAGCCTCTCCATCATTTACTATTTTTTGTTTTATTGATTTGTACCAATACTGTTGGGGTGTGATGTCTCATTGTGGTTTTGATTTGTGTTTTTCTGATGGTTAATGATCATGAGCATCCTCAATTATCGGTTAGCTACTTGAATGTCTTCTTTGGTGAAGTGTCTCTTCATTTCCTTCACCAATTTTTTTAAATTGGATTATTTGTATTTTTGTTGTAGAGGTGCTAGATTTTCACATAGATTTTAGGGCTTTGTAAGATTCGCCATAGCCAAAAAGTTTTCCTAGCTTACAGGTTCTCTTTTCACTCTTTTGGGGAATCCTTTTGATCAGCATAAGTATTTAATTTTTAGAAGACTCCAGTTATCTAGTTTATCATTTGGTATTTGTGTATTGTTAGTTACGGTTTATATCCTGTTAATGCTGTGCACCAGGACCTCCAACTTTGACCCTACTTTTTTCTACTATGACCTTTATAGTTTTTGGTTTTGTATTTAGGTCATTGATCCCTTTTCAGTTAGTTCTTGTGTACAATGTGGGACAGGTCCTGTTTCAATTTTTTGCAAGTGGAATTCCAGTTTTGCCAGCACCATTTGTTCAAAAGGCTGTTTTTTTTCCCCATCTGATGGACTTTGGCCCTTTGCAGAGGATCAGATGGCCATAGGTAGATGGATTTACTTCTGGACTCTCAAGTCTGTTCCTTTGGTCAGTGTATCTGTCATTGTATTGGTACCAGGCTATTCTGACTGCTGTAGCTGTACAGTAGGTTCTGAGGTCAGGTAGGGCAAGTTCTCCTACTTTATTCTTCTTCAGTAGTGTCTTGCTTATCCAAGGCCTCTTTCCTTTCTATATGAAGTTGATGATTAGTGTTCCATCTCTTTAAAGAATGCTGTTGGTATTTGGATCTGGATTGCTTTGGGTAGAACTGACATTTTCATGATATTGAGTCTGCCTACCCATGAGCAATCAGAAACCTGGTGACATACTGGTTAAGTGCCAGGGCTGCTAACCAAAAGTTCAGGAGTTCAGATCTGCCAGGCACTTCTTGGAAATTCTATGGGGCAGTTCTACTCTCTCCTATAGGGTTGCTATGGTTGGAATCAACTTGATGGCAGTGGGTTAGGTTTTTGGATTTTGATATTCATGAATGTGATATGTTTTTCCATTTATATAAGTCTGTTTTGTAGTTTTCTTTGTCTGGGTATTTTATATCCCTAGGGTCGCCATGAGTCAGATCCGACTCGATGGCACTTGGCTACTTGGCACTTGGCTTGGTTAGATTTATTCTTAAGTATTTTTTTTTTTTTAGGGATTATTATAAATGGTATTCTTTTCTTGTTTCCTTTTAGTAGTTTTCTCTATTGGTATAAAGGAATCCAACTGATTTTTGTATGTTTACCTTGTATCCTGGTACTCTGCTGAAACTTTCTGTTAGTTTCAGTGGTTTTCTCATGGAATCTTTTGGGTTTTCTACGTTTAATATTGTACCATCTGCAAATGGGAACAGTTTATGTCTTCCTTATCACTTTGACTGTCCTTTATTTCTTTTTCTTGCCTTATTGCTCTAACTAGGACTTTCAGCACATTGTTAAATAGAATGGTGACAAAGGCTTTCCTTATCTCCTTCCTGTTCTCCAGGGGAGTAATTCAGCCTCTCTCTGTTAAAAATTATGTTAGTTGTTGCTTTTGTATAGATGCTCTTTATTATATTGAGCAATTTCCCTTTTATATCTATTTTCTTGAGAGGTTTTTTTTTTTTTTTTTTTGGTCAGGAATGGATATTGGACTTTGTAGGTTGCCTTTTCTGCATTGATCAAGATGATCACGTGACTTTTTATTTATGTACTGGATTATGTTGATTTTCTAATGTTGAGCCATTCTGGTATACCTGGTATGAATCCTACTTGGTTGTGGTATTTTATTTTTTTCATGTGATGCTGGATTCTATTGGCTAGAATTTTGTTGAGATTTTTGCATCTATGAGGACTGACAAGTTTGCAAACTCATCCTAGAAAAAGTGCTACACACCTCATTGTTGAATATCACTACAGACACCTTCAAAATAATCCCCTTGGGAAGCTATGCACTGATGCCAGTGCCTACTCCACCCTTCAAAGCAGTTTTGGACCTCTTTTTCTGAAATGGCCATCAGAGCTGTCATGTTACTCTAGATGTCCTGAATATCATCAAAATGTCTTCCTTTCAATATTTCCTTTATCTTCAGGTAAAGGAAAAAGTCGTTGGGGGTCCATATCAGGTGAGTAGGGAGGGTGTTCCAACACAGTTATTTGATTTGCTTACTGGCTAAAAAGTCCCTCACAGACACCTATACAATTAAGTTCATGAACTTGCCTTTGTGCTACCACTCACAAGGGCCATTCCAGAAAGAGTTCCAAAACTGCTTTGAAGGGTGAACAAGGCACTGGTGCCAGGGCATAGCTTCCCAAGGGAAGTACTTCAAAGGTGACTGTACTGATATTCAGCAATAAGATGTGTAGAACTTAAAACAATTAAGTTCATAGGCTTAATGTCAGAACTTGCAGATTCATTAGAGATGTTGTTTGTCTATAATTTTCTTTTTTTGTGGTGTCTGCCTTATTTTGGTATCAGGGTTATGCTGGCTTCATAGAATGAATTTGGAACTATCCCTTCCTCTTCTATGTTCTGAAATAGTTTGAGTAGTATTGATGTAGACTCTACTCTGAATGTTTAGTAGATTTCTCCATTGAATCCATCTGGTCACAGTCTTTTTTTTTTTGTTATCTTTTCAATCTCTTTTGTTTTTAAGGGTCAGTTTGGATTTTCAACTTCAGTATATGTCAGTTTGGTAGGTAGTGTGTTTCTAGAAATTCCTTCCATTTCCTTCTGGTAAAAAGTCATAGTTCTTGCCTACCAAGTTCAGCAAAGGAGACATTTACAGGACCCATTCCCCACATACTTTGACATGTAAAGAAAAAGAATAAAGATTTTAAAACTACAAGAACTAAGTTTGAAGCCTGAGCCTGAATAATGCCTGTCTTTTAAATGGGGAAAGTGGTACCAGAAGCATAAACCAAGTACAGGTGGTAAAATGTAGGTCTTGAATAGATATTAATTTCCCCACTTACTCCCACCAGTAACCCCTCAGTGTCTCATCTTCATCTCTTTGCAATCCATTCCCTGGGTTCCAGAAGTGTAGGGGTAGAAGGAGAAGGCTAGAGACAGTGGTGCACCGTGTCCCTCGCTGCCAGGCCCGGTCTTCCCTCGGTGCTCTCTCATTGAGTCTCGTGCTTTTTGAAGAGGCCCAAGAAACATCACCACCCTGGAAGCCTCCTTTCCCTCTTTCTGCTTCAAGCCCATCTGGAAGCTGTTTACAGAAGCTGTTCTATGAAGACCAGCTCATCTATAGCCTCCTTTTCTGAGTCCTGACTCCAGCTCTGCTGCTGCTCGCTGTGACCTGGGCCAAGACTTTTCCTCCCTAGGCCTCATTTTCCCCAGGTGTAGAATGAGGGGTATTCCAGATGCTTTGAGAAGCCTGAGGGTCCCCTTTAGGTGCCTGGGGAGCCTGAGTTTCCATAAGGATGCCTTTACTGCAAGAGCACAGAGTAGGGCTGTTTTTACCTGGTTTAGTGGTTGAGGTAGGAGTGACAGCCCTGGGGAGTGACAGCCTATTCCTCTCCACAGTCACCCTTCCAACCTGGTTGAATCAGGGCTACTGGTGATTAGATGAGGATTAGAGGTGCCAGGATCCAGTTAGCAGGATTCTGGTTGTAGCCAAAAGGGGCGGAGAGGCAGGGATGGGAGAGGAGTGTTGTGCATCTAACACCAAGCCCGGGAGGCCACTTCCTGCTGGTGACTTTTTCTGAAATGCAGAGCTGCCTGAAATAATTGGTCACCAGATAAATTCAGAATATAGCATAGTAGGTCATTGCAAATAGCATGCAAATGAAGCTTGCCTTAGGCTAGTGCTCAGGTTGGCAGCTCGCTGGGGATGGTGTGCCTCTGACTTTGCCTTCAGAGCTCTGGGGACTTCTCCCAAGAGGCTGACTGCCTCACACAGCTGTCATTACAGGAGCCTTTGGTAGGAGATAAGTGTCTATGGAGCACCTCATGTGTGTGGCTCCGTGTGTGAAGGGATCATGACACCAGAGAGGAAAATTCTACCAAGATTCCAGGCACACCTATGTGGTTTGCAAAAACCTGATTCAGAACAATGTTTCATTCACTAGAAAAGAAAAATGAGACTTGCAGAGGTGAGGTCATTTCCCTGTCACCCAGCTAGAAGTGGGAAAACTGGAATTCAGTTCAGGGCTTCCTAACTCTATCTCCACGCCCCTTTACTGCAGCTGCTGCCTGCAGTGCTGCACTGGTCTTCTAAATAAATAACATGCCAGGTCCGTGTGTGCACATGGGGGATAAAGTCGTGCCAAGCTTCCAGGGTTTCTTTAATAGTGTCCCACCTCTACACTGGGCCAAAGATCCTCTAACATTTTATTTCTGGGGTACCTATGTATTTAGGAAATTGATGCCTGGCTTTTGGTAGGTGCTTAGTGTTTGTTGAATGAAAGAACTGCCTTAGTCAACTAGTGCTACTGTAACAGAAACGCTGAAAGTGGATGGCTTTAACAAACAGAAGTTTATTCCCTCCGTCTAGTAGCCTACGAGTTCTGACAAGTTTGCAAACTTGTCACTACGTGCTTATGTTGCCAACACTGCACAAACAGCTTGGCAAGGCTTCATAGCTTTGATATCTCAGTGTCTCACAGCTGTGGTGGTGTCTTGCTTAGTGGAGTTCATTATTGTTGTTGCATGTTTTTGTGTGCCATCATGAGAGTGTTGGAGCTTGAATTAGAGCAATGAACAAATATTAAATTTCTTGTTAAACTCTGCAAGAATGAAAGTGAAATCAGGGACATGTTAGTCCAAATTTCTGGGCATAACACCAGGATTAAGTGGTTTTCGGCGGGGAAAGAAAGTGTCACTGATGAAGAGAGGTTAGGGCAGCCAGTAACAAGCAGAACTGACAAAAACATTACAAAACTTCATCAAATTATGTGTCAAAATTATCAGCTGGCTGTGAGAAGCAGAGCAGACCAAGTAAACATCAGTAGAGAAACAGGAAAATCTTAACTGAAAATGCTGGCATGAGAAAGGTGTGTGCAAAAATGGTCCTGAAGGAGCTCAATGATGAACAAAAGCAAAGAAGTGTAGAAATTTGCCAAGACCTTTTGGAGAAACAAGCTGTTGTTTTGGGCCATATTATCACTGGTGAGGAAGCATGGATGTACCAAGATGACCCTGAAACAAAGCGTCAAAGTGCACAGTGGAAGTCAGCCAATTTTCCACGACCAAAAAAGTTCTATTAGTCCAAATCTAGAGTGAAAACAATGTTGCTAACCTGTTTCGGTATCAGAGGTGTCTTAGTCACCAGGTATTGCTCTAACAGAAAATATCACGAGTGGAAGGTTTCAATGAGGAGAAGCTTTATTGACACAGTCCGGTAAGCCACAAATCCATTAACAAGATAGAAGTCCATTCAGAATAAGAATCCATCACAGTCCGGTAGACTAAGTCCACATCCAGTGAGAGCATCTCTGCACAGGAACCTCGGGTCCAAAGGACGTGCTCTGCTCTCGGGGCTTCTCTGTCGGTGGTATGACGTTCTCTACTTCCTCAGCTCACTTCTCTTCCTTATAGTCCACAAGCTTGAGTCCTGCCTCACTAACACAACTGCAAACCATTCTCCATCATCAGTATCACAGAGGCAGGATTCACAACACATGGGAGGAAGGGCACCATACTGGAACTCCAAATCAAGTCAAACCAACACATACATTTTTTGGGGGGACACAATTCAACCCATGACAAGAGGGATTGTTCATTATGAATTTGTAACACCTAGACAGTTAACTAAATGTAATATTTAGAAGTGCTGAAAAGGCTACATGAAAATTTAGATTAAAAGTACCTGAACTTTTCACAAACAATTCATGGCTCTTTCATTACAACAGTGCACCAGTTCAAACAGCACTGTTTGTGAGGGAGTTTTCAGGCAGTAAACAAATAACTATTGGAACGTGCTACCTACTCACCTGATCTGGCCCTCCATGACTTTTTCTTCACCCAAAGATAAAGGAAATATTGAAAGGAAAACAATTTTGATAACAGTCCAGAAAAAGAACTCAAAAATTGCTTTGAATGGTGGACTAGGAATTGGTGCCTGTGTATAGCTTCCCAAGGGGAGTACTTTGAAGGTGACCATAATGATATTCAGAAATGAGGTATGTAGCACTGTTTCTAGGATGAGTTCTTGAACTTAATTGTCAGAACCTCTTCCAAATTCAAGGCATCAGCTCCAGGGGAATGCTTTCTCTGTCCGAGCTGGAGTAAGATTCTTGTCCTCAATCTTCCGCTGGAGTATGAGCTTCTTTCATGCAGGAACCCTGGGTCCGATGGGAGCACTCTGTTCCCAGCACTGCTTTCTTGGTGCTATGAGGCCCGTAATTCTCTGCTCCCTTCTTTCTTTTAAAACTCAAAGGAGATTGGCTGGAAACACATCCAATCTTGTAGATTGAGTCTTGCCTTATTAATATAACTGCTACCTATCCCACCTCACTAACATCATAGAGACAGAGTTTACCACATATCACGTGGCAAAATGGTGAATAGTCACACAACACGGGGAATCACGGGTTAGCCAAATTTATTTTGGGGCAACATGAAAGTCCATTAAGATACTTAAAATCTATTTCAGATACTTCTCCCCCACCCCCCCCACTTTTTTTTAAGTTTGCCTTGTTCGGGCCTAGGAAACCCTGGTGGCACAGTGGTTAAGAGCTACAGATGCTTACCAACAGGTCAGCAGTGTGAATCAACCAGGAAAGTCTGTAGGGGCAGCTACTTTATCCTATAGGATCACTATGAGTTGGAATCATCTTAAAAGCCTCGGGGTTTTTTTTTTTTTTTTCCTCCAGGCCTGGCCACACTCTGTGGGTAGCTGAAGGTGGGGTTTTGTTTCAGGGAATGGATAATATCATAGCCACTCATCTTGGAAAGAGGATGACCTTGGAGTGGAACATAAGGTAGGCCTGAGGTGTGAGAAGGAGGTCTTCCTTGGGCCCAGAGAGAGTTGGCCTGAATGCTCAAGTCTGGAGGTTGCAAGATATTCTTGCTGGTGGGGGTTGAGCTGCGCCATCTGACATTTCACCCTAACTCTCCACTTCATTCTCCAGCACCAGAAATCACACAGAGAAGGGCATGAATCGAGTAGGAGTTACTGGGGAAATATAACTAAAAATGAATCTCCTAATACTGAAAACCTCTTGACAGAAGTAGAAGAGAATGAAAACAGTTTTATTACTGAAGAAGCATTAAACCAGAATGTGATGCATCCCAAGTAATCTGCCAAAGAAATGGCAAAGATAGAAGAAATCTCACCTTCTACGAAGCTAAGCAGATGTAACCCATTTCATACATACTCTCAAGGTAAAACTAGTCCTCAAACAAGAGAACTTGACAGCACTGTTTGTTATACATTGGTCTGTCCTAAATTTATCCAGTCATGGGTTTGCCACCAGCATTTTTTGATTGGCTGTATCCAAAGAAAAAAATGGGCATCTTTATGGGCAGCTGGTTTTACAGCTTGGAGCCTGCACCAGTTAGGCCCTTATCCTGTCAGAGAAACTGGGATGCTGTCTGCCCTATAGTTTAAAGGTAACACCCAAGTCTTGACAAAACATTTCTGGGTTGTCAAATAGGCAATTAGCTTATTTAGTCTTTTGAGAGGTTACTCAAAAGAGGCAAAGAAAAAAATTTACAATCACAAAGTTTCTGAAGTAAATGGTATAACAAAAAAGTCTCCCTTTTTGCATTGGGAAAAACTATACATACATGCTTTTCCTTATCGATCTCAGAAAAATAGTGTGACGTTAGACCTCCTCGTCTAACTTGTTAAGGGAGGAGGAGAATCAAGATCAGCATTAGCTCAAAGCTGATGCCTATAGGTGCAGGTCAGACATGTCGCTACCTTCCAAACTTTTTACCAGTTGTTTCACCAGTGTTCGTCACATTCTCTACATTCTCTGCTGGGTTCAGTAATTCATGACAGTGGACACACGGAACTCACAGACAATAGTCATAGTTATGGAGTTTAATAGAGAAGTAACAGTTTACAATTCAGGATGAAGATTAACTTGAAAGTAACAGAAAAGACTGGATACAGTTCCTTGAGCAAGATAGCTGTTTTCTTAGCTGCCATCACCAGGTCCTCACTCTCAGTGTAGCCCCAGTTTGGGAAACTGTTGTGAAACTCTTTAGCTCAGCTGATAACCTGAAAAACCAAACTCATTGCCAAGGGGTCAATTCTAATTTATAGCTACCCTAAAGGACAGAGCAGAATTGCCCTGTAGAGTTTCCAACGAGCACCTGGTGGATTCAAACTGGTGATGTTTCAGTTAGCAGGCATAGAACTTAACCACTGCACCACTAGGGCTGCCAGTCCGGCTGATAAATGCCTGAAAACACCCCACTTCACTAGGAAGCCTCCTGCATGAAGTTGCTCTGCTCTCTTGCTTTGTGGGTTGGCAAGCCCACAGCAGCCACCTTGTTCTATGGGCTGGGAAGCCAACTATGCCATTGTATGCTGGTTGTGTGGTTTTGCTGCAGTTGTTTTTCTGCCTTGCTTGCTGCTGTTTCTCACTGTGTTACAATGTCTCCAGCTTTCTACATGTCTTGAGTCTAGGAGGTTCTCAGTACAGGGACCTAGGGTCCAAAGACTGTGTGCTTTGTTCCCAGCTCTTCTTTTTGATGGTCTTAAGGTCTCTTCTAACCTTTGGGATTGGCACCATTTAAACTTAGTGGAATGGCAAGACTGACCAATTCTCCACAAGGGTTCCATACACCATAAAGGCATAGTCCCACCTCCCACAAGCAAATATGTCACTTTGAGGATTAAGGTGTGCCTGACTACCTATGAGTCAGATTCAACTCAACGGTAGTGGGTTTGGGGTTTGGACCACAGCCATAGTCTTTTATATTGCCTCATATGCTTGTGAAAATTAGATGATGAAGAAGGAAGACCAAAGAATAACTGATGCTTTAGAATTACCGTGTTAGCAAAGAGTATTAAATGTACCATCAACTGCTAAAATGAACAAATCCGCTTTGGAAGAAGTACAGCCAGAATGCTCCCTCAAAGCGAGAATGGTAAGATCTCATCTTACTTCCTTTGGACATGTTATCCGGAGGCACCAGTCCTTGGAAAAAGACATCATGTTAGGTAAAGCAGAGGGTCAGTGAAAAAGAGAAAGACCCTCAATGAGATGGACTGACACAGTGACTGCAACGATGGGCTCAAGTGTAACAATGATTGTTAGGACGGTAAGGAGCTGACAGTGTTTCATTCTATTGTACACAGGGTCACTATGACTCAGTGGCAGCTAATGATAACAACAACCTCCTGTTGCAAGGATTCCACAAATCTTACTTGCTTTAACAGGTTGTCCAGTCCCCTTGGTGGCCCACAGGCACCTTATTTGCATAGTCACATCCACTCATTTTATGGGAGTTAACAGACCATGGCTAGTGGATGGTGGGATTTTGTTGCAGGGAATGGATAATATCATAGCCAGTCATCTTGGAAAGGTCATATAAAAATGATTCATTTCACTGAAGATTTGTTTTTATGATTATAGTGTTTAAGGTCAGGCTGAGGTCTACAAGAGTTAAGAGTACTGGACTTTTTCACTCCAAGCTTTGATAATGATTTTGTTCAAAGTCACAGCATCGGTCTGGTTGTGCTGTGGCAAATCAGGGATCCCATTCGCTCTCCAAGGTAAGTGGGGGCACTAGTCGCCCCCAGTGGAGAGAGTTGTACCTGCACAAACCGACCATCTAGTGTGGTCACTGCGATCAACATAGTGGGCAGACCACGAGGCTGGAGGAGGAGCTTATCTGGAAGCCCTTTGGGAGAGTTTTCTGAGAATACTGAGAAATACGTGACACAGTTTTCACTTGATTATTAGCCTGAAAGTTGGCAATTCAAATCTACCGAGCAGTGCTGCAGAAGAAAAGCCTGCCAATCTGTTTCCATAGGGATTATGGCCAAGTAAACCCTATGGAGTATAGTTCTAGTCTGTGTCTCATGGCGTCACTGTGAGTTTGGAACTGACTCTGTGGCAATGTGTCTATGTTTTTGGTTTGCAGGTGGGTGGATAGGTGGAGTTTGGGAAGGGATATACTTTCTGGGTGGATGGCAGTGAGGGCTTGAATTCTAATGATTTAAGTTTTAAAACTTCAAGTCCTCACTATTAAGGGGTCATATCCCAGTGGGCTCACAGACCTCCATATGCCAGCCTGGCCTCTGGTTCAGGGCCTGGCCAGGCAGAAGCTGACAGAATAGCTCCCACTAAGGTCGGTGGTGGCCGAAGGAATGATCAGAACTGGCCAGGGGCTGGAGAATCTCAGCAGCCCTGAAGGGTTTCCAGGTCCAGGCACAGTCTCCCCTTGACTTTAGGGTATCATGATTTCATCCTAGGCAACACTGACTTTGAACTTTAGATTGGCAAGTGAAATGATACAGAACTTTCCAGACTTGTCACACAGGTGAAATGAGATGCCCAGCCACACCATAGAGCCTGTGTCCTTGGCAGAGGGCAAGCAGAAGCTGATGGCACTGTGGTGAGCCAGGCTGTGGCGGCTGTGCTGGGCTTCATGCCTAAGCAGGGTAGAGGTGGGGGTGGCTGAGCACTTATGTGGAATGGAGGTTCTGTCACCTTCCCAAGACCATTAAGGATGTGAATGGCTACTGAAAAATTAACCATTGCCATCTGTAATGCACCTTGGAGAGGAGGATCTCCCCGGGTACTCAAAAAGTAGGGTGCAAACCAGAGAGCATGCAGTGGACATAGCTTGTCTGCCTTCTGGAAAACAGAGAGGAGAAAACTAAGCTGCCTGCCCCTCACAGACAGAGCTAACTTCCTTAAGAGTGTGTTTGAGACAGTGACCCCAAAGCATGAGCCTTAGGTACAGAAAGCTATCCGTGACCCTACTCCGTGGCTCTACCCTCTCATCTCTAGAGTCTTTTACTTGGTAAATGTTTTGAAGATAGGCTTGCATTCCCCGGCTAACCCCCAAAATCCTGGTTGAATCTTCTCCAACTCTTCCTTGAGGCAGAAGTCTCAATTTCTGGGTGTAATTCTTACAGGAGCCAGCAAAAGAATATATGGTTATGAGGGACCAAAAGACTTTGGGCCTTCCTCTGTCTGACACTGGGCTTGTTTGCCTGAAATCTGGTCATCCTGATCTTTAGTGAACGACTGTTATGTACAGAAGACTCTGTATTCATTATCTCTGCTATCTTTAGAAATGATCCTCCATATGCTCATTTCTCAGCTGAGAACACTGATCCTCCCAGAAACAAGAATTGAATAAAATCACTTGTGAACAGCACTTTGCGAACAGTAAGGCTCAGTACAGTGGTGAGCAGTTCTACCTCCACACCTTTCTTGCTGGGACAGATGTAACCTGAGAAGTAGAGTTTCTTCCAGATGCATGGTTTCTCTTTTCAGTTGGTAACTACTCATATTTGAAAGTCTGTCGCATGGTTGGCTTGTCAAAGAGGCACAAAACAATGTCTTTCAAACTTTTTCACTTTGTTGCCCAACCTGACTCAGCAGACACATAATCAGTTACATATAGTGCATCTACAGTTGAGGTGCAATGGTAGTTCAAGTGGTAGAATTCTCACTTTCCATGTGGGAGACCCAGATCTGATTCCTGGAAAGGGCACTTGATGTGCAAACACCATTCATCTGTTAGTGGAGGCTGGTGTGTTGCTATGATGTCAAATAGGTTTTGGTGAAGCTTCTAGACTGAGATGAAGGCCTGGGAATCTGCTTCTAAAAATCAGTCAGCAAAAGCCCTGTGGATTAAAAATGATCGTGGGGTTGATGCAGGACTGGGCAATGTTTTGTTCTATTGTCACTGAGGTTGCTGTGAGTGGGGGATCACCTTAACATAACTAACAGCAACAACATCTATCACTGAAACTTAAGTGTTAATTAGCAGAACTTAGCTATTCAGTGTGCAAGTTTAGGGTGCCAAGGCTTGAGATTACTGTGGGGGTGGGTTGTACCGCTGGGGATCTATAAATTAGAGCACATGGAGACTTAGATGGAGGAATACACCAGTCACATCACTCTCCTAGCACAAGCCCCAAGAGTATGGCCAGACTCAGAAGCTATGCCTCTTATCCTGCAGGGACCCTGGTTCCCTACAGAGTCAGAGTGGCTTTAACTTCATCACCCTCTCTGTTCTAGGTTTCTTACCTGAGCACTGAGAAGGTTGTAGTAGACAACTGTCATGGACTTTTCTAGCTTGGACATCTTGGGATTTTTCCAACTTGAACTTCTATGATGGTTAATTTAATATGTCAGTGTGGCTAGGCTATGATTCTCAGTGTTTTGTCCAAACACCATATTAGCAGCTATTCCAAAATGTAATCTAATGCAATGCATTGAAATCACTTTCTATAATACAATCAATCAATTGATCAGTTGGTTAGAAAGGGAGTTTCCTTAGGGTGTGTTCTCCCTCTAGACTATAACCAGATATTTTGACTAAGGTCACTCCCTCTTTTATTCTACTCTGTACTATTGTCAGTTGCCTAATCTGTGGATTTGCAGATGCAAGCCTACAGAAGTCTCCAGCCTGATATCTAACCTAAGAGTTTAGACTTGCCAACCCCCTTAATCACATGAGCCAATCCCTTGAAGTAAATCTCTGTCTATGTACATAGCTTATATGTTCTGTTTTTCTAGAGAACCTTGAGTAAGACTTTCTTTTCCTTTAACATTGCCCACATTTCTTCTTAGCTTCTGCTTAGCTAGAGGCTAGAGCTATGGATATATAAGCCACAGCACCTCAGTAGGGGTGACCTCAGGGCACAGGGAGTTGGGGGCCTGTGGAGCAAAGGACGAAGTGTGTGGAAGGATGGGGTCAGGATAGAGAATAGCAAAGGCAAGTGTGATGGAGCTCTGGGGACTCTGTAGAAGCTGTGCAGATGTGAAGCATTGGTACTGAGGAAGACAGGTCCCCATAGTGCCTGTTAAGCCCTCCTTGCTGGGCCACCCCCAACACGAGGTTCTCAGGATGCAGAATATGGTGATGCCAAGACCTGGCCTCAGCCATGGCTTACACAATGGCAAGTGGCATCCCCTGTGTCAGACTTGCTCACTCTGCACACTTAGTGGATGGTTCCATTGTTTTCATACTGGTACACACCGATGTTTCCTTAATAAGAAGAGAAATATTATTCTTAAAACACAGCCATTTGTGGAAGCAGGGCCAAGATGGCAGACTAGTCACTTATCTCAATTCTTTGTAAAAACTAAGGCCTGGATAAACAACTGAATGGAACAGAGTGGACGTTTTACGAGCCCCAAGATCAGGGAGAAAGTTGTGAGATCAGACTGGGCAAGAGAAAGGGGAACAAACTACCTTTATCAGAGGCGAGACTGCAGGGCAGATTCCTACTTCTGCTGGCATGGCTTCAGAGAGGCTTACAAGTACAAACACAATCTTTGTCATCCACGAGACTGGGACTGGGGCTGCTGCAGCTTGACAGCCAGGCTGGAGCTGGATGCTTCACTGAGTGGCAGTGCCTGGGTGGACAGTGTCTCAGCAGAGAGGTTGTACTTCTTACAGCCACAGCTAGAGAACATAGCAGTGGCCAGCAACTGAGCGCAGCAGCACCCTTCCCACCTCTCTTCTCTGAGCTTCACTGTAGATTCTGCTGGTGCGACACAAGAAAAGCAGCACAGGTAGGATGCTATCTTTGTCGGGAGGCAGGGCCTGCCATGCCTGAGGACCTGTCTGGAGCTGGCTGCCACCATAAGCAGTGTCTCTCTCAGCAGAGAAGCTGTTCTTAAGACAGTTACACCTAGAGAATGCAGTGGCAGCTGACAGCCAAGTGCAGCAGTACTGTTCCTCCTCCCTTCTCTGAGCTATACCATAGCTTCTGCTGGCAACACTGGAGAAACTGAACAGTCTTCTGATGTATTGAAAACAACAATCAATATCTTAAGATGGAGATTGGACAAAGTACAGTAGAACAGAGTGAAAAACTAAATGAGCTATATGCACTGCTAGAACAATAATGATCTGAAATTCAGTGGACCGATAATAAAATTACAGAATTAGACTATTCAATTGAGAGCCAAAAGAGCAGATTGAGGAAATGGAATGCAGAATTAGTGAGACTGAAGATACAGCAACTGACACCAGTATTTATGAGGAGAAGTCAGATGAAGAATCAAGAAAAATGAGAATCATTAAGAATTATGAGGGATTCTATCAACAGGAACAATTTACCAGTAAGTGGAGTTCCAGAACAGGGAGGGATAGCAGAAAATACAGAAAATTGTTGAAGAGCTGCTGGTAGAAAACTTCCCTAATATCATGAGAGAAGAGAAGATAGCCATTCAAGATGCTCATCAAACTCCACAAAAGGTAGATTCCCAAAAGAAAGACACTGAGACATGTTATAAAAAAGCTAAATAAAATGAAACAGAAGGAGTGGCTCTTAAGGGCAACTAGGGTTAAACCAAAACTGATCTATAAAACAGAGTCTGTTGGACTGAGTTTCAACAATTTGGCTGAAAATATTTTGGCTCAAAGAAAATCGGATGACACTTATAAAGCCTTGAAGGAAAAAACTTTCAAGAAAGAATTATATACCCTGCAAAATTGTGTCTCCAATATGACAGTGAAAATTGGGATATTCCCAGATAAACAGAAGTTTAGGGAACTTGCCAAAACCAAACCAGAATTCTAAGAAATACTGAAGGGAGTTCCATTACAAGACGGCAGAGTAAACAGACGTCTCCTCATTTCCTCTGAGAAGTAAGGCCTGGATGATATTTTTTATGGAGCATTGAATACCTGAGAAGCCTTGAGACCTAACGTATTTGACTGGGCAACAGTATCGGACTAATCTTCTCCTCTCAAAAACAATCCAGCAACCGTTTGACCTCTGCTTCTGCTGCTACATTGTAACAGAGAACTGCAGCTTCTGCAAACAGACCAGTAGCGGTAACATACTTTCATTATAAGTGGGCAGGTGAAGTCTGCTGTTCCTACTGCCTGGTTCAGGCCAGCCTGTTGGACAGCTTCCAGCTCCCAATTCAGCACCTGGACAGCTCCCTGCATAGAAATGCAGTTTACTCTTACTTTTAAGGTTTACTTTTTAAGGCTGAGAGGCTTCTATTTTCTCTCTGGAAATCTCTCTATTGAAAAACCACTCACATTTTAAGATTGGCTGACAGCCCCCAGTTTCTCCATAAACAGAGCAGCCTCTTTGCTACTCAATAAGCAAAGTCTTCGACCCTTGAGAGTCCACCTGGGGCAAATCACTACAGTATTATAGTCAGCTGGTGACCAACAATTCTCTTAGATCCATTAGCAGAGAAATCAAATAACATCTAGATGGCAAGCAGGCAACAGACCATAATTAGTCATTTAAAGAAACAGTCTTCAAATGCTCCAGAAAATTCCCTGAACAAAGATTCAAAAAATTTCCCAGATGAAGAAGCCTTTCTGAATCTAATAGAGATTGAATACAAAAAAATTATATATAAAACCCTCCTAGAAATTAAACAACATGCAATAGAACAAAATGAAACATTTGGTAAACTATTTGATATTCTAGAGCATCAACAATCTGAAATACATCAGATTAATAACAAAATTACAGAATTGGATAATTCTATCCAAAGCCAAAAGAATAGGATTGAACAGATGGAAGTTAGAATCAGCGACCTACAAGACAAAGTAACTCATGCCAACATTTATGAGGTAAAATCAGAGAAAAGAAATAAGAAAAATGAAGAAACATTAAGAAACATATGGGACTCCATGAAGAGGAATAATTTATGTTTAAATGGAGTTCCTGAACAAGGGAGGATTAATGACAACATAGAGAGTATTGCTGTAGAGATACTGACAGAAAGCTTTCCTGAGATTATGAACAAAGAAAATATAGATATCCAAGATGTTTATTGAACACCACAAAAGTTAGATCCCAAAAGAAGAATGCCAAGGCATATTATAATTAAACTTCATAAACTGAAACACAAAGAGATGCTACTGAAGACAGCAAGGCTCACATCAAAACTAGCATTCCTAGGGAAACCCTGTAGACTTTCATCTGACTTTTCTGCTGAAATAATGCTGGCCAGAAAACAATGGGTAGACACATTCAAAGTCCTGAACAAGAAAAACTTCCATCCCAGAATAATCTATCACGCTAAATTGTCTATCAAATATAATGGTGAAATTAAGACTTTTGAAAATAAAGAGAAATTTAAAGACTTCATAAAAACTAAACCCAAATTACATGAAATATTGAAAGAAGCTCTTCCCTAAATATCTGTTTTAGGTGATAATTTAAGGCACTTCATCCAAGTTTCTAATCAGCTAAGGAAGGCAGAAAACTTCATCAAACCAAGCCAAACACTACAATATTATAATAAGAGAATCCATGGTCCTATCATGACAACTATAATATCACATTAAAAGAGGGATACACTGCAATAGTTACAGTTGTTTTTTGATGCAGCAACAGTTCTGACTTCTAAAATAATTAAAATTGATTTCAATAATTATACGTTAAGGGGGATTAGGTATGTAGCTACAGAACTAATCAGCAATAAACCATTTGAAATGAAAAATTACAATACAGGAGTCTCAATAAATATAAAATCAAAACTCATACCATCCATAAAGAAGAAAGTCCCAGCACAGATTAATAAGAACAACAGAGAAAACACCACATGAAAATATACATATTGCAATGACATCACTAAACTTATACGTATCATAGTCACATTGAATGTAAATGGACTGAACGCTCCAGTAAAGAGACAGTGAGTGATATCGTGGATCAAAAGATATGACCCGTCTATATGTTGCTTACGAGAAACACATGTTAGACTTAAGGATAAGAACAAGTTGAGAATTAAAAGTTGGAATAATATATATCAAGCGAATAATACACGAAAAAGAGCAGGTGTGGCAGTATTAATCAGAGATAAAATAGATTTTAATGTAAAGTCCACTATTATGGACAAGGATGGTCACTATTTATTGCTGAAAGGTTCAATACTCAAGCAAGACTTAACAATATTAAATATTTATGCACCCAATACCAAAGCACCTAAATACATTGAACAAGTACTGACAACATTGAAAAATGAGATTGATCATTCCACAATAATAGTTGGGGACTTTAACACTCCCCTTTCAGTGAAGGATAGATCATCCAGAAAAAAGCTCAGTAAAGATACAAAAGATCTTATTACAACAATCAACCAACTTGACCTTATTGACATATACAGATCTTTTCATCCATCAACAGATAAATATACCTTCTCCAAAGCACATGGAACGTTCTCCAGAATAGACCATATGTTAGGTCATAAAACAATTCTCCATAAAATCCAAACAATTGATTTATTGCAAAGTACCTTCTCGGACTACAGAGCTAGAAAAGTTGAAATCAATTACAGAAAAATCATAGGTAAAAATTCCAACTTGTGGAAACTGAACAACACTTTACTCATAAAGTGTTGGGTTATAGGAGAAAGTAAAGACACTTTAAAGAAATTTATGGATTCAAATGAGAATGAAAACACATCCTACTAGAATTTATGGGATACAGCAAAAGCAGTAGTCAGAGGTCAGTTTATCTCTATAAATGCACACTTCCGGAAAGAAGAAAGAAAACAAATTAAAGAATTAACCTCACAGCTTGAACAAGTAGAAAGAGAGCAACAAAGAAACCCCTGAGGCACTGGAAGAAAACAGATTATAAAACTTAGAGCAGAACTAAATGAATTAGACAATAGAAAAACAATTGAAAAAATTAACAAAACTAAAAGCTGATTCTTTGAAAAGATCAACAAAATTGATAAACCATTGGCTAAACTTACAAAACAAAACAAGAGAAGATACAAATAACCTGATTAAGAAATGAGTTGGGAGATATTACAACAGACACATCTGAAATAAAATATAACAGAATACTATGAAAAGCTATACTTTGACAGGTTTGAAAACCTGGGGGAAATGGACAAATTTCTAGATTCATATTACTCGCCAAGACTATCACAAGGAGAAATAGATCAACTTAATAAATCTATCACAAAGGAAGAGATTGAGGAAGTCATCAAAAATCTACCAACCAAAAAAAGCCCTGGCCCAGGTGGCTTCACCGCAGAATTCTACCAAACTTTTAGAGAAGAATTAACTCCAATACTAATGAGGCTATTTCACACCATAGAAAGAGATGAAATACTTCCAAATTCCTTCTATGAAGCCAGCATAACCCTGATACCAAAAGCAGGGAAAGATCCCACAAAAAAAGAAAATTACAGACTAATATCACTGATGAATCTCGATGCAAAATCTTCAACAAAATTCTAGCCAATAGAATTCAACAGCATATAAAAACAATCATTCATCATGATCAAGTTGGTTTCATTCCAGAGATGCAAGGCTGGTTCAACATCAGAAAAACAATTAATGTAATCAACCATATTAATAACACAAAAGATAAAAATGACCTGATTTTGTCAATTGATGCATAAAAGGCATTTGACAAAGTTCAACATCAATTCATGCTTAAAACTCTCAGAAAAATAGGAATAAAAGGGAAATTCCTCAATATAATCAATAGCATCTACACAAAGCCAACTGCTTTCATCATCCTGAATGGGGAAAGACTGGAAGAATTCCCTCTGAGAACAGGAACTAGACAAGGATGCCTTCTCTCACCACTTCTATTCAACATTGTCCTAGAAGTTCTAGACAGAGCAATTAGACAAGACAAAGAAATAAAAGGCATCCGTATTGGCACTGAAGAAGTAAAGATTTCCCTCTTTGCAGATGATATGATTGTTTATACAGAGAATCCAAAGAAATCCATAAGTAAACTATTGGCGCTAATAGAAGAATTCAGCAAAGTATTGGGATACAAGATAAACATAACTAAATCAGTGGGGTTCCTTTATACCAACAATGAAATTATTAATGAAGAAATCACCAAATCAATTCCATTTACTATAGCCCCCAAGAAGATAAAATATCTAGGAATAAATCTAACTAGAGAAATAAGAGCTCTTTACAGAGAAAACTACAAGACATTGCTACAAGAAACTAGGAGGGACTTACAGAAGTGGAATAATCTGCCCTGCTCATGGATAGGAAGACTCAATATTGTGAAAATGTCTATTTTGCCCAAAACACTCTACTTATATAATGCAATCCCAATACAAATTCCAAAGACATTTTTTAATGAGATGGGGACACAAATTATCAGCTTTATTTGGAAATGGAAGAAACCTCGAATAAGTAAACCACTACTGAAAAAGAACATGCTGGGAGGCCTCTCACTACCTGACTTTAAAACCTATTACACTGCCACAGTAGTCAAAACAGCCTGGTATTGGTACAAAAAGAGACATATAGACCAATGGAACAAAGTAGAGACCCCAGAGATGCCACCATCCTCTTATGAACAGCTGATACAAAGGTCCCAAGATTTTGAACTGGGGTAAGAACAGTCTCTTTAACAAATGGTGCTGGCATAATTGGATCTCCACCTGCAAAAAATTGAAACAAGACCCACATCTCACACCTTATATAAAAATCAACTCAAATTGGATAAAAGACCTGAATATAAAAGCTAAAACAATAAAGCTCATCCATGATAAGATAAGGTCAACAATGGACGTTTTAATATGCAATATAGACAGATTTCAAAATCTGACAAACAAAACACATTCATCAGAAGAGAAAATAGATAAATGGGAATTAATAAGAATCAAACACTTCTGCTCATCCAAAGACTTCATCAAAAGAATTAAAAGACCACCTACAGAATGGAAAAAAATATTTGGCAACTCTATGTCAGACCGACACCTGATCTCCATAATCTATAAGGTTCTACAAAATATCAATAAGAAAGAGACAAAGCATCCAATTAAGTGATGGGCAAAGGAGATGGACAGACACTTCTCTAAAGAGGAGATCCAGGCAGTCAAAAAACACATGCAGACATGTTCACAATCATTAATTATTAAAGAAATTCAAATCAAAATGACAATGAGATACCACCTCACCCCAGCAAGATTGGCCATGATCCAAAAAACACAAAACAATAAATGTTGGAGAGGCTGTGGAGAGATTGGAACTCTCCTTCACTGTTGGTGGGATTTCAGAATGGTGCAACCTCTTTGGAAAGCAATTTGGTGTTACCTTAAACTAATGGATATAGATATACCATTTGACCCAGTTATTCCTCTGCTCGGAATATATCCTACAAAATCAAGGCCATTCACACCGACTGCTACATGCATACAAATGTTCATTGCAGCACAGTCCACAATAGCAAAAAGTTGGAATCAACCCAGATGCCGAACAACAGAAGAATGGATAGGTAAACTTTGGTATATATACTCCATGGAGTACTATACACTGATAAAGAACAATGATGATAGCAGGAAACATCTCTCAATTTGGTCTCAACTGGAGGACATTATATTGAGTGAAACTAGTCAGCGACAGAAGGACAATTGTTATATGAGACCCCTACGATAAAAACTTAAAAGCGTACTCATACATAATAGAAAAGACTCTTTGACGGCTACAAGGGTGGGGAAGGTGGGAGGGCAGGAAGGCAAGGGGCGAGGGTTTAGATTAGATAATTGTTAGAAATTTGGTAGGGTGAAATTGGTGACAATTCACATTAGTAAAAAGATCAACATTAATGGGACTTTGACACAACTTGTGTACTCCTCCTCTCTTAACCCAATATTGTAAGCACAGAGTATGTACACTTTCATTCTTTTATTTAATTAAAAAAAAAAAAGAAATATTGAAGGAAGTTCTTCCACTAAAAAATCAATAACACCCAATGTATACTCAAGGATGCAATGTGGGGCACAACATACAAGGTCCTACTTAGTTAGAGAAATCATAAAGCTCAATCAAAGCTAAAATATTAAGATCAGGGAAACAGATTTCAATGTGCAAATTGTAACAACATTACACTATAAAGAAGGACACACTATTGTATTCATAGACCTTTCAGATGATGAGGAAGTTAAGGAGATACAAAGAAGTTAAAGACTGGTTTAAACTTAGAACATTAGGGGGAGTAGGAGCAAAGCAAAGTAACAACATTACATATCAAAACAAGAAACACAATACAGAAGTCTTAACAGACATAAAACCAACATTGAAAAGGATGAAGAGAAAATCCATAAAGGAAAACGACCAAAACAGAATATTAAGTGGAACAAAGAAAAACGTCAGCAGCGCAAAAATAAAGGCAACAAAATGACAGCACTAAATACATATTTATTAACAATTACACTGAATGTAAATGGACTGTGTGCCAATATAGAGATAGACAGTGATAGGCTGGATCAAAAACCATGACCCGTCTATATGCTGCTTACAAGAAACACACCTTAGACATAAAGACATGAACAAACTGAAAATCAAAGGATGGAAAAATATATCAAGATAACAACATGCAAAGAAGAGCAGGATTGGCAACGTTAATCTCAGATAAAATAGATTTTAAAGTAAAATCCACCATTGCAGACGAGGGTGGTCACTATTTATTGCTGAAAGTTTCAGTATGTAAGCAGGGTATAACAATATTAAATATTTATGTACCCAATATCAGAACATCTAAATACATCAATCAACACTGACAACACTGAAAAATGAGATAGATCACTCCATAAGAATAGTAGGAGACTTTAACACTCTACTTTCGGTAAGGGACAGATCATCTATTAAAAAGCTCAATAAAGATATAGAAGATCTTATTGCAACAGTGAACCAACTCAACCTCATGGACATATACAGAATACCAAACAACAGACAAGTATACTTTCTTTTCCAATGCACATGGAACATTCTGTAGAATAGACTATGCATTAGGACATAAAGCAAGTGTCAACAAAATCCAAATCATTAAATTATTGCAGAATAGCTTCTCGGACCGTAAAGCCATAAAAGCTGACATCAATAGAAGAAAAAACATGGGTAGAAATTTGAACTCATGGAAACTGAACAATATCTTGCTCAAAAATTCATGGGTTATAGAAGTAATCAAGAATGCTATTAAAGAAATCCATGAAAATCAAATGAGAATGAAAACACATCATACCAGAACCTGTGGGATACAGCAAAAGCAGTGCCCAGAGGTTAATTAATCTCTATAAAGGCACACATCCAGAATGAAGAAAGGGCCCAAACCAAAGAATAAACCCTACCACTTGCACAAGTAGGAGGAGAAGAACAAAAGAACCTCTTGGGCACCAAAAGAAAACAGATAATAAAAAATAGAGTAGAACTAAATGAATTAGAAAATAGAAAAGCATTTGAAAGAATTAACAAAACCAAAAGCTGTGTTTTTTTTTTTTAAAGATCAACAAAATTGATAAACCATTGGCTAAATTCACAGAGGAAAAATAGAGCAGGAAGCAAATAACCCGAATAAGACATCAGATGGGAGATGTCACAACAGACCCAACCAAAACTGAAAGTATCAAAACAGAATACTACTAAAAGCTATACTCTGACAGATTGGAAAATCTAGAGGAAATGGACAAATTTCTAGATTCATCTACCAAAATTTTCACAAAGAGAAGTAGGACAACTTGAAAAAAGCCATCACAAAAGAAGAGATTGAAAAAGTAATCAAAACAACTACCAACTAAAAAAGTTCTGGCTCAGATAGCTTCATTGGAGAATTCTACCAAAAGGAGTTAATACCAACACTACTGAAGCTATTTTACAACATGCAGAAGGATGGAACATTCTCAAATTCGCTCTATGAAGCCAGGATAAATACCACAGCCAGGGAAAGATCGTGCCGGCGGGGGCGGAGGGCAGGGAAGAAAATTATGGAAAAATATCACTCATGAACCTAGATGTGAAAATCTTGAACAAAATACTAGCCAAAACACTCCAACAATGTAGCAAAAAAATAATTCATCACTACCAAAAAGGATTCAGACCATGGATGCAGGGCTAGCTCAACATCAGAAGAGCAATTAATGTAATCAACCACATAAATAACACAAAGGCTAAGAATCACTTGATTTTATGAATAGACGCAGAACAGACATTTGACAAAGCACAATACCCATTCATGTTAAAAGCTCTCAGTAAAATATGAATAGAAGGGAAATGCCTTAATACAATAAGGGGTATCTACCCAAAACCAACTACCAGGATCATCCTAAATGGAGAGAGACTGAAAGAATTCCCCCTCAGAATGGGAACCAGACAAGGATGCCCACTGCCACCACTTCTATATCAACATTGTGTTAGAGGTTCTGGCCAGAGCAATCAGCCAAGACAAAGAAGTAAAGGGCATCCACATTAGTAAAGAAGAAGTAAAAATACCCCCGTTTGCAGGTGATATGATCTTATGCACAGAAAACCCTAAAAAATCCATAAACAAACTACTGGAACTAATAGAAAAGTTTAGCAAAGTATCAGGATATAAGATAGATAAATAGATCAGTAGGATTCCTTTACACCAGCAAAGAGATCATCAAAGAGGACAGCACCAAATCAATACCATTTACAACAGTCCCTAAAAAGATAAATCTAGGAATAAATCTGAACAGAGATATAAAAGACCTGCACAGAAACAGTTACAAAATCCAATTACTGTAAGTAACCAGAAGAGACTTATTAAGTGGAGAAAACTACCTTGTTCATGGATAAGAAGACTTAACATTGTGAAAATGTCTATTTTACCCAAAGCAAGCTACATATATAATGCAATCCCGATACAAATTCCGATGCCATGTTTTTAATGAGATGGAGAAACAAATCATCAACTTTGTTTGGAAAGGGAAGAAATCCCAGATAAGTAAAGCACTACTGAAGAAGAGGAACACAGTGAGAGGCATCACACTACTTAATATTAGATCCTATTACACTGCCACAGTAGTGAAAAGGCCCCGGTACTGGTACAAAAACAGATATATAGAACAATGGAAGGGAACAAAGAATCCAGAAATGTCACCATCTTCCTATGAACAGTTGATATTCAACAAAACCCCAAAGGTTGTAAATCGGGGTAAAATCAGTCTCTTTAACGAATGGTGTTGGCAACATTGAATATCCATCTGCAAAAACCTGAAGCAAGACCCATATCTCACACCCTACACAAAAACTAACTCAAAATGGATCAAAGATCTAAATGCCAAATCTAAAATGATAAAAATTATGGAAGAACTGGTGACAACAATGGAAGTTCTGATACCCAGCTTAGACACACTACAAAATCTTACTAACAACACACAAAAACAAAAGAGAAAACTGATAAATGGTAACTACTGAAAATCAAACATGTATGCTCATCCAAAGACTTTGCCAGGAGAGTTAAAAGACTGCCTACAGAATAGGAAAACATATTTTGTGATGATGCATCAGGTCAACACTTAATTTCCATAATTTACAAGGTACTGTAAAATATCAGCAAGAAAAAGACAAATAACTCAATTAAACAATGACAAAAGAGATTGACAGACACTTCACTAAAGAAGATATCCAGGCAGCCAAAAGACACATGAGAAAATGCTCACAATCATTTGTTATTAGAGAAATCAAGATTGAAACTACAATTAGATACTGTGCCACCCCAAAGAAGCTTGGCAATAATCCAAAAACACAAAACAACAAGTGCTGCAGAGGCTGCTGAGAGATTGGAACCCTCCTACACTGCTGCTGGAAATGTAAAATGGTACAACTTCTTTGGAAAGCAATTTGGTGTTTTTATAAAAAGCTAGAACTAGAAATACCATATTATGTAGCAATCCCACTGCTTGAAATATGTCCTAGAAAAATCATGGCTGTCACATGAACGGGGACATGCACACTGATATTTATTGCAGCACTATCCACAATAGCAAAAAGCTGGAATCAACTTAGGTGCCCATCAATAGATGAATGGATAAACAAATTATGGTAGGTGTACACAATGGAATACTATGCAGTGATAAAGAACAAAGACTTACATATCAAATCTAAAACGATAAAAATCACGGACGAATTAAGAACAACAATGGAAGTTCTGCTACACAGCTTGGACAGACTACAGAATCTTACTAACAACGGACAAACAACAGAAGAAAAAATAGATAAATGGGAACTACTAACAGAGTAGGAAAAAAATGGGGTGCAGGACTCAAATTCTGGTAACAAGACCAGACTTTATGCTCTGAGGACGAAGGGACCCCAGAAGACATGGCCCCCTGGGCTCTCTGTTAACCCAGAACTGAAATCATTCCTGAAGCCAACTCTTCAGACAAAGATTAGACTGGAACTATATGACAGAAAAGGATACTGGTGAAGAGTATGCTTCTTAGCTGAAGTAGATACATGAGACTAAATGGGCAGCTCTCATCTAGAAGTGAGATGAGAAGGCAAAAAGGAATAGGAGCTGGTTGCAAGGACACGGGACTTCTGGGGTAGAAAGGAGGAGTACTGTGTTACAGAGAGAGCAACTAGGGTCACATAACAATGCTTGTATGAATTTTCGCATGAGGAACGAACTTTAACTATAAACTTTCACTTAAAGCACAATTAAAACAACAACAACAACAACACACAATGAACTTTGAATTCCAAGCAACCTGGGAGACGGGAGTTAGGGACCCAGAACTCAGAGCCACGTAGAAGAAAGGATCGAAAAGAGGATAGTATCTAGGAGCTTTCTTTTAGAAACCGTGATGTGGAATACCACGTTACAAGTTGCTCCCAGCTCCACGTGCCAACTACAGTCAGTTGCTTCCAGTCTTTGGTGACTGTCTCTCTTGAACACTGGCCCTGTTGTCAGCGTGCTCTAGGGACTGAGGAGAAGGGAGCTGGCCTGCATCCACGCCCCAGGCCCGGAGAGTTGGAGGCTGGGCCACGTGAGCCCTAGTGATGGCTGGGAGCAGGCTGCAGTGTGGACAGGCCTAGAAAGTGTCAACCCTGAACATCCACAGGAACTCATCCAGAACATGCCAGTGGAAGACCATTGGGTTCCTCGGGCTCCCAGCTGTCACCTCAGCCAGATTTGCAGGGTGGGTCACATCCCCGGCTGTCCTCCTCAGGCTAGCCCAGAGTTACTCTTTATTTTGTATTTACTAACTGACATGTTTTTCTTTTTACCATGAGATCAGTAAGGAAAGCCTAGGTCTCCCCAAAGAATCAGGGCTCTCACCAAGTTCATGTTCTGACAATGAATTCAGAATTCTCACCTGACCTCCCACTTGCAGCCTTGCCGTAGTCACCTCAGTGGTCAGGAGCAGGTCAGGCCTGTCCCTGTGTCAGCCTTCCCCTTTGTCCAGCTGTCTATCTAGTGGACTGTGAGGTTGGCTCTGGTGTTAGAACAAAGTAGATGTTCAGTGAATTATTCTCATATGCCTGAAAGCGGAGAATCAGTCTTATTAGATTTTCCTTAGACGTGTTCTAACAAATTGCAAGAATCCACGGAGAAGCAAAATATAACACAAGCCTTCGTGATTCTCCGTTGGCCAAATGCCAGGTACTGTGGAACCTGGCTGGCTGGGTGGGGATATTAATATACTATTTTTTAATGAATAAACCAGCCTACTGTCGTCAAGTTGATTCTGACTGATAGTGACCCCGTAAGACAGGGTAGAACTGTCCCACAGAGTTTCCAAGGAGCATCTGGTAGACTTGAACTGCTGACCTTCTGGTTAGCAGCCTCAGCAGCCATAGCACTTAACCACTACACCACCAAGGTTTCCCTTTTTTAACGAATAGAATTAAAATTAATAATTTGATTTAGCACAAGTAATACAAGCAAAACAAGAAGTAGTTTGCTTCTGTCTCCTAGTCCTTACATTTCATCCGTGGAAGGCAAAACTGGGGGCCTGTTCTTATGGATCCTTCCGGAGTTGGTCTACACTATGAAAGACCATCATGAACAGCAGCAAATGCTGCCTGATGATCTGTGCCTTGCTTTTTTCCTCTTAGCAATATGCCCTGGAGATTGTTTCCTATCAGGATGTGTGGAGTTCCCTTTCTCCATGATGGTGCAGACTACTCCTTATTTATGTAGCCTATTCCCTTCTGATGGGACATTTCGATGGTTTCCATGCTGTGCTTTTGTAAATGGTGTTCATGGTTCTTTGCACACATATGTGACTGTATTTGCAGGATAAATACAGCACCTGTATCAAATAGTATGCACATTTAGGACATTGATTTAAAAAACAAAACCAGTTGCTGTGGAGTTGATTCTGACTCATGACAGCCCCATGTGTGTCAGGGTAGCATGGTGCTCCATAGGGTCTTCATGACTGTGTCCTTTCAGAAGCAGGTCACCAGGTTTTTCTTCCGAGGTGGCTCCAGATGGGTATGAACTGTCAAACATTCAGTTAGTCAAACACTGTGACAGATTGAACTGTGTGCCCCAAAATACAAAAATCCCATTGCTGTTGAGTTGATTCCAGCTCATAGCCACCCTATAGGCCAGATTAGAACTGCTCTGTAGAGTTTCCAAGAAGTACCTGGCAGATTTAAACAGCTGACCTTTTGGTTAGCATAGTACCACTACACCACCAATGTTTCCCCCCAAAAAATATGTATTGTAAATTCTAACCTCTGCCTGTAGTTATAACTCCATCTGAGAATGCGTTGTGTTTGTTCTGTTGATGAGGCAGGATTAGGGCATATTGTGAATCAATCTCTTTTGAGACATAAGCAATTAAGCAAGCTCATGAGTGAGCTGAGATGCCCAGCAGCAAATGCAGAGAAGAGACAAAGACTTTCTACCAGAACTGACACAGAAAGCAAGTATTCTGCTAGAACCTGAATTTGGACTTCTGGCCTTCTAAGTTGTGAAAAAAAATAAGTTTCTGTTTGTTAAAGTCACCCATTTGTGCTATTTCTGTTACAGCAAGCACTGGATGACTGAGACAAGCTCTCAATGGTTGCACCGCCCAGGAGACCTAGATGTTGCTGAATTGCTCTTGAGTAGCAGTTGTATCAGTGCACGTTCTCGACAGCAACACATGGAAGAAAAGGCATGTTTCTTGAAGGAGTTATTTGTAATGTAGGGGAGGTTGGGAAGGTTCCTATACCTTTGCTGGTGTTTATCATTCTCTTGCCCAATGCTTGGCTGGGGAGGTGTTTCTATAGTTCTCCAGCTGTGTTACAAATGTTAATTTGCTGAATGCAAAGTGTTTTGTGAGGGCTTTTCCTTCCTAACCGCAGAATTGGTCTTGAGGGCATCTGTCAGCCCTCTGGGTGATGGCTGTCTGGGTGAAGGAAGGACAGCAGGGGCCTTCCTCTGTTCACATGCTCTCTTGCATTTAGAGCTGATTGGCCCTGTGGCATGCCCATTGCTCAGCCGACTGGAAACAGCAGTTACCTGAACAGATCACTCTGGAGCAAGTTATTTCTTCAGTTGCTCTCTAGCTCCATCTGTCATCCATCTACTCACGTACCCACCCACCTGCCCTTCTTTCCTTTATCCTTCTATCCATCCATCCCTTCTTCATGCAATATTTATGGACACTTGCTCTGGCTAGACCATTCTCCAGGCTTAATGAGGTGGGAATAAAATGAGAGGGGATGCAAAAATGCAAACAACTAACCGGGCTGTTGGGGCAGTGGTGATTCAGTGGAGGAATTCTGCCCTTTCACGAGTGCGATTGGTTCCTAGCCAATGAACCTCACATGCAGGCACCACTCAGCTGTCGATGGAGGTCTGTGCACTGCTATGATGACGAACAGGTTTCGGTGGAGCTTCCAGACTCAGATAAACTAAAAAGAAAGGCCTGTTGATTTTCTGAAAACTTAGCCAGAAAACTCTATGGATTACAATGGTTGTGTGCCATTGTGCCTGGGGTTGCCATGATTCAGGAGCCAACAACAACAATACTGTGATTTAAAATATATATATATATTTTTTCTTTTAATTTTTATTTTTTTCATTGAGTTGTAAGTGAAAGTTTACAGTTTCAGTTTTTCATATGAAAACTTACACACATTTTGCCATATGACCTTAGCTGCTCTGCCCATACTATGATGTCATACTCTTCACCTCCACCTCACATTTCCCACGTCTATTAAACCAGCTGCTGCCCACCTCTCTCTTCTCATCCCACCTCTAGACAAGAGCTGCCCAGTTAGTCTCCTATATCTACCCAAGTCAAAAGGCACACTCTTCACCAGTGTCATTTTATATCTGATGGACCAGTTCAATCTTTGTCTGAGGAGTTAGCTTCTGGTATGTAAACCTTTTCTTGAATTCTTATAGTAATGGTCTCAAACATTATTTGTTCTCTTATGATTAACTTATTTCACTGAGCATAATGTCCTCCAGATTCATCTGTGTTGTGAGATTCTTCATAGACTCATCATTGTTCTTTATCACTGCGTAGTATTCCACTGTATGTACCATAATTGGGTTATCCATTCATCTGTTGAAGGGCACTTAGGTTGTTCCTATCTTTTTGCCATTGTGAATAGTGCTGCAATGAACATGGGTGTGTGTATGTGCATTCTCTTGATGGCTCTTAATTCTCAAGGATATGTTCCCAGGAATGGGATTGTGGGATCATGTGGTATTTCTATTTCTAGCTTTTTAAGGAGGTGCCTCATCACTTTGTATATTGGTTGTACTATTTTGTGTTTCCACCAACAGTGCAAGAAGAATTCTAATCTCCTCACAGCCTCTCCAATATTTGCTATTTTTCATGTCAGGGTAAGATGGTATCTCACTGTTTTGATTTGCATTTCTCTATTGGCTAGGGATCACAAGTGTCTCCTCACATGTATGTTAGTTGCTTGAATGTCTTTTCTGGTGAAGTGTTTGCTCATATCCTTTGCCCATTTTTTAATTGGAGGATTTCTCTTTTGGTTGGTGAAGTGTTGAAGTATTATGTAGATTTTTGCTGGATATGTCATAGCCAATTTTTTGTTTTTCATAGCCCGCAGATTGTCTCTCTACTCTTTTGTTGAAGTCTTTTGATGAGCATAAATGTTTACTTTTTAGGAACTACTAGTTATCTGGTTTCTCTTTTTGTGCATATTTATTGTTAGCTATGGTTTGCATTCTATTTATGACATGTATTTAGGCCAAATACTATGATACTTCATCTCCTGTTATAGAAGACCCAAAGCCAAGCCAAGTGCCGTTGAAGTTGACTATAACTGATAGCATTTATGACCTCTATTTGTTGGAGCTACTGGTTTCTGCTATCTTTCATTTCTAGTTGTTGTCCCCAGGTTAATTCCAGCTTCTAGTGGCCCCATGTGTATCAGAGTAGAATTGTGCTCCACATGGTTTTCAGTGGCTGATTTTTCAGTAGCAGATGCCCAGGCCTTCCTTCCAAGGTGCCCCTGGGTAGACTCACACTTCCATCCTGTGTGTTAGTATTTGCACCATCTTTATGCTGTCTTAAAAAGCAAGCAAGCAAACAGACAAGCAAACTCATTGCCGTTCAGTTGACTCCAACTCACAGCAAGCAACCCCACAGGGTTCCCAAGGCTGCAATCTGTACAGAAGCAGACTGCCACATATGTTTTCTGTAGTCTAGAGACCTCCAAATCTCTAAATTTCACTTTCTAGGCCCTGAGAAAGACCTTAAAACCCCTTTCCTTTCCCAAGTCCAATCTTTCTCAAACCTTGGAGTTTATTTCTGGGAAAATCCAGTTCTAACTAAGGCATAACCAACTATGCTTGTTTTTGAAAACAAAAGCCCTGCTGGCTGTAGTCTCCCTGGGTGCCTGCGTAAATTTGGTTTGGGCTGAGTAACAGAGGACAGATAACAGCTTCCTGAGACTAGAAAACACAGAGGTTTGGCGCCTTCTTGGTAACTGCACAAGGGACAATACCTGATGCCTTCAGGTCCCTTTTACCGAGTGTGTACACTTTCTCCAGTGTCCAAGTGCTTATGTCTAATGACCTGCACCTGAAACCCAGTTGCCACCAGCCTACAGGCTGCTGGCATACCTGGCCTGCATGCACAGAAGACTGGGAGTGCTGGGGAGTTGACACCCCCCTGGGCAGCCCAAGACCACGATTGGCTCATGTGGAGTTTGGGTGGGGGACTGAGATGGTGGGTGAGCATGAAGGTCTTGCTACATTGCCTCATACCAGAGGAACTTACATCAAACTGAGGCTGGGAAGTTGCCTGAAACTTGGCCTTTTACCTTTCTTCTCTTTCCCGATTCTGCTTCCCTCACTCCCCTGTTTCTCCTGGAAACCCTTCCTCAATCAGTGGCAGGATTCCTCAACCCAGAGTCTGCCTCTGAGCGACCTGATCTCTGATCACTAGTGAGGACAAAACATGGATCACTGTCCATTCTTGCTGCTCACCTGGTGAATGCTGATATGGTCCAGCAGAATTTCCCAGTGGAAGAGACCCCTAGGCCCATCCAGTTTTCCTTGTGTCGGCTGGATACCCCAAATGACCAGCTGCCCAAGCACAAGCTGCAGAAGAGCCTGGTTTCCAGGGCACAGATGAGAAAGATTTGATGATCTGAGTAGACCACAAACTCAGGGAGTCCTAGTGCCCAGTGTGGCTCAGCTAACCAAGATTAGGACAATGCCATCTTCAGGGGCACTAGCAAAGCCAGTGTTGCTAGCTGCTGTTGAGTGGGAATAGCTGATTCTGACTCATGGCAGCCCCATGGATGTCAGAAGAGAACCATGCTTCATAGGGTTGTCAGTGGATAATTTTTCAGAAGTAGATCCCCAGGCCTTTCTTTTGAGCTGCCTCTGGGGGGACTTAAATCCCCAGTCTTTGGGTTAGTAGCCAAGCACATTAACCCTATGCACCACCAAGTGACTCTGGCACATAGTAAGTGCTCAGGAAATAGCCAGTGTGCTTGTATTTATACGAACAGGAGTGAAGTAACTGAAGATGTTTGGGTTGTCTGCTTGATTCATGCCTATGTATATTTCAAGCCCTAGACCAGGTAAGAAGATATCCTGACTTTTTTGTTTCTTTTTCTTCTAATCTAGAATTGGTAAGTCCTCTTTTGGGCGTCCCAGCACCCTGTAGTGGATACTGTGGTGTGCTGCCCATACCCTGTTTATTATCCCCCAGCTGCCTAGAGTATCGGCTACTGAAGGTTCAGGGTTGCAGGCCTCTCTGAGAATTGCTTTCAGCTGGAGGTAACTGCCTTGCCCAGGTCACATGCTCTCTGGGAGCTGCCCATATCCATGACTGGTTGCTGGGGGCATCTTCTTGCCTCAGTTTGGGGCAGTTATGAAGGGCAGGGTGGCACCAGCAGTGAAGAGCTTGGCTGCTAACCAAAACATCTACAGTTTGAATCCACTAGTTGCTTCTTGAAAACCCTATAGGGCAGTTCTACTCTGTCCGGTAGGGTTGCTGTGAGTTAGAATTGACTTGATGGCAATGGATTGAAATGCTAATTGAAATGTTCCTGGTTTAAATCCACTAGCCACTCCATGGAAGATGTGTCTGTCTGCTTCCATAAAGATCAACAGCCCTGGAAACTCAATGTGGCAATCTACTCTGTCACAGAGGGTTGCTATGAGTTGCAATTGACCCCGTAACAGTGGGACTTATGAAGAACAGTCCAGCTCTAGAGACCCTTGTGGGATAGGCTGGGGCCTATTGGAACTGTATCTCGGGCAACTTTTCCTTCTACCTAGTCTTGTTTCTATTGCTTCCTTACCAGTGAGAACCTCCCACATGCAAAACTACATGTATTTTCTTCATCTCTGTCTGCTTACTTGTTTGCATCCTCCAACAGAACTGGAAACTTCTTGAGGGCAGACACTGATGTACCTGCACCCAGCACCAAATAACACAGCGTATTAAGGCATGTCCAGGTGCTGTTGGAGCCCAGAAGAAAAAGTGTCGTATGAGGAGAGGCTTCTAATGGAGCTGGTTTCTAAGCTGAGTCCTGTCCTGGCCTTGTACATGGACTGGCGATCTGAGCATAGGAGGATTAGGCTTAGGTGAGAAGCTCAAAAGATCGGTATCTATTAGGAGGTTGTCAGTTTCTGGAAGCATAGTGATCAGCTCCCAATGCCCTCTAGAAGGCAGCCCCTAACCTGGAGCATGAAGAACCAGAGATCCACAGGGAGAGCTATTAGGGCAGTGGATTACATCCACACAGAGCACAATTATGAGGAAGGAGGCCACATTGGATCTGTAGTCTCCATCTTGAGTGACAAGAAGGTTGGGTCACAATTCTCTAAAACACAGTGGCAGGAGGAAGAACAGACTTTCTGGTGGAAAGGGAGGATGGTTGAAGCCTTTGGAGATGCAGGTCTGGAGCTCAGAAGTCTTGGGAGAGCTGGACACACAAATTTCCCAGGCATGGGATGGAGAAAAGAGTTGAAACCATGGGAAATAAACTGGATGATATAGAGGGAGGAAAGTGGGCTGATGATAGAAGGGCACAGCACTGATCAGGGGAGGGAATCAGGAGAGAGTCAGCAGGAAGAGAAATAGCAGTCAGGAGGGCACAGGGACAGGGAGGAGTGCTCATTGGGTTTAATGCTGTTTGGAGGCCAAAGAGGAGGGGGCCAAGAAGAGACCAGTCTCGGTTTTGAAAAGCCACTGGCAGCCTCAAGGGGGCTGGAAAGGATAGAGATTGGAAGCATGGGCTTTATAATCATAACTTGATTCAAAATTTTAGTGAGGATGTGGAGAAATTGGAATCCTCTTACAGTGCTGGTAGGAACACAAAATGGTTCAGCTGCCGTGGAGTAAAGTTTGGTGGTTTCTCAAGAAATTAAATGTAGAGCTACTGTACGACCCACTATTTCCACTCCTCAATATGTACTCACGAGATTTGAAAAGAGTGATACAAACAGATGGTTGTACACCCACGTTCATTACAGCTCTGTTTACAATAGCCAAAAAGTGGAATCAGTCTGTCTTAGTCATCTGGTACTGCTCTAACAGAAATACCAAAAGCGGATGGCTTTAACAAAGAAAAGTTTATTCTTACACAGTCCAGTAGACTACCAGTCCAAATTCAGGGTGTCCACTCTAGGGGAAGGCTTTCCCTTCCCTCTTTATCATCTCTAGAGGAAGGTCCTTGTGTTGTACCAGTGTTTGGTCAGGGAGCAGCTTGGCACAGGAACCACAGGTCTGAAGGACACGGTCTGCTCCTGGTGCTACTTTCTCCGTACTCTGAGGTTCCCTCCCAACCCTTGCAGGTGTCAAAGAGTCTTTTCTTCTATGTATGAGTCTGTTTTTAAGTTCTTATGATAGGGGTCTCATATATTATTTGTCTTTTTGCTGCTGACTACTTTCACTCAACATAACATCCTGCAATTGAAACGAGGTTGTGAGATGCTTCCTAAAATCATCATTGTTCTTTATCATCGAATAGTGTTCCATTGAGTATATATACCATAGTTTGCCTATCCATTCCTCTGTTGTTGGGCATCTGGGTTGATTCCATCTTTTTGCTGTTGTGGACTGTACTGCAATAAACATTCGTGTGCATGTTATCTGTTAGTGTGAATGCCCTCAATTCTGTAGAATATGTTACAAGCACTGCAATTACTGGGTCAAATCGTATATCTATTTCCAGCTTTTTAAGGAAGTACTAGATTGCTTTCCAGAGAAGTTGCACCATTTTGCAATCCCACCAACAGTGTAGGAGAGTTCCAATTTCTCTGCAGCCTCTCCAGCATTTGTTGTTCTGCCTTTTTTGGATCATGGCCAACCTTGTTGGGGTGAGATGGTATCTCATTGTAGTTCTGATTTGAATTTCTTTAGTAGCTAGTGATCATGAGCATTTCTGCATGTGTGTTTTTTGGCTGCCTTGATCTCCTCTTTAGAGAAGTGTCTGTCCATTTCCTTTGCCCACAGCTTAACTGGATCATACATCTTTTTCTTATTGGTATTTGTAGTACCTTATAGATTATGGGGATCAGACGTTAGTCTGACATATAGTTGCCAAATATTTTTTCCCCTTCTGTAGGTGGTCTTTTAATTCTGTTGATAAAGTCTTTGGATGAGTAAAAGTGTTTAGTTCTTAGTAGGTCCTATTTATCTATATTCTCTTCTGTTGATTGTGCTTTGTCAGATTTTGAAGTCTGTCTGCATTGTATATTAAAACTTCCATTGTTGATCCCATTTTTTTTTTTTTTTGGATGAGCTTTATCATTTTAGATTTGATATTTAGTTCTCCTATCCAGTTTGAGTTGGGTTTTATATAAAGTGTGAGATGTGGATCTTGTTTCAGTTTTTTGCAAATGGATATCCAATTTTGCCAGCACCATTTGTTGAAGAGATCGTTTTTACCCCAGTTTACTGTCTTAGGGCCTTTGTCAAATATCAACTGTTCATAGGCAGATGATGTCATCTCTGGGGTCTCGATTGTTCCACTGATCTATCTGTCTGTTTTTGTACTGGTACCAGGCTGTTTTCACTACTGTGGCACTGTAATAGTTTCTAAAGTTGGGTAGTGAGAGGTCTCCCAGTGTGTTCTTCTTCTTCAGTGCTTTACTTCTGCAGGGTTTCTTCTGTTTCCAAACAAAGTTGGTGATTTGTTTCTCCATCTCATTAAAAAATGTCACTGGAATTTGTATTGAGATTGCATTCTATAAGTAGATTGCTTTGGGTAAAATAGACATTTTCACAATGTTAAATCTTCCTATCCATGAGCAGGGTAGGCTTCTCTGTTTATGTAAGTCTCTGTTAGTTTCTTGTAGTAAGGTCTTGTAGTTCTCTTTGTAAAGGTCTGTTATATCTCTGGTTAGATTTATTGCTAATTACTTTATCTTCTTAGGGGGCTATAGTAAATGGTATTCATTTGTTGATCTCTTCATTAACAATCTCGTTGTTGGTATAAAGGAATCCTACTGATTTACATATGTTTATCTTGTATCCTGAGGCTTTGCCAAACTCTTCTATCAGTTTGAGTAGTTTCCTTATGGATTCTTTAGTATTCTCTGCGTATACAATCATATCATCTGCAAATAGGGAGATTTTTACTTCCTCTTTGCCAACACAGATTCCCTTTATTTCTTGATCTTCTCTAATTGCTCTGGCTAGAACTTCTAGTATGATGTTGAACAGGAGAGATGAGAATGGGCACCCTTGTCTAGTTCCCATTCTCAGTGGGAATTGTTTCAGTCTCTCTCTATTAAGGATGATGTAGGCATTTGGCTTTGTATAAATGACCCTCATTGCATTGAGGAATTTGCTGTCTATTCCTATTTTGCTGAGAGTTTTTAGCATGAATGGGTGTTGGACTTCATCAAATGCCTTTTCCGCATTAATGGACAAAATCAGGCAATTCTTGTCTTTTGTGTTATTTATGTGGTTGATCACATTAATTGTTTTTCTGATGTTGAATCAGACTTGCATCCCTGGTATGAATCCAACTTGGTCATGATGGATTATTTTTTTTGATGTGTTGTTGTATTCTATTGGTGAGTACTTTGTTGAAGATTTCTGCACCTAGATTGTTTAGTGATATTGGGCTGTAGTTCTTTTTCATGAGTCTTTCCCTAGCTTTAGTATCAGGCTTATGCTGGCTTCATAGAGTGACTTTAGAAGTATTCCATCCTTTCCTATGCTGTGAAATAGTCTCAGTAGTGTTGGAGGTAACTCTTCTCTAATAGCTTGGTAGATTTCTGCGGTGAAGCTATCTGGGCCAGGGTTTTTTTTTTTGGTTGATAATTTTTTTATGACTTTCTCAATCTCTTCCTTTGTGATGGGTTTATTCAGTTCTTCTGCTTCACATTGTGATAATTTTGATAGGGGATATGAATCTAGGAATTTGTCCATTTGTTGGAGTACAGTCTTTTGTAGTATTACATTATGATATTTTTGATTTTTGTTGAACCTGTTGTGACATCTCCACTCTCATTTCTTATTTGGATTAGTTGTTTCCTTTCCTTTTTTTTTTTAGTAAGTTTAGCCAGCGGTTTGTCAATTTTGTTGATCTTTTCAAAAAACCAGCTTTTGGTCTTTCAATTTTTTCAGTTATTCTTCTATTCTCTAATTCATTTAGTTCTGCTCTAATCTTTATGATTCATTTTCTTCTAGGGTCAGAGGGGTTCCTCTGATGCTGTCTCTCTACTTGTTCAAGCTGTAAGGTTAGTTTCTTGGTTTGGGTTCCTTCTTCATTTATAGAGATAAACTGAACCTGAGCACTGCTTTGGCCGTATCCCATAGGTTCTGGTAAGAAGTGTTTTCATTTTTGTTGGAATCCATAAATTTCTTTATTTCATCATTGATTTCTTCTATAACATGTGGCTTTTTGAGCAAGATGTTGTTCAGTTTCCATGAGTTCCAATTTCTATCTATGTATTTTCTGTTACTGATTTAGACTTTTATGGCTTTATTATCTGAAAGATTTTTTGCAATACTTCAATGGTATAGATTTTGTTGAGATTTGCTTTATGTCCTAACATGTGGTCTATTCTGGGAAATGTTCCGTGTGCACTGGAGAAGAAACTGTAGCTATCTGCTGATGGATAGAAAGTTCTATATCTGTCGATGAGGTCTGATTGGTTAATTGTGGTGATAAAATCCTCTGTGTCTTTACTGAACTTTTTTTCCAGATGATCTGTCTTTTACTCAAAGTGGAGTGTTGAAGTCTCCCACTATTATTGTGTAGTGATCTATTTCATTTTTCAATGTAGTCAGTGTTTCATGTATTTAGATACTCTTGTATTGGGTGTATAAGTGTTCAGTATTCTTAAGTCCTGCTCGTTTATCAAAACTTTCAGCAATAAATAGTGGCCATCCTTGTCCACGATGGTATATTTTACATTAAAATCTATTTTATCTGAGATTGGTATTGCCACACCTGCTGTTCTATGTGTATTGTTAGCTTCGTATATATTCTTCCATCCTTTGAGTTTGTTCATATCTTTAAGTCTAAGGTGAGTTTCTTTTAAGCAACATATAGATGGGTCATGTCTTTTGATCCAAGCTGTCACTCGTTGTGTCTTTACTGGAGTGTTCAGTCCATTACATTCAATGAAATTATTGATAGGTATGTATTTAGTGCTGTCATTGTGATGTATTTATTTTTGTGTTGATGTTTTCTCTGTTGCTCTTACTATTCTGTTCTGGGACATTCTTCTTTATGAGTTGATTTTTCACCTTTTTCAGTGTTGGTTTTGTGGTTGTTGAGACTCCTCTATTACGTTTCTCTATTTGATGTGTTGCATCTTTGTTGTGCTTTGCAGCTATCCCTGTGATCCCCTTTAATAATCTATGTTTAAACACAATTTTAACTACTAAAAGTCTTATTAACTTCCTCTCCACCTGGAAGGACTATAACAAGTGTAGTACATTCCTTTTTTTAATATAATGATATTATAGTTTTCATGATATGATCACTGGATCACTTCTTTTAATATTATAGCTTTGTCTGAGTTTGGAGCCTTCTTTAACTGAGTAGGTTTCTGGATGATGTGTCCTGTATTTCCTCCAAAAATATAGAGTTAATTGTTTTGTTCTTCTAAGCCAAGAGCTTCTTTTAGTATTTCTTGTAGTTTTGGTTTGGTTTTTACAAAATATCTGAGTTTCTGTGTACATACAAATGTCTTAATGTCATTTTCATACTTGAAGGACAGTTTTGCAGGATATATAATTCTTGGTTGGAAGTTATTCTCCTTCAAGGCTTTGAATGTGTC
The DNA here is from genome assembly GCA_028571685.1 of Heterohyrax brucei. Taxonomy (NCBI): domain Eukaryota; kingdom Metazoa; phylum Chordata; class Mammalia; order Hyracoidea; family Procaviidae; genus Heterohyrax; species Heterohyrax brucei. The sequence continues at coordinate 22,170,693 of CM053146.1, forward strand.
ATCTCATTGCCTCTGTGCCAGCATTGCTTCTGCTGAGAAGCCAGATGAAAGCCTATAGGGCTTCTCTCTAAATGTTAGCTTTGCTTTGAGTCTCATTGCCTTTAAGAGTTTCTGCTTATGTTTCATTTTGTTAAGCTTGATTATAATGTCTTGGAGTCTTCATTTTGGGATCTATATTGTATGGTGTTTAATGTGCATTTTGGATATCTATGTTCTCTTCTTTCATAATTTCTGGGAAATTTTCTGTCAGCAGCTCAGCAACAATACTCTCTGTTTTTTCAGGTGTCCTTCCCTGTTCAGGGACTCCAATTAATCATAGATTGTTCTTCTTAATAGAGTCCTACATACTTCTTAATGCATCTTCATTTTTCCTGTATCTTACTTTGATTTCTCCTCATAGATGCTGGAGTCAGTAGCTCTGTCTTCTAAGTCAGAAAGTCTGTCTTCTATTAGCTCCATTTTGTTTTCTTGGCTTTGAAATAAATTTTCTATTGCTTTGATTTTGCTCTTGATCTGTTGGATTTCACAGTACTGGTGTTTCATCAGATCGAGCAGCTTACTTAATTTTTCATTTTGCTCTGCTGCATTGTGTATAATGTCTAGGAAGGTTCTCTATGTAATCCTTTTGTACTCACCCTCCGATAGTTTCAGAAAGGCTTCTTCATCTGGGAAGTTCTTTGGTTCTTCTTTGGGGGGCCTTCTGGAGCCATAGGTGAAATTTTCTTTACGTTTTTGTCCAAGGACTGTTGTTTTTTGGGCATCTGGAGGTTGTTTTGTTCTCCAGTGTTACGTTAACAGGATTTAAAGCTCATTCTGAAAAGGAGGGTCATAACCAGTCACCTCGATGTACTCCAGTGATTGGGTCCAGTGGAATCTCTAGGGCAACAGGATCCACCTACTGATAGGCAAAGACACAGCCCTACTTATAGAGTCACTGGGGGGCCATCATCTGACCCTGTGATGTGAGTCAGTAAAGGCTTGAAGAGATGCCATCAAGATACAGTGCAGTTATTTCTCTAGGTAGTCTTTCATTGAAAGATAAAAGGTATCTGACTGCTTCCAAGATCAGTCAGGCTTTCAGGTGTGCAAGCCTCTCTTCCCAGCTGGCAAAGTAAGCACCTCTATATCCAACTCCAGATGCTGTAAACTAGTGCACAGTATGGAAGGGCTACTGCTCTGCTGTCATCTGCTGCTTGGCCCCACCAGTAAGGGTACACTGTGAAAAACACTGCTTTTCTGCTGGAAAAGTGCTCCCTGGGCAGGCACTTCCTCCCAGCCTCGGAATTATATCCTGCTGGGGCCCCCATTTGGTTTACTCTGCCTCCCAGTTGAACAGTATGGCATCCTGCACAAGCTCTCCTGCCCACTGTGGAATAGGTGATTCAAAGGAGGAGGTTCAGTAAAAAGGGGCCTATGTGCTCAGAGTTCAGAGTCAGGTTCTCAAAATGTGGCTGTTCCACCCACTGATCCCATTAGCAGTGATTTGAGCTTTGCTGCCAGTTAAGCCCCAGCCCCACCCACTGGATAAGACAGAGAAAAAAAAGTTAATATGGCGAGTTACCTTCAGACCATGACAGCCAACACTCAACAAGGATGGTGGTTGGCAAAGAGATGAAGCTCCCAGTTCAGTGGTATGTAGTTCAAATTGACAGCCCTGTGCTGGGTCCTAGGGCTCACCAGGTGTCCAGAGGGAATTACAGAGATGTGTGTTTAGTCCTGCATCTTGACTCTGACTCCAATTTATAACATTTAAATAAATTAATGAACCCACAGGGGTACTGAGAGCCAGCAGGGGCTACTGTTGCCTATTCAGCGGCCTGAAAGAAGGTGTCCTAAAAGGAGTGTCTTTCTAACCTGTGAACTCTAATCTACCCCTGGGTGACTGGAGCTAAAGAGAGAGAGTAAGTAACTGGAGACAACATGAGTAACTGGAGACAACATGAGTAACTGGAGACAACACTGTAGAACTGGGAAGGTGAGGACTGGATCCATTTCCATACTTTGGGAATTGGATTCATATTGATCCTTGTCACATAGTTAGTAAGAAGGTAAGATTTGTCTACTGGGTCCCTTGTTTAGTTTTTGAAAAAAAACTATGTATATCTGATAGATAGAGTGATATTTTGGAAATTATGCACAACAAACCACACATCCATTCAATAATTTTTACATATACAGTTTGTTGTTAATGATTACGTACTTCACACTGAGTCACTGTTTTCCCTGTCTGCCCATATTGTTTTACCACTGTTAACTGAGATTCTCTGCCCTGTGAAGTTCTCATCTGTGTTTTAGAGTTGCTGTTATCCATTTAATCCTAATATGGAGAAAAAACAAATGCATCACCATCAAGTTGATTCTGACCATAGCAACCATACAGGACAGAGTAGAACTGCCTCACAGAGTTTCCAAGGAGAGCTTAGAGGATTTAAACCACCAGCCTTTTGGTTAGTAGCCATAGCCATTAACCACCGTACCACCAGGGCTCCAGTCCCATATGCCTAACTCTTTAAAAAGAGCAATGCTCAGGGTAACCATTCTTAATTAAATAAGCTAAATTGTTATTCAGTTTAAAAATGACTTAATGGGATAGTTTTGGTTCAAGGATTAAAAGTTGTTTTCGGGAATGAATATAGGTGTTCATCCAGTCCCAATGCATCCAGTAAGTCTGATTTTTAATAAGAATGTGAAGTTCTCGTCCACATTTTTTCCTCCTTTAGATCAAGACTTAACCGTTGGATTCTTGATCAACACCTTCACTAGTGGTACCTGTCCACCGTTAATTTCTTCTGATCTCACGGCAAAGGAGGCAGTGGTTCATGGAAATAATCAGACCTGTACTCTGTTTTCTTCTCAAATTCCTGATTCACTTTCAATTGCTCCAGATAAACAGAGATCGATTGTATCCTGGGTAGCTGTCTGTAGGCTTTTAAGATGCCAGGCACTACTTGCCAAATTAGGAGGCAGAGTAGAAACTCAAAAAACAATATTAGGCCAACTGAAGACTGGAGATGGGCTCCTTGTTTAGCATATTAACCTATTACTGTAGCAAACCAGATTAGGTGGGCATAAGAAGAGAAAATTGTGAAGTAAGTTATGATCGCTAATTAAACACTTAACACATAAACACTGAATTAAGCAGGTAGTAATAATTATATATCATAGTGAAGCAGGGTTTATCTCAGTAATACACATTAGAAAATATCTTAGTAGAATTTATGACAGTAAGAGATTCAAAATCAGGATAAAGATACCCTCTATAATGAATATTAAATGTTATATGCAGTATGGTAAGAAATGAAATATAGGAATAAAAAAATAGAAAGAAAGGAAACTTGTAATCTATACATGATGTGATCATCTACACAGAGTTCATAACAAAAGAAATGACAGATAAGTAATAGTGTTTAAGAATAAAAGAGTGACCAGTTATAGACCCAGCATAATAAAAGCAATAGCATTTCTAGATACCTGCAGTAAACAATTACAAATAGAGAGGAAGACACAGGAGGAGCTGCTGAGGTGAAGCCATCAGTCTATGCCTAGGAGCAGCTGATAGTTGCAGCAAATGCCGAACAAAACACAGGCCAAGAGAAGGGGAGGTGGGGCATAAGAATTATCTAACACGTATGAGAGAAGCTAAGTTGTAAAATAATACAATAAGATAACATTTATACAAATAATAAAATGACTAAAATAATTATGTATGAATACAGGGGTTCATCCAGTCTCAGTACATCCAGTAAATCTGCTGCTTCCATGGGTGTTGATTAAGTAATGTGTATTACTGAGATAAACCCTGCTTCACTGTGATATGTAATTATTATTACCTGCTTAATTCAGTGTTTATGTGTTAAATGTTTAATTAGCGATCATAACTTACTTCACAGTTTTCTCTTCTTGTGCTCGTCTAACCTGGTCTGCTATAGTAATAGGTTAATATGCTAAACAAGGAGCCCATCTTCAGTCTTCAGTTGGCCTAAGATTGTGTATATATTTCTGGAAAAAAAATCTGTTGTCATCCGGTAGATTCTAACTCACAGTGATGCTGGCGGAGTGTTTATGAGTTTAGCTGCCAACGAAGAAGTTGGCAATTCTAATCCACCAGGTGTTCCTTAGAAACCCTATGGGGCAGTTCTGCTCTGTCCTATAGGGCTGCTATCAGTTGGAATGGACCTTGCAGAAGAAAATATTTTTTTCTATTTCTGAGTCTACATATGTAAGTATGTCAATTTATTTATAATTTGGAATTATACACACCAAATGCCAAGGGAAGGGATCTAAATTGGTGGTGGGAGTCACCTAAAGGAATGTTAGCTTTTTTGGTAAGGTCTTAACCTTTTTTTTTTTTTTTTTAATTCTCTAGGCTGTAAAAAGAAATCCTGGTGCTTAGTGGTTAAGTGCTATGGCTGCTAACCAAAAAGGTGGCAGTTGAAGTCTACCAGACACTCCTTGGAGACTCTATGTGGAAGTTTTACTCTGTCCCATAGGGTAGCTATGAGTCTGAATCGACTTGAAGGCAATTGGTGGTAGTGGTAGCCAGTAAAAACAGAAGACAAGAAATTTAATAAGAGATTCATTGAAGCTGACTCACAGAATTTGGCTGTTTAGATTCCTTTCTTCCTGGGGGTCAAGAGAGGGGTATCACACTCATGTCAAGCAAAGGGGCCCCAAGAGAATGGTTCCTGGATTTTGGGGTTCGTACCAGAAGGAGTATGGGACATTAGGATCGGAGGAAGGCTGAATAGCAACCTACATTATGCACAACCTTGTTCTCTGAAAGTAAACAGGACTTAAAATACTGATGAAGGTCAAAGATCACAGCATTCAGAAGAGATTGCACTTCAACAACAAGAAAACAAAAATTTTCACAACTTGGCCAATAAACAACCTCTTGATAAACAGGAAAGATTGAGGTTGTCGAGGATTTCATTTTACTTGGATCCTTAATCAACACCTGTGGAAGCAGCAGTTGAGACATCAAAAGATGCATTGCATTACAAAAATCTGCTGCAAAAGACCTCTTTAAGGTGTTGAAAAATAAAGACGTCACCCTGAAACTAAGGTGCACTGGTCCAACCCCTGGTACTTTCAATGGTATCATATGCTTGCAAAAGTTGAACTATGAATAAGGAAGACAGAAGAAGAATTGATGTTTTTGAATTGTAGTGTTGGAGAAGAGTGTTGAATATATCATTGACTGCAGAAAGAAGAAGTAGATCTGTTCTGTAAGAAGTGTGACCAGAGTGTTCCATAGAAGCAAGTATGGTCGGACTATGTCTTTCATGCTTTGGACATGTTGTCAGGAGGGATCAATTCCTGGAGAAGGACATCCTGCTCGATAAAGTAGAGGGTCAGCAAAAAAGGAGGAAGACTCTCAACAGGGTGAATTAACACAGTGGCTGCAACAATAGGCTTAAGGACACCAGTGATTATGGGCATGCTGAAGTACTGGGCAGGGTTTTGTTCTTCTGTATACAAGGTTGCTAGGAGTCACAACCTACCTGACAGCACCTAGCAACCAGAAGGAGAGAGTCCTTGGGTGGTGCAAATGGTTAATGAACTCAGCTGCTAACCAAAAAAATTGATGGTTTGAATCCACCCAGAGGTGCCTTGAAAGCAGGCCCAGTGTTCTACTTCTGGGGGTATAAAAAAAATAACCATTAAAAACTCCATGGAATACAACTGTACTCTGACACATACAGGGTCTATAGGAGTCCGAGTTGCCTCAATGGTAACTGGTTTACCGCAAGGAGAGACTGGTATCTTTCCTTCAGCTGAAAGCCTGCCTCCAGGTGCTAGACAAATTGGCCAATGAGGAAATTCCTGGGACAATGTGGCAAGAGTCCAGAGGCCTTAGATTGAAAGTGAGTGGAGATGGGCATTTCTCTGTGTGGAATTCTCAGGGTAGGCACAGTGGTTCTGGGTGAAGAGAGGAGGATCAGCCGTGGGAAGCTGCACTTTCACCCTTGAGTGAGGAAAGAAGCATGAGTCTCCGAGGGTCCAAATGGACATCCAGAAGTTGAGCATATGCTGCCTTGAAAGAAGCTGTCACGGATTCAATTGTGTCCCTCTAAAAATATGTGTAGCCATGTGCCTGGGCCATTGACTCCCAGTATTTTGTGATTGTTCCCCGTTTTGTGATTTTCCTATGCTATGTATTAAAGGATTAGGATGGGACTGTAAATCCCTTTATAAGATCATCACCCTGATCCACTGAAAAGGGAGTTTCCGTGGAGTATGGCTTCCCCCCACCTTTAATCCTTTCATCCTACAAGAGATAAAAGGAAAAGGAAGCAGGCAGAGGGATTGGGAACCTCACACTATCAAGAAAGCAGCACCAGGAGAAGAGTGTGTCCTTCAGACCTGAGGTTCCTGTACCAAGATGCTCCCTGGACAAAGACTGATGCAATACTGAACTTTTCTCTAGAGCTGATAAGGGGGAAAGCCTTGCCCCAGAGCGGACCTCCTGAGTTTGGACTTGTAGCCTACTGGACTACGTAAAAATAAACTTTTCTTTGTTAAAGCCATCCACCCTGTGGTAATTCTGTTAGAGTAGCCCTAGCTGACTAAAACAGAAGCTCACTCAAGAAGACTGACTCCTGGTGGAGGAGGTCCTCAGGAAAATCGGTGAGAATTGAATCGTTGGAGATCAGAAAGTATCACTAACATCAAGACACTGCTTGTGAGGTACAGAGGCCCTCTTGGGGAGAGGGATCCGGGAAACTTGCCACAAAGGCTGTCCTAGTCACATAGTGCTGCTATAACCAAAATACTACAAGTGGATGGCTTTAACAAAGAGAAATTTATTCTGTCATAGTCTATTAGGCTGTAAGTCCAAATTCAAGGTGTCAGCTCTGGGGGGAAGCTTTCTGTGTTGGCTCTGGAGGAAGGTTCTCATTGCCAATCTTCCCCCAGACTGGGAGCTTCTGGCCACAAAGGCTGTCCTAGTCACATAGTGCTGCTATAACCAAAATACTACAAGTGGATGGCTTTAACAAAGAGAAATTTATTCTGTCATAGTCTATCAGGCTGTAAGTCCAAATTCAAGGTGTCAGCTCTGGGGGGAAGCTTTCTGTGTTGGCTCTGGAGGAAGGTTCTCATTGCCAATCTTCCCCCAGACTGAGAGCTTCTGAGGCGTAGTGTCTGGGTCCAGAGGACATGCTCTGCTCCTGTCACTGCTCAAAGTTCTCCCTGCTGGGAGGATTTTCTTTCACCATTGTCCTACAGGGTGACCCCAGAAAGGGGCTGCAGTACTATTCCTATATACTTTAGAGTGGTGCCTGTATATTACACACAGAATCAGCTGTAAACCAGGTACAAGTTTTCTCTTCTTCAGTCATTGGTCATAAGGAACTCTCATCAGGCCATAGCTGCAGATTGGGAGACGGAAGATAATGTGACAGGAGTGGAGACCATGGGTAGTTGGGCCACTTCCTCATGCAACTTGTGCCTTCAGGTCCTATGCGGGCTTGATCTCGTATATACCACTTCCATGTAATGAATGGAGTGCTGCTGTGCACATCCAACTTTATGACTCTGTGGGTCAGACAACACCCGGTTCATGATGGGTAGCTCAGGATGCATGGTGACTTGGTGGCTCATGCTTAAGCACTTAGTCTCTGCTAAGGCCCAGTAACTAGCCAAAAGCTCTTTCTAAAGAGGAGAGTAGCTATCTGCACAGGATGGCAGTGCTTTGCTCCAAAATCCTAAAGGTCTGTGCCGTGATTCACCAATAGGGGCCTGCCAAAGACTCCAAACAGCTTCTCTATCTGCTATGGACACTTCAAGCACCATCGGATCAGCTGGGTCATACGGCCCAAGAGGCAGAAAAGCTTGCACAGCAGCCTGAATCTGTTGCAGAGCCTTCTCTTGTTCTGGGCCCCACACAAAACTAACAGCTTTGTGAGTCATTTTATAAACAGGCCAGAATAGCACATCCAAATGAGGTCTCCAACTCTCTGCTTGCTTCCCTTTCCTTGATATTCCAAGAGACTGCTTCAAGCATGCTACAGTCTTGCAAATTGAGTCCTTTCCCACCAACACCACTACCATTCTTTGTCCCTCATTAACATCACAGAGGCAGGATTTACAACATATAGGAACATGACATAATACCAGGAATCATGGGCTAGCCAAATTGCTACACAAGTTTTTTGGGGGACACAATTCAATCCATGACAGAGACTGAGGACGATGTAATAGATTATGCACCAGCCATCCTCTAAGACTTTGTCCCTTCCCTCTAGTCTTTTCTTCCCCCAGTCTGGCTAAATGCATAGTTTTCAAAATAAGGAGGAATCCAAAGCTGGTTCCTGTGAGACAGAGATTAAAGAGGTTCCAAATGACCAGCTTTTCCAAACTGCTATACCCCTCTATCATCTCTAACATCAGCTGTTCACCCTTGCCCTCATACGCTCCATCCCTTCTTTGGATTCCATAATTTGCTGCAATGCTCCACAGTATGCAGAGAAATGGCTCCTGTGGTTTTGGAGGCTATCAAGTCCCAAATTTGTGGATCAGGTGTAGGCTTCTCCTGACCCACATGGCTGCAGTGGCTGACAAACCCAAACCGGCAGATGAGACCACAGGCTGCTGGTGCACAGGGCTACGAAAGCTGGCAAATTAGGTCAGATGATAGGTGGCTAGCCCAAGGAGCTGCAGATGCCAGTGAATTCCAGAATCAACAGGTCAGGCAACCCGCCTGTCTTAGGCTAGGTTTTCTAGGGAAGCAAAACCAGTAACACGTGTAGGTATAAGGAAAGATTTATAATATACATATATAGATAGATAGATAGATACAGATATAGGAAACAGCTCACATAATCACAGAAGCTGAATGTCCCAAGCTCTGGCACAAGCCTCACGTGGCCATGGAAGCTGAGGAACTCAAAGTCAGCAAGTCAGAAATCAGAGTTCTAGATCACCGGTTGTGTAAGTCAGTGGATCCCAAGCTGGTGGAGAGACGAAGTGACAGAGGCTGGCAAAACCAGGATCAGCAGGTCAGGGAGCAGGAGTGGCAGAGGCTGGCAAACCCAGGATCGGCAGGTCAGGGAGGAGGAGCGGCAGAGGCTGGCAAACCCAGGATCAGCAGATCAGGGAGCAAGACTCTCAAGTGCCGACTATAAGGACTAATGAGTCCAACAGCTGCTAGTTCAAGTCCCGGAACCCGATGCTGGAAGAAGAGAGCAGGAGCTCCTGGCCACATGAGTGACCAGCCGCCGTAGTAAAAGGTCACGAGATGAGAGCCGAGGGGCAGGGAGCCACCACAAACCCTGCCCTGCCACTTAATACAGCAGCCAAATATGTAGTAGCCAAGTTGACATAATCCTGACCACCACACCGACTCTGGCTCTACTTTCAAGAACCAGAGTTTGGATGATAATAGACTGGACACAGAATCCAGATGCAGGGAGAAACCCCCACTGGAGTACCCATATAATATGCCTTAGATGCAGGCCACGACCCAGGGAAGCTCATACATTGTGTGAAGGTGGGACTTCAGTCAAGTCCTCCCGCAAGGCTGTGACTGAAAACATACCCTACACAAATCCTGCCACATTGACATGAAGTGGTTAGGATTTATAGCACATAAAGTGGAGGACAATCACACAATACTGGGAAGCATGGCTTAACTGTTATTTTTTTTTAGTTATGATTGAATGAAAATGTACAGTCCCATATAAATTCACATGATCACCTATATGCAGCTCCCACTGCTCTCCCTGCCCAGTGACAGCACACCCCTCCTCTCTGCTCCATACATGTCCTATCCTCTCAACAGTCTCCTATCCCCTCCTCTCCACCCACTCCCCTTCCTCCAGTAAAAGGTCAGCAGGATAACATCCCATGGATGCATAGAACCATACAATTCCCACAAGATATGGTCACTCTGTGTTGCCAAGTCCAATCCATTGCTGTCTGATTATGATTTATGGACAGGGTCAGGGGCCATGCTCCCAGGGGAACCCCCAAGCCCCCAGACCATCAACTGTGGTCTTTTATTGGAGATCTCAGGTTGCACCCTATTTTTTCTCTTGTTGCCAATGAGACTCAACTTTGTGAGTTCCATCATGGCTATCACAGGTGGTGGCTGGGCACCATCTGGTTCTTCTGGTCACAAGTCGATGTAGAGATCCGCTCATGTGGGGCTCTCTTCTGGGTTCTCTTTTCCCCATGTCATTCTTGTTCTTGGTGATCATCTGTTTCTGTTGAGTTGGGACCATTCGCTGTACCATCAGATGGCAGCTTGGAAGCTTTTAAGACCCCAGACGCCACTCACCAATGTGGGGTTCGGAAAGTCCTCATTAGCAAAATGCTAGCTGTGTCAGTTGGCCTAGATTTCGCCTGACAGCGTGGTCCCTGGCCCTCAACTCCAGCTACTCTATCCTTGCAATACTGGGTTAAGATGGGAGGAGTACTCAGATTGTGTTGAAGTCCATTTATTATTGATCTTTCTAATGTGTGCTGTCACCGATTTCACTCAACCAAATTTCTGTTAACTATCTAACCTAAACCCTCCCCCCAACCCTCTATCCCTCTTCACCCTTGCAGATGTCAAAGAGTCTTTTCTTCTATGCATGAGTCTGTTTTTAATTTCTTATCATAGGGGTCTCATACAATATTTGTCCTTTTGCCTCTGACTACTTTCACTCAACATAATGTCCTCCAGTTGAAACCAGGCTAAGAGATGTTTCCTGCTGTCATCGTTGTGTAGTTTACCTATCCATCCCTCTGTTGTTGGGCATCTGGGTTGACTCCATCTTTTTGCTATTGTAGACTGTGCTGTGATGAACATTCGTGTGCATGTATCGGTTGGTGTGAGTGACCCTGATTCTGTAGGATATATTCCAAACAGTGGAATTACTGGGTCAAATAGTATATCTAGATCCAGCTTTCTAAGGAAGCACCAGATTGCTATCCAAAGAGGTTGCACCATTTTGCAATCCCACTAACAGTGTAGGAGAGTTCCAGTTTCTCCACAGCCTCTCCAGCATTTGTTGTTTTGCATTTTTTTGGAACATGGCCAACCTTAACGGGGTGAGATGGTATCTCATTGTCGTTTTGATTTGAATTTCTTTAATAGCTAGTATTCATGAGCATGTCTGCACGTGTTTGTTTTTTGGCTGCCTGGATCTCCTTTGCCCATCACGTTGGATGATTTATCATTTTCTTATTGATATTTTGTAGTACCTTATAGATTATAGAGATCAGGTGTTGGTCTGACATATAGTTGCCAAATATTTTTTCCCATTCTGTAGGTGGTCTTTTAATTTTATTAATAAAGTCTTTGGATGAGCAAAAGTGATTGATTCTTGCCAAGCCAAGTGCTAGTAGTTCCTATTTATCTATTTTCTCTTCTGTTGTTTGTGGTTTGTTTTGACAGATTTTGAAGTCTATGTTGTATATTAAACCTTCCATTGTTCTACTTTTTCTTGGATGAGCTTCATAGTTTTAGATTTGATATTCAGATAGGACATTTAGATTTATCCAGTTTGAGTTGATTTTTGTATAAGGTGTAAGATATGGGTCTTGTTTCAATTTAGTGCAGATGGACATCCAATTTTGCCAGCACCATTTGTTGAAGAGATTCTTTTTACCCCAGTTTGATGTCTTAGGGCCTTTGTCAAATATCAACTGTTCATAGGCAGATGATGTCATCTCTGGAGGCTCAATTCTGTTCCATTGATCTATTTGTCTGTTTTTGTACCAATACCAGGCTGTTTTGACTACTGTGGCAGTGTAATAGGTTCTAAAGTCAGGTAGCAAGAGGCCTCCCGGTGTGTTCTTCTTCTTTAGTAATACTTATCTGGGGCTTCTTCCCTTTCCAGACAAAGTGGTAATTTGTTCCTCCACCTCATTAAAAAATGTCACTGGAACTTGTATTGGAATTGCATTATATAAGTAGATTGCTTTGGGTAAAATGGACATTTTCACAATGTTAAGTCTTCCTGTCCATGAGCAGGGTAGGTTTCTCCACTTATGTAAGCCTCTCTTAGTTTCTTGTAGCAAGGGTTTGTAGTCCTCTGTGTAAAGGTCTGATATTTCTCTGGTTAGATTTATTCCCACATACTTTATCTTCTTAGGGGCTATAGTAAATGGTATTGACATGGTGATTTCTTCCTTAATAATCTCATTGCTGGTATAAAGGAATCCTACTGATTTACTCATGTTTATCTTGTATCCTGAGACTTTGCTGAACTCTTCAGTTTGAGTAGTTTATTTATAGATTCTTTGGGATTCTCTGCATATACAATCATTTATCATCAGCAAATAGGGAGATGTTTAGTTCTTCTTTGCTGATGCAGATGCCCTTTATTCCTTGGTCTTGTCTAATTGTTCTGGCTAGAACTTCTAGTACAACGTCGAATAGGAGAGCTGAGAGTGGGCATACTTGTCTGCTTTCTATTCTCAGGGGAAACTGTTTCATTCTTTCTATTCAGGATGATGTAGGCAGTTGGCTTTGTATAAATGGCCCTTATAGCATTGAGGAATCTTCCATCTATGCCTATTTTGCCGAGAATTTTTAGCATGAATGGGTGTTGGGCTTTATCAAATGCTTCTTCTGCATCAATAAACAAGATCAGGTGATTCTTGTCTTTTGTGTTATTTATGTGGTTGATCATATTAATTGTTTTTCTGATGTTGAACCAGCCTGGCATCCCTGGCATGAATCCTACTTGGTCAGGATGGATTATTTTTTTGATATTTTGTTGTATTCTATTGGTAATAAGTTTGTTCACGATTTTGCATCTAGATTCTTGAGTGATATTGTTCTGTAGTTCTCCTTTTTTGTTGAGTCTTTCCCTGGCTTTGATATCAGGGTTATGCTGGCTTCATAGAATGAATTTGGGAGTATTCCATCCCTTTCTATACTGTGAAATAGTCTTAGTAATATTGGAGATAACTCTTCTCTAAAAGCTTGGTAGAATTCTGTGGTGAAGCCCTTTGGGCCTGAGCTTTTGATGGTTGGCAGTTTTTTGATGACTTTTTCAATCTCTTCCCTCGTGATGGGTTTATTAAGGTGTTCTGCTTCACCTTGTGATAATTTTGGTAGGTGACATGAATCAAGGAATTTGTCCATTTCCTCTAGGCTTTCCTCAAATTTGTTAGACTACAGTCTTTCATAGTATCCAGCTATGATATTTTTGATTTCTGTTGGATCTGTTGTGATATCTCCCCTCTCATTTCTTCTTTGGGTTATTTGTTTCCTTTCCTGTTTTTCTTTAGTAAGTTTAGCCAATGGCTTGTCGATTTTGTTGATCTTTTCAAAAAACCAGCTTTTGCTCTTTTCATTTTTTTCAATTGTTCCTCTATTCTCTAATTCATTTAGTTCTGCTCTTATCTTTAGGATCTGTTTTCTTCTAGTGACTGAGGGGTTCCTCTGTGGTTCTCCCCCTACTTGTTCAAGCTGTAGGGTCAGTTCTTTGATTTGATTTCTTCCTTCCCTCCAGATGTGTGCATTTATGGAGATGAACTGACTTCTGAGCACTGCATTGGCTGTATCCCATAGGTCCTCGTAGGAAGTGTTTTCGTTCTTGTTGGAATCCATAATTTTTTTTTATTTCATCCTTGATTTCTTCTATAACCCACAGGTTTTTGAGTAAGATCTGTGTTTTTTCTGCTATTGGTTTTGACTTTTATGACTTTATGATCTGAGATGATGCTTTGCATTAATTCAGTGGTATGGATTTTGTTGAGAATTGCTTTATGTCCTAACACATGGTCTATTCTGGAGAACATTCCATGTGCACTGGAGAAGAAGGTGTAGTTGTCTGCTGATGGATAGAAAGTTCTGTATATGTTGATAAGGTCTAGTTGGTTAACTGTGGCAATAAGGTCTTCTGTGTCTTTATTGGTTTTTTTTTTCTAGACAACCTGTCCCATATTGAGAGTGGAGTGTTGAAGTCTCCTAGTATTATTGTGGAGTGATCTATCTGCTTTTTGAGTGTAGTCAGTGTTTCTTTGATGTATTTAGGTGCTCTAATATTAGGTGCATAAATATTTAATATTGTTAAGTCCTGCTTGTGTATTGAACTTTCCAGCAATAAATAGTGTCCATCCTTGTCCACAATGGTGGGTTTTACACTAAAGTCTATTTTATCTGAGATTAGAATTGCCACACCTGCTCTTCTGTGTTCATTGTTAGCTTGATATATATTCTTCCATCCTTTACTTTTCAGTTCATTCATATCTTTAAGTCTAAGGTGAGTTTCTTGTAGGCAACATATAGATGGGTCATGTCTTTTAATCTAAGATGTCACTCGATGTCTCTTTATTGTAGCATTCAGTCCATTCACATTCAATGTAATTATTGACAGATATGTGTTCAGTGCTGCCATTGTGATATGTTTATTTTTGTGTTGATGTTTTCTCTGTTGTCCTTATTAATCTGTTCTGTGACTTTCTTCTTTATGAGGTGATTTTTCACCTTTTTCAGGGTTGGTTTTGTGGGTGCTGACACTCCTGCATTACATTTCTTGATACAGTATGTTGCTTCTTTATTGTGCATTATGGCTGCCCCTATGATCCCGCTTAATAGACTATATATAAACCCAATTTTTACTGCTACCACTCTTGTCAACTTCCTCTCCATCTGGAAGGACTATAATGACTGTAGTACATCCCTCTTTTTAATACGATGATATCATAGTTTACATGATATGATCACTAGGTCATTTCTTTCACTATTACAGCTTTGATTGTGTTTGGAACCTTCCCTAACCGAGTAAGATTCTGGATAATGTGTCCTTCTAAAATACAAAGTTAGCAGTTTTGTTCTTCCAAGCCAAGAGATTCTTTCAGTATTTCTTGTAGCTTTGGTTTGGTTTTTACAAAGTCTCTGAGTTTCTGTTTATCTGCGAATGTCTTAATTTCACTTTCATATTTGAAAGATAGTTTTGCAGGATATATAATTCTTGGTTGGAAGTTCTTCTCCTTCAAGGCTTTGAATGTGTCATGCCACTGTCTCCATGTTAGCATCATTTCTGCTGAGAAATCTGATGAAAGCCTACAGGGTTTCCTCTGAATGTTAGCTTTGCTTTGAGTCTTGCTGCCTTTAAGAGCTGCTGCTTATGTTTCATTTTGTTAAGCTTGATTATAATATGTCTTGGAGTCTTTCTATTGAGATCTATATTGAGTGGTCTTCAACAAGTATCTTGGATATCTATATTCTCTTCTTTCATAATTTCTGGGAAGTTTTCTGTCAGCAGCTCAGCAACAATACTGTCTGTGTTCTCAGGTGTCTCGCCCTGTTCAGGAACTCCAATTAATCGTAGATTGTCCCTCTTAATAGAGTCCCACATGCTTCTTAACGCTTCTACATTTTTTTTTTTCTGATTTCTCCTCATAGATGCTGGAATCAGTAGTTCTGTCTTCCAAATCAGAAAGTCTATTTTCCATTTGTTTCATTCTGTTTCCTTGGCTTTGAATTGAAGTTTCTATGTCTTTGCTTTTGTTCTTGATCTGTTGGATTTCCAAGTACTACATTCCATCAGATCAAACAGCTTGTTTAATTTTCGTTTTGCTCTACTGCATTTTGTATAAGGTCTAGGAGGCCCTCTATCTAATCCTTCTGTATTCACTTTCAGATAGTTTCAGAAAAGCTTCTGCATCTGGGAAGTTCTGAGGTGGTTTCTTTTGGGGGCTTTCTGATGCCACGAGTGATTTCTGGGTTACCATCTTCTCCAAAGTTTGTTGCTTTTGGGGCTTCATGTCAGTCAATAGAGGCTGGGAGAGATGCTGTGAAGATGGATGACAATTGTTTCTCTAGGCTGTCGTAAAATGAGAAATAAAAAGTGTTTGATAACTTCCAAAGGTAGTCAGGTTTTCAGGTGTATACGTCCCTCTTCGTAGCTGGAAAAGTAAGCACTTCTATATTGAACCTCAGATGTTATAAATTATCTGAAAATACAGAAAGGCTACTGGCCTGCTGGCCTCTGCTGTCAGGCCCAAACTGTAGGTAATACTCTGTAGAATTCTGCTTTTCTACTGGAAAAGCAGTCTCTTCTGGGTAGACACTGCCTCCCAGCCCAGGAATTAGGTCCAGCTGAGGCATCTGTATGGATGACTCCCCCTCCTAGCAAAACAAGATGTCATCTCACACAAGCTTGCCAGCCAGCTAGGACCAGACTCCTGGTGGAAAGAGATGCCAAGAGTGCCAAAATGCTTAGAGTCCACAGCCTCTGCCACTGGGACCTTGCCTCAGGTAGTACTATGCAAAACACTGCCTCCCTGCTGGAAAAGCACTCTTCCCCAAGCAGGTGCTACCTCCCAGCATAAGAACCAAGTCCAGACGGGATATCTGCCTGGGCTTCTCTGTTTCCCAGTGGATCAAGATGGCATCCCACACAAGCACATCTGTACGGCTACCACATGGCAGAGGCCATGAGAAGCTGAGAGGTATAGAGTCCAAAGCAAGGCTCTCAGAACATGGCAATTACACTTGCCAGTCCCTCCAGCAGTATGTCCAAGACAAGCAGCTAGTCAAGTCCCTGCTCTGCCCGCCAGCCAAGACAGAGGAAAAAAAATATCAAAATGGTGAGTTACCTTCAGTCTGTGCAAGCCAGTGCTCACCGAGTGTGGGGTCAGTGAAAGGGAGGAGGTTTTGCATTCAGTGGTATGAAGTCCAAATTAACAGCCCTATGCTGCATCTCAGGGCTCAGTAGGTGTCCAGAGGCTCCATTTGATTATCATTTCAGGTCTTGGTTTCCAGAGGGATTTAGGGAGACATGTGTTTAGTCTGCCATCTTGACTCCACCCTCTGGCTTAACTAAATTAATGCCTAATCCTGACCATCACAGTCTCTGTATACTTATTTGCGTCATCCCCCTCAATCATTGGGTGTGAATCACAAGGACCACAGTTAGAGGGGCTACATTAAGCAATTCCTTACATTGCCCTGACCCACAAAGAGCCACGACTGCAAGGTGGCCACAAAACAGACCATTCCTCCTGCATTGTAATCCATGAGCCAACGGGTAGGGACAGGAAAAAGCATGGAACTGGGTATGAGGTAGAGTTTTGATTTAGACAAGGGTGTCCTTCCAATGGAACCTCTGATGGTACATTGGTTAAGAGTCATGGCTGTTAACCTAAGTGTTGGCAATTCTAATCCACCAGGCATTCCATGGAAACCCTATGCAGCAGTTCCACCCTTTCCTGTGGGGTTACTATGAGCTGGACTCAATCCAATGACAATGGGTTTGTTTGTTTGTTTGTTGGTTTGTTGGTTTGTTTTTGGTGCTTTCAGTGCTTGAAAATATGCCTAGGTTATGAATACTCACAGTGACTGTAAATCTATGGAACTGCCTGAACTGTCATGAAGGATGGACAAAGGAACTTTGACAGAGTGTAAATAAAAAACAGTGATTGGAGAAGAAATAAAACTATTTCTTATTTACGCCCATTGAGTCCAGCTCATTCAGTAAATTGATTATCCTTATTCATATTTAAACATATACACATATAGGAAAAACTAGAAGCAAGTATGTCCAAATGTTACTTATGATTAACAGGCTGTTAATTACCTATTCATCCTTAAATTACCTTCCATTTTTTTCTACAGAATCCATATTTTGTCCAGTCATCCGTCCAGCCCTGTGCAGCCACTCTGACCAGTGAGACGTGGGGTAGGAATACTGGAGGGCTTCTGGGGAAGGTTTCCTGACTCCTAAAAACAGACCTGAGGAAGAGATGGCTTCTTTTCTATCTCTAGGCTAGCTGATCAAAGTCAATGGTTCTCAAAGGGGAAGTACTGTTCCCTAATGCATACTTAGGAAATTGGTACAGGCTTTTACTTTTTTTGATGGGAGAGGGGGACTCCCCTGCTACAGGTATTTGTTGTGTAAGTCTGAACCAAAAACACACTGCCATCGAGTCAATTCCAGCTCATAGCAACCCTATAGGACAGGGTAGAATTGCCCCATGGAGTTTCCAAGGAGTACCTGATGGATTTGAACTGATAACCTTTTCATTAACAGACAGAGCCACTGATGTGTAAGGTCTAGGGAACGCTAAATATCCTGTAAGGTGTGGGACAGTCTTGTTTAAGAGAGAAGGACTCCATGTCCCACTGGCTTCCAAATGTTCCATTTTTCTAAACCTAAAACTTCATTCTGTTTGGTGTATGAACTTGAAGTTTTTTGTTTTGCAGATTTTTAATGCACCCTGAGTTTTCTAGGAGTCCTGGTGGCTTGGTGATTAAGCACTAAGCAGCTCAGCTGCTGACCAAAAGGTCAGTGGTTTGAATCCACCAGCCACTCTGAGGAAGAAAGATATGGCAGTCTGTTTCTGTAAAGATTTACTGCCTCAGAACCCTATGGGGGAGTTCTGCTGTGAGGATCCCTGGTGGCAGCATGTTCTGACATTCTGTCAGACTTTTACGTAAGTGGAAAATGTTCTTCTAAGCCTATAGCTTCATTCTGTTCAACATAGAAACGTCAAGTACTGTTTGTTTTACATATGCCCTGAATTTTCTAAGAAGATAAAATAAACCAGTTGCTGTCAAGTAGATTCTGACTCTTGAAAACCCTGTGTGTCAGAGTAGAACTGTGCTCCACAGGGTTTTCAATGGCTGATTTCTCAGAAACAGATTGCCAGGCCTGTCTTCTGAGGCCCTTCTGGGTGGATACAAGCTGCCAACCTTTTTTATGTATTACTTTTTAACTTCTGTTTTATATTATAATCAGAGCATGCTCTTGATTTTATTTTTGAAATGTGTAATTGTACATAAGTTAACTGAGTTTTGTTTCTCGATTGAAGGGGGACTGTCATAAAATGATCTGTTTATAAAGGAGCCACTTGGGTCTGGTAGGCTTGAGGATCACTGCTTGCTTTATGACATTTAGGGTGGTCTCTTCCCTTTGCCAGTCAGAAGTTTAGGTGTGCACGTGGTCTGTATCTCTGGCCAGTGAGATGTGGGGTAGGAATACTGGAGGGCTTCTGGGAAAGGTTTCCTTACTCCTCATACAGATCTGAGGAAGGGATGGCCTTTTTTGTACTTCTAAGGGTTGTTCTACCTCAATTCTATGCCTGAATCAGGTAGCCATGAGGTCAGAAACCCTGAGGACAAAGTTGACAAACCGAGGGTGGCAGAGCAGAAAGACAGAAAGGACTTCATCTCTGGCTGCCTTATTTGCAGTTAATACTCTTGAGAATAATTTAGAGTGGTGACTAAGACTGGATGTTGCTGCTGTAAATTTTAAACATTTGCCTCACTAAACAAAACAAAACAAAACAAAAACAAATCCCTTCCCAACAGGGGAAACAGTAAGAAATGCAATGATGAAAGTATTAAAACACTACAGAAATGTTTATAATGAAAATCAGTCTCCACCAGTCTCCCTACCTCTCCACCAGTCAGCCAGTCTCCTCTCAAATGCTATCAGTATTTTCTGCAGTCTTCTAAAAATAGTCTACACATATAGAAACATATATATCTATACATATACACCTCCCCAAACCCCAACTCACTGCCATCGAGTTGATTCTGATTCACAGTGACCCTATAGATGAGAAAAACTGCCCCATAGGGTTTCCAAGGACTGGTTAGTGGAATGGAACTGCCAACCTTTTGGTTAGCAGCCATGCTTTTAATCACTGCGTCACCAGGGCTCCATATGCATACACACACACATACATATACATGTGTGTAAACACACATACATACATATAACCAAAAAACCAAACCCAGTGCTGTTGAGTCAATGCTAACTCATAGCAATCTTGTAGGACAGAGTAGAACTGCCCCATAGAGTTTCCAAGGAGTGCCTGGTGGATTTGAACAGCTGACCTTTTAGTTAGCAGCCATAGCACTTAACCACTCTGCCACCAGAGTTTGTCAACTGTCACGGAGTTGGCTCTGACTCACTGTGATGCCATGAACAACAGGAGTCCTATGCCATCTCCATGATTGTTGGTAATCAGACAATATTCTGTTGTGATCCATATGGTTTTCATGGGCTAATTTTCAGAAGCAAATAGCCAGGCTTTTTTTCCTGGTCTATCACAGCCTTGAAGTTCTTCTGAAACCTGTCTACCATGGGTGACCCTGCTGGTAAATTCCAACATCATAGCAACACGCAAGTCACCATAGTATTACAAACTGATGGATGTTGGTACACACACAGACACACACAGACACGCACATACACACACACCCCTTATTTGCTTTATTTTTGAATGTGCCTGTCATGTATTATTGGTTCTTCCTTTCTTTTCCTTTCTGGTCAAATGATTATAGAGTAAGGAAGGGAAGCATCTTTGATCTTTTCCTACATGGAAGCTAATTAAGGAAGTCATCTTCATCGTGTGATAAAGTGGAAAACTCTTGTGCAATTTTTTCCAGCTGGAAGAACAGTGTGGGGAGAGTGTCTAACCTCCTCTAACTTCACAAGGAGAAAGGAGAATCAGCCCAAGGCTAATTCTTAAGAGACGGAAGTTAAATCTGCCTCCTTTCTCTGCAATCTTTACCAGTTTTGACACTGAAGTCCCTCTGATGGCATTGTCTATTTCTCTGCTGTGTTTGATAATTCATTACAGTGGCCACAGAGAGCTCACAGACCGCATTCAACGGTTATGGAGTTTTTTAGAGAAGTAACAGGCTACGATTTAGGTTCAGGTACACTCAAACACATAGTTCTTCCCCTCAGGACAGCCTCTTCCCGGCTGTGCCCCCAGGCAAACCCCTCCCTAGACTCTGTTTCTGCCCAAAGGTGCTCATCTTTCTCTCTCCATGGGTCAATAAGCCCACTGCACCGTCTCCTCAGGGTCTGTCCTGTGGGTTTCTGCTTCCTTGGTGGCAGTTGTCTCTTCTCTTTCCAGCTTCTGACAAACTAACCAACCCCCTTGGTGGGCCACAATTACCCTGTCTGCACAGTCCTACGCAGTCACTTGGTGGAAGTAACAAGACCATGGCTAGAAAGGCCACACAAAAACTGTCTGTAGTACTTGCACCAGCCCATTTTGACTTTTCTTTTTTTGTTTCCTTGCTGTGTTGCAAATTTACTTTCAAAGTTGAAGTGTGGAATGTCCTTTACAGAAAGGAAATCTAGGTATTTTAAGAAAATGAATATTCTGGCCGAGAAGGATGTAGGTGCTGTTGTTTTGTGGCAGGTTGAAGTAACCTGGAGAAGAAGTGACAGTCTGGACCCATCTTGCGCGGAATGTGCCTCTGTGTGTGTGAGGCCCCCGGAACAGCCTTGCATGCTGAGGAGCCCTGGTCTTGGAACTGCTTCATCCTCAAAGCTGTTGGCTGCCTCTTCATGGGTCTCTAAAGCCTCCTCCTTCATCTGCTGCTCTCTCATTTTAAAGTAAAATACAGAACAACATATTCAGCCACTACACTTGCTCTCTCTTGTCCTATGATCAGCCAGAGTTCTTGAAAATGTTCCCATCTTCCCCTCCTCTCTTCCTATTTCTTTCCTAGGCCTCCATTACTACTCGGTCCTATTTCTGCTCTAGGAGGGATTTTGGGCAGGTCAGCTTGGCAGAAGGGGATTGTGGGGGGAGTTGTGGTTGGGGGTTGTGGCTGAGGGGCTGTGACTGAGGGGCTGTGGCTGGGATCTGTGGCTGGTGGGGCTGTGGCTGGCAGCAAGAAAGAGGAAATGCCCACATGGAATGCTTGGCTCATCCAGCAAGGAAGAGCCCCCAAGCACCCACCAGACAATGTGGCAGCAGGCCTACTTTGACTTCCACCCCTGAGCTGGATTTGAGGAAAGAGGACAGGCACAAAAGCACCTGGGTGGGTGCAGACAGCACTGATGACAAGGTACCAGGGAAAGGGCAGGTCCCACAGAGAGAGGCTGGGGGGTCATGGTGGGAGGTAGCTAGTCCCTCAAGGGTGGCTTAATGGGATGCTGGTGTTGGTCTGTGGTCCCCCTGCGTGGGTACCTGTGATGATGTGTTTTTGTTCCTCAAAAGTATACCTAAGGGAGTGTGCAACCAGGCTGGTTGGGCCAGGAAGGATTTCCAAAGTGGTCTGCAGGACCCAAATCAACCAAGAATGAGGCAGGAAGGGGAAGAAGGCAGTTCTGCAGAGTGCCAGGGAATGACCTGACAAAGAGACCTGGCTTCTGACATTATGGATTAGCTACCTGCACAGAGGTGCCCCTACAATTCAGAGGCTGATGAGGAGCAAGAAAGTGCAGACAGCAGGTGGGCCACCTCCTCTTCCTGCTCACCAGCAGTGTCCCTATCATAGTGGAGTGCCCAATACACAGCAGGGGCTTGGGAACTCTGAGATGGGGCCAGCTGCAAGGTTAAGAAGAGGGGGCCGGTGGTAAAGTGTACTCCCAGCTCTTCCATCAAGTGGGATCCAGATCGATTGTTGCAATGCAGACAGTGCCTGCTGGGGCTGTCTCCAGATTAAGCCTGTAGCTTTAGCTCATCACATTTGTCCTAATTGCTACCCATGAGGAGAGGCCTTGTCACCACTGCCAGAGCGGAAAATCCAGACGCAGGTCACTCCATGGTAGGCAAGGCCAACTGGCCCAACTTCTCTCAGCACATGAGAATGCTCCCAACTCGTGTAAGCAAGTTATCTGGCTGTAACAAGGGGCCACCCCCAGCACCTCTTTTGACACGCTTGAAAGGGATGAGGCCTTGCTCAGTTTCCTCCCTGGAACAGTAGCTTGAATCCTTCTAGGGGCGCTGCTGCCCTGGCCCAAAGCTGGGAAGGTCAGTGGGCCCTGTGTGAAGGAGCAGGTGAGAGCAGGTGAGACCTCTCATGGTGGGAGGTAGAAACCGCACTGCCCAAGTAGCATCATAGGCCAGAGTGAGGCACCCCGTTGAGTTTCCAGAAAGAAAACCAGAACTGGACCCAACCATGGAGAGTTACCCAGATGGTTACCCAGATGGATGTTCTATAGTTGAGGAAAAAGCAGGAATTCTGGGTAAGACCAACCCCTCATCAGTTCTCGGAGGAACACACTGCAAATGATCTTTTCTGGGATTGACAGACTCAGCGTATTTTATGGCATGTAGGAGGGGCTGTGAGCGGGTCCTGGTAGTGGTAAGGGGGTTCAGTCTAGAAGCAGACTGTGAGGCATGGAATGTTGGTGCTGCCTCAGATATTCTGAGGGTCAGTGTTCCAGTGTATGACTTTCCCATAGGCTCTGCTAAAGGTGAATAAGTGTGACTAAATATTCAGGCGTGTTGAGAGATACGTGGGCGCATCACTGATTCTGGGACATGGTGGTTATGAGAGGGGGCTGGGGGGCCTGGGACACCTCCTAATGCCAGAAACCAAGGAAGCTCCCAAGCACTACCAGGGTCATATCACAAGGACTCAGGAGGCAACTTTAAGAGTGTTTCTCTGCAGAAAAGGCCATATAATCCAGAGACTACATGAGCATAAGACCAGAAGAGCTAAATGGTTCCTGGCCACCACCGATGACTGCCATAACGGGGAATATAACACACAGTCCCTGACACAGTGGGAAAAAAATAGGTTTGCGGACATAGAACTCTATTGAAAGATCAGACCTGGTGGTCTCACAGATGGCGGGGTCCCCGGAAGCCACAGCCAACCAGACTCTCTGTTGGCCCGGAGCTGAAATCAGTCCTGAAGCCAGTTCTTCAGACAAATACTGGACTAAGACATGAAACGATTCCGGGAAGGAGTGTGCTTCTTGGCTTAAATATTGACATGAAGCAAACTGAGCAGCTCTGCTCCAGAGGTGAGATCAGAGGGTGGAGGGGAACAGGAGCTGGTTGAATGGTCTCAGGAAATACAGGGTGGGAAGGAGGAGTGTGCTATCACAGGGAGACAGGGAGAGCAGCCAGAGCCACATAGCTGAGTAAGTACAAGGTTTTGTATGCCAAATTTATGTGTAAAATTTCACTGAAAGCACAATAAAATATATTTTTTTAAAAAGAAACTCTTCTGAAATCACGCAACTCCAGCATTAGCTTTTCTAGTAAAATAAAAATGCCTCTCCAGCTGAAATTGCAATAATTAAATATCATTAATCCTAATAACTCCAACGAACTGAAAACTATCAGATATACTCAAATCCATGAGCTCAAAGTAGCATAGCAAATCAAAACGGACACAAAACTCTCAAAATACCCAAACCTAGCTGATCATTTTGGCTGATGCTAGTAAGCAAATTCCTTATTTCAAAAACTGGTAAGTAAGGGGAAAGAATGAAACATTTATCCTACCTTTCTTGTATAAATCATACCATTGGGTAACCAAATAGTAGGTGAGGGGAACTGTCTCTGTATAAAAGTAAATGAAGAAGGGATGATGGAATTGGAATGTTACTGTTTTAGAGCTCCTACCCCTAGTGCTGTAGTGGTTAAATGCAACCTCTGTTAACCAATGGGCCAACAGTTCAAATTTGCCAGGTGCTCCTTGGAAACTCTATGGAGGCTACAAGTTCAAATTCAAAGAATCAGTGCAGAAGGACTCTTTTTCCCTATGTTAGCTCTGGAGGAAGGTCCTTGTGATGCGTCAGTCTTTGCTTGGTCTGGAAGCACCTCAGAGCAGGAACCTCAGGTCCAATAGATATGCTCTACTCCTGGTGATACTTTCTTGGTGGTACGAGGTCTCCATGACTTTCCATTTGCCTTTCTGTTTTATATGTCAAAAGAGATGGACTTAAGACACAATCCAATTACATAGATCTCATCAGCGTAACTGCTGCTAATCTAGCTTATCAAATCATAGTGATAGAATTTACAAACATAGAGATAGTTCATCAGCCAGAGGACAACCACATGATGGTGGGAATCATGGCCTAACTAAGCAGATACACACATTTGGGGGGGGGGGGACACAATTCAGTCCATAAAACTAGTGATATAGACATAAAGCATGAACAGTTACCTGTTGTCATAAAAAAGAAAGGCAATTAGGTGTGCCTTCTTAAGAAGGACAGCAATCACCTTGGAAGTAGTCTTGCCAAACAAAAAATCAAATCCAAGGCTGATGAAGTCTCCAGATCCAACTACTATGTTACAGAAATACAGGGGACAGAGAAATGTATAGTGGATACCATGGAGCCGCCATTAACAAAATCAAGACTGTGGAAAATTTAAGAGAAAAAACAACCCAGTGTCTTCAACAATTTATAGGACTGGGAAAGACAGAGAGGTGATGTCTTAGTTACCTAATGCTGCTATAACAGAAACATCACAAGTGGGTGGCTTTAACAAAGAGAACTTGACTTTATTGCAGTTTAAGCAGCTAGGAGCCTGAATTTGGGAGCCTGTTGTAGGGGAAGTCTTTACCTCTCTGTCAGCCCTTGAGGAAGATCCTTGTCTCTCCGAGCTTCTGCTCCTGAGCAGTCTTCATGTGGCTTGGCATCTCTCCTCCCCTATCTTTGCTCTGCTTACTTGTTTAATCTCTTATATTTCAAAAGAATTGACTCAAGATATATCCTACACTATCTTGTTATATAGAGTGTATCTTGAGTCACCCTACTTAATCCTGCCTCATTAATATCACCAATACAACCCATTCCCAAATAAGATTCTAACTACAGGCATAGAGGCTAGAATGTACAACACATATTTTGGGGGAACACAATTCAATCCCTAACAGGTAAGGAAAGCTATGGATAATAGGAAATTAAAAAGAAAAAAGATTCAGCAGTAGCATCTAGACTTCTTTGAGTCCTGATTCAGACAAACTTTAGTAGTAATAAGGCATTTGTGAGACAATTTGTGAGATATTCGAACAGTAGCTAAATATTTGATGACATTAAGCAATTATTGCTGAAATTTTTTAGACAAGATAATGTATTGTGGTTATATTAAAAAAAGGAATCCTTTTTTAAAAGGAAATATTCCTGAAATATTTATGGATAAAATAATATAATGTCCGAGATTTACTTCAAAATCATGGAACCAAACCAAATCAAACCAAACTCGTTGCAGTCAAGCTGGATTCTGACTCATAGAAACTTTATAGGACAGAGTAGAACTGTCCCATAGAGTTTCCAAGGAGTGCCTGTTGGATTTGAACTGCCAACCTTTTGGTTAGCAGCTATAGCTCTTAACTACTATGCTGCTAGGATTCCATGGGATGAAATGGGTGATGAAATACATGAAAAAAGATTGGGTATAGGGTGATATGGGTGAAGCTGGTAATGGGTACAGGTGGAACTTTTATTGTATTATCCTGCTTTTGCATGTTTTAAAATTTCCATTAAAAAAAGAGTTAAAGAACATTTAAAAGCAAGGGTTCAGGACCAGATTGATTGAATTCAGATCCTGGCTCTGCCACTGCAGCCATGTGGCTCTGGGTAAGCTCCTTAACCATTTTGAACCTCTATTTCTGCATCTATAAAATGAGGACAACAACAGGGTTTACCTAATAAACTTACTAGTAAAAATTAAATAATTTTTATAAAGCATGTAGAAGCATCACAATCCAAACAAGGTCCATGCATTATTATTAGATCTATGTTTTTGTTACAACTTAATAGTTGTTAGTTTATTATTTTCATCCTTACCTCTCTGGCAATCTTCTGTAGGAACTCCTTTGCACATTCCAGTCTTCATTTTCTTGTGCCCTCCATGTAATGGCAAGACTACAGCATGAGCCACTGTGTAAGAGGGAAGCAGCACCCCCTTGAGGCCAGTATGGCATAGCAGAGGGAATCCTCCCTGGGGGAGGGGTGTGTGCATGAAGCCAAATTCAAGCACAGCTTCCAATCACCAGTTCCAACTGCCCTTCCTTAGTAAGCGCTTCCCCTCTACCTGACATGCAGAGTCAGTTCCTCTTTCTTGCTGAGAATGGATCCTGTGCATATGACTACATCTTCATCATTCCCAGCATCTTTTACTTATTTATGTCTTCAACTCACCTGGGAATTCCCTGAAAGCAGTAAGCTGGTTACCACTGAATGGACTCTGGCTCATGGTGATCCCATGGGTGTCAGGAAAAATGTGCTCAAAATAGTTTCCAATGGCTGATCTTTTCTTTCCTTTTGAAGTAGATTTGCAGGCCTTTCTTTTGAGCTGAATCTCAGTAATGAGTCAGAATCCACTCGACAGCAATGGGTTTGGTTTTTGGTTTTCTGGGCGGACTCAGATCCCCAACCTTTCCATCAACAGCCCAGCACATTAACTGTTTACACCACTACTACTCCTTGACATGGGAGCCAGATGTTTCTTTTAGAACTTGTCCTACTTTCCCATGAAAAGGGCTTTGCTGCCTCTGTGCTTCAGTCCTCAAGGGAGTAGTGCAGGTAGACCTAGGTACCAAAGGTTGTTGGGACAGTGGGGAAGAAACAGGAGGAACGTGTCATTTGGAAGGAACAGTGGGACCCAGGAACAGTTCGGTGTGGCTGGAGTTGATTAATGGTGTCTCTGGGTGGTGTAAATGGTTAATGTGCTTGGCCACTGACTCAAAGTCTGGCAATTTGAGTTCACCCAAAGGCACCTTGGGAGAAAAGCCTGGCCATCTGCTTCCAAAAGGTCACAGCCTAGAAGACTCTACGAAGCACAGTGCTACTCTGAAACACAAGGGATAGCCATAAGTCAGAAATGACTTGACTTGATGGAAATGTGTTTGATTTTTCTTTTTGGGAGAGGTGAGAGAGCACTGGCTCTCCTCCGAGAGGTGAATAGACTCAGACAAACTACAACGGCATCCCCAGGAGTGGGTTCAGACTAGCAAGGAGCAGGGTCAGCAAAGATACGGGTCACTCTCTCTCAGCACCCTGGACAGGGTATGCTCTACCTGAATGCAGCAGTTCCCACACCTCTGGTGTGTCCCAGGAGAGGGCTCCTGACCCTGCTGCTCTCCGTTTTTATAGTAGGTCAGACAGCAGTCAAGACCCTCTGGATGGGGTGAGTTAGGGAGGGAGACTCCAAGCTTACTCACTGCTGGGCAACCTAGGTCCTTTAGCAACCTTGACCTTTCTCCACACATTTAGGGCCTCAAAATCCATCCTCAGGAGTTTATAGTTGGCCGAAAGAGCACATTTGCAGCAGAAGAGTGGCATGATCTGATTTCCACTTTAGAAAGGTCACCCTGGGAAACAGATTGGAGGAGAGTCAGACACTGAGAGTCTGGAGAGTGAGTGTTCAGATAGTGATAACTGTGTAGAGAAGAGCCCAAAGGATCCAGAAACAGTGATCCTAAGGGACCAGCAACAGCTTCTGGAAGACCATGATAACACGATGTTGCTGTCCTAAGCATCCTGTCTCGCGTATTCCTCACATAGGCACTCAGATGTAGATTTATAGCACTTTGTTCTGGACTCTTCCCATCATCCTAGAAATAGTTTCTGTGTACAAAAGTTGGGGAATAAAGGGCCATCAAGTACCCCACATCCTGAAAACAGTAAGGGAAACAGATCCCCCTCTAGAGCTTTTTAACATGCGGCTAATCTTGTTTTGTTGGCATCCCTCAACATGGAGGCAGTATACGGAAGTGCCTGGAATGCAGGGTTGATGTATGTCTAGATGGAAAAAATGGTTTGGTGGTGAGTGGTTGGCCTAGGGCAAAGCATGGGAATGAAAACCAAGGAGGCTTAGCTGGATAACTAGTGCAGTGCTGGAGCTGGCGTTTGAACTCAGGAGCAATTTCAGAGTCTATACTCTTAATTACTTCACCAGTGGAGTGTACAACTCATTGGGATGAGTGAGATATTAGACCTTTAACTTACATGTCCTTTTTTAAAATTTATTTTGTTGTTGTTGAGAACATACACAACAAAACATACTGTCATGGATTAAATCGTGTTCCCCCCAAAATGTGTGTGGCAGTTTGGCTGAGCCTTGATTCCTGATATTGTACGACTTCCCTCTGGTAGTGTGTTATAAATCCTGCCTCTATGATGTTAATCAGGGTGGATGGGTGACAGTTGTGTTGGTGAGGCAGGGCTCAATGAGGAAGAATGTTTTGTGCCTTGAGGCAGTCTTCTGAGATACAGAGGAAAGAAGCTAGCAGAGAGATTTGGGGGCCTTGGCTTGGCTACACTATCAACAAAGAGAGCAGTGCTGGGAGCTGAGCCATCCATCTCTGTGCCTCAGAAGCTTCCAGTACAGGGGAAGATAGTCAACAAGGACCTTCCTCCAGAGCCAGCAGAGAAAGCCCTCCTTTGCAGCTGACGCCCTGAATTTGAACTTTAAGCTTACTGAACTGTGACAAATAAAATTTCCTTTTTAAAGCCATGGAAACCCTGGTGGCGTAGTGGGTTAAGTGCTACATCTGCTGACCAAAAGGTCAACAGTTCAGATCCACCAGGGGCTCCTTGTAAACTCTAGGGGGCACTCTGATTTCTATGGTTGCTATGAGCCAGACATGACTCGACAGCAGTCCGTTTTTTATTTTTTAAGCTATCCATTTGTGGTATTTGTGTTAAAGCAGAACTAGATGACTAAGACACACACCAATTCAAGTTTCTACATGTACAGTTCAGTGACATTGGTCACATTGTTCAAGTTGTGCAAACATTCTCATTCTCCTTTTCTGATTTGTTCCCCCTCTATTAATGTAAACTCATTGCCCCTAGGGTTCCTATCTAATCTTTTGAGTTGCTGTTGTCGCTTTGATTCCATATAAATAGTTCTTAAGAAAGCATAATTGTCAAGGTAGAACTTTTTCACTAGCTAAGCTCAACTGTTGTTTAATTTTAAGACAACTTCAGGAGATATTTTTGTGTAGCTTCAGAGGTTCGTCATTCTTTATAGCTACAGAAATTCTGAAGTTCACAATAACTTTAAATTCTGTCTTGCATTTTCTCCCCTTTTGATCCAGAATTCCTTTATTGACTTTTTGATCAAAATGTTCAGTGATAGTAGCTGAGCACCATTCACTTTCTGTGGTGTTTTTGCAAAGTTGGCAGTTGTTCATGGAGGCAATTAGCACATTCCGTATCTTCCTCCTATTCCTGATTTTCCTTCTTCCTCTGTGGCTTCAGAGGAATATAGACCAACTGTTGTGCTTTTGAAGACTGCTTTTGGACTTTTAAGATCCCAGGCACTAAGTAATAACTTAGGATGTAGACAGAAACATAAACATGTTAGTAGGCCAATTAACTGGAACATCTTATAATAATGGTCTCGTACAATATTTGTTCTTTTGCATCAGACTAATTTCACTTAGAGTAATGTATTCCAGATAACTCCATGTTACATTTCCTAAAATCATCACTGTTCTTTATCAGTGCTTAGTATCCCATTATGTGAATATACCATGGTTTGTTTATACATTCATCTGTTGATAAGCAGTTAGGTTGAGTCCATCTTTTTGCTCTTGTGGACAGTGCTGCAATAAGTACTAGTGCGCATGCATCTTACTTCTCTAGGATACATTCCAAGAAGTGACATCACTGAATCATAGGATATTTCTATTTCCATCTTTTTAAGAAAGTGCCAAACAGATTTCCAAAGTGGTTATACCATTTTACATTTCCACCAGCAGTGTAAAAGTGTTCCAGTCTCTCTGTAACCTCTCCAGCATTTAGTATTTTGTGTTTTTGTTGTTGTTAGTGCCATGCTTACTGGGGTGAGGGATATTAGATTCTTATCAGCCCAGTCAATGGCTTGTCTTTTGATGAACAAAAGTTTTCAGTTTTTATGAGATCCATGTACTCTTTTATCTGAAAATAAGAACTAAATGTTATTAGTTGCTATGAAGTTGGTTCCAGCTAATGGCAACTGCAAACAGAACAGAACAAAATGTTACCTGGTCCTTCACTATCGTCGCAGTTACTGGTATACTTGAGCACTTACCTGACAATATTCTGTTGTGATCTCTAGGATTTTCATGGGCTAATTTCTGAAAGAGATTGCCAGGCCTTTATTTGTAGTCTGTCTTAGTCTGGAAGCTATACTGAAGTCTGTCTACCATGGGTAACCTTGCTAGTGGCACAGTTTTCTAACACAGCAACATGCAAGCCACCCCATTATGACAAACGGGCAGACAGGTGGTGGAGAGGGAACAGTTCCATGAATGTTTAGTCAACAGACTGGCCTCTGTGCCGGCTGCTTCCGTGGCTCTGTCTGTACTTCCCAGGTGTGTTCAGGGAAGCAGATTTCCCCGTGCAGTGGTATGAGGGGAGCTCTTGTTTTCTCCCGTTTCTGCTTACCGGGCTGTGTGCAGTTGACATGAGCCCTGTCAGGCACATTTATGGATAATGAGATCCAGATCTAACCAACCAAACTCCCAAAATAGACACACACTTAGAAAGAGCCCCACAAAGCCACAAAGGATTGACAGTGCTATGGATATGGTGAGTATAAGTGAACAGGGAGACAATGACAATACAAAAAGGGAAAACAGTGAGTCACTAATTGGATCTGACACTGTCAATCACTTTGTTCTCTCTAACAATAGTATTATTAATATCTTTTAGTGAGAAAAGGAAATGGCTTTTACAGGGTAACATTAACAAGTAAAATTAAAGCATCTTTTTGAAAATATTTATGTCATTGTTACATCCTCTCTTTTCAGGCATAATTTTGTGTGTACTTCCTAAAAGGTATTTTTACAATTTATTAATGCCGTAGCTCCCATATCTAGGGTCCCTGGGTTGTGCAAATGATTGACACACTGGGCTGCTAACTGAAAAGTTAGAGGCTTGAGTCCAACCAGGGTGCCCTGAAAGAAAGGCGTGGAGATCTAATTTACTTCTGGAAAAACAGCAAACAAACAAATGAAACACAACAGTCAAAAATCTTATGGGACACAATTCTACTCTGACACATATGAGTTGTCATGTGTTGTCTCTTTTGTACTTCTGCTCCTGGGCGATCTTCAATTCGATAACAACTTTTTCCAGGGGAGGTTAGTTCATGTGTCTAATTCAAGCAACTATACATTGCGGGTGCTAAGAAGAGTGCATGACTGTCAAAGGTTGGGGCCCACCACCCTGCCTAACACCATCCTGTCTCCCCAAGGAGGGCCACTGTCATCCAAGAGACAACCATGTCAAGAAGCAGGAAGAGGTCAGCACCTGGAAATGCTGCAGCGCAAAGCCTTCTACCTACTGCCACTGAAGATGGACTTTGCAGGCACTGAGTGGGCTGAGATGTTGATCTTGGAAGAGGCGCCAGGGTAGCCACAGCCCCTGATACCTAGGTATCCCCTGGGAGGGCGGCCTCATCCTTTGATCTCATGTGCCACAAACTGAGAAAGGCTGGGATGTACTCACTGGTCCAGAGAACTTGGATAGCAGGGCCTGGATGTGTACACTGCATTTGGTTGACCCAGAGGTCTCAGGGACCCTGGCAGGAGTCAAGGGGCAGAAGCCATGTGGCAGGCAGAGTTGAGAGCTGGAGATGAAGATAGGAGACCTTCCACAGCACCTGATAAGTCTTAGCTTTTGTGCTCAGACGGGTTGGTCAGGTCAGGGGCAGCAGACCTAGCCTGGGCAGAGATGCAGATGGCAGCCCACCAGCAGCTTCCAAGCATTCTTGCCCTGAACTGCTGTGAAAAAACGTTGAAGAGACACAGGGCATGTTTTAGTAACTTAGTGCTGCTATAACAGAAAAACCACAAGTGGGTAGCTTTAACAAACAGAAATGCATTTTATCACAGTTGAGATCAGAAATCTGAAGTCAGGTAGCTGGCTCAAGGGGAAGACTTTAACTCTGTTGGCTCTGGAGAAAGGTCTTTGTCTCTTTTGTACTTCTGCTCCTGGGCAATCTTCACATGGTTTGGCATCTCTCTTTTCCCATCTTTTCTTCCTAGCTTGCTTGTTTAATCTCTCATGTATCTCAAAAGAGATGGATTTAAGGCATACCCTACACTACTCCTGTTCACTGATAAAGACAACTTATTCCCAAACGGCATTATAACTACAGGCACAGAGGTAATATTTACAACACCACACCTATTTTGGAGGGACACAATTCGATCCATAATACTGCATCTTTTGGAAATTGGATCAGGGAAAAGGAACCACAAGAAGCTTTATGTGGGAGCTCAAGGTAGACTCGGGGAAGGTGCGCTGTGCTCATGCTGGGAGCTAGAAGGCACCTTCAATGTTGATTCCCTCACAACACTGGTAAAGGCCGCAAGCTGCATTCCTCCTTCCCTCACCCACATCCAAGAAGGACACAGATGGCCTATGAGAACTTGGATTGTTGTTGGCAGGTGCCTTCAAATTGGTTCCAACTCATAGTGACCCTACGTACAACAAAATGAAAAGGTACTGCCTGGTCCTGCACCATGCAATCCAAAACCTGGAGTGGGAACCACAAAATCTCCCATTCTTTTCTTGGTTCCTCCTCCTTTCTACTTTCCTCCATACATAAAGAGATCTGGGGGAGAAATGGAAAGGAAATTTGCCTTATGTTGACTTCTCCTTGCAGAGAAGTCCCTGTGTGTCTACCATAACCAAGTCAGGCACTTCCCATGCCTCTTCACTAATTCTTCAAGGGAAAGTACTATGCTTTTCAGTGGTAGTGCCCACACTTGAATTCAGCCTCCAGGGCCCAAATCCTCCCTCTACTTTACATTTCACAAGTAATTCCTAAATACATTGGAGATATGTGAGAAGATTATTACTATTAATGCATTGATCTTTATGGTTATCTACTATTAATTGTACAAAACCAACAAACACACACAAACAGAAACAAATCAAAAGTAGGTGCCAAACAAAACTAGTTACCAGGGAATTGATTCTTACTCATGTGTCTCAGGTTTCCTGTGGCTGATTCTTTTCTGAAGTAGACTGATAGGCCTCTCTTGCCTCTGGGTGGACT
This sequence comes from Heterohyrax brucei, assembly GCA_028571685.1. Classification (NCBI taxonomy): domain Eukaryota; kingdom Metazoa; phylum Chordata; class Mammalia; order Hyracoidea; family Procaviidae; genus Heterohyrax; species Heterohyrax brucei. Next base: position 22,204,368 of record CM053146.1, read on the forward strand.
TGAACTACCACCACCTTTTCATTTGCAGCTGATTGTGTTACTACACAGGCAAGGGGTTCTGGTTTTCCATTCACAATACCAATATTTTAAAAAGTGTTCAGTTAAAAGGAAAATGGATTTAAACATTAAAAAGACAGTATACAAGTGGTATAGGAATGTTACAAAAATTGCAAAACTTCTAGAAGAATCCTGTGCTGCCTCTTCTCTCTAGGACTGGAATGGCCCACCTGAGTCTTTTCATAGCACCTTTCTCAGTAGGGGAAGGTGTGGCAGCCTCTTCTAACTTCATTCACCTTTCTTGGACTCCTTGGCATCTGGCTTTCATTGCTTGTGGTGGCAGTGAAGGCAGCTCCTGTTTACCAGGGAGTAGAAAAGGAGTTGGTTCGTAAGTGAAGGGCAAACCCCAGCGCACTCTCTGACAGCCCCCAAATCAAACCAAATCCATTTCTACTGAATTGATTCCTATTCCTAACAACCTTCTGTGTCACAGAGTATGACTGAGCTCTGTAGGGTTGTGTTGGCTTTAATCTTTATAGAAACGCATAACCAGGTCTTTCATCTGCAGTTGCCTCTGGGCGAGTTCGAACCTCCAACTTTCAGGTTAGTAGGTGAGTGCAAACCATTTATGCCTCTCTGACAGTCCTCAAAAACAAAACAAAACAACCATTGCCATCAAGTCAATTCTGAATCATAGTGGCCCTAAAGGACAGAGAAGAACTGTCCCATAGAATTTTCAAGGAGTACCTGGTGGACTTGAACTGCTGACCTTTTGGTTAGCAGCCATACCTCTTAACCACTGTGCCACCAGGGTGTCTCTCTGATAGCCCAGTTAAATGCCCTTGACCCTTCCCAGTTACCAATATGCCCTCAGAGAGAGGAAGATTCTCTACCCCATCATCTCTCCTTCTGCCCAGCTCTGTAAACACCACAGAGAGGTGCTCCCAGGCTAAGGTACCCTGGCTACAGATCCTGGTGCAGCCCTCACTGGCATGAAGGATTCTCTAGCAACAGAAAAAGAAACTCAGATGAGCAAAATCGCATGCACCAGTCTCATTGCTCTACTATAACCATGTTCATTTTTCCAAATTTTTCTGTTCTTGTTCACATACAGTTTAAAAGGACTTTAATCAAATTATTTGCCATTGTAGTCTGTCTTTCTCCTACCCCTGTAAAAGACCAAATCCAGACCTTTTCCCTTATGCTCCATCATCTTCATGGTAAACACTTGTGATGCAGTGAAGAGCTCTCTCAGTTCAGCCTATGACCATGTACTGAGCCATCCTACACTTAGACGGGATCCATACATAATTATGTATGACATTACAAGGACTACTTTAATAAATCTAGCTTTTAAGGTAGTTATTTTGTGTTCCTCATATTCCCTCAATCTCAGCTCTCTCTTTTCTCAAACCCTCCTTTCTTCCCCTCTCCTACAGCTTCCTCTCTATCTCCCACCTCTCCATCCCTCTCTCCTCTTGTCCCCTTCCACACCTTCCATCACAGCCCAAAGAAAAGGGTGCTGTATGTAGAGGAGTCAGATGAGAACTCAAGTGCTATGGTTTGAGTTTTATACCCCTAAAGTGTGTTGTAAATCCTAACTCCTATTCCTGCGTAGAAGCCCTGGTGATGCAATGGCTAAGAGTTCTTTTGCTGACCAAAAATAGATCAGCAGTTTAAGTCCCAGCTGCTTCTTGGAAACCCCATGGGGGGCAGTTCTTGTCTATCTATAGGGTCGTTACGAGTCAGAACCAGCTCCATGGCAATGGGTTTGGGTTTTTTTGGTAAATGTAATTTCATTCAGTTTGCTTTTGGAAATTCTAGTAGCATAGTGGTAAAGAGCTACAGTGGCTGACCAAAATGTCACCAGTCTGAATCTACCAGGTGCTTCTTGGAAACTCAGTGGGAGAGTTCTACCCTGTCCTATAGGGTAGCTGTGAGTAGGTATCAACTGCATGGCAATTTTAAAAAATCCCGATCAACATATTGTTTCCTTTGTTATGTAAATGAGCCACATCCATACCAGGTATGTTTTAAGCTGATCACTTTTGATACATAAAAGACCAGATTAGGCACAGAAGCAAGGAAGCACAGATGGAGGAAGACAGATGTCATGCCACATAAAGGTTGATAAAGACTCAAGTATCAGAAGTTAAAAAACAGCAAAAATCATCTCCCAGGATGACAGGGAAAGAGACTTCTCTTAGAACCAATACCCTGACCTTGGGCTCATAGCCTCCTAAATCGTGAGAAAATAAACTTCTGCACTTTAAAGCCACCCACATGTGGCATTTCTGTTACAGCAGCACTAGGAGACCAAGATACCAAGGCTGTTTTTGCCAGTTCCCAGTTCTGTGATCCACTCCCAACCATGCAAGTCACTCAGTCTTTCCAGGCTTTGTTTTAGCCTCGTTTTTTAAAAGAAGAACAACATCAGCCTTGAAAAATCTCCCCAGTATTATTTATAACAGTAAAATTTTTAGAAATAAGTCAAATATCTATCAATAGGGGCTAGGTTACATCAGTTAATTAACTAGTAAAAAATCACTTCATATGGTGGAACTCCTTGACTCTTACTAAGAAGCATAAGGCTGAGCTGTGTGTTCACACCTAGAAGGATGTCCAGAGTACAACCACGAGTGGAAACATAAATTGCCAGACAATATGCACGGTGCTACCCCTGCCCTTTCCTAAGCAAACATATTAATTAACACACTGAAAAAATCTGTAAGCGTTCACAGTAAATTATAATGGTGATCACCTCTTGGAATTGGGAATAAGGGAGATAAATATTCGAGGAGTACTTTCCATTTCCTGCTTTTCAGACTTACTCAAATGTTTTATAAACAAGTATGTATTCATGTTATCATGTGGACAGTTTGGGGATGGAGATGAAGACATGTATTTTGGTCTGTTCACAGACTGCTGCAAGTCAAGTGACACTCTAGATGTGAAGCGGTGTTACACATCGGTGTGGATTACTAATTCTGCCTCCACCCTTCTGGACGGCTGCTTTGTTCCCCGCCCCGCCCCCTCTCATCCCCTTTAGCTCCTGGCACCTTCCTGTCTGTTCCTTTCTCAGCCTTTTTCTTCTAGTAGATGGTGTGTGGCAGAGACGACATGTTGGAGGGGTAGGATGAGTCTTAGACCCATTCCTTTCTAGGCCCCCTCCTCCTCCCACACATAGCTGGTCCCGCCTAAACCAAACCTACTGCCCTCCAGTCGATTCTGATTCACAGCAACTCTATGGGACAGAGTAGAAATGCTCCATAGAGTTTCCAAGGAGCGCCTGGCAGATTCGAACTGCTGGCCTTTAGGTTAGCAGACGTAGAATTTAACCACTGTGGCACCAGGGTTTCAGATTTTGCCTAGACAGGACAAAAGTGGGAGAGGAATATGCAAATTCCCGGCGCTGGCCCGCCGCCTCTCCCAGCTCCCAGTGTTCCATCCTCAGGTCTCCTGGCACTCTCTCCTGCGTTCCCTGGCTCCCCACCGCAGCGAGGTCCTCTGGAGCTGCCCGGGTGCCTGGAGTCAGAGCGTGAAGATGCCGTAGCCGCCGCTGAGCGCGCCACCCGCAGTGCGGGGACGGTGCGGGGCGTGGTCAAGGCGGTGGGAGCCCCCGGGTTGTGCTCTGCGGCGGGGAGCTCACTGCTGACAGATGGAGTCGTATGGGGAAACTAATTACATTTTTCTCTTTTTTTTTTCCTGGGTATTTGTAAGTCTGCTGGAACTTCATTTAAGTATTAATTACACCTCAAAGCTAAGTGAGGGGCTGGGGCTTCTCAGGCAGTTTTTACATTTTATTAAGAAACATTGCGCACACATTTGACTTCTTAAGGAAACAGCTATTGAATCTTCCTCCTGGGGACCTTGGTGGGTCATGGGGAAGCAGAGCTCCTTGGGCAGTGCAGTTGGACAGCCCAGCTGGAGCAGTTTTAGGCCAGGTTTCAAATTCCACTTTGTGAGTAGACTTTAGAACCATCTGATGAATCTTGCTGCCCGACCCCCCACTCCCACCCCTTTACTGAAGGAAAGCAGTTCCCTAGCCGCAAGGCTGCAGCCCCAGCCACCTCTGCTGCTGTGTGACTCCTTCACAGCAGTGAAGTCATAGGCCTGTTTATGGGAGGTGGAGCTCCTGGAAGAAACTCTGGTGGTGCAGTGGTTAAACGCAATGAGTCTTAGACAAAGGGTTGATCTTTTGAACCCACCAGCCCCTGCAAGGGAGATGTGGCAACCTGCTTGCATAAAGATTTGCAGCCTCGGAAAACGTATGGAATAGTTCTTTTTTGTCGTATATGGTCACTACAAGTTGGACATAAGTCAAAGGCAATGGAATCAGTGGTTTTTTTTTTTTTTTTTTGTACTGGGGCTTCCTGAGGAGTCTTTGGATGGCGCAAATGGATAATACTCAAGGCTGATAACGAAAAGTTTGGAGGTTCGAGTCCACTCAGTGCTACCTCGGAAGAAGGGCCTGGTGATGGGCTTCCAGTAAAGCATTCGTTGAGAACCCTATGGAACGCAGTTCCGCTCTGACGCAAGTGGGTGCCATGAGTAAGAGCGCACTCCATGACAGCTGGTTTGGTTTGATTTGGGTTAGCAGGTGGGTGTTAGGAAAGCCACAACTTTCTCCAAATTGCCTTCTGGGTAAAACAGATGAATAAGAGGAAAATGAGTCCCAGAGAGGCTCTGTTACTTGCTCTAAGTCACGCAGTTAATAAAAGACCAGGCCTGACCAGGCATCCTGGTCAGGAATAACAGTCTTCTTTTCCTTCTCTAACCCACCTATGCCATAGGCACCGGGACCACTACATTCATGGTTGCGGCCCCCAATCAGCCTAGCTACTACTTGACAAGAATTCTGCTTTGCCCCATGCCATGGGTGATGCTTACCACAGATCTTTTGTGCCCCGTGAGATGACTCGATGCATAGGATTCCTCTTTTTTCTTTTCTAATTTTGTTGTTGTTGAGAAGGCACACAGCAGAACACACACCTGTTCAACAGTATCTGCGTGCACCATTTAGTCCCCCTGGTTATATTCTGAGAGTTGTGCCACCATTCTTACCTTGTTTTCTGAGTTGTTCCTCTCAATTAACATAAATTTACTGCCCCATAAAGTTCCTATAAGCCGGAATTGGCTCCATGGCAACAGGCAGTCGTAGTAGTGATAATCCTGTTTAATGTTTAGAGTTGCTGTCGTCAATTTGAGCTCATATACATAGTTCTTAAAAGAGCATAATGCTCAAGGAAGACCTTTTGACTAGTTAAGCTAGTTCATTTTTTTAAAATTGTTCTTTAGATGAAAGTTTATAGAACAAACTAGGTTCTCACTAAATGGTTCACATAGTATTTTATGACACTGGTTAACAACCTCTTGACATGTCAGCACTCTCTCTTGACTTTGGGTCCCCAGTTACCAGCTTTCTTGTCCCCTTCTGCCTTCTTGTCCTTGCCCCTGGGCAGAAGTGTCCCTAAAGTCTAGTTTTGTTTTATGTGCCTGTAAGCGTGCCTGGTGGCATACTGCTGGAGATTTTCCAGTCTCTAGTTCAGTTTTTGCCTGACTTCAGGGGATATTTTTATTTTAAAATTTAAAGATTATCACCGCAAAGTAGTTTCAGGATTCACCCACCCTTTAGAAAGTCTGGAATCCGTGAGCATTTGAAGTTCTGCTTTGCATTTCCCTTTGTTTGATCAGAGTTCTTCTACAGACTCTTTGATTAAAATTTTCAGTAATGGTAGCTGAATACCATCAATTTCTGGTCTCATGGCAAAGAAGGCATTAGTTTTCTGGAGGCAGTGAACGCTGCATTCCGTATTCTCCTTCTATGCCTGATTCTTCTTCCTGTGTTGCTCCAGGTAAAAAGAGACCAGATATTGTGAATTGAATGGCCACTTACCAGCTTCTAAGACTGCAGGCACTACATAATGTACTAGGAGGTAGCAAAGAAGCACTAAACATATTATTAGGCCTACTAAGTGGGATGCCCCATGAAACCATGTGTCTCAGTCATCTGATACTGTTCTAACAGAAATACCACAAGTGGATTGCTTTAGCAAAGTTTATTCTTACATAGTCCAGTAGGCTCCAAGTCCGAACTCAGGGTTTGTGCTCCAGGGTAAGGCTTTCCCTCTTTGTTGGCTCTCCAGAGGTCCAGTGTTACCTCAGTCTTGGGTTAGGGACCACGTTGTCACAGGAACCTCAGGTCTGAAGGATGCACTCTACTCCTGGTGCTACTTTCTTGATGGTGTGAGGTTCCCATTCTCTGCTTGCTTCCCTTTCCTTTCATCTTTTATAGGACACAAGGATAAAAGATGGTACAAGCCATGCTCCAGGGAAGCCCTCTGTACATTAGAGTAGAGAGGTGCTCTAAGGAAGGGCTTTACAGTCTCACTCTAATTCTCTCTAATATCCACTCTGTTAACCACAGGCAGAGATTATGATTTACAGCATGAGAAAATCACAAAACGGAGGACAATCACAGGATATAGGAAATCTTGGCCCAGCCAAATTACTACACATGTTTCTGGGGGGACACAATTCAATCTATGACACCATGACTCTAAACCTGTAAACCAAGGAACCAAAATGCATGAGGTGTTTGTATATAAGCATCCTCAGTAGCCTTCTTTCTTTTTCTTTGTCTCTCTCTCCCTTCCTTCCTTTCTTTTTTTTTTTTTTTTTTTTGTGGTGGAAAAAATAGTATATTTAGAATTCGCTGTCCGGACTCAGTTTAGATGATTCCAATTTTGTTGGTAACATCCAGAGCATCATAGTCAGGAGCTAGACAAGCAGATGCTTTCTTCTCTCCATCAGGTCTGATCAAGGTGTTGACCTTGGCCCTATCAATGTCATATAGCTTCTTCACAGCCTGTTTGATCTGGTGCTTGTTGGCCTTGACGTCCACAATGAACACAAGTGTGTTGTTATCTTCTGTCTTCCTCACGGCTGACTCAGTGATGAGAGGGAACTTCCTGATGGCATAGTGGTCCAGCTGGTTTCTCCTGGCGGTGCTCTTCCAAGGATATTTGGGCTGCCTCCTTAGTCTCAGTGTCTTGGGCCGCCGGAAGGTGGGTGAAGTACGGGTCTTCTTTTTTTGTTTTTATGACTGTGGATGCCTTTCAGTACTGCCTTCTTAGCCTTCAGTGCCTGGCTTTGGGTTCAGTTTTGGGAGGAGCAAGCGCTTCCTTCTTTGCTTTCGGCTCCATCTTCACGAAAAACCATTATTGTCATTTTTATAAATATATCTATCCTACAACTTTTGGCAATTCAACTTTTTAGAGATGTACACCTTATTAACAACATTTACATAATCAGCTGTGCAACGCTACTTTTAATCAATGCTATCTTTCCATACTGTTAACCCTCGTTTTCCCTCCCCTTTGTCCTCGGCAGCTACTAACGAACTTTGTTCTCTATACAGTTGTATCTTAGGCTAGGTTCTCTAAAGAAGCAAAACCAGATCCGACTCGACGGCACTTGGCCTGGCTTGGCATCTATCTATCTATCATCTACCTATCTTTCTTTCTATAGATTCATGTAAAGAAAACAGCTCACGTGATTGTAGAGGTAGAAATGTCCCAAATGCTGGATCTGAATACAAGCCTCATGCAGCTGCAGAAGCTGATGAACCAAAGGTTGGCAGATTCCCATTCCCAAGCTATGAATGTTTGCAAATCCGAACATGGCAGAGAATCCCAAGAACAGGCAGATAACCTGGTAGCCAAAGTCCCAAGAAGCAAATGTCAGAGGACAAGAAAGTGGCAGCTGCTGGATCTACAACAAGCCCAAACCTTGGCAAGGTGAGCAGGCAGGAAGTAGATGATGGAAGTCAGAGAGATGAAGGCTGAGGGGGCTGTGAGCCCCTACAGGCACCACTCCTGCTGGCACCACAGCACATTCTGTGAGGGTGGTGACCGCAACATTATACAACTGCCAAAACCCTGAAAATCATGGCATAGCCAAGCTGACACTCAATCTTGACCATCAGTTTGTCTTGTCTTATCTTTTTATATGAATGAGCTCATAAAACACTTGTCGTTTTGCAATAGGCTTATGTTTTGGTCACTTAGTGCTGCTATAATAGAAATATTAGAAGTGGATGGCTTTAACAACAAGTTTATTTTCTCACAGTATAGTAAGCTAGAAGTCTAAGTGCAGGTTGTCAGCTCCAGGGGAAGGTCCTTCTCATCAATCTTTCCCTGGATTAGGAGATTCTCTGTGCAGGAACCCCAGGTCCAAAGAGTGCAGTCTGCTCCTTGTGTTTCTTTCTTGGTAGTATGAACTCTCCACGTCTCTCTGCTTGTTTGTCTCTTTTACATCTCAAAATAGGTAAGACAGACTGTATTTAATCTTGTAGATTTCATCAATGCAACTGCCACTAATCCATCTCATTACGCGATAGTGTTACGATTTACAATTTATAGGAAAATCACTTAAAATGGTGGACAGTCATGCCACATTGTGACTCAAGATACAACTAAGTTGATAGATATTTTAGAAAGACTCAGTTCAATTCATGAAAGCTGGTTTAGCTCAGCATCATGTCTTCAAGCTCCGTTCATATTGTAGCATGCATCAAAACTTCATTTCTCCTACTGGCTAAGTAGTATCCATTGTATGCACGTACCACGTTTTGTTTACCCGTTCCTTGGTTGATGGACATTTAGGTGTTTCCATCTTGTGGCTGTTGTGAACAGTGCTGCAATGAACATTGGAAGATACATCTCTTTTTGTGTCTTTTGGGTATCTACCTAAGTGTGGAATTGCGGGGTCATGTGGTAGTTGTAGTTTCAGTTTTTTGAGGAACTACCACAGTGTTTTCCACAATGACTATACTAGGTTGCATTCCTACCAGCAATGGATAAGATTCCCATCCTACATCCTCGACAACGTTGGTTATTTTCTATTTTTTCTAAACCTCATCCATCCTGCTGTTGTGGTTTTGACTTGCATCTCTCTGATGGCTAATGATACTGAGGATCTTTTCATGTTTTTGGTGGCCATCTGAATATCCTCTTTGGTGAAATTTCTATCCAAGTCCTTTGCCCTTTTTATGACTAAGGTATTTGTTGTTGTTGTCAAAGTTTTATAAATTTTCATTATTATATTTCTGTAAGATATATGGTTTCTGAAAATATTCTCCCAGTCAGCACCTTGTCTTTTCACTTTTTTGATAAAGTATTTTGATAAACAAAGTTTTTAATTCTTATGAGGTCCCATTTATTTATTTTGTCTCTCTCTTTTGTGCTGTTGTTATTATGTTATATAATGCATTGTTGAAAGCTAGGCCTGACAACATTGCCTCTGCTGAGTCTTCCAAGAATTTTATGGTTTTAGCACGCACATTTAGGTCCTTAATCGGTTTTGTATTTGTTTTTTGTGTTTGGTGTGAAGCAGATTCTGTTCCATTTTTTTCTGCATGTGAAATCCAATTTTCCCAGCACTGTTTGTTGAAGAGACTCTTCTTTATCCACTGAATGGACTTAGCACTGTTGTCTAAAATCACTTGACCATAGATGCATGAGTTTATTTCTGGACTCTTGATTCTATTCCATCGATACATATGTCTATTGTTAGAGCGGTACCAGGCTGTTTTGATAATACATGAGGATTGTTATTAGTGAGATTCCATCAGTGTGGTGAGGTTTTTGATTCTTGTACTTAGCAAGGGATCAGGAGAAGCACTGGGAAGTCTGGCAGTGAGGGACTGACCTCCTGTGTGAATGCTACTGGATTGACTGATAGCTGGTGGAGGCAGCTTAGCTACCTAAAGTTGCCCATTGTAATCTCACTCTGGAGAGTGGCTCAGAGGCCTGAGGAAGTAGATCTGGACCAGTACGATATGAGGGCCAATTTGGAGAGGACCATCTTTATCTGTTTGGAGTCTGTGCTTTCTTGGAAGGATGTGGAGATCCTGGATTCCATTTCCCTAAGGTTAATGGGAGGCAGTGGAAGTTCAGTGGTAGAATTCTTGCCTTCCATGCAGAAGACCAATGTCATTAAAATTATATGTAATTAAAATTTTGCTGAAGATCATTCCAAAGTGGCTGCAGCAGAATATTGACAAAGGATTGTCAGAATTTCAAGCTGGATTCAAAGATGACATGGAACCAGGGATATCACTGCTGATGTCAGGTGGCTCCTGGCTGACAGCAGAGGATACCAGAAAGAGGTTTATCTGCATTTTAGTGACAATGCAAAGGTACTCCACTATGTGGCTTGTAACAAATTATAGATAACATTGAGAAGAATGAGAATTCCAGAACACTTACTTGTGCTCATGAAGAATGAATACATAGATCAAGAGGCAGTCATTCAAACAGAACAAGGGGACACTGTATGGTTTCAAGTCAGGAAAGGTGTGTGTTGGGTTTGTATCCTTTTGCCTGCTCAATCTGCATGCTGAACAAATAACCTGAGAAGTTGGATTATATGAAATAAAACAGGGCAGCAGGCTTGGAGAAAGATTCATTAACAACCTGCATTACACAGATGACACAACTTTGCTTGTTGGAAGTATAAAGGACTTGAAACACTTACTGATGAAGATCAGAATCACAGCCTTCAGTATGGGTTACACATCAACATAAAGAAAATAAAAATTCTCACAACTGAACCAATAAGTAACATCATGGTAAAGGGGACTGGGGAAGATTGAACTTCATTTTACTTGAATCCACAATCAAAAACCATGGCAGCAGCAGTCAAGAAATCAAAAGACACAGTGCGTTGGGCAAATCGCTGCAAAAGACGTCTTCAGAGTGTTGAAGAGCAAAGATGTCACCTTGAAGACTAAGGTGTATGTGATCCAAGCCGTGGTATTTTCAGTCACCTCCTATGTATGCGAAAGCTGGATGATGAATAAAGAGGACTGAAGAACTGGTGTCTTTGGATTGTGGTGCTGGAGAAGAATACTGAATATACCACAGACTGCCAAAAGAACTAACAAATCTGTCTTGGAAGAAGTACAACCAGAATGCTGCTTAGAGGCTAAGATAGTCAGCCTATGTCTCACATACTTTGGACATGTTGTCTTCTCCCCAGAGAAGAACATCCAAAAAAACCCACTGCCATTGAGTCATTTCCAACTCATAGTGACACAACAGGACATAGTAGAACTGCTCCATAGAGACTCTAAGGAGTGCTTGGTGGATTCAAATGGCCAACCTTTGGGTTAGCAGCCATAGCGCTTCTTGTCCACTGTACCACCAGGGTTTCTGAGAACACTGTGCTAAGGTAGATGGTCTGCAAAAAGAGGAAGACTCTCAACGAGTTGGGTTGAAAAGAAACTCAGCAACAGAAAACTTCAGTCAGCTCCTCCACAGAGGGCCTGTTTGGCTCTCAGGCATCTGGGTAACAGTGGGCTTCAGTGTAGCAATGCTTTTGAGGATGGCACAGTACCATGCAGTATTTTGTTCTGTTGCTATGAGTCGGAACCAGTTCCATGGCACTGAACAACTACAACAATGCAGGAGACTGGGTTCAATTCCTGGCCAACGCACCTTGTACACAGCCACTACCCTTCTGGCAATGCAGGCTTGAATTTCCAGATTTAGACAGACATGGAAGAAAGGCCTGGCAGTCTACTTCCAAAAACTAGCCAAGAAACCTGATGGATCACAAAGGTCTGCTCTTCAACCAATCGTAGGATGGTGCAGACCAGGCAGTGTGTTTTGTTCACTTGTACATGGGATCACCGAGGGCTGGGGCCAACTTGACAGCACTCACAACAAGGTTAATGGACTCTGACCATCACATTTAGTGGTGAACAAAACCTGCTAACAGAAATGATACTGCTGCTGAAAGACAAGAGTTTGAAAATCATTCATGTATTCCATCTACTTCTTTTAGTGTTAAGGCAACTGAGCTTAGGGAAAGAAAGTGAGTTGTCCAGGACTCACTGCCTTCAAATTTCCAGTCATGCTGGAGAAGGCTGAGGTCTGTAGAGCTCAGTTTTAGCTTCAGAATAAAGTCAGTGAAACTGCAGCCTTCAGCCTGCCCATGACTCAGGCTTCAGGAGTCAAGGAAGGAAGTGGAATTTACCCAGATAGTTGAGAGCCAAACAGGTCCCCTTTGGGAAGCTGACAGAGATTTTCTGTTGCTGAGTTTCCTTGGGTTCAGGCAAATTTCCTGAACTTGTGGCCTGCTCCTGGGTGTAGAAAGATGAATAACCAATCCATAGGTTACTTGCTTTATGGGATAACATTTGAATTTTAGCCTAGGGGTCCTGGTACCTCACCTGTGAGAGAAATGGAACCCCTGGTCCAGACAGCATGGGTACAAGTGAGAATCTTATAAAAATTACCCAGACAGGGAGCAGCTGTTCCACCGACTTCACTCTTTCTTTGTACTCCAAAGCTCAGAGAAACAGAGCTCGTTGTATGTGTGCAGATGTGTGTCTGTGTGCGTGTATATGCATGTGGGTGTATCTCGGTGTGCATGCCTGTGTGTCTGTGTGTGCTTGAATGTATGTGTCTGAGTGCAGGCATGTGTGTGTTCGTGTGTATATGTCTGTATGTACACATGTGTGTGCATGTCCATGTCTGCCTGTGTGTACATATGTGTATGTGTATGTATGTGAATGTGTCTGTGTGTGTGTTTGGGCATCAGCAGAGACAGTTCTTTTTGCACTGTCTGCTCTGCTGGCCCCCAAAGGAATCACATTCTAATTGAGACAGCATAGGCCTCCTGTGCAGACCTGCGCTGCCTGTTCCTTGCATCAGAAATTGGACGGTGGCACTTAGAAGGCTTTGCTCTGGTTTTACAAATGATCCCTTCACAGTTGAATCTGAAGGGATTTTTTTCCCCCAGTGAATCCCGTCTATATTAAGTTGAATATCTTTGTCCATTGGATTCTCCTGTATTTGCATTTTATTTCTAGCACCATGAGAACATGGCATCAAGGCTGTCTTTGTGTACAAATCAGGAACCCTGACCAGTCACGAGCGGCTCAGGATGCCTGACTTCTCTCCAACTTGGGAAACACATTCACATGGAAATGCCTGTGATCCAGCAAACTCTCCATTAATTCAGCACCCCAGCCTTACCCACCTCTAGTGGGCACACATACTGCCAGGGGTCCTGGAGAACAGTGTCAGAATTCCATGGGACTTAATCAGGAATAGGAAGGGAGTTATGGCCATAAGGTCCACAACAGGGCTGGTCGCCTCCTCCAGACCCAGGATTTAATATTGCCTCTCTAGATGGAAAGATGGACTTGGGAAGTGCCTTTACTTCCATAAGGCTCAGAAGTTGATAATACCTCCTTCTCAGGACTATTGGGTAGATTCAACATGCTATAGCCAGGAACCCAGGCAATGTCTGGAACATATCATGTGCTCAAACACAGCATCCCTCTGGCTTTGCCTTTTGAGGCCTCCCGCAATCAGGGGAGGGAGAACGAGGACCCTAGTGGACTGGAGCTTGGTGCTAGGATGGGGGCTGGGCTGTAGATTTGCTTCCCTCTGCTCTGTCTTGACACCTACTGTTGGTGGCAAGGCCAGTTTGTCTGTGTAGGAAGTGAGTGGGTCTGAGAGGGTGACAGAAGAGGAACTGGAGCTTTCTCACAACGCAGGTATGTGTTCAGCCCGTCATTAGTCATCCTTCATCCCTTCCGTGTGGCTGCGTCTTGGGTGTGTAGGGAGCCTGGCTGGGAAACCATCGTGGGGTGGGGCGGGTGTTTGTGTGGCTTTCATTATTCAGGAATCAGTGTTCGCCAGTCTTCACTAGGGACAGGGAGAAGGTGCTGGCCTTGGCCTCCCAGCAACAGCCTGGAGGGAGCAGTCCAGACACCCTCCCCCGAAAGCCCTCAGTTCACATGCACTGGCTTCCTCGGGCCCCCTCTGTACCCTTAGGCCCTATTGCCAGCCTTTTCTAGACAAAATGGAAGGAGCCTGTGCTGTTTTCCCAGGGAGAGCACTGCCCGTCAGAGTGGCCAGCAGATTTGACAGACAGTGCTCCATACCAGGCTGTCCAAATGTGTTTGTTTTGTCCTCTTACATACTGCCAGCCCTGGAGACAAGGCTAACCCTTCCTGACAGAATCAGTTCAGTTCTGTGCTCTAAGCAGGGCCCAGGGTGGGTCAGGGGCTGAAGGGGGCTGCTGGGCACTCTGGACATTGCACCCAGAGGCCTGCTGGCTGGGGGCAGGGTGGGCAACACGCCACCGCAGAGTCAGGTGGGCCCTGTAGACAGGGCCCAACCCTGTGGGCAAAGCTGGTGTGGGAGAGAAAGCAGGGGGAGAGTCTCTGCCCCTGTGATGTCTCTTGGCCCCACAGCATAAGAAGGAGGAGCAGGAACAGGGACCTAATTTATTTTCTTTGGATCCAGCCCTATTTGTATGCTCAGGCCCATCTTACATGAAGAGCCCAAGGTTTTTGGAATCAGCCTAGCCTGGATTTGAATCTCAGGGGCACAGGGAGTGGAGCAGGGGTCATCTGGGCCCTTTAGAGAGATCAAGCTTGGAGTCCCCACTGCAACCTGACCTGCCCACCTCAAACTTGTTTGCCCTTGGGCAGAAGAGTGTCCCTTCTGCATCTGAATAACACCCTGTGGTATGCTGCAGCTCGTTCCCAGAAAAGTACCACCTTTAACAACCAGCTCTCTTTTTAAGTTATGCCTCCTCAGCCTCTTTTAAAAATGGAAAATCTATAATACTAGTCAAAACTCATCTAAGACTTCCTATTGGAGGGTAGGGGGGACATGGGACTGTGGAGGCACTTTAGGGTAGGGAGGTCAACAGAACCTGGGGCAGATGTGAGGAATGGGACTATCCTCCTAAAGAGAAAGGATTCACCAAATGTGGCAAGCTCTTGCCTAGCCTCATCCTGCTCCAGATCTGATTTCCAGCTTGTGAAAGCGGGACACGAGGCTGGTGGGCTGTAGAAATGTCCCATACCCGCTTCACTTGTTTCACTTTGCACTTTCAAGCCCTGTTGTGTTTTTGTAGAAAAGCGTGTGAAACATAAATCCTCCACTGCTCCTCTTCGAGGTAATATTGTCAGGTGGAGGCCACTCTCACCCCCTGCAAGTTACCTCTGGCTCAGGGGCCCTCTGTTGCAGTTAGGTGGGGTTCTTTCTGCCTGAAAGCCACTTTAAATGGGAACCTAACATGGATGGGTGCTTTAGAACAAAAATTTCCACTGTCTTTAGAGGACCTGACTCTTCAATTTACCAGTTAACGAAGGCCGAGGCGATCCAGGATTTGGCAGTGGCTTGTTCCCACCTTCCATAACGCCAGCAGACTTTCTGATGTCACTGGCTGGCTCTCTCCAGCCTCCAGCTCCCCCTCACTTCCACCTTGTTTTCTACTAGCTGGAAATAATCCACCTCTCCTGCCATTCTCAGCCTTCAGAGCTTAAGACTCTCCTTCCATGCCTTTGCCTGTGATTTTCTGAGGCACAAAATGTATTCTCTTTCTCTATCCTCTGGTCTATAAAACCCAGATCAGATGTCCCCTTTCCCTGGAACCCTGGCCTGTCCTCCTCAGATCCAGAAGCCCCGCTAGCCTGCATGGACTTGGGCAAGAAAGGATTAGACAGCAATATCCACCTTCTGCCACCAGGGGGCATGCTACGAGTAAAGTTGCAAGCTGCACAACTGAGGGGTTTGCTCTCTACCGGCAGGTAGACCCTTCTCAGCGTGCGTAGGACACCAGACCACGGGGCAGCAGTGAGGATGTGGAGAGGCAGGGCTGTGGAACCACCACCACTTTCTGCTTGAGTTTGCAGGGCCCATGGGAGACTCAGGGTTTCTGACCTCCTTTCTGTGAAGGGAAGTGAAGCAGAAATGCAGATTTAACTGTGAGGCTGCAGACCAGGGAGTGACCCTCTAGGCAGGCCCCTCAGAGCTGCTGGAGACCCTAAATTCTTCCTACTTGGGTTCTAACTGGTTCTTTTCCTAGAGGTACTGCAGGTGGGTGCCTTGCCTACTAAAGTCCCTTTACCATCCAGCAGGCAACCTGTGGCTTGCCAGGAGCTGGTCTAGATTTCTCAGCAGAGAGTAGGTCAGTGATGTTCCCAGTCCACTTTTGTTTCTTTGTAAAGTTCCCGTTTGGTATCCTTCAGCTTTCCTAGTACAGTTGCTATTGCCAGGGAGCCTGAGTTTTGCTGATGCTGCTACTTCCAAACCCAAACTAGCTGTGATGGAGTCAGCTCTGACCCATAGTGACCCCAGAGGACGGAGTAGAACTGCTCCACGGGATTTCCAGAAGCCAGCTGGTGGATTCAAACTGTGACTTTTTGGTTAACAGCCAAGCTCTTAATCACTGTGTCCCCAAAACGCTAATCTGTGGTCATGGGGTTCAAAAGTCCACACCTGGGCCACAGACAAAATGAATTTACTGAATGTGGCCCCTTATCCCTGGGGATATTGACTGGCCTTTCTTGAAGGAAGAGGACAGGTGCGTGTGAGGTAGGCTACTCCCCCGTCCACTTTGGGACCTTCTAGAAGGTCTGTCCCATGAGGATCGGTATGAGACGAACTGAAAGCCATAAACTGAGGTGGCTGTTTTTGTTGTTATTGTTAGTTGCTGTCCAGCTGATTCTGACTCATCGTGACCCATGTGTGCTGTATAGAACTGCTCCATAGGGTTGTCAAGGTTGTGAAGCAGATCACTATTTCTGTCTTCCGAGATGCCTCTGGGTGTGTTCAAATTGCCAGCCTCTCCACTGGTAATCAGGCACTTTACCATCTGTGCCACCTGGTGAGGGGGGCCCACAGACATGGCTGGGTAAAGGCAGGTCATAGGACCATAGCGGAGACTGATTTCGATCTTGATCTGATGATCTTTGGTGGTGGGCCTAGCACTCTTCTACAGGGCTGCTACTGTCTGTATAAGGCTATACTGCAACAAAGCATTTGAGTCAAGAGACTGCAGAGGAAAACTCCTGTGACACAGCAGAGGGCTAGATTCAGACTGAGCTCTAGTCCAGGATCCTTACCCCATACAGCCATGGCCATGGTCCCCAGACAAGGGCCTTTCCAAATGTTCATGACCACTGTCTTTGTCATCTAGTGCTGCTATAACAGAAACACCACAGGTAGATGGCTTTAGCAAAGAAAATTCTCTTTATTCTCTCACAGTTTAGGAGGCTGGAAGTCTGATTCACGTTGCCAGTTCCAAGGGAAGCCTTTCTCACCCTGTTGGCTCTGGAGGAAGGTCCTTGCCATTGGTTTTCTCCTGTCCTAGGAGCTTTTCAGTGCAGCTACCCGGGGTTCAAAGAATACATTCCCCTCCTAGTGCTGCTTTCTTGGTGGTAGGAGGTTCCCACATCTCTCTGATGGCTTCTCTGTTTTGTGTCTCAGAAGAGGTTGATTTAAGACACAAGCTAATCTTGTAGATTGAGTGCTGCCTCATAACATAATTTCTGCTAATCCTATCTCACTAACATCACGGAGGCAGGATTTACAACACAAAGGAAAAATCACCAGATGACAAAATGGTGAACAATCACATAATATTGGGAATCACTGCCTGGCCAAGTTGACACATATTTTCTGAAGGGATGCAATCTGGTCCATAACACCCTGACAGGGTAAAGTCTGCCTGGCAATTCAAATCAGAGCTCTGGTCCAGAGTGGGCAAAACCAGTCCACTAGATCCCTCTTCAAATACCATCCCAAAGAGGCTCCAGTCTCCTGGGCCCCTGTGTGCCTGCTGTGCCTGGTGTGTCTGTCTGAGGGGCCCTTGTCCCTGCTTGTCCATCATTGCCACCAGACAGGGCTCCTGGAAAGCATAGACCAAGCATAGTCCCCCCTGTATCCAATCCCTTAGAACTACCCACTTTCTGTGGCATGCCATTGTCTGTACAGGCCTTGTAGCCATGTTCCTCTATTTCTTGCCTCCTCAACCAGAGGACCCTGTTTCTCCACTATGGGAACACTGCAAAAACTCAGATGTCCTCTACAGCAGAGAGATGGGGAGGCAGGATCTGGGCAAGAGGAGCTAAGTCATAGCTGGAGTGGATGCTCCTGGAGCACTGGTGGAATTGAGTGAGTCCATGTTAACCCTGTTTCCCGCCTCTCTTACTCCTTCCCTCTGCCCCACCCTACTCCTCCATAATACTCTCCAGAACTTGCTTTCTCTCTTTGGGTGGTCTGATGTAGCCAATTTGGTGGCTAAGCTATGGACCCCAGTTACTCAGTCAAATAGTTATCTAAGTGCTGCTTTGAAGGTTTTATAGATGTGACTAACATCTATAATCAGTTGACTTTAAGCAAGGAAGCGTATCCTAGATAGTCTGGGTAGGCCTGATCCCATCAATTGCAAGGCCTTAAGAGCAGAACTGGGGTTCCTCTGAGAAGATTTCTTTGGTTGACTGCAGCTTCACCTCATGCCCAAGAGTGCTAGCTGCTGTTATTGATGGCCTATCCTGAGGATCTGGGATTTGCCTAGGCAGCTTTTACAATCCTCTAAACTGGTTCCTTGTAATAAGTCTCAAAATGTATTTCTCATTCATTCTATTTCTCTCTTGGAATCCTGACTGACATAGGTAGACTGGAAAGTCCCCTGTCCTTGGGGAGGGCGGGATGGATCATGTGATAAAGCAGCTCCATTGTCTGGTAGACAGCATTAGCTGGATGTTTGTGTGCAGGGCACTGTGTGGTTGTTGCCTGGAAAAATCTGGCTGTGATAGTGAGGAGGAGAGCCTCTGGAACAAGGCACTCTGCGGCAATGTGGCTTAGGGCACAAGAAAGACAACAGTTACAAGGTGGGCGGTCCGGACAGGTGGGTGGCCCAGGTGGGTAACTCAGCTTCCTGTTGTCGGGCACTTTGGGATCTTCGATATGCAGCTCCAAGGATGCTGTTGGAAGAAGGACAAAGAATGTGTGTGTAGATGAGGGGGATCCCTGCTGTCCTAGAGGACATAGCCTGACAAGGACACATGCCACTGCAAAGAATCTAGTTGCACAGCTGAACCCAGCTGCAAGAGGGGCTGACAGCCTGTTCAGACAACCATGTGCATGGCTACAATTCTGTTACCTCAAAGAAAGGTAGGATGAGTATTATTTGGCATTGAGTTGATTTCCAAATAACAACAACCGTAATGGATGAGAAGAACTGCCCTGTAAGGTTTCCAAAGAGCACCTGGTTGATTTGAACTGCCGAGTTTTTTGTTAGTAGTTGTAGCTCATAAGCACCGCACCAGCAGGGTTTCCGCACCACCATAGCACAGTCACTCATTTTATAGATGAGATACTAAAGTCCACAGAGACAAAGTAATATAATCAAGCTTA
Source organism: Heterohyrax brucei (assembly GCA_028571685.1). Taxonomy (NCBI): domain Eukaryota; kingdom Metazoa; phylum Chordata; class Mammalia; order Hyracoidea; family Procaviidae; genus Heterohyrax; species Heterohyrax brucei. The sequence continues at coordinate 22,223,600 of CM053146.1, forward strand.
CACTTGTGGTCCATAGCAACCCTTGGACCCTGCCAGACAGACTTGTGTTTGAATCTTGGCTCTAACATGTACTGTGTGTGAGGCCTTGGGCTGGAAACCTAACCTCTCTGAGACAAGTTCTCACATCTGAAAAGTAATAATAATATGCAATACCTAACATTTCTTCAATACTGACTACACAGCAAGAAGTGTGCAAAGAGCTTTCTTCACATGTAAGCTGACGTGGATTGCATTCCCCTCACAAAATACGTAGTAGTTTGGCTGGGCCAGGACTCCTGGTATTGTGTGATGTTCCTCTATGTTGGAATTACTGCCTCTATGATATTAATGAGGCTGGATGGGCAGCAGTTGTGTTGGTGGGGGAAGAATTAATGTGTGGGATTGTACTGTGGGTTAGGGCCACCTCTTGGAATGGAAAGGAAAGGAAAGGTGAGCTGAGATTTGGGGACCTCATACCTCCAGGCAACAGTGCCTAGAGCTGAGCATGGCTCTTGGAAAGGACCAGGGTTCCTGTGCCTCAGAAGCTTCCAGTCCAGGAGAAGATTGGTAACAAGGACCTTCCTCCAGTGCCTGTACAAAAAGTCTTCCCCTGGTTCTGACACCCTGAATTTGGACTTTTAACTTTCTGAACTGTGACAAACAAAATTTTTCTTCTTAAAGCAACCCACTTGTGGTATTTCTGTTAAAGCCACACTAGATAACTAAAACAAAATTTGGTACTGAGAGTAGGGTGCTGCTCTAACAAATACCTAAAATGTGGAAGCAGTTTTGAAACTGTGAGTGAATAGAAGACTCAGAAAGAACCAAGGTAAATTGTTAACACCAAAGGAGGGGGAGATGGTATTTTAGTCATCTGGCACTGTTCTAACAGAGATGCCACAGAGTGGATGGATTTAGCAAAGAAAAGTCTGTTCTTACACAGTCCAGTAGGCTAAAAGTCCAAATTCAAGATGTCCACTCCAGGGGAAGGCTTTGCTTCTGTCGGCAAAGTCCTTGTATTGCATCAGGCTAGGGTCGCCATGAGTCGGATCCAACTCAACGGCACTTGGCTGGCTTGGCTTGGTCAGGAAGCATCTTGGCACAGGAACCTCAGGTCTAAAGTGTGCATTCTACTCCCAGTGCTGCTTTCTTGATGGTGTGAGGTTCTTGACTTTCTGCTTGCTTCCCTTTCCTTTTATGTCTTGTAAGACAAAAGGATAAAAGATGATACAAACCATACTACAGGGAAACTCCCTTTAAAGTGGAGCAGGAAGGTGATCTTAGGAAGTGATTTACAATCCAACCCTAGTCCTCTTTAACACGCAGCATAGGAAAATCACAAAATGCGGGATAATCACACAGTACTGATAACCACAACCCAGCCAAATTTCTACACATATTTTTGGGGGGACACAATTCGATTGATGACAGATTGTGAGAAATAAGCAGCAAAGGATAAGCAGCAGCAGCAATGGACAGGCAGCAGCAGAACCAGACCAGCACAAGATAGCACTGAAGCCAACCCAGTGACAGAGCTGAGTGCTTGTGCATAGAGGTTTACTAGCAGAGTAGGATGACTCCAGGCATTTGAGTCGATGGAGCTAGGCTTGCTGACCCATGGAGTGAGAGAGCTGAGTGCATGTGTGCAGGAGGCTTCCTGGAAGAGTGGGGTGCCTCTGAGCACTTGAATCAGTGGAGCTACAGAGCTTTGGAGCACTTGCCCCAGCAAGACAGATGAGGGTGTAAGGCCTAGGCTGTGAGGCCATAGAAAGCAGAAGCTGAAGAGAGAAAGAACATGAGAAGTGGAGTTGCTTCAATCTCAGAAAGTATGGCCATAACCTTGGGGGCTTGAAAGGGTGGATCCATGGCTTCCTGTGTTTCTACAGGTGGAACTGACACTCAGTTGGTCTTAGAGTGCCCCTAAAGCTAAGGGGACAGAGTTGCTGTCCCACTGTGTCTGGAAAGCAGAGCTGTAGCATACAGCCAGGGAGCTTCCACTTAGAATCTGGAGAGCACGGCTGATACCTAGAGTCTGGAGGGCAGGCCTGTTATGTAAAATGTCTCAGAGAATGGAAGATTATTTTCAAAGCTTTAAAGGTTACTGTAATGTGTTTTTGCTAATTTGCTTGTTGTCTTTTTTGCCTTCTTTCTCCTATTTGTAATGGAAATGCCTAACTTATACCTGCCTGTTTTGTCATTGCATTTTTAAAGCAGATAACTTGTGTTCTAGATTCCACAGCCAAAGAGGAATTTCTGGATTTTGGACTTGTACTTTAAGACTTCTGCTAGGATGCGGTAGTATGTTGCATGTTGCATGTTGCAAGGATATGATTTTTTTAGGGAACAAAGGGTGGAATATCATGGATTGAATTGTGTTCCCCGACAAATCTGTGTAGCAATTTAGTTAGACCATGATTTCTGGTATTGTAGGACGTTATAATCCTGCATTTGTGGTGTTAATGAGGGTAGATTGGCAGTAGTCAAATTGGTGGGGCAGGACTCATTATATAAGATTGTTTTGTGCCTGGAGGCAGCCTCTTGATATAAAGGAAAGTAGCTAACACAGAGATTTGGAGGCCATATCATCCAGGAAGAAAGGAGTGCTGGGAGGTGAGTGCATCCTTTACAAAGGACCAGAGTCCCTGCATATCAGAAGCTTCCAGTCTTGGGGGGAGATGGATGACAAGGACCTTCCTCCAGATCCAACAAAGAAAGGCTTCCCCTGGAGCTGACACCTTGAATTTGGACTTCTAAAGTACCAGCCAGTGACAAAATAAAATTTCTCTTTTAAAGCTATCCACTTGTGGTATTTCTGTTAGAACAGCACTAGGAGACTAAAACATAAGCCTTCAAGTATCGTGTCATGGGCACTGTTACTATACCCATTATATGGATGATATAAGTGAGGTACAGAGGAGTTATGTGCCAAGGTCACACAGCAGGCAAGCTGCTGGCCAGGATCAGAGACTCTACAGTCTAACTCCTGGGCACAAATTCATAACTTTTTTGTTCCCTTGATAAAGGTATGGACCCCTCCTTTGGGTAATTCTCTTAAAGGTAAAAAATAATACACAGTTATTGGGAAAAAATGGTTACAAAGCAAACAGTTAAAAAAATAGAAATTACATTTTAGAAGAAAAATGTAAATATGGTAATATGTAGACCCCTGAGGGTACAGTAACTACCATGATGGACAACAACTACTTCTATCTGTAATTACTGTGCTGTGAAATGAAGACATCTGTAAGTCTTCTTGGTGATGAACTCATAAGGATTACTAATACTATGTAGTTCCTTACTTATATTCCTAATTGATGGAAATGCTAAATTTCAATTAGATGTTATAATAAAGATGTATTTCTCCCTCATCCAAGTTCACAGACTCCTGGAATAATCCCTGGTCCAGGACAGTCTTCTCATCACCACCTTGAAGCTCTTGCTTTGCAGGGCTCACTTGCTCACTGACACCGGTGAAGCCTGGGGCACAGCTGGCACAAAGTAGGTGCACAGCAGGCACACAGCAGGGGCACAGCAGGCACACAGCAGGCGCACAGCAGGGGCACAGCAGGGGCACAGCAGGGGCACAATAGGCACACAGCAAGTGCACAGCAGATCACAGCAGGCACACAGCTGAGACCAAACTGGCACACAATGACTTTCAGTGTTGTGGGTCACACGTTTTCCTCCCTTCCCTCTGAGACTCAGGAGGGCAAGAAGAGTGAGGGCCCAGGGAGGACACAGCCCTTCCCCACCCTGCAGGCCACTTGCATTCCCCACAAGTCGGCAGTGTCACATGGTCCGTGGCCCTGCAGCTCCTGACTGCTTGTCTCAGGACAGAGGCTGCAGCTGTCTGGTGTAGTCTTCAGACCCTGCTCATGTTTGTGTCAACACTGCTGTGTACTTAGCTGCTAGGCTTGCCCTCCTGCATGCAGAGTGGCTTTGCTGACTGATGGCCAAGGTAGATGAGGCAGCATCTCCAGGTAGAAAGCTGAGTTGCAGACAAGGCCGGAGGGTCTGATTTGGAGCTTTGCTAAACCATCTTTCCCCTACCCCCACCAGGTTCTGTGACTGGGGCCTGCAGGGGACCTACATGTACTCACACACTTGTTCCCACCCCACCCCACAATTTGGCCAGCCTTGATGAAAATAAATCTTCTGGCATGACAGTTTGATTTCACCTCCCACCTCTATCCCCCTTCTGCCTTCCTGTCTCTTATCTTGCTGTGAAATGGAAGAAGAGAGGGAACTAAAATGCCCTGCGTGCCCATCATGCACCAGACACCTTGACGGCACCATTTCCTTTGCACCAAATGGGCAAGCGAGGTAGCTCAGGCTCGGAGAGTTTACCACCTAGCAATGAGAGACCAGAATCCGAACAGAGCTCTGGCTGTCTTTTGCCTTCCATTTCACGCACTTACTTCATCTGACTAGCCTGTTATTAATCCCTGGTACCCAGTTCCCCGAGGCTGCACAAAGCTTCTGTCATCCAGAAAGCCACTATTATACCAACTCAGACTAAGATGTCAGTGACTCAGAGTTACACACCCCCTGCCCCGGGACATTTTTGGTTTTAAAAGGAGCTTCAGTACTGGAGGGTCTACCAGAGTCGGAACTGATTCATGGCAACAGGTTTGTTTGGCTTTTTTTTGGTTTGTTTTCAGGAAGTTAGCTGTGTTCAACTCACAGAGAACAGCTGTGTCATGAGGCAGGTGATGGAAGGAGACTGTTGGGTGTTTCAGAGAGCAGAGAAAGTGTGTGAGGCCTGGGTGAGGCAGGGGAGGCAGATGATGAGCAACTTCACTCGAACTATTGTTTTGCCTAAACTGTCTCCCATTAGTCTTAGCCTCCCAGGCTGAGTTCCTCAAGAGTGGGCTATTCTGACCTCTGGGGGCAACCCCTTCTCAAGGAGAGCTGTTCAACCCACAGCCCAGAGCTCTGCATTCTGTTGTGCTTTCAATGAAGGGAGGAGAAAGAGAGGACAGGGAGGGACCAGAAGAGTGACCAGAGGAATGGAGACAACCAGGAACTGTGTCCTCAAGAGAAATAGAATGCCTCCTCTCCTTCTCTTGGCACCTCTCCTGGGAGATTCTCACTCCATCTCGCCACCTTTGAATTAATCAGGACTTGAGTAATTAGTCCTGTCTGACTGGAGAAAACTGAGGCCTAGGAGAGGAAGTGGCTGTGAGCATTATTAGGGACCGGACTCACAGGTTAGAGGCTTTCTTTGGAGATGTTAACTGCTTCCCTCGTTCCTTGCTTCTGAGTGGTCCCCTCTTCCCGGGGCACACTCCTTAAGCTGTGTGGAGGGTGGAGTCACAGTCCACTGAGTTTAGGAGCGCTCACCACTGCCAGCCACCTTAGAGTCCTTCCTGCCTCATGCAGCCTCACGTATGCCAGAGCAGAACTGGGCTCTGTAAGGTTTTCAGTGGCTGATCTTTTGGAAGCAGATCACCAGACCCTTCCTCCAAGATGTCTCTGGGTGGCCTCAAACCTACAACCATTCTATTATCAGCTGAGTACATTAACTGTCTACATTACAAGGGACTCGTGGGTAAGCTTAACATGCTGTCCTCAAATTGATTCAATTTTGGCTGCTTTTAAAAAAAATTGCTGTTAAGTAGATTCTCACTGTGACCATTAATAGAGAATCTGAATGTGGGAAGCTGCTGTACTCTCATGTCTTTTGGCAAGTCCCCGAGTCCCACGTTCTTTTTCTTTTTGAGAGGAAAAGACTGAAACGAGGTGTCTATATGTACGGTGGGGAGTGGACAGGGCTGACATTCAGCTTCAATTCTCCCTCAAACTCCAAGAGGTAAGGGTTGCTTATTTTTTTCTCCATTTTGCACAATTCACTTTAAAAAAAAATGTACTTTACATGAAAGTTTATGGAACAAACTAGTTTCTCATTAAACAGTCAGTCCATATATTGTTTTGTGACACTGTTTAACAGCCCCCAGACACAGCAACACTTTCCCTTTTCAATCTTGGGTTCTCCGTTACCAGCTTTCCTGTCCCGTAGACTGGGGTGTCCCTACAGCCTCCTTCTGTTTTACGGGCCTATTCAATCTTCAGCTGAAGAGTGAACCTCAGGAGTGACTTCCTTATAGAGGCCTTACTCTCAGAGCTTCCCCAGTGTCTGTCAGGCCAGAAAGCCTGGTCTTCTTTCTGAGCTAGAATTTTGTTCCACATTTTTTCTAGCTGTCTCCAAGACTCTTTGTTATGATCCTTGTCAGAGCAATCTGACAGCTTATTGAGATGAGGAAGAGGTTCAGGGAAGAGAAGTTACTCAAGTTTACACAGCTAGTGAGCAGTGGAGCAAAAGCCAACTAACTACGCTTTTCACTTTGTCATGGAGGGCTTCATGTATAACTCTCCCCAGGCAACATATAAACATTCACTTAATGGACTGATCAATTCACTAACTGAACAGATAAATACATTATTAGCACCAAATGTCTCTCAGGCATTGTGTTAAGCGCTGGAACCCTAGAGATAGGTTGATCCTTGTCCTGAAAGAGCTCAGAGTCCATTGCAAAACAGACACACATGAAGCAATAATCACAGTCTACTGTGACAAATTCTCTAATCAAGGCAACTAACAACCCAAAATGTTGTATCAAGAAGAGAGACAGAGATTAACTTCTGTGTAAGAAGTTTATGGAAGGCTTCTCTTAGGAGGTGGCATTTGAATTGCCTTGTGGAGGCTAACAGGCATTCATCAGGAGTTTGAAGCAGTAAGAAGGACATGCCTGGTGGTGGAAATGAAGCAGCCTATGGAAAGACTGCAGAGGCAAAGAACCACACTCTATCTCCATGTGGGCCTCCCACAGACAATGTCTTAACCCAAGGCCTCCCAGAATGAGTTTTATATCCATTAGTGATCAGTGCCCCCTGTTAACAAAAGTGTTAGGCAACAGTTTTCTGTGTGTCAGGAACTTGTCTAAGACACTGCGATGTATTTACTTATTTACCGATCACACGTTCTCTATAAGATAGATACTACTATTTGCTCCATTTCACAGATGAGCAAACAGTGGCACAGAGACATTAAGGAACTGATTAAGGTAATACAGCTAGTCAATGGCAGAGCCAAGATTTGTATGTAAATAATCCAGAATCCATGCTGTAACTGTACACAAACCCTGGCCAAAATATGTAGGGGAAAATAGCAGCATGGCTATTGGCATAGTAATGGTTCTGAAAGGTGCACCAGTAAAATGAACAAGAAAACAAGCCTTTATTTTTTTTTCAGTTTAGCATTTTCTGCACCCTTAAATTTCTTTTTTTCTTTTTTTTGTTGTGTTCCAAAGATCAGATTTAGGGAAAATCTTTTGGGAGTGACTCCAGTGGAGGCCAGTATCTTTTGGTTGGGGCCTGGGGGCTGGGGGACTTTTCTGATTCCTAATGACCCCCCAAATTAGAGCTGTGGGACCCCTGACTCACTATGTTGGGATCCTGCATTCCTTGCACATACTTCAAAATCCAAGAAAATAAAGAACCTGATTAGATTTGGAGGAAATCTTTTTGATGTTGTCAAAACTGCATTTTTAGCCTCATGCTTGATTTCTCTCCTGACTGGAAGTGAAATTGATTATTGGAGCGGGTTAGTGGTTGCCTCATTAGAGCCTTATTTCATGCATAGTGTAGCACATGTGTGCATGCATGCGTGTGTGTGTGTGTAAGAAACTGTATATGTGAGTCAGAGCACACATGAGTATATGTGTGAGCTTGTGTGTGTGAGATAGTGTAAATATGTGTGTGTCAGAGTACGTATGTGACTGTGCATATATAAATGTGTGTATGTGAGTGAGTGTGTAAGAGTGTATGTGTGTGACAGAGTGCGTGGACAGAGGAACATTCAAGAGAGAAAAGCAGAAAGGGAAGGGAAGATCCCTGCCTTCCAGCGACCCAGCTGATGAGTCTGGGCAAAAGTCTCTTGTGGAAGGGCAACTTGAAAGTGGAGGGCATGTATGGAGTATGGGACATTTATATCCAGAGCCCTAGCCTCACTTCAAAGCCCGGGAATACGAGCTGATTGTTGGATTTCTGAAACCCAATTCCTTCCTGCCAGGAGAAGTCCTGCAGCCACAGACTTTAGTACCATGGACAGCAGCGGGCCTGCCACATGGGCCTCAGGGGAGGGTTGCTCTTCCCTTTTTCAAGGAAAAGACACAGACATGGGGTGTCTGTGTGACTTCCAAATAACTGGTAAGAATGAGTTTTGATAAGATCACCAGTTGTCTTCTCACTCATTAGACAGGGTCTTAGCTGGACCTGCTTTTCTTTGCCTCTCCCATCCCATCAATGGACAACAAGCCCCAACATGTTTGTCAGGGGACCCAGAGAGTGGTGAGGGTGGTGGGATTGGAAGATGTGACTGTGCCCCCAGGAGAGCACAGGGGAGGTAACCGAGTGCATGGAAACATGATGGAGACCATTGCTTGAATCCTCTGCCTTACCCGTTTCCTCTGTTCCACGGTCAGTGTCTCCAGTGCCTAGGAGAGAACAGGCGACCAATTACTGGTGGCGCAGTGGGTGGATGAACCCCAGCCCCACTCCATGGCCAACTTCTATATCTACATGAACCAGGGTCTGAGTCTTTCTGTAGGAAAATCCCGTACGGCCTTAGATGAACTTTTGAATCAGAAGCCGGCTTCCCCCAGCAATTGATAGGTGCCTTCAGGACATGGGAATTTTCTTTATTATTAGCCCAAGATAAGCATGAATCTTCCATGAAGAAACAATGGCAACAGACAGACACATCCCTCTAGCGGCCCGCAGAGCTATGGATCTTGCTGTTTTACACAGGGCAAACCCCACGAGCGCCGGGCTTTGCTGTCTCATTCTGCCTCTTCCCACATCTCAGGGTCAGCACTGGGAGGTGTGAGGAGACACAACGACAGAGATTTTGCCTAAAGACCACCCAGCTTCTTAGAGAGAAAACCACTTAGATAAGACAGGGTACTGCTTAGACCAGCTGAAGATTGTCACATGATGCATGTGTCACTCCAGTCCTGAGGGACTAGACAAGTGGGGTGAGGCAAGGTCTGTGTTGGAAAATGTTACTAGGAAGGCAGGAGGAGGCTGAGAAATTAACCTGCCTCAGCTTACTCAGCTGGCGAGGCCAGGGTTATTTCTGTTTTCTGCTGAATTCTCACATTTCACACATAGTAGGCACTGAATAGCTCCTTGCTACATGGATGTGTAAATAAACTGTGTGACTCAGGGCAAACCCCACTGGCACTGGGGGACTAAGAAAAGCTGAGGTGGGCTACGTGGCTTTAATGGCTGGTTCTCTGGCTGGCATATTGTGGCTTTATTGCCACAGAGCAGAGCAGGGTTGGTTTAAATTACAATCACCATAGGTCTCTGACAGAGTGGTCTTTTGGAACTGGGGGAACCTAGGAGGGTAAGGCCCTGCATATGGCAAAACAGACACAGTGGGAGCACCAGACCCATGACTCTGAGAAGAACAGTCAGAGGCAGCTTCCCCAAGGACTGATAATTAGGGCTCTAGCTGCTGTCTCTGAGCAGGCTCGTTGACGGCTTGCTAGGGCTGCCTGTCCCTCTCCACTGGAATGTGTTCCTGCTACTTTTGAGCTAATGGGCCTGGCAGGTGCATCCCCATTGGCCACAAATAGGTCTATCTGAATGGCTTCAGGGGCCGAGGCTGGACCATTCTCCTCCACCCCCTTCATCTACGAGCACCTCAGCAGACAGAGCTGGAAATGGAAATGAGCCTTGGGTCATGGTGGCCCAGCCCCTCAGAGCAAAAGGAGCATCATTCACTCTCTGGCACAGGACTGTGGAGTATGTTTCTGCTCAGAGGTACTACGAGAGGCTGTGGTAATCACATTCAGCAGAACACTAGGCCCAGGGCCCAGAACAGATCAGAGAATAGCAGCACTCTCACCTTTCTTTCAAAGTGATTGCTCAGTAAATTCATGTGAAAGGCTGAGCAGCTGGGATGGATATGGAAAGAGAGGAACAGACTAGGGAGGGCAGCATGGGCCGTGGTAGAATGTTCAGTTTCCATGAAGGAGACCTGGGATTGATTACTGGCCAAGGTACCTCATACACAACCACATCTGTTCTCAGTGGAGGCTTGAGTGTTGCTGTGACACTGAACAGGCTTCTGGGGAGCTTCCAGATGCTTAAGAAAGGAAGGCTACATAGACTAGGAAGAAAGGCCTGGTGATCTACTTTTGGAAATTAGGCAACAAAAACCCTACGGATCACAGGAGTCCAATCAGCGAGCAATCATGGGTAGAGAGTGTTTTCTTCTGATGGGGTCACCATAAGTTGGGTACTGATTGATGTGTCAGCAACTAACAAAACAAAAACAACAAGGGTATATGTGCAACAATTGTCAGCTCAGCTTGGGCAGGGATCAGGAAAGACTTCAGGCAAGAAGTTGACACTCTACAGGTGGCACTTGAAGGATCATTACAGATGAGTCCAGAGAGATGAGCAGAGGGACAGGCATTCCAGGCTGAAGAAACTGTAGGGCAGATGAATGGAGTATGGAGCCCACTGCTGACGAGGAGGGGGCATTTGTGAACCAGACCAGACTGTGTGTAACCCAGCATCAGCTGTAGGTCACAGATCACAAAGGATTTATGAGTTGAGAAGAGTAAGGTAAACAGTTGGCATGTAGTAGGCGGCCAGTGGATGCTGGTAAAAGGAAAGCAGGCTAGATCACTAAAGACAATTTAGGGCTGATATCAGACTTGAAATGTGAAAACACAATCTTAATAGAATATGATATGCTTATAAAGATCATAATTAATATTGATGTTAAGACATTTACCAGTGACTGGCAGGCAGATGAGGGGGTGTGCTAAACATTGCAGCAGGTCACTGTGGCCCTGTCACCACAGGAGGGAGGTCAGAAGGACCTCATGACTCACGTGGTTGCTGGTGGTAGGCTGCCTTCCTTCTACCAGCTGTCCCTGCCACCAGGTAGTGGATTGGCCTTGGAGGAAGCCCCCCTCCCAAGAAAGCCACAGGTACCCACAGGAATGGTCATCCCTGGGAAAGATTTGCTTGGCCTATGGTAGGGATTGGAAACCCTAGTGGCATTTTGGTTAAGTGCTACATCTGCTGACAAAAAGGTTAACAGTTCAAATCTGCCAGGTGCTCTTTCAAAATTCTATGAGGCATTTCTACTCTGACCTATAGGGTCACTAGGGGTAGGAATCAATTCAATGGCACTGGGTTTGGTTTGGTTTAAGGTAGTGGTTAAGTATTATGGTTGCTAACCAGAAGGTTGGCAGTTCAAATTCACCAGAAACTCTTGGAAAACTACCGGGGAATTCACTGTGTCCTACTGAGTGGCTATGAATCAGGATTGAATCGATGGCAATGGATTTAATGGGTTAACTTGCTACTGTGCAGTAATTACATGCCAGGCATTATTCTAAGGCCTTTACATTAATTAGCTAATTTCATCTTTTCAATAGCTTTGTGGTAGGTACTTTAGTCTTTCCCATTCTATACACATGGAGACTGAGGCTCAAGAAGTGGTTTGTCTGAGTTCACACAGACAGGAAGCTGCAGGGCGAGGCCTGGAAGCAGGTAGTATGGCTCCTGGCATCACTGAGGCTCATCCATTCTAAGGGTGGCCCTGGGAAGGGAGAGGAAGAATGCCAGGAACAGAGGTGTGGCACAGAGGGCCAGAGGGGGCTGTTGCTTCTGGGCACAAGTCCAAGAGCGTGTCCAATAAAGCATGGAATAGCATTCTGAGCTGCCACAAATATGAAAGGTGCTTTGATTGAGGCAACTGAACAAGAAGGGGGAAGCTGTTTCTGCTGACCTGTGTCCACTGTCAATGTTTACTCATCTTGGGAAGTGGGTTGGATGGGGGGAGCTAACTTAGAAATTGCCCCAGGTCACCCGAATTGGGGACAGGGCATGACTTAGAGATGGCCCCTGGGCACTTGTTACCCTCCCTGTGCCCCTGGCCAGGACTTAGGGAACCATGAAGAATGCGGAAAAAGCTAACTGTTGCCTTCTCTGCCAGGTTCTCAGAGCTCCTGATCTGTTGTGTCGAGGATTCCAACTCCGGACACTAGGCAAGCATTTTACACTTTCAAGCCTTTGTTCCCTAATCTGTATGATGGGATGCTCTGAGAAGTAAATAAAGGAACACATGCAAAGCCCCTAATGCATTTGTTGTTGTCAGCTCCCATGAAAGCCAGCCCCGGACTCTTGGAGGCGTCATGCGCAGTGGTCTCCACTGACAGATGGGTAGTGGCTGTGCATCATCAGCTGCCATGACTAGGAATCTAACCTGGTTTCCTGCATGGAAGTTGAAAATCAAACCACCATTGGCCCCAGCCTGATACAGAGTACACCTAACAACTCGTTGCTATTGAGCCTATTTTGAGTTATAGAGACCCTTTAAGATGGGTAGAAAGGCCTCGTAGGGTTTCCAAGGCTGTAGATCTTTACAGAAGCAGAACTGCCACCTCTTTTTCCAGTATTGAGTCTGGTAGGTTTGAACCACTGACCTTTCGAGTTGCAGCAGAGCGCTTAACCACTGTGCCACTAGGGCTTCTTGATACACAGTACCTATTGCCATCAAGTCAATTCTGGCTCGTAGTGACTCTACAGGACTGAGTAGGAGTGCCCTGAAAGGGTTCCAAGGAGAGAATGGTGAACTTAAACAGCTTTCCTTTGGGTTAGCGGCCAGGTTCTTAACCACGAGTTTGTTCTTTCCTTTCCCTTCTGTGTCAAGGAGCTTCAGACTAGGCGCAGTTATTCTTTCCAGAAATTTGTGTTGCCGTGTGTGTGAGATCTTCTGTGATGCCTTGAAAAATGTCAAGATAAAGCAAGAGGCTAGGTGGAGTGGGGCAGAGAAATGTTTCAGAGTGACTGAAGGAAAATGAAATAGACTTTAAACTAACCCAGAGAACACAAATGCTTCATACACGAATGTTCTGTCGACCCGATTGCCTCAGAACACAGAATCGTTCCAGGGAGAACCCTAACACTCTTTAACACCCTGTGTTAGCCTTTGGATGCCCTCCACCCCACCCCCAGGCCTGGTGCCTCCCTCACATGTGGAAACCCTGGAGCAAAAACTGGCTTTTTAGATCACTTAGCTTAACTTTCTGAATTTATAGAACAAAATCAAGTCTCTGGAAACAGGCAGCCTGAAGTCCCATAGATGTGGAGGGCTAGGGTAGAAACAAACCTATTACCACTGAGTAGATTCTGACTCAAGGTATTCCCATTGTTACGGAGTAGAAGCACTCCATATGGTTTTACTCCAATCTCTAAGGAAACAGATTGCCAGGCCCCTCTTCCACAGCACCACTGGTTGGGTTCAAACTGCCAATCTTTATGTTAGCAGTTGCAGGCAAACCATTTGCGCCACCTAGGGACCTAGAATCAGAAGACAAGGCTTTTAATTTCTGATCTGTAGGTCTTTCCAACACACCAGTCCTCTTTCGTCCTTCCTCCCGCCTCATATGCTGATTTGCTGATGAACAATCCTTCAAGTCTGGTTCCCATTTGTTCAAGACTGTGGCTCAGAGTGGCTTTGGGTTATTATTAAAACAAAACAAAAACAACTAAATTCACCTTCAGGAAGGAAGTTAGAGCTGTACAAGGGAAGGTATCCTTGGATCTGCCTGGTAGTGCCTGGGGGCTGAGTGTAGGAAGGTTGCCACCAGGAGGTGGTGGTCAAGCGTCTGATTTCCCAAATGATTTTATACCTAGGGTAAAGGCCAGCCTTTTTATTTTCTAGGTGAAAGAAGGGCTGAGGCTAATAAACTCTTGGTTTAAGGGCTTTGGACTTTTCAGAGAGTTGTTGGGAGTAGTCAGTCTATCGGTGCTTATTTAACAGCTTGAAGTTCTTGGGCTTCGTATGTGAAAGACCTTCCAGAAGCAAGATCTGCTCACTCCTGAAGATGTAACGGAAAAGTCCTTTCCTGGAAGATCTCCAAGGACCCAGCAATCTCCCGACTTGGAGGGTTAAAGTCTGATTCTGTTTGCAGGCAGGGGATAAGCTAAGTGACCTCGCAAAGACTTTGCTGGCACCAGGATACTGGATGCTTTCACCGCAACGTGCAGATGTGGTCCATGGAAGGGGCGTAAGTGTGTCCACTGGTGGACGTGTCAGAGGCGCCGGGGTCCAGCATTGGCCCGCTGCGTCCACTTGTGGCACCGCGGCGCCGCCAGGCGGAACTGTGCCTTTGCCGCCTTTGCTGAGGAAGCCGTCCGATAGGAGGAGGACCACAGGCTGATGACACGAGGGCGCCGTCTCCCGAGTGATGGCAGCACGCGCTGCCTCACCGTCTCCGCGGCTCAGCCCTGGACTCGTTACGTCAGGGTAGCTGGGTCCCCCCTCCGCTCGGGAGCCAGCGAGCGGCAGGGGAGAGCAGAGCAGACCGCACCGCGGAGCCGGGCGCCCTCGCAGCGCGCTTAGCCCGGCTGAGCCCCGCAGAGCCCTGCCGAGACCAGCGGACAGAAGACAAGCGCCGCCGGAGCTCGAGCCCGACGCCACACGGCTCCGGCACTCCCTGGAAGCAACTGTCCTGACCTGTGGGGCGCCAGGTTCGTCCTGCGCGCCCTCCGCCATGCGCGCCGGGCTCGGCGGCTTTCCCAAACAGCCCCAGCACGGAGGGCACCAGAGCCCCGGCCGGGGCGCTTCTCAGTGAAGTAGCTGGGCGATCGGGGCAGGGGGTCGCCACGTCGGGGGCGCGGCCCGGACCCACGGAGTCAGCCCCGGAGCGCGGGGAGCGGGGTCGCCCGCGCCACCCCAACATTACTTCCCCCAGCGGCAAGGAGGAGCTGGTGGCCGTCGCCTCCCGGCTGTGGCAGCGGCGGCGACGCGCTTGCCTGGCGGCCGTCGGCGTGCTCCTGGCCATGGCGCTGGGGCTGCTAATCGCCGTGCCTCTCCTGCTACAGGCAGCGCCCCCCGGCGCTGCGCACTACGAGATGATGGGCACCTGCCGCATGATCTGTGACCCCTACACCGCGGCACCCGGCGGTGGGCCCGCGGGCGCCAAGGCACCGCCTCCTGGACCCAGCACTGCTGCCCTAGAAGTCATGCAGGACCTCAGCGCCAACCCCCCACCCCCCTTCATCCAGGGACCCAAAGGAGATCCAGGGAGACCTGGCAAGCCGGGACCGCGGGGACCTCCTGGAGAGCCCGGCCCGCCTGGACCCAGGGGCCCTCCGGGGGAGAAAGGCGACTCGGGGCGCCCGGGGCTACCGGGACTGCAGCTGACAGCAGGCGCGGCGGGCGGCGTCGGGTTAGCTGGTGGCGGAACCGCCGGCGGCGGCGACTCCGAGAGCGAGGTGACTAGTGCACTGAGCGCCGCCTTCAGCGGCCCCAAGATCGCCTTCTACGTCGGTCTCAAGAGCCCCCACGAAGGCTACGAGGTGCTCAAGTTCGACGACGTGGTCACCAATCTCGGCAATCACTATGACCCCACCACAGGCAAGTTCAGCTGCCAAGTGCGTGGCATCTACTTCTTCACCTATCACATCCTCATGCGAGGCGGCGACGGCACGAGCATGTGGGCAGATCTCTGCAAGAACGGTCAGGTGAGTGACTTACACCTACTCAAGCCCTGCAGACCCACGACCCCACCGGCGCCCTGGACCGCGCCCTGGAGCTCAGTATCCTTTCTCCCTCTTGAAAGCCCGAACCAGCTCGCCGGCAGCGAGCGCGCTGCTGTGCCACAGCTACTAGCTGCCCATGCGCCCTGGCCGCGCTGAAGAGAGGATAGCGTTAGCGGCTGGGCCCGTAGCACCCAGATACCCCACCGCCCAAACTGCACTCCTGGGCTGCTTTCTGTCCCACCTGCAACCCGGCGACCACTCCTGGTCTGTTTCAAGGACTCACTCATTTCTAGTAATCTCTATACGCTCGCTTTTCCTTTTTGCCCTCTAGCCTCCTCGCCTTTGTGCCACGATTCCCGCCCTTAGTTTCTGGGTCAGTGTCAGTCAACTCCCCTACTCTTCCCCGGTCCCCGGACTTGCACGTTGAGGAAGGGCGGGAACGGGGTAGGAGTAGGCGGATTTGGAAAGGGGGCGTGGAGCAGGATTGGGAGTATTGAGTTGAGAGGCAAGGGCAGAAGGCCCGCCAAGTTTGAGACGGTTGGGAGCCGGGCAAGAGTCCAGGCGGTGGTGCCTAGGTCCATCGTCTTTCGCAACTCGTCCCCAGGTGCGGGCCAGCGCCATCGCACAAGACGCCGACCAGAACTACGACTACGCCAGCAACAGCGTAGTGCTGCACCTCGACTCCGGAGACGAGGTGTACGTGAAGCTGGACGGCGGAAAGGCGCACGGAGGCAACAATAACAAGTACAGCACCTTCTCCGGCTTTCTTCTGTACCCGGACTAGGCGCGCGGGGGGCGCTGAAGCGGTGGCTCCAGGCCTCCCCGTCTCCGCTGGGGCGCTCAGCTTCTTGGTGAAGGCTACCCTGGCTTCATGTCACTTCCTGACATCTCCGTTGGAAAAGAAACACCCCTACTGTCCTCCCTGCCCCGCCCCCGGACTCCACGTGCCTGCGACTCACCACGCTCAGAACTGTTCCCCTCACCCTGTCCAGTCCCCAACCCGGGGGGAGGAGAGACAGGGACGTCTAAGTGGCCAGCTGAACGTGAACCTAAGCCCCTGGGGCGGGGACGCAAATTCTGCTGACACGATTGGACTGGACAGGCCTGGCGGGCCGCCCGCCCTCTTCAGGTCCTGTTCTAGGTGGAGGCCTAGGGCTCTGTACCCTGGCAAGAGAGGTAGGCCAAAGTGAGCACGGGTCCCTGGGGGCGTCCTTCTTTGTGTCGCAGAATACTTGTGTGAATTTCCCTGTCCATCTGCCAAAATCCCACTCGCAGCAGAATCCCAGCAAAGGAAAATTCACTTCGCACTGCTCTCCCAACTTAGCCCCACCGCGCTGCATTAAATGATGTTTATAGACCCGGGCTCTGAAATCTCTGTAAGCTTGCCCCTTGGGCCAGCACACCAGGTGTCCACCTTGGCAAAATGACCCCCAGTGGGTCTAGAAAGGCCCCATCTATGCCCCCATTGGCCAACCGCTGGCTTGACACTGCCTACCTGGGGTGAGTGAAGAAATGAGAGTGATGGGGGGGGGGTGGTCCAATCCCACCTTTTAGGGCGGATTCTCCCCTACGCTGCTGACCTAAACTGGAAGGTACTATGGAAGGTCATTGGAAGCAGAAGGGGGAATGAGGGAGAATTCAGAGGGTGACAGGAGAGAAATGCTTGGGTCTCTAGCTTCTGGCAACTTAAGCAACTTTGCCCCAGCAGCTGTGGGAAGTCGGCAGAGCAGAGGAATCTCTGGGAAGGAAGGGGCAGGGGAGCAGCTCTACAAAACAGAAGGCTGGGTAGGGGCTCAGTAGGGGAGGGAGCCCTCTAGGAGGCGTTGACTCTCAAAAGGACATGCAGAAAGCCTGTAAAACACCCCCATTGAGGCACAGGGCACACTCAGCATGTCTCTGCTTACTGTCACACCAGCTAACTGCATGTCCCTCAAAAGAGGCAAGCCTGTGAAGAAGCTGACTCTCTTGATTGACCCCAAATTGGGTGATGAGACAGATATGGTGCCTCAGGGAAGGACACCTTCCTCTTGGGTCTCCCCTTCATCTTCCATGAAGTGTGGGGTCCTGCACTGAACCCAAATGTACTCCCCTCTTCACTTCTCTTTGGAATCCGGCACACACAAGCTACCAAACACCCCACATGGTGTTGAGTTTCTTCTTTTTACTCTTTTCAGCTGTTGTTACGTTGTGGAATTCCTACATGAAAATTCCAATTAGCAATCTGTTAGTGCTGAGTTCCTTTGGCTGAACCAGTTGTTTGAGAGGAAATGTATGTGAGTGTGTGTGCACAGAGGCAACCCCACAGGGTGCATGCAATGTGTGTTTCTGTGCAAAGCTGGATATGCTTGTGCACACACCCATGTGGCGGGAGTGTGGTTGTCATCACACAATTTGTGTTACACTCAAGTGCGTGTATGTGCATGTGTGGGTCTGTGTTGGTTTTTTGCGTGACTGTGCTCCAGTTTGCTTGTCTGCCGTCAAATCTTACGTATTTGACTGCCTTTGGTCCCTGGAGGAAGTGGAAGCTGTACTTCCATTTAAAAGACAATTACATCCCCTGCCTCGAGTCCTCTTGACACTCCTCTTTGTGCTCTTATTTTATTTGAATAATGTTTTGTTGTCATTCACTTGAATGTGAGCAACTATTACCTCTGCACTGAGTCTAGGGGTAGAGTGTTCAAAGAGAGGTAGGGGAAAAAATACGTGTATCTACACACACACACACACACACACACACACACACACACACACACACCCCACTCCTCCTAATTCCAGACCTAAACAGGACTCCAGGTCCCTACCCTGTCGCCCCCCACTGCCTGTGAATTCCAAACCAGTGGGGCTCAGGAAGGGGGCAGTCAGAGTAGGGGGCCATCTACACTTGTATACATATCAATTTCTGATGCTTGTCGATTGTGTCATCCAGAAATTCGATTAAAATCGAATATCTAAGACCTAAATGAAGTCTAATTGCTATGGATCTGCAATCCCCAGTGGACCTCTAATCCTTTTTGACTTATTCCTCCCCTTCCTCTGATGAGATGGAGCTTAGACACAAAGACTTCGGTTTAAATTTCAAAAATTAAAATTGACATGCAGTGGTGGCTTTCCTTGGAGCTGGAAGAATTTCTAAGGAGATGCCCAAGCCCAGTTTTATCCTCTGCATTAGGAAGCAATTTGTACTTCTAACAAAACTCCCACCACTCCCCTTTGGCAGAAGGGCAGTGGGGACGCCCTGCACGGATCTGGCTGTTAACAATACTTAAACAAATTTGACTCTGAGATTCTTCCATCTGTATTCCCTGGTACAGCTGCGATTCTTGCAACTCTAATGCCCAGGCTGCCGGGAGGTGCTGCCAGAGGTGTCAGCTGCTAAGAGGATGATAGATGGATGAGGTGATGGTAGGAGGCTGGCTGGGGGCAGGAGCTCACCAGCTCAGGAGGGCTCTCTCTCTGTGTCTGCATACGCCTCGTGTCCCAGGGAGGCCCTCACCCTTCGTTGAAGTTCATGTTCTATTTACCTTTCTGGAGGACTCTGACAAGAATAGTGAGGCCCCCTTTCTGCCGTTACTACCTTTGTGGTGTTGGTGTTGTAAATCTAGAGGTCAGCTGGGATACAACAAGCCATTTGCCTGACATCTACCATCACGTCTCTGTAGCTGAGTGGGGAATCATCACTAATTGTAATTATAAAGCCCTGTTTTAATTTTGGATTGCTTTCAGTGCAGTTTCTGATTGTATTCTTAGGTTAGGATGATCATACTAGCATCTCCCAAGACTTGGGGTAAGCATTATTATTGTGTCCATGTGAGGGGTGGGCAAATTGGAAATCAGAGGGATTAACTGACCTGCCCAAGTTCACAAAGCTTACTAGAGGCAGAGGTGGGACTTGAACACTGGCCTCCAGGCTATGCTGCTGCTGGACAGTGGTGGAATTACAGTGTTCCCAAACTTTTGAATCAGAGTAGGAGAAAAATTGGTGGGGAAAGTCTCAGCATCATTTCAAGGTGAGACACGAAGGGTCAGCTCTGCCCCCTTGGACTGCGCAGCTCCCTCTCCTGAGGAATATGGCTGAATATTTTAACTGTGAGGTCTGTACCAGTGGCCCAGCAGGACCATGGTCTCCATTTGCAAGCCACTTTTCCCCAGCTCTTATCCTTAGGGCCCCCTGACTACCTTGTCCTGTAGCAGCTTCCCCCTGCCAATTGGCAGTGGAGAGAGGGCACCCTTCAGGTGCAGAGCACTGGCCCGCCTTGTATGGGGAAAGGGCCCGTCTCTCATTTCTAGAGTTGGGCATCTTTGTTCATTGTTTTCAAGATTGCCTGTATATACAACAAGAACATGAGGTACACCTCAGCCCAGCAGTTCAGATGAACGTCAGTCTCTTGCTACATTTCCTCTCCTATCCTGTGAGTGGATGGCTTTTGTGGAAGCCCAAGACCAAGTCACAGGCCCTCGTCTCCATCAGGGTCTAACCACACAATATTGCAGACGCCAGTTGCTCCAGGCTTCCCTGATCATGTAGCCCCAGTTGATGAAATAGTATATAAGCACTCATACCCAGTCTCTGTTGTTGTTGTTGTTAGGTGCCATCGAGTCGGTTCCAGTTCATGACAACGCTATGCACTACAGAACAAAACACTGCCTAGTCTTTCCCCATGTCCACAATCATTTTTATGCTAAAGTCCATTGTTGTGGCCACTGTGTCAATCCATCACATTGAGGGTCTTCCTCTTTTTCACTGACCCTCCACTCTACCAAGCATGATGTCCTTCTCCAGGGACTGACCCTTCCTGACAACATGTCCAAAGTATGTAAGATGCAGTCTTGCCATCTTGGCTTCCAAGGAGCACTATGTATACTTATGAATAGTTTGTGTCTACTGCTGTTGGTCGAAACTTCTGAATTTTCCATCTTTTTGCGTTTATATTCATCAAAGGACCTGCACATTCAAGTCAGTATCTATATTCTGGCTGTCCACCAGTTTGAAAATAAGTCTCTTCTCATTCAAAAAAAAAAAAAAGAAGCAAATGTTAATTCATGCTCCTCCCTTCAGTTAAGGAGTTCTGGTAGCACAGTGGTTAAGCACTTGACCACTAACTGATATGTCAGCAGTTCTGACCCACCAGCCATTGCACTAGACACAAATGTGAAGTCTGCTTCTGGAAAACCTACAGGGCAGTTCTACTCTGTTCTATAGGATTACTGCATGCTGAAAATGATTTGATAGCAATAGGTCCCTTCAAGTTGCCATTTTTCTGGGAAAAAGAAAAGAAATATGTCCTTCTATAAGTTACAGGTATGCCCAAACACTTGGGATGCATATTGTCAATCCACGTTTTAAGTATTAGTGATGTTTGACCTTTTATTCTTTTTTTTTTTTTTTTTTGGTTAATAAATCAAATTCCAATATTGTCTTTTTATATCTGATTTTGGAGACTCTGCTGTCAGCGTTGAAGCCAACTTGTGAACTTGAAATGGTCAGTATTTCTTAAGGAGCCCACTGAATAGGTGAGGGCAAACTTGATCAGGGAAATGGAGATACTGGGAGGGATGTGTTTGTTTTTTGGTTATTGCTGCTTTTTAGTTCCCCTCAGTGAAGGGATGCCCAGTCCAAAGGAGCATAAATCACAGCAGCAAATGTAGCAAATAATATCAGCAGCAGCTTTTTAAAATGAATTTTGTCAATTTTTTTTTTTAAATACAAAAAAATAAATAGACAAATGTGATATACCATACACATGTTGTGTATTCCAACAATTACCAGGTCACGGGCAATCATGGAGCACCAGAGTATTTATCTATGGAGACCTTGTGATGGGCCAGTAAATGTTCTTGGAAACATTTGTACCCTCAAAATGTCCCTGTGGAATAAGTGTTACTATTAATCCCACTGTAGGGATGAGGAAACCAAGGCTCAGAGAAACGAAGTAACTTGCCCAAGACTAGGGTCAGGATTGGCACTGAGGTCTGTCTGGGCAGGATGGGGCATGTGAGAGCTGCATGAGCTCACATGTATACAAATGAGCTTAATCATGCACTCTGGAAGTGTGCCTGCTCTCTGTTAACATTGTAATTAATTAACTTCTAATACCTCTCCTCGCTCTTTCCATTCTAAGTGTTCCATGCACCAGCCATGCTGTTTCCTCTACTGGAAGCTCCTTTCCTAGGCTGGCTCCCATGCATTCTTTGGGACTCAAGTGGAACATCGCTTCCAGGAGGCAGTGTCCACTCCCCCTGGCTGCTTCATGTTCCCAGAAACTTGAACTTGCCCTACAGCGATGTTTGTCACACTTTGTTATCCCACATTTAGTTGTCTTTCCTGTGAACTGTAGGCTTTACAAGGGAAGATCCAATGTCATCACTGAGCCCCACTGAACTATGAGACCAGCACTTAGTTCCAGGGCCAGTGTCACTGAGTCAATTTCATCATATGGTGACCTGTGTGCATCAGAATAGAACTCTACTCCACCGTGTTTTCCGTGACTGATTTTTCAGAAACAGATCACTAGGCCTTTCTTCCAAGGTTCCTCTGGGTGGACTCCAACTTCCAGTGTTTCAGTTAGCAACTGATCTTGTTAACTGTTTGTACCACCCAAGGACTCTGGTATGTAGTAAACCAAAACCAAACCACTGCTGCTGAGTCAGTTCGAGCTCAAAACAACTCTATATGACAGAATAGAACTGTTCTGTAGAGTTTCCAAGGAGTGCCTGGTGAACTTGAACTGCCAACCTTTTAGTTAGCAAGCAGAGCACTTACCCACTATGCCGCCAGAGTTTCCTGTACACAGTTGTGGCTCAATAAATATTTGTGAAATTCATGGACTGGGGGTTGATGGAGGGATCTTGAGGAATCTTGACAGCGTAAATCTTGGGAAGATTTCTACTTGATGTCTGACTTTACAATAGAATTAGAGGGAATCTTCCCAACAAACTGAACCACTGCTCTTAACCATTGTGTCTGTCCCTCTCCTGTGTCTATCCCCCACCCACCCTGTGCCGGTGAGGTTTAGTGAATGGGGAGTACAACGTCTAAGGGAGATTTTACTGCAGACTTCCAGGCTGTGGTCACACATCTAGGGATCAGAGAACCTCTCATTGGATGTGGACTGATGACCGCTGCCGCATGACAACTTTTGGGCTGATTTAGGCTTCCTTCCTGGACCTCCAGCATGGCCACCTTTCTGGGGATGCTTGAGCCTCACTTCCAGGAGGAACGCCCTCAGTTAGTGCTTCTGCTGTCAGCATTCTTTTATTTTCCTTGAATGACAAACATCTTTTGAAAATTTGTCGATACAATATACACTTGCAAAAAATGTAAACAGCACAGAGAAATACAAAGCTTTAAGTAAAAATGCTCCCCTGTCCCCTGCGGTCTTCTTTGCCAGAGATAATTTCTGTTAACGGCTTGGCTTGCATTCTTCAAGTGCATGTGTAAACATATGTGTGGATTCATACACAAAGAATATAAAACCCAGCACTGGTCCTCACTTGCTTTTTTCCCATTAACAATCACTGTGAACAACAGTGTGTGTCAGTTTGCGCTGAGTCCCTTCATCTTTTTGATGGAAGTGCACAGCACTGAACCATTGATGACGGACTTTAACTGACTGAACACATTTGCCATCATTAGATCTATGACTGTAGCATTTCCCACTCTCACCTCCAGGAACAGCCTTTGCTAGTAGGCTTCAGATCTCTTCTCCACATAAAAACAAGGTCCTCTTTCCCACGGAAAAACTTACCTTATTTTCAAAACAATAAAAACAACGTCTTTATCCAATTTGGAGAGTATTTGAGTGTGCCCTCCTTCTGTCTTTGCTATCTCTTGGCTCATTTGCTACGTGCAGCAGCCCCTCTCTTGAGGCTGAGAGAGTTAAGGACATAGACTTTCTGCAGCAGCCTATGTTTGCTCTTGTTGGTCCAGAGAGAAGGAAGGAGACTTCTGGGTGGAAGGAGGGGGCAAGGATGGTGGGGGCAGCTGGGTGAACCTCTTTCTCTGGGCATCCTGGGCTCTGGTGAGGCCATGCCTTGAATGTAGCCCCTGTCAGTACCAGCTATTCAAGCCTTGTTAATGATGCAGTATACCCAAGAGAGGGTTCCTGGGTGGCACAAACAGTTTGTACTTGGTGACTAACCTAAAAGTTGGTAGTTCAAATTCACTGAGCAGCACCACGGAAGAAAAGTCTGACAATCTACTTCCCTAAAAGTGACAGTCAAGAAAACCAGTAGAGCGCAGCTCTAGCCCGTGGTGTCCGCATGAGTCAGACTGACTGGATGGCATCCAGTTTGGGTTGTATAGCTCAGAGAGGGTGAAGGCTCCTGGGGGCAAGTCTCTGGAGTTCAGGGCCCTGGTGTTCCCGAGAATATCCGGAAGAATACAGCACTCTTATTTTGACTTTGGGCACCCAACTGGCAAGCCAGGCGGTATCTTGCAGGCTCACGGTTTCAAAGGTGGGTAGGGTTCTGCTCTTACCTGCCTTATCAGCTGCCCTCACCCCTCTGACATCCTCCTGTGCACATCCTGTGTCCAGAGCTGGGTGCTGCCTCTCCTTCTGCACTGCAGCTTTGTTCAGGGCAGGGAAAGGGCAGATGCTCTGCTTTGATGTGTAGTGACTTCAGGTCAGTTGAAGAGACTGAGGACAAGCACAGAAAGCCAGGCTGCACTGGCATCTGATGTGTGCTTTGGAACTAGCCTGAGCAGTGGGCAGTGGCTGAGTGCATCAAAATAGCCCAGCCCTTTGAAAGCAACCAGGTCACAATACAGAATGGATAGGGGAAGAAAAGTGATTCAAATCATTTTATTTAACAGAGCTGAACACTTTAGCTGTGTTATCGCATTTAATCTCAACAGTGGAGTGAGGCCCAGCAAGTTAAATATCCCAACAGTATGTGCGTGTATGTATGTGTATGTGTATGTGTGTGTATCTGTGTCTGTGTCTGTGTGATTGGGGGGTGGTGATCAAAAGCAAGGCACAGAGAAGGCTAGTGATTTATCTAAGATCACACATCAAGGAAGAGCCCCAGGATGGAAATGCAGAGGTCTGTCCAAAGCCCCTCCTTGTTGCAGTCCAGTGCCCTATGTCTCCTGTTGGGCCAGACCGGCTATCTAGTACTTCACACTTAGCCTGTCTAAGCCATAGTTTCTTCTGTAAAATGCTGCCTGTGCTCTACAGGATTGGTGTGAGCATTGACGGGCTCAATAATGTTAATTGGAAAGTGTTCAATAAAAGTCAGTTGTTACTAGCATTCAGATGTTTATTTGGAAAATAGCTCCTTTTCAACTTGTACTACCCAGGCAATTTCCAAAGCCACTGATGTTCTATGGAGGTTAACCACACCATGGTCTTTGAACTTGAGTTTAAATGCACTTTTGTTATGAGGTAGCTCAGTGATGCTTTAATAGATCATTTACATTGCTGAGCTGCACTTTTGCTGTCTGTAAAATGGGGCTAACACTGTTATCATGTGGGTGACTGTGAGGCATAATGAGATGTCACAACACATTAAGAGGTTAAGTGCTTTAGATGGGGGACACTGGTGTTAAAAAATGTATGTATATATTATGGGCTTCCTTGTTCTTTCCTGAGCAAGCAAATTTCAGGAATCATCACTTCAAGGCTGATTAGAATGAAGAGGCTGGTGTTGGCAGCCGGTATTTGTGAGCATTTTGCGGAGATGTCTGGAATCTTCAGAGTAACACTGTGAGGTAGAGAGAATGGCACCCACTCAATGATGAGGAGGAAAGAGGCCATTTTCAACAGCTTTTATGTTTTAAAGCCAAAATTCACACCAAGTCCAGACTTATGTTTTGGCCTCCCCAGATAGGACAAGCCTTGGTGTTAAGTCTCGTCCCTGTCCTGTGCTCCATAATGTTGGTGGGTATGTACTTTATGCACTTTACAGTCGGCCTGCAGATCCTGGTGGGCTTATTTACTGACTTCCAGGCTAATAAGCTGTTGCTTAATTGGGCCTAGAACTGTGACTAAGTCCCAGGGCTCTACCGAATGAATATGTAGACTCTCATTGATGGCTCAGCTTGGTTAAGGCCTGATTTCAAATTGACATGCACAGCCCAGTGGCTGGGCCTTTGGCCATGCATAGTAAGAAAGCTTGCTAATCCTGCTAATGCTACAGATCAGGGAGCAGCACGGCACTTTCAGGCAGGTGCATTGAGGACATGCAGCCTAGGCCTCCATCCCCTTCACAGCTTGCCCCACCTCTGTGGGATCAATAGGGAGGGACTTTGCAAGTCATTGAAAAGCTGGCTTCTTCCTTCTTTCCCCAGCTTCATGATGCACAGCTGGGAGACCCTGACCCTCCCTACTCAAGGGCCCAGGGTCCAGTGGGCTGACAGATTTTGACAACTTACTGTATCATGTGTTCATTCAAAACCTGCTTGGTGTCCACTGTGTGCCGGCTACTATGGCTGGGGACATGGTCATTACCCTTTCTTAGTCTAGTTAATGAAAGGAATAGTAACCATCATGGAATAATAGTTCTCCTCTCATTCGTCAGCATTTATGGGAAGGAGTGAGTTCCCTGAGTGTTGCAAGCATTAATTCACTTGGCCACCAACCTAAAGTTCACCCAGAGGTGCCTTGGAGGAAAGCCTGGAGATCTACTTCCAGGAAGTCACTCATTGAAGACCCCTAGAGCCCACGGGTTGGAGCCAGCTACGTAGGAAATCACTGGGAGGAGCACTTGAGTCACATGATCTTATTTACAATGCCCCCAAATCCTGCAAGACAGGTGTTACTATGTCCTCTTTACAGATGAGGGCACTGAGACTCAGAAAAATTAACTGACTCATGCTCACAAATCCATAGCTCTGAAGCAGTGGAGCCACAACTCCAACCTGTGTGTGTCTGACCACAAAGACCCTGCTTACACTGGGATGCTGACATGTGTGATCTAGGCACTGTGAGCACATTGGCGGTGGTGGGTGTTGGGGGGTTTGCTGATGAGACAGTATATCTGAGCATATAAGAGCTCTGTTTAGAGAGGAGAGAGCCTAGGGAGGCCTTATGTAGTCACCACGGCTTCCAGGAGGTGGTGATTCATGAGATAAGTTTCTCTAATAAGTGATCATCATTCTTGCAGTGAGGCTGAGGAAACAAGGACACACAGAGAACATTCTTTGCTTTTTCCATGAGCACTTTTTTAAAATTGTGCTTTAAGTCAAAGTTTATGATTCAAGTCAGTTTCCCATACAAAAATGAATGTATACATTATTATGTGACCATAGTTGTTCTCCCTACAATGTGAGAGCACATTCTTCCTTTCTACCCTGTATTTCCCAAGTCCATTCAACCAGCTCCTGTCCTCTTCTGCCTTCACTTCTTGCCTCCACACAGGAACTGGCCATGTATCTACCTAAGCCAAGAAGCACACTCTTCACCAGTATCATTTTATGTCTTACAGTCCATCTAATTTTTTGTCCAAAGAGTTGACTTTGGAAATGGTTTCAGCTCTAGGTTACTAGAGAACCCATGAGGTCCCTCTAGTCTCAGTCAGATCATCAAGTCTAGTTTTCATACTAAAATTTGAGTTCTGCAGTCCATATTTTTCCCACTCCAACAGGGACTCTCTGATATGTTGCTTGTCATGGCAGCCACTGGTGGTAGTCTGGCACCATCTAGTTCTTTAGGTCTCAATTGTTGGATTCTTTGGTGTCTCTTGGACTAATATTTTCCTTGTATCTTTGATGTTCCTCAGTCTTCTTTGCTCCAGGTGGGTTGGGACCAATTAATGCTTCTTTGATGGCTGTATGACAGATTTGAAGACCTCAAATGCTGCTCACCAAAGTGGAACGCAGAACATTTTCTTGATAAACTTTGTTATGTCAATTGACCTAGATGTCCCTTGAAACCATGGTCCCCAGACTCTTGCCCCAGTTTCCCTGTTACTCTGTCCCTTGAAATGTTTGGTTGTATTCAGAGAACTTGGTAGCTTTTGGTTTAGTCCAGTTACGCAGACTTGCTCTATTGAGGGTTGCCCTTCCCTTCACCTAAAATAATTCTTGTCCGCTATTTAGTTACTAGGTACTCTTCTCCCTCCGTCCCCACCCTTGTAACCATCAGAGAATGTTTTCGTCTATATTTAAATCTTTTCTTGAGTACTTACAGTAAGTGATCTCATTCATATTCATCCTTTTCACACAGCAAAATGTCTTACAGATTTATCCATATTATGAGACATTTTGAGGAGTCATTATTGCTCTTTACTGTTTCATAGTATTCCATTGTGTGAATACACTAAAATTTGTTTATCCATTCATCTATTGATGGGCACTGAGCTTGTTTCCGTCTTTGTCCTATTGTGAACAGTGCTGTAGGGAACACGGATTTGCACGTATCTATTCATGTAGGATATATTCTAGGGAGCGGGGTTGTTGGACTGTATGGTAATTCCATTCCTTGCTTTCCAAGGAAACGTCAAATCATGATTATAATCACTTTATGTTCCCACCAGCAGTGTATAAATCTTCCAGTCTTTCCACAATCTCTCCAACATTTATTTTTATTTATTTATTTTATTTATTTTTTTGGTTGGGTGAGATGTATCTCATTGTAGTTTTGATCTGCATTTCTCTAATGGCTTACGATTCTGAGCATTTCCTGAGATATCTATTAGCCTCCTGAATGAATGTTCTTTGGTGAAGTGCCTGTTCATGTCTTTGCCCAATTTTAAAGTGGGTTGTCTTTTTGTTGTTAAGGTTTTGTAGTATCTTATAGATTTTAGAGATTGGATTGTGATTGGACTTGTTCTGGTCAATTTTTTTTTCCCAGTCTGTAGGTTGGCTTTTGACTTTTTTGGTGAAGTCTTTGGATGAGCGTAAGTGTTTGATTTTGAGGAGTTCCCTGTTACCTGGTTTTTCTTCTGGTGTTTGTCCATTGCTAGCAATGCTTTGTATTCTGTTTATGCCATATATTAGGACTCATAGCGTTGTCCCTATTTTTTCTCCCATCATCTTTATCAATTCAGATTTTATATTTAGGTCTTTGATCCTTTTTGAGTTAGTTTTTATTCATGGGGTGAGGTATGGGTCTTGTTTCATTTTTTTGCAGATGGATAGCCAGTTATGCCAACGGTATTTGTTTAAAAAACTGTCTTTCCCCTAATTAATGGATTTTAGGTCTTTGTCAAAAGTCAGCAGCTCATAGGTGGATAAATTTATGTCTGAGTTCTCAATTCAGTTCCGTTTGTCTATATATCTCCTGTTGTACCAGTACTACTATGGCTATGTAATAGGTTTTAAAGTCGGGTAGTGTGAGGCCTTCGACTTCGTTCTTCTTCATCAATAGTTTACCTAACTGGAGCCTCTTCCCCTTTCATATGAAGTTAGCAAGTTTTTTTCCATGTTGTTAAGAACTGGCATTGTAATTTGGATCAGGATTGCATTGTATCTGTAGATCAATTTGGGCAGAATAGACTTTTCAGAATGTTGAGTCTTCCTGTCCAATAGCAAGGTATGTTTTTCCAATTATGTAGGTCTCTTTTGTTTTTTTGCAACTGTGTCTTCTAGTTTTCTTTATATTTCTGTTTAGATTTATTCCCAAGCATTTTATCTTCTTGGGGGCTATTGTAAATTATACTGATTGGTGATTTCCTCTTTGATGTTCTCTTTGTTGGTGTACAGGAATCCAATTGATTTTTGTATGTTTATTTCGTATACTGAGTCTTTGCTGAGCCCTTCTTTTAGTTCCAGTAGTTTTCTTGTGGATTCTTTGGAATTTTATGTGTATAAGACTACATCATCTGCAAATACAGATACTTTTACTTTTTTCCTTACCAATTTAAACCAACACAAACCCAAATCCACTACTGTCAAATTGATTCTGACTCATAAGCAACCCTATAGGACAGTGTAGAACTGTACCATAGAGTTTCCAAGGAACATCTGGTAGATTTGAACTGCCAACCTTTCAGTTAGCAGATGTAACACCTAACAACCATGACACCAGAGTTTCTTTGTTTCTTTTTCTATCCTAATTGCTCTGGCTAGGATCTCCAGCACAATGTTGACTAGGAGTGGTGATAAATGGGATCATTTTCTGGTTCATATTCTCAAGAATGCTTTCAGACTGCCTCCACTTAGGATGGTACTGGCTGTTGGCTTTGTATAAATGCCCTTTATTATGCTGAGGAATTTGCCTTCTATTCCTTTTTTGCTGAGAGTTTTTTTTTTTCCTTAATCATGAATGGGTGTTTGGCTTTGTCTAATGCCTTTTCCTCATCAGTTGATAACATCATGTGATTCTTGTCTTGTTTTATTTATGTGATAGATTAAATTGATTATTTTTCTAATCTAATGTTAAATCATCCTCACACAGCTGGTATGAATCCCACTTGGTCATGGTGAATTATTTTTTTTAAATATGTTGTTGAATTCTATTGGCTAGAATTCTGTTGAGGATTTTTGCATCTAAGTTCATGAGGGATACTGATCTGTACTTTTCTTTTTTTGTGGTGTCTTTACCATGGTTTGTTATCAGAATTATGCTGGCTTCATAGAGTTTGAAAGTATTCCATCCTTTTCTGTGCTCTAATATTTGTGGTGTTACCTCTGAGAGTTCAGTAGAATTCTCCAGTGAAGCCGTTAGGGCCAGGGCTTTGGGGCTTAAGTTATCTTTTTAATCTCTTCTTTTGTTATGGTTTATTTAGTTATTTTGCTTCTGTTTGTGTTAGTTTAGTCAGGTAATATGTTTCTGGAAATTTATCCATTTCCTCTAGGTTTTCAAATTTGTTAGAGCACAATTTTTCATAGTATTCTGTTATGATTTTTTTAATTTCAATTGGGCCTGTTGTGGTATCATCTATTTCATTTCTTTCTTGGTTATTTTTTGTGCCTCTTGTTTCTCTTTTGTCAGTTTGACCAGTGGGTTATCAGTCTTTAGCTGATCTTTTCAAAGAACCAGCTTTTGGTCTTGGTAACATTTTCCATTGTTTTTCTAATTTACTTCATTTAATTCTGCTCTGATTTTTATTATTTGCTGTCTACTGGTGCCCATGAGCTTCTTTTGCTGCTCTCTGTCTGTTTGTTCGAATTGTAGGGTTAATGTGTTGTTTTGGCTCTTTTCTTTTTTTTGGATGGGTGCATTTATTGCTGTAAATTGACCTCTGAGCACTGCTTTTGTTATGTCCCAGAGGTTCTGGTAAAATGTGTTTTCATTCTCATTTGATTCTATAAATTTCCTTATTCAGTCTTTAACCCTCAAACAATATCATGAGGCTAGTTGTGGTCCTGCAGTGCACAGGAAGAGGGTATCACCATAAACAGGGAGAAGGTCTTATTGAAGCAGAAGTCACTGAGTCCACAGTGGGGCCAGGAGAAAAGACACAAAGAGGCATAGATGTATCCATCGCTTTGAAAGCCACATCAGCATCTTCTCAGTGGACTGGAAGGAGTTGGAGATGCCATTCAGAGGGGGAGGGAACAGCACAGGAAAGGGCATGGAGGTGGGTATGCTCTGTAAGGCATCTTGCAGAGCCTTTCTATCTTTGTGTGTGTGTGTGACAGTGTGTGCATATGTAGGTTCATAGTGATTGGGATGCTTGAGTGTGGGATGGGATGTATGTGTAATCTGCAGGGGCAGATTAATCAGTGAGCAAGGTATGCATGCACTGCTTTAGAGTAAGCAAGGTACAGGTTTAACTGTGTTTACTAATCGAAAGTGCACAGTTTCATACAGGTTTCACCATATCTTTAATGTGCTGAGAAACAGGTAAAATTGTGCACTACAGATTAGTAGGCAAGAGCAAGTAAGTCCATGTGTTCCTTGCATATTGTGTAATCTATTCTTCTGTACGTGTGTGTGCTTGTACATATTTGGTGGGGATGAAAGTGGCAACTGCAATACACTGCCATTGTGGTGTATCTGGCCCAGAACACCCCACTAGTCGTTCCCTTCTTACTTTACCCTGGAAAGTGAAGAAATTTATGCCACTGTTTGTTTCCCCTTTCCTCTTCCCCTACCACTAACACATAAACTTCCTGGTTGACTCACTTTGATATGTATTTGCAGTTTGTATTTGAAGTGGATGCAGAGGATGGGAGACTAGGTCCAGGCCTAAGGGCTGGCTGGTGCAGGAGAGAGGGATGGGGGAATAACATCTTGGCAGGAGCTGGAGGTTAGGAACAGCCCTGATTTGTCTAAAGGACCCCAAATCACAGTTTTCTGGAAACCAGATGCAGATAACTAGATAGTCAGCAGCAGTAGCAGCAACTTAACATTTTTATATCACTTTCATCTTCCTAAAGTTGTTGATTGTCATATTCTGTCTCTTGCTCACAACAAAAACACAGCCCCACAACCACCAGCATACTGAGATTACAGAAATACTCCATTTCTCCTTCCCCTTTCCAAGTGACCCTGCTCACCAGGTGGTGAACTTTAATATCCCATTTACCAGTAGTAGGAATTGAGGCTCAGATAAATGAAGCAAATGGCTCAAGGCCACAGAGATGACTAACATCAGTGCTGAGAATAGCCTTACAATCCAGTGACCCTTCTGCTTCTGAGAGTTTATTTGGACTCAGAGTAAGGAGGCTGGACGCAGTATGCACATTGGGGAGGGAAAATCATCTTTACTCCAACATGGAATAAAGCCATCTTTGTTTCAGGCCATTTAGAGCAGATGCCTTTCACGCACACACCCCAACTCTCCCACAACCTCCTGTATATTCCAACAGAGCATCCATCCATCCGTCCGTCTGTCCGTCTGTCCACTCACCCACCCACTCACCCATGCACCTATCTGCCATCCATCTGTCCATCCATCACCTACCTGTTACGTATCCATCTGTGCCTTCATCATGCCTCCCTCCCTCCCTCCCTTCCTGCTTCCCTCTAGCATCCATCATCCACCTATCCACCCATTCATCCATCCTCTGTCCACTATACATCCATCCATCTACTCATTTATCTATCCACCATTCATGTATTCAACACATACCTGTGTTCCTAGTCCAATGGCAGAGCTCCTACAAGCCTTCACTCGATCTTTCCTCTATTTCTGCAGTCACTTACCAAAAGAGATGGAGGGAGGACACTTTTCCATCAACAAGCTGGCCCAGCAGGATCAAGACAGCCTCTGACAGGTCCACCCCAGGTGACTGCCAGTCAGAGAACAGGAAGCTCTCTACTGCTGAGGCTGAAATCCTGATGGCAAAGCTTAAGGCCATTTCCATGGCACTGATGAGGCCTTTCCCACTACTGACTCCTGCAAATACCTGAGGTGGCCCAGATCTGATCCCTTTCCTAAGGTACAGCCCAAAGGGCTTTCTGACCTGTCCAGGTCCGCCTCTGAAGGATGGCAGAAGTTTTGCTGTACCATATGTGTGCCATGTGTGCTGTTTGTCTCAGGCTGCTTCCTGAGCTTACCTGGCCATCCTGATGAAGGGAGCATAAATGATATTTTGTGCGACACTCCAACTTCTAGAAATGCACTTTCTGGCTCTTATACTGAAGTTAGCTGTGTTGGGAAGTCTGGCTGTCAAGAGACAAACGTGGGCTTGTGTCTTACTCTGTTCCTGCTGCTAAGTAACTTACTGGGGCAAGGATGCCTCCTTGTAGGAATAGAGGCATGAACTCAACACCTAGCCTGATGCCAGTGAGGAGCCTGGGGAGCCTAGGAGGTATGCTGAGCTCCAGAACCTAAGAGCTGTGAAAGTTTGTCAGCACTGATATGAGTCTCAGGGAGCTGGCTAACTCATCCCATTGCACACTGCCAGCTGCCTCCTTTCATATCGAGCTGGGCTAACAGGGCTGCCAAGTTTGAGACTCTGTGGTCTAAGCACTCAAACAGCAAGCAATTGTTTCCAGTACGTGAGAAGGCAGTGGTTAATGGGTGTTTGCTGGCAGCTGCTGGGGGCCACAGGCCCAGCCAGTGTTTTCCTAATTAACTCTCATTATTTCCGTTCCAGGAGGGTTGGGGCAAAGGAAGTCCAAGCACCATCAAATTGCAGACATCATTCTCTCAGCTCCTCACTGGTAAAATTCCCATGTCTCTCAAGTATCGGCAGGATAATCTCCAAGTCCCAAGGCTGGCAGCTGGCTGATGGTGATTCCGTCTCCCTGCTTTCTAGTCCTTTTCTCTTCCTGTACCTGTTCTGCAGCCAAATGGGGCTTCCTGTCTCCCAACAAGAAGACTAGAACTAGGGTGAGGTGCAAAATTTAAGAAGATGCCAAAAAGTTCAAAAATTAAGATGAATAACTTTTAATGCAGTATTTTTGGAAAATCCAAACCAATGCAAAAATATCTACAACAAGCAAAACACCAAAATTTTAAATCAATAGGCCACCAATTCAGGAAATGAGGTATATTTTCTCCCTCAGAGTAGATTCTTGATTCTCACTGTATTCCAGAGGAGCACTGGTTTGTGGGAGGAGAGGGATGCAGGAATACCAAGAATGTGCTTCAAAAGGAATGATCACTATGTTAATCCCTTCCATTACTAGCTCTCCATTGTTTATTGAGCACTTACTAAGTATTGACTAGTGTGTCAGACACTTTTCATACATGATCTTGCTTTTTCCTCATCACATTTCTGCGAAGGCAGATGTGATCAAGCTCCATTAATAGACTTGTAACCTGAGGGGCAGAAACTGAAGTGGCTTGTTCAGAGTCACACAGCTGGCCACCGGGAGCTGGGACTAGAATCCAGGTCTGACTCCAAGTCCCACTCTCTGCCAAGGCATTATGCTATTTGCCTGAAGGATGTTTTTGCCTTCAATTTTCACCCTGTCCGAAAGATGATGATGATGACGACGATGACTGATACTCACCAAACTCTTGCTGTGAGCCAGAAACTCTGGTTACCTACAGGCTAAGAATTACAGCTGCTAACCAAAAGGTCAGCAGTTCAAATCTACCAGGTGCTCCACCAGAAACTCTATGGAAGCAGCTCTTCTGTGTCTTGTAGGGTCACTGTGAGTTGGAATTACTCAGTGGCAACAGGTTTACTTTTTTTGGTTTGCTTGTTTGTTTTGGGTTTTGCTGTGAGCCAGCACTATTCTGAGTGCTTTGCAGGGGTTACCTCATTTAATCTTACCACCCACCCCACAACAATGTGGATATTATCCCCATCTTACATACAAGGAAACTGAGAGAGAGAAGTAATGCTCCCAAGGTCCCAGAAATGGAATCAGTACCGGCTGGTAGCAGAGCCCAAGCTGGCATCTTCACTGGCATGAGTGAAGATGCTGAGTTAGACATGGGATATTCTTCCCATGTGCCCAGGGTGGGCAAAATGGTGCCCCACCCACGTGCCCCAGCACGGGGGTGATGGGGAGGATCAGAGAGGGACCCAGCCTTTTAGAGTTCCCAGGCTGTTGCCCCTTGGCATCCATTCCCAGCTACGGCAACTCTTCATAGTCGTCCCTGCCACTGTCACTGCTTCGCTCAGCAGACGTCGTCATCCTGGAGGAAGCCTGCCAGGGGGACAATGAAGGCATTCAGGGGCTGTTATTTATTTATTTCTCAATAAAGAAACTTCATGAATAGATGGATATTTATTCACCTAATTCACTTTTGCAAATGCAGTGTCCTTCAAAGGATGATTTGTTTGCTGAGCGGAGCTGAGGCGGGAGGTTAAAAATAGCTCCCGGCAGTACCGTATTTCTCAGTAAATCAGTGTTGATAATTTAATAATAAAATTAGTCTTACATCAGGTACCAGATAACGCTCCTCTGACATGCAAATCGAATTCAGCTTCCTACCCAAGGCGGGTCATTTGTGAGGCAGCAAATTCACCAGGCTCAGTGTTTTGGCGCTAAATTTAGAGCCTTTCTTACGTGGGTCAATAGGAGTGCCTCTAAACAGCCTGTGCTCACTAACGTGGTCATTTGTAATATTCACCGAGTCCTAAATACAGGTATTTGCACTTCCTTTCGCTTCAGAGCTGCCTCGTTCCATAGAGTGGAGAAGACGCTCCTGCCTTGTGTACACTCGTTTAATTTTGGGGAGAGGACTCTGATTCCCTTTGAGGTTCAGGTCAGAGGAGCTGTCTTCATGATGTTCTTCACTTCTTTTCGCTAAAATTTCGTGACCGCCAAATACGTGCTGGGTCCTGTAGCAGGTACTGGGGAGGCTGAGATGGCCCAACTATGCTGCTAAGGAGCTACTGAGGTGGGTGGAGGGACAGACACACCCAGGACATCACGGTACAAAGGACGCTGAGAGAAGCATATACAGGACTCAGGGAAGCACAGCAGAGGCAAGAGCACATAATCCAGGAATGCTTGCTCTCAGGGTGGCATTGATGTGGGGTTTTGCAGGATGAATAGGAGATCCCCAGGCAGTTGAGTAAAACCTGGGGAACACGAGGGAGGGCATTTTCCAGGCAAAAGAAACAGTATGAAGGCATGAGACTGGGTATTGTCGAGGAATTAAAATTGGTTCTGGAACAGCAAAGGGAGGCTGGTGAGTTCAGTTGGGCCATACAATGTAGGGTTTTGTATGGTGTGATAGAGAACAGAGATATCCACCTAAGAGGAGGCTGGATCAGACGTCAATTTAAGATACCCTTTAGGAAACACTGTAAAGAAGGGTAAGATGGTTCTGTTCTCCCATAAAGATTGAGGGCACCATTTCCTGTAGGAGGATCCAGGCGCTCTGCCAGTGATGTAGGACATCCGGGCCAAGGAACAAGCAGAAACTTGAGAATACCATGGGCCAGACTGGAGGAGGGAGAGCAGAAGGGGGATTGGAAGAGCCTCATACCTCACCCACCCCAGGTATTCAACCATCCACCCTTGTGTATGACATGTGTAATTTACAAACAGTTTCTACATAGACCATATATTTGACCCAGACTATGGAATTCTTGTTGGCATAGTAGTTAAGTGCTATAACTGCTGACCTGTTAGCCAAATTTGGACAAATCCACCAGGTGTTTCTTGGAAATCCAATGGGGCAGTTCTACTCTGTCCTACAAGGTTATTATGAGTCAGAATTGACTTGACAGCAGTGAGTCTGTTTCATCTTGTTTTCTTTTTTTTCACATTGAGATATGTAAGGCAGGCATCATTATCCCCATTTTACAGATGAGGAAACCAGGCTCAGAGAAGTGACTTGCTCAAGTCATTCAGCTCGAAAAAGGAAAGAGTGGTTAGATCAAGTCCTCTTCAGTCTTCATTCAGGCTATTTCAAGGCATAATCCTCATTTCAATGATTTAGGCACCTATGGTGATTCCTTTTTAGATTTGAGGAACGGGGTATGTGGAGAGTTGGAGTGACTTGCTTAAGATGATACAGCTGATGGAAAGCCCAAATTTAGATTCTGTTCTCCTAAAGCCCCATTCCTTCATTCATTGGGTTGTCATTGTCCTCTTTCCCTGCTTTTTTGTCTTCTCTCCTTCCACCCTCTGCCCTTGTTCCCTGTGCCTAGCACAGTTGTCTCCCTTTTGTTGCTGACCAAGCTGTGTGCTGCTCAGGGCTTTTCCCTCACTGTCCCTCCATCTGGAATGCTTAGGTGTTGCCATAGCTCTGTCCCTTACTTCATTTGGGCCTCCACTCAAATGTTACCTCCTCAGAGGGTCTTCCTGTCTTCCCCATCCACCAGAGCTCACCCCATCACTCTTTGTGCTTTGCTGGCTTTACATCACTACTTCTTGACATGCTCAATATCTTTCTATCCTATTGGAAAGTAAATTCCAGGAGGGCAGGGACTTGGTTTGCTTCTGCCTTTTAAAGTCATCAGTGTCTATGTTTGCTGTTGTTATTAGTTGCTTCCAACTCATGGCAGGCCTGTGTGTTACAGAGCAGAACTGCTTCATTAGGCTTTTCCTCTGCATTGCTGCTAGGTGGGTATGAACCACCAACCATTAGTTTGGTGGTAGAAGATAAGCTGTTTGTGCCATTCAGGAATCTTGCTTCTGCCTTTTATTTCCTGTCTTGTGACAAAGAGGGCACTGGATAAGTGTTTGTTAAATGAAGGTGTGCATGCATTCCACTGGCACGAGGCACTGCTCTGGGATTCAAGGTAAGCTCATGACACAGGAGCTGGCCCACAAGGTGCTGGGAGACTGGTTTGCAGGCCACTTACCAGGTGCCAGTGACAAAAGCTGCAGCAACAGATCCGAAGCTTCATTCACAAGGCCATGGGCAGCCCTAGGGCTCTTTTCCCTACAAAGAAGTTGAGGATCAGAAAAGGAAATAGAGTTGAGAACACGAGATACGATGGACTGACTTTTGTATGGTACACTCAGGTGTACTACTGAATACATGCACGGATCAAGAAGATTAGACAGGGTATACAGCTGGTGTTGGAAAGGGTCCAGATCAGACTTCATTATTAACACTCAATGGCATTTGGTCAGGTCCACAGCTCTGGGTCTCAGTTTACCCAGCAACAAAGTGGCTGGAATCTTTGGGATTTAATTTAGCTGACAAATCTTTGCATTCCCATCGCTTCTTCCAGCAGAAGGTAAACATTCTGTAAGCCCTGTTGCTTTCTTTCCCCTGTATCTTTACGACCTAGTGAGTATTCAGCTTTACGACGGAATGGAAGATGCTGGAATCCACACTCTGTCCCCCTCACCCCCCACCCCCCACTAGTGGCTGTGGGCCTGCAGCTTGAGTCCTTCCTCCAGCCCCTTGAAAGTCCCAGTAGAGAGACAAAAGAGCCAACGCAGGAGCAGACAGATCTATAGCCCTAAGTGCAGGCTCCTGTGAATGCAGGTAGTTGACGGGTGCATTTTGTTCTATAATAAAAGTGCTTTTAAGAAAAATACAGAAATGCTTAGGGGAAAGTTAAGGGGGGAAAGGGAAGGCAATAGAATTGTTCACACTCCATCAATGCCTAAGAAGAAGAACCAGCTTCAGTGATGCACCCTTCTAGGTATTAGACTGGAGCATGCGGGGTTGGATGGCAACCTCCTTACCCTGCCCCCTCCAGTGCTGCACTCCTGGCCCCACTCTCCTGTGCAGCTCCACTCAGCTCTTCCACTGCATCTCAGTTTTAATGCAGACCCCTGGATCCCCACAACCAGAGCTGCTATCCAGGTGGTAGGCATGAGTAGGGTGACACACACACACACACACACACACACAGAGAGAGAGAGAGAGAGAGAGAGAGAGAGAGAGCAACGTATGGTAGTTCAGTTGATTCTGACTCATAGTAACCTTATAGGACAGAGTGGAACCACCCTGTAGGGTTTCTAAGTATCAGCTAGTGGATTTGTATTGCTGGCCTTTTGGTTAGCAGCTGAGCTCTTGACTACTGTCTCACCAGGGACTAAGTAGCGACACTTTGGTGGTTACAACAATAATCTATTTTATTCAAATACTTAAATATTTAAATATGTCCATATTGGTTAATAAATATTCACTGCCTTGCACAGACACTGCAGCTGCTTTGGTTCTCCCCCAAGACCCCTGAAACTCCCCATGTTACCCCCAGAACCCCTGCACAGTTAGGGCTCTCAAGGATCTTACTCAAGCTCTGTGTCTCTTCTGACCAGTCAGTACCAATGTCCATGGGTGTCAAAATATGTTGAACATCTTCCCATCACCCAGCCCCTCACTTGTTACACAACCCTCTCCTCATCATTTTACACATGTGGCATTCAGTTAATCCAGATATCTGAGGAAATAGCTGCAGTGTCACGGGCACCTCCCCACCTCTCTCTCTCACACACAGGAAGACCCGGGGCCACGCCTCATCTTGAAGACCCCCGAGAAGAGACATTGTGCTTATCTGGTTCATAGCTGAATCTCCAGCCCATAGCCTGACACTCAACTGGCAAACACATTGTCCCCTAAACACGTGTATGTCCTGGTCCCTGAAACCAGTGAATGTTACCTAACATGACAAAATGAACTTTGCCTGTATGATTAAGGAAGTAT
The DNA here is from genome assembly GCA_028571685.1 of Heterohyrax brucei. Classification (NCBI taxonomy): domain Eukaryota; kingdom Metazoa; phylum Chordata; class Mammalia; order Hyracoidea; family Procaviidae; genus Heterohyrax; species Heterohyrax brucei. The sequence goes on from CM053146.1 coordinate 22,263,008, forward strand.
CTTGAGGTGAGGAGATTATCCCACATGATTCAGGTGGTCCTCAAATGTAATCACAAGTGTCTATACTGGAGAGAGACAGGAAAAGAAGGTAACGTGGCCACAGCGGTAGAGACAGGAATGTGTAACCACAAGACAAGGAGTGCTGGCAGCCACCAGAAGCTGGAGAGGGCAAGGAACAGGCTCTCCACTGGAACCTCCAGAACAAATCCATTCTGTCAACGTCTGGATTTTAGATTGTAAAATTCAAATTTGGGCTTCTGGTCTCCAGAAATATAAAAGAAAATTTTCTATGAATTTAAGTCACTAAGTTTGTGGTAATTTGTCACAGCAGCCACAGGTAACTAATATACACACCCAACTCATCTCAACCACCTAGTGTGTCCTAGTGGCTCGTGACACTGTAGCTAAGAACACTGTGTAGCTTTATGGCCAATGGCACCTCTGAAATGTGAAACCAACCCCGTTACTCTATACCTTCCTGATCGTGAAAATTCGTCAAGGGCTCCGGATTCCCATCTAAAGACTTTTACTGGTACACGAGGCCCTTAGAGCCTGTCTCTGCTGACTCCTTGGGTTCTTCTACCCCTACACCCTCCCCCACATCCCATGTGCCAATCAGGCCAAACCGCTGACATCTCATTTTCCTGAGATTCATGCCATATACTCTAAATCCTTAGTGCCTTGTTCCAAACTACTCAGAAGTACCACCCTGTCACTTGGTCACTGTCTGCTTGTCCTTGTCCTCGTCCGGGAAATCTCCCCTGCCAACCCCAGGGCTGGATTCTGTTCTGTTCTTTGCTCCTATTGCCCTCTACCCTTCTCTCAGTCTCAGCACTGATAATACTATACCACGAGGTCCTCGGCGTCCCCTCCTCCAGATGTTGAAGAAGAAAGAGGGCTTGAGTAGGGTACAGCAACCCTCCCCTGCTGTCTCTAACCTGAAGAGATGGTTAATGGCTAAGCTTATGCTCAGCTGGTCATGTGAATCGTGTTCTGTGAGTCACAGCTCAGTGGCTTCTGTACAGGACAGCAGAGCAGGGGTGGACATCTGAGGCCTGTCTGACCTTGCTAGGAGACCCACTGTAGGGAAGAAGCCTGTCTCTCCCCAGCTTCACTTCCCCCTCCCTCACCCCAGAGTATTTATATGTTAGTTACAAATTGAGTTGAGTGGGTTTTTTATCTTGCTTTTTTTTTGGATAACCCCCGCAGGGATTTCTTTTAAGTATCAGACTTTCTGCAGCTGATGTACACAAACAGATATGAGATGGGCTTTTTTTTTTCCTTCAACATAAATGGCTTATGACTTTTTTCCATCAGAATTAATTGCCATTAAGTGGACTCTGACTAGTGGCGACCCCACATATGCCAGAATAGACAGTGTTCCATGGGGTCTTCAGTGGCTGATTTTCAGCACTGTCCTGGTTATCTAGTGCTGCTACAATTGAAATACCACAAGTGGATGGCTTTAACAAACAAGTTGATTCTCTCACACTCTAGTAGGCTGTATGAATTTAGGGCATCACCTCCAGGGGACAACTTTCTCTCTCTGTCAGCTCTGGCAGAAGGTCTTTTTCATCAATCTTTCCCTGGACCAGAAGCATCTCCTCACAGGAACCCTGGATCTAAATGACACACTCTGTTCCTAGCACTGCTTTCTTGGTGGTAAGAGATTTCCTTGTCTCTCTGCTTGTTTCTCTTTTGTATCTCAAAAGAGATTGGCTTAAGAGGAAATCTGATCTTGTAGATGGAGTCTGCTGCACTAAGGTAACTCCTGCTAATCCCACCAATAAGTATCACAGAGGCAGAGTTTACAACATATGGGAAAGTCATATCTGATGAGAGATTGATAGACAATCACACAACAGTGGGAATCGCAGCCTAGCCAAGTTGACAGATATTTTGGGGGGACATAATTCAATTCATGGCAGACACCTTTGGGTGACCTTGAACCTCCAATCATTAAATGCTTGAACCATTTGTACCACTCAGGGACTACTAGCAAAATTTGGAGAAGCTGTTCCAGGATCATAAAAGTCGCATATATATGTGCACGAAAGAAAGTTCATTATTGCTTTGGGGGAAGAAAGGGAGGCCTGGAACAACTTACTTCATCTTCCCTTTCAAAACAGCTACCCTTGCTGACCCAAAGTGCTAGTGTCTGCAGCTCTAGCCTTCGCCTCCTGTGTCCTCGGTTCAGTGGGCTCCTCTTGTTCACTCTTAACTACCTGCTTCTTTCCGTCACCACAGCCTTTGCCTTTTGCCAGGTCCTGTATTTCTCCCTCTCAAACATCTTCAGCAGTTTATACCTCTTCTCTTTCTCCTCTAGCTTCTCTCCTTCTCATCTGTCCAGCTCACCACGAATGCCCAACCTTGATCCTGCTTCCTCTGCTTCCATGGCCCCATCACCTAACTTATAAAGGCATTTCTGTTAACCTTGACTCTGGGACACAGTCCCCCTAGCCTCTGGCCCAAGCTGTCTGATCACTAGCCCAGAGTATTTGACCCTTCTCTGAAGGAGCTGGTTCCCCCTGGCCCTCTGGGACAACCCCACTGGGCTTTGCTGCTTTGGGGCCTTAGGTCTCTTGTACCTTCACCTGGGATGCCTTTTGGAGGTAAGAAATAGCATTCACCTCATTTCTGGTGACACAGAGTTTGAGGAGAGACTTTTCAGGCTTGGAAGGCAGAGGAGGGGTTGATCAAAAATGTTGGGAAAGTGCTGGGGAAAGCAGGAATTCCAGGAGGTGGAGCAGCCCTGAGATGAAAAAGAACAACACAGGTCCCCAATTCCTAATTTTGCACAACCTGAGGGGAGCATGGACGGGACAGTGTTGGCCTTGCAAGCTGCAAGCTAGTAGGTCACCAGCAAGATGAACAGGTGCAAGTAGACGACAGGAAGCTCAGGGAGGAGGCAAGGCTCTCATTCCTGCCCAGGTGCCCAGCTGGCCAAGAAGTGTCTCAGGAAAGAGGAGCAGGCTGAGAAAGGGGCTATTCCTAGGAAGCCAGGGCTCCCAAGGTGGCAGAACCGAACACCTCTGTTGTTTACCAGGAGCTTGCCGAGTGTTTTTCCAACACCAGCCTGCTCACTGTGATAGTCCCTTTGGGCCCAGCTCAGTCACTCACCTGCAGGTACTGAGCACCTCTTGTACGCCTGCACCTGTGCTAAGGCCTGTGGGACACATAAGGGGGCAGAGGAAAGAACTCAAAGTATCTGAGCACTTGGTGTATGTCAGGCCCTGTGCTGAGAACCGTTTGCTTCTATTGGGTCATTTAATGTTCTCAGCAGCCCTGGGAGTTGACAACTCTTATTACTGACATTTCACAGATGAAGAAACTAAGGCTCAGCAACGTTGTGACTAGTCTTAGGGCACAGTGCTACTTAGGACAGAGCAAGGATGAGGCCTGTGTCTCCCTCCTCCCCTAGAGAGAGGCAAAGGCAGAGACCCCACCGTCCTGATGGAGCCACAGTAGACCAAGGAGGCAGTCCGTGTGCTCCTGCCTTCCTTTAGACAAGGAGAACTGCTAACTGCACAGAACTCACACCTGGGAGCATGGAGGATGGTGACGTTCCAGTCAGAGTAACTGCTTGGTAGGGGTGGGAGGTGGAGAGTGGGAGGCCCATGGGGCAGAGGAAGAGCCCAGGTGGGTATCAGGAGGTCTTGATCTTCACTGGCTCTACAGGGAAGGGCAGAGATGCTCTTCTAGGCCATGGCTGGGTGGTCTTTAGCCATGGACCAGCTACTGAGGAATTAATAGGAAACAGGGATGACTCTACCCATAATATTCATGAAATGAGGGGTTGAATGAGATGAGCTGGAAGGTTCTGTCCAGCTCTGACGATCAAGGTCCCCCGGAACTCTGAGCCAACCATGGGCACTAAGCATAGCTGGGAGCTTCTCAGTAGCCAGGGTCATGTTTGTCCTGAGCATGCTTCCTTCACAGCGTCTGGCATCTCACCCAGCACTCAGCAGGTGCTCACTGAGAGAGTAAGTGAATGGAGGGGATGAATGAGTGAGTGAGTGCACCGCAAAGGTTGGAGGCTCCATGATCTGACCGGAAAGTGGGGGGAGGTGAGAAAAGCTACAGGTGGCACATGGACCCTCCATGCCCCTGCCCAGAGGCACATGGTGATAACATTTGGGAGAGGTGGAATTGGTTCACTTCTAAGTATTAATCCCTAAATCCAGGCAGGAAGATTTTAATTATGAAGCTTTGAGTGGTATCCGTTTTCAATTAAAGTCAACCAGCAAAAATTCAGAAAGCAGTATCATTGTTCAGAGTTAGTACAAGTGAATCCTCCCCAAGAGGCTGAACGAGACCTTGTCAGGGAGGGAGAAGTGGCAACAATGAACTTCATATATAGATTCCCACCCACACATCTCATCACCTCCCCAGTGGACTCAGATGTTTCTCTAAGCCCTAGAGGCTTCTGGGTGTGGGGAGGAGTATGTAAGGAAACATCCCCTCCTTCAGTGCCCCTTGCAGTAGAATTGCTCCAGGCTCAGACCAGGAGGATATCAGCTCAAAGCATGGTCAGGTGCCTGGAATCATGGAGTCCATGACAGGTCTTGCACACAGTAGGTGCTTACCTGGTCTATGCTAAATTGGAGGGCATGGTGGAGAAAGGCTTAAGAACAGAAGTAGGGGTTATGGTTTAGGCCTGAGGCTCCAGTGCCACAGTTGGGCCTTGACCTAGGCAAGGGGTCTCTGGAAAGCACTTGGCTTCTCCCACTCAGACCTTCCTAGAGACTAAGGTGGGGAGAGAGGAGGTGGTGGAAGAACTTACTAAGAATGCCAGTATGAGTCACTGTGGGTGGTCTGGGGCCATGAGGCACTACTTCTGTGCAAATCCTAGCCAGGGAACTAATAGCTAGATCTGACCCTTTGAAAAAGCAGAGAACAGCAACCAGAATCTTCAGGTCACTGGCTGTCCTGGATGAAGCTGTTGCTCATCTGGATCCTTACTTCAGTGACATTTTTTATAGTACTTTTAGCTCCACAACTTACAAAGCCCTGAGAGATGCTGTTTCTCATTCAAGGACACAGCCAGGAAGCGGCCAAGAGTCAGGACCAGAACCCAGGCCAGGTCTTTGAGCTTCTAAGGCTTGTATGTTATTGACTATGCTATACTGTGGTTGCTGATGAAAATCCTGATGATGGTGATGTCAATTCACACGGACTATAATGGAACAAAATAAAAGGGGCTGGTGACTGAATAAGGAGGTAACCAACAGTCTAAACTGAAACAAGCTTAAAACAGGAATGGATTGGACTCAGCGACACGGAGTGACCATATAGTGTGTGCACTTTAGAGTTCTATGCGTCTATAGGATGTCGTCCTACTGGCCTCTTACTGGAGAGGATTGGAGAGGATGGAGAAGAAGAGGACAGGAGAATGCTAAGAGGATATGACATGTACAAAACAGCAAGGAGGAGTGTGTGCTGTCACCAGACAAGAAGATCAGTAGAAGCTGTAAATAGGCAGGCATGGGAATTTAAACTGGATTGTACACTTTCACTCCATTACAATAAATAAATAAAATATTAAAAAAAGAGAGTTTGTAAGCATTCATGGGTAGCAATATCTTAAAGTTCTAAGGGAATAATCACTCTTCCAAGCCAGTGCTCACCTAAGTACTCACTCTGTTTCCTTGACTCTCAGCAGCTTCAGTTCTGGAGTTTAGAACTGATGTCTGTGATGGATCCTGGAAGAAGAGGAACCAGCCCAGACCATGTACCCCCAAGTTGCTACACACTCTGAAATCAGTCTCTATGGCCTCCATTCCATCTGCCCACCAAAAGCCCACACCATAGGCATCTGATTTCTTAGAGTGGAAGCTTTATGTGGACAGGGCAGCCACATGTACCCTTTTCCATTGTCTACAGATATCCACTTTAACATAGTAAGCTTGCTTCCCTGACCCAGAGGATGAGCATCTCTACCTGGCCAGTGCAGGGGCTGTGGGGAGGGCAAAGTGAGCAAAATCTGTTCAAAGGATTCTGCAGTTCACGTCATTGTGTACATTTTTTCCCCCCAAAGAGATTGTCTGAAAACATCTACATTAATGCAACACGTCATCTTTTCCAGGAGCCATTTTTGAGATCAGAAGCCTTGCTGGGCACCTGCTCAACACTGTAAGACCGATTAAGCAAAATGTCAAGAATTGAAAAGATGTTACTAGGCAAGCATGGATTATGAACTTTGGTTAATTGGGAAATATCTGGGTTTTGCAGAAGGAGCCCCCTGACTGCTTCCAGGCACTTTATTGTGTGCAGCGATCAAAGAAGCAGTCTGGATGCTTGGGCTCTATTACAAGGTTTGCACTTGGTTTGCTGTGTGACTTGGACTAAACAATTACCCTGCCTGAGCTCAATTTCCTCACCTAACAGGGACTTGCACCATTCATTTATGTGTTTGTTATATACTGTGGTGGCTTGTGTGTTGCTGTGACACTAGAAATTATGCCACCAGTATTTCACCAGCAAGGTCACCTATGGTGGACAGATTTCAGCTGAGCTTCCAGACTAACACAGACTGGGAAGAAGAACCTGGTGGTCTACTTCTGAAAAAACATTGTCCACTAGAAACCTTGTGGATGGCGGTGGAATATTGTGCGGGAAGGTGAGCTTCTCAGATTGGAAAGTACTGAAAATATGACTGAGGAAGAGCTGCCCCCTCAAAGTAGAGTTGACCTTAGTGGCGTAGGTAGATTAAAACCTTTTGGACCTTTGTTTGCTGACATGTTACAATCTAAAATGACAACAAACAGCTGCAAATAGCATCAGTAATGAGCACTTGGAATGCATAAATCAAGAAAAATTGGATGTCATCACATATGAACTGAAATACATAAAGATTGCTATCCTAGGCATTAATGAGCCAAATAGACCCACATTGGCCAGTCTGAATCTGACAGTAATCTGGCCTACTATGCCGGGAATCATGAATTGAAGAGGACTGGCATCACATACATTATCAAAAAGAACATTCCAAGATCTATCTGGAATAGATGGAATGGAATACATGGCTATCAGTGATAATATCCATACTCCTACAAGGAAGACCAGTCTATATAAATATTATTCAAATTTACCTACCAACCTCTAAAGATAAAGCAACTGAAGATTTTTACCAGCTTCTGCAGTCTGAAGGTGATGAAACATGTAATTTCCGGTGATTGGAATGCAAAAATTGGAAGCAAAGAAGTAGCTGGGAATATGGCCTTGTGATAGAAATAATACTGGATATTGCATGACAGAATTTTGCAAGACCAACAATTTATGCATTGCAAACACAATTTTTCAAAAACATAAATGCCTCAAAAACATAAATGGCAACTAAATATGTGAACCTCACCAGATGGCATACACAGGAATCAAATTGTCTGTATCTGTGGAAAGAAGTGATGGAGACAGTCAATATCTTCAGTTAAAATAACTGATGTTGTCAGGGGCTGAGTACAGAACACACCATCAACTGCTCATATGCAAGTTCAAATTCAAACTTAAAGCAATTAAAATAAGCAATTAGAGCCAAAGTACAACCTTGAATATATCTTGCCTGAATTTGGACCTCATCTGAAGAATAACTTTGACTCATTGAACACTCATGATCGAAGATCAGACAAGTTGTGGGATGACATCAGGGCATCATACATGAGGAAGTAGAAAGTCATTAAAAAGAAAAGAAAAGGAAAAAAAAAACAGCTACAGTGAATGGAAGAAATGATGAAGTAAAAGAGCTCAACAGAAAATTTCTAAGGGCATCTAGAGAAAACAACGTAAAATGTTATAAAGAAATGTACAAAGACCTGGAGTTGGAAAACCTAAAGGAAAGAACACACTTGGCCATTTCTCAAGCTGAAAGAACTGAAGAAAAAATTCAAGTCTCATGTTGTAATACTGAAGGATCCCATGGGCAAAAAATTCAGTGACACAGGAAGCACCAAAAGAAGATGGAAAGAATACGCAGAATCACTGTGCCAAAAAAAGTGGGTCAATATTCAACATTTTCAGGGGGTAGCATATGATTAAGAACTGATAGTACTGGAGGAAGACATCTAAGCTTCACTATAAGCCTTGTCAAAAAACAAGCTTCCTGGAACTGACAAAATAACAGTTGAAATGTTTCAACAAATGGATGCAATGTTGGAAGCACTCACTTGTCTCTGCCAGGAAATTTAGAAGGTAACTGCTACCTGACTGGAAAAGATACATATTCATGACCATACCAAGGAAAGGTGATCTAACAGAGTGGGAAAATTATCAAGCAATATCACTAACATCACATGCAAGTAAAATTATGCTGAACAAAATTAAAAAATGGTTGCAATAGTACCTTGACAGGGAACTGCTGGAACTTGAAGACAGGTACAGAAGAGGCTGTGGAACAAGCGATATCATTGTTGATGTCAGATGGATCTTGACTGAAAGCAAAGAATACCAGAAACTTTACCCATGTTTTGACTACACCAAATCACTGGACTAGGTGGATCATAGCTAATTATGAATAACGTTGTGCTCGTGTGGACCAGGTACCTAGACAAAGAAGCAGTTGTTCAAACAGCAAAGAGACACTACGTGGTTTAAAGTCAGGTAAGACACGCTTTGGAGTTATAACCTTTCACCATACTTTGTCTGTTGACCAAATAACCCCTCAAAATGGGCTATAATAAGAAAAATGTGGAATCGGGATTGGAGGAAGACTCTAACAGCCTGCTATATGCAGATGACACATCTTGCTTGCTGAAAGTGGAGAGGACTTGATGCACCAGAAGCACAATGATGAAGATCGAAAATTACAGCCTTCAGCATGGATTACACCTCAACGTAAAAAAAAAAAAATCCTTACAATTGGACCAACATCATGATAAATGGAGAAAATATTGAAGTTGACAAGGATTTCATTTTACTTGGATCCACAATCAAAGCCCACAGAAGCAGCACTTAAGAAACCAAATGACGTATTGCATCGTGTGAATCTGCTTGCAAAATACCTCTTTAAAGTGTCACCTTGAGGACTAAGATATGCTTGATCTAAGTCACGATATTTTCAATCACCTCACATGTATGTGAAAGCTGAATAATAAATAAAAAAATCAAAAAAGAGTTAATACATTTAAATTATGGTGTTGGAGAAGAATATTGATTATACTGTGGCCTTGCACAAAAACATAGAAATCCTTAGAATCGAGAATAGTGAGACTTCGTCTAGTTTTCTGTGGATGTGTTGTCAGAAGGGACCAGTCCCTGGAGGAGGACATCATACTTGGCAAAGTAAAGGATCATCAAAAAAGCAGACCTTCAGCGAGATGGATTAACACAGCGGCTGCAACAATGGGATCATAACAGCTACTGTGAGAGTGGCACAGGACCACACAGTGTTCTGTTGTACATAGCTTTGTTGTGAGTTGAAAGTGACTGGATGCCATCTAACAAGAACAACAGCCACAGAGACCTGGATATCTCACTGGTGTCTCTGAGTTCTCTGTTTCTCTGAATTGATAATATTTAATATGAGCATGTGCCTGGAGTTCTGTTTCTAATTTGATTTTGGAATGAGCATCTTTATTTCTGAGACAGTCTTGTGACCAATTAATTACTAGTTTGACTTTGGAGAAGATTTGAAAACTTTGTTCTTTTTATTTTCATGATACCAATGACAGTTGTCTTCAATCCACAAAGGGATGACTGTTCTAATTCTTCCAGGGCATGTGAATTGACTGGATACTAGTTAGAGATCACAGGACTGATTAGAATAACCTTCAAGAAGAGGATAGGCTTTCACCTTAGGCGGGGCTGGTTTGAATCCAGATTCCTCTACTTAATGACCATATGGTCGTAGACAAGATACTAAACCTTGTTGTTACTAGCTTCTAACTTATGACAACCTCATGTACAACGGAAGGAAATGCTGCCCGTTCCTGCACCATCTCCGTGATTGGTTACAGACTGGACCATTGTGATCCACAGGGTCTCTGTTGACTGATTTTCAGGAGTATGAGATCACTAGTCCTTTTTTCTCAGTTTTAGTTTGGAAGCTCCAGTGAAATCTGTTTAGCATCGTGGCAACATATTAGCTTCCTCTGACCAAGGGGTGACGGCTGCACAAGAGGTGAATTGATGAGGAATGAGACCTGGGTCTCTTGCATGGAAGGTGAGAATTTGACTGGTGAATAATCAGTGCTCCCTACTAAACCTTACTGAGCCTCAGTTTCCTCCTCCATATAATAGAGAAATGTCAGCTGCCTCTGGGACTGTCACAGGGTTAAAATGGCACAGGGGAAGCACCTAAACCAAAGTTGACTTTGAATCAGTGGTAACCATGACCTGTGAAGTGCGTTTGGAACTCTGTTACTCACAGTTTCCTACCAGTAATCAATTTTAATTTGTTCTCTTCACCCTCCCAGGTAGGTTCTGAGGTCTTTGGGGACAGAACAGTGGCGTGATCATCTTTGTAGCCTCAGATTCAGCCCAGCACTAAGTCTTGCAGATAGAAAATGTTTACTGGTCCTTTGTCTTTGGACTGGCACAGCTTGATTCTCTTGGGATACTGGCCCAGCCCATGAGCCATCATTCTCTCTTCACTTCCCTTGAAATTGGTCCCCATTAATGGTGTGCCTTCTTTAGGACTCCTTCAGCAGTGGTGTTGCATTGGGTGATACTACCTCAGCCATGCTGATTGGCTGAGGGATGATCACGCGAGCTAACAGAGCCAATCACATTGGTACTGGGATCCTAAGTCTTTTAGTCATTCTCTACATGGGGCAAGAGCCCTAGAGGCACAATGTTAAGTGCTCTGCTACTTACTGAAAGGTCAGGGTTTGGAACCTACTAAGGACTCAGTGACAGAAAAGACCTGTAAAGATTACAGTCCAGCATGGATTACACCTCAGTGTAAAAAATAAAATAAAATAAATCCTTACAACAGGACCACCATCATGTCCCTGATTTCACTTCCACCACTGCCAGATTTAACAAGAAATATAATGTTTGTTTGTTACTCTAATTCAAGTTCTGACACTCTTGTGATGGCACACAAAAAAATGTAACAATAATGCATGCCACTCAGCAAGACACCACCATACATTGACATGAATATAGCTGCGAGACACTGATATGCCGAGGTTATGAAACCTTACTGAGTTGCTGGTACAGTGCTGCCAACGTAAGTGCACGGTGGCAAGCTAGCAAACTAATTGTCAAGCCTCGTATTGTTTTACGACACTGGCTAAGAGCTCCATGGCATGTTCACATTCTTCCTTCTTGATCTTACGTTTTCCCATTACTAGCTTTCCTGCCCACTCCTGCCTTCCAGGGCTTGCCCCTGGGCTGGTGTGCCCTTTTAGTCTTGTTTTGTTTTATAGGCCCATCTAATCTTTGGCTGAAGGGTGAACCTTGGAATTGACTTCGCTGTTGAGCTAAAAGGGTGTTCATGGACATACTCCCAGGGTTTTTCCCATCTCTGTCACATCAGTACGGGTGGTCTTTTTTGGTGAATTAGGATTTTGCTGTACACTTTTCCTCCAGCTTTGTCTGCTCCTGCCTGCTGTGATCCCTGTCAGAGCAGTCAGTGGCGGTAGCTACACACTGCCTCGTTGTACTGGATTCAGTCTAATGGATGCCACGCTGATGTGGTCCGTTAGTCCTTAGGACTGGACTTTTGCTTGTGTCTTTAGTTTTCTTCATTCTCCCTTGCTTCCAACGAGGTGAGACCAGTGCAGTTTCTCAGATAGCCACTCACCGATTTTAAGACCCCAGGTGCTACTCACCAAAGTAGAATGTGAAACATTTTCTTTATAAACTATATTATGCCAATGGAACAAGATGATCCCTGAGACCATGTTCTCCACATCCCCGCAGTCCAGGAATTTGTTCACCCAGGGAGTTTGGATGTGTCTATGGAGCATCCATGGCCTTGCCTTGTACAAGCTGTGTACGCTTTCTCAGTATTGTGTACTGTCTTACCCTTCACCAGAGTTAATACTTGTCCGTTGTCTAGCATTTTTCCATCCCCCTTCCTCCTCTTCCTCCTAAACATCAAAGACTTTATTTTTCAGAAGGAACATCTCTTTCTACATTGAAGTCACCTAGCACCCCTGCCTGTTGCCATCAAGTAGATTCCTACTCGTAGTAACCCTGCTGGACAGAACAGAACTTTCCTACAGGATTTCCAAAGAGCGGATGGTAGATTTAAACTACCAAAATTTCAGTTAGTAGCTGAGCTCTTAACCACTGCACCACCAGGGCACATGGTATAGTGGTTATCACATCTGCCTTACACTTCAAAGGTTCCCAGTTCAAAAACAGGCACAAAAAGTTTCTCTGGTGGTGTAGTGCTTGAGTGCTATGGCTGTTAACCAAAAGATTGCAGTTTGAATCCAGCAGGTGTTCCCTGGAAACGCTATAGGGCGATTCGACTTTGTCCTCTACGGTTACTGTGAGTTGAAATCACCTTGATTGCAATGTATTTGTTTTTTGTTTGGTTTAGTGTCTTTGAGTAAATTGATTTAAAATAATTTCTCTACAGCTTTGGTCAAATACTGTGTTTCTTGATTTCAAAAGACCTGTGTTTCAAAAAATGAAACAGTTAATAAGTGCCTTAATTTTTCTTTATTAAAAAAGATGAGGAGGAGCGGAGTCAAGATGGCAGACTAAGCCCACGTCTCCCTATATCCCTCTGGAAACCAAGACCTGAACTGACAATCAAACAGAGCCTTCTGAGCACCTAATCAGTCTCAGGACACGGCACAGAGCTGTTAATTGGGACTTCATACCACTCAGCGAAAAACCTCCTCTCTTTCCCTGACTCCCACTCCTGGCTAGCCCCGGCTCTCATGGACGGAAGGTAAACGCACCAGTTTGACATTTTTTTTCCTCTGTCTCAGCTGGCGGGCAGAGCTGGGCCTTTCCTGGTGGCTGGACTCAGACGCGCTGCTGGGGGGATAGGCCGGTGAAATTCCCATATTCTGAGAGCCAGGCTCGGGACTCTGTTAATCTAGACACTTTGAGCCTTTTGTATTGTAGCTGCCTCAGCGGGGTTTGTGCGGAGCTTCGTGGTCAGGGTGCGGGACGCCATGTTGGTACCGAGATTTTAGTGGGACCTCGTTCTTAGCCTGGGAGCCAGCACCTGCAAACGAGACAGCGCTTCTCCAACAGAAAAGTAGTGATTTTGTACAGTGCTGCCTACGTTGGGGTCCCTGCAACAGAAGCAGAGGAATCGCTGCCTCTCGGCACCTTTAGCCCCCCTGTCTGCTGCCTGTGTGGAGGACGCCATCTTGGGTACAGTGGCCGCAGCTGGACCTAATTCTTAGTTTGGAAGCCAGAGCCTGCCCACAGGAGAGCGCTTTCCTATCACAAAACCAGTACTCCATGCAGTGTTGGATAAGGCTAGGCCCTGTCAGTAGAGGCCAACAGGGCAGTAGCATTGCTGTATTCTGAACTAGTCTGTTATCATCTGGGGTTGGATATAGTGGTGCTTACTTTGTCAGATGAGATGAGGGACCTCTACACCTGAAAACCTAACTGACTTGTGAACTGGTTAGATACCTTTTGCTTTACATTTGAGGACAGCCTAGAGAAACATTTGCAGTCCATCCTCTCAGTACCTCTTCCAGCCTCTATATACTCACATGGGACCCCAAAAGCAACAGACAATTGTGGCATACAAGCAATCACTCATGGGTTCAGAAGGCTCCCAAACAAAGCAACCAAGGAATTTTCCAGATGAAGAAACTTTTATGAAAGCATCAGGAAGTGAATACAAATTGACTATATATAGAGCCCTTCTAGACCTTATACAAAATGCAGCAGAACAAAGTGAAAAATTAAGCAAGTTGCTCGATCTGATGGAACACCAGTACTCTGAAATCCAACAGATCAAGAAGAAAATCAAAGACATAGAAACTTCCATGCAAAGCCAAGAAAACAGAATGGAACAAATGGAAAAAAGAATTTCTGACTTGGAAGACAAAGCTACTGATGCCAGCATCTATGAGCAGAAATCTGAAAAAAGAAACAAGAAAAATGAAGAAACATTAAGAAGCATGTGGGACTCTATTAAGAGGAACAACCTTCGATTAATTGGAGTCCCTCAACAGAGTGAGACATCTGAGAACACAGAGAGCATTGTTGCTGAGCTGCTGAAAGAAAACTTCCCAGAAATCATGAAGGAAGAGAACATAGATATCTCAGATGCATATCGTACGCCACCCAATATAGATCTCAAAAGAAAGACTCCAAGACATATGTCATGGTTTGAATTGTGTCCCCCCAAAAATGTGTGCAGCCACGTGGCTGGGATATGGTTCCCAGTATCTTGGGACTGTCCTCCATTGTGTGGTTTTGCTAACCTATATGTTAAAGGATACGGTGGGGCTGTGAATTCCTGCTATGGGGGAAGTTTCCCTGGAGTATGGCTTGCCCCACCCTTAATGCTTTTAGCTTGCAAGGAATAAAAGGAAAAAGAACCAAGGACAATTTGAGAACCTCGCTACCATCAAGCAAGCAGCACTGGGTGCAGAGCGCGTCATTCAGACCAGAGGTTCTTGCGTTAGGATGCTCCCTGGACAAAGACTGATGCAATACCAGACTTTCCTCCAGAGCCGACAAGGGGAAAGTCTTTCCCTGGAGCGGACACCCTGAATATGGACTTGCAACCTACCGGACTGTGTAAGAATAAATCTTTCTTTGTTAAAGCCATCCACTCTGTGGTATTTCTGTTAGAGCAGCCTAGCTGACTAAAACAACATATTATAATCAAGCTTAACAAAATGAAACATAAGCAGCAACTCTTAAAGGCAGCAAGACTCAAGGCAAAGCTAACATTCAGAGGGAAATCCTGTAGGCTCTCGTCAGATTTCTCAGCAGAAACCATGCTGGCACGGAGACAGTGGCATGACACATTCAAAGTCTTGAAGGAGAAGAACTTCCAACCAAGAATTATATATCCTGCAAAACGGTCTTTCAAATATGAAAATGAAATTAAGACATTCCCAGATAAACAGAGACTCAGAGACTTTGTAAAAACCAAACCCAAACTACAAGAAATACTGAAAGAAGTTCTTGGCTTTGGCTTAGAACAAAACCACTAACTTTACATTTTAGAACTACACACTACTCAATACTCTACTCATTTAGGGAAGGCTCCAAAGTAAATCACAGCTTTGATATGGAAAGAAGCAATCCAGTGATCATCATGAAAACTATGGTGTCATCATAATAAAAATAGGGATGTACTACAGTTGCTATAGTCCTTCAAGATGTAGAGGAAGATGACAAGACTGGTAGTAATTAAAATTGGGTTTATAAATAGTTCATTAATGGGGTTCATAGGGGCAGCTGTAAAGCACAACAAAGATGTATCATACCATTTCAAGAAATCTAACACACGAGTCTCAACAACTATAAAACCAGCTCCGAAAAAGGTGAAAAATCAACTCATAAAAAAGAGTGTCCAGAACAGACTAATAAGAACAACAGAGAAAACATCAACATAAAAATAAACATATCACAATGGCAGCAGTGAACACATACCTATCAATAATTACATTGAATGTGAATGGACTGAATGCTCCAGTAAAGAGACACCGAGTGTCATCTTGGATCAAAAGACACGACCCATCCACATGTTGTCTACAAGAAACTCACTTGAGACCTAAAGACAGGAACAAACTGAAAATTAAAGGATGGAAGAATATATATCAAGCTAACAATGAACAAAAAAGAGCAGGGGTGGCAATTCTAATCTCAGACAAAATCAATTTTAATGTCAAATCCACCATCGTGGGCAAAGATGGTCACTATTTATTGCTGAAAGGTTCAGTACACAAGCAAGACTTAACTATATTAAATATTTATGCACCTAATGCCAGAGCACCTAAATATGTCGAAGAAACACTGACTACACTCAAAAGAGAGTTAGATGACTCCACAGTAATAGTGGGAGACTTTAACACTCCACTCTCATTACTAGACAGATCATCTAGAAAAAAGCTCAGTAAAGGTACAGAAGACCTCATTGACACAATTAACCAACGAAACCTCATTGATACATACAGAACTTTCCACCCATCAGCAGACAACTACACCTTCTTCTCCAGTGCACATGGAACATTCTCCAGAATTGACCACGTGATAGGCCATAATGCAATGCTCAACGAAATCCATACCATTGAATTACTGCAAAGCATCTTCTCAGATCACAAAGCCATCAAAGTTGAAATCAATAGCAGAAAAAACAGAGATAGAAAGTGGAACTCTTGGAAACTGAACAACATCTTGCTCAGAAAAACGTGGGTTATAGAGGAAATCAAGGATGAATTAAAGAAATTCATGGATTCCAATGAGAACGAAAAAACTTCCTACTAGAACCTATGGGATACAGCCAAAGCAGTACTCAGAGGTCTGTTTATCTCCATAAATGCACACATCTGGAAGGAAGAAAGAAACCAAATCAAGGAACTAACTCTACAGCTTGAACAAGTAGAAAGAGAACAACAGAGGAACCCCTTGGGCACCAGAAGAAATGAGATCATAAAGAGTAGAGCAGAGCTAAATGAATTAGAGAATAGGAAAACAATTGAAAAAATTGAAAAGACCAAAACCTGGTTTTTTGAAAAGATCAACAAAATTGATAAACCACTGGCTAAACTTACTAAAGAAAAGCAGGAAAGGAAACAAATAACCCAAATTAGAAATGAGAGGGGAGTTGTCACCACAGATGCAACAGAAATCAAAAATATCATAACAGAATACTAAGAAAGACTGCACTTTAACAAATTTGAAAACCTAGGGGAAATGGACCAATTCCTTGACTCATACCACCTACCCAAATTATCACAACATGAGGCAGAGCAACTTAATAAACCCATCACAAAGGAAGAGATTGAAAAGGTCATCAAAACAATGCCAACCAAAAAAAGTCCGGGCCCAAATGGCTTTACGGCAGAATTCTACCAAGCATTTAGAGAAGAGTTATCCCCAATACTACTGAGACTATTTCACAGTATAGAAAGGGATGGAGTACACCCAAACTCACTCTAGGAAGCCAGCATAACTCTGATACCTAAGCCAGGGAAAGATCCAACAAAGAGAACTACAGACCGATATCACTAATGAACCTAGATGCAAAAATCTTCAACAAAATTCTTGCCAACAGAATACAACAACATATCAAGAAAATAATCCATCATGACCAAGTGGGATTCATACCAGGGATGCAAGGCTGGTTCAACATCAGGAAAACAATTAATGTGATAAACCACATAAATAACACAAAAGACAAGGATCACCTGATTTTGTCCATTGATGCAGAAAAGGCATTTGATAAAGTCCGACACCCATTCGTGCTAAAAACTCTCAGCAAAATGGGCATAGACAGCAAATTCCTCAACACAATAAGGGCCATTTATACAAAGCCAATTGCCCACATCATCCTGAATGGAGAGAGACTGAAAGACTTTCCCTTGAGATCAGGAACTAGACAAGGATGCCCACTGTCACCTCTCCTATTCAACATTGTGCTAGAAGTTCTAGCCAGAGCAATTAGACAAGACGAAGAAATAAAGGGCATCTGCATCGGCAAAGAGGAAGTTAAAATCTCCCTGTTGGCAGATGATATGGTTGTATATGCAGAGAACCCCAAAGAATCTATAAGTAAGCTACTCAAACTGATAGAAGAGTTCAGCAAAGTCTCAGGATACAAGATAAACATAAGTAAATCAGTAGGATTCCTTTATACCAACAACAACACTGTTAAGGAGGAAATTATCAAATCAATACCATTTACGATAGCTCCTAAGAAGATAAAGTACCTAGGAATTAATCTAACCAGAGAAACAACAGACCTTTACAAAGAGAACTACAAGCCCTTACTACAAGAAACTAAGAGAGACTTAGATAAATGGAAAAACCTATCCTGCTCATGGATAGGAAGACTTAACATTGTGAAAATGTCTATTTTACCCAAAGTAATTTATTTATATAATGCAATCCCAATACAAGTTCCAGTATCATTTTTTAATGAGATGGAGAAGCAAATCACCAATTTTGTTTGGAAAGGGAAGAAGCCCCGGATAAGTAAGGTACTACTAAAGAAGAAGAACACACTGGGAGGCCTCTCATTACCTGACCTTAGAACATACTACACTGCCACAGTGGTCCAAACAGCCTGGTACTGGTACAAGAACAGAGAGATGGATCAATGGAACAGAATTGAGACCCCAGAGATGACATCATCTGCCTATGAACAGTTGATATTCGACAAAGGCCCTAAGACATTAAACTGGGGTAAAAACAGTATCTTCAATAAATGGTGCTGGCAGAATTGGTTATCCATCTGCAATAAACTGAATCAAGATCCATATCTTATACCTTATACAAAAACCAACTCCAACTGGATAAAAGACCTAAATATCAAACCTAAAATGATAAAGCTCATCCAAGAAAAGGCAGGAACAACAATCGAAGTTTTAGTACACAATGAGGACAGACTCCAAAATCTGTCGAAGAAACCTCAATCAACAGAAGAGAAAGTAGATAAATGGGAACTATTAAGAATCAAACACTTTTGCTCATCCAAAGACTTTATTAATAGAATTAAAAGAACACCCACAGAATGGGAAAAAATATTTGGCAACTCTATGTCAGACGGACGCCTGATCTCCATAATCTATAAGATACTACAAAATATCAATAAGAAGAAGATAAACCAATTAAGCGATGGGCAAAGGAGATGGACAGACACTTCACTAAAGAGGAGATCCAGGCAGCCAAAAAACACATGCGGACATGTTCACGATCTTTAGTTATTAAAGAAATTCAAATCAAGACGACAATGAGATACCATCTCACCCCAACAAGATTGGCCATGATCCAGAAAACACAAAACAACAAATGCTGGAGAGGCTGTGGAGAAAGTGGAACCCTCCTATACTGTTGGTGGGGTTGCAAAATGGTCCAGCCTCTTTGGAAAGCAATCTGGCACTTCCTTAAAAAATGGATATCGATATACCATTTGACCCAGTAATTCCACTACTATCCTACAGATTCAAGGCCTTTCACACCAACGGACACATGCACCAGATTGTTTACCGCAGCACAGTCCGTGATAGCAAAAAGATGGAATCAACCCAGAGGCCCAACAATAGAAGAATGGATAGGTAAACTATGGTACATATACTCAATGGAGCACTATGCAATGATAAAGAATAACGATGATTCCAAGAAACATCTCCTAACCTGGTTTCAACTGGAAGACATTGTGTTGAGTGAAAGTAGTCAGTGACAAAGGGACAAATACTGTACGAGACCTCTACGATAAGACCTCAAAAACAGACTTGTGTATAGAAGAAAAGACTTTGACAGCTGCAAGGGAGGGGAAGGAGGGTTTAGTTTAGATAGTTACTAGAAATTTAGTTGGGAGAAAGCGGTGATAGCACACATTAGAAACAACAACAACATTAAGTGGACTTCAGCATAACTTGAGTACTCCTTCCATCTTGACTCAATACTGCAAGGATAGAGTAGCTGGGGCGGGGGGCGGGGGAACATGCTCTTAGGCGAATTCCAGGCCAATTGGCACAACTAGTGTTTTGCTAAGAGAGCTCTCTGTACCCCACGTTGGTGAGTGGCGTGTGGCGTCTTAAAAGCTACCAAGCTGCCACCCGAGGACACAGCAAACGGTCCCAACTCAGTAGGAACGGATGCTCACCGAGGACCAAAATGACATGTGGTAAAGACAACCGAGAAGACAGAGAGACCCACAAGAGTGGGTGCCTACATTGACTTGGGACCGGAAGAACAGGATGGTGCCCTGCCACCACCAGTGATAGCCACGATGGAGCTCACAGAGAGGAGTCTCACTGGCAACACAAGAATAAAAAGAGGTGCATCATGGGATCTCCACTAAAAGACCTCAATTGATGGTCCAGCGGTTTTGGGGTTCCTCTGAGAGCATGGCCCCCGACCCTGATGCTGCCCTTTCTTATAAATTATAACAAAGGTCCACTCTTTGGACAGGAATAGATTGGACTTGGCAATGCAGAGTGACCATATATTGGAAGCACTTTGTGGTTCTGTACATCTACAGGATATCATCTTGCTGACCTCTGGCTGGAGGAAGGGGAGTGGACGGAGAGGAGGGGAAAGGAGGTTGTTGGGAGGATGAGACATGTATGGAGCAGAGAGGAATAGTGTGCAGTCACCGGACAGGGAGAGCAGTGGAAGCTGCATATAGGTGGGCATGTAAATTTACATGTGAATGTACATTTTCACTCAGTTATGTTAAATAAAAATTTAAAAAAATAAAAAAAAAATAAAAAAAAGATGAGAATAATGCCCAATCATTATAAAAATTTTCAACAATTGAGTTGCAGATGGAATAAAAAACGGAAGTCCTTATTTGCCCTCCTGCCGGCCCATTTCTAGCCCCAGAAGTAGCCATAGTTACAAAGATGTCTTTCATTTTTCTGGACATTTTCCCCTATATGTTACAAACCATTTTTGTAACATACACAAACTTACACAATTCAAGTTTTCTAGAAACATAAATGGAACTATCATCAACATTTTGGCAAAATTCTTTCATGTCATATGTCATAATTTTTAAAAAAAATTATATGACTTTATAAAATGTTTCTAAATTTAAATGACTGTGGGGTGTACAGTTCTGGGATTTTAACACACATATAGATTTGTAAAAACGTCAACCTCACAATTCCCTAATGCAATTCCTTCATAGCCACACCCTGCTCCCATTTGTAACTCCTAGCAAACCCTAACCTGTTTGCCATCTCTGTACCTTTGTTGGCAACCCTGGTGACATAGGGGGTTAAGTGCTACATCTGCTAACCAAATAGGTCCACACTTCAAATCCACCAAGGGCTTCTTGGAAACGCAATGGCCAATGGGGCAGTTCTATTTTGACCTCTAGGGTCACTGTGACTTGGATCTGACTCAAGGGCAGTGGTTTATTTTTAGGTTTGTACCTTTGTCTTCTCAAGAAAGGTGCCTAAATGGAAAGACACAGTTTGTAATCTTTTGAGGATGGTTTCTTTTACTTAGCATAATGCCTTTGAGATTCATCCAAGTTAACTGTATCAAATGTTATTGTTATCAAATGTTATTGTTGAGTAACTTTCTGCTGCATGAGTCTAGCACATTTTACTTACTCATTCATTAGTTAATGGATACTTGGGTTGTTTCTAATTCTTGGTGATTATAAATAAAGCTAGTATGAACTTTCATGTACAAATCTTAGTATAGATATATGCTTTCATTTCTCTGGGATAAGTACCCAGGAACGAGACTGCTGAGCCGTATGGTAAGTATATGTTTGACTAGGTATGAAACTGCTGAACTGTTTTCCAGTGGGGCCATGCCATTCTGCATTCCCACTAATAGTGTATGTCAGTTCTAGGAGAACTGCATCCTTGTCTGCACTTGATGTTATCAGTATTTTTATTAAGATTTTTAAATAAAACATTGGGATGTTTTTGTCACCTAGCTTGATATTGTAACTAAAGTGCACCTTTAATTTTAATCCATATTATTAATTCAGGATGAGTACTACAAGCTATGGACATAAGTAACTGAGGTGCAGTTTAGTGTCCTGTCTGCTCCCACTCTAGGCCAGCCCCTTACACACACAGTTTGTCTCCAGAGAAGGAATTGAAGTTTGGCTAACATGAGCATCAGCTGATATTACTAACTGAGACAGAGTGTCTTTTTCACACTCTTGTGCAAGTTGAGATTTCCAAATTTGCTGAGTGTTTCCTGCTGCCAGTCATGGTTTAGTTGGATCTTCTTACTTTCTCATCAATAAGAAAGTGAATGTCAGGGTAAAAAGATTTTCAGTTGTCTGGTGTTTGTAAATAGAGTGACCAATATCCAGACAATGGGCTACATGGCTTATGTTTCTGTATGTCCAACTTGAGGTCATTTAGATGCATCTTGGAACACTCAGATGTTTTTTATTTAAGTCTCAGACATCAACATCATCACTGAATAATAGATTTCTAGAGTTAGATGTGCACCTAAAGGTCATTCTTCCAGTTTAGACATTTGTCCTTCAACTTCTTCCAGGACAACATCTGACTTTAGGGAAAGGAAACTGCATACCAGGCAGCTCGTTCCTTCCCTGGGCAACTTGATTGTTAAGAAAATAGTTCCTTCTACTAAAGGAAAGTTCTCTCTCCTGACTTTCTCCCGTTGGTTTCTAGTCTACCTCAAGAGCTGTGGATTCTCTAAGTTCCCTCCTGCTTTTAATAACCCTTGAACGGGCTG
Organism: Heterohyrax brucei; assembly: GCA_028571685.1. Taxonomy (NCBI): domain Eukaryota; kingdom Metazoa; phylum Chordata; class Mammalia; order Hyracoidea; family Procaviidae; genus Heterohyrax; species Heterohyrax brucei. The sequence goes on from CM053146.1 coordinate 22,285,289, forward strand.
CCCTGTCTTGCCCTTGCTCGCTTGGCTTTCTCATCCCCAAGTCAACAGCCTAATGTCCTGACTTGTTGCTCAAAATTCAGAGACTCCACATCCTTAACTTCCTTGCCTTGTCCAGGATGGAAAAAGCCTTTTATCCCTGCGACCTCGGTGTGTCCAGTTTCCATGTGTAAATCTAGCCTCCTTTGTTGGGACCAGGTCTGGGGAAAAAAATGTGACTTTAAATGCTAATATAACATACTTTAAATACAATATTTCCCCCAAGCATTAGTGTATATACTGCATGTACCCAGAAGTAATGGAAGTTGAATGTTGACTTTAGGAGAAACAGATGTTGAATTCCAGATGTGATCTAAGACCAAAGGCAATGGGATGCATATCTATTTACTTAACCTCAGACAGCATCCTTCATTTTAGATGTTGCATCTACCATATGCTTGTCCGCATTAAGTGTGTTAGCTAAACTCCCAAGATGCTTGTTTTCCTCCTGTGAGCTTCTTGGAGAAATGGGACTTCAGTGGTCATTTAAGGAGTGGCCTGGGTTAGCAGGGGAGAAGGGTGATTCTAGGTAGAAGGAAAGACTTTGCAGCAAGTGGGCCAGCTGTCAGTGGGCCTGCAGTCACTGGAACAGGCAGTGGAGTGTAGGGCAAAAAGTATAGGGTCTATAGTCCCTACCTTGTACGAGCCACTCAGTTTCTTCTGTACAACAAACTTATGAAGGCTTCTGTAAGAATCACCATAAGAAATACATAAAACATATGCAAAGTGTCTACACTAGAAGGCACCCAGTAGCCTTGGATGATAACGTGGGGCATCCTGGGCAGAGTGATCACAGTGCCTCCAAAGGCCACATCCTGTCCCCTGCTGCCTACGTGGTGGTCATAAGCACGGACATGAATTTCAGGTGAAGTGGACTGTCAGCTCTGCCCCTTACTAGCTGTGTGACCTTGGGCAAGTTTCTAAACACTCTTTGCTACAGTTGTTGCATCGGTATAAAGATGACAACAGTAGTAGTAACTCAGGTGTGCTGAGGACTTAGTGGATGAGATGTATGCAATCACACAGACCCCGCCTGCACACAGTAAGTGCTATTCAAACATCAGCTCTTACTTTAGTGTAGGCTATTATTATCCTCTACCGAGTGGTCACAGGGCTTGAAAGTCTACCACTGCAGTCATGCTTTCTAGTTAAGACACTCTTCTCAGCTCAAATTTATACCCTCCAGCTGCGTTCCCAGCACCCTAATCCCATAGATGAGCACATTGTGAAATGTGAACATTTCATAGCAAAGTGGCCATGAGGCTGCTGTTTCCCGGGAAAGCTGGAGCTTGCCCCTGTAGGGAAACTGGACATAAGCCAGGGAGCTATAAATAACGTGAGGACGAGGAAAAACAAGCCACCAGTAGTCAGGAGTGGTCACCCACCTAGGGCTACTCACCAGGACTACCAGGAGGGCATCGGCCCTGGGGGGCAGCTAAGGAGAGCTGTTGGCACCCTTTGAGACACCTTGGTCAGGCTGTGCAGAGTGGTCCCGAAGCAGGGCAGGGTAGGGTGGGGTGGGAGATGTGTAATTCGCAGCCCCGAGAGGAATATGTCCTCGGTGTACTTTCTATAAAGTGTGCAATTTTTGGTTGGACCTCTTGTTGTCATTCTAAAGGAGGGTCTCAGAGGATCAGTTTGGGTAGGCTGGGGACAAAGTACTGGCCTGGGGTGTCAGGACATCTGGGTTCCAGTCCTTTCAACCCTGGGTAACTCACACAACACCTTCCTCATAAGGGGAATTGCTCTGAGTCCCAAATGCTGAGTCAGTCTGGTGAGGGGACAGAGCCCTACCTTTGGGGTCAAACAGACCCTGGCACCAGCAAACCAAGGGGCACGGTGGATGATTCAGCCTCTCTGAGCATCAAGGTTTTTCTTCTAGAAGTTGTCCATGGTACCGTAAACTGTGAAGGGCTGTGTGAGGGTGAGACATACTACATGCAAGTGCTTGGCATGGCACCTAAAACACATTAATTAACCAGTTGCTGTTGAGTCCTTTCCGATTTATGTAACTTCATGTGTGTTAGAACAGAACATACTCAATAGAGTTTTTAATGGCTGATTTTTTTGGAAGCAGATCACCAGGCGTTTTTTCTGAGATGCCTCTGAGTGGACCAGAACTTCTGACCCTTCAGTTAGTAGTCAAGGCTCTTAATTGCAACCCCCACCCCCACCCTCCTCAATCCAGTATGTACTCGATGTATGGCGGCCATCACTATGACGTAGAGAGAAGGTCTGGTGTCCTTGAATGTTCAGGAAGTGGTAACAGAACGATTAGATGGAGGTAGCGGAAGTTTCCTGTGGTCTGAGTCCCGGAGATGCTGTGGGTCTTTGCATCAGATGTCCTGGCCGACGTTTCCCAAGCTCTTTCACTTGGCCTCCCTAATGCAGCTCACAAGATACTGACAGATGGCACAGTAGCCCTGAATAGTTTGAATGAAAGGACCTGGATTCAGAGGCTCTCCTTTCTCTCCTTGGTCAGCCCTGGCCCTTAATCCGGTAGCATTCCAGGGCTCAGACAAACATTAGAATTCAAAGGAACTGGGGCTTTCCAGTTCCAACTGATAGTGCTGTCTGGGCCAGCCTAGCAGCCAAGCTCTCAGTTTGCTCCAAGGCCACTAGGTTTCAGGTGGCTTAGCTTTGGAGGAAGGGTGGCAGGAGGAGTGGCCTCTTAAATATTGAACCACCACCCCCAGCCCCACTCCTGCCTGATTTGACTAGGGCCTAAGCTTTAAGTTTGTTTAATAACCTCCTGACACTAAACAAACAACCTTGCAGAAGCAGTAATTTGCAAGGCAGAAAGAAAACAAATAAGTTGCAAGGACACTGTGCTGCAGTGGCCAGTGTGATTACATTCTGAGGGCCACCTTAGTCCGACAGCAACCGAGAGCATATAGATCTTGGCTCCTCTCCACTCCGGGGAGACTTCACAAACACAGTCAGGGGAAACTTTGCATTAGGCCCGTGGTGGCGGCACATCATTAGAATTCTGGGGGCATATTAAATGCCATCTAGTTGCTAACACGATGCATCATTTTCTGCTAAATAATTGATCACGGTGCAGAGATTGTGTTTGTAGAGTTTAAAAAAGTGATTACAGCAAGGAACAATTCTGGGAGGCAAGTTGCCTCTGTAACCCTGAGCCTACTCCTCACACCTTCCCCCAGGGCAGCCTGGCATGGGAAAGTCTTACTGCACCTGAGCTGGGGCTCAGCACATGCAGGGCTGACACAGTAGGACAAGGGTGGAGGTGGGTGATACATGGAGTGATCTAAAACTGACAAAGACCAAGAGTGGTGGTGGGACCTTTAGTGGCCTCAGGAGCAATGCCCACCTTCCAACTGTTGGAGGAATGAAGAGAAAGCAAGAGAGGAAGCTTAGGGAGGAAATTGAGGCACGTGGTGACCCCGCCTATCACGCCACGCGTAAAAGGCATCTCCTTGGACCTTGGAGGCAAGTCTGATTCTGAGAAGAGCTGATCTCAGAATCTCCAGCTTCCTTTTTTTGACCCTGCCTCCCCCCAAATCAGACTCTTTTCTCCTCCCACTGTTTCTAGGAGAGGAGTTGAGAACCTTCGCATTCACCTCAGGGTAAGTGTGTGCTGGTGGATTTAAATTGCGTGTGTACAGACTTTGGACTTTTGTGGACTGGAAGGAATTTTAGAAACTGCCAAGTTGGAGGGGAGTGACTTGAGGAGTGGCGCATATGCATTAAGGAGGTGGAGGTGATGAGGTTTTGGCAGGTCATGCCAGTGACAGACATTGGAAAAAAATCAGGCACAGAGGAAAAACCAAAACCAGCCTCACTGCCATCTAGTCAGTTCTAACACATGTCAGCCCCAAGCATCACAGAGCAAACCATTGCCAGTAGGATTTTCTTGACTGTAACCTTTTTGGAAGCAGACTGTTTGTCATGTCTTTCACGGTACCACTGGGGAGGATTTGAGCCACCAACTTTTAATTTAGTGGTTGAGCAGAAATCGTTTTCACCAGCGAGAGATCTTGGTAATGTGCAATGATATTTCTTGAATGAACGACACAGACTCCAAGGCCCCATATTACTGACCGGCCATATACCCTTGAGCAGAGCTGTAAGCCTCAGTTTCCCTACCTGGAAACTGTATGTCTCTGTTGTGCATGCATGGATACATGTGTATGCATGTGTTCATGTGTGTGTATGTGTGATGATTTCTAAATGCCCCATCTGACCCTGAGATTCTGTGCTCCTAAATCAGTGGTTTTCCTCCCAGGCTTCCTGTTACAATCTCTTGGGGCCCCTTAAAAAGCCAGATTCTGAGGCTCTCCTACAGAGGTCCTCACTGAATTAGATAGGACAGGATCTGGGCATTGGCACTTTTTAGACGACAGGCAGCCAGGGACCAGAATTCATGCCCAGGGAGGGGATGTGGGGTATGGGAAAGATAGGCACAGATCTGGGGCAGGTTGCTCCGCCATGTGTAAATGGCCCAAAGCCTGGAGCGAGAAGGAAAATGATTGGCTACTGCAGAAGAATTTTCAAATATCCAGCCGTTGTGGAGTGCTAGGCAGACAAACGCCTCCCTGGGAGGGTGGAGGGAACTGGGCCAGGGCACAAAAGAAAGGCTCTTTTCACAGGTGTTGTTTCAAAGCTATGGGAAGAAGCCATCTCTATCTCAACAGCCTGCAATATCTTAGTTGGGTTTTCCCTCTCTTAAGCCATAGGCCAGAGCATCTCACTGTGGCTACCACTCCCCTGTAAGTGGAAGCTTGCACATTGCTGCAGTGCCAAACAGATTTCAGCAGAGTTTCCCGACTAAGATAGACTAGGAAGAAAGGCCTGGCAATCTACTTTCAAAAATAAGTCAGTGAAAATCCTGTGGATTATAACAATCCAATTTCCAGCCAATAACGAATATGGCACAAGACCAGCCAGTCTTCCCTTTTGTAGTGCATGGTGTTGCCATGAAGTGCAGAATTTTGATGGCAGTCAACAACAAGGTTGGCACAGGGTATCTGTATAGGGCTTTGAGATGCTCCTTCTGCTCAGACACTGAATCCTGGCCCCATTTCTTTTTCCTTAGTGACCCTTCCTCCGCCCTGAAGTTTGCCCGACCAAGGGATCCTAATACCCACTGTCCTGACTTAGTCGTCAGCACAGATGTTCAAGGAAGGCTTAGCCATGCACGGGTTCCCTCCCACAGCCAGGGAGCTCCATGAGCGTCCAGACCTGTGCTCCCACCTTCCTGGAGTAACAGTGTTTTCAGTGTTCTTGTTGGTTCATTCTATATCCGACTCCATGTCAGCTCTGCCACCACCCATGTGTCCTGGCTAATTGTCCTTTCTGTTCCAGGCCCCAGTTTCCTCATCTGAAAATAGACGAGGCCAGGACCCAAAGACTATGAAAAGAGTTCTTTGGTTCTGAGGGGCTGACAGAGATGACCACCACTGTTTCTATTTTGTAGCTGGGTAACCGAAACTCAGAGGTGGCCTGGCTTGACCAAGGTCATTTAGCCAGTAGGGGAGAGTCAGGAGCGGAGTACATGTGCCCATGCTGTCTCAGATATTCAGTGAGTGAGAAACAAAAAGACGCAGGCCAAGATCACAGGCCTCTCCAAATCTCTCCCTTCCCCCACATAGAGGCAAGTTTTGAGGTGAGCCTGCTCATTTCCTGGACGCAGCCTCGCTGTTTCAGCCCCTGCCCCATCGGGGCTTTGTAGATAGATGCTGCCCTTGTCTGGGCCTATGGCCTGCTGGCTGCCTCATCCTGAAGGGCCATCACCTGAGCCACACCTCCAATCACAACTTGCGCTGTCATGTTCTGCCCTTGTTATTATCTGAGGGAGATTGGTTTTTGCCAAAGGTCACCGCAAACTGCCCGGGGATCCCGAGGGAAGGCTGTCCTGCAGAGGCTATGCTCGTCCTGGCCAGCAGGGGTATGGCCTGTGTCCTGGATTGCAGTGTGAGGTTCAGAAATGAAGGTGTGTTGGGATGTGAGGGTAGATGCAATATCAAGCCCATGTCTGGGGGCTACTTGCATGTGCATCTGGGTGCTTCCACGTTGCCCTATTTGCCCCACAGGGTGGGATGTTAAATAACATCAAATGTCACCCCAGCAGAGCTTTTTGAGGTGATGTTGAGAAAATTGTCCAGTTTGAGATGCACAGAACCTTAGACTGGGAGAGGGGACTCCTTTCCTCCCCTCCCTGATGCCTGCCAGAGTTAGAGTGATCTGGCCTGGTCTCTTATGCCTCTAATGCCCATTCTAGTCTCTTCCACAAACAGAATGTGGTCCAGTCCAGAACTTCTCCAACTTGGGTGAGTATCAGAATCGTTGGCGGGTTCATTAAAGCACCAGTTCCCATGACCGGGGTCTGATACAGGGGATCTGGGTGGCACCTGAGCTTTTGCATTCCCACCAAGCTCCTGCAGGGTGCTACTGCTGCTGTTCTGGGACCACACTTGGACTATCACTGGTCAGCCTCCTCCTTCCTCAGATCCCAGCCCAGATGGATGAGTGTCCTGGGAGCAAGGACATGGACTGCAGATGAGACACACTTGGGTTCCTGCCTCAGCTTCTGTCTAGCTGTGTGACCTAGGACAAGTCTTACCCTTTCTGAGCCAAGATTTCTTGAAATGCAAGGAAATCAATGCCCACCTCCCAGGCTCCCTGTGGATTTTGAGTGGGATGACAAAACATTTGCAAAGCTTGGGCACAGGCAGATACTCAAAAAATATTCTTTTTCTAAATAGGAGATGTGGCAGGAGTTGGAGAGCAGAGGCTATCCAGTGCAGCCTCCACCTTGGGCACCTAGGGGAAAGGAGGCCAGAGAGGGCAGGAGCCCCACTCTGTTCCACTTGGAGGGCTGGCACACAGGGCTTCTTCCAGTCCCTATCCCTCTCAAGCCAGGGGGCTGGGCACCACAGCCCACAGCTCAGCAGGCAGCACTGCTCCTTAGCTGCCTGAGCGACCATTAGCGTTAAAAGCAGCCTCTCCCTACTCCCCCCCCCACCGCACCCCATGAAGGCTGTCACTGCTGAGTCACTGCTACCCTAAGAGGCCACTTCCTCCCTCCTCCAGCAGGACAGCTTCCTGCCTTACTACATTCTATTGTGGCTGGGAGCAGGTAAGAAGGGGGTACTGGACTCACTCCCCACTTCCTGCAGGTGCATGCTGGACACCTGGTGCCTCTGCTCACAGTCTTCAATGGCTTTCTCTCTCCTGTGCAGATGGACCAGACAAGGACCACCTCCTCCAGCCTCTCCATCCCTGAGCACCTGGAGAAGCCCTGATGTTTTGGAAATGCTAGCCCACTGCTTCCTTCAGGGTGACCCAAGACGAGGCTGCTGCTATCTGTTCCTCTGTCTTCATTTCTACAACTTCCCATCAGGCCCTGGTCTCATGCTGAGTTCTGTTCCCTTAGAAGATGTTTTGGTCATCTAGTGCAACCGTAACAGAGATACCAGAGTGAATGCCTTCAACAAAGAAAAGCTCATCCTCTCCCAGTCCAATGGGCCAGCAGTTCAGACCTAGTGCACCAGCTCCAGGGGAAGGCCCTCTGCCTCTGTGGACCCTGGAGGAAGGTCTCTGTAATTCATGGGTCCTCCCTTGATCCAGGAGCATCCCAACACAGGGAACCTCAAGTCCAAAGGATACTCTCTGCTCCTGGTGCTGCCAGAGGCTGAGGTTCCCACAGATCCCTGCTCACGACTCCCTACTACATCTCAGAAGAGATTGTCTCAAGCCACCATCCAATCCTGTAGCCCTCATTAGTGTAACTTCTGCTAATCCACTCCATTAAATCACAGTGACACAATTCACAACATACAAGATCCTATCAAACGACAAAATGGTGGACAGTCACAGAACTCTGGGAGTCATGGCTCAGCCAAACAGACACGATTTGGGGGGGATGCATTTCAATCTATGACAGAAGAGGAAGCTGGCCTGCTTCTCCTAGCATCAATTTACTCACCTGTAAAATGGGTAACCACAAAAGCACACACCTGCTTCTCTGCTTTGGAAACCCTGTTGTGATGCTGTCCATATGTGCCACATGAGAGAGGCAGGGCTAGGCTGGGCTTGGAGCCTTGGATCTCTGCTTAGAGAAAGAAAAAGTGGCTTCAGGTAAGGTGAGGGTCATTTTTTACCGGCAGAGCCCCTTGGTGGTGCAGTTTATGTGCTCAGCTGCTAGCTGCAAGGTTTTGGGTTCCATCTACCCCAAGGCACTTAGGAAGAAGGGCCTGGTGATCTACTTCTGAAAAACTAACTGCTGAAAACCCAGTGGTTCACAGTTCTACTTCGATATGCCTGGGATTGTCACGAATGGGAAGTGGCTTGACAGCAACTAGTTTGGTTTAATTTTCTTTTTCTTTTTACATCCAGGAGGATAATTTCTACCTTGACTTCCTTCGCTGGATGGGAATTGAAATAGTCTGACTGGAAAATTAGTCCCACGTGGTCTAGGCTGTTCTGCTCCTCTGCTCATGGAACCCCTTTTTCCGGAGTGCCTGTCTTGCCTATGACCGCCTCCAGGCCAGCCTGGCTCACAGCAGGAGGGAAACACAGTGTGCCCCCTCTTTGAAGCGCTTCCTCACTGAACTGCCTCTGAGGCATCCACTCGTTGCCCTCCAAAAACAGCCTCAAATTCCACTAGCATTGCTTGTCTATCTCTCTGCTGACCTGGATGCCCTTGAGGACAGGTCCCGTGGCTCACTTTCTTAGTTCTCAGAACTGATCACAGTCACAGGTAGGAATGGAGCAGGTGTGCAGGACACAGGTGGCAGGTGGACCCAGGAGCCAAGGGAGAGAATGTCTGGCTTTCTTTGGTTGCCTGTGCAGCGGGCTTTTGCAGCCGGTGTGTCCCTCTGTGCCTCTCCCACGTTTCCCCTGCCCTTGCTTCTTCCCAAAATCTAACTTTGGAAAACAAAGATTCCTGTCTGAGGGCTGAACCAAGATCTATCTTCCCCTGTGCCAACCCCCCACCATCACCCATGCATCACCCTAGCCTCCCCTCCCCATCCACTCCGCATCCACACACAGGAACACAGGGAGTTGCCGAGCCCTGGGGTGTGTGGGGCCTTTGGAGGGTACACTCCACCAATCCCCTCTGGGAAGGAGGCTGCAGCACCCCGAGTCTTGCTTTGCCATCCACTGTCATCTCTATTCCAGGCATGTGGGGTCCTTCAGCTCTTGGAATCCTCCAAAGACCCTCCAGGGTTTAGCTCAAAGGAATCCTTTGATGTTTTAAATGACAAAGCCAGGCATCGTGGAGGCTTTGTGGCTCCCGGGAGGGGCAGCTGCCCGGCTGTCTGAAGTGTTTTGTTTCAGCTCCACGTGGGCCTCTTTGTTGTTAGAATCTCACTGCCGCCTGGCTCCTTTGGGTTTCCTTGAGGAAATGCAGAGTGCGCTGGCCCAGGCCTCTGCTCTGCGGGGGTGAAGGACAAGGGCCTGGGCTTTTCCTGGAAAGTGGAGACCTGTTGGCCCACGGATGCTGGTGGGCCCCTGAACCCCTGAACCCCAGCCTGGATCTAAACCTCTCGCTCTATGTTAGCTGCTCAACCCTCTGAGCTAGGACCTTTATAGACCCAGGTTCTAGTCCCAGCTCTGCCACTTCATAGTGTGGGGTCATCGAGCAAGTTTGTTTCCTCATCTGTATGTTGTTGTTGCTGTCACAGTGGATTCTGACTCACAATGACCTGTGTGTGCAGAGTAGAACTTTCCCATAGACTTTTTAATGGCTTTGACCTTTTGGAAAGACATTGCCAGGCCTGCCTTTTGAGGTGTTTCTGGGTGGATCTGAACCACCAACCTTTCAATCAGTAGATGAGCACTCAACTGTACCACCAGGGCTCTTTCTCATCTCCATAAGGAGATTATAATAAGAATAGCTTCCCCTGACCCCAAACCAAACCAAACCCATTGCTGATAAGGCGATTCCAACTTAACAGTGACTCTTCAGGACATAGCAGCTCTGGTAGAACAGCCCGCAGTGTTTCCAAGGCTGTAAATATCTATGTTAGCCGACTGCCGTACCCTTCTCCTGTGGAGGGGCTGGTGGAGTCAAACGACTGCTCTTTCATTTAGCACCACTGTACTGTGAGGGCTCCTGAGATCTCCCCAGAGATTATGGGGAAGATTGGATGAGACAACGTAAATGCCTGGCACAGTCCCTGGAGCATGCCAGCTCTCACTGAGTAGCAACTCCCAGTCCTTCTCTTTTCTCTCTTCCTTATGATGTGAGCTGCCGTTGTGCTGGCCCTGACTAATGGTGGTCTATGCACAATGGAACAAGATATGGTTCAGTCCTATGTCACCTCCATGTTTGATTTCAGATTGGACCATGGTGAGTCACAGGGCTTTCGTTGGCTGATTTTTGGAAGTAGATTGCCAGGACTTTCTTCCTAGTTTGCCTTAGGCAGGAAGCTCCTCGGAAACCTGTTCAGCACTGTAAAACCAAAACCAAACCCATTGCTGTTGAGTTGATCCCACCTCATAGCAACCTTACAGGACAGAGCGTAACTGCCCCAAAGTGTTTCCAAGGAGTGCCTGGTGGATTCGAACTGCTGATTTTTGGCTGGCAGCTGCAGTTCTAGCTCCCATGCCACTAGGGTTTCCTTTGGCATCATAGCCACGTGTAAAACACCACTGACAGACGGGTGGTGGCCGTGCAGGAGGTTCACTGTCCGAGAATCTCTTGAATTAAGGTGAGATTTCCACCACTGAATGGCCAATGCCTCATGTCTTCCTAAATTGGTGGTTCCTGATCCTGGCTATCTCCTCTGGGGAGTACAAACAATGTGCTAATATGCAGAGAACTCTTCCCACTAATGAATCTCTGGGAGTGCATTCTTGCTTGTGAATTTCTTTTCTAAGTCCCATAACAACAACAAAAAAGAAGCCCTCTGCTGTTGAGTGACGGCAACTGACTCACAGCGACCTTATAGGCCATTTTAATGTGCAGCTAGAGCAGCACTGCTATCTAACCAAGTCTTACTTCTCTGGGTCTTCATTTTTCTATACAACTTGGTTACTTTCTTAAAAATATGTAAATGTTCTCATTATTTCTCTTATATTCTGATTGTTCCATTTCCCTTAGTCTAGTTTCCCTCACTTTTGCATTTTTATCTTTTTTTTTTAATTGTACTTTAGTTGAAGGTCTACAGAACAAAGTAGCTTCTCATTAAACAACTAGTGCACAAATTGTTTTGTAGTACTGGTTGCCAACCCTGCAGCAGGCCACCACTCCCCCTTTCTCAACCTTGGGTTCCCTGTCTCCAACTTTCTTGTCCCCTCCTGCTTCCTAGTCCTCGCCCCTGGCCCGGTGTGCCTCCTTAGTTTCTTTTTGTTTTATGGGCCTGGCCAGTCTTTGGCTAAAGGGTGAGCCTAAGGAGTGACTTTAGTACTGAGCCGAAAGGGTATCCAGGTGTCATACTCTCAGGATTTCTCCAGACTGTATCAGACCAGTAAGTCTGGTCTTTATTCTCTTTTTTCTTTTTTTTTTTGTGAGTGAGAGTTTTGTCCCACATTTTTCTCCAGGTCTGCCTGGGACCCTTGGTTGTGATCCCTGTCAGAGCAGTGAGTGGTGGTAGTTGGTACCATCTAGCTGTGCTGAACTCAATCTGGTGGGGATTGTGGCAGTTGTGGTCAAGGCTGTAATCTTCGTGGAAGCACACTGCACATCTTTCTCCTAAGTGCTGACTGGTAGATTCAAACAGCTAACCGTTTGGTTAGTAGCTGAATGCTTAATTACTGAGCTACCAGGGCTCCTCTAATAGCCAAATTAAGTAGAAAGAAGTAGGCAAAATCAATTTTCATAATAAAGCCTGTTTAAGCTCATACACCCCAGTGGTGTCATTCCAACATGTAATTGATATAAAAAAATTGATGAACTATTTTATACTCCTTTTGCAGTAGGTTTGAAGTTTGACATGCTTTATATACCTGCCACATGTTTCAATTTGGACCATATTTGAAGTGCTCAGCAGCCCAAGTCAGGTAGTGAAAGGCTACTGTACCAAACAGCACAGATCCAAAACTCCATGCTGCTATCCCTCTCTCTCTCCTGTGGGAGATCTTGCCCACCAGGTCCATTGTGGACCTTGGTTCCTGACACTCCAGGGTATCCAATTTGGCAAGTTTTTATTGCCTTTTTCTGTTGTTTCTTCCCAATTTGACTGTAAGTTCCTTGAGGGCAAGAAAATTGTCTTCTATTTGGAGGAAAGGCAAGAGCCTAAATTTTGAAACAGGAAAACCTGGATATGGATTCACCACTTCCTGGCTTCAGTTACATCTGAGCCTCAGTTTTCTCATCTGTAAAATGGAGGACCGTGACATTTTATCCTGCTGCATTGTTCAGGGGATTCATGGAGAGTATGTGACATTCCCGGCATTTCACAACATGAACACTGGACAAACATCTTAGGAAGTGTGACTCTATTTCATATGAATGTCATCTTTTTGAAAAAAAAAAATACTTTATTACTATTGTTTTTTTGTTATTGTTCAGAATATACATAGCAAAAGCATGCATCGATTCAAGTTTCTGCAGGTACAATTCAATGATGTTGATGACATTTTTTGAATTGTGCACCCATTCTCACACTCCTTGTCTCAGTTATTCCTACCTTATTAACATAAACTCGCTGCGCCCTAAGGTTCCTATCTAATCTTTCAAGTTGCTAGTGTCAGTTTGAGCCCATATAGACAGTTCTTAAAAGTGTATAATGATTAAGGCTGACTGTTATGGATTGGACTGTGTTGCCCCCAAAATGTGTGTAGCCCTGTGGCTGAGCCGTGATTCCCAACAGTCTATGATTGTCCTCCATTTTGTAATTTTCCTATGCTGTATGTTAGAGGGTGGGGGTGGAATTGTAAGATCACCTCCCTCTTCCACTGTAAGAGGAGTTTCCCTGGAGTATGGCTTGCACCACCCTTAATCCTCTCATCTGGCAAGAGATAAAAAGAAAGGGAAGCAAACAGAGAATTGGGAACCTCACACCATCAAGAAAGCAGCCTGGAAAGTACAGAGTGTCCTTGAGACCTGGACTTGAGACCAAGGACTGATGCAACAGAAAGACTTTTCTCCAGAACCAACAAGGGGGAAAGCCTTTGCCTGGAGAGGATACCTTGAATTTGGGCTTGTAGCCTATAGCACTGTGTAAGAAAAACTTTTCTTTGCTAAAGCCAGTTACTCCTGGTATTCTGTTAGCGCAGCACTAGCTGACTAAAACACTGACGTTCTTTAGTAAAGCTAAACTCTTGTATAATTTTTAGAACACTTCAGGGCATATTTTTAGCTTAAGGTTTAAAAATTATTTTAGAAGAATAGTTTGGGGGTTTATCCAGTCTCCCGTGGCTACAGAAAATCTGTATTCTATGAAAATGTGAAGTTCTTGAACATTTTTTCATTGGTCAAAGAAAACAAACCCATTGCTGTCAAGTCAATTGTGACTCAGAGCAACCCTATAGGACAGAATGAAATTGTGACAGAGTTTCCAAGTGGTGCCTGGTGGATCCGAACTGCTGACTGTTTGGTTAGCAGCTGTAGCATTTAACCAGTATACCACCAAGGCTTCCATCTGATAGATGCCTACATACAGTGTTTCGGGACTTACAGAATCTTTTTATACATATGTCCTCTGATGCCCCCACAGTCCTCTGACAAAGTGTTTGTAATCCACTTGGCAGTTTTTCTATGCTGTATGTTTAGAGGATTGTGGTGGAGTTGTAAATCCTTTCATGAGACCACCTCCCTGTTCCACTGTAAAAGTCCACAACCTGTTTGTAATGAGGTTGACTTTAAGGTTAAACCAATATCTCATAGCTTGTGTTCTTGACCAGCAGGAGAACTTGGGTTTATATCTTGTACTGCAATTATTGTGTTCCCAGGTTAGTCAATGTCCAGTCCTATGCAAGTGCCTCTTGGATTGGCCTAACAGGCTGGTCATCCCTTGAGGATGAAGAACATGCTCACTATTTCTATTTTGACCACTCACCCTTGTGCCTGTCTTTTTTGTCAGTGAAGGAGGTACTTACTTGGGTGATTTAAGTGGTGCTAGAAGGATTCGACTCAGCGGCACTTGGCTGGCTGGCCAGAAGGATTCTGCTACAGGGAGCCCTAGGGCTATAGATTCCTACTGCCCCTCACTCCTCATTGCTGTGGCATCTGTGCCACCATCTCCCCAGTGAATGTGGGACATGCATCTCCAGGGAAGGTTTGTACAGGTCCCTACAGTCTGTCATCAGAGTATGGGTACTGATTAGTCATCCTGGTTCACAGTAGACTGGGAGTGGGAGACAACAGGCATTTGAGAGCTCAGCTGTGATTAGCGAGTATGGATGAAAGGCCAGGAGTACAGCAGGGTAAGAGAGAGATAAGAGTGAGGCAGGTGAGTGAGTTAGGGCAGTGAAGACGGGGGGCGCCGGGACTAAGTTAGAGAAGACGAACGAACACACGAACCCAAACCTGCTGAAGGGATTCCAACTCACGAAGATACTATAGCACAGAGCAGATCTGCTCCGTAGCTTTTCCAAGGAGCGCTGGTGGGTTTGAACTGCTAGCCTTCCGGTTTACCGCTGAGCTCTTACCCGCTGTATGATAACCGGGCTCCTGAGCCGGAGAAGGGAGGGAGTTCCAAGTGTAGGAAATGTGTAGGGGAGGCGACAGCAGAGCAAGTGGGCCTGTAGGCTCAGCCCGCCTCCATCTGGCACACTGTGTGGGCAAGTGTATGATGCAGCTAGTGAACCTGACTCTAAAATCGGAAGAGGGAGAGACAAAGTGAACTAGGTTCTAGAGGGTGTGCAAAACAGAGTCCTCTTCAGATACATGTCTCATGTTTTTGACTTCCTTAGAAGCCCAGCACATGGTAGTCCGAGCGTTCAAGGCCTGAGCATTCGGCTCTGGTGTCTTAGTCATCTAGTGCCGCTGTGACAGATATGCCACAAATAGATGGCTTTATCAAAGAAAAGTAGGCTAAGAGTTCAAATTCAAGGCACTGTGTTCAGGGGAGTCTTTATCTGTTGGCTCTGAAGGGAGGTCCTTGTTGTCAACCTTCCTCTGGTTTCGGAGCTTCTGAGTCACAGGGACTCCAAGCCTAACGGATGCTTTCTGCTCCCAGCATTTCTTCCGTGGTGGTATGAGATCCCCAGTCCTCTGCTTGCTTCCTTTTCCTTTATATCCCAAGGGACTGCCTCAAGGCACAACACAGTCCTGTAGATTGAGTCTTGCCTCACTAACACAACAACGACCCATCCTCCCTCATTAACATCAGAGGCAGAATTTACAGCAAATGGGAACATCACTCAAACTGGGAACCATGGCCTAGGCAAATTTCTATACACATTTTTGGGAAGACACAGATCAGTCCACGACAAATGGTAAGACTGCCTCCTGAGGTAAACAGCACCACGTAGGGGCAGTTCTCCGATACCACCACGCAGGAGCAGTTCTCCAATACCACCGCAGCGTTCTGAGTCTTTATCCTGACCTGCTCCTTCCCCACTCACCTTCCTCAAGTTGTCCTTCATCCTCCTAGATTTTAGACAACCTGTTTCCAGTTTCTCTGCTTACAGGAGGCCAGTGTTTGACCCCCTGGCACTGCTCTCCGGTCTACCTCTGCCCATCCCCCAGTCCCCACCTCTTCACAGCTCTGGCTTTTCTAAGTCAACTACCCCTCCAGCCCAGGTGGGAGGCAGCCCCTCCAGGTTCTTGTAGACCCCACCAGTGGGATGAGAAAGCCTGATACCAGGTTCTTCTCTGAGTACTTAAGCCTAAGTGACATTGGCAGGGAAAGTAATCTGTTTCAGGCCCATGATACCTATTCCAACCCGGAGACTGCTGGTCCTCACTGAGCCATTTCTTTTTCATTCATCTGACAAATATGCCAAATCTGAACCCAGTCCTAGCTCAGGGCCTCCAATCTGACTGGCTGTGCCTGCACAGATTTTGTTTTGGATAATGGGCTAATGTATCAAGATCATCTGAATGGTTTTCTCTTGCACTGAGGTGTCTAAATGCCAGGCGGCTCTGTTCATGGACTTGGTATGTAACAATCCTTCCCAGAAAATCATATTCCATCAATCTCTCCTTTCAAGACCATCAATCAATGTCCCCAAATCCATGGCTGCATTCTCATTCCAGGAGTTTTCAATCACTTCCCTTCTCCCTGGTGCTTGCACAACGATGCAGTGACACTAGGAAATCATGTTTTGACATGAAATCATTATGTGTTTTAAAACTTTTCCTTTGGTGTTGGCCTTTTTCTGCCTTCTGCTCTCCCCTGACACATCTCCTGCTGTGAGCTGCACCTGAAATCCTGCTCCAGTGTCAGACTCTCAGGCACCCTCGAGGGAGGCACAGTCCAAAAGGAAGACACAGAAAAATCAGCTGCCTCTTTTTTCTCCAACACTGTACACTGCAATTAATGTATCTGCTCCAATGGAAGCCTGTTAGGATGTCTCCATGCAAGGATATTTGAGAAATTTGTGTCAGGAAAAGCTGGGAGAAGAGGTGTTTACACAGTGAAGTTACATTATGATTCCCATTGCCATAAAGTCAACTCCGATACATGGCCAACTTCTAGGACACAGTAGAACTGTCCTGTGAGAGTTTTCAAGAAACGTCTGGTAGCTTTGAGCTGCTGACCTCTTGGTTAGTAGTATGGCTCTTAACTACTGTGGCACCAGGCCTCCTGAATCACGATTAGGTGTATTTAACATGCAGATGAAGTCCCCAGGTGGGACAAACTGTCAAGGTGTTCAACTACTAACCGAAAGGTTGGAGGTGAGAGTCCATCCAGACCGACATTAGAAGAAAGTCCTGGTGTCTGATTCCAAAAGATCAGCCATTGAAAATGCTACAGAACACACTGCGACAGTAACATACTTGGGGCTACAACTCAGTAGGAACTGGTTTATGGCTCATGTGAAAATCTGACCACATGGATTCAGCACAAATTTATGTATATGAATGGATGAATGAACAAATAGATCATTAAAGAGATAGATGGACAAACAGGTGAAGAGACAATAGATATGCAGATAACAGAGAGAGATAAATGATAGACAGAAAGACAGATAACGGCAGAGAAGAGAGGACTATCAGTTTTCAGTGTAGTGACTGCCTCTGCATCCTCTATGCTAGCCCAGAGTTAAGGAGTGGCTGGAGATGAGTGTTGGCTCCTGTTAAGTACGTCCCAGCTGTGCCACCTCCTAGGCACAAGCATCACTCCTCACTGATGCTGACTCTAGAGCCTAGAGGTGTGTGTTTTGTTCACAGTGAGTGCCTAAATGCACACTGATCACTGACTTGGTGTCCACCCAAAGATGAGTGCTGGGAGAAACATGGACAGAGCTGGCTTCTAAGAGAGAATCATGTCTATCCTGAGTGCTTCTCAAGCTGTTTCCAAGGTGGTTTTGATTCTAAGCAATTCTCAGTAGACCTGTTGCTGTAGACCTTATGGGCCATATTCAGCTGACACAGCACAGTCATATCTAGCTTGTGGGGTAGCATGTTTAACCCCGTGTCTAACCAGAAGATATGAAGGACTGGTGTTCAGTAGAAGTCTTGTCTTCCATGCGGGAAACCCGTGATGGATTCCCAGACACTGTCACTCACGCGTAGTGAGGCTGAACAGGTTTCAGCAGAGATTCTGGACTAGGTCAGACTAGAAACTAAGACCTGGTGATCTACTTCCAAAAATAAGGCAATGAAAACCCGAAAGATCACAAAGATTTGATCTGTAACTGATCATGGAGATGGAACAGAACTGGGCAGCATTTCATTCAGTTTCACACAGATGGGGTTGCCTGATGCAGGGGCTGACTGGACAGCAGCCAGCAACAACAATCAGCCAGCAGTGTCTTCCTGGGCAAGTTATTTCACCTCTTTGAGCCTCAGTTTTCTTATCTGGGAATAAGGGCCAATAATCCCTGCTTATAGAATTTAATGTGAGGGTTAAAGATAAAATTGGCTTCTCTGGAAACTAGTTGGCTTGCAGTAGGTGGCAAACTGCGATATCATGGATAAATGCCTCCTTGGGGAGGAACACTGCACTGTCAATGTCACCAAGGTGCTTCATTTTAAAAAGAAAAAGATGCTGTTAAGTTCGTTTCTGCCAAATAACAATAACTTACTCTGTAAATAATTGATGCTGTGAGCAGACTCTCCTGCTCACACCTAGGTGAGGTTTAGGAATGATGGCTCTACATTCTAAATCACCTCATCTTTCCCTCCTTGAACAAATGGAGTCTCTGCTGCTGGCTGTCAGGATGAAAGTCACTCTGGGGTGACTTCCAAAGTACCCCTGGGAAGCCTAGAGGTTTGCTTCCTCACTGCTGGGGGCAGGGAAGTCACCCTTGGCTGTCCCTCTATGCAATTACCAGACAGACACTATTTGCATCCAACTCCCAAACCTCCCCTTTGGGGCTTCTTCCTCTCTGTTCAGCACCTACTGTTTCTAAAGTCTTCAGATTGTTTCTCGGCTTTATTAAGAGGTATCACTTTGGTCTGTCTATCCTAACAGCATCTTCCCTTTGAAATTTACCTGTCTCATGTTCCAATCCTACAGGACTAGAGCTTGGCTAGGATCTCCCCAGGAATCTCATCATCTATTACAGCAGTATTTAGAACTGTGCAGTACTGCAGTGGAGCCTCTAGGTGGGCCAAAGGGTTAATGTGCTCGCCTGCTAACTGAAAGTTTAGAGATTTAAGTCTATCCAGAGGTGCCACAGAAAAAAGGCCTGGCAATCTACTTCCAAAAACTCAGCCACTGAAACCCCTATGGGGCATAGTTCAGGGGGTTGTCATCCTCAGCAGCAACTGGTATGCTGGTAATGTTAGAATTGGAAGGTATTTCATGCAGGCTACCTCCACCCAGATTTTACAGCTAAGGAAACTGAACTTCAAACTTGGGAAATGGTCTGTCAAGGCCTCACAGTAAATTTTACTGGAACTTATCCATATTCAGTTTGGGGAGGTGCTGGGACCTTGGTGACAGGCGGGTGTGGAGTTGGAACTCAAAATGGCTAGGGGACTAGCTTGTAGGTTGAGGTGGCATACTACAGAATCCAGATGTCTATGTGTAAAGGGGAGAAAATTGACTGGGTTCTCCAGCGTGGATGCTGCATTCTCTCTGTCTGAGTTCAGGGGTAGGGTGGCCGCAGGAGCCTGTTGAGTGCAGGTGACAGGTGAGATTAAGCAGGGGTCCAATCATGGAGGTCAGAATGCTTGGTAGCCAAAGAGGTGGAGACAGAGTAGAAGCTGGGAAGAGTGATGGAGAATTTTATGGCTCCCCCAAGGGATGGAGCAAGCCTGGCTTACTGAACACCTACTACGTGCCAGGCACTGTTGTAGGCACTTTTGTATATTAACTCCTCAGACCTCACAGCAGCCCTTTGAGCTTGGTGCTCATATTCGTAGCTGAGTGAACAAGTCCCCAAGAGAGCAGTATCACATGGCTGGGGGTAGGGGGCAGAGCCATGACTCCAACCCAGCTGTGTGGCTTTCACAGTCCGAATCTTCCCCTGACTCCTCACTACACAGCTCTAGGAACCATGGGGAGAGGGATGAGGAGGAAACTGGGGCAGAGCACTCGTGGGTGGGTGGAGCAAGACGAACGGCACAAGTGGCCGGCAGGGGGCCTTGTGCCGGTGAGAGGGGCTGTGGAGTATCTCTGGCCCTGGCCAGGGGGCCTCCAGCACAGAGCCCCAGCCTGGCACATGTGTCTTGGTGGGAGCTGAGATGCAGTACTTGAACAGGGACCCCTGGAGGCAGCCGGGCCTTAACCAGAGCCCAAGGTCCCTCGTGTGTCCCAGGCACTATGGTGGGGTCACAGAGGAGGGGGAGGCTTTTCCCTATGGGAAAAATCACACCTGGGAGAGGACCCTGTCCCTCTGCTGGCCAGCATGAAATACCAGGCTGCGGGTACCAGAGGAGGGCCTTTCGGTGCTCAGTTACAGACACTGCCTGTCCCAGCCTTTCTTCAAACCCCAGGCAGGGCCACCTGCTTTCTAGTTCAATGAGGCGCCCTGGGGAAAGAACTTTAAAAAGATTTCAAATCCGAACAATGCTCTCCTCTGCTGAAATCTACAAATGTTTGCGTCCCCTCCATCACAGCAAGGGCACACACAGAGAGGGGTAACACGGAGAAAATGCCTTCTCTGTCTACCAGCCTAAGCAGAGACATTTAACCCTTACTTAGCTCATTTCTCCCTTCTGGGTCAGATGCCTTTTGACTGGTGTGCCTAGGGACAATGTTTATTGTCTCATCCTAGGCAACACCGGCCACGACAGGATTACCCACCAGTAGCCTGTTTTCTTTTTTCCTCTATCCAAAATGTTTGTTGTATTAATGTCTTCCTTTGTGTTACCACGGTCAGGGCTTAGCTTCACCTTCATTGCCGCTGCTGGACTTCTGGCAGTGGCCTTGTAACAGGACACCTCTATCTACTCTAAATGTCAATATCAGCACCGCGACTTTCCTTTGGGAACTTCATCTCCAGTTACACGGGGACCTGATGGGTAGTTTATCCCTGCCCTTCCCTAGGGTAGGCACTAGGTTCCATCCAATCTTAGCACTCTATTCTTTTGGACCTAGGGGTGTGCTAGTCTGAGGCTTTTCTTGTGGCCGTATAGAAGGAGACATAATCTTTTGAGAAGCAGAGTGGTGGAGGAATCTACTCTTCCGAGGTGGCTCTAACGATGCCTCCAGCCTCCTATCCCTGTGCCGTGGATGCAAAGTGACAAACAGAGCAGTTAACAGTCTTGTGATGTGGCTGGGAGTTATTCCTGACTTCTCTGTTCTTGGTTTAGTAGCACCCAAGTTCAATTCTAAGACCACCTTAAAGACTCTGGGAGCCCAATGATGTGTGTTTGCAAACACTGTTATGCTTAAACCACTAGAAGGGACTCTGTTGATGCTACTTAGAATCCTGGCCAGCACCAAAAGCTTTCGAGCTTCCGGGTGCAGCTGTGCTGGATACCCAGTCCCCACCAATCCTTACCAGCTACATCAGCCGATAGGTCCTTTCATTTTCTTAGATTTATTCAGAACAGAGTGAGGTGTGTTCCTGGAACTTTTGACCCAATGAGTCATGTTCCTACATAATTCTTCAAGGACTACCATGGAATCAAGTTCAAGGGTTTTGCAAAGACTGTCCTCTTCTTAACAGTTTACTCTGAGTCCCTACCATGTCCTCACTGGGGTGGGGCAGTCTCCTTACTGCCACCTCTGGGCTTTGGCTGTGCAGGCCCCTTGTTGGGATGTACTCCTGCCTTGTGCTTCTGTTTATACCAAGCTCACAGGTTATTCCAGCAGGCTTAAGGCTCCTCTCTGCTCTCCAAAACCATGAGCTTATACAACACACTAGTTCATTTGTTTCAAAATCAACATTAACACCCCACATTTATGCAGGGTAATATTCTGTATCTGAGGCTATGTCAAGGCCTAAGAGGTGAAATGGGCATTTCTTGGGCACCTGTGTATACTAACTCTATGCTGAGTGGTTTTTGCATACAATTTCATTTCATTCTCGCAACCTCACAGGGAAAGAATACTATTGCTGTCATTTTGGGACTGTGGATTCTGAAAATTTGGGGAAGTTTAATTACTTCCCCAAGGTTACACAGCTTTGGGGTGGCAGAGTCAGCTCCTTCTGGTCCTGAAGCTTGTCTTTCCTTGGACAATTCCATCTATGAAGCACAGCCCTTGTCCTTAAAGGGTGACATTTATGGGTAGGATGAAGGATCTTCTCTTAAATAGAGAAATGGCCACTACATTCAGTTCAGCAAACACCCTTTTGTGTCTAACCAACCAATCAGTTACCACCAAGTCAGCTCTGCCTCTTAATAATCCCACATGTGGCAGAGCAGAACTGCTGAACCATCACCAGGACTTTTTAACAAGGTTCTTCTGAGTGGGCTTGAACCTTCAACTTTTGGTTAGTAGCTAAGCGTGTTATAACCATTGCCATTACTCAGGGACACTTAGGTGTCTACCATATGCAAATTGTTGGGCTATGTCTGCAGTGGCAAAATAAACTAATTGAGTTTTAATCTCTGATCTCAGGGAGTGTAGTGTAGAAGTGAGGAAGGGTGAGCACTGAAGGGTCTGTGACTCAGGAAGACGAAGAAACAAATAGGAGCCAGAGGGAAAGGCAATGACTTTGAACTGGGACCTAGGGCTGCGTGCTGAAGGCCACTCAAGGCCGGATAATCAATGAAGATAATACAAACTAAAGGAGCTTGGCTGGAAGAGCTATACAAACAGCCATGGACTGTGTGGTCAGGGAAGTCTTCCTAAGAGAGGCAGGCCTTACACCGAAGCATCCCACACTGAAAGGATTCTAATCATTATATGTTGTCTATTTCGCCTTCCTATGTTAGATGGCTTTAAGTCAGCTCCAACTCATGGCAATCTTATGCATAACAAAACAAAATGTTGCCTGGTCCTGTACTATCTTCACAATCACTGCGATGTTTGAGACTATTGCTGCAGTCACTGTGTCAATCTGTCTCACTGAAGATCTCCATCTTTTTTGCTGACCCTCCACTTAAACGAGTATAACACCCTTCTCCAGTGAGCAGTCCTTCCTAATGACGTGTCCAAAGTAAACCAGATGAAGTCTCATCATCCTCAGTTCTAAGGAGCATTCTGGCTGTACTTCCTCCAAAACTAATTTGTTGATTCTTCTGGCAGTTGAGCACCACAATCTGAATGCATCAGTTCTTCTTGATGGCAGCTAGCATCTAGTGAGTGTCTTCCTTTTGCTAAATGCTATGACTGGCATTTCTTCCCAAGTCTAAATTTTTCTTATCTGTAATAAAAGGGAGATAATTAGAGCTAGACTGTATTGAGATATCAGTAATAAGAAGTGGAAAACACCTGGCAAATGCACAGTGCTCAGGGGATAGTAGATGCTGAGACTGATCATTATAACTACCCCATCTGAAGACAGGAAACCCTGGTGGCATAGAAGTTAGCAGCTATGGCTGCTAACCACAAAGTCAGCAGTTTGAATCCTCTAGGTGCTCCTTGGAAACCTCATGTGAGCAGTTCTACTCTTGAAGACAAGAGAGATAATTTTAACCGTAGACAAGAAAACTGAGGGATGTGGAGATCAAGCAACTACCTGGTGGCATAGTAGCTAAGTGCTACATCTGCTAACCCAAAGGTCAGCAGTTCAAATCTTCCAGGCGCTCTTTTGAAACTCTTTGGAGCAATTCTACTCTGCCCTATAAGGTTGCTATGAGTTGGAACTCACTTGATGGCACTGGGTTTGGTTTTTAGCGGGGGAGGGGTGCTTTGGGAATGCTTAGTGGGGCAGTGGTTAGGAGCTACAACTACTAATCGAAAGTTGAGCAATATGAATCCACAAGCCTATCTGTGGAAACTCTATAGGGCAGTTCTACTGTGTCCTATAGGGTATCTGTGTGTTGGAATTAATTTAATAGCAATGGGGTGTATTTTTTTTTAAAGGAGGGTTACTATCTAGCAGAAAAGGGCCCTCAAGGTAGCCCTTCCCACTTTCCTATCTCCAGACTAGGCTCTCTGGCCTCAATAGTCAGCCTGTTTGAGGTTGAGTGGGTGGGCAGATCTTTGGTCTGGTAACAGGAACATGACTCATTGGCTTTCACAGAGAAAGTTCTCAGCCCAGAAGCCTGACAGCTAGGTTTGGGTCTGAGGGTGTATTCTGAGCGTCAGCCATCCAGGGTCAGAAGATTTCTGAGTGAAACTCAAGCTTGAATCTGAGGGCTAAATCCAGTGCATTTGGGGTATTGGTGTGGATAGTGAAGGTCCTAGGTAGGTGATGTGGAGTGTCTGTGGGCTAGCGGCATTCATCTCTTCTCTGGATAATGGCAGATGGCATGGGGTAATCTCCACACTAAGGACCCATGAGGGTAGGGGTGGAGGTTGCCCCTGGGTGAGCAGAATTCTATTAACTCACAAGGGTGGGAGCTTCCACCTGGGAGAGTGCCATGGGGGCCTAGGAGGTGTCAGTGGAAGGGGCAATAGAAGAGGCTTCTTTACCCTTCTTTCTAGACCTCTTTTCCAGAGGCAGCCAGAACTGGAGGTAAGTAAATAATGGGTACTGTCGGGTACACGTAGTGGGTTAAGTGCTACGTCCGCTAACCAAGAGATCTGCAGTTCAAATCCACCAGGTGATCCTTGGAAACTCTATGGGGCAGTTCTACTCTGACCTCTAGGTTTGCCGTGAGTTGGACCCGACTCAATGGCAGTGGGTGGGTTACCAAGTAGCAGAGCTTGCTGGGAGGACAGTCTTGAGAATCCTCTGCTGACTTTCAGAAATAATCAGGGAGACTTGATGGGTAGGTAACGGGTCTTAGAGTTGTGGATAAAGCTGGTTCAAGAAAAGCCTCATTAGAAAGGTTGTGCTTAGTGTAGTGGTGGAGTCCCTGAATGATGCAAATGGTTAAATGCTTCAACTGAAAAGTTGAAGGTTTGAGTCCACCCAGAAGTAAACTTGGAAAATAGGTTTAGCAATCTACTGAAAAATCAGTCACTGAAAGTCCCATGAAACCTTGTTCTGCTCAGATATACATGGAGTTGACAAGAATGTGTGCCACTTTTGGTTTGGGCTTTTCAGCACTTAAAAAACAAAACAATATAACCATTGCTGTCAGTTGATTCCTACTCATAGTGACCCTACAGGACAGAGTTCAACTGCCCCATAGAATTTCCAAGGAGGACCTGGTGGATTTGAACTGCTCACCTTTTAGTAGCAGCCAACCTCTTAACCACTATACCACCAGGGTTTCCTTTTCAGCATCCTGCCAGGCACACAGTGGCCCCCAACAGTACAGTCTGGCTAATGAGTTAATCGAGGCTCCTTTCATTAGCAAGGATGTGCAGCTGACTATCCTGTGCATCATAATCAAACAGAAACCTGCTTGGAATGAAAAACCAGGCTTTTGAGGGGGCAACGCTAGTGCTCACTTGCAGTCTGCTGCTTCTCTGAGCCTCATGGGGACTGCTCTGTCTGCTTCTCCAGCTACCTGGAGGCAGAGCTGCTCCCTCCAGCTCACAGCCAAGCTGCTCTAGTTCTCTTTGCACCAGGAAGGCTCAGCTCCTGGTGCTCCCCTAGCCCCCACCAAGAATGCTTAAGACTCAAGATGGAATGAAGGTTTCTGTAGGGACTGAGTGTTATTCTGAGTGGATCTTTTGTTTGTTCTTCCAGAGCAGAGATTTAGAGCAGATCCTATCCCAGCATCCCCTTCCAACATACTTTGTCCAAAAACTGGTGGGGAGAGGGAGCAGAGGGTCACAAGAGTGCAAAAGGACCTCTTCTGGGCAGGAGGTGGTGATGGGTGAGGATGGTAGGTAGGCCTTCTCCCCCTCACTGAACAACTGCATTCCATTCATTCCACTCCAGTACATTTGATTCAGAGCCACAAGTAGTTTGTTCCTCTCCATAGGAGCATTTGAATTTTAAAAGAGGACCCTGGAGAGGGAACACTTAACCCAAAGGAATGAATATTTAATGTTGGCATTTTGGTTTCTGTCGGGAAGAGGTCTTAGAGGGGCCTTTCCCAGTGCTCTGCAAAGCACATACGGCTGCTGCCTGCCTCTTCTGCTTGAAAATAGGGCCAGCCTAAGCCCAGCGGAGAGACAGTTGTGGAGAGAATAAGGCACTGGACTGGTCTCAGCTTAGAACTAAGTCTGTGAGTTCCTGCACGGATTGTAGGGATACTTGCGGAGCCCAGCTTGCTCCAGTGTTAGGGTTCTCTAAGAGGTGGCCTGGGGGCCAAGCCAGGCCTGGGTGTTGGGTGGGGAGTGTGGGAATGCTTTAAAACTGGCCACGATTCCTCTTTTGTTTTTTCCTTCTTTAACACAGTATCTTGGACCTTTTCCCATATTAATGTACCAAAGATCTCCTCACTCTTCTTCTGTTTGCCTGATATTCCTTTGTCAGGCTGGACCACAATTTTAGTCAGCAGTCCTATCTTCTGATGAACATTTACGTTGTTTACAATATTTTGCTGTTTTGAACAAGACTGGAATGGAGAGCTTTGTATGTTCACCCTTTTGTGTCTCTGTGGTTACAAATGGCTTGATCTTTTCCCTAGGGATTTGCTCTCCTCATCCTTACTATGTGGTGAAGTCATCCTGTTTACAATTCGTGGTGGTGCTGAAAAGCTGTCTCCCTCATGAAGCCTTCCCTGACTTCCACCAAGAAAACCCCACTGCTCTTCCCTTGTGGCAGACTCTGATTCTTACATTTGAATGCAAAAGATTAATGTGCTTGGCTGCTGATCAAAGCTTGGAGGTGTGAGTCCATCTACCCTTAGATGCAATCTAAACCCAAAGAAAACACTGCCACTGAGTCGCTCAACTTACGGTGAACATATAGGACAGAGTAGTTTCCAAGGAGTGCCTGGAGGATTGAAACTGAGATCTTTTGGTTAGCAGACATAGCAGTTAACCACTGTGTCACCAGGGTTTTCTGCTTTTGAAAAATCAGCCACTGAAAGCCCCGTGGAGCACAGTTCTGCTTTGACACACGTAAGTCACTGCAAGACAGAGTCCACTTGAGGGCAAGTGATGGCTTTCTCCTAAACTGTGCACTTCTTGACAAGGATTGTGTCACAGACTAAATTGTGTCCCCAACTTGGCCAGGCCATGATTCCCAGTATTGTGTGATCACCCACCATTTTGTCATCTGATATGATTTTTCCTATGTTGTAAATCCTCTCACTATCATGTGAATGAGACAGATTAGTGGCAGTTATGTTAACAAGATCTGTAAGATTAGATTGTGTCTTGAATCAATCTCTTTTGAGATGTAAAATAAAGAAGTGAGCAGAAAGACAAAGAAAAGCAGTGGTGGGAGGAGAGCAGTCCTTGGTACCAGAGGTTCCTCTGAAGGGAAGCTCCTAGTCTGAGGGAAGCTTGGTAACAAGGACCTTCCTCTAGAGCCAAAAGTGAGACAAAGCTTTCCTTTGGAGCCGATGCCCTGAATTTCAACTTCCAGACTACTAGACTGAGAGAATAAACTGTCTGTTAAAGTCATCCACTTGCAGTGTCTCTGTTGCAGCGGCACTAGATGACTAAGATAGACTGTACTTTTCCAACTAAGATTGCAAATGTATCCCCAGTGCCTAGCTCAGTACTTTTCACACAGTAGGAGCTTAGTAGCTTTTTGTTGCAGTAATGAATAGATGAACCACAGTCTCTGCCTTCAGGGAACTTATGGTCTAGTGGAGGAGAAACAATCATGTACAGAAATAATTACGATTATAATGCAAGTCAGGAAGCATAAAATGCCACAAGAGGTATAGATGAACAATTCTATTCAAAGGTTTTCAGCCATGACTGCAAATTTTAGTCACTCAGGGAGCTTTTTAAAAATATTACATATGGGCATAGATCCTCTGGCTAATTTGATGCTGAGTGGGGCTCAGCAGTTGGTCATTTTGAAAGCTGCCTGAATAATTCTGTCGGTAGCCAGGGTTGAGAACCACTGCAATGTTGCTCTAGGTCAGTGAGCATCCTGAGAATCTTGTTAAGATGCAAATTACGATTGAGTGGGTCTTTGGTGAGGGCTCAGGCTCTATATTTTGGCTATAAGCCCAGATGATGCCTGTGCTGCCGGCCTGAAGATCATTCTTTTAGTACCAGCGCTCTACGGCGGTTGCCGTCAATCCTGGCATCCTAGGTCCGTCTCCAAAGTACTTAAGTGAGAATCTCTGATGGTGTGTGCTGCAGTGGGTTCCTGTATGTGGCCTTTTGCCTTGATTCTTTGGAAAAACAGCTTGAGATGTTTTTCCCCTAAGCCTTGAGGAGCTACATTTACCCTAGTTTACTACCTCAGAGGTTTTGTTACTTTTGTCCAGATTGACTGACATTTCCTGGGTAAGCTGTAAACCACTTGATAGTTTGATCTGGCTTGGGCTGCAGCCTGTCTGTGACTGATCTATTTTAGGCATGTGGCAGGGATTCGTCAATACATTTGTGCAAATGAAATGACCATAGTAGACTAAAGTCTGTAACAAGACTTTGGCCTACTGAGAAGGGATTGGTCAGTTTGTGGCCCTAGTGGGAGGGCCATGCTTTGAAACTGACAAGGAATTTGTGTATATATGCAGGAGCTTCAAAAGGAAGTAAAAAAGCTGAAAGAAGAGAGGCAAAAAGCAAGAAGCTGAGAGAAAGAAGGCACGGAATCCGCTAGAAGAGTAGTATCATGCATCAGGGGCTATAACACTAAAAATAGAGAGAATTTTGAAAAGTGTTCTCAACCAGAGCTGGCAGTAACAGGCCTAGAAGGGGCCTTGCAGCGCAGTGAATGGCAGCAGGTGTGCAAGGGTCCTGTGGCAGAGTCGGTGATGATGGCAGAAACCCGCTGCTAGGAGGCAGCTAAGAAAGCAGGACCAAAGTGCTATACTGGTCATTAGCACGGTCAGTTAGCAGTGGAGATGCCAAAAGAAGGGAGGCCAAAGGCACAGAAGCCTTTGGGGGGGGGTGCTGAAGAAACGTCTGTCTCAGGTGGCTGAGGGGAGGCCTGCATAGCTAAGAGGAGTATGCCAGGCAGAGAAAAAGAGCTGCTTGCTTGCAGAGTCAAGAGAAGCTGAGAGAGCCGTCCTTCACTAATGAGGGAAGACTTTGCTTACATGCTTCCTGATTCTGATCCCAGTTGGCTATTGCTTTCTTCAAACCACCTGCACGGTGATAACAAATTGCCAAAGCCAGCGGAGAAGTTCAAAGTTCTATAGGAGGGTTAGATGGTGTCAGAATTGGTAAAAGTGTGGGAGAATGGAGGTATGTCTTACCTCCGCCTCATAGGAAACACCAGCAGCCTTGGGTGATCTGGATTCTCATTAGTCCCTCTCAAGTTAAGTTCTGATGCTACTGCTAGAACAATACTGAGTGAAATCCCAGACATCAATTTTTTTTAAAGCTTTCAGGTGGTTCCAATATGGATAAAGGAATCCCTTATAGTTATGCTGAAGGTCAGGTTTCATGGAAGAGATAGCACTTGTGAAAGTGGGAAGAGGGCTTTCTAGGGGAGAGAATCTGTTTAAGTGTATTTTAATTTTTCTTCTGTCCCTTGGTGTTGCAAACTGTTAACTGAAAGTTTGGAGGTTTGTGTCCAACCCAGAGGTACCTAGGAAGAAAAACCTGGTGATCTACTTCCAAAAAATCAGCCTTTGAAAACCCTGTGGAACACAGTTTTATTGTAGCACACATCGGGTATCCGTGAGTTATAATCAACTTGAAGGTACTTTGTTATAAATTTAATTTCTCTTTTAGTTCAAATATTCTATGATAATTACAGTTAGATTAGAGAACATCAGGTCTGGGATCAAGTTCCAGTTCTGAGAGGAACCATCTTGTACCCTTAGGCAAACTGTTCATTCATTCATACAAATATTTGTTGAATGCCAAGTATTATGCTGGGTTCTACGGGACATCAACGAACAGGACATACCTGTTACCTGATACCTACTCTTAAAGAGCTTACAGGGTAACAGTGAATTCAGGCAACTAAACTGGCAAGCATCATAGACTATATGACAGGGAGTTGACAGGCTAACACTCCAGGCTCTTAGCTATTCTGATGGATGGGGATTCTGTGGCCTTCCCTTCTACTTAGCAAGGTATTGTGAGTGTCACATAGAACAATGGGCTTTGGGAAGCCATGTAAAATTTTATAAATTTCTGTAAAATTCTGGAAGACTGTCGCATATGAAACATCAGTGTGTGTCCAAAGGAACAAAAACAATCCACCTGAGAGGGAAGTATGTCTGTAGGCCTCAGCCACCACCAGCATATATTTTCCTGGGTTGCTTTGGGCCTTTTTTAGGAGACCTGACTTTAACCCCAGTGTTTTTCATTGCCACCAACACCCACACAGGCACTTAGTGGACTGTGGTTTTCAATGGGGTTGGTTTTTATATAGAACCACCATTTATCACAGCACCTGAAATGACACAGCTCTTCTGGAGAGGTTTGGCAGAGTGACCCTGGAAGAGTAGCAGAGAAGGAAGCGGCCACCCATCTACCTGCCGTCTGCTCAGGTCTCTCTAGTTACCTTCAGCATCATTTCAGGGCCACCTGGAGCTGCAGAGCCTGGGGTTTTCCACCTGAAATTGCCTATGGTCTTATGACAGAGCTGCTGTGTGAGGCGGTATGCAGATGACAGTACTTATCTGTAGGTGCAAGGGTGAGCTCGTCACCTCTCTTCATCCTTCAGACTTCTAGCATCCTGCACAGCTAGACTGTCCCACTAGAGACCGTGGAGTTCTGTGGGGAATGAAGTGAGAACGGTGCAGGCATTTTTGGTTATTTGTTCTTTGGTATTCCCAGCTGGGCCCAGCCTGACTGGACCATAACATAGGTCTGCTACTGTGGACATCTTTCATCCCTTCTCCACTCCTACCTTCTGAATCTAGGGCCCCACTCCTCAGCTCTGACTCCTACCAGTAGCCTTCTCAGTAGTGAACTGGTCCAAGGAGCTGCCCTTTCTTTGGCCCTATATGGGTTTGGTAGTATATTTCTAAAGCACAGTCTAAGCCTACTGCTCTCCAATTCAAAAGCATTCTTTATTTTTTAATTTTCATTGTTACTAGGTGAAAGTTTACAGTCCAAGTCAATTTGCCACATAAAACCCTGCATGCACACCTCTATGCCACTCTGAATGGTCGCTGTACACTGTGACAGCACAGTATGCCTTTCCTCGGTACTTCTGGTATTCGTTTAACCAATACCTGTCCCTTCCTCTCCACCCTTTCTTCTCACCTCTAGAGAAGAGCTGGTCAGACAGCCTCATACGTATATTTAAGCAAAGAAGTACACATACCACATGTATCAGTCTATGTCTTAATGGTCAGTTCAGTTTTTCTTCAAATAGCTGACTTCAGTACTGGTTTCAACTCTGGGCTAGCAGCAAGCCCAGGGACTGTGTTCTCAGGGAAGCCTCCAAGACGTTGGACCATCAAGTTTGGTCTTTTAATAGGGTTTCAGATCTTCACTCCCCTTTTTCTCATGCCACTTCAGGGGCTCTACATTGTGTTCCTTTTCAGGGCAGTCTTTAGTGGTAGCCGGGCACTATCTAGTTCTTTTGGTCTCATACTGATGTGGTCTCCCAGTCACATGAGTCCTTCTGTCTCCTGGGCTCGGATTTTCTTCATCTCTTTGATGTTCTTGGTTTTCATCAGCTCCAGGTAGGCTGGGACCAGTTGATATTGCTTAGACGGTAGCCTGCTGGATTTGAAGAGCCCCAGGTGCCACTTACCAATATGGGATGCAGAACACTTTCTTATGCCAGTTGACCTCGGAGTCCCCTGAAACTACGGTTCCCAGATCTCTGTCCCTGATGCTGTGTTCTTTAAGATGCTGCGCTGTATTTAGAAAACCTTTTAGCTTATGGTGTAGTCCAGTTGTGTTGGCATATCTGCTATACAGTCAACATTAAAAAATAGCCATCCCCTGCCTCAAAAGTGTTTAAACCCACAAGAAGTCAATGACAACATATTGTAATACCTTGATAGTATGTATGACCTATGGCTATGGAAGGATCAAACTGTGAACACACAGTAAGTGACCCTTTCTTGGCCTACCTTTGGAGTTGACTGGATCTAACCAACAACAGCTAACAGGAATGAATTGTTGATATCAGGGAATTAGGAATTCAGAGGTAGGTTGAAGACACAAGAGATATACGATGTTGTAAGAGACAGCACAGTGTTGCAGAAAAAGCGTGAGCTTTGGGATCAGCAACACTCAGGTGAAAACTCCAGCTCCACTCCTTACTATGCTGACTCAAATAAGCGTTATTTTCTCATCTGTGCAAAAGAGATAACACTACCTATCTCCCAGGTAGTGAAGACAGGTGAAATGCTATAGACAATGCACTTAGCACAGCACTCAGTACACAGTGAAAGCTCGTGGGCTTAAGTTGCCATTACCTGAGACTAACGTTTTCGTGCTCCAGGGATAGACAAAAAAAAAAAAAAAAAAAAAAAAAAAACCCAAGAAACCAAACAAACCCGTTGCTGTTAAGTTGATTGTGACTCATAGTAATTGTATAGGACAGAGTGGGCAAAGGAGAAGGAAAAGTTAAGACTCAAAAGATAGAAAGGAACAAGAAAAGGAAGAGAGATAGACAGCCAGAAATAGAGGGAAATTCTGAGATATAGTAAGGGTCCTGGTGACAAAGGAACTACTAGATGTGGAAAAAAAACAAAACAGAAAAGATACTTAACTGCCATCAAGTCAACTCCGATTCATAGTAACCCTATAAGACAGAGTAAAACTGCTCCACAGAGTTTCCTTTTGGTTAGCAGATGTAGTACTTAACCACTACGCCGCTAAGGTTTCCACTAGGAGCGAAGAGGGAGAATAGAGGAGGGAGTGTGTTGGGAAAGTGGCAGGAGGAAAGGAGCTAGGAACGAGCAAATGGAGAAGATGGAAAGAGAATGAAAGAAGGCACGGGACCAGAGGAAAGGAGTAACTGGGAAGAATATAGGGCTAGGAGAAGAGGACGTGAAAACTTGGAGGAGACACACAATGATATGGAGGGAGGTGACCAGGGGGAGGGAAACTGGACAGGAAGAGGTGTTATAGAAGTCCCAAGCACTGTGCATCAGTAAGTTGACAACATGCCTGTTTTAGTCAAGTAGTGCTGCTCCAACAGAAATACCACAAGTAGATGGCTTTAAAAAGCGAAATTTTATTTATCACAGTGCGGTAGACTAACAGTCCAAATTTAGGGTGTCAGCTCCATGGGAAGACTTTCTCCGCTGGCACTGGAGGAAGGTCCTTGTTGTCAATCTTCACCTGGACTGGAAGTTTCTGAGGCACAGGCACCCCTGTCCTTTCCAAAGGACAATGTTCAGCTCCCAGCACTCCCAGCCCTGCTACTTGGTGGTATGAGGTCCCCAAATCTCAGCTTGTCTCTCTTTCTTTTATATCCCCAGAGTCCACCCCAAGCCACAATGCAATTCCACATATTAAGTGTAGCCCCCCAGCAGCAGCCCATCAACCCTTACTAATATCATAATGGCAGGATTTACAAAAGGAAGGGCATCACACAATACCAGGAATCGTGGCCCAGCCAAATTGCCACAGAGTTTTTTGCAAGCACGGTTCAGTCCATGACACTGTCTCTTCCAAATAAACATTTCCTCTAACTTGCTTTCTCCTTCCCCTAGGACCTGAAATCTAGCAAGATCAGGGGGGTGGGGATAGGTGGGCAACAGTGTCACCCTAGCACAGAATGACAAAATCCTGCAAGTTCGTAGGACCCCCAATCTTCCTTGCTTTCGGCAGATATCCTCTTCTGCACTCTCCAACCTTGCCCTCCTGAAGAGAGTTTCTCTTTGCTACTGCCCCCTGAGCCTTGTTCAAGATGGTAGGGTAAAAAGCATTGTGCTTTATAGTAATTTCGGGAAACTAGTGAGAAGGAAATTTGCAGACACCATTTGGTCAGTTGATAATGTGTCATGGAAGAAAGCTTGCCCTGCTAAGGAGGGAAATGTGAAACATTGATGCCTCTTTATCTAAAGCTTGTCCTTGTGGGTCATGAAGTGAGGAGTGTGCATGGTATTGCCCATGTCCTCACTTCTTTTAAAGCAGATGCAAATAATTCTGTTGGTATCAGGACTACGGAGCATTGATGGAGAATTTATATGTGACTGATATTGTGCCAAGTACTTTTACATACAGTGTCTCAAATAATCCTCATAAAGACCTAGGTAGGCATTATTAATCTCCAACTTTGAGGATAAGAAGCTATGGCTGGGAGAGGTTAGATAACTTGTGCAAGGCCATACAGCTAGTAAGTGTTAGGGCAAGAAACCCATTTATTCATTTTCCAAGGCCTGTATTCTTTCTATAATTAGGCAAAATCATGTCATAATACTCTTCAGCAGGGAGGACACCTTTGCCACAAAATTGGAAAGCCTGAACGTGAAGTGACTGATATCAGAAAGGCCTTCCCTATAAGAAATCCCACACTGGCTCACAGGAGGCAGAAATATCCCTGGGCTTTTGAGACCTTGCACAAAGCCATCTTGTTCTATGCCTTAGTTCCACTATTTTATTTAAAACAAACAAACAAAAAAAAACCCAAAAGATTTTCAGAACATAAATGTATAGTCAGAGCTCAGTGACTGTTCAAAAGTTTATCAGGCAAAGTGTGCAGCTTTGCACCCATCTTCAAGGTCTGTTTCTTAACTGGTTACTTGGGACACTTCTTTTTAAACTCCCTAAACAATGTTTACCAGTTTGGCAACGCCACAATATATTATACATTTATAATTTGTGAATAACCATGATTCCCTCACCAAGAAAAAGAATAAAAGTAAGGTACAGTAGTGAAGAATAACTCTTATCTCAGGGCTGCTGACTATTCATGTATAGGTTATAGATTCCACAAAAGTAACAGACTCACAGGGCTTGTATGAGGGATACAAACCAGCCTGGTTCTCATTCACCAACCCATATATTCTGGTATATGGCTGTATTAGCCCGGTGGAAGAAGTTGTTGCTTATTGCTCTGTCCAGAGGAGGGGCCCTTTATATTCCAATCATGCAGGGTGACATCCTTCTTCTAATTTTCATAAAGCCCCCCAAAATGTGTAAACTACAGCTGTTTTTTCTCCCCCTTTCTCTTCAGTTTGAAATTCGTTTCCCAGATTTACACTTCCAGCCTTATTTCCAGCCACCATGAAGTACCTGATTTTGGACTTACTTTCTGAAATAAACATTGTAAAACATGACAAAATATGTAAGGCATCTTTTCAGGCATTGGATAACAGGCAGCACAAGATTGTGGTTTTTGAAAAAAAGGAAGCTCATGAAGGGTGCCTCATGGTCTTCCCTTGTTTTCTGTCTGGGGTCACTTTCCTGACCCTGGTACAGGAATGTGAAGCCCAAGAAAATAGTGAGAGTGGTAGTCTGGCTAAGTTGAGGAGTCAGAAATTTTAATTTCGGGTTTTTGAGGTATCTGAAATTTGTAGGACAAGGAACCAGAGTGGGAAGAGCATTGTAAGAGTGTTTATGAGCAGTCTGCATGAGGATTTCCCTTGGGTTTGGCTGAGGGGTGTGCTACTTACTTGTGTGTCACAGGCTTATCGAAGAGTGGCTGCTGAAGGACTGATTGCTGAATGCAGGTACCCAGATCTTACAATGCTGGGAGAGAATGAAATTCCACTCTAACCCAAATGGAGACATCTCACTGAGAATATTGGGCGGCTCTATAAAAGTAAAGACCATGCCCTAAGTAAGTATCAATCCCTGGTACTAAGGTCAATATCTAAATTTACCCATCCTAAGAAGCATAATACAAGCCTGATCGTATTGTCTGGGTCCACCAGTAACTCAATCGCTTTATAGGACTTTTAAAGGAAAACACTATAACCCGGATGTCCTGCAATGTAACATCCATGGTATCCAGCATGCAGTAAAAAGCAAAAAAAGAAAAGAAAAAGAAAAAGCAGCCCAAAGAAACATACTTTTTAGATGATCTACATGTTGGGATTAGCAACTAACTAACTAAATAAAAAAACACAGAAAGAAAGAGCTGTAACTAATTTGCTCAAGAATACAAAAAAATAGACATAACAAATAAATATGGTGGGAATATCAGCAGGCAAATTATTCAAAAAACCAAATGGAAAGTCTATAACTATAAAATACAATAAATAAAATATCTAGAACGAAGTAGTCACTGGAGACTGGGTGAATGAACTTTCAGTCAAATGAACAGAAATTACTCAAAGAACAAAGAAAAAATAAAAAAAAATAGTTTCATTGGCTTATGAGACAATGTTAACATGTATGTTGGATTACTAATTGATACAGCTCCATACGCCTCAGAAGCTATTGTCTTCAATCTTTTTCTTTGTTCGTTAATTTGGGTAAAGAAGTTCTGTCTAGCATATATGTCCCCCCACTTGTCTGTCAGTTTGTCATACTGTGGGGGCTCATGTGTTGCTGTGATACTGGAAGCTAAGCCACTGGTATTTAGACAATGGCAGAGTCACCTATGGTGGACAGGTTTCAGCTGAGCTTCCAGACTAAGACAGACTAGGAAGAAGGACCCAGCAGCCTACTTCTGAAAAGAATTAGGCAGCAAAAACTTTACGGATAGCAACAGAACACTGTCAGATATAGCGCTGGAAGATGAGCTCCTCAGGTTGAAAGACACTCCAAAGATGACTAGGGAAGAGTTGTATCCTCAATATCATTAATATTACACACAAGTAAAATTTCGCTAAAGATCATTTGAAAGCAGCTGCAGCAATACATTGATGAGGAACCACCAAAAATTCAAGCTGGAATCGGAAGAGAATATGAAATCAAGGATATCATTGCTGATATTACTTGGATCTTGGCTGAAAGCAGAGACTACCAGAAAGATACTTACCTATGTTTTATTTGGCTGTGCAAAGACATTCAACAGTGTGGATCATAACAAATTATGGATAACATTGTGGAGAATGAGAATTCCAGAATATTTAATTGTGCTCATGTGAAACCTGTACACGAATCAAGAGGCTGTCATGTGAACAGAACAAGGGGACACTACATGATGAAAAGTCAGGAAAGGTGTGTGTCAGGGTTCGGTCCTTTCACTATAAAAGCAAATAATCTGTGAAGCTGGACTGTATGAAGAGGAACAGGGCATCAGGATTGGAGGAAGACTCATTAACAACCTGAGTTATGCAGAGGGCACTACTACCTTGCTTGCTGAAAGTGAAGAGAATTTGAAATATTTACTGATGAAGATCAAATACCACAGCCTTCAGTATGGATTGCACATCAACATCAAGAAAACAAAAATCCTCACAACTTGACCGGTAAACAACATCATGATAAATTTAGAAAAGACTGGTATTGTCAAAGATTTCATTTTACTTGGTTCCACAATCAATGTCCATGGAAGCAGCAGTCAAGAAATCAAAAGATGCGTTGTAATTGTGAAAAACTGCTATAAAAGATTTTCAAAAATTTTTTGAAAGCTATATGCAGGTAAAATTACTAAAAACAGTAAAAAAATGTATAGGGAAAGAATGATAAGAATTATGTCTGATTTCTTAACAGAAAAACCATGGAAGCTAGAAGAAAACAGTGTCTTGAAAAAGACTCAGAGAATAAAAGTTAGACACATACTGAACAACAGATAACGTGACATTCTGTTTTCCAGGAAAATGTAGTTCAAAATTAAAAAATGAAATAAAAGACACACGGAGACCTCCAAGGATCCAAGACAAGCGGAGAACCCCAAGGATCCAAGACCCATTGGAGACCCCCAAGGATCCAGGGAGCAGAAACTAAAGGGACAAGGACTTTCCTCCAGAGCCGGCAGAGGCCTACCTCTCAAACCAGTGCTCCGAATTTGGACTTCTAGCCTCCTAAACTGTGAGAAAATAAATTCTGTGTGTTAAAAGCAAAAAAAGAAAAAAAAAAGAAAGAGAGGCAAATATAATTAATCTCCAAAAGACTTGCACTATATGAAATACTAAAAAGAAATCATTTAGGCAAAAGAAAATTAACATCTAAATGAAGAAGGAAAACAGTGGCAACGGTGGAGCACACATGTGGGTGAATACAAACCCTAGTATTTCAGTCTTTTCTTAATTTTTAGAAATCATTTCAAAGCAAAAGCAATAACATTGTATTAACAGATTTGTGTCATAGACAGAAATAACTACGTGACAACTGTAGTACAAAAAGATAAGGAATAAACAGAAATATACAACAATAAAATATAGATTTTACTTAACTTATATGCAGTAAGTTAGAATACGTTATTCCCTAGAGAGACTACTAAAGACAGTATAAAAAGATGTAGCTAAAAAAAGAAGGGAAGTAAAGTTAAATACTTGATTAACAAAAAAGGCAAGAAAGAAGCAGCCAGCCAAGCCAAGTGCTGTCGAGTCAGATCAGCAGAGAAACAAAATATAATAATAAGGAAAACAAACAGGACAATAGTAGACTGAAAGTTGTACCAGTAATTACATTAAATGTAGAAGTTTTAGGCTGCAATAAAAATGCAGAGATTTTAAGAGTAGATTAAAAGAAAAGACCTAGCTGTGTAATATCTACATGAAACTCATACATGAAATATAAAAGACAGATGGTAAGTTAAAGGATTTAAAAATATAATGCAAAGAGTAAACTTAAGAAAGCTGACTTGTGGTTAACCTCAGACAAAGTTAATTACTAGATAAGGAGTGATGAAGAGAGACTTCCCTAGTGATAAGAAAAAAGATTAATCAAGAAAACATTGTTATTGCATGTAATAATAGAGTTTCAATATAAATAAAGCAAAAGCTGATGGAATAAAGGGAGAAAGTCAAATCAGTAGTCATGTTAGGAAATTTTAACACATCCTCTAAGTAATTAGTAGAACAAATAGACCAAAAAAAAAAAAAATCAATAAAGATACAGATTTGAACAGCACTAGCTACCAATTTGACATAGTTGATGTTTATGGCAATGTGGTTTATGATTTATGATGACTCCCAGCAACTGTAAAATATATACTCTTTTCATCTGCTCATAGAACATTTACTAAGATAGGCCACATATTAGCCATAAAATAAATATCTGTAAATTTCAAAATATTAAAATTTTACACAATATTTTCTCAGATTGACTAGGAATTAAATTAGAAATCATTAACAATAAAATATTTAAAAACGTCCCCAAGTATTTGAGAGTTAAACAACACACTTTTAAGTAATCCATAGGTGAAAGAGAAAGTTACAAGAGAAAGTGAAAAGTATTTCAAATGAAACAATAATAAAAATACAGTACTCAAAATGTGTGGAATGAAATTAAAGCAGTAACAGGAAAATTTACACCTGTAAGTTCTCACATTAGAGAAGAAAATCTTAAAATCAATAAGAAATTTTCTGCCTCAAGCAAAGCACGTGTGTGTACATGATATATGTATGTACATGTGTGTATGCATATACACACACACATATCAGAAGAAAATAATGAAATAAGAAACAGAAAATTAGTAAAGCCCAAAGCTGGTACTTTGCAAAGATTAATGAAATTAATAACTCTCCAAAAATGCTGATTAAGAAAAAGAAGAGAGAAAACAGAAGTTACTAATATTAGGAATAAACAAGGAGACACCACAACAAATCTTACAGACCTTAAAAGCTATTGAGAGAATGTTACTCTTTATGCTAGTAAATTCAACATTGTAGATGTAAATGACAAATTACTTGAAAAACAAAGTAACAAAACTGATACAAGATAAAGCAGAATATCTGAATGGCCTTACATCTATCAGACATTTGTTTTCAAAACTTTACCAAGCAGAAAACTAAAGACCCAGTTAATTTTACAGATGAATTCTACCAAACACTTAAGTAAAAAATAGTACTAATCTTACAAAAACTCTAAGAAAATAAATGAGTGAAGGTCACTTTCAACATCCTTTTATGAGGCTAACATTATCCTGATAATAAAACCAGACAAAAACTTTACAAGATAGAAAAACTGCATGCCAACATCACTTAAGAACATAGATTAACAATATTCAACAAAATCAAGTTAGCTGGTTGAATTCCAATCTTTCTCTCTCTCTGTATCTATCCAACTAAGTGGAGTTTAAATTCAGGAATACAAAAATTATTTCACATTTAAAAGGCAATTGATGTACTTTATTAACAGACAAAGAATTTAAGAAATGATCATCTCAATAGACATAGAAAAAAATTGACAAAATCCAGTCCCTATTTAGTTAAAAACCCTGAACATGCTCAGAATACAAGGCAATGCCCACAGCTGCTAAGCGAAAACCAGGTGCCATAGAGTCAAAGCTGCTAAAGAGTGTGTCAAAAATCCTAGAGTTAACATTATGCTTTTATTAATGGAATGTTTTTATTTTATTGGAAACAAGAAAATATTTCTCACTCTCACCATATATACTCAAACTTTTATAAAGTTCCTAGCCAATGCAATAAAGCAAGAAAACCAATTAATAGGAATAAAGATTGAAAACAAAGAAGCAAATCTCTCTGCATGAATCAACAACATAATCGTCCTTGTAGAAAATAAGGAATTTTAAAAAAACTGGTAGAATTAATAAGTAATTTTAGCACAGCTTTCACAATACAATGTGAATATACACTCACTTTTTTTCCTACATACAACAATAAATAACTGGAAATAAAAACCTAGAGAAACACCACTTACAGGAGCATCAAAAATCCCAAATACTTAGTGATAAATGTAACAAAATGTGTTTTCCACATTAGAAACTGTAAAATATTTCTCTGAGACATCAAAGATCTAAAATAAATGAAAAGATATTTTGTGTTCATGGATCAGAAGACTCAATATTGTTAAGACCATCAGTTCTCCTCAAATTGATTACATAGATTCAAAGCAATCCCATCAATTTTCCCACAAAGTTGAAGGACTAAAAAGAACTGATTTCAACATTTACTACAAAACTACTTTATCAAATGTGATTAGCATATATTGAAAAAGAAAATAATCAATGGAAAAGAAAATTCAGGATGGAAATATATGTACATAAACTCACTACTGTTGAGCAGAACAGAGTAGAACTGCTCCATAGAGTATCCACCATAGGCTTGGTGGATCTGAACTGCTGACCTTTTGATTAGCAGATGTAGCACTTAACCACTACACTACTAGGATTTATGCGCGCACACACACATGGTCCATTGCTTTTCAGCAAAGGTACCAAGGCAACTTGATGGGGAGGGATCCCTTTTGAGCAAATCATGATAAAGTGAGAAAATAACCCCCCAAACACTGACCTCTTTACATTACACATTAAAAAGTAACTTGTAGTGGCACATAGACATAAGGACTAAAGCTAAAGTTATATAGCTTCTTGGAAAAAGAAAACACTTAAAAAGTCTTTATGATCTTGGGGTAGGCAGAGATTTCTTAGATAGGATATAAAAAGCATGATCAGTGAAAAGGAAAAGTTGATAAATTTTGTCAAAATTTGTGATTTCTCCTACCACAGCCTTTACCAAACTGAGTCCAGCACAATTAGATGGTGTCTTGCCACCACTACTCACTGTCCTCACAAGGATCAAAATGAAGTGTCCTGGACAGAGCTGGAGAAAAATGTAGTACAAAATTCTAATTTAACAACAACAACAAAAAGGCCAGACTTACTGGCCTCATAGGAAACTGGAAAAACCCTGAGAGTATGGGCCCTCTGACACCCTTATAGCTCAGAAAAGAAGTCACTCTTGAGGTTCACCTTTTAGCCCATAAAACAGAATGAGACTAAATGGGGCTATCAGCCTAGGGACAAGGACAAGAACGCAGGTGGGGAAAGGAAAGATGGAGAAAGAAAGAGTTGATTTGTTACAGAGTTGCCAACCAATGTTAAAAAAAACATTATGCATATTAATTGTTTAATGAGAAACTTGTTTGCTCTATAAACCTTCAACTAAAGTATAACAAAAAATAAATAAAAAATTGTAATTTCTCATAATCAAAATACATATATCTGACAATTAAATTGTATGCACAATTATAGATAATGACAATAAATCAAGAATAAAAATGCAAACAATGCAAACAATAAAAGTGAGCAAAAGACCTAGATGGATACTTTACAAAAGAGGACAAACAAATGATCTATGAATACATAAAAAGGTACTCAGCATTGTTAAATACCAGGGAAATGCAAATGAAAACTGCAGTGAGATTAAAACCACTAGAAGAACTAAAATGAAACACTGTCAACACCAAGTGTTTGTGAGGGTAGGAATAACTGTAATTCCATACATTGCTGATGTTAACTTCTTATAAAATTAAACACACACCCACCTTGATTCCCAGGAAATAACACTCAGCTATTTACCCAAAAGAAACGAATGTTTAAAAAAGTCTTTTATAAAAATATTGATACATGTAAGAGTATAGTTGAATCTCAAAACATGCGTTAAGCACAAAAAGCCAGACACTAAGGATTATATATTGTATGATCTCATCAAGTTCAAGAACAGACAAGGCTAATCAACGGTAATTACCTAAACCCACTTCTGTCAAGTTGATTCTGACTGACAGCGACCCTGTAAACACACTAACTGTCTTTTAAGAGTGGGAATTCACTGGCAGGAGGCTTGCTTAGAGTATTGGTTGTAGAGGTGTTCATCTTAGTCAAAACTCGTGGAATTGTATATGTCAGATCTTTGCATTTCACTGTAGATTAATTGTACATCAATAAAAAAGTATAAAACACAATTTGACTCTGCTTCCTCTCTTCCCTTGAGAGTGTGTTCCTAAATTTATTTACAGTTTGGAAAGACAGAATTGGAATGGAGTTATTACCATGTTTTCTAGGGAAATCAGGATATGTTCATTGGAACACGACTCGATATTTCAGTACAAAGGAATAAACATTTTCCCGTTTGAAAGTTGGTCATCCTGGCAGGGTGTGTTTGGAGTGGGTGAGCCTAACATGCTGCTTTTCAAATCCAGTGTTCTGTAGCCTACGTGTTTGGCATCTAGCAGAAGAATGGCAAGTGATTCCAGCTTATGATGTAGGCAGTAGTTACAGTGACAGGGAGAGAGGATGAAGGAGTGAAGCCAAGGACCATGGGGAGAAGGAAGAACTACAGCTACTCCTGAAAACTGAGAACCTGGTTCCTTGCTAAATGCTCTTCCTTCATTGTCTCTTTATTCCTTCACCAACTTTAAGGGCTGGGTTATGCAGCTTTACAGAGGTCACAGAAACTGAGACGCTGAGTAACTTGTTCAACTTCGTATATGTCATAGGACTTACAGGGTTCAGATCCCAGTCTTCTTCATTTGGTGGTGGCGGTGGCGGAGGTGTTGTTTTTAGTCCCAAAGCACAAGTTCTTAAACAATTCATTCTATTTCTGTGATTGGGGAGGGCTTTGAATAAACCTTCTTATCTATCATACTACCTACCCACCCAGCCATCTACCCATTCATCCATCTATCTGCCCACCCATTTATCTTCCTGCAGACCAACCCATGTATCTGTTCATCTGCCATCCCATGCATTCATATTCAATCAACATTCATCTAGTTCCACTGGTGAGGCCAAGTTCCTGCCCTCAAGTATCTTACAGTCTGAAACAGGAGCAGAGGAATCAACAGGATGGAGAAATACTACAGGGGCTTTGAGAGAACACAGGAAACGCCTCAGTCTAATTAGATACTCTAGCAGGCTTTCAGAGGCTGCATGAAGGACGTTTCTTTTGAGATTGTTCCTGCCGCCATCACTTACCTTGGCCCCATCCCCTGGGGCTGGGCACCAGGATCTCCCCAGAGCAGGGAACTGTTGTTATACAGTTCCTGGTTGG
The DNA here is from genome assembly GCA_028571685.1 of Heterohyrax brucei. Taxonomy (NCBI): domain Eukaryota; kingdom Metazoa; phylum Chordata; class Mammalia; order Hyracoidea; family Procaviidae; genus Heterohyrax; species Heterohyrax brucei. The sequence goes on from CM053146.1 coordinate 22,328,613, forward strand.
GAGATCAGACAGGACAGACCCTGGCTGCTATTCTTTCCTCTCATCCCTCTTTCTTCCATCCCTTCATCTTGGATCAGTTGAAACGTATCTTCAAGAGAACACTGCCCTTCTTATATGTTAAACTATGAGTGGGAGAACCTAGAATATGGTTCTGCACTTACCTCAGAAACAATCCACCAGTTCCTCCACCTCTCTTGCCTGCTTAGTCTTTAATCAGGCTGTATGTGAGGTTGTAACAAAAGCACAGGACAACACCCTAATGTCAGCAAACCTCTGCTCTACTCAGGAACTGAGGACATAATATGGGACCACATACCAAAAAAGAGTGTTTTTGTGTTTACTTGCTAATTTGTACTGCGCAAGTTGTCCTTTTTTTTCCCCCCACTACGTCATAACTTAGTGAGTAAACACAATTAAGCCCATGGTACTTTCTTGCTGGTTAATCCAGTTCTAACAAATACTTCTGAAACAACTCAGAAGGAGCAATGCCAGATGAGAACCAATGAAAGCAGAGAGGAAGGGCATTCTCTGGAGGGCTTCCTGGAGTAGGGGGCTTGGAAAGAAGAGTAGGAGGATTTGGATACAAGGAGGGTCATGGAAGGCATTCTGAGCAGTAATAATGTTAACAATGACAAGTTGCTAGTAGTATACGTGGAGCATTCATGATTTTCCAACATTCACTGAAGTAAGCACTTTATTTGGATGACCCTATTACTGTCATTATTGCAGCAGCGGTAGGGGAAGGAACATGAGCAAAGAAGGCACTGAGTTCTCTGTAACAGGCCAAGATAGCTTCCACATTAGTGCACCCCTCCCGATGCATACTCATACACATGCACTCACACAAATGCACAGTATACACAAAATCATGCACTGATTTACTCTGGGCCAGAGCTCAGAAGCCACTCGCATGCAACTCCTAGCACTGATCTTGCTCATTGTTATAAACTGGTGAGCAAAGGGGCCTGATAGACAGCATGCATTTATTTGAATTTACAAAGGAAAGGGCACAGGGTGGGAAAGCTTGTGGAGGGTGATGGCTGTCTCCCCGTCAGTTGCCTGTGGAGGACCATTTTGTGAGTGAGCCTAGAACTCTCAGTCAGCCAGATGATGTCCTTTTGTGTCTGCTGGGACCTGTTTTACTGCCTTTTATCTTGCTGGGGCAGGGGGTAGGGGTGTTGATGGGGGGATAGCAGCCACACAGATGAATCAACTGGATAGGTGACACAGGTAATAATAGTATGTTGACACAATAGAAGGCTGCACATATGCAGTGAGCCATGGATCGCTCAGGCTGTGTGTTGGCCCTGAACTGCTGTGATGAGACTCGGGGCCACCATGAGGACACCGTGGGGCAGCCAAACAGACAGGGCTTCCGCCGCCTTCCCTGCTTCAGCCACATCACCAGCTACTATTGAGTTAGCTCTGAGCTACGGCAACCCCACGCATGCCAGGGCAGAACGGTGCTCTGTATGGTTTTCAGTGGCTGTTTTTTGCAAGCAAATCACCAGACCTTTTTTCTGAGGCACCTCCGGGTGCCTCCAGCCTTATAGCTAGCAGCCCAGCTTGATAACTGTTGTACCCAGAGTCTCCATCAGCTTTGCTGATTTCTGTTTCACATGAACTTCTGGTAAGGTTTCATTTAAACCTATTCTCTTGTTAAAAAGAAAATTCCCTGTGGAGTCAATCAGAAATGCTTGTACAGGCCTAGTGTTATTGGCTGTGGGTCTTCAGTGTGTGCTGAAGAAATGGGGAAACTGAGAGTTAGGCATTGTTAAGGAGGCTGTCACTGCAGATGGCATCAGAGAAGAGGTAGCCTGGAGCTACAGATCCTTAGTCCCCCATCACAGCTCTAGGAGTCCTGTTTCCCATTAGGAAGGCCACGTTTCACCCTCTAATAAAAGCTTTCATTTTTATCTGGTGGGGCCTTCCATTGAGGTAGTTCTGTGGGAGGGGAGGGAGATAAGTGTTGGGGCGAGTCTGGAAAAAGTGACCAGACCCCAGAGGTCTTCGCCTTCTCTCAAGAGGAAAACTGAGCGATGGTGGTCCGGGCCAAGGGCAAGCCTTGGTCAAGGCATAGCATTTCTTGCCCTGGGAAGCAAAAGCCCTCAGTCAGAGATCCCTGCTTCCTTCACGAGGCCTGTCAGAAGCACCTGCTGCCTCACTGGCTGTCACTTGTCAACTTTGGCGCAATCAGTCTACTACTTACCACTTAACAGACGAAGTATGCCAGATTTGTCTGTTAGTGCTCACAGCAGGTGGGGGTGGGGGACTCACTGTGCTTCCTCCCTGTGGGGGGCTGCACCTGGGGCCACCTTGCAATCACTTAGCCCTTCTCAATCACCCAAAGCACTCAGCAGACTCTAACCTGGCAGTTTAAGTCAGCTCGGCAGGCAGGACCACCATGTGAGAAAATCTTCACTGGGTCCTGCAGTTGGACCCAGCCTCTTGCCTGTCCGCACGTATGTGTGCTGGTGAGGACAGGCATAGTGAGCTCATTCATTGCACGGTGGCTGTGCTGAGGGCTGGGGGCACTGTGGGCAGTGGACCACGAGTCCCACTCTCACGGGACTCACTGCCTAGTAGGAATGGGGCAGGCAAATCCACAGATTATTTCTCATGCTAGAGCAGAGTTGGGTACAGCCTTGTTACAGAGCAGGATTCCTCTCAACTCGCCTGGGGAGGGTGGAAGAGGCCGTTGGGAATTTGGATGCCTGGGAAGAGGCCTTCAGTTAAGGAAAAGCTGTGCAGAGGCAGAGAAAGAAGAGAGGGCAGACTGGGAGATCTGCAGGTGGATAGACCTGACTGGAATTATATATACATATAATTTAAAAAATTTTGTTGTTGAGAATATACACAGCAGAATTCAACTCATTCTTCATGTACATGTGCAATTCGGTGGAGCTGTATAAACATTTTCACCCTCCGTTTCTGAGTTGTCGCTCCTGTGTTAGCATAAACTCACTCCAAGTTTCCTATCTAATCTGACATACTTCTGCTGCAAATTTGACCCCAAGCATGATGCTCAAAGTAGACATTCTTGACTAGTTAATCTAAGCTATTGTTTGGTTTTAAGATTTCGGAAGAAATTTTTGGTTTAAATTTAATGATCACATCAGGGTAATGGTTTCAGGGGATCTTGCAGCCTCAACAGCTCCAGAAATTATGGATTCCATGAAAATTTGAAATTCTGTTTTGAATTTTCTCTCTTCTGATCAGGATTTTTCTAAAGAATCTTTAATCAAATTGTTCCAAAGAGATAGCCAGGCTCCACCCACTTCTTCTAGTGTCATGGCAAAGCAGGTAGTTGTTCAGGGGGCCATTAGCCACACATTCCATTTTTTCCTGCTATTCCTGACTCTCCCTTTTCATCTGTTGCTCTAAGCAAACAGAGGCCAATTATAGTATTAGAAGGCCACTTGTAAGCTTTTAAGATTGAAAGCACAACATAATGAGGTAGGAGGTAAAACAGAATCACTGAATATCCTGTTAGGCCAATTAACTAGGATGTCCTGTGAAACAATGACCTAAACCTATACCAAATCCCAGGAAGCGTTTGGTTGTACATAAGCAGCCTCAGTAGCTACTTTTCATTTGTTTTGTTATTATTGTAAATGTCATTTATCTATCACACAACTTCGGTGAATTCAACCTTTCACAGGTGTGCAACTTATTAACACCACTTATGCTAATTGGCTGTGAAACTCTACCCTCTGTCAATATGACTTTTATGACTTTTTCAGTCATTGTAAGTCAAAAGTCAGTACTCCATAAGCAATAACCACCTGTTTCCTGCTGCCTCCTGCCCTGGATAACCATTAATAAACTTTGGTCTCTATACATTTGTCTAGTCTTTTTGTATAGGTGAGGTCATACAGTATTTGTCCTTTTGTGATTGATTTATTTGACTAAACATAATGTCTTCAAGTATTTCATTTCTATTACTGGCTTAGCAATATTCCATAGTGTGTATACCGCTTTTTGTTTATCTAGGTCGCCATGAGTTGGATCCGACTCGACGGCACTTGGCTTAGTTATCTGTTGATGGGTATCTAGGTTGTTTTTACCTTTTGGCTATTGTGAGGAGTGCTGCAATGAATATTGGTATATGAGTATCTGTGTTTCTGCTTTCATATATGCTTGATAAGAATTCCACTCTTGGGTGTACACCCCAAAAATTTAAAAGCAGAGACTCAAAAAGTTACTTCTGGAGTTCTGATGGCACAGAAATCCTATGGAGCTGTTGTAGTCTGTATTACATGGGGTTGCAAAGAGTTAGAATCAACTCATCTACTATGAGTTTTGGGGTTTTTTTGGCTATGGTAGTTCCATTTTTAGTTTTTGAGGGGATTCCACACTGTTTTACAAAATGGTTATACCATTTTGCATTCCCACCAGCAGTGGATAGGTTCCAATTTCCCCATGTTCTTACTAACATGGTTATATACATACATACATACATATACATATACACACATGTACACACACAAACACACACACACACACACACACATATATATAATCTTAGCCAACCTAGTGGGAGTGAAATGTTATCTCACTGGAGTTTTGATATGCATCTGTCTGATGACTATTGATGTTGAGCACCTTTTCAAATGTTTGGTGGCCATTTGAAACTTTCTTTGGTGAAATGTCTGTACAAGTCCTTTCTGATTTTATGACAGGATTATTTGTCTTCTTATTAAATTTTTGAAGTTATATATATATTTTGATTATTAGGTTCTTACAGGATATATAGTCCCCAAAGATATTATCCTAGTCAGTAGCTTGTCTTTTCACTTTTTTTGGTAGATATTTCGATGACTAAAAGATTTTTATGAGGTCCAATGTATTTATTTTGTCTCTTACTATTTTGTTATATTAGAAAATCCATTGTTAAAACTAGGCGTGATGACACTGCCCCTGTACTTTCTTCTAAGGATTTTATTGTTTTATGAGCTTTCACATTTAGGGTGTTAATGTATTTCGAATTTGTTTGTATGCATTGTCATGGATTGAATTGTGACCCCTCCAAAAAATATCTGTCAACTCTTGCAAGGTCATGATTCCTAGTAGTGTTTGATTGTTCACCATTTTGTTGTCTGATGTGATTTTCCTACGTGTTATAAATCCTATCTCTATTACATTAATAAGATGAAATTGGTGGCAGTTGTGTAGCCTCAATCTACAAGATTAATCTACAATGTAAGCCAATCTCTTCTGAGATATAAAAGATATACTGCCAAGAAAGCCTCACTAGGAGCACAGTGCATTCTTTGGACCTAGTGTATGTATATGGAGAATCTCTTAGTCCAGGGGAAGACTGAACACGAGGACCTTCCTCTGTAGCCTACATCAAGAGACAGACTTCCCCTTGATTTGATGCCATGACTGTGGACTTCTAGACTACTAGAGGAAACGCTGGTGGCATAGTGGTTAAGTGCTACATCTGCTAACCAAGAGGTCAGCAATTCAAATCCACCAGATGCTCCTTGGAAGCTCCATGGAGCTGTTCTACTCTGTCCTATAGGGTCACTAGGAGTAGGAATCAACTTGACAGCATTGGGTTTAGTTTGGTTTTTGAGACTACTAGACTGTGAGAGAACATCTATTTGATTAAACCATCCACTGTGGTGTTTCTGTTATAGCAGCACTAGGTAACTAAGACATGGGTGAAGCTACGCATAAAACATAACACCAAACCCACTGCTGTCAAGTTAATTCTCACTCGTAATGATCCTATAGACAGAGAAGAAATGTCTCATAGAGTTTCCAAGGAGCATCTGGGGGATTTGAACTGCCAACCTTCTGGTTAGCAGCCATAGCACTTAACCACTATGCCATCAGGGTTTCAAGTATTAGGCATAGATCCTGTTTAATCTGTTTCATTTCTGTATGTAGGACTCTAACTTTAGTAACACTATCAAAAAGACTTTTCTTTCACCATTGAATGGACTTAGCAACCTTGTCAAAAATCACTTGATCATAAATACGTGGGTTTCTTTCTGGATTCTCAATTCTATTCCATTGGTCTATGTGTCTATTGTTATACCAGTACCAAACTGTTTTGATTGTTGCAACTGCATGATACATCTTAAGGAAGTTTGAGTCATCCTACTTTGTTCTTTCAACATTGCTTTAGCTTTGGTGTCCTGGTGGTATAGCGATTAAGAGCTATAGCTGCTAATGAAAAGGTTGGCAGTTCAAATCTACAAGCTACTCCTTGGAAAACCTATAGTGGAAGTTCTACCCTGCCTTATAGGGTCACTATGAATGAGAATCGACTTGACAGTGATGAGTTTTGAGTTTAGCTATTTGGGGCCTCTCACCACTGCATATAAATTTGATGTTTGGTCTTCTCTATTTTTGTAATGAAAGCTATTGGGATTTTTATTGGAATTGCATTGAATATATAAATTGATGCAGGTAGCACTGACACCTTAACAATACTAAGTCTTCCAACCGATGGTCATGAAATATCTTTCTGTATAAAGGGTCTTCCAATAAGGCTGTCCTATCTTTGAGCTTGAATAGAAGAAGCTGTGTAAATGATATAGTTTTAGTTGTTTTATTATCTTGAAGTTTGAAGTACATTTGATGACATTACGTATGGAAAAGAACTTCAGGTAAATGGCTGCTGCAGCAGCTTCCAAATGGGGCCAAAAATAATCAGTTATCTCAGCCAGGTATCTTTTCTGTTGACAGTCTCAACCTCTTCTTGTTCATCTTGAAAAACATAAATGCCAACAATTCCACGAGAGCAAAATCCACACCAAATGGTAACTTTTTGGGGATGAAGTAGACATTCTTGAATCTCCATTGGATTCTCATCACTTCAGATGTGACAATTTTGTTTGTTAAGAAAGCCCTTCATCCAGAAATGGGTCTTGTCACTGAAGATGGTTTTTCTGCCTAAAGCAAGGTCAACTTCCAATTGCTACACAGCCCAGTCAACAAACATATGGTGCAATCTATGGTTGCTGGACTTCAGTTCTTGAGTTACTATTTTGTAAGGGCAAAGCTTCAAGTCCAGATGCAAAATTCACCAAGTTGTGGTCCACAAAAAATCTAACTCTTGTGCTCAAGGAGAAATTGACTGGAATGGATTACTACATACACCTCGAGAAATGGTGGTGATGGTTTCGTTGGAACATGCAGTTCATTGACACACAGGTGTTGTCTGATTGGCAACAGACCTGGTTGTCTCAAATTTTTTGATTAAATGTCTAATTGTTCTCTCAGTGGGATGATTATGTGCACGGTAAATTTTGCAGAATGCATGGAATGTTTAGTGAATGGAACACTCATTTTGATAACAAACTTTAATAATTTCTGTACCTTGTGGAATCTGTAACTTTTCATGGCTATTTGTCAAGGCTAATAAAAAAGGTGATACGCATAGCTACTATAGCTTCACCAATCGGCTCCCGTGAGCTGTCAAACATAGGACATCCTTGCTGCAAGACCCTTTAAGTCTTCTTTAATCTCTTTCAGCAAGTTTTTTTTTTTTTAATAATTTTTATTGTGTAAGTTTTTTATGCTTCTGGTTAAATTTATTGCTAGGTATTTTATTCTGTGGATAGAATTGTTTCCCTAATTTCAGTTCATATTTCTCATTGCTGCTGTACAGAAACCAAACTGAATTTTGCTTATACGCTGCCAGCCAAGCCATATACTCCGCAACTTTACTGAATTTCTGTCTTAGGTCTAGAAAGTTTCTTACAGACTTTTTGGAATGAAAGAAATCTAGATTCCTTTTATCCCTTTTCCTTGTCTAATTTTTTGCTGTATAGGATTTCTTACATAATATTGAATAGAAACAGTGAGAGTGAGCACCTTTGTCTTGTTCCCAATTTCAGTAGGAAAATCCTTTATATTCCTCTGTTAAATACAATGTGGGCTGTTGGCTTTCCATTTATATTCATAATGATTTAGAAAAACTTCTCTTCTGTTCTAGTCATCTTCAGAGTTTTCCTGAAGAAAGAGTATTGGGTTTTTTCAAATGCTTTTTCTGCATCCACAGAGATAATCATGTGATTCTTTCATTTTGTCCCGTTGACGTGATGGATTACATTGGTTGATTTTCTAATATTGAACCATCCCTGCATTTCTGAAATAAATCATTTTTGGTCGTGTTCTATGATTTTGTAAATATGCTGTTGGATTCTGTTCATTAGTATTTTGTTGAGGATTTTTGCATCTGTGTTCACAAGAAATATTGGGCTGTTGTTTTCCTGTAGTGTCTTTGTCTTGTTTTGCTGTCAGGGTTATATTTGTTTCATGGAATTAATTAGGTAGTATTCCTTCTTTCTCTAACTTTGGAAGAATTTAAACAGGATTTTAAATAGGACTTGGGTAGGTGTGTGATTCTAAGAATTTATCCGTTTTATCAAGGTTACTCAGTTTGGCTCTTCACAGTTGGTCATAATATTCTGTCATAGTTCCTTTTATTTCTATCATGTCAATTGTAATGTTTTGACTTTCATTTATTTGAGTTATTTGCATCTTTCCTCTTTTTTCTTTTATCAGTCTAGTTAAAAGTTTGTCAACTTTATTGATCTTTTCAAAGACCAGTTTCTGGTTTTACTGATTCTCTTGTTTTCCTGCTTTCAATTTTATTTATTTTTGCTCTGATCTTCGTTATTTCCTTTCTTTTGGTAGGTTTAGGCTTAGTGTGTTCTTGTCTTTCTAGTTTTCAAATCATAGCGATAGGCTATTGATGTGAGATCTTCTTTTTTCATGTAGGCATGTATTGCTGTAAGTCTCCCTCTGAGTACTGCTTTTGCTGCATCCTATAAGTTTTGGTATGCTGTACTTTCATTTTCATTTAATTCGAAGTAGTTTGTGGTTTATCTTTCTGTTTATCTTTGTTTCATTGGTTGTTTAAATGTATGCTGTTTGATTTTCATGTGTTTGTGTATTGTTTAGTTTTTTTCCCTAGTATTGACTTCTAGCTTCACTGTGTTGCAGTCAGTGAATCATATGTTGTATGATTTCTGTCTTTTAAATTTACCAAAACTTATTTTCTGACTTATGGTCATGTGGTCTATCCTGGAGAATAAACCATGTGCACTGGGGTAGAATGTACACTGTGCTGCTTTGGGGTAGATTGTTCTATATATGTCTCTTTTGTTGATCTTCTAGATGTTCTGTACAGTGTTGAATGTGGTATGTTGAAATTTCCAAATATTACTGTAGTTTTATCTCTTCAATCCTATCAATATCTGCTTTATATATTTAGATGCCCAGATGTTTGGTGTATATATATTTATAATTGTTAAATCTTGATTAATTGATATTTTATCACTGTCTAATGTTCATCTTTATCTCTTCTAATAGATGCTCTCTTAACGTCTACTTTGTCTAATATTAAGAATGTCATGCCAGCTCTCTTTTGGTTACTATTTGCATGGAATATCTCGTTTCTTCCTTTAACTTTCAAACTATTTATATCCTTGGGTCCTAAAAGTGTCTATTTGTAAATTGCATAATTGGGCCATGTTTTTTTAAGCTATAGATCACTTTCTGCTTTTCACTTGGAGCATTTAGTCTATATCTACATTTGCTGCGATTACCAATAAGTAGCTTAGTTCAGTCATTTGGTTGTTTGTTTTTTGTATGTCTCAAGCTTTCTTTATCTTTCTTTTATTTTGTGTTTTATGGGTTTCTTACAGTGAACCATTTTGGTTCTCTTCTTTGATTTTATGTATTATGGGTTTTTTTTGGATATTTTCTTGGTGATCACCATGAATATTATGTTTAACAGCTTATATTTGTAGCAACCCAAGGTAAGTTGGTGCCAACTTAACTTCAGTAATATGTAATAATTTCTGCACCTAGATCATTCCTCATGCCTCTGATTTTGTTGTTGTTTTCACTAATTGTATCTTCACATTTCATAATTTTGTATTTTCTTTTTACATATTTGTCATTAAAATGCACAAAGGACAAAATAATTAGAATTATCGAGCATAAGTATGTTATTACTAACCCTTAAATTCTCCATGTATTCCCTTTATGAAGGATCTTTCTTTTTGTGTATGTCTTTGAATTACCTTCTAGTGTCTTTTTCCTTCCATCTGCAAGACTCCCATTTGTATTTTTTATAGGGCCACTGTGGCAAGTATGAACTCTCTCAGACTGTTTGTCTGAGAATGTTTTAATTTCACACTCATTCCTGAAAGACAGTTTTACTGGGTATAGTATTTTTGGTTGACCATTTTCTTTCTCTTTAGCACTTAAATATATCATTCCTATGCCTCATGGCCTTCAAAGTTTCTGAGGAGAAATCAATAGTTAATGTTTTGGAGAATCCTTCATACAGGTAGTCCTTGACTTACAACATATATTCTAGTTACAATGAACCATACTTATGACTCTCCACTTTTTTGTACAATTTGTTGTTAGAATTGTGTACTACATACAATATACAAGCAGGTAGTTTGCTTATATTACCATTCTCAGATGTAATGTTTCCCACTCCTAAGGAGAAATAAAGATCAGACTTACAAAGATAGTGATAATAAAAGGAAATAACAGTGAAAACTTACATATGTGTGTGTGTGTGTGTGTGTGTGTGTGTGTGTGTGTGTGTGTGTATGGGGTATTCAACTTATTTCAGAACTGACTTACAATGAAAAAGACATTGGAACAGAACCCTGTTAAGTCAGGGACTACCTATATGTGATTGTTTACTTCTTTATTGCTGCTTTCAGGATTCTTTCTTGATCTTTACTTTTTTCAGAAATTATTTATGATGTGTCTGGATGTAGGTCTCTTTGAGTTTATCCTGCTTGGAGTTCTTTGAGTCTCTTGGATCTGTAGACTCATATCCTTTGTCAGATTGGGGAAATTTTCTATTATTATTTCTTAAAATATTATTTCTGTCCCTGTTTTTTATCTCTTTCTGGAATTCCTGTGATTCGCATAGTAGGTCTCTTGATGTTGGCCCAGAAACCCTTGTGGTGTAGTGGGTTAAATGCAATGTCTGCTAACCAAAAGGTCGGCAGTTCAAATCTGCCAGGTGCTCCTTGGAAACTCTGTGGGGCAGTTCTACTCTGACCCCAGGGTGGTTATGATTCAAACTAGACTTGACAGCAATGGGATTGGTTTAGGCTTTTTGATGTTGGCCCATAGTTGCACTCAATTGTGCTAAGTCTTCTTAAGCCTCCCTTCTTGCTGCTTTTCAATCTCTGTAATTTTGGTTATTTATCCTCTAATTCACTGATTCTTCTGCCTGGTTGAATTTGTCCTTAAGTTCTTCCATTATGTTCCTTATTTCAGATACTGTTCCTTTCAGTTGAAATGTTTCCGTTTCATTTTCTTTTTTTTAATTTTTAGATCTTCATTTTGTTCATGCATTGTTTCCTTCATTTCTTTTAGGTCTTTGTTTTATATTGTTCAATCTTAAATTATGTTTAATGTTGTTGTATTAAATTCTTTCACTTTTTTCCTTATTTTGTCTTCCATGGATGTGGTTTTACTTGCTTCATCATGTTCATTTGGATGGACCCTCATTTGTCTTTTCTTTGTGTGCTATGATTTTTTTGTTGTTGTTGAAGCAATAGAATTTTTGAGCTTGTTAACTTTCTTAATTCTTTCCAGAATTTTGTGTTGTTGCCTACACTGCTTTGTGTAAAAGCCTCTCAAGTGGGTAGAACTTTCATCCTTTGCTTACCGTTACCTCTCCCTGTCTGTGCTACCATTTTTACCTCTCTGTTTAATTAGTATTCAAAAGTTCTAGATCTCAGTTTTCAACTTTCACTGTCTCCTAACACTACGTAGAGGAGGCTGTTCATCAAACTGTCTACCAGCAGGCATTGCTACTCAGGTGACATATCACATACTAATTACTTGTCCACCAGGGGGCACAGTCCTCTCTCTGCTTATTATACCCTTACCCTCCCGCACAGCTCTCAGTTTGTTGTACTGTGGGGGCTTTTGTGTTACTGGAAGCTATGCCGCTGGTACTCAGATACCATCAGGGTCACACATGGTGGACAAATTTCAGCTGAGCTGCCAGACTAAAATGAACTAGAAACAAAGAGCTGACAGTCTACTTTTGAAAAGAATTAGCCAGTGAAAAACTCATGAATAGTGGCAAAACATTGTCTGAGAGAGTGCCGGAAGATGAACTTCTCAGGTTGGAAGGTACTCTAAAGGAGACTGGGAAGACATTTACTACAAAAAATGGGTTCAAGCACAGCAGTAATTGTAAGGATGGTATAGAGACCAGGAAATGTTTTGTTTGTTGTACGCAGGGTCACACTATAGTCAGAACCTAACAACCAACAATAACTCTTCTCTGTTTCTTCAAGTTTTTTTTCCTGACTGGAGTATTATTTAGCCACAATCCATCCATCAATACACTATTTACTACCTACCTTCTTTTGTTCTCTTTTGACAGATTACTTATACTTGCTTTTGTCATCCATCTGATTATCTACATCCATCCATCCATTCATCCAAACGTCTATCCGTTAAGTTTTAATATTGCTGTCCAAAGCAGGTCTTCTTCAAAGAATTCTCTCAGCTCGCATAATGCCTGATATGTCACTATTAGGAGTTTTTTCTTGCTTTTGGCGCTGATGTCTATTAACATTTCTAACAAGCACATACACCTAAGAGAGGCCCTAGAACTCATCAACACTGCAATGTATTTTATTTTTATCGAATCACATTTCTTTTTTGAAAATGAGCCCTGGACCCAGGATGTGTTGTGGATTGAATTATGTCCCCTGTAAAATGTGTGTATAAATTTGGCCAGGCCATGAATCCCAGTATTATGTCATTGTCCACTATTTGGAGAGATTTCCTATCGGTTGTAAATTCTATGACTATAATTTAATAATTGTTGTTGAATTGTTGTTGTTAGGTGCTATATAGTTGGTTCTGACTCACAGCAACCCTATGCACAACAGAACAAAATACTGCCTGGTCTTGCACCAAGTCCATGATCATTTTTATGCTTAAGCCCATTGTTGCAGCCACTGTATCAATCCCTCTTTTCTAGGGTCTTCCTCTTTTTCACTGAACCTCCACTCTACCAAGAATGATGTCTATTTTCAGGGACTGCTCCTTCCTGACAACATTTCCAAGTATGTAAATGCAGTCTTGCCTTCTTTGCTTCCAAGGGCACTCTAGTTGTACTTCTTCCAAAACAGATCCGTTTGTTCTTTTGGCAGTCCATGGTGCATTCAACATTCTCCAGCACCACAATTCAAAGGCATCAGTTCTTCTTTGTTCATTGTCCAGCTTTTGCATGTATATGATACAATTGAAAATACCATGGCTTGGGTCACGTACACATTAGTCTTCAAGGTGACTTATTTATGTTTCAGTACTTTAAAGAAATTCTTTGCAGCAGATTTTCCTGATGCAATGTGTCTTTTGATTTCTTGACTGCTGCTTCCATGGGCATTGATTGTGGACCCTAAGTCAAGTGAAATCCTTGACAAACTCAATCCTTTCTCCACCTATGACAATGTTTACTGGTCCAGTTGTGAAGATTTTTATTTTCTTGATGTTAAGGTACAATCCACACTGAAGGTTGTGGTCCTTGATCTTCCTCAGTAAGTGTTTGAAATCTTCTTCACTTCCAGAAAGTAAGATGGTTTCATCTGTGTAATGCAGGTTATTAATGATTCTTCTTTCAATCCCGATGCCTTATTCATGTTTGTATAATCCAGCTTCTCAGGTTATTTGCTCAGCATATAGATTGAAAAGGTATGGTGAAAGGATATAGCCCTTATGCACACCTTTCCGGACTTTAAACCATGCAGTGTCCTCTTGTTCTGGTCACACAATTGCCTTGTGATTCATATATAGACTCCTTAAGAGCATAATTAAGGGTTTTAGAATTCCCATTTTACACAACATTAGCCACAATTTGTTATGATTCACACAGTCAAATGCCTTTGTATAGTCAACGAAACACAGGTAAACATCTTTCTGGTAACTCTGCTTTTAGCCAAAATCTATCTGACATCAGCAATGATATTCCTGGTTCCATGTCCACTTCTGAGTCCAGCTTGAATTTCTGGAAGTTCCTTGTTAATATATTAGAATAATGACAGTTATACTGATCAGATCTACAAGATTAGACTGTGTCTTAAGCCGGTCTCTTTTGAGACATAAAAGACAGAAGTGAGCAGAGAGACATGGGGAACTCATACTACCAAGAAAGCAGGGCTGGGAGCAGGGCACATCCTTTGGTCCTGAGGTTCCTGCACGGAGAAAGTCCCATACCAATGGAAGACAGATGACAAAGACTTCCCTCCAGAACCAACAGAGAGAAAAAGCCTTCCCTTGGAGCCTGTGCTCTAAATTTGGGCTTCTGGTCTACATGGCTGTGAGAGAATAAACTTCTTCTTTGTTAAAGCCATCCACTTGTGGTATTTCTGTTATAGCAACGTTTTATGACTAAGACAGGGTGGGAGCAGGAAGAGTTATGCAAGAGGCACTAGGGCCACCTTCAGAAGATCCAGTACTGAGCGTTTGCTACTGGACTGCTCCTGTCCATGTTAATGTAACCATGTCTCCAGGACCAGGAGCAGCCATGCTCTAAGTTCCATGGAGGCTGAAGTGAGATCTGTCTGTCAATCTATTATAGTGATGTCATATATTGTTGTTGTTAATTGCTGTCAAGTCACTTCCAACTCATGGTGATTCTATGTATTTGTGGGTTCAATTGATAAATGCAGAGCTTTGGGAGTTATGAAGATCTGTAGTAATGATTGTTACTGTTGGTATATTGTATATTCGATATAAACCAAGGTCAACAGGAAGAGTTTTTTGCTCTTCCAAAGGAGGAGGAAAATTTCAAAAAGAAACTGTCAGAGACCTCTGGGATTGGGATCTAGCTCCTTTCAGATCTGTCCCTATCAAATAATGGAAGATGCTATGTTTTTTATTGAAAGAAAATTTTTAAAACCCTGAATACAAAAATATTTCCAGTAAAGTACCTGGAATCAAAAATTAAAAATGCAGATTTTTAGGTCACACTCTTAAGAAAGGTTTTATGGTTAGCCCTCTTGAAGGTCAGCATCTTGAGTTTTATAGGCTAACACCTAGGTATACGTCTGTGTTGAAAGAGGAGGGAATATAAGGGGTGGGGAAAGCTAATAACTAAAAGAGTAAGGCCCTATGATGATGCCTCCACTCTACCACTAAAGTGCTTCCCTTGATGAACAAAATAGATGATACAGTTCAAACACTTCCACACAATGGAGTCTTCACAGCCCTTTCCTCCACGTCCAATATCGCAATCTAAAGAATTTGAGAAAGGATGCTAAGACATTTAGGCCTGGAACTCCTGGACATGCACTGGGTGTGGCCACTCCTCCCTGTGATTGAAAAAGCTTATCTGCACTAACTTTCTCGAGAAGCAACCTGAACAGAATGAACAGAGCTGGTATGGGAGAAGTCAATGCAAATTGTGGAATCCCTGACTGAGGGCCAGTCCTCTGTGTCAGAGGCCATCAAAACCACCTCATCATGAGAGTCTTCCAAGATACCCTGACATCTTCAACTTCACATCAGGAATATCCCTTCTCCAGTACCTCAGAGGCTATCTTTCCATCTCTGGCTCCTCTTTGGTACCCTGGCTCTCCTTATCTCAGTGGTATCGTATACAACATGGTTGGTACTTGTTAGTATAGCTGCACCCTCCACAAACTAAACAGATAGCTATTTTTTCAAAACACAGTAGCGTCAACATTTTTAAACAAGTGGGCTAGACTATGCCCTCTTTCTATTCCCTACTCCTTATTCAGTTAGCCCAGTGGTTTATAATCTATTCCGATTGTTAGAATCATGGAAATGTATTCTTGGCTTCTCTTTATGTTCACTTGCTGCTTTATTTAGAAATATTTATTCATGCTACTATGACCAGTTTAGCCTTAGCTTTTCAGACAGCTCAGGGCACAAAATGATGATATAGGTCCATCCACAGAGATTCTGATTTAGTTGGTAGGGTATGGTGGCCATAACGGTTCAAAAAGCTTCCCAGCTAATTTTTATGTATGGCCAGTACTGAGAATTTGTTAGTCCAAGACTTAATCTGAGCTGTCATATTTCCAATTCTGTTCTGTAACACACAACCACACGCCCACCCACACCCATCCACACCCCCAAACCTACCCCCCTACCCCACTGCTGTTTATAAACAAAGCTACTGACACATACACTGTTTGGCTGAGATTGTCCTTCCTATCCCTTTATTTCTCCCTTCTTTCTTTACTCCCTCAACATAGAAAGGGCTCTATTCATTTATTTTACAACTGTTGTCTTGTTGGATCCTCACAAATGAGATAGGATGTGGATTTCTATTCTTCCTATTTTCCTGGTGAGGATCAGGATCCCAAGAGGGATTAAGTGACCTACTTGAAGTCACACAGTGGGGCTGAGGCTAGCCCAGGCAGAAGAACCACCTCTTGGTTCACAGGTCTTCACACAAGCTGCAGGTACCTTCACATTCCCTGTCCCTTGGCCTTGAGAAAGGGAGAAACAAGGGAGGCCCATAGCCTAAGCCCCTTAACTTTGCACTCAGCCCACCACTGACAGTCCAAACTGGATGTCTCACTTCACTGTCAAACTTCAAGGTATCTTTGTACAGAGCTCATCAAAAAGCAAACACTCAGGCACTTGAATAAGATAAGCAATTTGTGGCTTTGTAAAAAGTCAATGCAATTCAATTTAGACCTCTTAAGGAGTGCTGCTGCCTCTCACATTTATTGTTTCCTTGTATAACTTGCTTCAGAGAAGGGACTGCAGATCCGTCTTCTGTTTGCGAAATGGGATAGAGGCCTGGGACAAGTGACCTTCAAGAGCTGCACAGAACTTACAAATGAAGCTGTCGCCGAGAAACCTCATTCTTGCCTCAGTGCACAGATTTCATTCTTTACATAGATTTGATTTTCTAAGTGGCAGATTATAAAACTAGCTGTTTTTACCTCCTAAACACAAATGCTTTAATTTTGTGCCTTATTTTAAAACCAAGAGTGATGTTTTTAAAACTCAATCATCAGTCTGGTCTTTCCCACTCCTAAAAGACTCCTTTAAAATAAAAAACAACTCAAAAAGTGTCATTGGTGCCAGGGGTGGCAGCTCTAAAATGCCTTTTTGTCCTCTCAGGTATCTTGTGTAGAGGTTAACATTTTCTTCTAGTTTCTGTTTTTTTTCCTTTGTCACAGGAAGGATTGTTCTCGGCTTTTTTTTAATTGTGTCTTTGTTGGTTTATTTAGAAACATTTCTTCATTCTACTGGGACTAGTTTAGTCTTACCTTTCAGACAACTTCAATACAAGAAGTGATGATTATGATAATGATAACAGTAATAACAAATTATCATTAATAGCTGAGTTTATATTTTGCACCAGGCACTCACTGACTTGGTGTTTTATACATAGTTTAAAAACATTTTAAAATAGTAAAAAAAAAATTTTAAATATTTTTGATATTTTAACATGTATAAAATTTAATATTTTAAAAATATTTTTGTGAAACTTTACACAGCAAATTAAGCTCCCATTTAGCCATTTCTACACATGTTGTTCAGTGACATTGGTTGCATTTCTCACATTGCATCAACATTCTCGTTATTTCTAATCTGGTTGTGAGGTTTCTACTATTCTTGCTTTCCTGCTTTCCTCCTCCAATCTTCTTATCTTTGTTTTAGTGTAAATTTTGATTGGCCTCAAACAGATGATTATATACATATAAGGAGTACAGTATTCATAGGTAATAGTGTTTATTTTATGAATCAATCTGTTATTTAGTTGAAAGGTGACCTCTGGGAGTAGTTTCAGTTCAAAGACTAAAGAGTTCCTTAGGGTGACAGTTTTAAGGGTTCTGTAGGTCTCTGCCTGCCCAATAAGCATGGCCTTTTTTTGGTAATGATTTTGAGTTGTGTTCTACAGTGTTCTCCCATTCTATCTATAACCTTAAAAGATACCTTTTTAGAAATCTAATCCTCACAACAACTCCAGGAGTTGGGTATTACCGGATCATTTTATTGATTAGGCTTGGTCACACAGCCAGGAAATGCCCAAGCTGCGAGTCCAGAGAAGATCACCCGACTTCCAAGCCCAGCTGCTTCCCACGTACTGCTTCCTGCTTCAGGTCCTCTTGCCCAGTTGTCAGAGCCTCACAGAGAGCATCTGCTCCTACAGAGTTTCTTTCTGGCCCATATTCTTGGTCATTCAAAGCCACACTGGCTTGCGAGACTGAAGACAGCAAAATATGGCAACTTTGATGTTCTCTCTTTAACTTTTTTTCGTATTGTATTATCATTACCGTTTTCATTTTAGGTTTTCACATGATTATTAGTATTAAACAACCCTTTTTGACATGTTTTCCCTAACTTTGGAAGCATCCTTTCCTCTCTTTTACTACTTTTATGGAAAAACCCAAAATTCCTTCCTCGGCTATCCCTTTTCTCACCTCTGCTCTAGGAAAACTTGTAGGGTTCTCAGTTATGCCCAGATACATAGGTGTAGCATCTGAGGACAGGATCAAGCTGTGGCCTTACATTGCTTCCTCTCACTTTTGGCCCAAGCATCCTGGACTTGGCTCCAAAGTGGACAGGAACAGACACTTCTTACTTCCAGAGTCAAAAGGGCACTCCATCCCCACCTTCATCTCTCCCAAACACCAGGAAATTCAAAGATGGAGCCACTAGGCATCACAGAGTCTATGTACACTGATAAGAAAATACGAGCAAAAGGGAAATACAAAAAATACTGGCCTTTGAAATTTTGTCTAAAACCTTCTTCTGGTATCTTTCATTTGGGCCAGATGTAGACACAGGCACTTCTGACTGAGCCAAATAATTGAACCTCAGTCCCTCTTAATATTTTCATTCATAAGTGTCACTGTCTTGTCTGGGAGGTGAGGTCTTTTTCCACAGAGTTCATGCTTTACAGCATTTCTACCTGCTCTAGATACTGCTAATCATGCAGCATCAGGCTGCCATTGCTTAATTTCCATTGTACTTATTTTTAATTGCTACTTTCAATTTTAGGAAAAATGATCTTTGTTTTCCATGGAGGATAGTGATATAAAGTTCTACTTAAGCAAGAATACAGACAGCAAATGAAAACAAAAACAAAAAAACAAACCCACTGCTGTCAAGCTGATTCTGCCTCACAGCCATCCTATAAAGACAGGGTAGAACTGCTCTATAGATTTTCCAAGGAATGCCTGGTGGATTCAAACTGCCAGCCTTTTGGGTAGCAGCTGTAGCACTTAACCACTACACCACCAGGGTTTTTAAGAATAGAGAGTGCATCTAAAACTACAAGGGTCTCATTATTATGTATGTGTTGTGAGACATCACCACAGCAGTGCTGGTGATATGAAAACTGCCGAAAATGGAAGATACTGACCTGTATAATTCGGAGATATGGAACAGGAGAGAGAGACTATTTGAACCAATATGTTATGTTGTAAAAGAAGAAGTTGTGTGGGAAGTTGTTCTGTGATGGTTAGTACTAGGGTGAAGCAAGTTTCCTGGAAGAGGAGCCATGGAGGATGTATAGGATTAAATTGAAAAGAGACAGGAGGAAACATTTAGGGGAGAATAACAATAATACAAGTGATCCAGGCTAGGTAGGGTGACTACCTACAGAGGCCATAGCTACCACCTAAAGGCTCAGGAGTAAAGGATCTCTTCCCCAATTGGCTGTAAGTTTGTCATACTGTGGGGACTTGCGTGTTGCTGTGATGCTGGGAACTATGCCATCAGCATTCAGACACTAGCGGGGTCACACATAGTGGACAGGTTTCAACTGAGCTTCCAGACTGAGACAGACTAGGAAGAAAGGCCCAGCAATCTGTTTCTGAAAAGCATTAACCAGTGAAAACATCATGAGGAACAGAGGAGTATTGCTTGATATCGTGCCAGAAAATGAGGCCCCCAGGTTTGAAGGCACTTGAAAGACGACTGAGGAAGAGCTGCCTCCTCAAAGAACAGTTGACCCTAATGACATGGAAGGAGTCAAGCTTTCAGGATTCCCATTTGCAGATGTGGCATGACTCAAAATAAGAGGAGACAGCTGCAAACATCTATTCTTTATTGGAATGTGGAACACACAAAGTATAAATTGAGGACAATTGTAAATTGTCCAAAATGGAACGGAAGACACAAACATTGATATCCTAGGCATCAGTGAGCTGAGATGGACTTGCGTTGGCTATTTTGAGTTAGAGAATGATATGATCTACAATGCTGGGAGTGAAAACTTGTAGAGCAATGGTGCTGTATTCACCGTCAAAAAGAACATTCCAAGACCTGTCCTGAAGTTCAATGCTGTCTGTGATAGGATAATCTCCATACATTCATAAGGAAGGCCAGTTAATAATATTGTTATTCAAATTTAGGCATTGTCAGGGCTTGAACTGTGTCCCCCCAAAATGTGTGTAGCGATTTAACTGGGCCATGATTCCCAGTGTTGCGTGATTGTCCTCCATTTTGTGACTTTCCTATATTATAAATCCTAATCTCTGTCTGTGGTTAATAGACTGGATTACATTAAAGCAGATTAGGGTGTGAGTGTAACACCCTTGCTGAGGTCACCTCCCTGCTCCATTGTAAAGGGAGCTTGCCTGAACTGTGGTTTGCACTACCTTTTACCCTTTTATCCTACACGAGATAAAAGGAAAGGGAAGCAAGCCCAGAATGAGAGGCCTCATCCCATCAAGATAGCAGCATGGAGAGCAAAGTACATCCTTTGGACCTGAGGTTCTTGTGTTGAGATCCTCTCAGACCAAACAAAGACTGATGTAACACAAAAACTTTCCTCCAGAACCAACACAGAGAGAGTGCATTCTCCTGGCACACTGAATTTGGACTTCTAGCCTACCGAACTGTGTGAGAATAAACTTTTCTTTGTTAAAACCATCCACTCATGGTATTCCTGTTAGAGCAGTACCGGATGACTGAAACATGCATCAGCCACTAAGGCCAAAGATGAAGAAACCGAAGGTTTTTACCAGCTTCTGCAGTCTGAAATAGATGGAACATGCAATCAGGATGCATTGATAATTATTGGTGATTAACATGCAAAATCTGCAAACAAAGAAGAAGTAATGGGAGTTGGAAAATATGACCTTGGTGATAGAAATGATAATGATGTTCACACGACAGAATTTTCAAGACCAACGACTTCTTCATTGCAAATACTTTTTTTTTTTTTAACCAACATAAAATACACAGGAATCAAATCCACTATATCTGTGAAAAGAGACAATGGAACAATTCAATATCAGCAGTCAGAACAAGACCACGTGTTGACTGCAGAACAGACCATCAATTGCTCATAGGCAAGTCCAAATGGAAACTGAAGAAAATAAGAACAAGATCACAAGAGCCAAAGTACGACATTGAGTATATCCCACCCGAGTTTAGAGACCATCTCAAAAATAGATTTGATGTGTTGTACACTAATGACCAAACACTAGATGAGTTACAGAATGATGTCAAAGACATCATACAAGAGGGAAGCAAGAAGTCATTAAACAGACAGGAAAGAAAGAAAACATCAAATTGGATGTCAGCAGAGACTTGAAACTTGTCGAGTAGATGAAGTAAAAGGAAAAAATGTTAAAGTAAAAAAACCGAAAAGAAGATTTCTAAGGGCAGCTTAAGGTATGAAAATAAAGTACTGTAATGATATATTCAAAGAGATGGAGACAGCAAGCCAAAAGGGAAGAAGACACTCCACATTTCTCAAGCTGAAAGAACAGAAGAAAAAAATCAAGCCTTGAGTTCCTATAATGAAGGATACTACAGGGAAAATATTAAACAACACAGGAAGCGCCACAAGAAAGTGGAAGGAAAACACAGAATCATCATACCAAAAAGAATTGGTTGACCTTGAACCATTTCAAGAGGTAGTATATGATCAGGAACTGGTGGTACTGAAGGAAGAAGTTGAAACTGCATTGAAGGCATTGGTGAAAAACAAGGCTCCTTGGCAGGATGTAGTATCAACTGAGATGTTTCAACAAATGGATTCAGGATCAGAAGTGCTCATTCATCTATGCCAAGAAAATCAGAAGACAGCTACCTGGCCAACCAATAGGAAGAGATCTATATTTATGCCTGTTCCCCCAAAAGTTGACCCAACAAAATGTGGAAATTACTGAGCAATATTATTAATAACACACACAAGTAAAAATTTCCTGAAGATCATTCAAAAGCTATGGTACAGTATATTGGCAGGGAACTGCCAAAAATTCTGGCTGGATTCAGAAGAAGATGTGGAACCAGGGATATCATTGCTGATGTCACACCTTGGCTGACATCAGAGAATACGAAAAGATGTGTACCTGTGTTTTATTGAGTATGCAAAGGTATTCAGCTGTGTGGATCACAACAAGTTCATATAACATTGTGGAGAATGAGAATTCCAGACTGCTTAATTGTGCTCATGAGGAATCTGTACATGTATCAAGAGACAGCCATTTAAACAGAACAAGGGAACACTGCATGGTTTAAAGTCAGGAACAGTGTGTGTCAGTGTTGCATCTTTTCACCATACCTTTTCAATCTGTGTGCCAAGTAAATAATCCAAGAACCTGGACTATATGAAGAACAAGGCATCAAGATTGGAAGAAGACTCACTAACAACCTGCATTATGCAGATGACACAAACTTTCTTGCCAGAGGTGAAAAGGATTTAAAATACTTACTGATAAAGATCAAAGACCACAGCCTTCAGTGTGGACTGCACCTCAACATTAAGAAAACAAAAATCCTCACAACTGGGCCAGTCTGCAACATCATGATAAATGGAGAAAGGATCGAGGTTGTCAGCGATTCCATTTTACTCGGCTCCAGAATTAATGCCTATGGAAGCAGCAGTCAAGAAAGCAAAAGACACATTGTCTTGGGAAAATCTACTTCTAAAGAATTTTGTAAAGTGTTGAAAAGTAAAGATGTCACATTGATGACTAAGGTGCATCTGACCGAAGTCTTGGTATTTTCAATTGCATCATATGTATGAGAAGGGTGTACATTGAATAAGGAAGACAAAAGAAGAACTGATACCTTTGAACTGTGGTGTTGGAGAAGAATATTGAATGTACCACTGACTGCCCAAAGAACAAACAGATCTGTTCTGGAAGAAGTACAGTCAGAGTGCGCCTTGGAAGCAAGGATAGTGAGACTGCCTCTTACATGCTTTGGACATGCTGTCAGGAGGGATCAACCTGTAGAGAAGGACATCATGCTTGGTAAATTAGAGGGTCAGAAAAAAAGAGGAAGACCCTTAACACGATGGATTGACACAGTGGCTGCAACAATGATCTTAAGTGTAAAAATGTTTGTGAGCATTGTGCAGGACTGGGCAGTGTTTCTTTCTGTTGTGCATAGAGTCACTATGAGTTGGAGCTGACTTGACGGCACCTAACAACAACAACAAAGCATCTCTTGATTCTCTGTAGCCCCCTTTGCTTGAAAGAATATCTGTGATTGCACCAGAAGTTGAACGAAATAAATTGATTTTATTATGCTCTTGCTATAAATTGCTGACTTCCACCTTGGTGACAGCAGGTGCAGTCTAAGAGAAGAGTGTTTAGCCTTGAACACAGGAAAAATGGAATGGACCTGAAGACAGACCCCTAGTTTCCAAATTAAGCTGAATGGATGGCATGGTGGGTTTGGCTGGGTTGTGTCTTGAGCAACCATGCCTATCCACCTTCTTTTGTCTCCTTTCCGGCTTCATGTATACCAAGGACATAGGCATTTTATATAATGATGACCAGTGGGCTTGAGAATAAGTATTCAGAGGAGCTCCTAGCATCCAGTTAAAAGAGACACATATGAGTAAATGCCCCTTGTCTTTAGTCATTTCTTCCAGGTCTACAGATGATACCTAGAACTTCAGGGCCAAGGAATAAGCCTAAAGACCCAGCTAGAGCCCTGAGGTAGGAAGAGTAGGAAGTCAGGAGGACATGAGGACTTGTTGATGTTGCTGAGTCACTAAACAAAGCCTGCATCCGGCTGTCTTTGGGATTCTTATTGTGTGATACAGTAAGCCCATTCTTTTAAAGACACTATTGTTAAGGTATCCGGTAAACTTACAGTAGACAGCATCATAATTCATAGGACAGGGAGCTAATCTGTGGAAGTGTGCTAGTTGTATTTTCTAGAAGTAGATGTTGAGCTAGGGTTAGGAGTACAAAAATTTTATTAGAACGCAATTCATGAACAGAGATAAGAGAAAGTAGGGTTGGGGAATTGTTAGGCTTTGATTCAGACCTTACAAATTCTCTGCTTATTCTGAGCAAGGATTGGACATTCAAGTACTCCTGCACTGAGCAGAAATGGTATTCTTGTGCAGCAGCATTCTTCCATCATTGGCCATAACTTGCCTCAAAAGGTAACGACCAGGGCCTATAAGCTGTGGAAGACCCTGAAGGAAGTATCAGCTGGAGATTGTCATCTGCCTGTGCTCATTGCATCTGGGCAGTGAACCTTTCACTGAAGGAGGACCTGAGTGCTACATCTCTGTGCCTGTCACAATTGGAACAAGATGGACAGATGAATGGACAGGACCCAGTGGTAAGAGGTGTAGGGGAAGACTGGAGCTCACGCTGGCAATGGGAGATGGTTCAGTATGTGTAAGTGAGATAAGCAGGGAATTATAGGAAGAAAACTTGGTCATAAATTCTCTCTATAAGATGTGGCTCCAGCTCAGCCTTCAGCATAAACGCGGGAAACCTTAACAACTGAAGTCTTTCTGTGCCCTGAAACTAGAGTGGTTAATAGTTATATGTACAATCCCATGTGACAGTCATTAGCCTCCTCCCCTTACTTGGTGGTTACAATGATTGGGGCCCTGGGTGGAGACCTCATGAATTTCTAGGCAGCTTGAGTAATCTCTATCTTACTGTGTTGAGTATTGTCAGGCCTATAGCTGAATTGATATATGGGTCTGAAGTTAATATTCCATGTGGCTGCTAGAAGGAGGAAGGCAAAATCAGGCTCTTTTCCTGCATCTTGTAGTTGAATATTTCCATCTTCAGATTATGGACTTGAAGGAAAAATTCCAGGTGAAGAAGGAAATTAATAGAATCAGCATCTGAGGGAGACCCAGGATGACAGAGGAATACACTGAGGTGTGTTTATTGCATGTGACTCTGTAAGAACTTGTTGATTTTTGCCCAATAAAAATACTAACTGCACTATAAAAGTCAGTTTGATCGATGTTGATGAAAAAACTGCCATTCAACTGAATTCGTCAAAACAGGGGGACAGATTCAGAGAAAGCACAGGCAAGGTGGGAAGGAGAGAAGCTGGGGCAAGATGTAGGTGAGAAGAGCTATTGAGCAGAGTAGCTGGGGAATGTGAGAGGAAAGTGCAGGGGAGATTAAGGTATTCCCTAGATTCTAAACACTAGGAAAAGCCTTGTCCAATTCCCTGGGTCAGACATGGTTAACGAATCCTAATTCAGCAGTTCATATCTGCCAGGCACACCTTGGAACCTATAGGGTCGCTATGAGTTGGACCTGACTGAATGGTAGTGTTTTTTTTTTTTTTCCCATCAGCTGCCTTCCTCTTAGCTAACAGAATTGGCTTTAATTCTAAGCAGCAATTTATTCAGCCTTGGGCAAAGAGGCACAGTTAGTCAATACTAGTCTTGACCAAACAGTAAGCCACTTTCTCAGATGCTTTTTTAGCTGGGGTGGAGGACGGCTGTGGCATATGACTTAGTCATGGCCAATCAGACACTTACTCTGGAAAAACGTTACCTTCCTAATCTGAAGTTCAGCTGAAACTCGTGTTGGCTTCCGATCTTCTGCCTTTCTCTTGCCTTGAGTACAGAAGCAGCCTCGAGAACTGCAGTAGATGATCTGTGGCCCTGAAAGGCCATGCCAACACATCAAAGATAGCAGAGCAGAAAAACAGATCCTGAATCTCTGAGGAAGTCACATGAGATAATTAATATCTTTACTACTTAAGCCGATGTTTCCCAACTATTTCATTAGTTGCAGCTGAAAGCATTCCTGATACACACACTTTTGATTTTACAGAGGAGAATACTGGGATGAAGCAAGGGGCCCCTACCTGTCCAAGGTCACACAGTTGATTACAATTCTTCCTTGATAGACTTCAAATGGTTCCTTGAACCATTTGCTGCCACCATCACAGGAGAAGTCTGTGCCACTAGCCCTTTTCTGCGTCTCAGTGATTTCCTCAAAGTGATTCTGTGCTTGACATATTTTTCTCAAATACAGTGTTCTTCACATCAACACTACCCCCACCCCCAGCAGTGCTATCATGTATCACAAGGAAAAAGATTTAAATTTAAGATCCTTTCATTAGTAGAACTGTATTCTGTTCCTGACTGGGGATATATAGTTTTGCTGGGTTCTCTTCTACCGCCAGCCCTGCTTTGAGCCAGTCTTCTAACTGTACTCCACACTGTTGTGACCATCCCTGTTTTTCAGAAGCTTGGACACCTCTGTCCTTCTCTTTTGGCTTTTTCATTCTTCTTAATCTACTGCTGCCATTCTATGAGGCTGTCTCCTCTGTGAGACACGTGGACTAATGGTGCTAGTGAACGAGCATTACATAATTGGACATGAATTTTTTTCATACTAAAACTTTATCATACATTGTTGTATAAATGTTTTATGTGTAATCATATCCAAGGTCTTTAACCAGATGTTTAGCATTTCCTTGGGGTGGAATGGTGGAATGTCCTGTTTTCTGCCTCTTTGAACTATATCAAAATATCTACATCATAGAACATAGTAGGTGCTGAAACAAGACTCAAAAATTATACAATTTTATACCATAATACAAAAATAGTGTTTTAAGTATAGTTAATGTGTAAAATTTTTAAAAGATTTTTTTAAAGCACCAAAAAAGATAATACCACTGATAGAAACCAATACCAGCACTTTGTCTTATTCCTTTTTAGCATTTTATTATTATAAAATTGAGATATCACTAATATACAGTTTTATTATTAAATCTGTATTGTGGGAAGAAGCAAACTTTTTGTTATTCACAGATGGCATGATCTTGCAATACAAAACCCTAGTAGTAGGAATCCTAGAGTAGAAGTAGAAGTCCATGCCAACTGCCCCCTTGTCAATCTTAGTGTTTTCCTCAAATTGATTCTGTTTGAACTACCAGAATTAGTTCTACTAGAACTAATAAGCAAGTTCAGCAAAGTTTCAGGATGTAAGATTGTTATACAAAAATCAATTGTGATTCAATATATCAGCAACAGACAATCTGAAAACAAAATGAAGAAAATGATTCTCTTTATAAAAGCATCAAGAAGAATAAAATACTTAGGAATAAATTTAACAAAATAAATGCAAAAGTTGGACTTTGAAAACTATGAAACATTGCTGAAAGAAATTAAAGAACACCTAAATTAGTGGAAATACATCCCATGTTCATAGATTGGAAGATGGTATTGTTAAAGATGGCTATTCACTCCATACTGATCCACAGATGAGAATAATCCATGTCAGAATCACAGCTGGCTTTTTTTGTTTTTTAAGAAACATAAAAGTTAATCCTAAAATTAATATGGTAATACAAAGGACCCAGAAGAACTAAAACCACCATGCAGAAAAAGAAGAGAGGACACATACCCCAGTTTTAAAACCTACCAAGCTGCCTGCAGTAATCAAGCCAGCCAAGTGCTGTCAAGTCGGATCCGCTCATGGCGACCCTAGGGGCCAGGCAGTAATCAAGAGCGTGTGGTATTAGCATAAGAGAAGACATATAAATCAATGCAATAAAACTGAGAGACCAAAACTAGCCCTCACACTTATGGGCAATTGATTTTCAACAAAGATG
Source organism: Heterohyrax brucei (assembly GCA_028571685.1). Lineage (NCBI taxonomy): Eukaryota > Metazoa > Chordata > Mammalia > Hyracoidea > Procaviidae > Heterohyrax > Heterohyrax brucei. Next base: position 22,356,435 of record CM053146.1, read on the forward strand.
CCAAGATAATTCAGTGGGGGACAGAATAGTCTTTTCAAAAAATGGTTCTTAAATAATTGGAAACCCACCTTATTGCTTTTCCTTATACATTATACAAAAATTAACCCAATATGGATCACAGATCTAATGTAAGTGCAAACACTATAAAACTCTTTGAAGAAAACATAGGAATAATCTTTGTGAAGCTGGGCAAAGACTTCACAGATACAAAACCAGAAGCATAAGCAACAAAAGACAAACAGATATACTGAACTTTATCAAAATTAAAAACTTTTGTGCTGCAAATGATATAAAAAATGAAAGGATAACCTACAGAATGGAAGAAAAATTTGCCAACCATGTATCTGATAAAGAACTCATTGCCATAATATATGAGGAATTCTTACAACTAAGTAATAAAAGTTAAATAGCCCAATTTAAAACTGGCAAAGGATCTGAATAGATATTTCTCCAACGATATGCAAATGGCCAACACATGCATGAAAAGATGCTCAATATTGTTAGTCATCAGAAAAATTACGTTGAAACTACAGTGAGCCAGCACCTCATACACAGTAGGATTGTGGGAATATAAAATGGTACAACTCCTTTGGAAAACAAGTTAGCTATTCTTCATTGGTTAAGCATAGAAATATCAGAATTTCTACTGCTAGGTGTATACCAAAGAGAAATAAAAACACACATCTATACAAAATCTCATTTATGAATGTTTACAGCAACAGTACTCATCACAGTCCTAAGTGTAAGCAACCTAACTGTTCACTAACTGGTGAATGGGTAAATAAAATGTGGTACATCTATACAACAAATTCACAGTGAAAACTATGGATACATGCTACATTGCAGATGAACCTTGGAAACATTACACTAAGTGAAATAAGCCAGTCTCAAAGACCACACACTGTTAAGATTCCATTGAATCGGAATGTTGATTGTTGTTCCTGCCTCAAGCTGGTCACTAGTGCAAGCACAATAGAAGGAAAAGCTGCCTGATCCTGTGCCATGTCCATGATCACTTGCAAACGGGACTATTTTGACCCATAGCATTTTCACTGGTTGATTTTCAGAAGTAAGATCATCATCCTTTCCATCTTAATCTGGAAGCTCTGCTGAAACTTGTTAAGCACCATAGTTAGACACCCAAGTTTCCACTGACAAACAGGTGACGGCTGTGCATGAGGTATACTGACTAGAACCAAACCCAAGTCTAGGAAACTCTGGTGGCCTAATGGTTAGGTGTAACTTCTGCTAAGCAAAGGGCCAGCAGTCTGAATCTGCTGAGTGCTCCTTGGAAACTCTACGGAGCATTCTACTCTGTTTTATAGGGTCACAATGGATCGGAATTGACTCAACAGCGGTGGGTTTAGTTTGCTGTTTTGGCTCCTGCATAGAGGAATTTTACTACTGAACCACCATTGCCCTCATGGAATGCTTACAATAGGCAAACCGAGCAGATAGAAAGTAGATTGGAGTTTTGAGGTAGAATGGGGTTTGACTGCTAATGGGTTCAGGGTTCCCCCTCACCTTCTTTTTGAGGAGTTAGAAATGTTCTAAAACTGATGATTGCACAACCGTGAACATACTAAAAAAACTGAATTGTACACTTTAAACAGTTGAATTGTATTATATGAGGACATAGGCTCTACTTGGAATGGTTTACCAATCTAGTAGTGTATTAGTATTAAGCTGTTATAAATTTTGCATTGTTATAATGTATTTTAATTGATGTGTCTCAAATTCATCTATGTTACTCCTCTTTATCAAATTTAGATTTCCTCAAACCTACCCTTTACCAACTAACTCTCAAAAGAGTTCTTTTTGTGACTTGAAGAGAAATATTTCATATGGATCTAAGTTAACACAGGAGGATGTGATATTTTTTACACAGGAAGACGTGATATCAAATTGGAGTAGACACCTTTCGGAGTGACTTAGTAGCCTATACATTTCTTCTGTGATTACTAATCCACCATAATAATGAGTCTTCACAATCAATGTTGTCACCTATGACCTAGCCTCTCTCATCACAGCCAATTGGAGTAGGGTTGAACACTTAATCCAAGAACCATCCTGTGTCATGCAGGCTCTGAGTTCTCTTGTTATGGATTGAGCTGTGTTCTCGCAAAACAGATGTTAAAGTTCTAACCCTTATAGGTATAAATATGATCCTGCTTGCAAGAAAGAGATTTTCTTTTGTTGAAGGTCTTGTCACGGTAGGGTAGATCCAAAACCTAATCACTTTCAAGTGATGTCTTATTACTTTTCACAAAAAGCAGAATAGGAACAGATGTACATACAGTGGGAAAATACACACCGTCGAACTACCTACCCACAAACAAAAGAAAACCAAAGATTTCTGGTAAACCGCAGAAACTAGGGGTGAGGCCCACAGTAGTAATCAATAGGCGTAGACTCTAGTTAGGACTTTTAGACTCCAGAAACATGAGGAAACAAATTCCTGTTCTTAAAAGACATCATTTGTTGCATTTCTGTTATTGCAGATCCAGCAAAGTAAGATACTTCTCATAACTGACTTAAAGTAACACTTTCAATTTACCCCTGAGGAGGCTAGTAGTACATCTTCCTCAGTTCCTCATTCCTTTGCCAAAAATGTCTATCAGTCTATCTACCTACCTATCTACCTAGAAACCTTCAAAACCTGGTACAGTCAAGAACTGCCTTCATCCTCCAGTGGTTCCTGAGAAGATAGAAAGTGAAGTCTTCATCACAAGAGGCTAGCAGTCATTCTTGACTAACACACCGTAGCACAGCAAGCTGATCTTCTTCCACTTTAGAAAAGCTCATGACCTGGAGTACCAAGGAAACATCACTGACAACCAGTGTTTTTGTTGCTGTTAGGTGCTGTCAAGTCAGTTCTGACTCACAGCAACCCTATGAACAATAGAACAAAACACTGCTCAGTCTTGCACCATGTCCATGATTGTTTTTATGGGTTTAACCATTGTTGCAGCTACTGTGTCAATCTGTCTTACCTAGGGTCTTTTTCACTTATCCTTCAATTTACCAAGCACGATGTGCTTCTCCAGGGACTGGTCCTTTCTGACAACATGTCCAAGTTATGTAAGATGCAGCCTTGCCATCTTTGCTTCCAAGGAGCGCTCTGGTTGTATTTCTTCCAGAACAGATTTGCTTGTTCTTTTGGTGGTCCATGGTACATTCAACATTCTTCTCCAGCACCACAATTCAAAGGCATTAGTTATTCTTTGTTCATTGTCCAGCTTTCGTAGGCATATCATACAATGGAAAATACCATGGCTTTGGTCACGCACACTTTAATCTTCAAGGTGACTTCTTTACTTTTGAGTACTTTAAAGAGATCCTTTGCAGCAGCTTTTCCCAGTGCAATGCATCTTTCGATTTCTTGACTGCTGCTTTCCTGGGCATTGATTGTGGATCCAAGTCAAATGAAATCTTGACAACGTCAATCCTTTCTCCATTTATGATGGTGTTGCTTACTGGTCCAGTTGTGAAGATTTTTGTTTTCTTGATGCTGAAGTGCAATCCATACTGAAGGATGTGGTCCTTCATCTTCATCCGTAAGGGTTTCAACTCTTCTTCACTTCCAGCAAGTAAGGTGGTGTTGTCTGTGTGATGTAGGTTGTTAGTGAGTGTTCTTCCAATCCTCACGCCTCATTCTTCTTTGTACAAACCAGCTTCTCAGGTTATCTGCTCAGCACAGAGACTGAAAAGTTGTGGTGAAAGAAAACAACTCTGATGCACATCTTTTCTGACTTTAAACCCTGTGGTGTCCCCTTGTTGTGTCCACACATCTGCCTCTTAATCCATGTCTAGATCCCTTAAGAGCACAATTAAGTGTTCTGGAATTCTCATTTTATTCAATGTTAGTCATAATTTGTTATGATCCACACAGTTGAATGCCTTTGCATAGTTAGTGAAACACATGTAAACATCTTTCTGGTAACTCTGTTTTCACCCAAGATCTATCTGACTCAGCGATGATATCCCTGGTTCCACATCCTCTTCTGAATCCAACTTGAATTTCTAACAGTTACTTGTCAATATATGTTGTAGTTGCTCTTGAATGCTCTTGAGTAAAATTTTATTTGTATGTTATTCTAACAATATTGTTTCATAATTTCCACATTCAGTTGAATCACCTTTCTTTGGAATGGGCATAAATACAGATCACTTCCAGTCAGTTGGCCAGGTAGCTGTCCTCTAAATTTTGTGGCATAGGTGAGTGAGCACTTTCAGTACTGCATCTGTTTATTGAAATATCTCAGTTGATACTCCATCAATTCCCGGACCCTTGTTTTTTGCCAATGCCTTCAATGCAGTTTCAACTCTTTCTTTAGTACCAATGGTTTCTGATCATACGCTGCCTCTTCAAATGGCCGAACATTGATCAGTCCTTTCTGGTATAATGACTTTGTGTACTCATTCCATCTTCTTTTGATGCTTCCTGAGTCGTTCAGTATTTTCCCTACAGAATCCTTCACTATTGAAACTTGAGACTTGAATGTTTTCTTCAATTCTTTCACTTGAGAAATGCCCAAAGTGTTCTTCTCTTCTGGCTTTCCATTTCCAGCTCTTTGCACATGTCATTATAATACTTTAATTTGTCTTCTAGAGCTGAGCTTTGAAATCTTCTATTTAGGTCTTTTACTTTTTCATTCCTTCTTTTTGCTTTAGCTGTTTGATGTTTGAGAGTAAGTTTCAGAGTCTCTTCTGAGATCCAATTTGGTGTTTTCCTTCTTTCCTGTCTTTTTAATGACCTCTTGCTCTCTTCATGGATGATGTCTTGGATATCATTCCACGATTCATCTGGTCTTCGGTCATTAGTGATCAACACATCAAATCTGTTCTTGAGATGGTCTTTTTTTAAAAAATACTTTTTTTACTATGAGTGAGAATATGCAATTCCATATAAATTTGCATACCCACCAATGAGTGGGTCCCACTACTCTCCCTGCCTAGTGACAGCATACTCCTCTTCTCTGTACATGTCATGTTCTCCTAACAATCTCCTACTCCCTCCTCTCCACCCTATTCCCCATGTCCAGTAAGAGGTCAGCTGGATGACATCCTATAGATGCGTAGAACCGTAAAGTGCATACATGATATGGTTGCTCTGTGTCACCAAGTCCAATCCATTTCTGCCTGAAGAGTTGACCTCCCTTATGATTTATGGACAGGGGCAGCATTGAGATGGTCTTTACACACAGAAAGGATATACCCAAAGTCACACTTTGACTCTCATGGACTTGTTCTAATTTTCTTCAGTTTCAATTTGAATTTGTACATGAGCAATTGTACACAGTCTGCACCTGTTCTTGTTCTGACTGCTGATATAGAACTTTTCCATTGTCTTTTTCCACAGATGTAGTCAATTTAGTTCCTGTGTATTCCATCTAGTGGGGTAAATCTGTAGAGTTGCCATTTCTGTTGGTTAAAAAAGTATTTGCAATTAAGAAGTCATTAGCCTTGCAAAATTGTATCATGTGATCTCCACCATTATTTCTATCAAGGCTGTATTTTCCAACCACTGATCCTTCTTCTTTGTTCCCAACTTTTGCATTCCAGTGACCAGTCCTGATTGCATGTTCAATCAATTTCAGACTGTAGAAGCTGGTAAAAATCTTCAGCATCTTCATCTTTGGCCTTAGTGGTTGGTGTGTAAATTTGAATAGCAGTTGTATTAACTGGCCTTCTTTGTAGACATATAAATGCTATCCTATCACTGACAGCATTGTACTTCAGGATGGATCTTAAAATGTTCTTTTTGATGATGAATGCAACACTGTTCCTATTCAAGTTTCTGTTCTCAGCATAGTAGACTGTATCATTGTCAGCTTCAAAATGGCCAGAACTGGTCCATTTCAGTTCACTAATGCCTAGGAGATCCCTGTTTATGTTTTTTCATTTCAGTTTTGATGATTTTCAATTTTCCTAGATTCATACTTCATGTATCCCATGTTCCGATTATTAATGGGTGTTTGCAGCTGTTTCTTCTCATTTTGAGTCATGTCACATCAGCAGATGAAGATCCCGAAGGCTTTATTCCACCTATGTTGTTAAAGTCGACTCTACTTTGAGGAGGCAGCTTTTCCCTAGTCATCTTCTGAGTGTCTTCCAACCTGGGGGCTCATTTTCCAGCACTACATCTGACAACGTTCCACTGCTATTCATAAAGTATTTCCTGGCTAATTCTTTTCAGAAGTGGACTGCTGGGTTCTTCTTCCTAGTCTGTCTTAGTCTGGAAGCTCAGCTGAAACCTCTCTGCCATGGGTGACCCTTTTGGTACCTAAATACCAGTAATATAGTTTCAGCATCACAGCAACAAGAAAGCCTCCACTGACAGCCAAGTAGGGTCTGCTCACTCTATTTTTACCCTCCTTACCTGATGCCATTATCTTCCTTACCTGATGCTGTTACACTCTTTACCTGACAACCAGTGGTTCCCGAAATTTTGTGAGTCGTTAATTCTTTTGAGAACCTGAAGCAATCTATAGAAGATTCTATCCTAATTTTTTTTTTTAAATAGGTATGTGCACTCGTCTATTTCTGGCTATCACTTTAGGAAGAAGTTCATAGAACCAATGAAGCCCAGGCACACGGACACAAAGCCAAGGACCCCTTCCACGGGTATACTAGTATTTTACTTGCTCTTTTAACAGAGTATCTCATTACATTTTTGAAGGCAGGGCCCAGACAGATTCACAGTTGATGTAAAAAAATGTTCTTGAAGAGACTTGATTGGCTACTGACTGTTAATCTCGAGTGAAGTCTAAGTTAGTGTACTTAAGGTTCTATTCTTGGCCCTGTCCTATTCAACATACATATATTTTTTTTAACTAGTGGCTTAATATAAAGAAGATTTAGTTGGTCTGAAATTGACATGAAATTTATACAAGCAACTGATACTCTGGATGACAGGATCGAGATAGAAAAATATCTCAGCGGATTGGATGATGGGAAATTAACATGAGGCAAAAACCATAGCAAAGCATAAACGTACTGAGGTTAGAAGTCAATTGTCCAAGTCCAAAGTCAGAAGCCTCATTTGTCCAAAAAAGATGAAGGGAACTTGTGGACTGTGCTCTCACTGTGAATTGTTCAAGAGACAGGAGTGCCCCAAAGCCGTAAGGACCTCAGGTTGTATTACTGATAGGAATGTAGCTGGCTTATCCCATGGGGGATCACTGCCCTAGTATACTCAAAAGTCTTCTGAGGTCTGTTCACAGGTCAAGGGCCTGCATTTGGCAAAATGTGTTGAAGAACAGGATTATGTCCAGAGAAGCAAGTCTAGGAAGTTCAAGAGACGTGTATTCATGTGACTTGAAGGCAGTTTGAAAGAATCAAGACTTTACCCTGGAAAAGAGATGACTTTCCTGGGGTGAGAGTAGAGGACTGTCCTTGAAATATCTGACAAGCTTCGTATGAAGGATAACCAGATGTAATGGTGCCTCTAAGACAACGTGAGTTAGTTAACAGCAGAATGGGCTGCCTTAGGGAGAAATGAGCTTCCAGTAACTGGTGATGTTTAAGGACAAGCTTCACCTATAGGGGCAGCAGAGGGTTGGACTTGACCTGGGAAGGCAGCTAGTTCTGGCTGCCAAGAGTGTGGGGATGAGAAAGCTCATCAAGCCACTTCCAGGCTCAGCAGACCAGTTACTGACCCAGCAGTAGGTAGTGATGGCACTTATTGCTGTTTCTTAGCCAACCCTTTCCCAAGATTCCTTATTGTTCTAAGGCTGTATAATATACCTTTCTGTATCCCCAGCAAACTTCTTTTCTGTCTGTCTATGCATTCACACACAGTCTGTTTGTTTCTCATACAGATGTATTTTGCACACAGGTGTGTTTGTATGTGTGCATGTTCTTTATGGTGATGCTGTCAACTACTATGGTGGAAATGGGGCCCTGTAGCAAACTCTCTGTGGTCAGGTCTCATGTCATTATCCAACTTCACTTTCCAATTTGGACAAGACTCAGTCTGGATTCCAGCCCCTATGGTCTCCTTGTGGTCCTGTACACCAGCCACATTTCCTCTTTCCTCTGTGCTGTCAAAGTTCTATCTCCTGAAATGATCCTTCGCTTCTCTGCCAAGTCCTCTCCCACCCATCCCAGACCCGGCAGGCGCCTCTCCCTACTTGATGCTGGCCTCAGTGGTCCCAGACCTGCCAATCCGTCTCTTCTGAGAGCTGCAGCACTGGGAAACTGCTGGACAGGGCATCTCTGAGATCTCAGCTGCACCTCTTAAGGAATGAGGATGGACTTCTAGAGTGGTTGATGGAAATTAGCTTCTTTGGCATCTCAGTTGGGTTGCCCAAAACTAGAGCCTAAGGTAAGACTGGGGACAGTAAGTTTATTCGGGAGATGGTCCAAAAAGGAGCAGGACTAAGTAAGTAGAAAGAATGAAAGCACAAAGCATGAAAGCCAACATAAAACTGAGTTATCGGGCCAATCCACTGCTTGTCTGTTGCACTGTGATGGCTTGCTTGTTGCTATCATGCTGGAAGCGATGGTACCAGTATTTCAAATATCAGCTGGATCACCCATAGTGGACAGGTTTCAACAGAGCTTCTAGACCAAGACAGAATAGGAGGAAAAGCCTGGTGATCTAATTCCACACATTAGCTAGTGAAAGCCTTATGACTCTGGGCGTTGTCCATGGGAGCATTTATTTCCTGCATTTTTGGATACCTGTGTTTTCAGGCTACATGGAGCAGGCCTGAAGCAGGAAAAGAGAGACTAGCTTGTCTTTCAACTGGCCCATGTCAGCGTGAGTTTGAGCTTGCTTGTGACATCACCCAAGCTCCCTCATACCACCCTCCCTTCTCCCACCAGCTAAAGTCAGAGGTGAGCTGGGGGTAAATGGTTCAGGATGCCAAAAGTCTGTGCTATAGCAAACACACTTTCTCCAAGGCTACTTCATATTTTCTGCTCAGTGTTTATATCTCACTCCTTGGTTGACTGATTAATTAGTTGACTGAGCAATTTACTAAGCTAAGTCTTTACGATTTCTGTCCTGAAAGTAATATCTCCTTTTAGGAACACTTTGAAGTTTCCTAACAGTCTTGTGGAGCATTCTAACCTCCAGTGTATGCTGTACACATCCCAATGATAAAGTCTTTAATAACTACAGGATGAGTTGGCAGAATGATTTAGATCTAAAGTCCAGAGCAAGGCAATTACATCTAGCTCCCAGCTTAAAAAATTGAGTAATCTTTATCTGAATGTTTAAAAGTATGTTAAAATTATAGCGTCAAGTGTCAAATGTGGCGATGACTTATCCTGCCCATGTGAGAGGTGGCGTCAAGATGTTAGGACCTTAATATGTACCACCTAAAGGTTACAAACATCTGATGCCATCTGGTGTGCTAATTGTACTTTTATCGATCACATTGGGAATCTGAATAGCATCAGGGAAATGAAATTCTTGAGGCCAGCCTTTCTGCCACAGACCTTCCTCATCTCCTCTGGAGAAATGAGACATCTGCAGGAGGAATTCATCTCCAGGGGCTTGCTGTCCTGTTAAATTATTTCTATTATTTCTATTTCTCATTAATTCCTGTCTTCCTCTTGCCCACACCACCACCCCTTCTGTGCCCTCCCTTGCTTGACCAAGTCACATCAAGCTGTCAGACTCACCTGTTCTGAGAGCGCTCTCCCGCTGCTCCTCTGAACTCCCTTCCATCTGAGTCACAAGGCTCCTGGGACAAGGCAATCAGGGCTTAATTACATCTTTCCCTTGTTACCTGCTAATTGCCTCATCTATGACTCTTGTGACTCCATGAAAGATGCCACCTTTTGGCATATACTGAAAACAGGGCTCCCACCCCAGATATACTGAATTGATGCCTCAGATGTATTGAATCAGAATCTACATTTTAACAAGCTATGCAAGTGATTCATGTGGCTTCCTTCTTAGAAATGCAAATGCTAAGCAGGGAATTTGTTAGCATGGAGCTTCCTCAGTAGGGGCTCAAACTAAACTGAGGTGGTTTGAAACCCTGGTTGAGAAAGCTGTGTTTTAAGCAATGGTAAGAAAATATAAACTGATGTCTACAAAAACCACTTTGAAATTGCTGAGGGGACATTAAAGAAAAGCTAGTTGCTGTTGAGTACACCCCAGCACCTGATGAACCCATGTGTGTCAGAGTAGAATTGTGCTCCCCATGGTTTTCAGTTGCTGATTTTTCAGTTAGATCACCAGTCCTTTTATCTGAGGCACCTCTGGTTAAATTGAAACCACCAATCTCAGTTAGTAGCTGAGTGCTAAGTTGTTTGTGCCACTCATGGGCTCCAAAATAAAAAGAAGACCTGAGCCAAGGTAGAAGATCTGGACTCTTACTTTGATGGTAACCATATACTGAAGTGAGCACTCCAGACTGGGGCCAGGAGGCAGAAAGGTAGGGAAGGAAGAGTACTCAAAACACCAATAACAACCTACAATCTTGCGTGTGTACTATGTGGCTCCACTGACATGAAATTCAAGAAGAGGCAAACCTACACTAAAGTGCTAGGGGCCAGGATAGGGGTCACTTCTCAGTGTGTGAGTCTGGGTGGCTGCTGCTGACTAGAAATGATCTATATCTTGATTCCTATGTAAAAAATTATCAGATTCAATGCTTGAGATTAATGCACTTTACCATGTGTATGTAGTATCTGTCTTAAGACCCTTAAGAGAAACAGAATCAGTGAGTCATATGCGTGTATATACACATATACATATATATAAAATATACATAGAGAGACCATGAAGAGAGATTTACTTCAAAGAATTAACTTGCACAGTTGTAGCAGATGGTAAATTCATAATGCACAGGTCAGGCAACAGTGTGGTATGGGATGGCAGGTCTAAAGTTCATACGTCAGGTGACAGGCTAGAGGCTTGTATCCCAACATCTGTAAGTCGGGTGACAGGGAAAGTGCAGAGGAGAAAGAGAGCTCCCACAATTTCTTCCAAAAGTGCTATTTACAGCCTGCAGGCAGAGTACCCTCTAAGAAAATTCCCTTTTCAACTGATCAGCTGATTACATCAGATTACATTATGGAAGATGATTACATTATATTACATTACAGAACAGCAACTAATCCAGTGTTTAGCAAAACCACCAGGAGCCATAGCACAGCCAAAATTAATAAAATAAATCCTTACCCTTCTATTTCTGTCACACTGACTCACGGACACCCTATAGCATTTCTAAGCCTGTAGTCTTTACAGAAACAAACTGCCACATCTTTCTCCTGCAGAGCAGCTTACAGGTTTGAACCCCCAACCTTTCTGTGTACAAGTAAGTGCTTAACCACTGTGCAATGAGGGCTCCTTAATCATCACAGTGTCTCAGTGAGAAAGTCAAACAATAATAGTGACAACATCAATGCAGTTGTTTGCATGTACTGAGCTGCTCCTGCATGCCATGTGCCCAGCCCTATGCCATGTATTTCATTTGTGTTATACTTTATACCTTGAGGGGATTCTTCACAGCAGGCATCTGCAGCTTCATTTTCCAAGTAGGGAAACAAAGGCTCAGAGAAGTTAAGAAACATGCCCACCAGCACTTCTCTTAGGAACACCTCTAACTGTGCATCCAGGAAAAAAAAATGTCAGAATGCTGAAAAGTCAAAGCTTTTACCTGGAGTCAGCACCAGGGCTGGGCAGAGGCTTGTCATCACCAATCTGTGAACAGGCCCTTTGCTCCATGAGCATAGCATTTCCACTAGAGTTAGAACAGCACAGTCTTTGTGTGGGATGTATTTATGGATCACTGGGAGAGGCAGAGAAAGGCTCTTTCCTAGGGGTTGGTGGTCACAGTGTAGAGACACACTGGGGAGTAGGGAGCAGAGGCAGTGAACGGAGGGAGAAGCTACCCCTGGGGAGAAGGCTGGGGTCCAGGGCCCAGACTCCTCAGACTCTGAACTTGTGTCTCCAAATGGGACAATCAGATGGCTCCTGAGGGCAGGGGCCAGGCCAGGTGCCCTTGGGTCTGGACATAGCCTATATTACTGTTGATAATCTACTGGGGGAAGATGGTTTCCCTCAGATCTGACCTGGAGAAAGACCCCCTGCCTCACCTTCCTCCCTCTCTTTTCTCTTCTCTGCCTCCTGGAGCACCCACAATGTGCAAACATGGCTTTAGAGGCACTAGATTCTGCAGTGGGGACACAATCCATCAAGGAGCTTACAGTCCAGTAGGAGAGATCAACAATTAGAAACCAAAAATATAACAAAACACTTTTTTTGTGTTACACAATTTCAAATGAAATGAAGAAAAATACAGGAGTTAAAAGAGATACCGAGATGTGGGCTTCAGGCAGTGGAGACAGGTGACGAGGAATGATTTCCCCAAGGGGACCTAAACCAAGAAGCCACTCATGGATCAGAGCCTACTCCGCCAGGTGGAGGACTGGAAAGCACAAAGGCCCTGAAGTAGGAAGGAAGTGCTAGCGTTTGAAGAAAAACAGAGGGTCAGTTTAGCTGGGTGAGGGAAAGAAAGCAGCGTCCATGAGGTCAGAGGAGTTGTCATTTTACCCGGAATGTAATGGGAACCTTTAAAAATTTTTGAGTGGATGTGTGGCATGACCCGGTTTTTCTGTGAAGGAACACTCTGGCTGCTGAGGACAGAACCAAGCGCGGTGAGTAAGAGGAAGCAGGGAGGCTCTCTCCAAGCACAGGCCAAGCAAATCTTTGACACATGGTCCTAACCAGTGCACCTTGTGCACAGGTACCACCTGGCTTGAACTGAATTATGTGCCCCCCCAAATGTGTGTAGCCATTTGGCTAGCCCGTGATTTCTGGTGTTGCGTGATGCTCCTGCATGCTACAAACTGCCTCTTTGATGTTAATGAGGTAGGCTGCGAGCATTTGTGTCGGTGAGGCAGGACTCAATGTATTGTGCCTTGAGGCAGTCTTGGGCTACAAGGAAGCAGAGATTTGAGGACCTCACATTGACAAGAAGCAGTCCTGGGAGCAGAGCATGTCCTTTGGAAAGGACTCAGGGTCCCTGTGCCTCAGAAGTTCCCATTCTGGGAAAGATTAATGACGAGGACATTCTTCCAGAGCCCAAAGAGAAAATCTTCCCGAGCGGATGCCCTGAATTTGGACTTGTAGCCTACTAGACTGGGACAGAATAAAACACTTTCTTTTAAAGCCATTTGCTTGTGGTATTTCTGTTACAGCAGCACCACATCTGTCAGCGGAGGCTTCACATAGCTATGAAGCTGAACAAGATTCATTGGAGCTTCCAGACTTCATGCTCAGAGCCCTGAGTGAGAATCCGAGTCAAGGTAGAACTAGCCAAGTGTTGTTTTGCGTTCATCACCTTTTATCTTTGGCATATCACACACCTCTGGCATTTCACTGAGATGCAGTGATGCCTAAGGAGCCCTGGCCATGCAGTAGTTAAGCTCTCAGCTGCTAACTGGAAGACTGAGGATTCGAACCCAACGGCTGCTGTGCAACAGAAAAATGTGGCAGTTTGCTTCCGTAAAGATTGCAGCCTTGGAAACCCTATGGGGCAGTTCTACTCCACCCTATAGAGTCGTTGTGAATCAGAATCAACTTGATGGCAATAGGTTAATAACAATTTTAAGAATTTCCTTTGGAAATACATTTATTTTAGTTTAAAGAAGTGAGATGGATTTCATAAAAATGCTGTTAATAGTGGTTGGAAATGGCAGGCATTGGGGAGTGTGAGATGACTGGCCCTGAGCTATCTCTGTTTCTCCTCTTTCCATCCCACCTTCTCTCTCCAGGACCACTGGTTGTGGATCCCCAGGCATAGCTTCTAAGTCTTCCTCCTCACTGCCTTTAGGTTGACTTTCTAAACTGATTATCAACTCTTATTCCTCTGCTACTCAAAGAGTCTGTAAAGCCTTTGACTATAGTCTCCAGAGGGCTATAAATAAGCCTTCCAGAGGGTGATATATAACCCTTCCAGAGGGTAGGGTAAGATGATCTTTCAGGGTCAAGGAATGAAAATGCTGCAACTTACATTCACGATTCTTGGCTTGTTGATTTCCAGGTTATTTAGTCAAATGCTTATAATGTGCATAGGAGCCCCCAGAGTAACATAGTCGAGCCAAAGGTTGGAGGTTCAAATCTACCCAGAGGTTCCTCAAAAAAAAAGAAAAAAAGAAAAAGGCTGGCAATCTACTCTTGAAAGGTCACAGCCACTGAAAACCCCATGGAGCACAATTCTACTGTGAAACACAGGGCTTGCCATGAGATGGAGCTGACTGTGTGTCATTTGGTTCGATTTCCGTATGATATATGTTGGTAGAGCTGTACATGTATTCAAATTACAAATAAATATTGGGGGATGTGGTCAAAAATTTTGCTGATACGATAGTGCCCATACCTGTTACTGTCAAGTTGATTCCAACTCGGTTCCTCTATAGGACAGAGTAGAACACCCCTATAGGATTTCCAAGGAGTGGCTGGTGGCTTTGAAGTGCTGACCTTTTGGTTACCAGCTGAGCTCTTAAGTAATGTGCTGCCAGGGCTCATGGGATAGACAATAAAAAAACATTTGTGGTACCTAGGCCTTCAGAGTACTTCCAAACTCCTTGCTCTGTCTTACAATCACTCCAGCGTGCCCTGGCCCCTGCTCACCTCTCCCACAGCATTGCCGGCTCCCCTCCCTATCAGCAGGATGATTTGCATTTCCCTGAGTACAACAGCCATGACCCGGGAATACAGGTCTTCCCCAGTGGCCTATCTGCTTCTTTTCTTCGGGGGGTAGGGAAGTGATGGGAAATTATTGATCAGTTTTCAAAACTCAGCCTGTCTTGAACCATGTTCTGGCCCCACCCTCAAGTAGATTTACCTAGTTCTTCCAGCCCCCGTCCTCTCCTGTGGTACCTCCAAGCCCTGGACAACCTGTACTGCTCTTTTTTAGCATAGTACCCAAAACACTCTTGTGCCCCCATTAATTTCTAGTTTGTCTCCTCTGGTTTTGAGCTTCTCAAGGGTGGGGTGGTGATTGATTGGACTGATTGGATCCAAGATTCCTTGGATCCTGGTGTTGCCACACTCAGCAAATAAAAATACATGGGGTCCAGTGAGTAATATTTTAGTATAAACATGTTCTCTGCAAAATTTTGAACATGCTAAAAAATTATCTGTTGCTTATCGGAAATTCAAATGTGTCTGCATGACCTGTGTTTTGTTCGGCAAGCCTATTGGGGCCCTAGAACCTAGGAGAGGTGCTGCCATGGTGAAGATCTTTGTTGATTTTTGTTTTTAACAAATAAGCTAAAGAGCAGTAATAAAAATTTTAAAAGTGCAAATTACCAAAAAAAAATTCTCATTGAGTCACTTCTGAGTCTTTGCAGTTCCATATGGATACCTGCTCCATAGTGTTTTCTTGGCTGTAATCTTTAATAAAGTAGATTGCCATGACTTTCTTTCATGCCATCAATGGGTAGGTTCTTCTACCTGCCAACTGTTAGGTTAGTAGCTGAATGCAAACTGTTTACCCTACCCAGGGACCTAAGAGTAGTGATAAAGAAACCCCCAAACAGAGATATGTAAGGACAGGAAAAAGACTGTAATATTTTTTTCTTTTTAACAAATCCAGTGTTTTTAAGGGGACATTTGGCACCAGTGTTGTCCATTGAATAGGCCCAGAAGGAACGAGCAATGACTCAGCAGTAGCAACAAAGAGACCTGGGGACCAGCTCTGGGTTCCAGGCTTCCATCGTCTCTTATGTCACATGGCAAAATAGCTGGAAAGCACACGGGTGCCTGGAGTATCTTGTTTTGTCAGAAAGCAAAGGAGAAGTTAGAAGTTAAGTGGGGCCACATAGAAAGCACAGGCGGTCCCACTGGAAGAGGCTCCTCTAAGCAAGCCTGAGACAATCAGGGTATCAAAAAGAACGTCAGTAAAGGATATTAACTCACTGGAAACATTAATGAGTCTACAGTGATGAGAGACAGGAGATGGGACGAGGTGAAGGAAGGGGAGGTAGAAAAGCTTCTTCTTTTCTTTAGAATGTGAGCTAAAAAACTTGGAAGAGATAATGGAAAAATCAGCATTTTGTAACTGCAATGTAATAAGCGACTCAAGTAAAAGATACACAAGAAATGATAAAACCATTTGGTAATGTAATTAGAGGACAGAATAGTCACTTGGAGTTAAATCATCACCCCTACCCCCTCCACCCCCTCTTCATTACTGACTATATTACCAAGGGAAATTGGGTGTTGACAATATGGGAGCTGTCCCACCCCTCAAGCCATCAAATGTCACCATGGTAGGACCAGAGATGATGCACTTTCTGATGGGAAGCTGCCTACATAAAATATCTACAACCCCTATGCAGTGTAAAAATCTAATCAAGAGGAAATAATCAGATAAATATAGCATGCAGCATAGGATACCTGGCCTGAATTTTTTTAAAAATGTCAATACTCTGAAAGACAAAAATGGTAGGCAGATTATTCTAGAGTAAAAACATCAAAAGAAGTTAAAACCTAGCATTGTGGGCAAGACTTGATTGCACACAGAAGTGATGAAAAGGGTAAAAACAAGATTACAAAAGACGTTTGGGATTCCCTGTGAAAACAGAAATAATATTACTGAGTGAATGTTCGTAGATGTGAGTGTGATATGACTATTCTGTAGAAGAATGTCCTTGTTTCTGGAGTTGTAAGCTGAAGGATTAGGGTTGGGGTATGGTGATGCCTGCAACTTCGTTTCAAATGGTTCAAAGAGGGAGAACGAATCCACAAGAGAGTTTTTGAACATTAAATGCAAAAGAAAAGTCAAAAAGAAAGAGCATGAAGAGATGGCAAAAGGAAAGATCCAGGAATGGGAAGAAGTCTCAAGACACGGAAAGGAGGGTGGGCAGATTTGTGCATCGCTGTACAGGCTACAGGAGGGATGAGTCCTAGTTCTTCCCTCTTCCTTCTGTGTCTCTGCATCTCCAAGACATTTCCTGACTGTAGTGGCACCTCAGCCAATCCCCACAAGTTAACCAGTTGTCATTGAGTAGATTCCTACTCATGGTGCCTTATGTATGTTACAGTAGAACTGATGTCCACAGGGTTTTTGATAGCTGATTTTCTCAAAGTAGATTGCCAGGCCTCTCTTCTGAGGTACCTCTGGGCATAATCAAAGCTCCATCCTTTTGGTTAGCAGCCCACAGTGTTAACTGTTCGCCACCCAGGAAATTCTGTACCAAATTAGGTCCTTCCAATCAGGGCACAACATTTCCAAGCATCACATCACCCTTTAATGTCTTTCTTAATATATATATAGGTATCACACACACAAAGAGATGCGCAAGTACAGTTCAACTTCCCCTCCCAGCATCCCCTCTCCTTTCTGCTGAAACAGCAGCACAACCCATCAGAAATGGCCAAATATGCCATCAGGGCAATGATGCTCACCCAGACAACAAATAAAATACAAGAAGTGGTATTTATAAATGATTATCCATTTATTTAAATATTTATCTTTCTCAAACTTGACTTAAAATCTATAAGTAATTAGTTACCAGACCTGGTACCAAGAGGACAGGCAGTTTCCTTAATTTTCTATGCAGTCGACAGGTTTCAGCCTGGAAATTATTCTAGTCACAGCACACTTCAAAGGTCTAAATGAAGGCGGAAAAAGTTAAATGCCTTAATATCTTTGAGATTTGCAAGGATGTTTGAGGATTTGCTGAGGGATTCAGCGTACGATGAAGAAAGTGTTTTGTTATGGGGACATGAACTTGCATCTCCAATTTGAAAGAAAGTGTGAAATATAAATGCACAAAGATAATACTTAGATGAGAGACCATTGAACAATCATTGTTTTTCCTCTTCAGCAGTGCAGTCCTTGCCTTTGAGTCTTCAGTTACACTGGTTCAGAGGAAATGTGGGCAGAGGAGCTCCCCTCCCGTGGCAAGGGTAACCACATTTTCAGCAAGCCTAAAGTGCAAACTGCAAATCTAATTATAATGTGTCTAAACTCTAATTGGAGTGCCTGAGTGGTACAAACTGTTAACATGCTTGATTGCTGACTAAAATTTTGGAGATTTGAGTCCACCAAGAGGTACCTCAGAAGAATGACCTAATTGTCTAATTGTCAAATTGTCTAATTGTCAAAAATCAGCCACTGAGATAAAAAACAATAATAATTTCAGGAAGCATCTCATGACCTGATTTCAACTGGAAGACTTGGAAGACATGCTGAGTGACATTAGTCAATGGCAAAAGGACAAATATTGTGTGAGAACCCTGCTATAAGGACTTAAAAATAGACTTACATGCAGAAAAAAGACTCTTTGATGGCTACGAGGGTGGGAAGGGAGGGCAAGGTTTGGTCGTAGATTATATAGTCGATAGAAATTTGGTTGGGTGAAAGCAGTGACAGCACACAGTAGAAAGCAGATCAACTTAACTGGACTTCACCATGAACTGAAATCTCTTCTAATCTCAACCCAATATTGCAATGACAGAGTAGTGGGGGTGGGGGTATGGGGACCATGCTCTTGAGGGACATCGAGGCCAATTGGCATAACTAGCCTATTGCTAAGACAGTCTTCTGCACCCTGTATTGGTGAGTGGTGTCTGAGGACTTAAGAGCTAGCAAACTGCCGCCTGAGGTACATCAAGTAGTCCCAACTCATCTAGAACAGATGATCACTGAGAACA
This sequence comes from Heterohyrax brucei, assembly GCA_028571685.1. Lineage (NCBI taxonomy): Eukaryota > Metazoa > Chordata > Mammalia > Hyracoidea > Procaviidae > Heterohyrax > Heterohyrax brucei. The sequence continues at coordinate 22,375,069 of CM053146.1, forward strand.
ACAAAGTCATGAGAACAAAAGATCTCAGGAGATAGAAGGACCAACATGAATGGAGACTGTATCAACATGTGACCAGAAGAACCAGATGGCTCCTGGCCACCACTGAAGATAGCTGTGATGGTACATACAATATTGAGTTCCTGTGGCAACACAACAAAAAGAGAAGTGCAGCTCAGGAGCTCCACTAAAAGACCAGAATTGATGATCAGATGGCTGGGAGGATCCCCTGGGAGTGTGGCCCTTAGACTTGCTGCTGCTCCTGACCAGAAAACACTACTGAGGTCAACTTTTTGGACAAAAATGAACTGGACTCAGGGACATAGTGTGACCGTATGGTGCATGCACTTTACAGTTCTATGCATTTATAGGAGGCTGTCCTTTTGGTCTTTTTCTAGATGGAAGAGAAGAAGGTGGAAAGGAGGGGACAGGAACTTGTTAGGAGGATACCACAAGGATAGAGTGAAAAGGAGGAGTGTGCTGTCACTGGTCAAGGAGAGCAGAAGGAGCTGCAGATAGGTGGGCATACAAAATTGATTTGGATTGTATACTTTCACTTAATCACAATGATAAAAATGTCAGCCATTGAAAACCCTATGGAGCGCAGTGCTACCCTGATGAACGTGGAGTCACCATGATTAAGAACTGACTCACTTGCAACTGGTTTCCACCCTGTCTGTCGGTTTATTGTACTTGTTGGCTTGTGTGTTGCTGTGATGCTAGAAGCTATGCCACTAGTATCTCAAATACCAGCAGGATCTCTGATGGTGGGTAGATTTCAGCTGAGCTTCCAGACAAGATAGAATAGGAAAAAAAGGCCTGGTGATCTACTATCAAAAATTAGCCAATGAAGACATTATGAGTCTCAGCAGAACATTGTCTGATTCTGTTACTTTGGACTTGTCATCAGGTTGAATCAATTGCTGGAGAACAACATCACTTTTTGGTGAAGCAGTGGGCCAGAGAGAGCAAAGGTGATTGGTGGTGAGATGGATCAGCACAGCTGCCAGAGTGCTAAACTCAAATACCACGGTGATTGTGAGAAGGGTGATTGTGAGAAGGGTGCAGGACCAGTCAGTGCTTCATTCTGTTATACATAAATTCATCATGAGTTCGAGTCAGCTTGACAGCAGCTAACCCCAACAGTAACAAACTATAATTAAAACTCAAACATTCTTAGTTATGTAGTTCTTCTGTTAAAAAATAATGGCTTTAATAAGTAGAAATTTATTCTATTTAAACTCGCAGTTTAAAAGGCTAGAACTGGGAATTCACTGTGCCAGCTACCGAGGAAGACTTTATCTCTGTGTTAGCTCTGGGGGAAAGTCATTGTCATCAATCTTTCCCTGGTCTAGTAGCTTCTCAGTGCAGGGAGACCAGGTCCAAAGCTCCTTTTCTGATGGTATGAAGTCCCTCTTATCTCTGTTTGCTTCTTATTTTATATCTTAAAAGAGATTGACTCAATACATAACCTAATCCTGTTGACTGAGTCTGGTCTCAATAACATAACTTCCTCTAATCTTGCCTCATGTGTTATAGAAGTTGGAATTTAACACACAAGATAATCACATCAGATCACAAAATGGTGGATAATTACACAATACTTGGAGTCATGGGTTAGCCACATCGACACACATTTGGGGTGAATACTATTTAATCCATAACAGTCAACACTTTGACTTCCCAAAATTTATGTCCTTGCCAAATATAGAACACATCCTCCCTATAACATCATCCCAAAAGTTTAAAAGAACTTCAAGTCCAAATTTCATCTTTCGGAAAAAACATCCTACTTCATCTGTGAAATCTAGAATACAAACTATCTGTTTCCAAAGTACAATGGTGGAAGACAGACAAGGTAAACATTTCCATTACAAACAGTAGAAATTGGAAGTAAAGAAGGAATAACAGGCACCAAGGAAGTCAGCAAACACATTACGTTAGTCCTCAAGGCTTGGAAATAATCCTCTGTTCTCTGAGACCATTTAGTCAAAGGCCTCTCCCTCCAGACTCTGCACGTTGGCTCTACTGTCTGGACTCCAGGCAGAGGTCCCAAGACCTAGGCTTCAGCTCGGCCTTCTAGGTCCACTGGGATAGCAGACCTGCTCCCCCATGTTTGAGTGGTCCCATTCTCCCAGTCCTTCTGTGTGGTGGCTCCACCCCCTTGGCCCTGGCAGGCCCCATTCCTCCACACCTTGCTGTGGCAGCCCCACACTCAGCATTTGGCAGCTAATCTGGCCTCATCCAGCTGGCACCAGAACCAAGCTGGTGAAGATATGACTCTTTGAAAACTATAGGCTGTGGCCTTACCCTTTGAGACCCAGAAGGCCATGGGTCCACTCTTCGAGACCCCAGAGGCTATAGTCCTTCCTTTGAGAATGAGGTTCCTCTGCCTCCTGAGCTGCTTGTGTCTTCAGCTTCTACTTCCTGTTTCCCTGGCTTCCTGGCCCCTCAGTCTTCCTGGACTGCCTCTGCATCTATCCTGCTTGAGCAAGCATTCCAAAGCTATGTAGCTCTACCCATACGTGGATATGTGCCTGGAGATGCACCACGTAACCTGTAAAACCTTGGGTATTACGTTGGCTTGTGCCTAATCAATGTGATATCTTGATGCTAAGTCGCCAGTGTCCTGGGCTAGGTCATATGGTCTGACTTCCTGGTGTACCAGCTCATCCCACTCATGGTATTCCTGCTTTCAACAGCCTTCACCCTCCAAGCTCCTCAGTCCTTTCTCCTGCCATCCCTTGACACATCTTCTGTGCTTGTTTCTTAACTCACATTTCAGTTTCCAACTGCATAATGTTCACACTTTATTGTTCCCCGTTCCATATGAAACCTAGGTCAGCTGGAAGTCATGGGACACCCTGTGTCCATGTACGCACCTGTGCACATGTGTATTTGAGTATGCCTAACACTTGTGTTTGTATGAGGACTGCCGATTCAGCTCGTGAACTCATCCTAGAAAAAGTGCTACATACCTCAGTGCCGAATATTGCTAAAGTTACCTTTGAAGTACTCCCCCTGGGAAGCTATGCACCAATGCCAGCTCCTAGTCCACCCTTCAAAGCAATTTTGGAGCTCTTTTTCTGGAATGTCCTTCAGAGCTGTCATCATATTACCCTTGATGTCCTGAATATCATCAAAATGTCTTCCTTTCAATATTTCCTTTATCTTCAAGTAAAGAAAAATATCACTGAGGGCCAGATCAAGTGAGTAGGGAGGGTGTTCCCATACAGTTATTTGTTTACTGGCTAAAAACTCTCTCACAGACAACTATACAGCTAAGTCTGAGAACTTGCCATGGTGCCACTGTGTGCAATGGCCATTCCAGAAAGAGTTCCAAACTTGCTTTGAAGAGTGGACTAGCTGTGGGCATCAGTGCATAGCTTCCCAAGGAGAGTACTTTGAAGGTGACCATAGTGATGTTCAGCAATGAGTGTGTAGCACTTAGAACAATTAAGTTTGTGGACTTAATTGTCAGACATTGTATGTGCAAGCATATGCCTATACATGTGTGCTTGTGTGTGCCTTCATACATCTATGTGCATTTGTGCTCATGTGTACATGCATGTGCCTGTGAAGATATGTGCTTGTGTATCCACGTGCCTGTGCACATGTGTGCTTATGTGTGCATGCATGTGCCTGTATGTATATACGTATGTGTGCATATGTGAGCTCTTGTATGTTTATGCACATGTATGTGTATGCATATACAAGTGTGCATGCCTGTGTGCACATTTGTGCAAGTGTGTGTGTGCAGGTGATATGTGCATGTTTGTGTGTGTGTATATATGTGCATACACTGTGAGTGTGTGAGTGCATTTGTATTCATATACATTCTAAATAAGATGCTACCTATAACCCTGCACTATCTTTTGAGGGCAGAAGATCCTGTTGATTTAATTACTCAGTGTAATAATTCAGGTATTATGGAGCTGTGGGGAAAGGGCTGGATGAAGCAGGGAAAGGGAGGAATTCAGCAGGAAGAATAATTACTATTAATGGTGTGTAATGATTGAGCCATTGAAGAACTGAAGGTAGCAGGTGTTGGGTAGCCCTCTCAGTTCTTCACTTGTATTAACCTACTAAGTTTTATGGTATCCTCATAAGAGAGGTCCTATTGTTGTTCCCCTTTTACAGACAAGGAAACTGAGGCAGAGAGAGACTAAATGACTTTCCCCAAGACACCAGCTCCTAGGGGTCAAGAGATGGGATTTGGATCCAGACAGCCTGAATCTAAAGCCCAAGTCCCACATTCTAAACAACTGGTCAGTGTTGAGCCAGCATTGCTTAGTTTCATGGGAAAAGCCAAGGAAACTGCTCACAGATGAGCAAGAAATAGCTTTATGGGCCTAAGATTCCACATCTTTCTCTCTCTGCTCACCTATACCATACCCCAATCTATTTTTCTCCCATATTCTTGGGACATACTGAATGCCTCTGAGAAATGCAGTGGTGTAACTAAGGGGATGTGAAAGGTGAAGGGATTGAAGACTGCATGCCCTGACATTGTCAGAGAGCATGACAACAAAATGATGCCACAATCTACAAGACATGACAGGAGGTGAACTAGTGTCCTTGGGGTAGTGTCACCAAGGCAGTGGCATCACTAGAGTTGGTGTCATTTGTACTAGGGCAGGAAATTGTCACCACTTCCTCAACACACACCAGTCAGGTCCAATTGCCTATCATTGGATGGAGACATGGGTATCTGCCTTGGCCACTGGGAGAGGGGAAGAGCTTCAGGAAGCCCTGGGGTGGGCCACTAGTAGCTGGCTGAGCTGCTGCTGCTGTTTCAGTGCTCAGCATAGGCCACTCTGCCCTTGGTGGATAGAGAGGTAGAGGGTGGGGACAGGGGGAAGAGGCTTAAAAAGGTAAGAATGGGGGAGAAGGGTGCAGAGAGAGTGAAGAGGATGAGGGTAAAGATGTGGAGATAGGGGTGAGGTAGGATGTATGTGGCACCATGTGTTAGTGCACTGGGTGATACCAGCCCTAGTGAGGCCACTGGAGAAATGAAATTTGTTTTCTCATTATCACAGTCAGGAACCTGAGTTTTGGAGAAGTTAGGAATGAGAGGAAGTGGTGGAGTTCAGTTTGGTAGACTGAGACTTCATGAGCCAGAGGGTGACAACAGTTCCTCATAATCAGGAGAGGAGAAACCCTGCCTCATCAATGCAGAATCAAGAACTTTGAGCCATGGAAGCAGAGGTTCAATTTCCCTAAGTCCCTTTTTGCCACTGGGCTCAGCAAGTCAGAGAAGAAGCATGCCCGAGAGATTTGGATCCCAATTCTACCACTTATCAATGGTGAGGTGTTGAAAAGGCCTGGCCTCCCATCTCTGCAGTGGGCCTGGTGACATCACCTTATGATGGTGATATTATTCCAGAAATGCAACACCACACCACTCCACATCAACAAGCTGTCTCCCTCCTACTGGCCATTCACAACTTTCAGCCTTTGGCATGCTCTGACTGGGCTTCACCCTTCCACTCTCATCTGCTATGGACTATCCTCAGTTCCTTAGCACACATTTTCTTACCTGGATTTTCCTACCTAAATAATAATAATTTTAAAAAGTAGAATGAAACAAACAGATGTACAATCAATGTGGTGGCCAGGATTATGTCAACTTGGCTACTACCTATTTGGCTGCTGTATTAAGTGGCAGGGCGGGGTTTGTGGTGACTCCCTGCCCCTCGGCTCTCATCTCGTGACACTGGACTATGGCTGCTGATTGCTCACGTGGCCAGGAGCTCCTGCTCTCTGGTTCCAGCATCTGGTTCTGGGACTTGAGCTAGCAGCTGTTGGGCTCATCAGTCCTTACAGTCGGCATGTGAGAGTCCTGCTCCCTGACCTGCCAATCCTGTGCTCACCAGCCTCTGCCCAGTCCTGCTCCCTGACCTGCTGATCCTGGGTTCTCCAGCCTCTATCACTTCATCTCGCCACCAGCTTGGAATCCACCGACCTCCAGCCTCTGTTGCATTGTCTCGCCACCAGCTTGGGATCCACTGACCTACACAACCGGTGATCTGCAACTCTGGTCTCTGACTTGCTGACCTTGGGTTCCTCAGCTTCCGTGGACACGTGAGGCTTGTGCCAGAGCTTGAGACATTCAGCTTCTGTGATTACGTGAGCTGTTTCCTATATTTGTATCTATCTATCTGTCTATATATATATTATAAATCTTTCCTTGTACCTACACGTGTTACTGGTTTTGCTTCCCTAGAAAACCCAGCCTAAGACAATCAATAAATGATGGAAGTAACTGCAGAATGTCCTAAAGACAGCAGACAATATAAAGCATATTAAAAACTCAATACAGGATCATTACACTAGATGTCCAAAGTAAAACACCAGATAACTTTCCAGTAGGAAAAAAAGCTCTAGTACTACCTGATAGGGAATTCCGATCTCTAATATTCAGAGGTATCCAAGAATTGAATTAAAAAGCATATAATTCTTGTTTTAAAAAAGACAAATTCATGAAAAAGGCAGATAAATTCATGGAAAAATACAGATAAAAAATGTAAGAATTCATGAAAATAATACAGGAAAAAATGCCCCAAATAAACTCCCAGCTAGCAATCAAACAAGAACAACAATGGGAAATCCAAAAGATGAAAATAAGATTTCCGAAATGGATGGTGTCATAGAAGGCCTGAGGAGCAGATTTGAAATGATTGAAGACAGGATCAGTGAAATTGAATACAAACATTTGGATACAATAAGGAAAAATCAGAAAAATGAAGAAACCTTGAGAATGATGTGAGATAGCTTCTAGGGTTGTAAAAGTCTGTAAAAGGCCATCTATGATACTCCATTAGTCTCACCCCTTTAGGAGCAAAGAAGAACGAAGAAAACAAAAGGTACCAGGGAAAGGTTAGTTCAAGGACTAGTGGACTGCATCTACCACACCCTCCACCAGACTGAATCCAACACAACTAGATGGCACCCAAGTACTACAACCAACTACCCTGACAGGGATCACAATACAGTGTCCAAGGCACAGATGGAGAAAAATGTAGAACAAAAGCCTATCTTATAAAAAAGCCCAGACTTACTGGCCTGACAGAGACTGAAGAAACCGTGAAGAGCATAGCCCCTGGATGCCATTTTAGATGTTCATTTTTTGACCAAAGATCAAACAGGTCCATAAAACAAAAGGAGGCTAAAAGGGCACAACAGCCAAGGGGCACGGACTAGAAGGCAGAGGGGACAGGAAACCTAGTAACAAGGAACCCACAGTTGAGAAGGGAGAGTGTGCTGGAGTTGTTAAACAATGTCTTAAAACAATACATGTGGTATTTAATGAGAAGCTATTTCAGCAAAACTTCATCTGAAGTACAAGTTTTTTTTTTTTTAAAGTAAACAACATATTGCTTCACATTAGATGTGAAGGGAAAAATAAAGTGGAAAGGAAGAAGAAGTGTTGAATTTTAAACAGGATGTGGGGTTGAATTTTAAACAGGATGATTTCCCTGAGAAGGTGAATTTCAAGTAAAGATTTGAAAAAAATGAGGAAGTTTGGGGTGCAACCACCTAGGGGAAAAGCATTCTAAGGTGATGCAGCAGCAGGTGCAAAGGCCTGGAATTTTGTGCACAGTGTGGGAACCTGATAGCCATCTCAGAAATGAATGAGTATCAGGGTGAGGAGGCCGGGTAAAAACTTACATTTATTTTAAGAAGAGAACTATTGGAGGGTTTGGGGCAGGGAAAGATATTATCTGACTGATGCTTCAAAAAGATCACTCAGTATGTTGAGAAGAAGCAGCAGAAGGTACAGGTAGGCAAGAGGCTTCTGCAATGATCCAAGTGGAAAATGATGATACCTTGGCCCAGGTGGGCAGTGGAGTAGATGAGAAGCACTCAAATTCTGGACTTATTGTAAAGGTAAAGATGAAGGGGTGTCTGATAGACCAGAAGCAGTAGTGAGAGAAAGAAGTCCAAGAATAACTGCAGGAGGTGGGGCCAAGATGGTGGACTAGTCATGTGTCTCCTCAATTCCCTCTAAGAACTAAGGCCTAGAAAACAACTGAATGGAATAGAGTGGATATTTTGGGAATCCCAAGATCAGGCAGAAAGTTGTGAGACTGGACTGGATGACAGGAAGAGGAAAACTACCTTTGCTGGACATGAGACAGCAGTATAAGGTGTCCTGCTTCTGCTGTCATAGTGGCAGAGAGGCTAACAGGTATGGATGCCATCTTGATCAGCTGGGAGACTGGGACTGGTGCTGCAGCACCTGAGAGCCTTGCTAAGTTCAGGTGTCACACAGTGGCAGTGCCTGGGTGGACAGCATCTATCTCAGCAGAGAGCTGTACTTAAAAGAGTCACATCTAGTGAACACAGCGGAGGCTGATGGGTGATTGCAGCAGCACCCTTCCTTCCTTTCCTTTCTAAGCTTTGCTAGTGCAACACAGGAGAGGAGAGGCAGCACAGGTAGAACACCATCTTTGTCAACTGGGAGGTAAGGTCTACTATGCCTGAAGATGGCTGACACCTGAGCAGCAGCACAGGACTGGACAGGGCCTCTCTCAGCACAGAAGCTATTTTTAAGAGAACCACAACTAGGGAAAGCAGTGGTGTCTGGCAGCCAAGAGTGGCAATGTCCTTTGACCCTACTATCTATGAGTTCACCATAGCATCTGCTGGTGTGACTCTAGAGAGACTGCACAAGTAGGCTGCCATCTTTATCAGCCGGGAGGCAGAGTCGGCTGCACCTAGGGCCCAGCTTCCACAGTGAGCAACAACACCTAACTGGACAGTGTCTCTCTCAGCTAAGAAACTGTTCTTAAGACAGCCATACCTAGAGAACCCAGCAGTGGCTGTCAGCTAAATGCAGCAATTCCTTTCTCTCCTCTGTTTTTTGAGCTCTGTTGGAGCTTCTGCTGGTGTGACTCCAGAGAGACTGCAAACGTAGGTTGCCATCCTTGTCACCCAGAAGGTGATGTTGGCTGCACCTGAGGGATCAGCTGGGTCTGGCTGCCATGCTGAGCATGACTGCCTAAATGGACAGTGTCTGTCTCGGCAGTGAGGTTGCACTTAAGACAGCTGCACCTAGAGAACAAAGTGGTGGCTGGCAGGCAAGTGCTGCAGCACCATTCCTCCCTCTGTTCTCTGACTCACACCATAGCTTCGCTGGCATGACACTGGAGAAGCTGAACAGCTTTTGTTTGGTTGGAAGACAGCAGTCAATATCCAACCATTTAAAGAAGCAAAGATTTGTGGCTCTGGGAAACTCCCAAAAATAAAGAACCAAAAAACTTCCCAGATGAAGAAGTCTTCCTGAAATTATTGGAGATAGAATACAAAAGTATTATGTATAGAGCCCTTCTAGATCTTAGAATGGAGACTAAACAAAGTGCAGTAGAACAAAAACGAATAATAAAACAAGCTATATGAACTGCTAGAACAACAGTGATCTGAAATTCAGCAGATTAATAATAAAATTATAGAGTTAGACAATTCAGTTGAAAGCCAAAGGAGCAGAAATAAGGAAATAGAATGCAGAATTAGTAACACTGAAGATAAAGCAACTGACACCAATGTTTATGGGGAGAATTCAGATAAAAGAATCAAGAAAAATGAGGAATCATGAAGAATTATGTGGGACTCTATCAAGAGGAACAATAACAAATAATTGGAGTTCCTAAACAGGGTGGGATAGCAGGAAATACAGAGAGATTTGGTGAAGAGTTGCTGACAGAAAACTTTCCTGACATCATTAAAGATGAGAAGATGCTCATCGAACTCCACAAAAGGTAGATCCCAAAAGAAAGACATACTAAAATCAAACTTAATAAAATGAAAGAGAAGGAGTAGCTCTTAAAGGCAGCAAGGCTTAAACTGACTTATAAAGGAGAGTCTATTAGACTGTTCTGACTATTCAGCCAATACTATGTTGGCTTGAAGAGAATGTGATGACACATACAAAGCTACAAAGCTGTGAAGGAATAAAAACTTCAAACCAAGAATTACATATCCTGCAAAATTGCCTCTCAAATATGACAGTGAAATTAGAGCATTCTCAGATAGCAAAAGCTTAAAGACTCTGACAAAACCAAACCAAAATTACAAGAAATACTGAAAGAAGTTCTTCAGTTAGAAAATTAGTAACACCAGATGTGTACTCAACAATGCAATGCAGGACACAGCATCCAGAGTCCTACTTTGTTAGGGAAGTCACAAAGCTCAATCAAAGCTAAAAAATTAAAATTAGGGAAACAAAGATATGAACACGTAAACTGTGAAAACATTACACTGCAAAGAAGAACATATTATTGTATGCATACACCTTTCAGATGGAGAGGAAGTTAAAGAGACACAAAGAAGTTACAAACTGTTTTACACTTAGAACATTAAGGGGGAACAAATGGGTAGCTGTAAAACAACTAATAATACTAGATATCACAACAAGAAACACAACACAGAAGTGCGAAAAGAAAACCTGTAAAGAAAAACAATACAGAAGAGAATGCTAAGTGGAACAAATAAAATGGCAACAACACAAAAATAAAGGTAAAAAAGTGACAGCACTAAATACATATCTATCAAGGATTACAGTGAATGTACAAATGGTCCCAACTCAGCGGGAACGGATGTTCACCAAGGACCAAAAAGACATGAGGGAAAGAGAACCCAGAAGCCAGAGACACCCACATGAGTGGATGACTACATCTACTTGTGACTGGGAGAACCAGATGGTGCCCAGTCAACACCAGTGATAGCCATGATGGAGCTCAAAAAGTTGAGTCTTACTGGCAACACAAGAATAAAAAGGGGTGCGCCCTCAAATTTCCACTAAAAGAGTGCAAATGATGGTCCAGGGGCCTTGGAGGTCCCCTGGGAGCATGGGCCCTGGCTCTGATACTGCCCCTGTCCATAAGTCATAATGGAGGTCAACTCTTCGGACAGGAATGGACTGTACTTGGCAACACAGAGTGAGTATATCATGTGTGCACTTTATGGTTCCCTGCTGACCTCTTACTGGAGGAAGGGGAGTGCTTGGAGAGGAGGGGATAGGAGATTTCTGGGAAGATAAGACATGTAAGGAGCTGAGAGGAAGAGTGTGCTGTCACCGAGCAGGGAGAGCAGTGGGAGCTGCATATAGGTGGGCATGAAAATTTGTATGGGATTGTACATTTTCATTCAATCATAAAAGAAAAAAAGAATTACACTGAACATAAATGGCTTGAAGGTTCCACTAAAGACACAGAAAATAACAAGTTGGATAAAAAACACAAGCCATATATATGCTGCTTACAAGAAACGCACCTGAGACTCAAAGATATTAACGAACTGAAAACCAAAGGATGGAAAAACATATAGCAAGCTAACAACATGCAAAGAGCAAGAGTGGCAATATTAACCTCAGATAAAATAGATTTTAAAGATTGACCATTGTGAATAAGGATGGTCACTATTTATTGCTTAAAGGTTCAATACATAAGGTTGATATAACAATAATAAATATTTATGCACCCATAATCAGAGCATCTAAATACATACAAATGCTGACAACATTGAAAAATGTTGTCATGCCACAGTAATAGCAGGAGACTTCAACAACCAACTCAACCTCATTGATGTATACAGAACTCTTTACCTAACAACAGACAAGTACACCTTTTCCAGTGCACATGGAACATTCTCCAGAATAGACTACACAATAAGCCCTAAAGAAAGTCTCAAAATCCAAACCATTGAATTATTGCAGAGCATCTTCTCAGACCATAAAGCCATAAAAGTTGAAATCAATAACAGAAAAAACATGGGTAGAAATTCAAACTCATGGAAACTGAACAACACACCTCAAAAATTCATGGGTTATGGAAGAAACCAAGGATTTAATTAAAAAAAAAATCATGGACTCAAATGTGAATGAAAATACACCCCACGAGAACCTATGGAATACAGCAAAGGCAGTGCTCAGAGTACAAGTTATCTTTATAAATGTGCACACTCAGAATGAAGAAAGGGCCCAAACCAAAGAAGTAACCCCACAACTTGAACAAGTAGAAAGAGAACAACAAAAGAACTCGTCAGGTACCAGAAGAAAACAGATAATGAAAATTAATGAAGAACTAAATGAATTAGAAAATTAAAAAACAGTTGGAAGAACTAACAAAACCAACAGCTTCTTTTTATAAAAGATCAACAAAGTCAATAAACCACTGGCTAAACTCACAAAAAAAATACAGGAAAGGAAATAAATAACCCGACTAAGACATGAGACAGGAGACGTCACAACAGACCCAAGCAAAATTAAAAGTGTCATGACAGAATGCTAGGAAAAATTGTACTATTCCCGATTTGAAAACCTAGAAGAAATGGACAAATTTCTAGATTCACCGTTACCTACACAAAATTATCACAAAGAGGAGTAGAATAACTTAACGAACCCATCACAAAAGATGAGGCTGAAAAAGTAATAGAAAAAACTACCAACCAAAAAAGTACTGGATCAGGCAGCTTCTACCAAACTTTTAGGGAGGAGTTAATTCCAGTACTACTAAAACTATTCACAACATAGGAAAGGATGAAACATTCCCAAATTCATTCAATGAGGCCAACATAACCATGATACCAAAGCTGGGTGAAGATCCCACAAAAAAGAAAATTACAGACCAATATCACTCATGAATCTAGATGCAAAAATCTTCAACAAAATCCCAGGCAAGGAATTCAACAAAATATCACACACACACACACACACAAAAAAAAAATCATCATGACCAAGTAAAATTCATATCAGGGCTGCAGGGTAGGTTAAACATTAATGTGATCAACCTCATAAATAACACAAAAGATAAGAAATACTTGAATAAACTAATTGATGTGGAAAAGACATTTGACAAAGTCCAACATCCATTCATGGTTAAAAACTCCCAGCAAAATAGGAATAAAAGACAATTCCTCAGTACAGTAAGGGACATCTATGCAAAGCCAACTGTCATCATCATCCTGAATGGAGAGAGACTGAAAGAATTCTCTTGGAGAACAGGAACCAGACAAGGATGCCCACTTTCACCACTTCTATTCAAAATTGTGCTCCAGGTTCTGGCCAGAGCAATCAGACAAGAGAAAGAAATAAAGGGTATCTACATCTGTAAAGAAAAAATAAAAGTGTCTCTGTTTGCAGATGACGTGATCTTGCACACAGAAAACCCTAAAGAATCCATAAATAAACTGCTGGAACTAATGAATGAGTTCAGAAAAGTATCAGCGTATAAGATAAACATAAATAAATCAGTAAGATTCCTTCACACCGATGAAGAGATTATCTAAAAGAAAATCACCAAATCAGTGCCATTTACAATAGCCCTCGAGAAGATGAAATACCTAAGAGTAAATCTAACCAGAGATACAAGAGACCTATATAGAGAAAATTACAAGACCCTACTGCAAGAAACCAAGGGGCTTACATAAGTGGAGACACTTACCTTACTGATGGATAGGAAGACTTAACATTGTGAAAATGTCTGTTCTATTACCCAAAGCAATCTACATACACAATGCAATCCCAATACAAATTCCAATGTCATTTTTAATGAGATGGAGAAGCAACGCACCAGCTTTGTCTGCAAAGGGAAGAAACCCCAGATAAGTAAAACACTATTGAAAAAGAGGAACATAGTGGGAGGCCTCACAGTATCTGACCTTAGAACCTATTACATTGCCATACTAGTCAAAACAGCATGGTACTGGTAGAAAAATAGTTATATTGACCAATGGAACAGAATAGAGAATCCAGAAATATCACCATCCTCCTATGAACAGGTAATATTCAACAAAGGCCCAAAGGTTGTAAACTGGGGTAAAAAACAGTCTCTTTAACAAACGGTGTTGCAGAATTGGATAGCCATCTGCAAAAAACTTAAACAAGACCAATATCTCACACTTTACACAAAAATGATAAAGATTATGGAAGAAACAATATTGACAACAATGGAAGTTCTAATATACAGCTTAGACAACCTACAAAATCTTACTAAACAAGAAAAGAGAAAATAGATAAATTGAAACTACTAAACATCAAACACTTATGCTTATCCAAAGACTTTACCAAGAGAGTTAAAAGACTGCCTACACAGTGAGAAAAAATATTTGACAACTATGCATTGGATTGTTGTCTAATTTCTGTTAACTATGAAGTACTGCAAAGAAAAAGACAAATAACCTAATTAAATGATTGGCACAAGACATGGACAGACACTTCACCAAAGAAGACATCTGGGCAGCCAAAAGGCACATGAGGAGGTCTTCACAGTTATTAGCCAGTAGAGAAATTCAGATCAAATCTATAATGTGATACCATCTCACCTCAGGGAGACTGGCAATAATGCAAAAAACACAAAAAACAAATGATGGATGGACTGTGGAGAGATTAGAACTCTCCTACACTGCTGGTGGAAATGCAAAGTGGTATGACCTTTTTGAAAGCAATTTGGTGCTTTCTTAAAAAGCTAAAAATAGAAATCCCTTGTGATCCAGCTATCCCACTGCTTGGAATATATCTTACAGAAATAAGTGTTGTCACATGGACAGATAACATGCATGTGAATGTTTATTGCAGCACTGTATACAATAGAAAGAAAATGGAATCAACCTAGGTGCTCATCAACAGATGAATGAGTTAACAAACTATGATATATATACACAATGGAACACTATGCAATGATAAAGAACAATGATAATTTTAGGAAGTACATCATAACCTGGTACCAACTAGAAGACATTATCATGAGTGAAATCAGTCAACTGCAAAAGGACAGATATTGTGTGAGATTATTTTTATAAGGATTTAAAAAAGACATGCACAAAAGAAAAGACTTTGATGGCTACAAGGGTGGGGGCGGAGGGAGAGGTTGTCAATCAATTAGATGCCAAGCCAGCCAAGTGCCGTCGAGTCGGATCTGACTATGGCGACCCTAGATAGCTGATAGGAATTTGGCTACGTAAAGGATGTGACAGCACTCAGTAGAAGGCAGGTCAGTATAACTGGACTACACCATAAACTAAAAGGTTTTCTAAATTCATCCCAACATATCAAAGGACTGAGTAGTAGGGACAGGGGTCTGGTGACCATGCTTTCAGGGGATATCGAAGTTAGTTGACATAGCTAGTCTTTTGCTAATAGTCTTCTGTACCCCATATTGGTGAGTGGCATCTGGGTTCTTAAATACCAGCAAGCTGGCATTTGAGAAACATCAATTGGTCCCAATCTACCCGAAACAGATGACAATCAAGATAAAAAACACACAAGGGAAATTGAGCCCAGAAGACAGAAGGATTCATATGATTCACAGACTACATCAGCAAAAGACCAGAAGAACCAGATGGCATTCGGCTTCCACCAACGACAGCCCTGACAGGCAATGTAGTGTAGGGTCCCTGACGTAGCAGGAGAAAAGAGGTGTGCAGTTCAAGAACTTTATTAAAAGACCTGAACTGATGGTCAGATAGCTTGGTGGATCCCCTGGGAACATGGCCCATAGGCTTGCTGCTAACCCAGACCTGAAACCAGTACTGAGGTCAACATTTCAGGCAAAGAATGGACTGGATTTGGAGACATAGTGTAAGCATGTGGTGTGTAGAATTTATGGTTTCATATGTCTGTAGGAGACTGTCCTACTGGTTTCTTTCTAGAGAAGAGAGGAAAGGCTGGGGGAGGAGAGGATAGGTATTCATTAACTGGATATTAGATGTAAAGAGTGAAAAGGAGGAGTGTGCTGTCACAGGGTGAGGAGAGCAGAAAGAGCTGCAGAGAGGCAGGGATACAAAATTGATTTGGATTGTATACTTTCATCTAACATATAATAAAAAAAAAGAATCACTGCAATATTTTGCCCAAGAACCTCAATAATGGAGATGTGGTTAGCTGAGGTGGAGAAAACAGAAGGAAGAACAATTTTAAAGGTTGGTAGAGTGGTGAGTAGCATTCAGTTGCTTTTTTTTTTTGTAATCAACTACTAATTAAGCATTTCTACATGCTTGGTACAGTGCTGGGGCAGGAGACAGAAGGGCACCTCAAGTCTCTAGTAGCCTTGCTGGGGAGCGAAGCCTTAATCAAACAATCATACAGTACATGTGTGAACATCAACTACCACAAAGTCTACTCAGGGAAAGAGGAGTTTCGGGGTGTTTGGTAGGAAAAATCCAATCTATTTTGTTGTAAGTGGTTAAGCAAGCTTTCTTCAAGGAAGTGACAATTAAGGGGTGATATGAAGAATGAGTGAGAATTATCTAGGGGAAAGGGTTAGATGTGGGAAGAATATATCAGTGAGAGGGAGCAGCATGCCCAAAGGCCCTGTGGTCTGAGGAATTGTGGGAGCACAAGACACTGGAACAAGTATAGAACATTCAGAGTGTCTAGAGTATAGCAAGGGAGAGAGGGATGGTGAGAGAAGATTCTAGAGAAGGTGTTAGGTTCAGATCATGCAGGGCCTTGCAGGCCACATGCAGATAACTTGTCACTATTTTGAGAGTGATGTGATGTCATTAAAGTGTTTTAAACAGATGGGAGAGATGATTAGATAAGAATTTTGAAAAGATTACTCAGGCTGAAAAACAGAGAATGCATTGGAAGGGACCAAATTGGGAAGTAAAGACCTAGGAGGAGGATATGTAAATCAGATGCAGGATGAGGTAAATACCACAAGAAATCGATAAATTGATAAAATACTGAGAAGGAATGAAAATCAACACTACTTTTCTGGCATGATAGGTGAAGACAGAGAGCAAGAGATTGTGTCTTTTGATGATGAGTATAAATGGAATGCAGAAAATGAAATCTAAGGCCCCTTACTAAGACTGGGAAATAGACTGAAAATGCTCAGTCAGAAATGGAACACATTTTCAAGCACTCATGTTGCCTTGTACTGGTTTCTGACACAACAAACCTGAGCCTCAGATCCTGCATAAGGAGAATGAAGAAGGAATCTATCATGTAAACTCAATATCAAAACCATGGGAACCAGTGAAGCAGGGTTTAAAACAGAATGTGTAGAAACACAAGTGTCTGAACTGAATCTCAGCTCTTCCACTTGCTAATTGTGTGAAGGTTGTTAAGTCAATATCCTGTCTGAGCCTCATGATCTTTGCCTGAGAAATAAGAATCACAGTAGTAACTCAATATGGTGAAGGTTAAATGAGACAGTACAAGCAAAGTGATTATCTAGTACTTACATAGACTCAAAAAGGTTATCTGTTATATTATTATTTATAATTTTGTTATTGTTTATCAGAGCATTCTGGTATCTTGATTTATCAGTTAGCTATTGCAGCAATAATGCTGTGCAACAAACTGCCCCAAAACTTGGGCTTAAAATAATCCCTTAAGGAGACAGGGCCAAGATGGTGGAGTAGACAGATTCTTTCCATTACCCCTCTAGCAACAAAGACTCAAAGGAACAAATGAATCCAGTACATATGATACAATAGGAACCTTGAATGTCGAAGGGAGGGGTGAAAAATTGGACTGAGTGATATGAAAAGGAGGCTAGCACCAGAAGTACATAGAATTTCACAGACCTCATCTGTCAGGAGACAGCTGCAGTCATCATGTAGTGGTCTGAGTGTGGAGGCTGGTGGTTGCTCCTCAGCAGAAGTGGTTGTTTGCAGAGTCTACTCATGCCTCTGGAGCCAGTGAGAGACAGCACCAGACTGTCAAAAGCTAAACTTTTGGATGTGGCCTCCTGTGTCCAAATCTGAATCTTTTCTGTGAGATGGGCCTGTCTTCTCTCTCTTGGCACTCCCCAATCCCTTCCCTGCACTGTGACCAGCACTAGAGTCTGACATTAAATGAGCCAGAAGCAGGACTCCTTAAACCCACACAGAGCCATTCTCCAAGACTCAGAGGGAGAACAATTTATCAAATTTGGGAAAGGGGGGAATTTTGCTGATTCCTGTAAACTGGAAGATCAGGACAGGAACAGTTCCTTCACCTAGATATGCCATTCTGACAGACAATAAGGGACAATTATTAACCCCACGCCTTTCTCAGAGGCTGCAATCAGACACCAGTGCCTATTCCAATCACTCCTGCCCATCTAGGACAGTAGGTGAAAGCCTGCACCATTCGTTGACTGACTACCCAAGCACCTGAACTGAAACTATATAGGAAAAGTAAACTGTTCAGTTCAAAACAAGAAGCCAAAACACACTTGGCAAACATAAAATAAATAACTACAATTTACTGATGGCTTAGAAACAGCAGTCCGTGTCAGAGCACTTGAAAGGATGGACCATAATCTCTTCAGAAAGCTCTCAAAACAAAGAATCAAATTTTCCACAACAAGCCAATTTCCAGAAATTATTAGAGACAGAATACAAAAGATTAATATTTAGAACTCTTCAGAGGTGAAAGAATGAGGCTAAATGCAGCAGGGCATAACGACAAATTGAACAAGCTGAAAGAAAGCATAGACTGGCAAGATCTAGAAATTCAGAAAATTCATAATAAAATTACAGAATTACATACTCAATAGAAAGTCAAAGGAATGAAAACCGTTAAGAGATGGCAGACTAGACACACTTCTCCACAATTCTCTCTGAGAACTAAGGCCTGGAATGATATTTGTACAGAGCACTGGACAGTCAAGAAGCCCTAGACTTGGTGTATTTGACTAGGCACCAGTGTTGGACTGAACTTCCCCTCTCAAAGACAAGCCAGTGGCTGCTGAACTCCACTCCTGCTGTTTCACCATATCAGAGAACTGTAGCTTCTGCAAATGGCCAGTAATGTACTTTCACTGTCAGCTGGAAGGCAGGGTCTGCTGCTCCTGTGGGCCTGATTGCTTTCAGCAGCAATTGCACAACTACTCACTTCATAGTTCTTTGCTTTTCAGCAACTGGACAGTTCTCTGGGCAGAAGTAAAGTTTACTTTTAGGGTTAAGAGGCCTATGTATTTGACTGGACATCTGTGTGTTGAGAGGCCAGGCGGCTTTCCTCCCAGCCCTTCACTGATCCACATTGTAGAGTCAGTTGACAGCCTCCAGTATCTCCATAGGTAGGGCACTGTCTTTGCAACCCAATAGGCAGAGACTTCCATCCCAGAGAGTCCACCTGGGGCCAATCGCTAGAGTACATAGAGATGGCTGATAACCAACTCTTCTCTTAGAACTATGCCTCAGCTCCTGATGAGGTAATACCAGAGAAATCAAACAGCTTCCAGATGGCACACAGACAGACGACTACAGTGAATCATTTAAAGAAGAAGTCTACCTTGACTCCAGAAATCTCCCAAAATAAGGAATCTAAAAACTTTCAAGATGAAGAAGTCTTTCTGAAATTATCAGAGGTTGAGTATAAAAGAATTATATAGAGAGCCTTCCTAGAGATTAAACAAAATGTAGCAGAACAAAAGGAAATACTGAATTGATGGAACATCAATGATCTGAAATACATTGAACCTATGACAAAGTTACAGAATTAGACAATTCAATCCAAAGCCAAAAGAGCAGAATTGAGGAGACAGAAGTCAAACTTAGTGACTTTGAGAACAGAGCAACTGATGCCAGCATTTATAAGGAGAAAACAGAGAAAAGAAATTTAAAAAATGAAGAAGCATTAAGAAACATACGGGACTCTATTAAGAGGAATAATTTATGATTAATTGGAGTTCCTGAAAAAGGAGGGATAGATGACAATATAGACAGAATTGCTGTGGAGTTGCAGACTGAAAACTTTCCTGAAATTACAAATGAAAAGAACATAGATATCCAAGATGTGTATTGGACATCACAAAGGTAGACCCCAAAAGAGAGAGTCCAAGACGTATTATAATCAAGCTCAATAAAATGAAACACAAACAGCTGCTTTTAAATGCAGCAGTGCTCAAAACAAAGCTAACATTTAGTGGTGTGGTGGTCAAGATTGTGTCAACTTGGCAACTCCATGTTTGGCTGCTGTATCAAGTGGCCAGGTGAGGCTTGTGGTGCTTCCCTCTCCTCAGCTGTCTTTGCCTTCCACCACAAACTTCCTGTCTGCTAACATTGCCAGCAGCTCCTGCTGTCTTTTGCATCTGGTTCCTGGGCCTGAGCTAGTAGCTGTTGGATTCATCAACCTTTACAGCTGGTGTTTGAGATTCCTGCTGCCTGACCTGTGGATCCTGGGTTCACCACCCCCTGCAGCTCTATGAGTCAGCAGAGGCTGCACAGTTTCAGTGCCAGCTTTGAATCCACTGACCTACACACATGGTGACCTAGAACTCTGGTCTCTTACCTGATGACCTTGGGTTCACCAGCTCCTTTTGCCATGTGAGGCTTGTGCCAGGACTTAGGAAATTCACCTTCTTCAACCATGTGAGCTGTTTCCTTTACATGTAAATCTTTCTTTGCACATATGAGTGTTACTGATTTTGTTTCACTAGAAAACCCAGCCTAAGACAAGAGGGAAACCCTGTAGGCTTTCACCTGATTTCTCTGCAGAAATGATGTTGGCTAGTGGAAGACTGGAGACTTCAACACTCCCCTTTCAGTAATGAACAGATGTCCAGAGAAAAGCTCAGTAAATATACAGAAGATCTCACTGCAACAATCAACCAACTTGACCTTACGCACATATACAGATCTTTTCACCCATCAATGGATAAGTACACCTTCTTCTCCAATGCACATGGTACATTTTCCAGAATAGACCATGTGTTGTCATAAAGCAATTCTCTACAAAATACAAACCATTGATTTATTGCAAAGCATCTTCTCAGACCATAAAGGCATAAAAGTTAAAATCAATAGCAGAAAGAAACATAGAAAGAAATCGGAACTCATGGAAACTGAACAGTGACAAAGGTTATGCAAGAAAAAATAGGGGCAACAATGAAAGTTTTAATACACAGCTTAGACAGACTTCAAATCTGACAAACAAAGCACAATTAACAGAAGAGAAAATAGATAAATGGGAACTACTAAGAATCAAACACTTTTGCTCATTCAAAGACTTTATCAAAAGAATTAAAAGATCATCTACAGAATGAGAAAACATATTTGGCAACTACATGTCAGGTTATCATCAGATCTTCATAGTCTACAAGGTTTTACAAAACATCAACAAGAAAATGGTAAGTAACCCAATTAAGCAATGGGCAAAGGAGATAGGCAGACATTTCACTAGAGAGGACATCCAGGCAGCCAAAAGACACATGAGGAAATGCTCACAATCATTAGCTATCAGAGAAATCCAAATCAAAACTACAATAAGATATCATCTCACCCCAACAAGGTTGGCCATGATCCGAAAACCAGAAAACAAGAAATGCTGAGAGCCTGTGGAGAGACTGGAACTCTCGTACACTGCTGGTGGGATATCAAGTTGGTAGAACCTCTTTGGAAAGCTTCCTTAAAAAGCTGAAAACAGATATATCACTTGATCCTGTAATCACACTGCTTGGAATCTATCCTTCAGAATCAAAGGCTGTCACATGAACAGATAAATGCACAAAACTGTTTATTGCAGCACGGTCCACAACAGCAAAAAGACGGAATCATCCCAAATGCCCATCAACAAATGAATGGATAAACAAACTATGGTGCATATACTCAGTGGAACACTATGCTATGATAAAAAACAATAACAATTTTAGAAAACATCTCATAACATGGTTTCAATTGGAAGATATGTTGAGTGAAATCATTCAGCAGCAAAAGGACAAATATTGTACAAGACTCCCGTGATGAGGACTTAAAAATAAAATTCTCTTCAGATGAAAAAAAATCCTCTTTGACAGCTATCTCATACATGAGGTAGTTGATAGATGTTGGAAATTTTATTCATTTGTTGTAATAAATAAATACATAAAATTATTTAACTTGAAAAAAGAAAAAAGTCAAAGGAGCAAAATCAAGGCAATGAAACGATGAATTAATGAGACTGAAGATAAAGCACATGAAATCAACGTATTTGAAGAAAAATCAGATAAAAGAATTAAAAAAAAAACAAGAAACACTAAGAATTATGTTGGACTCTATGAAAGGGAATCATCTACAAGTGACTGGAGTACCAGAATGGTAGGTAGAGGGTAGAGAGGACAACAGAAGATACAGAGAAAATTGTGAAAGATTTGCTGGCAAGAATCATTCCTGATATTGTGAAAGATGAGAAGATAGCTGTCCAAGAAGCTTGCTAAATTCCATACAATGTAGATCCCTAAAGAAAGACACTAACACGTATTGTAACCAAACTTGTCAAAAGTAAAGATAAGGAGACACTTTTAAAAGTGGCTATGGATAAACAAAAAAAATAACCATAAAGGAAAAGCAGTAAGACAGCTCGGAATCCTCATTAGAAACCATGTAGGCAAGAAGACAGTGAGATGATACATACAAAGTGTTGAAGGAAAATAATTGCAAGCCAAGAATTATATATCCTGGAAAACTGCCTCTAAGATAGGGTGGTGAAATTAGGATATTTCCAGGTAAACAGAAATTTAGGGAATTTGTAAAAACCAAACCAAAATTACAGGAAATAATAAAGGGAGTCCTTTGGTTCTAAAATCAATAATATCAGGAGACAAGCCAAGGCAAGCACACAGAACAGAGCAATTGGAAATCTACTCAAATACAGGAATCACAAAACCAAATCTAGGCAAAATACTAAAAATAAGGAAACATAGGTGTCATTATATAAGCATTATAACTGAAAAGAGGGATCCAAAAGAAAATGTAGTCACAGATTTTTCATATGGAGAGTAAGTGGCATAAATATAAAGAAATTAAAGATGGTTTAAATTCAGACAAGTAGGCATAAATATTAAGGTAACCACAAAGGAAACTATCAGTCCTCTGCATCAAAATACAAAACAGGAAAACATGAAGTATCAGCAAATACAAAACCATGAAAACTGAAAAAGATGAAAACATATAAAGAAAAAAGACAGCACAGAAAATTAAATGGAAAAAAGGAACTGTCTACTTCACACAAAAAAAGTCATGAAAATGACAGCATTAAGTTCGTACCTATCAATAATAAAACTGAATGTAAATGGACTAAATGCATCAATAAAGAGATGGAGATTGTCAGATTGGATAAATAAAAATACAAGTTATCTATCTATATTGTCCTCACAGGAGACTCAAAGATATGAAAAAACTAGATCTCAAGGATGCAAAAAATATATATCAAGCTAAAAACATTTAAAAAAGAGCAAGGAAGGCAATATCAGTCTCTGATTAAAATAGATTTCAAAGTAAAATCCACCATATCGGATGAGGAAGGACATTCTATAATGATTAAAGAAACGTACTCTAGGAGGGCATAACCGTATTGAACATCTGTGCACCCAACAACGGTGCTCCAAAATATACAAAACACTAACTGCACTGAAAATAGAAATAAACAGCTCCACAATAATAGCAGAAGACTTCAACACACTACTCTCAATAAATGACAGAACATTTAGAAAAAAAGCTCAATACTCAGAAGATCTAAATGCCACAATCTACCAACTTGTCCTTATAGACATATATAGAACACCCCACTTAATAGGAGATAAGTGTACTTTCCTTTTCCAGGGCACATAGAACATTTGCCAGAATTGACCAAGTTAGGCCACAAAGCAATCTTTAACAAATTTCAAAGCCTTGAAATACTACAAAGCATCTTTTTTGGCTGTAAGGCACAAAAGTAGAAATCAATAACAGAAAAAAAGAAGGAAAAAATCAAACAAATGGAAACTGAACAACACCTTGCTCAAAAACAATTGAGTTATAAAAGAAATCAAGGAAGGAATAAACAAATACATAGTATCAAATAAGAATGAAAACACATCCCACCAGGATCTATGGGGCACAGCAAAAGCAGTGCTCACAGGTCAATGTATCTCATTGAATGTATACATCTGAAAACGAAAAAGGGCCCAAATCTATGAATTAACTCATACAACGCATGCAAGCAGAAAGAGAGCAGCAAAAGAACCTTCTGTACACCAGAAGACAGCAAATAATAAAAATAGAGCAGAAGTAATTGAATTAGAGAATAGAAAAATGATTGAATGAATTAACAAGACCCAAAACTGTTGTTTTGTAAAGATCAACAAAATTTACAAACTGTTGGCCAAACTGCCAAAAAACAAACACATAAAAAAATGGAGAGGAAGCAAATAGCTTGAATAAGATATGAGATGGACAATATCACAACAGACGTAAATGAAATTAAAAGGATCATAACAGAATACTATGAAAAAAATGCACTCCAATACATTAGAAAACCTAGAGAAAATGGACAAATTTCTAGAAACACATCACCAACAAAAACTAGTGCCCATAAAAGTAGAACAACTAAATAAACTCATCACAAAAGAAGACACTGAAAAGGCAATTTAAAATATCCCATCTTATGCACAGAAAACCCTAGAGAATTCATACACACACACACACCGACACAGACACACACGTGAAAACCCTGCTGGAACTAATAGAAGAGTTCAGCAAAGTATCAGGATATAAGATAAACATACATAAATCACTTGGATTCCTTTACACCAACAAATAGACCACCAAAGTGGAAAGTACCAAATCAATACAATTTACAATAGCCCCCAAGAAGACAAAATACCTAGGGATAAATCTCATAAGAAATGTAAAAGGCCTTTATGAAAAAAATTATAAGACTGTACTGCAAGAAACCAAAAGGGACTCACACAAGTGGAGAATGCAACCTTGCTCATGGATAGGAAGAAGTAACATTGTGAAAATGTCTATTCTACCCAAAGAGTTCTATGAATATGATGCAATTCCAATACAAACTCCAAAGGCATTTTTTAATGAGATGGATACGCAAATCACCAACTTCATATTGAGTGGAAGAAGCTTCATATAAGTTAAGCATCACTGAAGAAGAACAAAGTGGGAGGTCTCATTGAAGAAGAACAAAGTGGGGGGTCTCACACTACATGACTTTAGATGTATTACACTGCCACTGTAGTCAAAAGAGCCTGATATTGGTACAAAAATAGATACATAGATCAATGAAACAGAAATGAGAATCTGGATGTAACATCATCCACCTATGAGCAGCCAATATTTGAAAAACGTCCAAAGGCCGTGAACTGGGAAAAGAGTCTCTTTAAGACACACATTGTGTTGGATATTCATGTGCAAACTGGATATTCATATGCAAAAAATGAAACAAGACCCATATCTCACACCATGCACAAAAAGTAACTCAAAGTGGATCAAAGGCCTAAATATAAAATTGAAAAAAGATCATATAAGAAAAAATAGGGGCAACACTGGGAGCTCTAATACATGGTATAAACAGACCACAAAATATTACTAACAATGTGCAAACACCAGAAAAGAGAATAGATATCTGGAAACTCCTAACACTCAAACACTTATGCTGATCCAAAGATTTCATCAAAAGGGTGAAAAAACTACCTACAGACTAGGAAAATATATTTGGCCACTCTGAATCCAATTGGCATATAATTCCCGTAATCTACAAGGAACTGCAAATCTTAATAAGAAAAAGAGAAACAATCGAATTAAAAAATGGGCAAAGAACATGAACAGGCACTTCACCAAACAAGACATGAAGGATACTAACAGATACATGAGCATGAAGAAATACCCATTGACCATTAGAGAAATCCAAATCAAAACCACAATGATATACCATCTCACCCCAAGCCTGACATTAATTCAAAAAACACAAAACAGTAAATGCTGGAGAGGTTGTAGGAGACCAGAACACTTTGGCATTGCTATGTTGCTGGTCAGAATGTAAAACGGCAAAACCACTTTGAAAATTGACTTGGCACTTTCTTAAAAAGCAAGAAATAGGAACACCATATGATCCAGCAATCCCAATGCTTATTACAGTGCTGTCCATAATAGCAAAAAGATAGAATTAAACATCAACTGCGGAGGTCCGCCATCAGCCTTGTAGACAAAGTCACGAGCTCCTGCAGGTGACGGGCTGAAGCATCTCACCTGTGACATGTTTTTTAGCCTACTGTCCTTGATATTATTTGGCTTCCTAATCAAATTTTCTTCAAAAAGATACCCCCTCCTCTCCTGGCACAAGGATCAGGGGAGATGCCTTCTGAGAGGGGCCCTTTACTACCCCCTTGGTCTGTGAGATAATATTGGGAAAACCTGTACAGGAATCTTTGGAGAAAGAGCTCAGAGGAATGATTTCTAACACAGCCAGCTTTGAGAGCAACGAGGCCGGCCCAACGCCTGCTGACTTCCCCTAACTGCACATCCCCACCCATGTGAAAGGAATTATCCTCTTTAGAACAGCTTGAGAAGAACATAGGGTGGGGGACGGTAGATGTTTACTATCCCCGCAGGAGGAGATAAAGAGCAAAGTAGGAACAAATAGAGATCATAAACTTTAGACCCTTCCTCGTGAACCTTTTAACCTTGAGGTATAAGTAGGGCTGATTGAGCTCGAGGCATCCATAGGCCATTATCTAAAAAGCTTTGACAGTTAAAAGGATCACCAGGTTTCAGTTAACTAATAGCTCATGTGGCAGGGTAAAAAATTACATCACCTCAAGACCACGAGGATTTTGGTTTCAAATTTGCCAACCACGAGGTTTTGGTTTTGAACTAGCCAATAGATTGTGTGGTCAGTGGGCAGGGTAAAATTCACGTCACTCTTACTATAAAAACAATAAAGACAGACAGCCTTCTCTCTTGCTCTCTGGGTCGGGCTGCCTTAAACCAGAAAAGTCTTTTCTGTCTCCTTGATTCATTTCCCGCCGCGCCTCTCCCTCCCTCCGTGCGTGACCCTGTAAAGTGTCGGGGCTGGCCCCCGGCAATCAACAGATAAATGGATATACAAAGTATGGTGTAGTCACACAATGAAATACTATGCAATGATAAAGAACAACAATGACCTTAAGGAATATCTCATAGGATGGAGACATCTGAAAGACATTATACTAAGTGAAATTAGTCAATTGTAAAAGGACAAATGTTGTATGAGATCACTTTTATAAGAACTTAAGAAAAGGTTAAAGCACAAAACAATCTTTGAGCTTTACAAGAGCAGGGAGGGAGAAAGAGCGGTATTCATAGACTAGGTAGTAGATAGGAATTGGTTTAGGTGAATGGAGAGAGAATTTGTAGTAGAAGGGACGTTAAGCATAACCGGGCTATGCCAAACATTAAAAGGTTTTCTAAGTAGAAACTGAAGGACAGAGTAACAGGTACAAGGACTTGGGGACCATGGTTTCAGGGTGCATCTAAGCTGTTTGATATAACTTTAAAAAATTATTACTTATTAATTACAATAAATGAATAAAATTTCTACCGTCTATCAATTATCTCATCTATGATAAACCCTCACCCCACCACCCACCCTTGTAACCTACACAATTATTTTCTTCTGTAGGTAATTCTGTTTTTAAGTGCTTATAACAGGGATCTCATATATAATTTGTCCTTTTGACACTGATTTCACTCAGCATGATCTCTTCCAATTGACACCATGTTATGAGATGTTTTCTAACATCGTCATTGTTTTTTATCATAGCATAGTGTTCCATTGAGTATGTACCATAGTTTGTTTATCCAGTCATCTGTTGGTGGGCATCTGGGTTGACTCCATGTTTTAGATATTGTAGACTGTACTGCAACAAACATTCGTGTACATGTGTTTGTTCACGTGACAATCTTTGTTTCTGAAGGATAAATCACAAGCAGTAGAATTACAGGATCAAATGGTATATCTATTTCCAACTTTTTAAGGAAGTTTTCCAAAGAGGTTCAACCACTTTGAAATCCCACCAGCAGTGTATGAGAGTTCCAGTCTCTCCACAGGCTCTCCAGCATTTCTTGTTTTCTGTTTTTAGATCACGGCCAACCCTGTTAGGGTGAGATGATATCTTACTGTAGTTTTGATTTGGATTTCTCTGATAGCTAATGATTGTGAGCATTTCCTCATGTGTCTTTTGGCTGCCTAGATGTCCTCTCTAGTGAAGTGTCTGCCTATCACCTTTGCCCATTGCTTAATTGGGTTACTTACCATTTTCTTGTTGATATTTTGCAAAACTTCGTAGATTATGAAGATCAGATGACAGTCCAACACGTGGTTGTGAAATATTTTTTCCCATTCTGTAGGTGGCATTTTAATTCTTTTTATAAAGTCTTTGGATGAACGAAAGTGTTTGATTCACAGTAGTTCCCACTTATCAATTTTCTGTTAATTGTGCTTTGTCAGATTTTGAAGGCTATGTAAATTGTGTGTTAGAACGTTCATCATTGATCCTATTTTTTTGTGCATGATTAAGTTTGATATTTAGGTCCGTGTCCTTGACCCATTTAGAGTTATTGTGTAAGATGTGAAATACGGGTCTTGTTTCAGTTTTTTTTTGTAGATGGATATCCAGTTTTGCCAGTACCGTTTGCTAAAGAGACTGTTTTTACTCCAGTTTACAATCCTAGAGCCTTTGTCAAATGTCAACTGTGTGGCGTATCTGGTGTCTCCAGTCTATTCCACTGGTCTATATGTCTCTTTCTGTACTAGTACCAGGTTATTTTGACTACTGTGGCAGTGGAACAGTTTCTGAAGTTGGGTAGTGTGAGGCCTGTCTTTGTATTCCTCTTCTCTTCCCTTTCCAAACAAAGTTGGTGATACGTTTCTCCATCTCATTAACAAATGACACTGGAATTTGTATTGATATTGTACTGTATAAGTAGATCACTTTAGGTAAAACAGACATCTTCACAATGTATGGTCTTTCTAGCCATGAGTAGGGTAGGTTTCTCCAATTTTGTGAGTCCTTTTTTTGGTTTCTTGAAGTAAGGCCTTGTAGCTCTCTCTGTATAGGTCTCCTATTTCTCTAGTTTGATTTATTCCTAGATATTTTATCTTCTTGGGGTCCATAATGAATGATATTGATTTGATTTCCTTTTTGATGAACTCTTTGTTGGTATAAAGGAGTCCTACTGATTTACTTATGTTTATCTTGTATCACTATACCTTGATAAACTCCTCTATTAGTTTTGGTAGTTTGCTTATGGATTCCTTTGGATTCTCTGTATATACAACCATATCACCTGTGAATAGGGAGATTTTTATTTCTTCCTTGCTGATATGGATGCCTTTTATTTCTTTGTCTTGTCTAATTGATCTCACTAAAACTTCTATCATAATGTTGAATAGAGGTGGTGAGAGTGGGCATCCTTGTCTAGTTCCCATTGTCAAAGGGAATTCTTTCAGTCTTTCACCATTCAGGAAGACAAAGGCAGTGGACTTTGTGTTGATGCCACTAACTGCATTGAGGAATTTCTCCTCTATTTCTATTTTTCTGAGAGTTTTTAGCAAAAATGAGTGTTGGACTTTGTCAAATACCTTCTCTGCATCAACTGACAAAATTAGGTGATTCTTATCTTTTGTGTTATTCATGTGGTTGATTACATTAATTGTTTTCCTGATGTTGAACCAGCCTTGCATCCCCGGAATGAAACCAACTTGATCATGATGAATTATTTTGTTTATATACTGTTGAATTCTATTGGTTAGAATTTTGTTGAAGATTTTTGCATTTATGCTCATGAGTGATACTGGTCTATAACTTTCTTTTTTGGTGAGATCTTTCCTTGGCACTGGTATCAGGGTTATGCGGACTTTGTAGAATGAATTTGGGAGTATTCTATCCCTTTCTATGGTGTGAAATAGTCTCATTTGATTGGAATTAACTCTTCTCTAAAAGTTTGGTAGAATTCTCTGGGGAAGCCATCAGGGTCAGGACTTTTTTTTGTTGGCAGATTTTTTTTTTTTTTTGTATATTTTTTATTTGTTATGGTTGAGGGAAAGTGTAGTTTGGTTTAAATTTGCATGCCCACTTATGTGCAGCTCCTACTGAACTTATTGCCTGGTAACAGTACACTCCTGCTTTCTGTTCTACACAAGTCATATCCTCTTAACAATCCTCTCTCCCCTCTTCTCCACCCTTTCTTCTCTGCTCTAATAAGAAGCCAATTGGGTAATAGTCTGTAGATACATAGAACCGTAACGTATGCACATGATATAGTCACTCTGTGTCACCAAATCTTATCCATACCTGTCCAAGGAGTTGACCTCAGTAATGATTTACGATTAGGAGCAGCTTCGGTTCATGCTCCCAGGGGCCATGCTCCCAGGGGAATCCCTGGGCTTTTGGACCATCAATTGAGGTCTTTTAGAAGAGTTCTTAGGGTGCAACACTTCTTATTCTCATATTGCCATTGGGACTCAACTTTGTGAGCCCCATCATGGCTGTCACTGGAGGTGGCCACGCACCATCTAGTTCTTCTGGTCGTGTGTTGATGTAGTCACCCATTCACATGGGTCTTTTCATCTTTTGGGTTCTCTTTCCCACATGTCCTTTTTTCCTTGGTGATCATCTGTTCTGGATGAGTTGGGATTAATTGGTGTACCTCAGATGGCAGCTTACTAGCTTTTAAGACCCCAGTTGCCACTCACCCATATGGGGTGGAGAGAACTCTCTTAGCAATATGCTAGTTATACCAGTTGGCCTTGATATCCTCTGAAAGCGTGTTTCCCAGACCCCTGCTCCTGCTACTCTGTCCTTACCTATTGGGTTAATATTGGAAGAGTTTTCAGGTTATGTTAAAGTCTAGTTAAATTGATCTTTCTAATGTGTGCTGTCACTGATTTCACCCCACCAAATTTCTGTCAACTATCTAATCTATAACCAGCCCTGTCCCTTCCTCCTTCCCTCCCTTCCTTTGTGGCCATCAAAGAGTCTTTTCTTCTATACAAGAGTCAATTTTCAAGTTCTTGAAGTAGGGGTCTCATACCATATTTGTCCTTGTGCCGCTGACTAATTTCACTCAACACAATGGATAGAAAATTCTGTATATGTTGATAAGGTCTAGTTGGTTAATTGTCATGATAAGGTCTCTGGTGTCATTATTGAGCTTTTTTTTTCTTCCTACAGTATCATCTATTTTATCTGAGATTAGTATTGCCACACCTGTTCTTGTTTGTACATTGTTAGCTTGGTATATATTACTCCATCTTTTAATTTTCAGTTTGTTCATAACTTAAAGGTGAGTTTCTTGTAAGCAGCATATAGATGGGTTGTGCCTTTTGATCCAAGATGTCACTCATTGACTCTACTGGAGCGTTCAGTTCATTTACCTTCAGTGTAATTATTGGTAGGTGTTTAATGCTGTCATTTTGCTATATTTATTTTTGTGTTGATGTTTTCTCTGTCCCTCTTGCTATTCTGTTCTGGGACATTCTTCTTTATGGGTTGATTTTTCACCCTCTTCAGTGTTGGTTTTGTGTTTGTTGAGACTCCTGTATTGCATTTTTTGTTTTGATATGTCACTTCTTTGTTATGCTTTGGGGCTACTCCTATGAGCCCCCTTAATAAAGTATGTTTAAACCTGATTTTAACTTCTGAATATCTTATTAACTTCCTCTCCATCTGGATGGACTATAACTACTGTAATGTATCCCTCTTTTTAATGTGATGGTATTGTAGTTTTCATGATATGATCACTGGATCACTTCTTTTGGTATTACAGTTTTGGCTCAGGTTTTGTGCCTTCCCTAACTGAGTAGGTTTCTGGATGATGTGCCCTGTAAAGTCTCCTAAAGTATAGAGTTAATGGTTTTGTTCTTCTAAGCCAAGAGCTTCTTTCAGTATTTCTTATAGCTTTGGTTTGGTTTTTACAAAGTCTCTGAGTTTCTGTTTATCTGCAAAGGTCTTAATTTCATTTTCATATTTGAAAGACCATTTTGCAGGAAGTTTTTCTCTTTCAAGGCTTTGAATGTGCCACCCTACTGCTTCCGTGCCAGCATAGTTTCTACCAAGAATTCAGATGAAAGCCTACAAGGCTTCTCTCTGAACGATACCTTGCTTTGAGTACTGCTGCCTTTAAGAGTTTCTGCTTACGTTTCCTTTTGTTAAGCTTGATTAAAATATGTCTTCGAGTCTTTCTTTTGGGGTCTATATTGTACGGCAATTGATATACATCTTGGATATTTATGTTCACTTCTTTCATAATTTCGGAGAAGTTTTCTGTCAGCAAGTCAACAACAATCCTCTCTGTGTTTTCAAGTGTCCCTTCCTGTTCAGGAACTCCAGTTAATCACAGATTGTTCCTCTTGATAGAATCCCACATGCTTCTTAATGCTTCTTCATTTTTCTTGTGTCTTTTCTCTGATTTCCCCTCAAAAATGCTGGTGTCAGTAGTTCTGTCTCCCAAGTCAGAAAGTCTGTTTTCTATTTGTTCAATTCTGTTCTTTTGACTTTGAATTGAGTTTTCTGATTCTTTAATTTTGTTATTGATCTGTTAGATTTCAGAATGCTGGAGTTCCATCTATTCAAACAGCTTGCTTAATTTTTCATTTTGGTCTGCTAAATTTTGTATAATTTCTAGGAGGGCTGTCTATATAATTCTTTTGTACTCGACCTCTGAAAGTTTCAAAAAGTCTTCTTCATCTGGAAAGTTATTTGGGTCTTTCTTTTTGGAGCTTTCTGGAGCCCTGATTGAGTTTTTCTTTAAGTGTCGGGCCAAGGTCTGTTGCTTTTTGAGCATCTAGAGGTTGTTTAGTTTCTTTGGTGTTGCCTATTTTAACAGAAGCTGAAATAGAATTTGATCACCAATTACCTCTATGTACTCCAGCAACTGGGCCCACTGGAATCTCTGTGATAACAGGCTCCAACCCCTGGCTGGCAAAGATACGACATTACTTAAGGAGTCACTAGGAAGCCTTCAACTGACCCTACATTGTGGGTCAGTCAAGACTGGAAGAGATGCTGTCAGGCTGCACACAGTTATTTCTCTAGGTAGCCTTATTTTGAAAGGTAGAAGCTATCTGACAGCTTCCATAAACAGGCTGTCAAGTGTGCACGCCCCTCTTTCCAGCTGGCAATGGAGGCACCTCTATATCCGTCCCTAGAGGCTGTGATCTACTTAAAAGTATAGACAGGATACTGCCCTGTTGTCATCAGGCACCGGGCTCTACCCAAAGGGTAAACTGTGCTAATCACAGCTTTTCTTCTGGGGAAGCGCTCTCCAGTCTGGCACTGCCTCTTAGCCTATGAATTAGCCCCCCCCCGAAGCCTCTGCTTGGGTAGCTCCACCTCCCAGTCAGACAAGATGGCATCCCACAGAGACTCTCCTGCCTGCTGGGAAATAGCCAAATCAATGATGGAGGTTCGGCAAGAGGGGTGGAGGGGCCATGGTCCTCAGAGTCCAGAGCCAGGCTCTCAACATGTGGCTATTCCACTTGCTGGTCACATCAGCAGTGTGGCAGAACTTTGCTGGCAGTTAAGCCCAATCTCTGCCACAGGCTAACAAAAAGGAAAAAAGTTAAAGCTAGTAGTTACCTTCAGTCCAGGAGAGCTGGCCATTCAACAAGGGTGGGCATATAGTCAATGGCATGTAGTCCAAAATGACAGCCCTATGTCATGTCCTAGGGCTCACTGGGTGTCCAGAAGGCTCCATTTAATTATCAGTCCAGGCCTTAGTTTTTGGAATGAGCTAAGCAGATGTATGTCTTGTACTTCATATTCTTGGTTGGTAGTTTTTTGATGACTTTTTCAGTCTCTTCCTTTGTGGTAGATTTATTAAGTTGATCTGCCTCTCCCTGTGATAATCCTGGTGGGTGATATGAATCTAGAATTTTGTCCATTTCCACTAGATTTTCAAACCTGTTAGAGTGCAACCTTTCACAATATTCTGTTATGATATTTTTTATTTCAGCTGAGTCTGTTGTAACATCTCCCATTTCATTTCTTAATCGGGTTATTTATATCTTCTGTTTTTATTTCATTAGTTTAGCCAATGGTTTATGAACTTTGTTGTTCTTCTCAAAGAACCAGCTTTTGGTTTTGTTAATTTTTTGATTGTTTTTCTGTTCTCTAATTCATTTAATTCTGCTCTGGCTGGCAATCTTTATTATCTGTTTTCTTCTGGTGCCTGAGGGGTTCCTCTGTTGCTCTTTCTACTTGTTCAAGCTGTGGAGGTTAATTCTTTAATTTGGGCCCTTTCTTCTTTCCAGATGTGTGCAGTTATAGAGATAAATTGACCTCTGAGCACTGCTTTTGCTGTATCCAACAGATTCCGGTAGGAGGTATTTTCATTCTCATTTGGTTCCATAAATCTCTTTATTTTGTCCCTGATTTCTTCTATAACTCAAAGTGTTGTTCAGTTTCCATAAGTTTAAATTTCTATCTATGATTTTTCTGCTATTGATTTCAACTTTTATGGCTCTATGGTCCAAGAAGATACTTTGCAATAAATCAATGGTTTGGATTTTACAGAAAATTGCTTTATGACCTAACACATGATCTATTCTGGAGAATGTTCCATGCACATTAGAGAAGAAGCTGTACTTATCCATTAATGGGTGAAAAGATCTGTATTTGTGGATAAGGTCAAGTTGGTTGATTGTTGCAATAAGATCTGTATCTTTACTGAGCGTTTTTCTTGATGACTTACCCGTAACTGAAAGGGGAGTGTTGAAGTCTTCAACTATTACTGTGGGATGGTCTATCTAATTTTTTCAGTGTTGTCAGTATTTGTTCAATGTATTTAGATGCTCTGGTATTGGGTGCATAAATACTTAATATTGTTAAGTCCTGCTTGAGTATTGAAACTTTCAGCAATAAACTGTGACCATCCTTGTCCATGATAGTGGAGTTTACATTAAAATCTATTTTATCTGAGATTAGTATTGCCACACCTCCTCTTCTTTGTATGTTGTTAGCTTGGTATGAATTATTCCATCCTTTAATTTTCAGTTTGTTCATATCTTCGAGTCTAAAGTGTTTCTTATAAGCAACATATAGATGGGTCATGTCTTATGATCCAGGATGTCCCTCTGTCTCTTTACTGGAGCATTCAGTTCATTTATGTTCAGTGTAATTATTGATAAGTATGTGCTTGGAGCCATGATTCTGATGTAGTTATTTTTATGCTGATGTCTTCTATATTGCTCTTAATGTTCTATTCTGGGTCATTCGTCCTTATGGGTTGACTTTTCAGTGTTGGTTTTGTGTTTCTTGAGACTCTTGTATTGCATTTCTTGTTTTGATACGTTGCATTGTTAATTTGATTTACAGCTACACCTACTATCCCCCTTAACATACTAAGATTAAATCCAAATTTAACTACTGCATAAGTCTTTAACTTCCTCTCCAACTGAAAAGACTATAACTACTGTAGCACACCCCTCTTTTTAGTGTGATGGTGTCACAGTTTTCATGACATGATCACTGATTCCCTTATTTTAATACTTTAGCTTCATTAAGTTTTGTGACTTCCCCAACTGAGTAGAATTCTAGATACCGTGTCCTGAACTCTCACCTTAAATATACATTTAATGGTTTTGTTTTTCTA
This sequence comes from Heterohyrax brucei, assembly GCA_028571685.1. NCBI lineage: Eukaryota > Metazoa > Chordata > Mammalia > Hyracoidea > Procaviidae > Heterohyrax > Heterohyrax brucei. The sequence goes on from CM053146.1 coordinate 22,410,382, forward strand.
AGCAAAGAGCTTCTTTAAGTATTTCATGTAGTTTTGGTTTAGTTTTTATGAAGTCTCTAAGCTCTTTATCTGCAAATGTCTTAATTTCATCATCATATTTGATAGACAATTTTGAGGACATGTAATTCTTAAAAGTTTTTCTCCTTCAGAGCTTTGAATGTGTTAGCCCACTGTTTTCTAGCCAACATCATTTCTGCAGAGAAGTCAGATGAAAACCTACATGGTTTCACTTGGAGTATTAGCTTTGCTTTGAGCCTTGCTGCCTTCAAAAGCATCTGTTTATGTTTCATTTTATTAAGCTTGATTATAATATGCCTTGGTGTCTTTCTTTTGGCTTCTGGCTTTTGTGATGCTAGATACACATCTTGGATACCTATATTCTCTTTGCTCATAATCTCAGGAAAGTTTTATGTCAACATCTCTACAGCAATACTCTCTATATTGTCATCTTCCCACTCTTCCACCCTACCCCATTCAGGAACTCTAATTAAAAGTAAATTATTCCTCTTAATGGAGTCCCACATGTTTCTTAATGCTTCTTCATTTTCTTATTTCTTTTCTTTGATTTCTCCTCCTGAATGCTGGTATCAGTTGTTCTGTCCTCAAGATCATTAAGTCTAACTTCTATGTGCTCAGTCCTACTCTTTTGGCTTTGAATTGAGTTCTCTAATTTTGTTATTGATCTGATATATTTCAGATTGTTGATGTTCTATTAGTTTAAATAGCTTATTTAATTTTTTGTTTTGTTCTGCTGCATTTTCTTTAATCTCTAAGAGGGTTCTCTATACAGTTCTTTTGTACTCTTCCTCCAATAGATTCAGAAAGGATTCTTTGTATGGGAAATTTTTTGACTCTTTACTTTGGGAGTTTCCTGGAGCATTTAAAGGCTACCTCTAAATTATTAACTATGGTCTGCTGTCTGTGTGTCATCTAGATGCTGTTTGATTTTTCTGGTGTTACTTCAACAGGACCTGAGGTGTAGATCTCAGAGGATTGTTGTTTACCAGCTGTCTCTATGTGCTCTACTGATTTGCCCCAGGTGGATTCTCTGGGGCAGAAGTCTCTGCTTATTGGGTGGCAAAGACACCACCATCCTTATGGTGAAACTGGGGGCTATCAACCAACCGTACAGTGTGCGTCAGTGAAAGGTTTGAGGGAAAAGCTGTCGGGCCTCTCAACAGACAGCTCTCCAGACAAATACATAGGGCTCTCAACCTTAAATGTAAACTTCACTTCTATGCAGAGAACTGTTCCTGGTGCTGAACTATGAGCTATCCAATGTGCTGGCTGAAAACAGGCTTTCCAGCTGACGGTGAAAGTATGTTACTGGTAGCTTTCTAAAGCTGCAGTTCTCTGATATGGTGCAACAGCAGAAGCAGAGATCAGACAGCTGCTGGCTCATTTTTGAAAGTGGAAGATTAGTCCAATATTGGTGCCTAGTCAAATATTCCAGTTCCTAGGGATCCCCAGATGGTCAGTGCTCCATTCAAATATCATTCCAGGCCTTAGTTCTCAGAGGGAAATGAGGAGACATGTGTTTAGTCAGCCATGTTTTTTTGGTACAACTTTTTTAAAGAAAATGTTCTGTATACCAATTTGATGAGTGGTATTAGGGGTCTTAAAAGCTAGCAAGTGACAATCTAAGTGGTGTCAATTGGTCCCAATCCATCTGGAGCAGAGGAGAATGAAGGACATCAAAGACGTTATGAAAATATGAGCCCAGCAACAGAAGGTGCTATATTCTAGAAACTACATCAGCACCAATGACTACTCTGACAGAGAACACAACAAAAAGTCTCTGATGTAATGGCAGAAAAATGGATCTGCTGAACTAGAACTCTATTAAAAGATCACACTTGATGGTCTGTCAAAGTGGAGATTCCCCTGAGGATATGGTATCTGGACTCTCTGGTTCCCAGAGCTGAAACCAGTTGAAAACAAGACCAACTCTTCAGACAAAGATTGGAGTAGACTATAAGACATAGTGTGATACTGTGAAGAATGTACTGCTCGGCTTAAATATATAAATGATGCTGTCTGAGCAGATCTTGTCCAGAGGTGACATTAGAAGGTAGAAAGGATGAGTGTGCTGTTAAGGGGGGTGAAAAGCATAGTAATATGTGTGTGGGGGGCTCATACGGCAAATTGATTTGGATTGTAATGTTTTACTTAAAGAAAATAAAATATTTAAAAATAACAATAATTTACTCTCATGCTTGGTTTATCTTGGGGATCCTCTGGTCTAAGCCGGGATCAGCAAGGTGGTTTTAAGATGCACTTGTGTCTACAGGTTTTAGGCACATTATTTTCACTGCCAGTGAAGAAGCATGACAGGACAAGCTCAAGTGCACAAACATTTCAAGCTTTCCCTAGTGTTATGTTTGGTAACATCCCAATGGAGAAGCAAATCTCATGGCCAAACCCTACTCCAAGGAATGGAGAAATGCACTCCAGTTTAGAAGGAGGAGCTGTAAAAATCATATGACAGAGGTTGTGGAGAGAGGGTGGAGGACCAGGGTCAATAAATCAACCTATAGCATTACTTTTCTACACCTCCTAATTTATGTAAAGAATTGTTTGAAGACTTTTGCACAACATGGTGTCATAGACAGAAGGACCACACTATCCCTTCAGAGTAAACACTCAAAAAACTAAGTAAAACAAAGATAAACATCAATCCTGGAACCCAAAGTGTCAAATGAGAAGATAAAGATGTCAAACATCAAAAGGAATTAAGAAACTGACAGTGAACAGAATGAGAGACGATATCAGCAAATGTCCTCTATCAAGTAACCCAGCACAGAGTCACCATCTTGAAATCCTGCCAGAGATTGGCAGACAGACAGCACAAGAAAGCAGCTTACAGAAATGGCAGAAGCCAAAGCCCCTGGTAACCAGTGACACAAGCTTTCCCACCTTTCATTTTCTTCTTGCTGCTATACCTCTGATAGCTCCTGCTTGGCTGCAATGGCTCAGCTGGCTGGAAAGCGCGGTATCTGTGTTGCTTGAGTTTGTCCCACCCACATTAGTGATCAGCAGACATGGAGTACAAAAGAAGCTTCAGGAGCTCACAGCAGGACACAGATCACCCAATAACCAGCAATATACGCTTTTCTAACATCCTCTTCCTCCTTGCCTTGGCTTCTTCTACTGCCCACTGGTTACAGTCTCTCAGCCAGGGAAACTCCTTGAGCCCTGGCCATTTGGATTTGTCCCTTCCCCCTGTTCACTGGTTGGCTCCTTTAGTGCCATTTGTCTGGAGCTAGTATCAGTTTTTTTCTGTCTCTTTTGGTTTCTTCCCCGCCTCCCACCTACCTCTCCTTTCTCTCAAACATGTAACTAGGTACGGTACCTTTGCATCCCTTTGAAAGGCTGTGAAGCCTCACTCAATTGAGCAAATCACTTCTCTAGCTTGGTCCCATGACATTGTGCTGGTAGAATCCACTTTTTTTTCCCCTTGCTTTGTTGGTTGGTTTTCTTTTTCTTTTAGCAGCTTAGGGATTCCCTCTAGCTAGACTGTGATGCAAGGTTCAGTAAGTACCCAGTCTGGTACTTATGTCACTGAGATCTCTGGAAGCATTCTTTTTTTTCCTCTTTTTTGCTTCCTGCCTTTCTTCATCTCTTAGTCTTCATCTCTCTATACTTATCTTCTTTTTATGTCTCCTGAATACTTGACACTGTCTGACATTTATACCCCATCAAGCCAGGCTATACTGTGCAGCCTGAGAGACAACTACTCAGTCTTCATAGCAGCATACATGAGACCCTTGGGAGCCTTTCTCTCCTTTTCTAAATCTTTATCTATTTATTTATTCTTTTCCTCTTTTTTCTTTCCTTTTTTTTCATTTAGTGTGCTTTTTGTTTGTTTTTAGCTCCTATTTCTCATTTGTCCTTCTCTTCTTTCCAATATTCATCTTAGCTCCACATGTTATGTTTCACATCATTCTTACCTGCCTACACTGTGCACAAACATCACAATCTGGAGCAACACAGGCACAGACTATTGGAAGTTGCCCAGCAGTGATTCCTGACTGGCCTTGTTGACCCTAACACATGGTGTAGACAACATCCCAGACCATCACCTTCAGCTGGACCTGCCCCATCACACCATACTTGAGTAACTGGTCATTCCCATTGGTCAAGGAGATGAAAAACATTGTGGCAACAGATGAGCAAACAACAAACAAAGCAGTTTGCCTGCTGTGATGTAACCAAATGAAACAATAAAGTGGGACAAAACAGATTTACAGGAAATCATTAAGAAAATAATTACTGAGTTTACTGAAGACAGTAGACAAATGTTAAAACATATCTTTAAAATAAAAGAAAAAAAATGAGAGGGTGATTTCAGTAGATATCCAAAATAAATCATCAGATGACTTTGCAGCAGAAGAGAAAGCACTAAAACTGCCTGACAGGGAATTCAAATCTCTAATACTTAGAGCTATCTAAGAGGTGAGGCAGAAAGCAGAGAAAAAATAGACAAATCCATGGAAAAGGCAGACAAATACATGAAAGAATTAAGGAAAATAGTACTGGAAAAATGCACACATAATTTCACAACTAGAAATCATGCAAAACCAACAATTAGAAATCCAATAGACAGATAATAAAATTTCAGAATTGGACACTGTCATAAAAGGGCTAAGGAGCAGGTTTGAAATGATGCAAGATGGAATCAATGAAACTGAAGACAAATACTTGGATATAACTCTGTTTGAGGAAAAGTCAAAAAGTAAAGAAACTGAGAATTCTGTGGGATACAATAAAAGCAAAAAATTATGAGAGACCAGAGTTTCAGAACAGGGAGAAATAGTAGAAAACACAGAGATGATCACTGAAGGATTACTGACAGAGAATTTTCCCAATATTATGATAGATGAAAAAGTGACTGTTGAAGAAATTCAATCAGCTCAATATAGGACAGACCCTAGAAGAAAATCACCAAGGCACATCATATCACAATTATGCTTGTTAAAACCAAACACAATGAAAATACTCTGAGAGAAGCTCAAGAAAAACAAAAAGTCACACACAGAGGACTTACACATACAATAAGACTGACCAAACAAAAAAGCCAAACTCAAATTGCCATTGAGTCAATTCTGACTCATAGCTACCCTATAGGACAGCATAGAACTGCCACACAGAGTTTCCAAGGAGCACCTGGTGGATTTGAACTGCCAACTTTTTGGTTAGCAGACATAGCACTTAACCATTATACTGTCAACAAGACTAAAGACCAAAGTCACCATCATTCAGTTAATTTCGACTCGTAGCAATCCTGTAGGTCAGAGTAAAACTGCCCCATGGAGTTTCCAAGGTACGCCTGGTGGATTTGAACTGCCAAGCTTTTAATTACAAGATGTAACACTTAACCACTATACCACCAGGATTTCCAGTCAATAAAAATAAGCTCTGATTACTCAGCAAAACCATGAAGGCAAGAAGGCAGTGGGATGGCATACACAAAACCTCAAAAGAAAATATATTGCAAACACTTGTTCAAATATAGTGATGAAACAAGGACATTTCCAGACAAACAGAAATTAAGGGACTATGTACAAACCAAATCAAACTTACAAAAGTATTAGAGGCAGGCCTTCAGTAAAAGAACAAAGAACTTCAGATCACAGCCTGAATCTGGGATGCTAGACTGTAACAGCCAGATACTAGTCTAGGAAATGAGCTCCCAAGAACTATTCAAAACGAAAAGAGTTGCAAAAGGAAACCAAAGAGGTTAATCTATAAATGACAAGATCAGAACAATAAAAGAGGGAATGAATTGTGTAGGTATAGAACTTTCTAATGGAGTGGAAGGCAAGGAATGATAGACTGATCCAAATCTAGGAAGATAAGGGTAACTTTCAAGATAACCACAATGAAAATTAGCAAATCTACTCATCAAAATAAAGGAAAATGTAAAGTTCCAAAAAGAAAAAAAGAAGAAGAAGGAAATAAAACAAAACTACAGTAATAAAAGAAATCCATGAACCAAGGGAATTCAGAATAGGAGAATAAGATCAAAGAAAACATCAGCATTATTTAAAAAAAAAAAAAAGAAACAAGAAAATTCAACACCTCTAAAACAAAAAGACAAACCATTCAATTAAAAATCAGGCAAAGGGTAAAGGAAGTGAACAGACACTTCATCAAAGAAGACTCTGAAGCAGCCAACAGATGCATAAGGAAATGCTATCAATCACTATCTACTGTTGTTGTTTTTGGATGCTATCAAGTCAGTTCCAACTCATAGCGACCCTATGAACAACAGAAGCAAACACTGCCTGGTTTTGTGCTGTGCCTGCTGTAGTTTTTATGGTTAAGCTCATTGTTGTGGCCACTGTCAATCAATCTTGTTGAAGGTCTTCCTCTTTCTCACTGATCCTCCACCTTATCAAGCATGATGTACTTCTCCAGGGACTGATCCTTCCTGATAACATGTTCAAAGTACATAAAACACAGTCTTGCTATCTTTGTGACCAAGGAACACTCTGGTTGTACTTTCAGAACAGATCTGTTTCTATTGGCAGTCCATGGTACATTCAATATTCTTCTCTAACATCACAATTCAAAGATTCAATTCTTCTTATCTCTTCCTTATTCATTGTTCAGCTTTTGCATGCATATGATGCAATCGAAAAATACCATGGCTTGGGTCAGGCACACCTTAGTCTTCAAGGTAACATCTTTACTTTTTAACACTTTAAAGAGGTCCTTTACAGGAGATTTTCCCAATGTAATGCTTCTTTTGATTTCTAGACTACTGGTTCCATGGGCATTGATTGTGGACCCAAGTAAAATGAAATCAGAACAATAAAAGAGGGAATGAATAGTGTAAGTATACAACTTTCTGATGTTTCTATAGAACTTCCTCTGTTTATCACAATGTTGCTTACTATTGCAGTCATGAAGATTTTTGTCTTCTTGATATTGAGGTTCAATCCATACCGAAGGCTGTGGTCTTTGATATTTATCAGTAAGTGTTTCAAATTCTCATCACTTCCAGCAAGTGGGGTTACATCATCTGCATAATGCTGGTTGTTAATGAGTCTTCCTTCAATCCTGATGCATAATACTTCTTCATATCATCCAGCTTCTTTGATTACTTGCTCTGCATACAGATTGAAAAGATATGGTGAAAGGATACAATGCTGATACATACCTTTCCTGACTTTAAACGGTGCAGTGTCCCTTTGGTCTGTTCACACAACTGCCTCTTGATCCATATACAGATTCCTCAAGAGCACAATGAAATGTTCTGGAATTCCTGTTATCTGCAATGTCAGCTATAATCTGTCACAATCCACACAGTCAAATGCCTTTGCATAGTCAACGAAACACAGGTAAGCATCTTTCCAATATGCTCTACTTTCAGCCAAGATCTGTTTGACATGAGCAATGATACCTGTGGTTCCACATTCTCTTCTGAATCTGGCTTGAATTTATGGCAATTCCCTGCCAATGTATTGTTACAGTTGCTTTTGAATGATCTTTAGCAAAATTTTACTTGAGTGTGATATTAATTCTATTGCTCAATAATTTCCACATTTGGTTGGATCACCTTTCTTGGAAATAGGCGTAAACATGGATCTCTTCCTGTTGACCAGGTAGCTGTCCTCCAGATTTCTTGGCATACACCAGTGAGTACTTCCAGCACTGCAACTGTTTGTTGAAACATCTTAGTCGATACTCCGTTACTTCCTGGAACCTTGTTTTTTGCCAGTTCCTTCAATGCAACTTTGACTTCTTTCAGTACGATCAGTTTCTGATCATACGCTACCACTTCAAGTGGCTGAACACAAACCAGCTTTTTTTCTGGTATAATGGCTCTGTGTATTCCTTCCATCCTCTTTTGATGCTCTCTGAGTCATTCAGTAGTTTCTCTGTAAAATCCTTCACTACTGCAACTAGAGGCTTGAATTTTTTCTTCAGTTCTTGAGCCTGAGAAATGAGGAATGTGTTCTTCCCTTTTGACTTTCTATTTCCAGCTCTTTACACAAGTCATTGTAATATATTACCTTGTCTTCTCCACCTGCCCTTCGAAATCTTCTGTTCAGTTTTTCCTTTATCATTCCTTCCTTTTTCTTTAGCTGCTTGACATTCAAGAGCAAGTTGCAGAGACTCTTCTGACATCCACTTTTTCTCTTTTGTTTCTTTCCTGTCTTTTTAATGACCTCTTGCTTTCTTCATGGGTGATGTCTTTGATGTCGTTGCACAATTAGTCTGGTTTTCAGTCATTAGTGGTCAACACATCAAATTTGTTCTTGAGATGATCTCTAGACTCAGGTGGGATGTAGCCGAGGTCATACTTTGACTCTTGTGGGTATGTTCTAATTTTCTTCAGTTTCAGTTTGAACTTGCATAGGAGCAATTGATGATATTTTCAACAGTCATCATCTGGTCTTGTTCTGACTAATAATATGGAACTTTTGCATGGTCTTTTTCCACAAATATAGTCAATTTTATTCTTGTGTATTCCATCTGGTGAGGTCTATGTGTATAGTTAACATATGTGTTCGTGACAGAAGATATTTGCAATGAAGAAGTCATTGGTTCTTGCAAAATCCTATTAGATGATCTCTGGCATCATCTCTACTGCCAAGGCCATATTTTCCAACTACTGATCCTTCTTCTCTGTTTCCAACTTTTGCATTCCAATCACTGGTAATTATCAATGCATCCTGATTGCATGTTTGACCAATTTTGGACTGCAGAAGCTGTTAAAAATATTCAGTGTCTTTATCTTTGGCCCTAGCTGTTGGTATGTAAATTTGAATAATAGTTATATTATCTGGCCTTCCTTGTAAGTGTATGAATATTATCCTATCACTGACAGCATTGCACTTTGGGATAGATCGTGAAATGTTCTTTTTGACAATGAACATAACACCAATCCTCTTCCAAGTTTTCATTCCTGGTATAGTAGATCATATGATTGTTATTTTAGTCAGCTAGTGCTGCTCTAACAGAAATACCACACAGTGGATGGCTTTAACAAAGGAAAGCTTATGGTTACATAGACCGGTATGTTACAAGTCCAAATTCAGGATTTCTGCTCCAGGGGAAGGCTTTCCCCCTTGTTGGCTCTGATATTGCATCAGTCTTTGTCTGGGGACCATCTTGGCGCGGGAACCTCAAGTCTGAAAGACATGCTCTTCTCCCAGTGCAGCTTTCTTGGTGTTGTGAGTTCCGAATTCTCTGCCTGCTTCCCTTTCCTTTTACCTCTTGTAGGACTAAAGGATTAAAGGTGGAGCAAGCTATACTCCAGGGAAACCCCCTTTACAGTGGAGCGTGGAGGTGATCTTATAAAGGGATTTACAGTCCCACCCTAATTGTTTAACATATAGCACAGCAAAATCACAAAATGGAGTACAACCATAGAATACAGTGAATCATGGCCCAGCCACATGGCTACACATATTTTTGGGGAGGCACAATTCCATCCATAACAATTGTCTATTTCAGAATGGCCAGTACCAGTCCATTTCAGCTCATTAACATGCAGGATATTGATGTTTGTGTGTTCCATTTCATTTTTGACAATTGTAAATTTTCCTAGATTCGTACTATATATACTCCATATTCCAATTATAAATGACTATCTGCAGCTGATTCTTCTCATTTTGAGTTGTGCCACATCATCAAATGAAGGTCCTGAAGGCTCTATCCACATCATTAAGTTCAATTCTACTTTAAGGAGGCAGCTCTTCCCCAGTCGTCTTTCCAGTGCTTTCCAACCTGGGGGGTCATTTTCTGGCACCATATCTTGACAATGTTCTGGTGCTATTCATAATGTTTTCACTGGTAATTCTTTTCAGAAATTGACTGCTGAGCCCTTCTTTATGGTCTGTCTTAGTCTGGAAGCTCAGCTGAAACCTGTCCTCCACGGGTGACTCTGCTGGTATCTGAATACTGAAGACACAGCTTCCAGCAACACAGCAACATGCAAGCTCCCACAATAAGACAAGCTGACAGACAAACGAGGGTCTGACAGACAGGCGGGGGCACTAGCCATTAGAGAAATGCAAATCAAATCCACAATGAAATTCACCTAGCATTAGTGGAAATAACCACAAAAAGAGGAAATAACAAACACTGAAGAGGCTTCAGGGAGACTGGAACTCTTATGCACTGCTGGTGGGAATGCAAAACGGCACAACCATTTTGGAAAACAACATAGCACTTTCTTAGAAAACTAGAAATGAAAACACCATATACAAGCAATCCTACTCCTAGAAATACACCCTAGAGAAATAAGAATTGTCACAAGAATGCACATGTGCACACCCAAATTCATTGTAGCATTGTTCACAATAGCAAAAAGTTGGAAATAATCTAGATGCCCATCCGCAGACGAATGGATAAACTAACTGGCACGTACACATAGTGGAGTGTTAACAATAAGACAAAAATGGTGAATCTGTGAAGCGTCTGATAACATAGAGGAAACTGGAGGGCATTATGCTGAGTGAAATAAGTGAATCACCAGAGAACAAATATTGCACGAGACCACTACTGCAAAAACTCATGAAAACACTTGCACACAAAAAGAAATGATCTTTGATGGTAATGTGGGAGGGGAGCGGTAGGGGTGGCAAAACACTGAATAGACAATGCATAAGTGGTAAATTTGGTGAAGGGTAAGACAGTACACAATACTGGGAAGTCAGCACAAAGTGTACAAGAGAAGGTCATGAAAGCTTCATAGACATGTCCAAATTCCTTGAGGGATCAAACTGGTGGGCTGACGGCTGTAGAGACCATGGTCTTGGTCTCTAGCTCAGCTGGCATAACATAGATTGCAAACAAAATGTTGTACATTCTACTTTTGTGAGTAGCATGCAGGGACTATGGTCCACTGGTCTTACTCCTTCTGGACAGGGGGAGAGTGGAGAAAACTAAGGATACGTGAAAAGATTAGTACGCAGGACTAAGGGACCACGTCTACAACAACCTCCACCACACTGAATTCGGTATAACTAGATGGTGATTGGCTATCACTATTGACTGTTCTGACAGGAACCACAATAGAGGGTCCCAGACAGAAAAAAATTCTAATTCAGAAAGTTAGACCATACTTGCTGGGCTGACAGAGGCTAGAGAAATCCTGACAATATGGTCCCCAGAAACACTTTCAGCTCAGTAGTGAAGTCACTCCCAAGGTTCACCCTTCAGCCAAAGATTAGACAGACTCATAAAACAAAATGAGACTAAAGGGGCACACCAACCCAGTGGTAATGACTAGAAGCTAGCAGGGAACAGAAAAACTGGTAATAGGGAACCCAAGGTCAAGAAGGGATAATGTCAACCTGTTGTGGGGTTGTAAACCAATGTCATAAAACAATGTGTACTTACAGTTTAATGAGAAACTAGTTTGTTCTGTAGACCTTCATCTGAAGTACAATAAAAAGAAAAAAAAGAGACTCCTTTGAGATTCTCTGGGGATAGAAAAATGGTTGTAGAAACCTAGGTCCCCTTTCAACTCTAGTTTCTGCCATTCCTCTCTTCCTCCTTGTTATTATTATCTATGAATTCACATTCCTTTGAAGCAGTAACCATCAAACTTCTTTCATCATAAGCCACAGAAAATGACTGCAGTCAGTTTTATCAAAAAGAAAATTGAATGAAGGGATACCAGATAGCTCACAGAGACTGGCAGAACCACACTGGAGATAAGACAGTTTACAGGACAGCTCTGGAGATCCAGGTAGCAGAACCTCTTTGGCTGTCTGCCAGGTGTTAATACTGAAACTAAGAAGCTTCTTTGGGTTTTCCCTCGCTGTGTCTTGATGCCCAGGATGTAAAGTCCTCGCTTCATGCCCACTTCTTTGATGGCTAAACCCACTGTCATCGAGTCAATCCTGACTCATATTAACCCTATAAGACACAGTGGAACCTCTCCATAGAGTTTCCAAGGAGTGCCTGGTGGATTTGAACTGCCAACCCTTTGGTTAGCAGATGTAGCATTTGACCACTATACCTGCTAGGTGAAGAATAAAGTCATGGTATTTTTAATCATCTAATATGCATGTGAAAGCTGGTCAATAAAAAAAGAAAGACTGAGGAAAAATTGACACATTCAAACTGTGGCACTAGTAAAGAATACTGCATATGCCATGGAATGTCAGAAGAATGAAATCAGTCTTGGAGGAGGAACAGCGAGGATTCTCCCTAGATGTGAGGATGGTGAGTTCATCCTCACTTGTTTTGGCTGGATCACTGGGAAGAACTAAGTTCTGGAGGAGGACATCATGCTTGATAGAGGGTCAGTGAAAAAGAGAACACCCTCCATAAGAAGGACTGACACAGTGCAGCGGCAGGCTCAAACATGCCAGGGACTGTGAGGATGGCACAGGACTGGGCAGTGCTGTGTATAGTGTCATATCTGAACCAGTGACAGTTAACAACAGGGCATTAGAGTTTATAGCTCTTCAAGTGTGCCCACTATGTGGAATAGTGCTTTCTCAAAAGGAAATCAAGGTACTATCAGAAAAGGCAGAATGGAACAGGATTGTCAAACCATAATCAAGGATTTCTGTGCAAGGTTTGCAGGCCAGTAGGTGCAACAGATAGAGTCCAGGAAGCAGGCAGGAGCCCAGAGTCTGCCCTCTGCTCTGCCACAAACTGGCTTACAGCAGCAAATTTGAGGTGGAATCATTCTTCCTTGACAAACACTTGCGTGGCACTTACAGTGCTCTAACCACTGTTCTAACAACTGGCAAATGTTAACTCAACAGTCCCTGACTTTAAGGAGCGATTATCAAGGAGGTGACAGACTTAACTGACCTCACAGCTTGGTTGCGGGGATTAAATGAAACTGCGTATGTGAAACATCTAGCAGAATTCTTACCCTGCAAAAAATGCTCTTATGTCCAAGTTGCTTCTTCTCAGCAATCCCCTTCTGCTATCCCTAATTATGAATGAGGCCTACAGCAACGTCAGGTGGAGTACTCCATGAGAGAGGAGGGTGCCTGAGATTTTAGAGGTTGCTCTAAGTTTCTGATGCTGACATTCAGGACAGCTGTCTCTCTCCTGTAACACAACCTGACTTTTCTGCCCATCAGTGTTCAGGAGGAGGCACAGTGATGTTGTAAGACCTGAATGGATATCTTCAGTATGTACTGATGTGTGACCTCAGAATGTCTTGTTACCTTCACTTTTGGTTCCAGGGAAACTTTGGTCTCATTCTCTGTGCGGTTGGCAGTGCTCTACACATTATGATGTAACTGTGGATATGTTCTATATCTGGGATGCCCAATATGGCAGCCAATAGTTACATGTGGCAACTGAGCAATTGCAATGTAGCTGATTTCACTGAGGGACTCAACTAAAGGAACATCCTGCCTGGTGTGGTTACGGCAAAACAATGCCTTTAGAAAGGGACTCCTGTTACTAGGAGGCAGCTCCAGAGGGCTCTTGTCCCAGTGATCTCCCAGCCCTGGCTCCTGCTCCACCTTTCTCCCATGCTACTGTTCTCACTCCCCAGCAACAATGACCCGGGGTAGGGCGGGGACTGGGGAGAGGCAACTAGCAGGTGACAGGCACAAAGCCCCTGCTTCAGACCTGCTCCCCTACAGAACAATGTCTCACAATAAACCAACCCAAAGATTAATGGAGGTGAGTTAAACGGAGATACTCATGGAAGAATTAATTAATCTGGGGGTTTAATTCCTTTAGCACAACTCTTTGCTTTGGAGGCTGCTGCCCCCAGGTTGGTTTCACCAGTTGGCACTTCACAAAAGAACAACAAAAACTCCGTATATGCTAACAATCATATTTGGAGCCACTGAATGTCACAACTGGAAGGAAACTGCAAAAGTATCTGACTGAACATCCTTATTTTTTGGAAGGAGCAACTGAGGTTGGCAGCCTGATAGGCTTCCTCTCTCTGTTCCAGCCCTACAGGACTGGGGTGCACGGAACAAGACTATTTCTCTCCTGTAACTGAGCTGATAAGCCAGAGCGTGTGTCCTAGAGGATCCTGAGAGACTGTATCAGGTATCCAGAGAAATGTGTCTGAAGGGGTTGTCTGAGAGGCTTGCAGCAGTGAGAGGTGCTGGCCTAGGGAGACAGGGAGCCGGAAAAGGTGAAGTCAGCAGGTGGACTCGACTTTCAGATAATTAGCAGAGCAATCTCCAGGGACCACAGCAGGTTTTCTCTGGGCTGCTGGGATCCCACTTTTTGAGCAATTTGGATCCATTTTATGAACCCAATATGCAACAGAGCTCAGAAAATAGTGAACTTTCCCTTGTTGACTAGGACAGTGCTGGAACTAACACCCAAGTTTTCTGACTCCCCCGCCAACATTCAATTTTGAATTCAACATTCCCCTCTAACCAAATTAAACTGCACATTTGCAACATCTTCCCAGCTAGAGCTGTATTTCTACGTTGTTGTTGTTGTTAGTTGTATTAGGTTAGCTCCATTCTTGTACACAACAGAAAGAAATGTTACTTGTTCCTATGTTCACGATCGTTGTCATGTTTGAGTGTTGTTGTGGGTATTGTGTCAGTTTACCTCGTTGAGGGTTTCTCTTGTTTTCATTGATCCTCTACTTCACCCATCGTGACGCCCCTTTCTATCATGTAGTCTTTCTTCATACATGTCCAAAGCAAGCAAGTCAAAGTTTCTGCATTCTTGCTTCCAAGAGGCACTCTGTATTTCATCTAAGATTGCTTTATTCTATCTTTTAGCAGTCTGCTGTATGCCAGCCAAGCCAAGTGCCGTCGAGTCGGATCCGACTCATGGCGACCCTAGGGGCCAGGGTAGAACTGACCCCCAGAGTATTCAAGGAGCGCCTGGTGGATTTGAACTGCCGACCTTGTCGTTATCTGCTGTATAGTCAACATTTTTTTGCCAACATTACAAATCTGGACAGCATACACAGTTGTAATAACAGACATAATTCATCAAGAACTCCTTAACTAAGAGCCAGGAATAGTGCTAATGATTTCACAGGCAGTTATGGCCCTTGCCAACTCTACCAGGTGAGTTTTCTTCTACCGATTTTAAAGATGAAAAAGCAGGCTCAGGGTGACCAAGTAGTTTATCCAAGGCTACTCAACTAGTAGGCGGCAGAGCTGAAATTTGTTTTTATGGTTGTAAAACTGTATATAGCATAGTATCTGACAATTTAACATTTTTCACATGTACAATTCAGTGATTCCAATTCTATCAGTCACGTCGTACAATCATCACTAATATCTGTTGACAAATATTTCAGCACCATAAACAGAAACTCAGTGCTCCCTACACTTTTGATCTTCCTTTTTGCCCCTTGAAACCGCTATTAAATGTTGATCCCTATGCATTTTGCTATTCTAAGTACTTCATACAAGTTTAATCATACAGTATCTGCTCTTTTTGTGATTAACTCACATCATTAGCATAATGTGTCCAAGGTTCATTCTTGTTGTGGTGTATATCAGAACTTTGTTTCTGTTTGTGGCTGTGTGGTATTCCACTGTGTATACATACCACATTTTGTTTATCTATTCATCTGTTAAAAGGCATCAGAATTGAAATTTGAACTCAGGTCTGTCTGACCTCAGAACACCTGCTCCTGTAAGCCTGGTGCTTCATTGCCTGTGGGTATAGCAGCCTGGATGATTCTAAATGGAGTGATAGCCTGAGGACCTATGGCACAGAGGCCAGAAACAGGAACTCTTGCCTCTGAGCTCCATGCTTCCTCTACAGACCATGCTTCCCCCTACTTAGGTGTTCTGGTCTAGGAATCATTTTTCTCTTTGACCAGATGACTTCACAGTTGATTTCATTTGGGGCAGATGGGGAGGGATTTCTTTGGCAATGTCTCTAGGAGTTGCGTGGACACTGAATACTGATTTTGAAACACTGACTGTGGTCTTGTTTCTAAGTCATTTCTGAGGCCAAACCACTCCTCGGGTGGCACCCTTAGCTAAATTATGGTGCCTTGTCCTTTTGGCCGACATGTTGTATGTGATGGGAGGCAGGGCTCCCAGCAGACTGTCAACGAAAGGTTAGAAGCTCCACACAGCATGCTCGATGAACACTGGATTGCTCTGTGCAGATGAATGTCTGAGCAAAGAGCACCCTGCTTGATTAATAGGTAGACACTTTGCCTTGACGGAGGCTGGGCTGCAAAAGCTATTCATCATTTCACCATGATGCCCTACATTGGAGCAGATGAGAATTCTCACTCTGCCAGGAGAGGGGCTGCTAGACTGGGGACTCTGTGTGAAGCCACCAGTTCCCTTTTATGCTGATTCTTATGGTCCCTGTGAGAACTAAGGTGTGCTTACCAGTGTGGCTTTTTCTCCCCGCACCACTATCTGGTTCTCACTGAGTAATTCCATTCCCTCCGGAATTTCCAGCTCAGTGTAATCCCGGAATGGGTTTTCTGTCCTTGGATTTTTTCTCCTTTGGGGATGTCTTAGTTATCTAGTGCTGCTGTAACAGAAATACCATAGTGGATGGCTTTAACAAAGAGAAGTTTATTCTCCCATGGTTTAGAAGGCTAGAAGTTTGAATTCAGGGGGTTTGCTCCAAAGGAAGGCTTTCTTGCTGTGTTGGCTGTGGTGGAAGGTCTTTGTCATCAATCTTCCCGTGTTCTGGGAGCTGCTCAGCTCAGGGACCTCAGGGCCAATGAACGCATTCCCTTCCTGGCTCTTGTTTCTTGGTGGTGTGAGGTCCCCATGTCTCTCTGCTTGATTCTATTTTATCTCTGGAAAGAGATTGATTGAAGACACAACCTAATCTTGTAGACTGAGTCCTGCCTCATTAACATAACTGCTGTTAGCCCTACCTCATTAACACCGTAGAGTTAGAATTTACAACACACGTCACATAGCAAAAGGGTGGATGATCACACAACACTGGGAATCACAGCCCAGCCAAATTGACACACATTTTGGGAAACACAATTCAATCCATATTAGGGAGAAAATGGCAAGAGACAAACATACTCTGGAGACAAAAGTCTGCTGAGTACAGAGAACTCTATTCCTTCTTTCAAAGATGTGACAATAATATTTTACATTTTGTTCCAATCTGTTTAAACAGGAGCTACTAGCCACATGGGGATATTTAAATTTAAACTTAATTAAAATAAAATTAAGAACTGCAGTTTCTCAGTTGAACCGGCTGTATTTCCGGTGTTCGGTAACTGTACGGACCTACTGGCTCCTGCTTTAAGAGGTGGTGACAGATAGCATTTTCTTCATCGCAGAGGATTATGTTGGTAAAATCCCACCTAAAATGTATTACTTCTGTGGAAATTCTCCCAGTCTTTCAAGTCAGGTTGACTCCTATAATTTTCGATTTAACTCCTGATTGCTCCCTTTCCAGTACCTCTGGGTGTGGGGTTACTCCTTTGCCACTGTATTTTTCTGGAGCACGCAGCAATACATTCTCTACTTGTCTTTTATTCTCTCTTTACTCCAAACAATGGAAGCTAGAGCTTTCTCTTTGTCCCTTAATTTACATACAATGACGGAGCAAATTTGCAAGTGGCACCCAGCACTCGTCCACTCCGGGCCCACATCCAGTCTTGGCCTCACTAATGCAGCCCAGGCCTGACAGTGCTCACGTATTCACAGCGATATTGATTTCTGTAACTTTCCCCATGCCAGCATTTTCCCACGGCCACCAAAACATCTTCAACCCAATATACCATATGCTTCTGATATAGTGAAAGGTTCCTGAGGGGGTGGACCCCTCCTCGAGTCACAGGCAACGATGTAAACCCCAATCAGTCATGAAGTACGCAGCTTGATGCAAACAGCAAGAGGCTTTATTGAAAGAACCAGCGCGCTGGGTCCCAGCTTCCGAGAGCTGGCACCCCGAGCAGCGGGAGGGGTTGGGTATTTAAGGGCTAAATTTGTAGGCGGGACCTCCGCTCAGTAGCCTGTAACATCGGTGGGACTTTCGCTCAGTAGCCTGTAACATCTTTGAGAACTCAGGACGTTGGGGGGAAGGGTTGTTCTCTGTGTCGGGAAAAGGTTGCTCTCTGAAACAAAGACCAGTTTGGCGGGAAAGGGTTACTCTCTGAAACAAAGACCAGTTCGGCGGGAAAGGGTTACTCTCTGAATCAAAGACCAGTTCAGCCTTGTTAGAATTTTCCATTACATTCCCCCCTTTTTCTTTTTGGGAATGTTTTGGGGTCCAATCTTGGAACCCTTAAGGTATGGCCGTTTCTCTAGTTTCTATCTGCTGGTATTGTTGTCTGAGTATCATAATCTGTACAGTACTTATTCTTTCTCTTATAAAGGCTACTAAATTGTAAGTGTCAGAATAGTGGGTGTGAGTACAAGGCTGCACGAATTTTATAGTGATTAAACCTGGGGATGGATTAGTAGTCTATTTCTACTCCCCATCATTTGTTGTTATGCAAGCCCAACTTCTACAATATAAAACTTCTATTCCCCCTGCATTCATTTTCTCTCATTTTTGGGCCTAAACCCGGGATATGTATAGAATTTATTTTTATTTATAGAGACTTTCCGTTGTTCTTGTCTCTATATTTTCTGGATCCCCTCGAGATCTGCCACTTCCTCCAGGTTGAAATAGAGGTCCCCAGAGCGATGTCACCTCACGTAGACGGTGTCTCCGACCTGGAACTGGTGTGGAGTCTTGATATCACCTGGCTGATAGACAGTTGTGAGGGGTTTCTACACCTCCTGTTGGATTAACTTAAGGGCTTGGAGTCTAGAGAGTAGAGAGGAATTAGTTACATTTTCGGGGGAAGCCTGTGATCTTAGAGTGGCTAAGAGTGGAGTTGTTCTATATAGGATTTCAAAAGGGGTCAGTTCCATCCAATTAGGGGTATTTCGAGCCCTGAATAGGGCCATAGGAAGGAGGGCTATTCAGTCTGTTAAGCCAGTCTCTATGGATAATTTAGTCATGGTCTCTTTTAGAGTTCTATTCATTCTTTCTACCTGACCTGAACTTTGGGGCCTGTAAGCACAATGGAATTTCCACGATACCCCAAGGATCTTGGCCAGACCCTGACTTACCTGGGCAACAAAGGCAGGACCATTGTCTGACCCCAAAATCTTGGGGACTCTATACCTGGGTAAAATTTCTTCTAGGATCTTTCTGGTAACCACCAACGCCGTTTCAGTCTTTGTAGGGTATGTCTCAACCCATCCTGAAAAGGTATCTACAAATACTAGTAAATATTTGTTTCCATATTTTGCAGGTTTTACTCCTGTGAAGCCAACTTCCCAATAGACTCCAGGGCAGTCTCCTCGGAATCTATTGTCTTGGGTTTTAGAGGAGGCATGAGTATTTACTAGTTGACAAGGCACACAGTTCTTTACTACCTGTTTTACATTTTCTCTCAGTTTCTTTAATTTATGAGGACATTGGCAGTGGGGAGATTTTTGAGTTAACGCTTGGAGGCGCCGTACTCCTAGATGAGTCATTTTGTGAAGGTGCTCAATATATGTGAGATCTTCATTGGGCTTCAAGTTCTCATCTATAGGGGTCTGAGAAAGCAGCCCCAGAAACACAGTACCTATAGTGGGAGTGTCCTGAATTGGGGGGTATCTGGCAATCAGGATAGTGTCGTCATTAGCAGCCAATTTGGTTTCAGATGTATTTAGGGTGTCCGCTCCAGGGAAAGACTTTCCCCTTGTTGGCTCTGGAGGAAAGTCCGGTATTGTATCAGTCTTTGTCCAGGGAGCGTCCTAACGCAAGAACCTCTGGTCTGAACAACGCGCTCTGCTCCCAGTGCTGCTTGCTTGATGGTAGCTAGGTTCTCAAATTGTCCTTGTTTCTTTTTTCCTTTTATTCTTTGCAAGCTTTTTTAAAAGCATTAGGGTGGGGCAAGCTATATTCCAGGGAAACTCCCCTACAGCAGAGCAAGGAAGTAATCTTATGCAGGAATTCACAGCTCCTTTAGCATACAGTTTAGTGAACCACAGAATGGAGGACAGTCTCAAGATACTGGGAATCATGTCCCAGCCACACAGCTGCACATATTTTTGGGGGGACACAATTCAACCCATGACATCCCACCCTTTGACAACCCAAAAATCACATCACAGAAACATTTAACACATTCATCTCACCATAGCAAAATTATGTCCGTTCATATAACAGAAGTCTTAAATCAGTTCCAAGTCCAAAATACAAAAACTCTTCTACATCTGTGAAACTTAGAAGGCATTAACAGGCAACAGGCAAGTTAACAGAACACATTACATTAGCCCTCAAAGCTTTGGAAATACTCTTACATTTTCTGAGACATTCTACACAACAGCAATGCTCTCCAGACTCTAGGTATCGGCCACACTCTCTGGTTTCTGAGTGGAGACCTCTAGCCCCGTGTTACAGCTATGCCTTCAAGGCCCACTTGGACAGAAACTCTGTCCCATTGGCTTTAGGAGCACCCTAAGCTCAACTGAGTGGCAATTTCACCCTTACGAACACAGTATGCCATGGTTCTACCCTTTTAAACCCCTGAGGTCATGGCCATACCTCTTGAGACTGAGGAAGCTCAGTTTCTCACGCTATTTGTCTCTTCAGCTTCAGCTTCCTATGGCCGCATGGCCTGGGCCTCAGGCCCACATCTGCCCTGCCGGGTAAATGTTCCAAAGCTCTGTAGCTCCACTGATTTAAGTGCCCGGAGGTACCCCACTCTTGCTGGAAAGCGTCCTGCCCAAAGGCACTCAACTCTCTCACTCCGTGGGTCAGTAAGGCCAGCTCCACTGATTCAAGTGCCCAGAGGCACCCCGTTCCGCGAGGAAAACTCTGCGCAGGCACTGACCTCACTCGCTCCTGTTGGTGTACCAGGTAATCTCGGTGTTGGGAAGGGGCTGGTCGCTGAGGTCTCGTCGAACTCCTGTTTCCTCTGCTAGAATCTCCTGGCAGGTGTGGAGCACCTCAGTTCCTTCTTCGATTTCAGGCATTAGGGTGGCAGGGTTCAGGGTGGCTGGGGAAGCGAACTGGATACGTTCTTTATTTAGGAGGAGACTTTGATAATGAGTCATTCTGGCGTTAGACAGCCACCTCTAGGGCGGCTGGCGAATAATGTTTTCTAGGGCATGTGGTGCCACTATACCCAGAGTTAATTTGTCAGCATCTTTGACCAGGGTTGTTACCGAAGTAACTGATTTTAGGCAGGTTGGCCATCCGCTGGCAACCGGGTCCAGTTTTTTAGATAGGTATGCTACTGGTCTTTTCCAGGGCTCCAGGGTTTGGGTTAGGACTCCTCTGGCTATTCCCTTTCTCTCATCCATGAAGAGGGTGAAGGGCTTGGTCACATCAGGGAGGGCCAAAGCTGGGGTTGACAGTAAGGCTTGTTTGATGTCATCGAAGGCCTGCTGTTGGTCCTTACCCCAGACAAAGGGAACTGAGTTCTTGGTTAACGGGTAGAGAGGAGCAGCTTTAGTAGCAAACCCAGGTATCCATAATCTACAAAATCCCGCTGTACCTAGAAATTCTCTTACTTGTCTTGGAGAGGAAGGTATTGGGATTTGGGTAACCGTCTGTTTTCTGGCTTCTGTTAGTTGCCTCTGTCCATCTCTTAAAATATATCTCAGGTAGGTTACCTCCTGCCGACATATTTGAGTTTTCTTTGCTGACACATGGTATCCCAAGGAAGGGAGCTCCTGTAGGAGCTGGCAGCAGGCATTAGTAATCGAGGCAGTTAAGAGGAGGTCATCCACATACTGGAGTAGAGTTACCTGTGGATGAGAGGTCCTGAAAGGAGCTAAATCCTGATGTAAGGCCTCGTCAAACAATGTAGGGGAGTTTTTAAAACCCTGTGGTAGCCTTGTTCATGTTAACTGCCCAGTGATTCCTGATTTAGGATTTTTTCTATTCAAATGTAAAGATGTGTTGACTGCAGGGGTGAAGACGAAGAGAAAAGAATGCATCCTTCAAATCTAAGGTTGAGTACCAGGTATGCTCAAGAGGTAACATACTCAGTAATGTATAAGGACTTGGGACGGTGGGATGGATATCCAATACTCTTTTATTAACCTCGCGCAAATCCTGTACTGGGCAGAAATCTTGAGTACCCAATTTACGTATTGGGAGAAGAGGAGTATTCCACGGAGACTTACAAGGGATCAATACCCCTTGTTTCAGCAGTCTCTCGATATGTGGTTTTATTCCTTCCCTGGCTTCCTGGCTCATGGGATATTGGCGGACTGCAATAGGGTCAGTTGAGGCTTTCAGTTCTATGACCACGGGAGGTCGCTGTTTAGCTAGTTCCATTCCAGCCATTTCAGCCCAGGCCTCAGGAAATTTTTTTTACCCAATCTGTTATCTCTACAGTCTCAGGGGCCGGCTCAAAAAGTCGGTGTTCGTCTTCTAACTGCATGGTAAGGGCTGTAATTACTTGGCCTTCTTTAGTGTCTTTGAGCCCTTCGGGGGTAAAGGTAATTTGAGCCCCCAGCTTAGTTAATAGGTCTCGCCCCTGAGCCCCTGTATCTGCCAGGAACTCAACTGGCTTCTCCTCTACTTTAAGAGTTACCCTAGGCTCAGGGAGGGGGTCTGAGCCCTGACTTCCCTAATCATCCTCTGTTAGGCTCAGGATTTTTTCTGGGCCTTTTTCTCGGGGCAATCCCGGGCCCAATGCCCTTTTACTTTACAGAAGGCACATTGATCCTTTTCAAGGCTACGTTTTCTGGTCCCCTGATTGCCCAGGTTGCCCTTTCTCCCTGACTGGCTTGCTCCCTCCCTATCAATAACTGCGACCAAGATCTGTGTGAGATCTTTATTTCATCTGCGATCTCTTTGTCTTTCTATTTCTTCCTGTTCCTTTTTTATGCACGTTTTTTTCCTCCTCTCCCGTTTCCCTACGATGGTATATCTTTTCTGCCTCTCTAACAAGATCCTGCAGTGATTGATCCTGCAGCCCCTCTAACCTCTGTAGCTTCCTTCTAATGTCTGGGGTGGCTTGTCCTACAAAAGCCATGGCTACTGAGCCCCTTCGTCCCTCAGAGGTTGGAGCGAAGGGAGTATACCTTTTAAAAGCTTCCATTATTCTTTCTAAAAAGACAGACGGAGCCTCTTTTGGCCCCTGCTGAATCTCCCTTACCTTAGCCAAATTGGTCAGGCGCCGTGCAGCCCCTCGGAGACCTGCCGCAAGAGCCTGGCGATAGACGGTTAGCCGCTCCCTACCTTCAGGAGTGTTGAAGTTCCAAAGGGGTCTTGTCAGGGGAAACCCTCGGTCTATCTCGTTAGGGAGCTGCGTGTGTCATCCATCGGTCCTTGGCACGTTCTTCCTTTCGTGGGGCACCTTGCCCTGCTTGGTCAGCCTCTCCTTTTGGGGGTGGGCAGGCCACCATGACATACATCTGTTCCCTGGAAAATAACTGATAAAGAAAGATTGAAAGAGCCTTCGGGGGGGGGGGGCATCCCACATTGAAACTGGGCCATTCTGAGGCGCAAAAAGTCCTCCAAGACTTCTTCTGGACCTCAACGGGCAGATTACGAGCTCTTCCCTTCACCTCAGTCCAGTGGTTAAGTGTCAAAGTAAGGGGGGTAGTCACCGTCCGACCCATCGTCAGTCACACACTCAAAACAAAGACAAAACAAGACAAAGACAGAACAGGACTATGGCTGCATTGAGTTTCTGCCATGGACGTTTCTTTACCTGTGAGCTAGAGTCAGCAGCCAGGCTTAGTTTTTCACAAAAGGAAGAGGGAGTCAGACGGGCGGTAATCGGGAATTCCACATCCAAAAACTGAACCGTATCCTCGTCCTTCTCATAGGAGGCAACCAGGTGTCCCTGGTCCCTCTTTCTCTCTCCCTGGGGTGTCCCCCAGGGTGCAGTTTGAGACCCTTCAGGCACGTCTACCGGCCTCTGTTTGCTCACCCTCACGGTGAATTCAAACAACTGCAAAACCAAAACCGAAACCAAAAGTCTAAGCCGCGCTGGTTTGTTCACCCTCACGGTGAATTCAAACAACCACAAACCCAAAACCGAAACCAGAAGTCTAAGCCACCGTACTGAAACAAAAACACAGACACAATGAACTGGACAAACAGACAAGGCTAGCCTGTTATTTTACCTCCAAGAGCGGCTTCGAAACTGAGGGGGTGATCGCCCTGCTTCCCGGCCAATGCACCAAATGAAAGGTTCCCGAGAGGGGGGGACCCCTCCTCGAGTCACAGGTGACGATGTAAACCCCAATCAGTCATGAAGTCCGCAGCTTGATGCAAACAGCAAGAGGCTTTATTGAAAGAACCAGCCCACTGGGGCCCAGCTTCCGAGAGCTGGCACCCCGAGCAGCGGGAGGGGTTGGGTATTTAAGGGCTAAATTTGTAGGTGGGACCTCCGCTCAGTAGCCTGTAACATCGGTGGGACTTTCGCTCAGTAGCCTGTAACATCTTTGAGAACTCAGGACGTTGGGGGGAAGGGTTGTTCTCTGTATTGGGAAAAGGTTGCTCTCTGAAACAAAGACCAGTTCGGCAGGAAAGGGTTACTCTCCGAAACAAAGACCAGTTCGGGCTTGTTAGAATTTTCCATTACAATAGTATGTTGGCTCCAGCCACCTCATGGATTCCCATGTCCTCTGCATTTCCAGCAGCTCATTGTATGTGCAGGTTAACAGAGGAGTACTTGGCCAACAAGAGCATTTACAAAAATACCACCGAGGCCAAGGTAGGCTAATGATGAGCTTCTGGTGCTCAGCCTCTGCTCAGTATACTCAAAGTTGGGGTGCACTTGACTCAGTACATCTTTGTCAGGCATGAGAAGGTTGGTGTTTGTAGTCCAGGACGAAGCTGCTCTCAAGTTCCTGACAGAGAGGTTGGGAATGACAAAGCAAGACTGGCTGGCCTGTGTTCTCATCAGTTGCTCTTACCTGGACAGAAGGCCTTCAGCTGATACTGTTTTTGTTTGGGCCATCAAGTCAGTTCTGACTCATAGCAACCCTACATACAACTGAATGAAATACCACTCCTGTGCCATGCCCGTAGTTGTTCTTATGCTGGAGGCTATAAGGTTTTCACTGGTTAATTCTTTTCAGAACTAGGCTGCTGAGTCCTTCTTCATAG
Organism: Heterohyrax brucei; assembly: GCA_028571685.1. NCBI lineage: Eukaryota > Metazoa > Chordata > Mammalia > Hyracoidea > Procaviidae > Heterohyrax > Heterohyrax brucei. The sequence goes on from CM053146.1 coordinate 22,435,378, forward strand.
TTTGTCCTAGTCTGGAAGCTCAGCTGAAACCTGTCCACCATGGATGACCCTGCTGGCATCTGAACACCAGTGACATAGCTTCCAGCACCACAGCAACACATAAGCCCCCACAGTACAACAAACTGACAGATGCACTGGGGTTCACCTGATAAGCTCAATTCTTAGAGCTGCTATGGTGCAGCTAGCAGGTCATCTAGTCTAGTTCCCCTATTTGACAGATAAGGAGATTGAAGCCCAGAAACTGGAGTGGTACCAAGAGCATGCAGAGAAGCCCAAGAAGCTTTGAGTTGCCCCTCTGCTGCCAGCAACCAACACTCCTCACCCCCAAAGACACTGCTGACAACATCTTTCTGGGCATGGACATTCAAGTCCAGAATCCCATGCCCATCTTTCCCCTAAAAGTTGCTGTCACCCGCCAGCCCTATGGATGCTGACCTGGGCTAGAAACTGGTAAAAAGTGCCAGCAGTTTTCAGGAGAAGCAGGCAGGCAACTAAGAGCACATGAAGTGTGTGGCCAGACTCTGAGCCTCCATTCCACAGCAACCTCTGGACAAAGATGACTCAGCTGGGTGATAGGGATAGAGATAAAGGCAATGACAGAAGTGCCAACTCCAAGTCAACAGTCTCCTCAACATCCCTAGCACCATTCATCTTGGTGATGTCCCTATACCTCTAAGCTGCAAGGGGACAAAGACACATAGGCCACAGCACACTAGTTGAAAATAAGTCCTCTCCTAAGACTAACCAGGGAAGGGCTGAGCAAACGTAGGCCAAATATATCTACTGTGGACAACCAACAAACAGTAACAAAGAGGGAATTCCAGCAATAAGAAATGGATTAAAAGACTGGTGCTGGGGCACTGTCTGTTGACAAGATAACTGGAATCATCAGCTCTATTCCATGCAACATGGGCTTTCATTCTGATTTCTGTCCCTAGGCTTTTATTTTTCGTAATGATAAACAAGATGTTTGCGAAGGCTTTAATTGATTAACTTCTTGTCAAGTTGAGAATTTAAAGACAAGTTTAAGTAAGAGAAATCTCACAGACGAGATGCTTACCTTTGGAGTCTGGGCCACAATGTGATAAGTCCAATTAGAAAAGACTGCATGCTGTAAGTGTTAGGATCCGGATTTCAAGACTTGATGCAGTTTCTCTTTAAAAGTTAAATTTTATTAAAAATGTGCCCAATAGGAAAAAAAGGGGACTGGTGCACCAGGGAAGCACTCCGAACTACACAGAGGAGGAGGTGACCCCAGGCTTCCTTAGCGCACAGTATTTAAATAGTAAAACTGCAGAGTAGGGAGGGGGAGCTGGTTTTTGCATTGACTGGTTGAGGCCATATGGAATTTCTGCAAGTTACAAAATGTAGCTGTTGATGAATGTGTCAGCTACATTGGTGAATGTTTCAACCACATGGAATTTCCGTAAGTTGTAAAAACGGATGTTTCAATAGCTTGTGGTTAGGGTTGGCTGCAGGGGTTATTTGTAAGGCTGCCTCCAGGCTTTGTCTTTTGCAAGATAAAGGTGAAACTACTCTAGAGTATTTCCTGCTAAGTTATTTCCTGGAGCCTTCTACCCTGAATTTTCACTGCCCTTTTCCCAAGATGGAATCTGAGGTTCAAAATGGAGTTACTTATGTTTCATTTTAACATTCCCCCCTTGAGCTTTTGTTCCAGAGTCAAATCTTAGACTCAGAGTGGGGGCTGATCAAGATCCTGGCTGTTTAGGGGGTGGTAGGTCTGGTGTTGGGACAGATGTTTTAGGACTAGGAGCTGGACTGTGGCTAGTTTTTCTCGTATGAATTTAAGTAGTCTATTTAGAATGCAGGGACCCACAGTTAAGGCCAAGAGGAGGAGAGTAAGTGGTCCTACTAGTGCAGTGATGAGGGTGGTCAACCGTGGAGACCAGGAGAAGAGAGACTCGACTGATCCTAATGAGGTCCCTATTTTCCTGATCCAGGGTGCATTGGTTTCACAGCCCCATGTATAACAGAAATAACCATTTGTTCCTCCACATGATCCATAGTCATTAGACCTGGGACAGATGTAAAACTGTTTCTTAGCCAGTTGTTGCATGAGGTGGTTAGTAGCACACCCCCACCCATCAGCATGTATACATCCACCAGTATTTATGAGTGCTCTGCATGCACGAACCGGGTATGGGTCTTTCTTAAGCTGTGAGCCTATAGAACCCCCCACAAGGTCACATAAATCAAGGTGAAAAACTGGTGAAGTCACCTTGAGAGGGCCAGTTAGGGTCAGTTCTTGAACTTGTCGGCTGAGGTCTCATGGAGCCGCCTCAGGGCCAGTATGTTGTTGCACCCTCCATTGAAGGTCAGAGTTTAGTGTTGCCTTTTTTAGATGGGAGTGATGGACCCAGGGCCGGATCCCATCAACCTTGACGGCAGTTGGAGTTGTCAGGATTACCATGTGGGGTTTTTTCCAACAGGGCTCTAAAGTATCTTTTAGGTTTCTTTGGACCCAGGCCAGATCTCCCGGTTGAAACTGATGTGGCTTTACAGGAGGGAGATCATGGAGGTGTCTCAACAAGAGGAAAAGTAGGAGGGACTTAAGCAGGTCATGATTAGAGATTTCAGCAAGCATGTCATCCCTTGGTTTAGGGCAGAGGGGTGGTGGCCTCCCGAAAACAATTTCATAGGGCATAAGGCCTTGGAGGTAGGTAGAATTATGTACACGCACCAAGGCAAAGGGGAGCAGGGCCGTCCAGTCACCGCCACTTTCTAGGGTTAATTTGGTTAAGGTCTCCTTAAGGGTCCGGTTCATCCTCTCTACCTGTCCTGAACTCTGGGGGTGATAGAAAAAAAAAAAACCCAGTGCCATCGAGTCAGATCTGATAGACACAATGTAATTTCCAATTAATCCCCAGAACAGATGCTACTCCCTGAGAGACTGGCCACAAAGGCAGGGCCATTGTCTGATCCTAGTGTTAGCGGAACCCCAAACCTAGGTATGAGTTCTTCCAGGAGCTTTTTTGAGACTACCTGTGCTGTCTCTCTCTTAGTGGGAAATGCCTCAGTCCAACCAGTCCAACAAAAACTAAAAGGTACTTATATCCATATCTGCTAGGCTTAATTTCAGTGAAGTCTAGCTCCCAATGTACTTCAGGCATAATGCCTCTTTCTCTCTTAACTTGGTGGGCCTTATCAGAGCCACCTACATTAGTGGCTTGGCAGGCTTGGCAGGTGTGCATTATTCATTCAGCCAGCCGGGGTAGTTGGAGTACATAGTACCTTGGAGACAGAAGTTCCTGGATTTTTGTTGCTCCCAAATGGTGGTCTGGTGAATCTGGCAGACGAGTTCTTCTCCCAATTTTTGAGGGAGAATGAGGAGTTCTCCTGAGGTATAGCGCCATCCTTTCTTTTGTTTTATTTCTGGAATCTTTTTGTGCAGGAGCATATCTTCTGGGGTGTAGGTGGGCTCTTTGGGAAGGATCGGTTCGGGGAGCTGGATAGAATTGATCTCGGAGAGGCTGAGGGCAGCTTCCTTAGCTGCTCGGTCCACTGGGTTATTGCTTTGGGCTTCCATTGTTTCCGACCACTGATGTCTGGGGCAATGGATGATGGACAGCTTTGTGGGCAGCCAAATAGCTGCCAGTAAATCTAATATTTCTTGTTTATTTTTAATAGCTTTTCCTTCTGCTGTGAGCAATCCCTGTTCCTGATAGATGGCCCCATGTACATGTGTGGTAGAAAAGGCATAGCTGCTGTCAGTATGGATGTTGACTGCCTTGTCAGCCCCTAGTCTCAGTGCCTCAGTGAGTGCTATGAGTTCTGTCCATTGTGCTGGTGTTCCAGATGGTAGGGCTCGTGACCAGAGGACCCGATCTTCGGCTACCACCGCTGCCCCTGCCTACCTGGTGCCATCCCTGATAAAACTGCTCCCGTCAGTGAACAGAGTAGGATCGGCGTCCTGCAAGGGAACCTCTGTCAGATCTCAGTGAAGGCCATGCTGTTGGTCAAGCACCTCAGTGCAGTCGTATGGTTCGGCCTCCAGTCTGGGTCAGGTCACAGTGTGGCTGGGTTGAGGGCTGAGCTAGAAGCAAACACAACTTGGGGCTGATCTAGTAATAAAGACTGGTAGTGGGTTAGCTGGGCACTGGAGATCCACTTATGAGGTGGGCTATACAGGACTCCCTCAACGGCATGGGGGTAGTAATGGTCAGGGGCTGTCCCATAGTCAGTTTATCAGAGTCTTTTGCTAGTTGAGCAGCTGCCGCAACAATTCTAAGGCACCTTGGCCATCCTGAGGCCACTGGGTCTAGCTTTTTAGACAGATAGGCCACTGGGCCTAGCTTTTTAGACAGGTAGGCCACTGGCCTTTTCCATGGGCCGAGAGTCTGAGTAAGGACTCCCTTGGCTATTCCTTTATTTTCATCAGTGTATAGTTGGAAGGGCTTTTCCAGGTTGGGTAATGCTAATGCTGGTGCCTCCAAGAATGACTTCTTTAAAAAGTCTGGAAATCCTGCTCTATTTCTTTAGTCCATATAAAATTCTTCTCTTTTCCTCAGGTCAGCTCATATAGGGGGTGCGCTATCTCTGCAAATCCTTGGGTCCAGAGCTGGCAGAACCCAGTGGACCCCAAGAACTCCCCCACCTGCCACGGTGTACGTGGGGTTGGAATCCCAAGGATGGTCTGTTGCTTTGAATAGGGAACGTTGTTCCCCCTTGAGTTTGAACCTCAAGTAAGTTGCCTCCTGGACACAGACCTGTGCCTTTTTAGCAGAGACTCGATATCCCAGTTCCACCAAGAGAGTTAACAGGGACTTGGTGGCCTTTAAACATATGTCCTCAGTGGGTGCCCTGAGTAATAATAAATCATCTACGTATTGTAGAAGGGAAATGTCAGGCCATTGATGTCTGTACTCACTTAAGCCCCGATGAAGGGCTTCATCAAAGACGGTGGGAGAGTTCTTGAACCCTTGTGGTAGGTAGCCACGTCTTACAGACTTGACAGCTGACCAGCCACAATCCAGCAGTAGCTGGCTGGCCTCAGACGAGTTCTAAACTCTCGTACCCTTATGACAATAATCTCAACCAATTCATAAGGCACCTGTACAGGTTTCTATACTGTGTCTTATCCACAGTTTTCTAGGTTTTTCTTTAAATTGTTTGTGAGCGGCTTGTGTTTTATAAGGGAAGAGGAAAGCTTAGTGGCCCTACAGACTCCAATCAGTCATTCATTCAACCTCAACATACGAGCACTTGGTCTATGAATAATATGTGACTAAGCTTTACAGGGGGGTTGAAAAGCCAACACCTGTAATTTCTGCCCTCTCTGGATCCTTTAAAAATCCCTGGAGGCGAAATGGTTAAGCACTAGTCTGCTATCCTGTAGGAAGTGACTCAATAGCAGCAGGTTTAGTTTTGAGTTTGGGGCTAAACGCTTTGTAGTCCCTGGATGATGCAACTACTTGCAGTCACCATGAGTCAGAATGGACTCCATGGCAACTGACTTTACTGGTTTTCAAGACTCCTTGAAGTCAGAAATGATGCTTTCTTTTTCTCATGAAATCTAGCGCAGTGCCTGGAAAGTAGTAAATAGTCCCCAGTAGGATGAATGAGTCAATGGAAGAATGAATGTTCTCAGAGGTGTGTAGCAGCCTTGGGGTGTCCTGGTGTGAAAACCACAGGGCTCTGCTACATGAAAAGACCATCCAGGGTGACAAGAAAGATGTGGATGAACTTTGTCTCAGTCACTTTGTGCCTCAACTATTAATAGATTCTCCTGCTCCTTTGGGGTCCTGTTAATGCAGATTCCTGGGGGCCTGCCCAGAAGGCCTAACTAGGTCTGAGATTGAGCCCTGAGTGATTCTATCATTGGTGTTCACTGGCCCACACATTAGAAAGCACCACATTAGCCCAATCAAATCTCAGGAGTTCATATGGACAGCTTTGCCTATAGCTTTCTCATTACACGAGGGGAATACACACCAGTGTATTGACACTGGGAAGGAGCTTTGATGGTGTGTTTGTTAAGCACTTGGTTCCTAACCAGAAAAGTCAGAGGCAACCCACCAGCTACTCCACAGAAGAAAGACATAACAGTTGACTTCTGTAAAGATTTATAGCCTTAGAACCCCTACAGGGAAGTTGTACTCTGTCATTCTGTAGGGTCACTGTGATTTTTATGGTTATGTGTCTACTTGGTGGGACCATGATTCTCAGCGGTTTGGCAGTTATGATTTAGTTTGACAGTCATGTAATGATGTGATCTGTAATGTGATCACCTCCCTGTTATGAGCTACTGTGAATAGCCAATCTGTTGAAAGCGAGTTTTCTTGGGGTGTGGCTCACTTCCAATGTAGGCAGACTCTCTATAAGGCTTGCCAGCTTTCGCTGGCTTTTGTTTATCTGACCTGTAGTTCTTCCCAGCCATCCTGCCTACCAGTCTTCATATTTCTTAATCTTCACTGCCTGTCATCCAGAGCCCTGCTGTCTAACTTACCTGTCTTGGGTTTGCCAGCCCCTGTGGCTACATGAATCAGGAGAAGTCTCCAGCATGACCCACATTCCAGCTTCTACAACTACATGAGCAATTTCCTGGATAGAAATATATGTACACACACACATATGTAAATATACTTAGGGGACCCTGGTGGCATACTGGAAACACTGGTGGCATAGTGGTTAAGTGCTACATCAGCTAACCAGAAAAGCCGGCAGTTCAAATCTATCAGATGCTCCTCGGAAACTCAGTGGGCAATTCTACACTGACCTATAGGGTCGCTATGAGTAAAAATCGACTTGATGATTACAGGTTTGTTCCTTAGGGGTTGACACAGTTGTTAAGTACTACAGCTGTTCACCAACAGCCTGTTCGAATCTACTAGGTGCTCCTTAAATGCTCTATGGGGCAGTTCTACTCTGTCCCTTAGGGTTGCTGTGAGATGAAAAGGACTTAACAACAGTGGAATATATATATTTATACACCTTGCTGATTTTGCTTTTCTGGAGAACCTGGCTTTAAACAGTTGCTATAAGTTGGAATCAACTCACTGGCTACCAGTTTGTTTTTCGGTTTTTAGTGAAATTGGTAGCTTTTGTCAGCCTGTTTTCCTGTTCTCTCTTCCAGCAACAACCCCCACCCCTCCCTTGGAAAACTGCTCTTCCCCTTTCCAGTTGCGCTTCCTCACTAGCCAGTGCGAATGGCCCAGAAGACAGGTATCTAAACCAACTTGAGCAAATAAACCAGAGCCAAGGAGAGAAAGCCAGAGGGGTGAGAGGACTGGTGAGAGAGCATGCAGGAAGTGAGAAAGCAAGACAAGTGAGACAACAAGAATAAAAAGTGGGGCACCCTGAGATCTCCACTAAAAGACCACAGTTGATGGTCCAGAGGCTTCGGGGTTCCCCTGGGAGCATGGCTGCCCACCCTGATGCTGCCCTTGCCCATAAATCATAATGAAGGTCCACTCTTTAGACAGGAATGGATTGGACTTGGCAATGCAGAGTGACCATATATTGGGTACACTTTATGGTTCTATGCATCTATAGGATATCATCCTGCTGACCTCTGGCTGGAGGAAAGGGAGTAGGTGGAAAAGAGGGGAAAGGACATTGTTGGGAGGATGAGACATGTATGGAGCAGAGAGGGAGAGTGTGCTGTCGCTGGGCAGGGAGAGGAGTGGAAGCTCCATATAGGTGGGCACGCAAATTTATATGGGAACGTACATTTTCACAAAGTCATAATAAAACATATAAATAAACAGACAAGTGAGACAAGAGTGAGGTATGTTGCAGCAACATACTTCCCTTGATCCAAGAGCATGGGTCCAGAGTCACCTGGGTTCACACAGTGCTCACTGAGCACTGTTTTTCCTTGAGATCCCCCAGCTATCTTTGCCCTAAAATCCCTTTCCTAATTAAACTACTTTGACTTGGGTTTCTACAGAAGCACTATCTAACACATGCTAGATGTCTGACAACTTCTTGCATTTCATTTTAATATCACTTAGTATAAATACTAAACTCAGGGAGCATCAAAAGTAGATGGAAGGAATACACAGTCATTACTCCAGAAAGAACTGGTTAATGTTCAGCCATTTGAAGAGGTAGCACCTGATCAGGAACTGATTGTAGTAAAGGAAGAAGTTGAAGTTGCACTGAAGGCATTGGCGAAAAACAAGTCTCCAGGAGTTGATAAAATGTCGGCTGAGATATTTCAACAAATGGATGCACCACTGGAAGTGCTCACTAGTCTATGCCAAGAAATTTAGAGAACAGCTACCTGGCCAATTGACTGGAAGAGTTCCACATTTATACCCATTCCAAAGAAAGGTGAGTGAATGGAATGCAGAAATTATCAAATAATATCATTAATATCACACACAAGTAAAGATTTTCTAAAGATCCTTCAAAAGCAGCTGCAACAGTATATTGACAAAGAACTGCCAGAAATTCAAGTTCGATTCAGAAGAGGACATGGAACCACGGATATCATTGTTAATGTTGGATGGATCTTGGCTGAAAGCAGAGAATACCAGAAGGAGGTTTATCTGTGTTTCATTGCCTATGCAAAGCCATTCAACTGTGTGGATCGTAACAAACTATCGATAACATTGCAGAGAATGGGAATTCCAGAACACTTAACTGTGCTCTTAAGGAATCTGTACAAGGATCAAGAAGCAGTTGTCTGAATAGAACAATGGATACTGCGTGGTTTAAAGTCAGGAAAAGTGTGTTTCAAGATTGTATCCATTTGCCATATCTTTTCTATTTGTATGCTGAGCAAATAATCTGAGAAATTAGACTGTGTGAAGAAGAACGGTGCAGCAGGACAGGAGGAAGACTTGTCAACAACCTTCCTTACACAAGTGACACCACCTTACTTGTTGGAAGTGAAGACAATTTGACACATTTACTGATGAAGATCAAGGACCACAGCCTTCAGTACGGATTGAACCTCAACATCAGGAAAACAAAATCCTCACAACTGGGCCAGTAAGCAACATTGTCATAAATGGAGAAAGAATTGATGTTGTCAAGAATTTCATTTAATTTGGCTCTACAGACAATGCCCATGGAAGCAGCAGCCAAGAAATCAAGACGTGTTGCCTTTGGAAAATCTGCTGTGAAGGACCTCTTTAAAATATTCAAAAGTAAAGATGTCAACTTGAAGACTAGGGTGTGCCTGACCCAAGCAATGGTATTTTCAATCACATCGTATGCATATGAAAGCTGGCCAGTAAATAAGGAAGACAGAAGAAGAATTAATGTCTTTGAATTGGGTGCTGGAGAGGAATACTGAATGTATCATGGACCGCCAAAAGAACAAACAGGTCTTTTCTGGAAGAAGTACAACAAGAGTGCTCCTTGAAAGCAAAGATGGCAAGACTGCCTCTTACATACTTTGGATATCAGGAGGGATCAGTCCCTGGAGAAGGACATCATGCTTGATAGAGTGGAAAATCAGTGAAAAAGAAGAGAACCCTCCAGAAGACAGATTGACACAGTGGCCTCAACAACAGACTTAAGCATAAAAATGGTTGTGGCAATCTGCCAGAAGAATGAACAAATCAGTCTTGGGTGAAAGACACTTGGAGTGTTCCTTAGAAGCAAGGATGCGAAAACTTGATCATGCTTACTTCGGACACATCATCAGGGAAGATCAACCCCTGGAAAACGACATCACATTTGGTAAAGCAGGTCAGTGAAAACAAGAGAAACCCTAGGTGAGACGAGCTGACACTGTAGTCGGGATGACAGGCTCAAACGTATCAAAAATCATGAAGATGGAACAGGATGGGTTAACATTTCTTCCCGTCATACTCAGGCTCGCCAGGAGCCAAAGCCAGTTTGGCCACAGCTAACAACAATGAGCTCTTCCCCGGGGTCCAGCTGAACACCTAGAAAGTAATTAGCTCTCTGTTTCACCAACTGAGTTAACAGTCTAAATGGGTACACACTTTGTCTCACATTTAGCAAACACTCGATAAAGTGAGTTGACTGAATGGATGTGATTTAGATGTAGTGGGAACTCTGCAAGGCACGTGGGCAGGGCCGGCATGCTGCCCTGTCCTAAACGAAGAGTAGGCAAACTCACACATTTTGAAAGTATTAAGCAGTGGATTTTTACACTGTCTCAATCTATCTGCCTGTACAATAAGATTTGCATAGTGGTGAGGGGAGAACTCAGCAGCTTGTGATTTAGGGATGTAAATTGCTTTTTAATTGGGAAAGAAATAAAAAACTGTCTCAGAGCTTGCCTTGTCTTTAGACATAGAAGCCAGTCTGGTGAATTATTCTTCTGGCTACAGGGCATTGGTTAAAGGCTTTCTGGTGCACCCTGTAACTCTGGGAGACTGTAATAGCTGCACAGACTCCTATATTTCTCTCTGGCAAGAGTGCTACAATCCATTTCCACTTAGCAAATCTGCTCAAGATTTATTGTTTTCTTTTAGATTTACTGCAACCTTAAATTTTCTCCTTTCACAAAACCCTTGATGTATTCATATAGCTGTGCCCTGGGAGCCACCCCTAATCTACCCTTCAAGACATAAGCTCCCACCCTTTGCCTCCTGGTAGAAGAGGGGACAGTGCACTCGGATGAACCACCACCACCCATCATTCTCATTGGTTGAGTACTCTTAACATCCCACGCCTTGTACTAAGCCATGTATGTTGCTGTGCTGTCACAGTCAGCTGCAATCCATGGTGACTGCATGTACTGCAGAATGAAATATTGCCCAGTCCTGTGCCATCTTCACAGTTTTTGGTGTGCGAGAGTCTGTTGTTTCAGTCATTGCATATTTTGAATGTCTTCCGACCTAAGAAGCTCACCTTCTCACACTCCAGTCTGTCGTGATTCGTGGAGTTTTCATTGGCTAGTTTTCTGAAGCAGCCTATCCAGCCTTTCATCTTACTCTGGAAGCTCTGCTTAAACTTATTCACCATGGGTGACCCTTTAGGTATTAGAAATACTGCTGGCGTGGGTTCTAACATCGTAGCAACACGTAAGCTACAACAAACTCACAGGCAGGTGATGTATATGTGCATATATAGACATATAGATGTGTGTGTGTGATTGCATATAGATATGCATACACGTACATGGAAATCCTGGTGGTATAGTGGTTAAAAGCTAGGGCTGCTTACCAAAAGGTCAGCAGTTTGAACCCTCCAGGCTCCTTGAAAATTCTATGGGGCAGGTCTACTCTGTCCTACAGGGTCGCTATGAACCAGAATCATGCTTGGTTTTTCGTTTTACATACACACACACACACACACAAAAAAAAAAAAACCCTGAAAAGACCTGTTGTCTCTGAGTGTATTACAGCTCATGGTAACCTGTAGGTCAGAGTAGAATTGCCCCATAGGGTTTCTAAGGACAAGCTGGTGTATTTGCATGGCTGACTATTTGATTAGTAGCTGTAGCTCTTGACCACTGAGCTATTAGAGCATATTTATATATACGTGTGTGTGTGTGTGTGTGTGCATAAACACATGTATGTGTATGTATGTATATATGTGATTTCAGAAGTAGAAATAAATACTATCTTTCATTTTACAGAAGGGGAAATTGAGGCTCAAAGGTATAAAGTAAGTTTTCTTGGTCACTCACCTCCTAAGTGACTGAATCAAGGTTTAAGTACAGAAAGTTCATTCAAGTCCAGAGCTGTGCCTTTAACTGTGTGCCTGTCTCCTTGTTGAGCAAAGCAGGGCCTGGAAATTAGTTTTTGTGCAGGCCACTAGACATCATTGCTGGCTGATATCATAAACACTTTTTGGGGATGTTTCTTCAAACCAAGAAGAAATTCTACCCCATTCATCTACCTGGAAAACCCAATGATCCTAACAGACCAGGCAATACTCTATTGAAGTTTTGCATCCCACTCATTCATGTTCACCTCACTGAAACAAAATTGTATATATTTAGCACAGCTTTTCTTTCAAGTTCATTGCTGCGGATATTGTTTCAATCCATCTCTTTGAAGGTATTCCTCATTTTCATCCCCCCTCTATTCTACCAGCAGTTATGGACTGAACTAGTTCTCCACAAGATGTGTGTCCACTTGGCTAGGGCTTTTTTATCTAATGTAATTGTCCTGTGTGTTGTAAATCCTACCTCTGTGATGCTAGTAAGGCAGGATTGGAGGCAGCTGTTTTACTGAGGCAGGTCTGAATCTACAGGATTAGGTTGTATGTCGAGTCCATGTCTCTTGAGAAATGGAAGAGAGAATCAAGCACAGAGGATGGGGGACTTTATGTTACCAGGTAAATTGTATTAGGAGCAGAGCATGTCTTTTGGACCTGGAGTCTTTATGCTGAGAAGGTCGTAGAGCAGGGTAAGATTAACGACAAGGACCTTCTCCCAGACACGACAGAGAGAGAAAGTCTTCCTCTGGAGCTGGCATCCTGAATTTGGACTTCTAGCCCCCTAAACTGTGAGAGAATAAAACTATCTTCTTATTAAAGTCATCCACTTAGGGTATTTCTGTTATAGCAGTACTAATTTTAGATGACCAAAATACCATCCATGACTTCTTTTTCTAACATTTCCTGATGACATGTCCAAAGTAAAGCAAGTCTTAAGTATCACCACTCTCTCTATAAGAGAGCATTCCGGTTGTATGTCTTCTAAGATTGGTTTCTTCATTCTCTGGCAGGCTACCTGATTTCTTAACTTTCCTTGGGATTCAGCTCCCACATGGAACTCTCCGTTCTTCTTCATGTGAAAACCCGTCAGGAGGAAAGTATTGATAGAGAGTGGCCGTGCTTTTCCTCTGTGCCCTGTTAACAGTCCTGCCTATCACGTACCTGCCTCCCCTGTGGGCTGGGAAGGACCTGCTCACCTGCCAGAGGACCTCAAGGGCCCCAGACAATGGTCAAACTGGTATTTGTGTTGGCTCCAAACAGAACAAAACAAAACAAGAAACAATTTTCTCCCATCTTTGGCTTTTCTTCCTTGCAAACCTCAGCTCCTTTAATCCAGTAGCGTTTCCTGACAATATTCATCCCTCCTACAAGCATACTTTAGTACTTATACTTGGCTGTGAATCTACCTTTGTAGTCTCCTTCCTGCTTCATGCTCCAGACAATTCCCTGTACACCCTACTCTGTCCCTGTCAGTTTGAGTGCTCACTTCTTTTCCTCCTTCAACTCAGTAGCAGCAGTGCACTCAGAACTCTCGGCAGAGGTTTAACCTTTGTTCCAGTTGTATGTGGGGCGTAGCCCTTCCAAGGGGTCATCAACTCTTCTCTCTTCCACCGAGAGATACTTCAGTCAGCGTGTTTGTCTCCCAGCAGAGGAGCCCAGGTGGTGTAGTGGTGAGGCACTGGACAACTGCAAATCACTAAACTGGTAATTCGAACTTGCTAGCTCGCTCCATAGGGGAAGGACTTGGCAGTCTGTCTTCCTTAAAGATTACACCTTGGAAACTCTGTGGTGCAGTTCTGTTCTGCCCTGTAGAGTCGCTATGAGTCAGAATAGACTTGATGGAAATATATATACACATTTTTTTTTCCCGAAGCATACATTCTTAGATAGCCTGTAGTTCTTTACAAAGAGCCTCAGTGTTCCAGCCTCATGAATATATATGGATTTGAAGGGACATGGATCACAGGGACCTGCAACCAGAAAGTCACACTGATAAATCTTTCTACCTGCTTATAGTTGTATTAGGACACTAGGCTTCTTTTAAATATTTAACATTGATCTCTTTAATGGACATTCGCACAAACAGAACTGTCTCCACAAGATTTTGAATAGTTCTTCTCACTGTTCCCCACAGTTCCTGGCCCAGGGCTGAGTACTCACAACTAAGAATAATCTGGAAGGTGTCATGATGAGTGAAATTAGTTGCAAAAGAAGAAATACTGTATGAGACCCCTATTACATGGACTCCAGAAAAGGTTTAAACACAGAATAAAATAGCCTTTGATTGTTATGATGATGGGGAGGGAGACAGAGGATTATTTAGTAATTCAATACTACACAAGAATTATTTGAGATGAAAAGAGGGACAACACACAGTAGAGAAGTCAACACAACTGAACTAAACCAAAAGTTAAGAAGTTTTCTAAATACAACAAACACTTTGAGGGACAAAGAAGCAGGGGGAGGGGGCTAGGGACCATGGTTTCAGGGGACATCTAAGTCAGTTGGCATAACCCATGTTTATTAATAAAGTTAATCTGGTTTTGCATCTGGTTTTGGTGAGTGGTGTCTGAGATCCTAAAAGCTAGCAAGCAGCCATCTAGGAAGCATCAGTTGGTCTCAACTCACCTGGGGTAAAAGAGAATGAAGAATATCAAAGACATAAGAAAAACATGAGCCTGAGAGACAGAAAGGGCCATATAAAACCGGGACTATGTCACCATAAGACCAGAAGAACTAGATGGTACCCAGCTGATACCAATGACTGCCCCTACAGAACACTCCACAAAGAGTCACTGATGGAGTGTGGGAAATGTGGGGTTGGCAGAACTTGAGCTCTAGTAAAAAGATCAGACTTCAGCATCAGAATCTCTCTTAGCCCAAAACTGAAACCATTCCAAAAGCCAACTCCTCAGAAAAAGATCGAACTGGTCTATAAGACATAAAATGATACTAGGAAAAAGTGTTCTTCTTAGCTTAACTAGATACAGGAGACTAACTAGGCAGCTTCTGTCTGGAGCAAAATGAGAAGAAAGAAGGGGACAGGAGCTGATCAAATGGACATGGGAAATTGGGTTGGAGGGGAGGAATATCTGGTCACAGGGAGGGAAGAGTAGCTAGCATCGCACAACCAGATGTGTGTAAGTTTTTGACTCAAATTGTAAACTTTCACTTAAAACACAATAATAAAAATAAAATAAAATAAAAAAACAGATTGAAAACAAGATTCTTGTTGGATGAAAGATTCCTCTGCTGAAAAGGAAAAGCTTACAGGCCAATTATCTCATCTATCCTTGTCTTCGTCCTCCATTATGTAAATGAGAAAATTAGTTTTGAAAGGAGTAAAGTGAACTCATTTTACAAGGCTCAGCCCAGGTCTGGAGCCTAGGACTATGGGCAGATTGGTCTTCCCTTGTGGCCTGTGACCCCCAGGCCTGGAATTTTCCAAAGTCCTCAGAGCCTGCCACTTCCCTCAATGACCTAGGTGAGAGGCATTCCCAATCCTTCACTCCCACATGCCCACATGACTGCTTTTCTTGCTCTCCTGGAGAGAACTGGGCAGAGGTGGGCAGAAGCAGATCCCCAGGAGGCCTGTCAATTTCCCCTCAGTGTGTTCACTTTTCCAGAAGACACTGCTACCCACAGATGCTTAAAAGCCCATTTGAGGCCCCCTGTGGGGTACCCAAGGCTGACCCCACACCAGGGAAGCTAGAGAGCTGTTTCTTGGTTGGTTTGCATCTGTGCTCACTTGACTTGGTGGTGCTGGCTCCTGCTAAGAGGCCAGCCTGGTGACCCAGCTAGGCTCTCTCTCCTCAAATCACAGGGAAACATCACAGCTCTGTCACCCTGTTCATGGAAAACTGGGCAGACTCAGACATAGGCAAGGACCTCAGGTTTGGACAGCTAGTTTCATTTGAGGGCATGCTCACTGTGCAGTCCTTGGGTGGTGAACATTGTTAACACATTCGGCCACTAACTGCAAAGTTAAAAGCTTGAGTCCATCCAGAGGTACCTTGGAAGAAACTCCTGGTAATCTACTTCTGGAAAACAAGCCACTGAAAACCCCATGGAACACAGTTCTACTCAGACACAGGCTCCAATGCAACATGCTCAGTTTTGGCTCACAGACATTACCACCCTGGAGGACAGCTGCTGGAGCAAGGAGTCTTCTGCTTAACAAGGACTCAGGCCAGGGGGAGTTTGAGGTCTGGCGACAGATGCATCTGTGTCTGATGAGCTGGACAGCAGGTGAGGGTGCAGGCTAACATGAGGTGGACCCCATGTCCAAGGACAGGAAGCCTAGACTCCAGACCAGCATGTCCTTGAGCAAGTCATTCCCCCTTTTGGAATCCTAAGATCTTTCTCACTCTTTTAAATTTAAGACCCTTATTAACAACTGCATTCAGTCTGCAAGACTGGTAAAACCTCCATGAGTCAGAGTTGACTTGATGGCAGTGGGGTTGCTTGCTTTCCTATCTGTTTCATTCCAAGAGATTGCCTCAGAACACAGTACCATCTCACACACTGAGTCCTGCCCCACCAACTGCCACCCATCCTTCCTCATTAATGTCATAGAGGCAGGGTTACAGCTTATAGGAACATCATACAAATACCAGGAATCATGGCCTTAGCAAATGGCTACATATATTTCTGGGGGGAACACAATTCAGAGGGTAACAAAAATTATGTCCGGGCAATAGTTTCATAATTCATCCAACCTTCATGGCTCCAGAAATTCTGGAGTTGATGAGAATTTGAATTTCTGTTGTACATTTTGCCCTTTTGATCAGGATTCTTCTATGGAATCTTTGATCAAAAGTTATGTGTTGGTAGCTGGGCCCGATCCAGCACTTCTAGTCTCATACAAGGTTGGAAGTTGTGCATGGAGGGAATTAACCACACATTCTATATACTCCTCCTATTTCCAACTCTCCTTCTTCTTCTGTTGCTCCAGGTGAATAGAGACTTATTATTTTGCCTTGTATGGCCATTTGCAAGCTTTTAGACCCAAGATATTACACATCAAAAGAGGAGCTGGAACAGAAGCACTGAACACATTGTTAGACCAAGTACCTGGAAAACTCCATGAAGCCATGACCTTAACCTCCAAACTAAGAAACCGAATCACATGAGGTGTTTGGTTACATACAAACAGCCTCAGCAGCTACTTTTGTTGTCACTGTTGCTGTAAATATACCCATCACACAATTTTTGCTTACTTCAACTTTTTATAGATATACAACTTATTGACAGAAATTATAATAACAGCTGTGAACTCTACCCTGAATGAGCACGACATTTCTACCACTATTAACCTCTCTCTTCCCCCTCCCTTTTACCTCTGGTAACTGCTAATGATCTTTGTTCCCTATACATTTACCTTTTCTTGTCTTTTTATATAAGTTGTTGATGTTACTGTTGTTTGTTGCTGCTACTGTTGTTGTTAGGTGGTGCCAAGTCGGTTCCAACTCACAGAGACCCTACGAACAATAGAACGAAACACTGCCTGGTCTTGTACCATGTCCACAATTGTTTTTATGCTTAAGCCCGTTGTTGCAGCCACTGCACCAGTCTGTCTCATTGAGGGTCTTTCTCTTTTTCGGTGACCTTCCACTCTACTGAGCATGATGTCCTTCTCCAGGAACCTATCTTTCCTGACAACATGTCCAAAATATATAAGACACAGTCTTGCCATCTTTGCTTCCAAGGAGCACTCTGGTTGGACTTCTTCCAGAACAGATCTGTTTGTTCTTTTAGCGGCCGATGGTACATTTGACATTCTTCTCCAATACCACAGTTCAAAGGCATAAATTCTTCTTCTGTCTTATTTGTTCATGATTCAGCTTTCGCATGCATATGATGCAGTTGAAAATACCATGACTTGTGTCAGGTGCATTTTAGTCTTCAAGGTGACATCTTTACTTTTGAATACTTTGAAGAGGTCCTTTGCAGCAGATTTTCCCAGTGCAATGTGTCTTTTGATTTCTCGACTGCTGCTTAAATGGGCGTTGATTATGGACCCAAGTAAAATGAAATCCTTGACAACCTCAGACTTTTCTCCATTTATAATATAATGTTGTTTACTGGTCCAGTTGTGAGGATTTTTGTTTTCCTGATGTTGAGGTACAATCCATACTGAAGGCTGTGGTCCTTGATCTTCAATAGTAAGTGTCTCAAATCCTCTTCACTTCCAGCAAGTATGGTGGTGTTGTCTGAATAATGCAGGTTGTTAATGAGCCATCTGCCAGTCTGGATGCCTTGTTCTTCTTTGTATAATCCAGATTCTCATATTATTTGCTCAGCATACAGATTCAAAAGGTATGCTGAAAAGATACAACCATGATGCACTCCTTTCCTGACTTTAAACCATGCAGTGCCCTCTTGTTCTGTTCGCACAACAGCCTCCTGATCCATATACAGAGTCCTTAAGAGCACAATTAGGTATTCTGCAATTCCCATTCTCTGCAACGTTAGCCAAAATTTAATACGATCCTCACAGTCGAATGTTTTTGCATAGTCAATGAAACACAAGTAAATTTCTTACAGGTATTCTTTACTTTCAGCCAAGATCCATCTGACATCAGCAATGATATCCCTGGTTCCACATTCTCTTCTGAACCCAGCTTGAATTTCTGGAAGTTCCTTGTCAATATATTGTTGTAGTCACTTTTGAATGATCTTGAGCAGAATTTTACTTGTGAGTGATATCAATAACATTGTTCAGTAATTTCCACATTCAGTTGGATCACCTTTCTTTGGAATGGGTATAAATATGGATCTCTTCCAGTCACTTGGCCAGGTAGCTGTCCTCCAAATTTCTTGGCATAGAAGAGTGAGCACTTCCAATGCTGTGTCTGTTTGTTGAAATATCTCAATTGATATTCCGTCACTTCCTAGAGTCATGATTTTTGCCAATGCTTTCAATGCAGCTTCGATTTCTTTCTTCAGTTCCATTGGTTCCTGATCATATGCTACCTCTTCAAATGACTATGCATCAACTAGTTCTTTCTGGTATAATGAATCTGTGTACTCCTTCCGTCTTCTTTGGATGCTCTCTGAGTCATTTAATAGTTTCCCTGTGGAAGCAGATCATCAGGACTTTCTTCCAGCACTCTTACAGATAGCTTCAAACTGCCAATCTTTCAGATAGCAGTTGAGTGCTTAGCCATTTACACCACCCAGAGACTCCTCTGATTATATAAAGATTATCTGTGTGTGTGTGTGTGTTTGTGTGTGTATGTGATTGGTTTTGAGTGCCTTTAAATAACCACTTGGTTCTCCTGTTTTGTGGATCAGGATTCAGGAAGGGGTTGACTGGACAATTCTAGCTTGAGGTTTCACTGTGGGGTTATATGTCAGAAGTCAATCGGGGCTGCAGTTGTCTGAATATCCAAGGTAACTCAATCAAAAGACTGGCAGGTGATGCTAGTTGGTTGCTGAGAGCTCAGAGGGAGTGCCAGCCAGAGCATACATGGCCCCTTGAGTTTCCTTATGTTCAAATGAAACATAAGTAACTCCATTTTGAACCTCAGATTCCATCTTGGGAAAAGGGCAGTGAAAATTCAGGATAGAAGGCTCCAGGACACAACTTAGCAGGAAATACTCTAGAGTAGTTTCACCTTTATCTTGCAAAAAACAAAGCCTGGAGACAGCCTTACAAATAACCCCTGCAGCCAACCCTAACCACAAGCTATTGAAACATCCATTTTCACAACTTATGGAAATTCCATGTGGTTGAAACATTCACCAATGTAGCTGACACATTCATTAACAGCTACGTTTTGTAACTTGCGGAAATTCCACATGGCCTCAATCAATGCCAAAACCAGCTCCTCCTCTCTACTCTGTAGTTTTATGACTTAAATACTGCGCACTAAGGAAGCCTGGGATCACCTCCTGCTCTGCGTAGTTTGGAGTGCTTCCCTGGTGCACCAGCCCCTTTTTTTCCTATTGGGCACATTTTTAATAAAATTTAACTTTTAAAGAGAAACTGCGTCGCGTCTTGAAATCCGGACCCTAACATTTGGGGGCTCGTCCGGGATTTTAAGAGCAACCTCCACGGCCAGCCAATCTGGTTTGAACCTCACCGGTGAGTCTGGATTTCTGTTAATCTCTGTGCTTGAGCTCTGGTTCTGGGACTGAGAGAATCTGGATGCAGAATCACTCTCTAAGTCGGAGACTGGAGGACGCCCCAGTTCTCCATCTGGGTGGGCACTGCTGGTTCCTTTTTCGGTTCTCCAGCACGAAGTCCCACAGATGCAAAGTAGCATCCTGGTCTGGTTTTTGTTTCGTTTTCTTCCGTGACCTGTCCGTATCTGTTCCGTTGTCTGTCTGATTGTGCTGTTTGTCCTGATTGTTACTTTTGCTCTGTGACCGATCCATGTCTGTTCCTTTGTCTGTCTGATTGTGCTGTTTGTCCTGATTGTTACTTTTGCCACCATGGGGTAATCTTCTTCTCACTCTGTAACACCCCTAGACCTTTTCCTTGACCACTTTTCAGATTTCCAGAAACGAGCCCAAGACTTCAGCAAGGTGCAGCCAGGAAAGCTCCACACACTCTGTAACCTGGAATGGCTGGCCTTTGTTTTCCAGGTCGTCTTTGGCGATTCTGGTCACCCTGATCAGATGCCATACATTGTTACTTGGTAGGACCCCCTCAGGCGGCCACCTACGTGGCTATAGTCCTATGCTTCCCCTAAACAGCCTCCTACAACCCTGGTGGTTCAGGGCTCCTCGAAACCCCCTCCAGCTCCCCTTCCTCCATCCTATTCCTCTGACTCAGATGACCTATTGGGTCTCCCACCTCCCTACCCCCCCAGTTCCCGCCGCCACCAGGGCCGAGGGAGCCGAAGCCAGTCGCCATGGCCTGTATAGGGTCCCCATGGACCCTCCAGTCCCGACTGCTTCCCCGATCCCCTCCACTTCTACAGCACCACCATTCTCTGACCTCCAGAGCCCAGCCCATACCCACTAGGGTCGATCCTTCCAGCCGTCTGCAGAGCTTTCCTCTCATATCTTCCCCTTTACACACTATAGGGCACATGACTGAGGAAGGGACCCCCTTTTTAGTCTATACTCTTTTTACTATCTCTGACCTTTATAACTGGAAAATGCAAAACCCCCCTTCTCTGAAAAGCCCCAAGTCTGATCTCCCTGTTGGAGACCATCTTTGTGATAAATCAGCCAACCTGTGAGGATGTGCAACAACTCCTCCAGACTCCCTTCACCACTGAAGAGAGGGATACGATTGTGTCCCTGGCCAGGAAGCAGGTACCAGGAGTAGACTGCCACTTCTCTAGTAACCTGGATGAGATTAATTATGTTTTTCCTCTAACCCATCCAGATTGGGACCCGAACACCACTGCAGGTAAGCAGTGCCTAGCTGTCTACCACCAGGTTCTAATGGGGGGTTTCCAAGCCGCCACTAGGCTCCCCACAAATTTGTCTAAAGTAACCCAAGTAGTTCAGGAACCCTCAGAGTCCCCAGCAGTCTTTTTAGAGCAGTTAATGGAGGCATATTGCACATATACTCCTATTGACCCTGAATCCCCCAAGAACCAGCGAGCCATCAACATTGCCTTAGTGGGCCAGTCAGCCCTTGATATTAGAAAGAAAATCCAGAAAATAGAGGAATTTGAAGGTAAAAATCTGCCCGAACTGATGGAGATCGCCGTGAAGATCTTCAACAACCGTGGACAGCCAGAGGATAAGCAGGCCAAAAAGGTAAGCAGAATCCTCCTGGAAGAAGCCCAGGGCCACATGCTGCTGTGCTCTTGTGATAAGAGACCAGATCAGATGAGGAAGCCAGGAAAGCCTCCCCTGCAGAGAAACCAGTGAGCCTACTTCAAGGAGATTGGACATTGGAAGGGTGAGTGCCCCAAGAGAAATCCCCCTCCGAAGGTTCTTAACCTAGAGGCTTGAGGGCGTAAGGGCTCACTGGTCCCCACTGAGCCCAGGGTAACCTTAAAAGTAGGGGGACACCCAGTAGAATTCATGGTCAACACTGGGGCTAGCAATTCGGTTCTAACTGAATCCCTAGGACCCATAACCAAAGCCAAAAACCTAGCACGAGGAGCTACTGGAATTGGTGCCTGCTCATGGACTACCAAACAAAAAATAAACCTGGGAACTAAAACTGTCTCCCACTCCTTCATGGTTATGCCTGAGTGCCCGTACCCTTTACTTGGAAGAGACTTGTTATCAAAAATGCAGGCGACTATCCACTTTACTGGGAATCATGCTTACCTGACACCCCAAGTCAATGTGATAGCCCCTTTAGAGGAAGAATACAGACTTTATGATGATTCCGACAGGGGCCTCCACTCTATCCTTCTGATATCAGTGAATCAATTGATCAAAGAGATTCCTCAGGTTTGGGCTGAAAACAACTCCCCAGGACTGGCCAAACACCAACCACCGGTTATAGTGACTTTAAAACCATCTGCCGACCCAATTCGGGTGCAGCAGTACCCCATTGCACGAGAAGCAAGGAGAGGGATCAGGGCCCACATTCAAAGACTCAGAAAACATGGAATACTGGTGCCCTGCTAGATGCCCTGGAATACCCGCCTCCTGCCAGTGAAGAAGGCAGAAGGGCTGGACTACAGACTTGCCCAGGATCTGAGAGAAGTCAATAAAAGAGTGGAGAATATCTACCTTACTGTTCCTAACCCATACACTCTTCTGAGCTCCCTGTCACCAGAGTACCAGGTGTAGTCAGTGCTGGATTTAAAGGATGCATTCTTCAGCATACCCCTGAGCCCGCAGAGTCAGCCGCTCTTCGCCTTCAAACGGCAGGACCCAGAAGATGGCTTCAGCAGACAGCTAACCTACCACATAAGGGTCCACTATTTTTGTGTCTGTTGGTCTTACTGTGAGGGCTTGCTTGTTGCTGGAAGCTATAGCACCAGTATTTAAAATACCATCGGAGTCATCCACTGTAGAAAAGTCTCAGTGGCACTTCCAGCCTAACACAGACTAGAAAAAAGCCCTGATGATCTGCTTTCAAGTTCTAAGAACTCGAGATCAGATGATGACAAGCCAGATACAGGATCCAGAGTGAGCAAGACAGTGAGATTTACCAGAACATGTGCATGTACTGAATGCAGGCCACTTCCCCAAGGAAATTCCACTTGGAACTGATTGGCTGATCATATCAGATCACATTATCAAGGTGGTTACATTATATCACAAAATGTAAGATAACTACATCATTACTGTAATGGATTGAACTGTATTCTCCCAAATACCTGTCAGCTTACTTAGGTCATGATTCCCAGGATTGTGTGATTATCTGCCATTTTGTCATCTGATGTGCTCTTCCTGTGTGTTGTAAATCCTATCATTATGATGTAATGAAATGGATTAGTGGCAGATACATTGATGTCATTTACAAAATTAGGTAGTACCTTAAGCAAATCTCTCTGGGGATATAGAAGTGAGAAGTGAACACACCATGAAGGAAGCATGCTGGGAGCAGGATGTGCCCTTTGCCCCTGCAGTTTCAACACACTGAGACGCTCCCAGACAAACAGAAGACGGATGCATCCCAGGGACCTTCCTCCAGAGCTGACATAGGAGGCCTTCCCCAGGAGCCAGTGCCCTGAATTTTGACTTCTAGCCTACTGTACTGTGAGAGACTGAATTTCTTTTTGTTAAAGCTATCCACTTTTGGCATTTCTCTTGTAGCAGCACTAAATGACTAAGACAATTATATAACTGCCAAAATGCATGATTATGTAACCGAGAATCATGGCCCAGTCAAGTAGACACAATCTTAACACTTAGAGCCCACCCCTTGTCAATTCGACAGTTAAACCAACACAATCTCTAAATAAAGACAATGTCAAAGTCATATTTGTGCTTGATATGATACAAATAACATGTGTACAACTGAAATACACCGCATCCTACATATTCTAAATGAAGATAACAAATATGCTTCATACACATATGAGGAAGAAACAGTCACAACAACTACATCCCTTATTTCTGCAGCTAGTCACATGGCTGTTACTGGTATTTAGCACTATCTTCCTCCATCCTCCATTCCCTTTTTCCTGCACCCTCAGCAAGGAGGTTCCTAGCTGATGATGGCTCTTTGCATGGTGGGGTAGTCAAAACCTTCATTCCTCAAGGGTCTTGGCCATTAGTAGTCATGTTGGTCTTTAGTCACAGGGCATGGTAGTACTTAGAGACATCCTAAGGAATCTCCTATATTACAGACTGTGATGGTTAAGATTGGTGTCAACTTGGCTGGACCATGATGCTGAGTGGTTTGACAGTCATATGATATTGTAATCACTTCCATGATGAGATTTGATAAAATGTGATCACTTCCATGATGGGTTCTACTGTGAGTAGCCAATCAGTTAAAAGGGATATTCTTCAGACATAGACCTTCACCAAAAATAAGTAGACGTAAGGAGAAGGCTCATACATTTTTGCCCATTATAGATCCTGCAGCTGATTCCTGTTCATCTGACTTCTATTTCTTGAAACTTGAGCTAGCAGCTTACCTGTGGTCTTGCCTGTCAATCTTGGGATTCATTTATCTTTGGAACTTGTGGACAAGAGCCTTGCTCTGTGACCTGCTGACTTTGGATTTGCCAGACCTTCTGGCTACACGAATAAGGAGAAACCTCTATCATGACACATCAACTTGGGATATTACACATTGTATAACCCCATGAGCCATTTCCTTGATATGAATCTCACTATATGCATACTTATACACTTTACTGATTTTGTTTCTCTACAGAACTTGGCCTAAGACACACAATGTTCTTCTTTACCTCTATTCTGTAATATCAATCTAATTTCCCTTTCATAATCAAGATCAGTTCAGTAATTCTCTTCTTTGCCTGTTAATTCAGAGGCATAAGGAGCCAAATGTGGCTGGATGGCATGCTTAACTTCTAGTTCCGTGGAATTGTTGTTGTATCTCCCGGTGAGAACACTCTTCCCTTTGGAACTAAGATGTCTAGACCTTCAGAGCGTAGCATCATGAGCACAGAAGACAAAAATTTTGCAAGTAAGTAATAGTGAGTGGTGCCACTCCCATTTCCACCCATTGATTCATGGACCCATGAATTCTGCTTACCGAAGAAACAGTACAAAATATTGGACACTAGTTTAGAGCATGCACAGCCTCTTGAAGAACATTGCCTCAACCCTGCAAGGTATCGTCACCTAGCTGGCTATGACTTTAGATGGTAATTTGATCAAGTCAGCTGCTTCAGAATGATGGAGAACGTGGGAAGCCCAGTAAATTCCATAAGCATGGGACCACTGCTGTGCTTCATCTGCTATGAAGTAAGTCCCTTCATTTGCTGTATGGGACACCATCATGGTGGGTAAGGCATTCTGTAAGTCCATGGATGGTAGTTTTGGCAGGAGTATTGCATGAAGGGAAGGCAAATTTGTATGTAGAGTAAGTGTCTAGTCCAGTAAGAACAAAACACTGACTTTTCTATGATGGAAGTAGTTCACTATGATCAACCTGCCACCAGATTGTTGCTTGATCACCTCCAGTGATGGTGCTGTGCTGCAGACTCAGTTTTGGTTTCTGCTCCTGGCAGATTGGGCACTTGACAAGTGGCTATAACCAAGTCTACCTCAGTGAAGAGAAGTGCATGGTGCTAAGTCCATGTAAAGCTCCACCCCTGCCACCTTGACCACTTTTTTTCATGAGTCCTTTGGGCAGTGATGGGGGTGTCTGGGGAAAGAGGATGACTAAATCATTATATAACTGCTGGACTATATTGCTACATAGCTGTTAAACTATGTCATTACCTAACTGTCAAACCATTGGGAACTATGGCCCATTCTAGCCGACACACAATAGTAACCATCACAGGTATTTAATTGTCTGTTAAGATAAATACATTATCCCCTTCCCTCTTGTTCACTTGAAGTCACTAGTTAATCTCTTCACACAAGAAGATAACATCCAGCTTGTGGAGAGGAACACAGCAGTTATGCTTCTAAGAGAGCATGGTTGCAAGCCCTCTGAATGGAGTGAGGATACAGTGTCTTCTTGCTCAGCTCTGCACACAGGGCTTGCCCCAGGGCTGTCACTCAGGAAATGCTGACAGAGCAAATGGCATCAGTCCTGACTGTGGGCACCTGGTAGAGTAGTAGTCTTCCCAGTCAGCCCAGACCTCCCAGGCTGGACAAAGAGATCTGCTCCCCTGGGGGCCCTGATGCCCTCAACATTTTGTCCTTCTCCCCACCTGCCTACCTGTCACCAGGCCCTCCTGGGCTGTAGGAGCCTGACAAGTCCTGAGTAAGCAAGTTAAAGGACTGGCAGCAGTGGCTGCTCTTTGGCACCCTAGCTTCCTGTCTGTTTAAGGCCCTTGGCTTTGCATCTCAGCTTCTTAGACCCAGAACATCCAGAACATGGTTCTCCCTCTGGCCAGCTAGCCTGGCAGGTAAGGACTCAGGCCCTCAAGTAACCTGGAAGGTGCTATCCGGATCCCCACTGCATCTGGGATACACAGAATTCTCTCTGTGCAACATGTGAGTAGCCTGCATCCTGAGCACCAACCAGATGTCATCTGCTTCTTTCTGGTCTGGGGACTTCAGGGTCTCTAGAGAAAGAGTATATGGAGGTCTTTTAGAAGACAAAGTCTAGGAACAGATAAGCCGTAGAGTGGTTCAGAATGGAGCTCAGGCTATAGGCAGGCTAGGCTAGGGATCAGATAGGGCTCATGAGGGTACTGGAGGAGAGTTTGTGCTAATGCATGGGAAAAAAGGTTCTACAAGGAGTTGAGAAGGGTGGTGGTAGAGCAGAAGTGACTGAGGGATGGGCATTGGTAGACTCAGGGAGGCCTGGTGACCTGGCACACTCCACTGCCTGTGTTTTAAGCTCAGGCTGTTTGCATTGTCCCTAGTACTAAGAGTGTTGGCTCTATCCCCTGTCCTTGGCACGTGGGTTTCTTCCTGTCAGTTCAAGAAATGTCCATTTATCCTGGAATGTCTTAAGATTGATCTTCTACAGCATCCATAACAAAATACCACCAGTGAGTGTTTTCAGAAAACAGAACTGTATTTTCTCACAGTTCAGGAGGCTAGAAGTCTGAATTCAAGGTGTCAGCTCTGGGGGAAGGTTCCTCTTTGTCTCTTTCAGCTTCTAGTAGCTGCCAGCAATCCATGACATTCCTGGGCTTGTAGATGCATCTCCCTCCATCATCATAAGGTGTCTTCCCTCTGTGTGCATCTCTCTGGGTCTATTCTACTCTTTTGATAAGACATTACTCAAAAGGGATTAGGCTCAGGACCCACTGTAGTTCAGGATGACTTCATTACGTAAAAGAAAACTGCTATTTCCGACAGGGCTGCAGTCACAGGTTAGGATTTCAACGTATGTTTGAGGCAAACACAATTCATCCATAATGTGGACTAGGGGAAGAATGAGTCATCGCAGCCATATGAGGTGAGAGATATTCATGGTCACCCCGTGAGTTTACCTGATAAACGGGTAGGGAGCCTGCAGAGGAGGGAGGAAGATATCACAGACACCAGAGAGGGGGGCATGCAGGGTGAAGGACACCCGCAGCCACCACTACCATCATTGAGTGTCGCAGATGCTCAAGGCAGCACCATGCTGGAAATACACCCAGCAGGAAGCGACATATGGGCCAGTGAGTGGGAGCAAGCTACGATGGAGACTGTCCTCCTAGAACCACAGCCTGGCCACACACCCTGGGACCACAGACTCAGTATGAGTCCTGGAACCCCTCTGAGAAAGGGATGTGAAGAGCTAGCGTAACCACACCTTAAAACATTCCAGAGTGATAGGCATCTTATTTTATCACCCACGTTCTAGGACAAGTTACTTAAATTGTCCCTAAAGTTGTTTTTCAGTGATTCCGGTTTAGACCCAGTTCAGAGACATGCACAGATGAGAGTCAGGTGACCTCTATATGTCCTTCTAATGGGCAGCACAAGACAGCTATAATTAGGACCAGGGAATGAAACTAGAGGAGCAAGAAACTGCGCAGGCATGGTACCCTATAATAATTCCTGCTACCAGTCCCAGAAGCCCCTATGGCAGGAACAGTCTTGATGTCTGCATGCAGATGCAATCAAGGACCAAGCAGCTGCCTGCCATCTGGAAAAGAAAAGTCTTCAGACCACTATTCCTAATTTGATGTCCTCAGCTACATCCCAGGGTAGTTGAAATATGAAAATCCAACCTCCAATTCCCTCAGTGGTGCAGCTTGCAGAAGTGGTATGCATCTGCTGCTGCCCCACTTGGAAGTGCTTTCATTTTCTAACAAAGATTTCTCTCTCTTCTAATAATTCTTTCTCATTGGTCTGACAGGAACCCTTGAGGGCTTCAAAGACTCACGGCAACACTGTCAGTAGTTTGGTAGGTCCCGTGTGTGGGGGAGAGGCTGTAAGAGCACCTGAAAGGAGAAAAATAGGGACGGAGGCCTATGACAGTTTAGGTCTGGGCTAGGGATAGCCCACTCAGATGGCCTTAACTGGCCTAGAGTGCCCCAGATACCAGCAGAGGGGGCAGGCTCAGAAAAGTTCAAGAAAGATTCGGGAATATGGGGCCCATTCAAAATCAGGTCTGGGGCAGGGGTGGCTTGCTGGGTAGAACTCTCAGCCTCCACTTGCTCTAGGTACCCTGAGAGGCTCAGAGACTTTCAAAGGAGGCACTCCAAAATGGGATCCCCTCAGGCCCTGGGCCAGGGCAACAGTCTGCTTTGCTGGGTCTAAGGGAGACACTTTCAAAGAAAATCCTGAGTAAGATTTTAAATGTGAGGTTAATGAAAAACTGACTTGCTTAACAATTTCCCTGCCCTGTCTTGTGTTCCATCTAATTGCTATGGGCATGGCTGGTTGGTGATACC
Source organism: Heterohyrax brucei (assembly GCA_028571685.1). Taxonomy (NCBI): domain Eukaryota; kingdom Metazoa; phylum Chordata; class Mammalia; order Hyracoidea; family Procaviidae; genus Heterohyrax; species Heterohyrax brucei. The sequence continues at coordinate 22,463,856 of CM053146.1, forward strand.
CCTGTACCCTGGAACCATGGCATGTAGAGAGTAGTTCAACAGCCCACGGCTTATGCCAGGCCTTGATCTTCTGTGTCTATTTGCACCTGATGATGATTCTGGACTACTCCAGGGCATAAATCAGAATGTCCGGGGGATTCTTAGCCCAGGAAATTGGTAGAAAGGGAAGACAAGCGCAGCAAGAGCTTTGAGACAGCAGGCTGGAGTCCAAATCCAAATTACTCCACTTAGTAGCTGTGTGACCTTGAACAAGTTAATTAACCTCTCTGATATTCAGTCTCCTCCCCTGTAAAACAGGATACTTAACACCTGATAGGACTGTCCTGAGTGCAGTGATTGAGACTATAGACTCTAAAGTCAAAGATGTGTGATTCTGCTCTTTACTGGCTGTGTGACCTTGGACAAATTACCTAATCTCTCTGAACTTTCATTTCTCCCAGTTTTTACGTGGACATAAAGTACTATCTCTCAAGGCTGTGAAGATAGAATAGGATAAAAAATTTTCAATACTTAATACTATACCTGGCACGTTATGATTGTCCCCTTGCCTATAAGGAGTGAACGATCCAAATCCCCCATCCAGCCTTTGACCGTCTCCACTGTCACTTCTCCTCCCTGCTCTGACAACACACACTTCATCAATCCTCTCTCCCCTAACTGCTTCAGTCATATTAATCTTCCTTGTTCTTTTTATCGCGGAGCCTTTGCGCCTGTCAGGTGTGACTGAATGATCTCCCCTCTCCTCTCTGCCGAACATCACCTCATTGATGCCTTTGTCAAATTAAAATTTCCTCCATGGCAAAAATGCCATGAACAAAGTAAAAGGACAAACCAAGGGAATATATTTACATATTTATATCTTTGGAACTGTGAAGAGCTCTTACAAATTAGTAAAAAGGAACAATAACTCAATTAAAAAACTGGAACAAAACAGGTTTAGGCAGTTTACAGAATGGGAAGTACAAATGGTCAATAAACATGAAAAAAAGTTCAGCCTCACCCATTGTCTTAAAGAAATGCACATCGAAACAATGAGCTATCATTCTTTATAATTATTTTGGCAAAGTAACGATGACAGCATATAGTGCAGCAGACGAGAGAGGTTGGGGAGAGACACACCTGTGCTGAAAATGGGTAAGGCTGGTGGTGCAGCCTCCTCGGGATGTGATTGAGCAATATATAGTGAGTAGGTGTCAAATAAACTCCAAAGTAGTGGGTTTGAGTATCAACACAGTTTGAGGTTGTGGTGGTTTAGTGGTAGAATTCTCACCTTCCACGGGGCAGACATGGATTTCATTCCCAGCCAATGCACCTCATGTGCAGCTACCATCCACCTTTTGGTGGAGGCTGACATGTTGCCGTAATGCTGAACAGGTTTTGGTGGAGCTTACAGACCAAGACAGATTAGAAAGAAAGGCCTGGTGATCTGAAAATTGGCCAATGAAAACCCTATTGATCAAATGGTCTGATTCACAACCAATCATGGGGATGGTACAGGACCAGGCAGTCTTTTAATCTGCTGTGAACAGGGTTGCCATGAGTTGGGGTCAACTCAGTGGCAGTTAACAAAATCATTTCAAATATTCACACCTTTAAGACAGTGGTGCCATTGTTAGGAGGTATATTACAGAAGAGATCACACATGCATTTTTATTCACTGGGCAAGTCTATGATGAGTACCTGTGGAGTGCTAGGCTCTGTTCTTGAAACTGGGGTTATAATGAGGGGCAAAGCACAGTTGCATCTGTATTAGTTTCCTATTGTTGTTGTAACAAATTACCACAAGTTGAGCAGCTTGAAGCAACATGTATTTATTCTTTAACAGTTCTGGTGATCAGACATTCCAAAATCAAGGTGTTAGGGGGCCTTTATTTCTTCTGCAGGCTCTAGGACAGAGTCCACTCTTTACCTTTTCTAGCTTCTAGAGGGTGCCTACATTCCTTGGTTTATGGACTCCTCCTCAAATCATTCCTTCTCTGACTACGAGCCTCCTACTTCCTCTTATAAGAACCCAGTCATATTAGGTCTACCCAGATAATCCAGCATAATCTTATCTCAAGACCCTTAATCCTATCTGTGAAGTCACTTTTGCCATGCAAGGTAACATAGCTACAGGCTCCGGAGAATAGGATGTGGACATCTTTGGGGCCCATTGCTTTCTCTATTACAAAGCCTCACAGAGCTAATATTTAGTGATGAGTATACACAAAGATATTCACGGCAGCATTGTTTATTAACAGTAAAGATCTTGAAAAGCCTAACTGTTGATTAGCAGTGGAGTAGTTCAAGTCATTGTGCAGCATGCAGTGAAATACCAGGCAGCAGTGGATCTGAACCAAGTAGAGCTGTGTGCAGTTATGAAGATCCAGCTGCAAGGCATTTTGTTAATGAAAAACGGATATGCAGACAAGAGGAATAATGAGCAGGCAATTGTGTAGAAAGCAAGATACACATGTGTTCATGTCTGTATTTGGAAGGCTACACAAGAAACTGTTAATAGAAAATGAGAACGAGATCTGGGTGTCAGTGTCAGGGTGAGATTTTTTGAAATGTTGCTGAACTAAAGCAAGTTCATTTTGCCTGTCACTAGAGCCAAAATTCAGAGACAGTGTGGGGTTCTATGTTTTATTTGTAGATAGCCAGCAAATCCAGAGGACAGCAAGAATTATTTCTCAAAAAAACTGTCCCATTTGGGTTACATTTCCAGTGGTTTTTATAGCCAGAATTCAAAAGGGTAGGTGTTCATCACAGAACAATAGTTGGGAGTAACAAGATTTCATTACATCATAAGGTTTCATTACATCTTATCAAACAGTGTGAATTACCCCAAATTTCATTATCTCTCTCTATGGTCTTAATCAATTTTACTTCCTCAGAGACAGTACAGGAAGAGATAGGGAGAGGAACACAGACCTGCTAGTCTGGTCCGAGGGTGGTAATTGAGGCAGAAGATGGAATGAAGCTAATACCCTAAGTGATTTTTGTTAGGTTCTCACATTTACTGCCAACAACATAGCCTACTCTTTCACTTTTTTTTTTTTTTTTTACCATTTTGGGGAATAACTTTTTCTTTGAAAAAGAAAAAAAGGTTCTTAAAAAGATAGCAATGAGGCCTTAACTGCAGCCTCCATTGCCAACTAAAACCTGTCCCAATGCTTTGCCTACCCCAGCCCCCAGGTGTCCAGGGGCAGGGTTGGGGTGTTGGTCTGACCCAGGATTGATGCTGCAGATGCACTGTTCCTGGCGAGGGCTGGCAGGAAGGCCAGAAGGAGTTCAGAGAGGGAGCTTGGAGCAAGTGAGGGTAGGCTGAAGATCATCCAGGCAATCCTTCATTTATTCAACAAATATGCATTCACAACCACTCTGTGCCAAGCTTGGGTTGGGCCCTAGTAGGCAGAGTTTGGGGACATGCCTGGAGAGCTAGACAGAGCACTCCAGGAAGCTGCCCAAGCCTCACTTCAGCCTCACTTCAGCCTCATCGAGAAGAGTTATTCCACTGTGCCCTCTTTCCTGCACTAGGCCAGGGTTTGCCCCCAGCAATGAGGAAGTCAGATCTGAATTTCAGAAAATTCCTCTTAGGGCATGGGAGATTGGGAAGGGCCAAGAATTAAGGACAGGTAGAAGGCTTTTTCAGGTGTGACCTGTGAAAACTTGTTGCTGTGGAGCAAGTTCTGACCCTACCAGACAAAGTAGAACTACCCTGTATTGTTTCCAAGGTGCAGCTGGTAGTTTCCAACTGCCAGCATTTGGGTTACCAGCCAACCTCTTAACCACTGTTTGTAGAGCACTCACTCAGGTGGGAGGGGATAGAAATCTGGAGTGAAGCAGTGGCTGCTCGGAAGAGGGAAAGGATCTGAAGGTGGCTTGGTGACAGGCTTAGAAGAGCTGGAGAACTGGAGGGAACCTCCTTGCTTCCCTAGTGGGAGAAATGGTGGCCCCTTCAAGGGGGAGAAGGAATAGGGCACAGGGATGGAGAGACAATGATTCTAGTTGGAGACTGCTGAGTAGAAGGCACTGTAGACATCCAGAGGACAGTGCAGCTTCAGTGTAGAGGGGAGGTGGGACACCTGGAGAGGCACAGAGATGGCAGCAGTGAGGGGCAGCGGTGAACCAGAACCAGCAGAGCCGTGGCAGCAATGCCAGGAGGACTGTGACTGGGCTCAGGGCTGTGTGTCTATCAACAGAGAAAGTAAAGTATTCTAAAGGTGTTTTTATTGGAGCTTTTCTTAAGACTGTGAAAATACTCACTTGGCTTACTTATTCCTCCCTCCTTTTCCCTTGTCTGTCTTTTTTTGGAGAGGGCATTACTTTGGGAGCAAGCTGATGGAACTTGGGGTGACCATCCCCAGACACCTCTTTGTACTATCCCTGACAGGACACGTGTGGTCAGGGAAGGAAAAAGAGGGTGAATGTCACCATTTAAGAGGCAGACAGAAAGAAAAGAGTTAAGGAGAGAGGATGCTGGGCCACAGGAAGATAAGTGGAGGGAGATTACAATGCAGACGGTGGAGGAAGCCAAGGGAAAGAATGGTTCTAGAAGTACATGTCTTAGTTATCCAGTCCTGCTACAACTGAAGTCTTGCAAGTGGTGGCTTTAAAAAACAGAAATTTAGTTCTTTCACAGTTTAGGAGGTTAGAGGTCTGGATTCAGGAAGCCAGCTCTAGGAAAAGGCTTTCACTCAGCATCAGCTCTGTGGGAAGGCCCTTATCTCCTGTCCACATCCGTGACTGGCATTCTACCTTGACACCAATCTTCCCTTGGATCCAGGAAGTTCCTACACAGACCCCTGTGTCCAAAGCACATGCTCTACTCCGAACCGGCTCTTCTTTCTTAGTGGGAATGAGGTCACTCTTTCTTTGCTTGGTTTCCTCTCCATTTATCTCTTGTAAAATAAAAGGTGATGCAGGCCTCACCCTAAGGGATTTCCGCTTACAATAGATCAGGGCTAAGTAAGAGGTTTGCACCCCTCCCTAATGCCGTCTCATTAACACAACAAACATAACCTAATCCTCTTTAACATAAACTAATCCTGCCTCCTTAACCACAAGCAGAGGTTAGGATTTATAACACAAAACAAAATGGAGGATAATCACACAGTACTGGGAATCATGGCCTAGAGAAGCCGACACATATTTGGGGGGAATACATTTCAATCCATTACAGTGTATAATGCATTTTGTATTTCAAGCACATACTTCTATTTGCAAACAGTGGTGATTGCTACAATATGATTAATGCAATTAATGGCACTGAATTATTTATGAAAAATGTTGAAATTCCAAGTGTTTTGTATACATCTTTTACCACAATTAAAAAATTGAACTAGGAAAACAAAAGCTTTCTAGAGAGTGGGGTAGGACGGGAGGAAGAGGCAGCGGTTAACCCTGTCAAATACTTCAATGTATATCTTTTTCTTTTCTTTTTTCCTCCCACACTCTATCTGTCTTTCACTCTTCATCTATCTACCTAGATAACTGGTTCACATTCTATCTACCTACCTGTCTAGCTATCCATTCAGCCATCTAATTAGTTAAATACTAAAACACTGCCAAGCAGACCTTTGGGATTTTTTTTGTGGGGGAGGGGCACAAATCTGTTGCAAAAGACCTCTTTAAACTGTTAAAAAAGAAAAATACTGTTCTAAGGAGGCCTAGCTCAAGCCCTGATAGTGTAGTGGGTAAGTGCTGTGGCCGTCAACTAAAATGTCAGCAGTTCAGGTTCACCAGGCATTCCCTGGTGACTCGAAGGGGGCAGTTCTGCCCTGTCCTGTAAGGTCACTGTGAGCCACAGTTGACTCCAAGGCTGTTGGTTTGGGTTTTGGTTTAGCCCAAGCAATGATATTTTCAATTGCTTCATATGCATGTGAAAGCTGGACAATGAATAAAGAACACTGAAGGAGTTGGATGCATTTGAATTATGGAGTTGGTGAAGAATGTTAAATATACTGTAAAATGCCAGAAGAACGAATAAATCTGTCTTAGAAAAAGTACATCCAGAATGCTCCTTAAAAATGAGGATGGCAAGACTTCATCTTGCATAGTTTGGACATATTATAAGGAGGGACCAGTCCCTGGAGAAGGACGCCATGCTTGGTAAAGTGGGCAGTGAACAGAAAAGCGGAAACCGTAATAAGATGGACTGACACAGTAGCTGCAACAATGGGCGCAGGCAACGCTGACTGTGAGGGTGGTGCAAGCCCAGGTGGTGTTTCAGTCTATCACACGTGGGGAACACTATGAGTCAGAACTAACTTGCACACTTAACAACAGCAGTAATCCACCAAGCACAAATCCTTGTGTTAGAAACTGTGAAGAATGCTGTTAAAGCAGTTTTCACTTTAGTTGGGTGAAAACTGAGACTAGCTCTAAAACATGGAAATAATAGCTGAACCCAGAAGCCACAAAGGAAAAGACTGATGAAGTTGACTACAGGAAAAAATTAAAATCTTTCATGCCAGGAAAAAAAGCTTCAGGACAAATTGTAAGGGTATTTACAAAGCACATGAGAAATGAATTACTAATTCCTTTCACTTAGGTTGACAGAATCAGGATAGACCTCAGCCCAACTGATGAATGAACAAATGTGAACAGGAGTTCTTAAAAATGAAAACCAAGATGAAAATATTCTCCATTTTACTCATAGTGAAAGAAATGTAACTCAAGACAATGAGACTTTATTAGTCACTTCTCAGATTGGCAAACATTAGAATGTTGATTATTATCCAGTACTGTTGAGAGTGTAGGAAAACAGTCACCCTCTTTATTGTTGTTGAGAGTAGTGGGGTGTGACCTTTATGACCTTTTGGGAAGATGAGGTGGCACTGTGTCAGCACTCACAATGCATGTACCATGTGATCCAGCAACTCTACTGCAGGTGCCCTTATACACATACACTGAGGTGTACCAGGAAGTTGTATATGGTATGCAGCTACTTGGAAGAGCTAAGAGTACGAACAGCCTAATGTTCATCAATAGGTGACTGAGGTAGTGAGTTATGCTGGATCTGGATGGTGGAATGTCATGCAGCCATTAGGAAGGATTTTATTTTACTAAGCCAAGTGCCAAGTGCCGTTGAGTTGGATCTGACTCATGGAGACCCTAGGGGCCACAGTCAATGCCCTTGGAAGCAGCAGTGAGAAATCAAAAGACGCATTGCACTGGGACAATCTCCTGCAAATGACCTCTTTAAAGTGTTGAAAAGTAAAAGTGTCACCTTGAAGACAAAAGTGCAACTTGACCCAAGCCATGGTATTCTCATGCACTTCACATGCGAGTGAAAGCTGGACAATGAACAAAGAAGACAGAAGATCCAGGCAGCCAAAAAACACATAGAGACATGTTCACGATCATTAATTATTAAAGAAATTCAAATCAAAACGACAATGAGATACCACCTCACCCCAATGAGATTGGCCATGATCCAAAAAATGCAAAACAATAAATGTTGGAGAGGCTGTGGAGAGATTGGAACTCTCCTTCACTGTTGGTGGGATTGCAGAATGGTGCAACCTCTTTGGAAAGCAATTTGGCATTACCTTAAAATAATGAATATAGATATACCATTTGACCCAGTTATTCCTCTGCTCGGAATATATCCTACAAAATCAAGGCCATTCACACCGACTGCTACATGCACACGAATATTCATTGCAGCACAGTCCACGACAGCAAAAAGTTGGAATCAACCCAAATGCCCAACAACAGAAGAGTGGATAGGTAAACTTTGGTATATGTGCTTCATGGAGTACTATACACTGATAAAGAACAACGATGATAGCAAGAAACGTCTCTCAGTTTGGTCTCAACTGGAAGACATTATATTGAGTGAAACCAGTCAGCGACAGAAGGACAATGATTATATGAGACTCCTAAGATAAAAACTTAAAACCATACTCATACATAATAGAAAAGACTCTGACGGCTACAAGGGTGGGGAAGGTGGGAGGGCGGGAAGGCAGGGGGTGAGGGTTTAGTTTAGTTAATTGTTAGAAATTTGGTAGGGTGAAATTGGTGACAATTCACATTAGTAAGAAGATCAATAGTAATGAGACTTTGACACAACTTGTGTACTCCTCCTCTCTTAACCCAATATTGTGAGCACAGAGTATGTACACTTTCATTTTTTTAATTTAATAATTAAAAATAAAAAGAAGACAGAAGAAGAATTGATGCCTTAGTACTGTGGTACTAGAAAAGAATGTTGAATGTATCACGGACTGCCCAGAGAACAAATAGAACTGTTCTGAAAGAAGTACAACTGGAGTGCTCCTTGGAAGCAAAGAAGGCAAGACTGTGTCTTACATACTTTGGACATGTTGTCAGGAGGGATCAGTCTCTGAGGACATCATGCTTGGTAGAGTAGAGGGTTGGAGAAAAGAGGGAGCCCCTTGAGGAGCTGGATAGACACAGTGGCTACAACAATTGGTTTAAGTATAAAAATGATTGTAGACATGGTGCAAGACCAGGCAGGACTCCTGAGCTGGGAGCCAAACTTGGGTTCTGACTTAGCTCAGCGGTCAGCCAGCTGCCTCTCTGGATCTCACCCACTCATCTCTACAGTGAAGAACTGAACTCAAGTCTTGACCTCTAAAGATCCTCCCAGATCAGACATTCTGGTTTATCCACACATCTCTGAGACCCTCAACTCAAGCCTTGGCCATCTATTCTTCCATTTCTCTGCTTTACCCATGGTGCCTCCTGGCCCTGCAGAGAACTGGAAAGAGATGGCCCTATGAGGTGGTAAGATGTCACTTGGAATCAGATATTTCTAGGATCGAAATCCGATTCTGCCCTTCAAAACTGTGTTGCTTAGGGCAAGCCCATTACTCTCTCTGCATATTGGCTTCATCCTCTATGAAGTGTCTTCAGATTGGTGAGACAGAGTAGAGATGCTTCCCCTCAGGGACTTGGCACATAACAGGTACTCAGTGACAGGGAATATTTTTATGATTGTACCAGAATCACAGGAGGGGAGAGCACAGCAGAAATTGTTTAATACCACATGCCCTACTCCCTTGTCTCCTTCAAGTTTTCTTAAATCTCTTTAAAGTCCTCCTCTGGCATTTTTGTCACCACCCCTGTGTTTATCTGTGTCATGCATACCACACTGAAATTGTCTGCCAATGACTCTTTTTCCCACTAGACTTGAATGCACTGGGGGCTTGGATCACGGCTTTCATTCCTGGATTCCCAGTACCTGGCCCAGAGCCTGGAGCAGTGAAGCCACTCAGGACCGTTCTTAAGTGAGCATGCGGTTTCCTGCCACAGGTAAACTTAAGAGACCCCAGAGCTTTGTTTGGCCCAAGCTGTCACTGTACTCATGTGTCTCATCTCAGATGGAGCCAATCCCCCCTGGGGCCCCCTGCACTGTTATGGGGCAGGGACAGCTCTCTGGGCAAACTAAGGGCCCACTGTGAACACTGTCTCAGGCTGCTGGACGTCATTCAGGAGACTGAGAGGCAAGTCCACTCATCCAGCAGGCACGGAGCTGTCAGGTGCTGGGCTAGGGTATATCTTAAGTGCTGCTCACCAGGGGAGGTGGCAGCTTATTTTTAATTAATTGCAGTCTGTTTTATCAATGACAGCAGAGGCCACAATTGGTGTCACAGTGTTGTTATAGGTGATTTTGAAAATCCCTCCTACTTTGGGTGCTTTGGGACGGCCTTCTCAGTAGAACTCTCCTGTCCACACAGATTGGACAGCTTCTTGCATATTCTACAGGTAAAGTGCAACCTATCTCTCCGCCACCAGCCCTGCTCCCCAGTGATCTGTTTTAGTAACAGCACAGCAGCGTTCCTGGCCTCTGGAGTGAGAATTGGCCTGAAGTTCGCTCTGAGATTGGGCCCTCCCATCCAGTCCCCTGGCTGTTGTGCAGCCCTCATCCTCTCCTACCCGGCTGTCTTGCATGCCTCCTCACAGGCCAGGGTCCTAAACGCCCAGCCCCCGTACAATGTTCACATGACCTACCCTTCCTAGAACATCTTCTGTTCCCCTTATTCCCTACTGAGTTTTCTTCATTATCCTACTGCTTCTGTCCCACAGGTGGCTCACTGCTCTCCTCTGTGACCCTAGACCCTGGCTGGATCAACTAGTTGTCTGTTGATGGTTGTGTGTCCCCAGAGGGCCCAGCTGGCAGAAGCTACGTCCCTTTCCACATCCAGCAACTGCTAAGGGGCTGGACATGTAGAGTATACCAGGCAGGGTTTTTGGAATGAAATAATGCAGACCTCTCCAAGAGAAAGAGAATGAGAAGCAGGCAGCATCCAGAGAGGGAAGGTGGAGTGGCAAATGGTGGCCCGGGCATCTCCTGCTGTCAGACGACCGGAGGCATCACTGAGACCAGAGGTTAGTACCCAGTGGTACAGGCGTTGCTGATCTGTTCTGCCTGCTTCCCTGCCTTCTCAGACCATTGGCCACCCTCCAACAGGCCTTAGGTGGGGGGACACATTGTAGCTCTAGGCTTTTGTGCCCAGAGACTCCACAGAGGTCATAACCACAGGCCCCTCCTGGCTGTCTTCTGTCCTCACTGGCCAGCCCTTGCAGACAGCTCAAGTCAGGGAATCCTCAATGCACAGATATTAGAGACAGCAGGAGCTGTGGAATGACCCCTACTGTGCAGATGAGGAAATCAGGCAGGGAGGAAAAACAGGAGGTTTAAGTCATAAGCCTGTATCTGACCAAGTCAGCTCCAGAACTCAGGTCTGCCGGGTACTGTGGTGGTTTTTGCTGTAAAAATTCTTCAGTCTCCACCAGCATCTTCAGAAACCTCTCCCCCAAACCTTCTTCAGTGGCCACCTCCTCCTGGTCAAATCCTTTACCTAGGGGGCTGAGGAGTGGGGCAGGGATGGAAGGCATAGGGGAAGAACATGGCTTCTGGCTCAGCCTTGAGTGCAGCCCTGAGCAAATAGTGTAACTTCTCTGGGCTTCAGTTTTCTTCTCAGAAACATGGGTGTTACAGAATCTCTAGTGAGTCCTGAGGATAGGACCAGCTCAAAACACAATCCAACCAGTTGCCCGTCAGTGGCTTCTGACTCGTGGTGACCCCATGTATGTCCAAGAAGCATTGTGCTCCATGTAGTTTTCAAGAGCTATGTTTTTCTCATAAGTAGATTGCCAGGCCTTTCTTCTGAGACTCCTCTGGATGAGTTTTAACTGCTAGCCAGTACCACCAATGGCCCTCTCCATGTTGGTTGAGATTTTATGATATGGAATTAGCAGGGATATGGAGGGAGGAAGTTCCAGTCTGGTCCTGGTGGGATTTAGAGCAGAGACCTACATTCTAGGCTCTTTCGTGCCCATCACTCTGAGATATGATCATATTTATCCCTTGTTTCACTTGTGGGCCCTGAGCTACGGGTTCAGGAACTGGGTCTTGAATTTTCGTGTGAGAAGCACCCAGGACAGTACCTCACACATAGTAGCTGCCTGTGAATGTCCCTTAAATTGCAGGGGGACACACAAGTGTGAGATGCTGAGTAGGTGAGAATGTGTTTGTATCACCCAGGGGCTGAGAATGCAAATTTCTGTGCACCCTAAGTATGCTGCCCTTACACACCCATCTGAATGTCATCTATCTGACTAGTCATGACCAAGTGATCAAGAGAAGGGGCTGCGGTAAGAGTTTGGTGGAGAACCGGACTAGACACAGATGAAGGGAGCGTGTTTCTTAGGAAAGTGGTGAACTGATCTCTAGGCAGTCCTCTGCGAGAAACCTCAGGATCTCCTGGGCTGGATACTGGCAGGCGAGAAGGCAGAGACCAGAGCCTCAGTCTGGTGGACTGAGCACGGCCTGCAGCGACCCCTCGTGTCTGGAGAGAGAACTCGCCATCTGAGCTGCAGCCGGGATTCTGTATAAAAATTCTGCTCCATCTGCCAGGCAGGTAAGTAAGGTCTGGCTCCCTGGGCATCAGGGCGGGTGGCCACATAGGCTATGTTTATAGGGGATGGGAGCCTCAGATTTACCTTTTCCCAGACTCTTCTGCAATTGCCAGTCCTGCACCGTCTGCAACGGTCTGCCATATCCTCCAGTGTTAGCCAGGCTCTCATCTGACTTCCAGCACCTGTGTGGACCAGGCATCCCAGTGCCAGGTAAACCTGCTGTATACTTGTCAGCTTCCACGAGGAGGAGCAGACGTGACAGAGTTGCCATCAGCTTCCTTGAGGACTGTGGCCGGAAATCCAGGAAACTGTTTTAGTGTTAGGAAACACGCACATTTTGTGGTTTCATTTAAGTAATATTTTGAGTGTAGTTCCAGGAAGCACTAGGAAGCTGCTTTATATGTGTTGCTATTTGCTGCTGTCCGCTCAGCCCCCAACTCATGGCAGAATGCTGCTAGTCCTGCACCATTCTCATGACTGGTAGTGGATCAGACCATGTGATTCGCTGAGTTTTCATTGGCTGATTTTCAGAAGTAGATTGCCAGGCCTTTTTCCTAGTCCATCTTAGCCTGGAAGCTCCACTGAAACTTGTTCAGCATCATAGCAATAAGCAGGCCTCCACTGAGAGACAGGTAGGGGCTGCGCCTGTGGAATATTGGCCAGGAATGGAACTCAGGTCTCCTGCATGCAGGCAAGGTTCCTACCAGTGAACCACCAATGACCCTCTATGCGTTAGTTGAGATTTTATGATATGGAAGTAGGAGGCATATGGAGGGAGCACATTCCAGTCTGGTCCTGATGGGATTTAGAGCAGAGACCTACATTCCAGGGCCAGGCCTGCCCATCACTCTAAGCTGTGATCATATTTATTCCTTGTTTTATTTGTGGTTCCTGAGCTAGGGAGTCAGGAACTGGGTCTTTAATCTTTGTGTGAGCAGCACCCAGGACACCACCTCACATGTCGTAGGAGCTTGTGAATGTCCCTTAAATTGCAGGGGCAATATGCAAGTGTGAGATGGTGAGGTCGGGAACAGATGTGGCAGGTAGAAAGGAAGAAGGAGGTGTGCCAGGCTTAAGGCATAGTCAGGGCACCTGCTAAAAGCATCTGCAGTCTCCCTTAGAGGGGTATGACATTAAGCCATTAATGTAGCAATACAGTAGAGCTGTCTCCACCTCACGACGACCCCGAGTACAGCAGAATGAAAAGTTGCTGGTTGTGTGTCATCTTCATGGTTGTTGATACACTTAAGTTTACTGTTATGGCCACTGCGTATTTAGCACTTTGTAACCTAGGGGATTCATCCCCCAGCAGTGTATCAGACAATGTTCTGCTGTGATACACAGCGTTTTCATAGCTAATTGTCAGAAGTAGATCACCAGGCCTTTCTTCCTAGACCACCTTAGTCTGGAAACCTGTCCAGTATGGGTGACCTTGCAGGTATGTGAAATATCGGTGTGATAGCTTGAAGCAGCACAGCCATACATGGCCACCACAGTATAACAAACTGACAAACAGGCAGTGTGATCAAAACAAAACAAAACAAACAATAGGTGCTACGAAGTTGATTCTGATTCATGGCAACCTTATGTGTGTCAAGGCAGAACTGCTCTATAGGGTTTTCACAGTTGTGGCCTTTAGGAATCAACTGGTTTTTCTTCCCAGGCACATCGGGGAGCAGGGAAGGGAGAGATGAGAACCACCAAGTTTTCAGTTAGTAGACCTCTCCCTTAAAAAATCCAAACCCAATGCCATTGAGTCAATTCCGACTCATAGAAAATCTATAGGTCAGAGCAGAACTGCTCTATAGAGTTTCCAAGGAGCGCCTGGTGAATTTGGACTACCAACCTCTTGATTAGTAGATGTAGCACTTAACCAGTATGCCACCAGGGTTTCCATGTTAGTAGCTCAGTGCTTAACAATTTGCATTATTTCTAGATCAATGTGTTAGGGCCCCCAAAGGTGTCAGATTAGACTGTCCTTCAGCAGGGCTTTCAGGAAGTGGAATAGCTTAGGGAAGTTAACAGTGGGAGAGGTGGTACCCAACTAGGCAGAAAGGGGAAGCAGAATATGAAGGTACATCAAAGAGTATCTTCAGCAGGCTGAGTGGAGAAGCAGTTAACTCTGTCCTCAGACACACCTGAGTTCAAATACTGCCTCTGTTTCTTACTAACAGTGTGACCCGAAACACACAGGTCTTCGTCTACTAAATGGTCACAGTAACATGTACTACGCGGGTTATTCTGGAGATTCAAAGAGAGAATCTGTGACTGGAACTCTGTAAACCCTCGAAGGATGTTTATCCTATCTATACCTGACATTTCCAATAGAGGCAGCAGAGCAACCCCTCAGCCCCACCCCACAGTCAGGTCCCTCCCTTGACAAGCCCTAGTACTCACTCCTCCCCTTCCACCCAGCTGACGGCCTTGGTTCATTCCCTCTGAGAAAATAGAAGCCATTCAACAAGAACTCCCTAGTTCCTTATCTTCCCACCACCATGTGCACTGACTACCTGCCTCTTCACTCATCCTTCTGCCTTCCTTTTTGCTGTCATGGGAGAACTCTTGCTCCCACCAGCTGCTCTCTGCTCCCCTTAAGGACTTTACTCCTGAAATGATCGTCTTTCTCCTCAATTATTAATTTCTCCCTCTCTACTAGGTGACTCCATTGCATACAACCATGATTTATTATTTCCCGTGTTGTATAGTATAAAGCTCTCTCCCAGACCTCAGCTGTCTGCCTCCAGCTTCAGTCCAGTTCCTCTTCCCAGCCCACCCAGCACAGGTGTCCCCAGATGCTGAGCCTTCCATCCTCTGAGGAGGAGGAGCCTGCACATGAAGACGCAGTGGGGACCTGGTTTGGAAGTCTGAGCTCAGCAGGGGGAAGAATCTGACTTCTTTGATGCTGCATATTGTGTTCCAAAAAAAAGGAGAAATTATTTTTAAAACACATATAACAAAACATTCGCAATTTCAACCATTTTTGTGTACAATTCAATAACAGTTATGTTCCCCACATTGTGCAACCGTTATCAGAATCCATTTCCGAAGTTTCCTATTACTATTGACAAAAATTTAGTGCCTTTGCGCAACCACTCCCTCTAACCCCCGTTTCCCCTACTCACTCCTGGTTAACAGGGCTAAACTGTGGTTTCCATGCTATTGCCTATTCCAGATATTTCATATAAATGAGGTCATATAACATTTATCATTTCACTCAATATTATGTTTTTGAACTTTGTGGTGTGTGTGAGAACTTCATTTTTCTTTGCGGCTGTATGTATGCATGGGATGCGTATGTCACATTTTGTTTACCCACTTGACAGCACTTGGCTATTCATCTGTTTAAGTCACAATTATTTTTTCTTCTTATAAGTACACATGGTTAAAAAAAGTTGCCACAGAGTCAATGTCAACTCATATCGACCTACAGGATGGAGTAGAACTGCCTCATAGAGTTTCCAAGGAGTGCCTCGTGGGTTTCAGCAGCTGATCTTTAGACTAGCAGCCATAGCTCTTAACCAAAACAAACAAAGAAAAAACTATGAAAAAGTATAAAAGATAAAAATCAATCACAATCATACTGTCAGAGATTTGTTGTTCTTTCTGTTAGGACTGGTCGAGTCAGTTCCAGCTCATAGCTACCCTGTGTACAACAAAACAAACCAACAACTGGTCCTGCTCCATCCTCACAAGCATTATGCTTGAGCCCACTGCTGTAGCCATTATGTCAACCATGTTGTTGAGTGTCTTCGTCACTTTCACTGACCCTCTACTTTACCAAGCATGAAGACCTCTTCTAGGAACTGATCCCTCCAGATAACATGTCTGTAGTACGCAAGGCGTGGTCTCACCACACCTGCTTCCAGGGAGTATTCTGGCTGTACTTCTTCCAAGATGGATTAGTTTTTTTCTTTCAGGAGTCCATGGTCTATTCAGTATTCCTTGCCAGCACCGAAAGTCAAAGACTTCAATTCTTCTTTGCTCTTTCTTATTCATCGTCCAGTTTTCACATGCTTATGAGACTATTGAAAACACCATGGCTTGGGTCAGGTGCTCCTGAGTCTTCAAGGTGATATCTTTGCTTTTCAATACTTTAAAAAAGTCATTTGTAGCAGATTTGAGCAATGTAATACATCATTTGATTTCTTGACTGCTGCTTCCAAGGGCATTGACTGTGTATACCAGTCAAATGAAATCCTCAACAACTTCAATCTTGTCTCCATTTATCATGATGTTGCTTATTGGTCCAGTTGTGAGAATTGATTTTTTTTTTTTTTATGCTGTGGTATCACGCATACTGAAGGCTGTGATCTTTGATACTCATCAGTGTTTCAAAGTCTCTTCATTTCCAGCAAGCACGATTGTGTCATCTGCATAATGCAGATTGTTAATGCACCTTTCTCCAATCCTGATGCCCTGTTCTTCTTCATACAGTCCTGCTTCTTGGCTTATCTGCTCAGAGTACATTTTGAACAGCTGTGATAAAAGAATGCAAGTGTGAAGCACACTTTTTCTAACTTTAAACCAACATTAACCCCCCTTCTGTTCAAATGACTGCCTCTTAACCTGTGTCATTTCCTTATGAGCACAACTGAGTATTCTGGAGTTCCCATTCTTTACAATGTTATCCGTAATTTGTTATGATCTGCACAGCTGAATGCCTTTGAGTAGTCAATAAAACCCAGGTAAACATCTTTCTTGGTATTCTCTGCTTTCAGCCAAGATCTATCTGACATCAGCTAAGACATGCCTAGTTCCAAAGATAAGCTCTCAATATTTTTAAGTGTTTTCTTGTAATCACGCTATTTTTTATAAATGTACACACTTTAACACATTGTTCATTTGTTAAACATACACATGAGTCTGCTGTGCTGTGAGTTGTGGTCAGCAATGAACAAGGCTGACACTTCCTGCCCCTACAGAGTGGAGAGGGACAATGAAGAGTTATAAACTAGGAAACCTTGGCTGTGCAAGCGGTTAATCCCTTGACTAACTGAAAGTTCAGAAGTTTGAGCCTACCTAGCAGCACCTCAGAAGACAGGCCTGTCAATCTGTTTCTGAAAGATTTCAGCCTTGAAAATCTTATGGAACAGTTCTACTCTTCACATACAGGTCACCATGAGTAGGGAGTGACTTGGCAGCAGTGACTTGACAGTAGTGCTGGCAGAATCCAGGATGTGCCAGGGCAGAGTAGGGTGGCCTGGCTTGGTCAGGTGCCAGGAAAGGTGGCATTCCAGTGGGAACTGTAGGTTGAGATGGAGTTAGCCAGAGGAAGTGGGGTGTGAGCGGAACATTGGCGGGAGGGAGAGGAGGGCTCTCTTCAGAGTGGAGACAGTGGGGACTACAGTCTGGAGGCAAAAGGAATGGCGACAGCCATTCTGATGAACTAAATGAGATTCCTCAGGCTGGAGAGGAAGTTTGGGAGAGATAGAGAATGGCAGGACCAGGGCTGAGAGGTCAGAGGGGCCAGGGACACCATAGCTAGGGGCATGGACATCCTTATAACGGTAGTTTGTGACCTCTGAGGATTTTAAACAAGGAAGAGAGACAACGTCAAAGATCACTCTGGCTTTTTTGAGTAAATGGGTAGGTGGAGAAGACAGAGGGACAAAAGCCAGTTAGGTACTGCTACAATCAGCTAGGCCATTAATGGTGTGATCTGGGCTGTGGTAGAGGCCACGATAGGAGGACAAGCAGGCAGATCTAAGAAACATTTTGAGGTAGGACTGACAGGTCTTTGATGCTTGATTTAATTGGGGTTGGGCAGAGAGAAAGGAGCAGACTGTTTTCATTAAATTGTGGACCTTTTATATATATTGCTTCACAACTTTTAAATAAATTAGTATTTTCTTAGATTCCTAAATATCCTCTGCAATGAGATTTATAATGACTGATAAGTCCACAATTGCATTTTATGCATCATCATCTGGTTAAGCAAACCTCTACTGTAGGCCTTAGGTTAGTCCAATGTTCCCCTGCAGTAGAAGACAAGTTTAGCTCATAATATACATCGCATATAGTCTAAATACCTTTGAAACCTCCTTAAATCATCCATGAAGCACTCTATGATTTTTTAATATGCAGCCATGTAATGTGCATAAAGGTCCAAATACATGGTACAATATATGATAAGGAAGGTACGTGCAAAGTAAATTTTTAAATTACGATTTAAATTTTTTCTTTGAATTTTTCTGAACATGTGTAATTAGTTCAATTTGCATTAGCTAATTGTGCATGTTTGTGGCTCCACAATGTTATACATACAATATTCTGAAGAACTGAAAGGTAAACTTTTGTGTGTCAGTGCCAAAGCCTAGATGCCTTATTTTATGAATTGAATTACGTTGGAATCTTTTTTTTTTTTGATTTTTCTTTTTTTTTTATTATGACTGAATGAAAATGTACATTCCCATATAAATTTGCATGCGGACCTACATGTACCTTCCACTGCTCTCCCTGCACGGTGACAGCACACTCTTCCTCTCTGCTCCATGCATGTCTTATCTTCCCAACAGTCTCCTATCTTCTTCTCTCCACCCATTCCCCTTCCTCCAGTATGAGGTCAACAGGATGAGCTCCTATAGATGCCTAGAACCTAAAGTGCCCACACAATATGGTCACTCTGCGTCACCAAGTCCAATCCACTGCTGTCTGAAAAGTTGACATTTATTATGATTTATGGACAGGGGCAGCATCAGGGCCAGGGGCCCTGCTCCCAGAAGAACTCCGAGGCCCCTGGGCCATCAATTGCAGTCTCTTAGTGGAGATCTCAGGGTGCACCCCTATTTGTACTTGTGTTGCCAGTGAGACTCAACTTTGTGAGCTCCATTGTGGCTATCACTGGTGGTAGCCAAGCACCATCTGGTTCTTCCGGTCACAAGTTGATGTAGAAATCCACTCACATGGGTCTCTCTGTCTTCTGGATTCTGTTTCCCCCATGTCGTTACGGACCTTGGTGATCATTGGTTCCTGCTAAGTTGGGACCATTTGCTGTACCCTCAGATGGCAGCTTGACAGCTTTTAAGACCCCAGATGCTGCTCACCAATGTGGGGTGTGGAGAGTCCTCAGTAGCAAAACGCTAGCTGTGCCGATTGGCCTTGACTTCTCCTGAGAGCACAGTCCCTGGCCCCCTGCCCCAGCTACTTTGTCCTTGGAATATTGGGTTAAGATGGGAGGTGTACACAAGCTGTGTTCAAGTCCCTTTAATATTGACCTTCTTACTAATGTGTGCTGTCACCAATTTCACCCAACCAAATTTTTAACAACTATCTAATCTAAACCCTCACCCTTCACCCTCCGGCCCTCCCATCCTCCCCACCCTTGCAGCTGTCAAAGAGTTCTTTCTGTTATGCATGAGTCTGTTTTTAAGTTCTTATCACAGGGGTCTCATACAATGTTTGTCCTTCTGTAGCTCACAACTTTTACTCAGTGTAATGTTCTCCAGTTGAAACCAGGTTAAGAGATGTTTCCTGTTATCATCGTTGTTCTTTATCATCGCATAGTGTTCCACTGAGTATACATATCATAGTTTACTTATCCATTCCTCTGTTGTTGGGCATCTGGGTTGATTCCATCTTTTTGCTATTGTGGACTGTGCTGAGATGAACATTTGTGTGCATGTATCAGTTGGTGTGACTGGCCTGGATTCTGTAGGATGTATTCCAAGCAGTGGAATAACTGGGTCAAATGTTATATCTAGATCGATTATTTTAAGGTAGTGCCAGATTGCTTTCCAAAGAGATTGCACCATTTTGCAATACCACCAACAGTGTAGGAGAGTTCTAATCTCTCCACAGCCTCTCCGGCATCTGTTGTTTTGCGTTTTTTGGATCATGGCCAACCTTGTTGGGGCGAGATGGTATCTCATTGTCATTTTGATTTGAATTGCTTTAATAGCTAATGATCGTGAGCATCTCTGCATGTGTTATTTTGCTGCCTGGATCTCTTCTTTAGAGAAGTGTCTGTCCATCTCCTTTCCCATTGCTTAATTGGATGATTTATCTTTTTCTTGTTGATATTTTGTAGTACCTTATAGATTATGGAGATCAGGCATCAGTGTGACATAGAGCTGCCAAATATTTTTTCCCATTCTGTAGGTGGCCTTTTAATTATGTTAATAAAGTCTTTGGATGAATAAAAGTGATTGATTCTTAGTAGTTCCCATTTATCTATTTTCTCTTCTGTTGTTTGTGGTTTGTTTGACAGATTTTGAAGTCTGCCCACGCTGTGTGTTAAATCTTCCATTGTTGTTCCTACTTTTTCTTGGATGAGCTTTATCGTTTTAGATAAAGCTTAGGTCTTTTATGCAGTTGACTTTGTTTTTGTATAAGATGTAAGATATGGGTCTTGTTTTAATTTAGAGCAGATGGACATCCAATTTTGCCAGCACCATTTGCCGAAGATAGTGTTTTTACCCCAGTTTAATGTCTTAGGGCCTTTGTTGAATATCAACTGTTCATAGGCAGATGACGTCATCTCTGGGGTCTTGGTTCTGTTCCGCTGATTTATCTGTCTGTTTTTTGTACTAGTACCAGGCTGTTTTGACTATTGTGGCAGCATAATAGGTTCTAAGGTCATGTAATGTGAGGCCAACCAGTGTGTTCTTCTTCTTTAGTAATGCTTTACTTATCCGAGGCATCTTCCGTTTCCAGACAAAGTTGATAATTTGTTCCTCCATCTCATTAAAAAATGTCTCTGGAACTTGTACTGGGATTGCATTATATAAGTAGATTGCTTTGAGTATAATAGACATTTTCACAATGTTAAGTCTTCCTGTCCATGAGCAGCATAGGTTTCTCCATTTATGTAGGTCTCCCTTAGTTTCTTGTAGTAAGGGTTTGTAGTTCTCTTTGTAAAGGTCTGTTATTTCTCTGGTTAGATTTATTCCTATGTACTTTATCTTCTTAAGGACTATAGTAAATGGTATTGACTTGGTGATTTCTTCCTTAATAATCTCATTGTTGGTATAAAAGAATCCTACTGATTTACTTATGCTTATCTTGTATCCTGAGACTTTGCTGAACTCCTCTATCAGTTTGAGTAGTTTCCTTACGGTTTCTTTGGGATCCTCTGCATGTACAATCAAATCATTTGCAAATAGGGAGATTTTTAGTTCTTCTTTGATGATGGCGATGTCCTTTATCCCTTGTTCTTGTCTAATTCCTGTGGCTAGAACTTCTAGTACAATGTTGAATAGGAGAAGTGAGAGTGGACATCCTTGTCTAGTTCCTGTTCTCAAGGGAAACTGTTTCAGTCTCTCTCATTCAGGATGATGTAGGCAGTTGGCTTTATATAAATGGCCCTTATTGCATTGAGAAATTGGCTGTCTATTCCTATTTTGCTGAGAGTTTTTAGCATGAATGGTGTTGGGCTTTATCAAATGCCTTTTCTGCATCAATAGACAAGATCAGGTGATTCTTGTCTTTTGTGGTATTTATGTGATCGATCACATTAATTGTTTTTCTGATGTTGAACCAGCCTTGCATCCCTGGTATGAATCCAACTTGGTCATGATGGATTATTTTTTTGATATGTTATTGTTTGCTTATGTTGGAATCTTAACCCCTATATTTGGGATGTAATCCCATTTGGGAATAGGGTTTTCTTTGCTGTGTTAGTGAGGCTGAATCAGTGTAGGGTTTGTCTTAAAGCCTAAACACTTTTGAAGTATAAAGAGACGTTTAGGCACTGAAAGAAGCAAACACAAACTGGGGAAAACAGAAGTGGCATGTGGGAAAGTCCCCAAGGGACCAAGGAACTTTGAGATTAGAGAATAGAGACAAATGTCTTCTTCTAGAATTGACTGAGACAGGGCCTTATTTTGAAACCGGTGCCCTGAATCTGGACTTTGGAACATCCTGGACAGGGAGCAAATACAATTCTATTCTTTAAAATCATCTTCTTGTGGTATTTCTGTTACAGCAGCACTCTAAGACAAAGACATTTTTTTGACCCAGTCTTTTAGCCCTCCTGGTGCACACGCACTTGGCTATCTTTCCAACAGAGATGGGTGATCTTGCCGTATGGCTTTGGGCTCAACCTTGTGACTTGTTTTGGTCACATGGGTAGAAGTGGCAATGTGCCAATTTTGAGTCTACGCCTTAAGAAGCATCAAGTATTTCTCTTTGCCTTCTCAATGCTGTGATCCTCATCAGTAGACTAACTCTAAAGAAAATACATTTCTAACAGACCTAATTTTAACCCCAGTGAGGAGCCTATCCTTTCTGGACCTGCAGCTTGAGACAGACGTACCTGGGTGAGCCTAATCTGAGATCAGCCAGCCCACTCTGGCCTGCAGAAGCACAAGTGAGAGGGAGTCCCTGTTGAGACCTGTCCAATTTTGGTATGATTTGTTATGCAGCAATAGCTACCCAATATAGTAGGCATTTCTGACTGGTTTTATTTTCTAGTTCAAGGAACATGGTCATTTTGTCTGGCTGTTGGTACATCCTGCCAAACTGCTCCCTGTAAGATTTGATCCAGCTATTCATATTATCCATCATCATCCTTAACAGGTAGCAGTGCTTGTTTCCTTCCTGACCAATTCTAGGTATATATATATCTTTTTAAATTGCCAATTTGCCAATTTTGTATGTCAGTAAATGGTCTCTCTTTTTGCATTTCAGTTATTATAAGTGAAGACGAACTCTCCCCACGCCCAATATGTTTATGGGCCCAAAGTATTGCTTCTTTTGTGAACTGCTGGTTTTCACTACTGGGAACTCATCTTTCTCATTTCTGATTACTCTACTGTAAAGAGTCCTTGAAGGGTCTTTGAAGGAAAAATTCCTTAGTTTGAACTACCTTAGTTTGCTCGGTCCTTCAGACTCAGAACAACTCCATCAGGTGAGTGTTGTTTGTACACAGTCTCAGTCACAAGGCTTGCTATGGTTACCAAGTCACTTCTCAACAGTATGCATTCCCTCAGTGCCTCTGAGAGCAGCATGCTGCAGATGCATGTGGTGAAAAAGCAACTTAGAAAACCTGGGATAAGTCCCAGTGACCAAAGTAAAGTCATTTTATTTCTCCAGTCTCAGTGTCTCCGTCTGCAAAAAGGGAGCTAATGATGGAACATTCCTGTCTATGTTGCTACAAAGAAGAAATAAGATCATGGTATCCAGCATGGAGTAATGATGGATCTAGCCTGGCATTAGCCACACAATAGGCCCTGGATAACTCTTAAATTCTGCAGGGCTTTCCATCTTTACACAGATGAGCTGTAGGGAGTGAGAGAAAGAAAAGCTCTCTCTAGTACTTGGACAATCAGGGAAAGTTAAATGACGGAAGCACAATTTGAACTGGGCCGTGAAGGGTGGGGAGAATTTTGGGGCACAGGAAGGAAGAGAAGAAGATGTTCTGGGAAGGGAGAAGTGGTAAAAATGAAGTGCAGAGTCAGATGTCCTAATCAGTGTTACCATTTTCCAGTACCCTATATAAGAGCACAGCAGCTAATCCATATAGCAAGACATTCTTATCAGCATTCCAACCTTGCAGGAAAGGAAGCAGAAACTCAGAGAGGTATGACTTGCCCAAAGCCACATAGCTGTAATTGGTGCTGGGATCTGAATGTGATCCCACACTTGTCAGCACTTGGTCTGTAGTGTCAGGGAGGGACCTCTGAGTTGTCCTGCGAGGAAGGTGCCTCCAGCGTCACTGCAGCCCTGTGGGATTCACCTCTGCTGCAGAGCCAAGGCCCATGCCAGGCAGCAACTGAGCAGGGTGGGTGCTAGGGCCTGGCATTCTTGCTCCACAAAGGGCTCCTCTGAGGGGTCGTTTGCTCAGAAACACCTTGCAGAATTGGCCAAGATATTGTCATATCTGCATCAGTCTGAGACTCACTCTGCCCAGTCTTGTTCTGTGTGCCATTCCTGTTCCCCAGGATGCTCTCCCAGTAAGCCTCTTGCACTCCTAACTCCATCTGTGTCAGCTTGTGGAGGATCCAACAGACACACCTACCTCCCACCTCTGACACTGTTGGGAGGGCTGTGAGAAGACCCTCACCGGATATGGAGGATTGCAAGGGCAATGATGGGGAGGTGAAGGGTCTGAATGGGTAATAATAACTAATGCTCAATGCCTAGCATATGCCAGGAAGCATTTCAAATGCTTTCTTTTTTCTTATTTAAGTTAATTTTCACATAAACTCTATGAGGAACTATCTTTACCTAAAAAAAAAAAGAAGGAAAGAAAACCACAACTCCATTGCTGCTGAGTTGATTCAGTGAGGCTCCAGGACTGAGTAGGACTGTTCCACAGACAAAGCTGTAAATCCTCACAGAAGCCGACGGCCATAGCTTTCTTATGAGAGTGGCAGTTTGGTAGTTTGAACCACTGACCTTTTGGTTAGCAACTGACTGCTTTAGCCACGGTGGTACCAGGGCTCCTCTGTCTTTCTTTTTCTCTATTTTATAGATGATAAAATAGAGGCCCAGAGAGACTCAATAAATTCTTTTTGAGACTACCGGGCCGTTACATTGCAACACCAAGACTCCAGCTCTGGCAGCCTGGCTCCAGAACCTTTGTGCATAGCCTGACCCCTATGATTTGAGGCTGGGAGAGCTCTCTGGATTTGCCCTGCTGGGACCTATGGAAGCAATAGAAGGTATCTTGATGGTCTTGCCATTTCTGTCCTGCCCAGCCCATCTGCTTGGTGCTGGCATCTGTCCCACAGGCCACAGCCAGATCAGTGTCTCCCCAGGAAGGTGAGAGTACATCCGGGAGGAAAGAGTAGTATTTCAAGTACCCAGCCCAGTCTTCTCCCACCGTGCCATGCAGAGGCCACGCCCAGTGCCAGATTTGCCCTTTCTCCAAGCAGATTTGCCCTTTCCCCACCACAGCCCTGCTGTCTGGCAGCTGGGGATGCTGTCAGGCTGGTTTAATTTGGGTCCTCTTTGGTCAGCTCATGATCAGCTAGGAACCAGGGTGCTGACACTTGAGGACCATGTACAGAGGTCCCTATGGACCCAAAACACAAATTCCTTAACTTAGCACAGCTCAAGAGCTTATCAGAGCAACTTTTGCTGGAGGTACCTGATGGTAGCCACAACCTCTCAGGGCAGCATCTTTAGAAAAGGCAAATCCTGAGACAGGCCATGAGGACTGGGAAGTGGTCCTTCTATTGCCATCAGCGGCCTTCCCCATTCTCTGCTGTCTGCTTATTTCCTTCTCACTGTGCACCCAGGAGGAGCATGTGGGCTTTCCCCACATTTCCTTTCTGTTGGTTCTGTATCCCCTTTTCTGTAGATTCTGTGACTGTGTCTGTCAGGGTTGATTTTTCCATAAGCTAATGAGCCGCTATGGACGGGCACTGCTCTAACAGCACCTAATGCTCACAGTAACAACAAGACCAATTTTCAGTATAAGTGAGCTTCACCTTCTGCGTTCAGTTTAGAGCCCCTGAGGCCTCACTGCAGCTATAAATTGAGACTCCCACCACCTGTGTATGTGTGTGTGCGTGCACATGCCCATGCACATATGTGTACAAATTCAATGGAACATCAAATAAAGAATGAGGGCACTAATTCAATGACATCAGCTAAGGACAATGACATCACCAGGTAACACTTTGAGCTTTATTAAGAACTGCTCCCAGAAGCTGCTGCGCCATTTCGTCAAGTGGCTTCCTTTCTGCCTGTGAGACACCTGTGTGGCAGACCCTCAGAGCAGAGTGGGGAGGAGCTGCAGGGGGTCAGTGGCACTTCACATCAGCATCCTCACCGTGGGCACAGTTGTGCTATCCCCAGGAATTCTTGTTGCATCACCACAGCATGCCCTCGAAGCCCGTACATGCAACATTGTCCAGCCATATCTGTCCGGTGCCTTGATGCAGAGGGAACAAGGAGGGAAGGAGAGAGCCAAGGCAGCATAGGCACACTGAGACCTGGAAGCTTCCGTCTCGGGTGGGGTGGCATTTCCCCCGAATCCACTCTAGCCCACAGTGCTGCCAACAGCTTGTCCTTTGCAATGACTTGTCTCCATTCTGTTTTCTGCACTTTGGCAAAAGTCTCATCCCATCTTTTAATATTTAATCCACACACTATTTGAAGTCTCCTCCTAGGTGTCTCCTGACATTCAGGTTCTTCCCTGCTATCTCCCTGTTGCTGTGACTCTCTTCTTATTAAAATGCTTTTTTGGCTAAGTCATACCCCTGCTCCAAGGCATTCCCACCTCTCTCAAGTTCCTTCTTTCTGATAGAATTGATCTCAGATCACAAATTCAGAGCATAGCTGTTGAATTATTTGATTAAATTAAATTATCCTCCAGTATGACTGACAGGCTTAATCTGTGTGATAAAAATGTGCATTTTAAAAGACTTAGATAAAAAAAGCAGAAATATATGTTGGGGTGGGGCAGGGGCACAGAGCATTTCAGGATGGGGGCAGAAGTCCATTTAGAGTTCCTGCCACATCAGCTCCTGTGAACAAAGAGGTTAATGTACTTCTTTGGTGAAAGTTTGAACTTTTTGCTGAAAGACACAAGGCTGAGTCACTAGCATCCCAAGACACCTTGCCCACACTGATTTTAGCATCTGCTCTGGGTCTGTTTCCTTGTCCCTTCCCACCTTCTCCTTAAAGACCACCACAGCTGGCCTCCTGGTAGTTCAGGCTGTGAGTTTCCAGCAGCTGAGCATTCTTTCAGTCCCACCTCCAGACGTGTCTTTTGGAGGCTTGTTCCTCACAAACACCTTTGGCCACATTTCATTCTGACCCAGGGTTGCATGGACATTCTGATCCTGGACCCCACATCCAGGTCTGCTGTCATGATGGAGAAGAGAAGCAGTCATTCTGTTTGGAGGGAGATGGGGGTTAGATCACCAAGCTGCAGGACTTCTTAATTGCTTGAACCAACACTTTGTTTAACCAAAACCACTTGCAACCAAAGGGTATCAACACCCCACCAATGAGAGAAGACCCACTCGGCACCTCAAGGAAATAGGACCCTGGCAGAGAACGAACTCACCATCTGTGATGCAAGAAATTGCCATCCTTGATGAGTAACCCAGCATGCGGCAGCAGTCTGTGGTATCGTTATTGTCCCAGTAATCATCACAAATGGTCCCCCATTCACTGTTACAACAGATTTCAGCCCAGCCTTGAGACTAGTTGCCATTGATCCCGACAAGTGCTTGGAACTTACCAGGGTGAGCAAGCACACTTGGGAGGGGAGACCAACCACTCTAGGTTTGGTCTACATGCACTTCCTTCTTATGAACATGAGAAAGGAGCCCAAACAGGAAACTGGGCTGATTCTCCTTTGCTGTTATCAGAGCCCAGAAGATCTCCCATCACTGCACCAACTCAACCTGGCAGGCAATCTCTGCACCCCTGATCTCATGGTGGGATGCCTGAGGAGTGCTGCCTCTGGGGATGGCTGTGCACAGTCAGCACAGCTAGTCTTCCACACGTTGTGGAAGGAAAAGAGGACAGCTGAGGAAAAAGGAAAGAAGGAGCAAAGGAAGTGAGGGAAGTATGAAGGGGAGAGAGAAGAGCAGGAGGAAGACAGGCAGAAGGGAAGAAAGGAAGGAGTAAGGGGATGAGAAGAGAGAGGGAGGGAAAGAAGGAAGGAAGAGAATAAACAAGAGAGGTAAGAAGAAAAGGAATAACTGAAAGAAGGGAAGAGGTAGTGAAGGAGGGAAGGAAAGTAAGCAATAAGGCAGGCAAGCAGGAGTGAAGGAAGGAAATTGTTGCACTGTGGCTGTAGCCATGGGAAGCCTTATTCAAAAGGTGAACCCCCTAGCTTTCCCCCCAAATGAGTCATTTCTTTGAGATCAAATCCTCTTCCCCAACCATACACTCAATTTGCAAATACAGAATTGACTCTAATGCACATACTAAAGAGAATACAAATATCAATTACCTTTTTGACCCTTTTCTCTCTTTATCCCTTGCTGCCCAGAAGATCCAGTCAAGAGGAGAAAAACCACACAGTTTGAAGGAAATCAAATCTGAGTAAGAGGTAGGGGGTGGGGTGGGAAGAGGCTGGGCTGTCTAGTCTTGCCCAAAGAGCTAGCACCGTGGGGACTGGATCTGCCACAGGTTGCAGGGGTTGAGTGAGAAGAGAGGCACCTAAGCTACAGCAGTGTCATGGACTGAATTGTGTCTCCCACAAAATGTATGTGTTGATTTGATTTGGCTATGAATCCCAGCATGGTACCCTTTTTCCCATGGGCTGTGAATTCTGCCTCTGTGAGATTGATGATGGAGAATGGGCTGCAATTGTGTTGGTGAGGCAGGACTCAAGCTACAAGTTTGTGGAATATAAGGAAGAGAAATAAGCAGAGGAAGTTGGAAACCTCATACCACCAAAGAAAAGCATGACCAAGGGCAGGCATG
This sequence comes from Heterohyrax brucei, assembly GCA_028571685.1. Taxonomy (NCBI): domain Eukaryota; kingdom Metazoa; phylum Chordata; class Mammalia; order Hyracoidea; family Procaviidae; genus Heterohyrax; species Heterohyrax brucei. The sequence continues at coordinate 22,492,065 of CM053146.1, forward strand.
TCCTTTGGACCTGAGGTTCTTGTGCCAAGATGCTCTCCTTGAATTTGGACTCAGCCCATCAGACTGTGATAACTTCTCTTGTTGAATGGACTTGTAACTACTGGATTGTGATGCCTTCTCTTACTGAATGGACTTGCAACTCATAAATGGATTTGTGGCTTTGCAGGCTGTGACAATAAAATTTCTCTTCATCAAACCTTCCACTAGTGGTATTTTCTGTTGGAACGGTACCAGGTGACTAAGACAAGCAGAAAGGGTTTAAGTTAAATTGTTGTTAGCCGTTATCAAGTAGCTCCCCAACTCATGGTGACCTCAGTTACAGTAAGATTGGACAGCTGTGATCCATATTATGACTAGGTTTTATTGGCTGGCTTTTTACAAGTATGTCACCAGTGCTTTCTTCCTAGTCTATCTTAGTCTGAAAGCTCTACTGGAACCTATCAGCATCACAGCACAACATAGTGTCTGCACATTGGCCAGGAATCAAAGCTGGGTCTCCGGCATAGAAGAGGGCACTTCTACCACTGAACCACCACTTTCTCTGTATTTTGAAAAGTTAAGAGACATGGAATGGATGGACAAAAGAGATGGACAGACAAATCTCCAAGGAAGACATCTTGGCAGCCAAAAGACACATTAAGAAATGCTCACAATCATTAGCTATTAGAGAAATCCAAATCAAAACCACAGTGAGATACTATCTCATCCCAACAAAGTTGTCAATAATCCAAAACACAGAAAACAACAAATGTTGGAGAAGCTGTGGAGAGACTGGAACTCTTCTACACTGCTGGTGGGAATGCAAAATGGTACAACCTCTTTGGAAAACAATTTGGCACTTTCTTAAAAAGCTAGAAATAAAAACAGCATATGACACAGAAATCCCACAGCCCTACAGAAATAAGGGCTGTTACACAAACAGATACATGCACACAAATGTTTAGTGCAGCACGGTTCACAATATCAAAAAGATGGAATCAGTCTAAGTTCCCATCAATAGATGAATGGATAAACAAACTATGGTATATATACACAATGGAACACTATGCAATGATAAAGAACAATGGTGATTTTAGGAAACATCTCATAATCTGGAGTAACTGGAAGATACCATGCTGAGTGAAATCAGTTAGCTGCAAAAGGACAGGTATTATATGAGACCACTATTACAGGGACTTAAGAAGAGTTAGGCACAGATGAAAAAACTCTTTGATGGCTACAAAGGCGAGGTGGGAGGGAGAGGATTATTCACAGATCAGATGACAGGAATTCAGTTAGGTGAATGGACTGACAACATGCAGTAGAAGGCATGTCAGCATAACTGGACTATACCATAAGCTAAATTGTTTTCTAAATTCAAAGTTTTCAAAGGACAGAGTAGCAGGGATAGGGTTCTGCGGACCATGTTTTTAGGGACATTGAAGTTAATCGGTGTAAGGACTCTTCTTTGACAAGAATGTTCTGTACCCCATATTGGTAAGTGGTGTCTGGGGTCTTAAAAGCCAGCAAGCTGTCATCTCAGGAAGATCATTTGGTCCCAACCCACCTAGAACAGATGACAGTTGAGAACATGAAAGATACGAGAAAAAAATGAACCCAGGAGATGGAAGGGTTCATGTGATTGGAAGACTGCATTAACATGGGACCAGAACAACTAGATGGTATCCGGCCACCACCAAAGACAGCCCTGATAGAAGAGTAGAGTTTCTCATGTAGCATGAGAAAAACAGGTGTGCAGATCAAGAACTGTATTAAAAGACCAGAATTGATGGTTCAACTACCTGGACTGTCCCCTCCCCTGGGAACAAGGTCCCTATAATTGCTGCTAGCCCAAATCTAACCAGTACTGAAGCCAGCACTTCAGACAACAAATGGACTGGACTTGGGAACACACAGTGCTGCATGTGGTCTGTGCACTTTATGGTTTAATACATATAAGGATGTCCTACTGTTTTCCTTCTAGAGGGGAGACTAGAGGGTACAGAGGTGGGGACAGTGTTGTTTGAGTAGATACCAGAAGTAAAGAGTGACAAAGAAGAATGTGGTGTCACAGGGTGAGGATAGCAGATAGAGTTGTAGAGAAGTGGGTGCTCAGGGTTTTATATTGCAAATTGATTTGGATTGTGAACTTCCACTTAATTGCAATAACAAGCAAACAAACAAAAGAGACATGGAATGGTATGGAAGTATTTCTTCTTAGAAAGATCCAGTCAGGTAAACTGCCTTCAATTTTTGGGGGTGCCAAATGGCATCCATGGCTTGATGCAAGTTCAGGCATCTGTTTCCCTGAGGTCCAGGGTGGGGCTTGTTTCCTGTTACATGCTCAGAGCCTGGGGCACTTCTGCTGACTCTACCTGCCTCTACCTGTCTGCCTTTTGAAAATGTCTGTATTCCTCAGAACAAGGCCTCTACTCCAAACGCACAAGTCAGACATTGAATGTTACCTTTCTCTCCTTTGTCTCCTTCCAGCCAGCTAGTCCAGGTGCACTCTTGTGGCCTTCTAGCTCTGGGCTTCCTTTTTCTCCTTTCGTGCCTGCAATGCCTGGAGAGGAGAGAGATCACTTTCTTCAGATGTCCTGGTCTGCTGCCCAAGGAGAACACAAGGGCTTGGGTGGCTGATGAGTGAGTTGGCTTTAGCTACTACGTCTTTCCCCCGTGAGTGGTCTGTTTGAACGCTTGGCCTTTGTCTTTAGTGCTAGTTGGGGGATGTCTCTGATGCCCTCACTGCCACCTGTATGCTGGTTGAGAGCATGCAGGTGAAGAGCTAGAAGGATCCCAGAGGCCACTAGGCCTCGTCCAACTACAGTGTAGTGTGGAAATCCTAGCCATGCTAGGAGAATATGCTAGACTGTTTCTAGTGCTCAATTTCTCACTTAAAACAAAATAGTAAAAACTATCTAGCTCATGCGAACAAGGACTGCTTAATAAATTTAAGAAATTATGTTTCAGCACTCACTAGGGAAGGGCTAGTTCATGAAGTGTGGCCTTTGTAACCAGCTATCAGCAAGGGCTGGGTAAGTGAGGATGAAGATAATAACAGCCTAGTGTGAAGCAGTGAGTGGAGGAGAGAGGGCCTTGAGGGATCCCAAACCCAGCCTAATCAAATCAGTCACTGTGGAGTTGACTCTGACTCACCATGTCCCATGTACGTCAAAGTTAAACTGTGTCTTCAGTGTTTGATGTTTTGGAAGTAGATTGCCAGGCAATTTCTTCTGCAGTGCTTCTGTGTGGACTCAAACTTTTAACCTTTCGGTTAGTGGCTGTGTGTATTGTTTGCACCACGCAGTGACTCCTTGGTGAGGGGGCACGGAGGAGACAGAAATGGACCATAGCAGATTTGGGGAAGCAGAATTTACAGCCACCTTGGGGACTGGAGAGGAAGGCTGGTAGCTCCATGGTGTCTAGCTGCCTAGCTTGGAGATCCCACCTGCATCCCCACCTTTCCTGACATTTTTCACTACCCTACCCTCGTGGCTACCCTGGAAGACTGAGTTTGTGTTGTTCTCCAGGTTTTCCAAAGGAAAACAGAGTGACAGAGCCCCCAGGGTGTTAGCCTGAAATGGGCTTGGGCCTGTCAACTTTGGGAGGAAGGTCACACAGCTGAACAGTCAGCCAACAAGTACTGCCTTCTGAATGCACAGGCCTCTCCAGTCCTTGTTCTGAGAAATTAAAATGAAGCCAGCCCTTACCTGGAAGTACTGATTCTCCTTTTGTTCCTTTCTGTCCTTGAAGACCTAACATCAAAACAAAAAAAAAAGGGGGGGGGGAGGAGATAATAAAACTTAGATATTAGACACTTTTAATCTTGGACAGCCTCTACCTTTTGTCTGATTAATGCAGATGGAAAGATACATTGGCTGTCCACAATTGTGGAAAGGCTCTTTAGCAGAGCATAAAAGGAGACAGGCTAAAGATGAATGGGAATGAGTGGACTGGGGTGAAACAGAAATGAACTGGAGTAAAGCTGGGCTTAGACAGACCCCAGACTCACTCGCTGGCCCTCCCTACCCAGTGAAAACCTGATTTGCAAGTCTAAATTCAATCCCATTCTGTGCTGCTGCATTTTATTGGAAGATACCTTGGAGGTATTTTGAAAGTAGTTGTCTTGATTTTCAAAATACTATGGAGGGACTCAGTGGCCACCAAGTGCTTTAGGGACCCTGGCCTATAGTAGATGCCCTGCTAGTATTTGTTGATTTAATTCAGTGCCATCTCCCACAACCAAAAAACCAAACCCGTGGCTGTCAACACAACTTTTACTTATAGTAACCTTATAAAATAGAGCACAACTGTCTCATAGGTTTTCCAAGACTGTAATCTTGTTTTCTGCTTACTTGGTTTCCTCATTTTTTTCATTTTTATTACACTTTAAGTAAAAGTTTACAATTTAATTCAGTTTCTTATACAAAAATTTATTCACTCATTGTTTTGTAACCCTAGTGGCTCTCCTTACAATGTGACACCACGCTCCTCTCTCCATCCTGCGTTTCCAATTTCCATTCAGTCAGCTCCCGTCCATTTCCCCCTTCTCATCCCACATCCTGAGCCAGGAAGCACACTTTACAGTTATCATTTTGTGTCTTGTAGTCCAGTCTAGTTTTTTTGAACAGTTGGGAGTGGTTTTAGTTCTGGTCCAACAGTGAGTCCAGGACCGTGTATTCTGGGGTACATCCAGTCCCAATCACACCATCAAGTCTGGTCTTTTTCCTAGAATTTGAGCTCTGTGCACTACTTTCCTCCTGCTCCTTCAGGGACTCTCTGATTTGTTCCTTGTCAGGCCTCCAACTTCTTCCTGGCGCATTATGGGATAATCATTTGTTGGTTTAGCAACACCAGGGTCTCTCTAAGTGCTGGAGCTGACTTTATCTCAGAGAAATAGGACTCCCCAAGATGGTTACACAAACTTGGGAAGCCACTTGCTCATTACTGGCTATTAAATGACAGTTACTAGAAGTTAGTAACAGGGGTGCCAAAAGCTCTTTATGAGTAGCTGTGCTGGCTGTGACATTTTTTACTGATTTGCCTCTCAGGACACATAGCCGCCTTTAACCAAAAAACAACCCTCTCCAGAAACCAAAGGGAACTGTTATCCTTTCGGCCAAGTGCCTATCTGGCCACCCACTGTCTCCCATTTTAATTCAATTCCTAACTTTCCTGAGCACCTACTGTGTGCTAGCTAAAGAGGTTGAGAAGAGGGGCCTGGCCTACTCAGGCCTACTGACCTGTTCAGGAACCACTTCTTAGAATGATGTGCAAAGGAAGTCCAGCTCCTTTCAGGTGCCCCACCTGAGGCCTGGTGCTGCCTTAAGGAGGAGCTCAGATAGCTCAAGACTTAGGGGCTACTGATGCAGGACACAGCAACAATAGAAACAGGAAGTCCTGGAAGAATCTGAGTGAGCAACCGGTTCAAACCCACTTTAGGGGGAAGGGAACACAGAGGCTGGAAGGGCTTTATCTGAGTGATAGGAGTACCTTAGAAGTTAGCCCCTAATAAACAGGCTGTAGCTCAAATGTGCCATTTGTGCTGGTCCCTCTGCTAAGAAGGCTTCTCCCCTCCTCTGGTCCACCTGGACCACTCAGGTGAACCCTGCTATGATGTTCCCAGCTGAGAAGTCTTCCCTGACTTCCTGCTGGATTCCACTTTCTCCCAAGGCAATGGAGCAAAGTGGTTCCAGAGCCAGACAGGCTAAGGTTTGCCTGCCTCTGCCTTTTACTGCCTTCGTGACCTTGAGCAAGTTGTCCCTCTTCCATTTGCCTCAGTTTCCTCTTCCATGAATTTTCTCATGGCCAGGAGTCGGGGTCACGATTGTGAGATGAAATGGTCATGTATGTAAAGTGCTGGGCCCTGTGTCAGGCAAGGGCCCCACCAGTGGTGCCAGGGGCACCCTGCAGCCCTGTTCTTGCCCCTTCTCGTGTCTCTCTTCCGGGCTGGGAGTACCCAGAGCTCTGGGGCTGTGCTGCCTGAAGATACCTAGGAAATATCTGCTGTTGAACTGAATGGACTTTGCCAAGGTCACCCAGCAGATTTGGCAGATATTCTTTCTCCCTGCTTACCTGCATCTGAAATGCATATTTCAAGATTAAGGGAAGAAATCACATTCAGAAATCTGTCTTTCCTTGCTCTTAAATAGAGAAACAACCTTCAGTGGGACTCTCAGCCTTCCCCTCTGCATCCTAGAGGGTGCCACCTTACAGATATCACTATCTGAAGAGCTTGTCTTTAGCAACAAGGTCCATGGACCCATGGCCCTGTAACCTTCCTTCATTCCCTCATCTCCAAACGAAGTGTCCCTCCTTAGCTGTCCTCCACAGCATGACCAACAGATGGCCTCTCCAAGACAAGAGTCATGGAGAAGCCTCCACTCATTAGGTTCACGTTCCTCAGGGTCCTACCTTTCCACTTCATTTCTTCATAGTCTTTTTCTTCTCACCTGACCTCCAAGGGGTGTCTGAATGTGCTGCTGCCTGCAGGGTGCCAGGCATAGCACCAGCAAGTTTGTATGCACTGTGTCACTCCATCTCTCACCTGTTTTGCAAGACAGGATCATTTCCCTACTTTACAGAGGAGGACGTGGGTTCTCAGAGTCACAAAGTAATTTATCCAAGGTAAAGTTGTGTTGCAAACCTGGCTGGGCATCCTACTGTGACCTGTTTCCTGCTTTGTGCCACCATCACTGGGGCACACTCCTTCCTTGGACTGCCATTTGGGCTACCCACCTGGTTCCAAAGACGTCCCAGCCCCCTTTGGCCACCCTATCCCCCTAAACCAGTGGTCAAACTTGAGCTCACATCAGAATCGTCTGGAGAAAGCTTAAGAAAGAGCTTGTCAGGCCCCAACTCCAAGGCAGTGGCAGTTCACTGTCAGAATTCTCACCTTCGGTGTAAGATACCCCAGTTCAGTTCTTGGCCAACGTAAATTATCACATGCATAGCCACCACCCATCAGTCAATGGAAGCTAGGGTGCTGAATATGTTTCAGCAGAGCTTCCAAACTACGATGAATTAGAAAGAAAGGCCTGGTGACCTACTTCTGAAAGTCAGCCAGTGAAAACTCCTTGGATCACAAAAAAGGTCTGATCTGAAACTAATCAGGCGGTTGGCGTAGGACGGAGGAGTGTTTCATTCCATAGTGCACAGGATCACCACGAGTTGGGGACTGATCGCAGGGCAGCTAACAACAACAGCAGCAGGCCCCTTGCCAAATGTGCTGGCCCAGTAGGTCTGAGGTAAGAATCTGAGAGCTTGCATTTCTAACAAGCTCCCAGGTGATGCTGCTGCTGCTTGTCCAAGGACCATACTTGGAGAACCCAACCCTAAGCAGGTCATCTTTCAGGGGCCATCTCATAAATCACCTCTCCAGAGAAGCATTCCTGTCCTCTGCTTATGAACTTTCTCAGAAACACTGCCCCTGGATGGAGGCTCACGCTTGATAAAGTACTCTCTGATGGATTTTTAACGAATGTCACCTTGGTCTTCAAATCTCCCCTCATTGAGGGGAAGAAGTTAGAATTAGGTGGTGTGTAATTTCTTTCCAAATCTTGCTGGACTCCAAGGAGAGCACTCATTGGGTGGCTCATGGATTAACTAATCAGGGGGCTGTTGATTACTTCACTGTAAGTCAAGGAAACCCCCTGATTGGATTGGTTCATGAACCTTAGAGGAAGAAATGGTTGAAAAAAATGGAACCAGCAACTGCATTTGTAAAGAAAATTGATCTGGTGTTTTTCTTTTCACCACATGCAAAAACTCTTTCCCAAGGTATTCACAAGCTTACCAAGCTGAGGGGGACCAGAATATTTATTCTTAAGGGTTTTATTCAGAGAAAGGATACCTTCCCCAAGAAAACAGTTGATTCAGTTAGAAAGCAACATGCCTTTCTAGTGTTTAACATTCAGCTGGTGTTCTGACGAAAATCTTACCTGGTCCTGCTTTGAGGGGAAATTCCCTATTTCAAACCCAGAGTGTTACAGAGCTGGTAGAGACCTGGGTGATTCCAGATGACTCCTCACAATTCACGGAAGAGAAAACCAAGGTCCAGAGAGAAGTACTATTCCATGGTCACCCTGGGAATCAGTGGCAAGTTGGAGCCAAGGATCGGGTCTCCTAACTCTGCCATTATGTATTTGAATTTCTAGTGCATCTAATAATGGACAAAATGTGCTATGGGACAAGAAGTAAGAAAGTGGCACACTGCAGTAGAAGGGAAGAAATTACCTACTAGTCACCTTTAATCCAGGATGGTGCCTCTCTCTCAAAACTTGCAAACACAGTGATACATTCTACCTAAATGAGTTGGAGTTGGCTGTTGACTGCTCACAAAGTCAGGAATATGTATTTGAATGTGTATGTGGCCCCATTAAATACTAGAATATTTATTCACAAATGTTTTATTTAGAGAGAGAATGCCTCCCTCAAGAAAGCAGTTGGTTTGGTTAGAAAGCACCATGCTTTTCCAGTGCTTAGTATTCAGCCAATGTTCTGATGAAAATCTTCTCAGGCTTGTTGCCAGATTTAAGACACAGCCTCTAGAATTTGCCTGGCTAGTATTCACAAGGCCTCACTGACTGAGAAGCTAGAAGGGTACTCCACAGATCAAAAGGAAATCAATGATATTAGATTAAAAGTGATCTCTAGACTGTGGGGCTAAGGGTTCTGGTCTAAAATGGATGCAAAGTTTTGGTAAATAACTAAGAGACCACAAGGCCCAAGAGCTTTGTGGTTCCTTCTAAAAGTGGAACAAGCTGCTATTGTGTCTGCTCTGACCCTCCCAGAAGTGGGATAGAAAGAGGAGGTATCATACTTTAGAGTTCCCTGGTGGACTGCGATGGGGGCACTTTCAGGCTGGCTGGGAAGAAAGAACCTACAACAAAGGGTCTAAGGTTTGGTTACAACTAGGCCTGGATTCAGGCTCTGTCTGTGTCTCTTACTGGCTGTTGGGCTTTGGCCTAGTTACTGTACAGTAACACGAGCAAGAGTGCTTATCACATTGAGTTGTTAATGAGAACACAAGTGGGAGCTTCTCTTACTATGCAAATCTAGGACATATAGAGTGCAGTGTAAAATTCCCTACCCTTAGACAGTGAGAGACAGGCTGGGGGTCTGGGGAGTGGGCACCGTGCTCGTGGTGGGTAAAATCTTATTTCACCACCAATACTCTTGTTTAGTAGAGAAACACTAGTTTCTCTCTTTGTAACTACATGATGACAGCCATCAACCTATGAAACCAAGCAGAAAACTCAGGGGCAAGAAAGCCTCAGGCCGCCAAACCAGACAAACCTTAAGATCTGGGTCAAAAGGTCAAAGTATAAGATCAGAAAGATGCAGCCTACAAGCCAAGGAAACCTGATCACTCCACCTACATGGGCCTTCAGGCGGCATCTGACTTCTCCCCACACCAACACACACACACACACACACACACACACACACACACACACACACGCACGCACACGCACACGCACATGCACATGCATATGCACACACACACACACACTGAAGCTGGGCAGATTAAAAGGACAAAGAGAAAGTGTAGGAGTGGTTGCACATTCCATTGATTTAGGAACAACCCAGAGCTTACAGACCTAGAATCAAAGGCCTACCATGAAACAGCCCTACCCACCCCTCTGGCTTAGCTCCTAACACTCTTCCACAGCCCAGACTCCAGGGACACCAACCTATACAGGGTCTTCTGTCACCCCTCTATGAATTCACCTGCCCTGTTTCCCCCCTCATCTGATTAACCTCTATTCATCCACCAAGACTCAGGTCAAGTTCTTATACCATCTCTGTTCCAGGCTGCCTTTCCTCTACCCCAACCAGGCTGGGGTGCATCTGACAACAGTTTGTATCTGAAACATCTAAGATCTAAATAACATCTGCACGAAGAATGAATGAATCTATCAGTTAATCATTTCATCGGTTGGAACTAAGAAGGACTTGCCCTGGTGTGAGTCTGTAGCACAGCCCTGGGGTGAGGGGATCCAGTTGCCTGCCAGACTGTGACTCTACACTCCCTTAGAGAAGGGGGCCTATGGATGGACTGTTCAGCAGACAACCTTTCTTGCAACTCTGTCCTCATTAAGACCCCTCCTGATCTACATGGCACAGGGTGTCCTCTTTGCAGATGCACGTATTAGAGTGCATCTGGGACAGCCTCAGACTATCAGTCTGTCTCCTGTACCACTCTGTGTGTCTGAGTACAGGAACTGGGTCTTATGCATCCTCCAGGGCCCACCGTGGTGTTCTAGACTTTCTTGACCAAATGAGCTGATCGTAGGTGCCCGGGATATACTTGGTGAGCAGACAAGATTTGCACAATGGTTTACCATGTAGCCCTTTGGAGAATGTACAAGGTAGGGTTTCTGGTCCACTTGTCTGAATACAGAGCCCTGAACTAGGGGCCACACTGAAGTTCAGCAGGTGTTTTGAATTGAACCGTGTCCTTCAAAAACTGTCTACTTGACTAGGCTGTGATTCCCAGTATTGTGTGATTGTTCACCATTTTGTCATCTGCTATGATTTGCAATATATCAGGTGTAATATGATATATGTTGTAATCCTACCTCTGTGATGTTAATGAAACAGAATTACAGGCAATTACGTTAATGATTCACAATTTAGCAGGCACGATTGGGTTGTGTGTTAAGTCTATTTCTTTTAAGATTAAAAGAGAGAATCAAGCAGAGAAACAGGGGGACCTCATACCACCAAACAAGAAGAGCCAGGAGTGGAGTGTGTCCTTTGTATCCAGGGTCCCTGCACTGGGAAGATCCTAGACTAGGGGAAGACTGATGACAAGGATCTTCCCCCAGAGCTGACAGACAGAAAGCCTTCCTCTGGAGCTGGGACCCTGAATTGGCATGCCTGCTTATCTGCAGCTCCTTCTGCTTACCTTGTCCAGTGACAGTACACTCCTCCTTTTCATACTATGTATGTCATATCATCTTAACAGCCTTCTGTCCCCTCCTCTCCACTCTCTCCTCTCCCTTCTAGTAAGAGGCCAGTAGAACAGCATCCTATAGATGCATATAAAGTATGCACACCATGTGGTCTCCAGTCCATTCCTGTCTGAAGAGTTGATCTGAGTAATGTTTTCTGGTCAGGGACAGCAGCAGGTCTAGGGGTCATGCTCCCAGGGGAACCCCCAGGCTTCTGGACCATCAATTGTGGTCTTTTAGTGGAGTTCTTGAGGTGCAGTCCACTTATTCTCATATTGCCGCTAGGACTCGACGTTGTGTGTCCCATCACAGCTGTCTTTGGTGGTGGCCAGGCACCATCTGGTTCTTTAAGTCACGTGTTGATACAGTCAACCATTCACACGAGTCCTTCTGTCTCCTGGGCTCTTTTTCCGTTGTGTCTTTGTTGTTCTTGGTGATCATTTGTTCCAGATGAGTTGGGACCACTTGGTGTAACTCAGATGGCAGCATGCTAGATTTTAAGACTCCAGATGCCGCACACCAATTTGTGGTGCAGAAGACTCTTTTAGCAATAGACTGGTTATGCCAGTTGGCCTCAGTGTCCCCTGAGTGCATGGTCTCCAGACCCCTGCTGCTGCTACTCCATCCTTGCAATATTGGGCTAATATTAGAAGTTTCCAGTTTATGTTGAAGTCTAATTAAGGTGATCTTCTTTCTACTGTGTGCTATCACCGCTTACGCCCAACCAAATTTCTATCAGCTATCTAATCTATCACCAGCCCTCCGCCTTCCTCCTCTCCCTTGCAGCCATCAAAGAGTCTTTTCTTCTGTACATGAGTCTTTTTTTAAGTCCTTATAGTAGGGGTATCATACAATATTTGTCCTTGTGCTGTTGAGTGATTTCACTCAGCATAATGTCTTCCAATTGAAACCAGGTTATGAGATGCTTCGTAAAATCATCATTGTTCTGTATCGTTGCGTAGTGTTCCATGGAGTATATGTATCCATTCATCTGTTGTTGGGCATCTGGGTTGATTCCATCTTTTTGCTTTTGTGGACAGTGCTGCAGTAAACATTCGTGTGCATGTGACTGCTGCTGCTTCTGTAGGATATATTCCAAGCAGTGGGATTACTGGATCAAATGGTACATCTGCTTCCAGCTTTTTAAGGAGTGCCAAATTGCTTTCTGAAGAGGTTGTGCCATTTTGAAATCCCACCAGCAGTGTAGGAGAGTTCTAATCTCTCCACAGCCTCTCCAGCATTTGTTGTTTTGTGTTTTTTGGATCACAGCCAATCTTGTTAGGGTAGATGGTATCTTGTTGTAGTTTTGATTTCGGATTCTTTAATAGCTAATGATTGTGGGCATTTCCTCATGTGTCATTTGGCTGCCTGGATGTCCTCTTTGATGAGGACATCTCCTTTACCTGTCTCTTAATTGGATTATTTACATTTTTCTTGCTGATATTTTGCAATACCTTGTAGATTATGCAGATAAGACATTGGTCCGAGATCTAGTTGCCAAATATTTTTTCCTGTTCTATAGGTAGTCTTTTAATTCTTTTGGTAAAGTCTTTGGATGAGCAAAAGCGTATGATTCTTAGTAGGTCCCATTTATCTATTTTCTCTTCTTTAGACTCTGCTTCATTTGTCAGAATTTGAACTCTGTCTAAGCTGTGTATTAAAGCTTCCATTGTTGACCCTAATTTTTCTTGCGTGATCTTTATCAGTTCAGATTTGATATTAAGGTCTTTTATCCAATTTGAGTTAGTTTTTGTGTAAAGTGTGAAATGTAGGTCTTGTTTCAGTTTTTTGCAGATGGATATCCCATTTTGCCAGCACCATTTGTTAAAGAGATTGTTTTTATCCTAGTATACAATCTCAGGGTATCAACTGTTCATAAAAGGATGGTGGCATCTCTGGGGTCTAAACTCTCTATCTCTTTCTGTAGCAGTACCAGGCTGTTTTGACTACTGTGGCAGTGTAATAGGTTCTAAAGTCAGGTAGTGTGAGGCCTCCCACTGTGTTCCTCCTCTTCAGTTGTTGTTGTTATGTTGTTAGGTGCCATTGAGTTGGTTACGACTCATAGCGACACTATGAACAACAGAACAAAACACTGTCCAGTCTTGTGCAACGTCCACAATTGTTTTTATATTTAAGTCTGTTGTTGTGGCCACTATGTTGATTCATCTTGTCAAGAGTCTTCCTCTTTCTCACTGACACTCCACTCTACCAAGCATGATGTCCTTCTCCAGGGACTGATCTTTCCTGACAACATGTCCAAAGTGTGTAAGGTACAGTCTTGCCATCTTTGCTTCCAAGGAACACTCTGGTTCCACTTCTTCCAGAACAGATCCGTTGGTTCTTTTGGTAGCCCATGGTAGATTCAACATTCTTCTCCAACACCACAATTCAGGCATCAATTCTTCTTCTGTCTTCTTTGTTCATAGCCCAGCTTTCACATGCATATGATGTGATTGAAAATACCACGGCTTGGATCAGGTGTGTTTTAGTCTTCAAGATGATCTCCTCACTTTTGAATACTTTGAAGAGGATTTGCAGCAGATTTTCCCAGCACAGTGCGTCTTTTGATTTCTTGACTGCTGCTTCCAAGGGTATTGACTATGGACCCAAGTAAAATGAAATCTTTGACAACCTCAATCCTTTCTTCATTTATGACAATGTTGCTTACTGGTCCAGTTGTGAGGATTTTTGTTTTCCTGATAGTGAGGTGCAATCCACACTGAAGGCTGTGGTCCTTGATCTTCGTCAGTAAATGCCTCAAATCTTCTTCACTTCCAGCAAGTAAGGTGGTGTTGTCTGCATAATGCAGGGTGTTAGTGAGTCCTCCTCCAATCCTGGGGCCTCATTCTTCTTTGTATAACCCATCTTCTCAGATTATTTGCTCAGCATACAGGTTAAAAAGGTATCGTGAAACAATACAACCATGACACTCCTTTCCTGACTTTAAACCATAAGTGTCCTCTTGTTCTGTTCGCCCAGCTCCCTCTTGATCCATATACAGATTCCTTAAGAGCACTATTAGATGTTCTGAAATTCCCACTTTCCACAACGTTAGCCATAGTTTAGTATGATCCACACAGTCGAATGCTTTTGTGTAATTAATGAAACACAAGTAAACTTCTTGCTGATATTCTTCACTTTCAGCCAAGATCCATCTGACATCAGTGATAATATCCCTGGTTCTATGTCTTCTTCTGAAGCCAGCTTGCATTTCTAGCAGTTCCTTGTCAGTATATTGTTGTAGTTGCTTTTGAATGATCTTGAGCAGAATTTTACTTATGTGTGATATCAAAGGTATTGTTCAATACTTTCCACATTCGATTGGATCACCTTTCTTTGGAATGGGCACAAATATGGATCTCTTCCAGTCAGTTGGCCAGGTAGCTGTCCTCCAAATTTCTTGGCATAGGTGAGTGAGCACTTTCAGTGCTGCATCTGTTTGTTGAAATATCTCAGTTGATAGTCCATCAATTCCAGGAGACTTGTTTTTTGCCAGTGCCTTCAACGCAGCTTCAACTTTTTCCTTCAGTACCACTGGTTCTTGATCATATGCTACCTCTTCAAATGGCTGAACATGGATTAGTTCTTTCCAGTATAATGACTCTGTGTATTCCCTCCATCTTCTTTTAACGCTCTCTGAGTCATTTAATAGTTTCCCTGCAGAACCCTTCACTATTGCAACTCGAGGCTTGAATTTTTTCTTCTGTTCTTTCAGCTTGAGAAATGCAGAACATGTTCTTCCCTTCTGCTTTTCCATTTCCAGCTCTTTGCATATGTTGTTAGAGTACTATCTTTTGTCTTCTCGAGCTGCTCTCTGAAATCTTCTGTTTAGGTCTTTTACTTCATCATTCCTTCCTTTTGCTTTAACTGCTCAACATTCAAGAGCAAGTTTCAGAGTCTCCTCTGACATCCAATTGGTCCTTTCTTTCTTTCTTGTCTTTTTAATGACCTCTTGCTCTCTTCATGGATGTTGTCTATGATGTCATTCCACAATTCACCTGGTCTTTGGTCATTAGTGATCAACATATCAAATCTGTTCTTGAGATGGTCTTTAAACACAGGAGGGATATACTCAAGGTCGTACTTAGGCTCTCTCAGATTTCTCCTAATTTTCTTCTGTTTCAATTTGAATTTGCATCTGAGCAATTGATAATCTGTGCCACAGTCAACATATGGTCTTGTTCTGACTGCTGATGGAGCTTTTCCATCATCTTTTTCCACAAATGTAGTCAATTTGGTTCCTGTGGTGAGGTCTATGTGTACAGTCACAACTTGTGTTGGTTAAAAAAGGCATTTGCAATGAAAAAGTCACTAGTCTTGCAAAATTCTATCATGTGATCTCCGATATTATTTCTATCACCAAGGGATATTTTACAACTACCGATCCTTCTTTGTTTCCAACTTTTGCATTCCAGTCACCAGTAATTATCAATGCATCCTGATTGAATGTTTGATCAATTTCAGACTGCAGAAGCTGGTAAAATCTGCAACCTCTTCATTTTTGGCCTTAGTGGTTGGTACATAAATTTGAATAATAGTTGTACTAACTGGCCTTCCTTGTAGGCATATGGACATTATTCTATTACTGACAGCATTGTACTTCAGGACAGATCGTGAAATGTTCTTTTTGATGGTGAATGCAACGCTGTTCCTCTTCAAGTTCTCATTCCCAGCACAGTAGACCGTATGATTGTCAGATTCAAAATGGCCCAAACTGGTCCATTTCAGCTCACTAATGCCTAGAATGTCAATGTTTATGCATTCCATTTCATTTTTTACAATTTCCAGTTTTCCTAGATTCATACTTCATACATTCCATGTTCTGATTATTAGTGGATGTTTGCAGCTGTTTCTTCTCATTCTGAGCTGTGCCACATCAGCAAATGAAGATTCGGGAGACCTTACTCCATCCACATTGTTAAGATTGACTCTACTTGAAGTAGGCAGCTCTTCCCCAGTCATCTTCTGAGTGCCTTCCAATCTGGAGGGCTCATTTTATGACACCATATCTGACAATGTTCAGCTGCTATTCATAAGGTTTTCCCTGGCTAATTCCTCTCAGAAGTAGACTGCTGGGTCCTTCTTCCTAGTCTGTGTTAGTCTGGACACTCAACTGAAACTTGCCTACCATAGTTGACCCTGATGGTTCTTAAACACCAGTGGCATAGCTTCCTGCATTGCAGCAACAAGGAAGACTCCACTGACAGACAAGTGGGGGCTACTCACTACCTCCTTACCTGATGGTATCATGCTGCTTACCTGATGGTGTTACCCTCCTTAATTGATGCTATCACCCTCCTTACCTATTGTTGTTACCTCTTTACCTGATGCTGTTATCTACCTTGTCTGATGCTGTTTCCTTCCTTACTTTGATGGTGTTACCCTCCTTACCTGATGCTGTTACCTTCACCTGATGTTGTTACCCTCCTTACCTGATGTGGTTATCTGCCTTACATGATGCTGTTACCCTCCTTCCTCCTTCCTTCTTCAATAGTGCTTTGCTTGTCTGCAATGTCTTCCCTTTCCAAACAAAGTTGGTAATTTGTTTCTCCATCTCATTGAAAAAAATGTCACAATTTGTATTGAGATTGAATTGTATGTGCAGATCACTGTGGGTAAAACAGACATTTTCACAATGTTAAGTCTTCTTGCCCATGAGCAGGGTAGGTTTCTCTAATATTGTAAGTCGTTTTTGGTTTCTTGCAGTAAAGTCTTGTAGTTCTTTCTGTATAGGTCCCTTATTTCTCTAGTTAGATTTATTCCTAGGTATTTTATCTTCTTGTGTGCTATAGTGAATGGTATTGATTTGGTGATTTCTCCTTTGATGATCTCATTTTTAGTGTAAAGGAATCCTCCTGATTTACTTAGCCAAGTGCCATTGAGTCAGATCCAACTCATGGCGAGCCTAGGAGCCAGGGTAGAACTGACCCCACAGAGTATTCAAGTTACATTTACTTTATATCCTGATACTTTACTGTACTCTTCTTTTAGTTTCATTAGTTTACTGATGGATTCTTTAGGATTCTCTGTGTATACAATCATATTATCTGCAAATAGGGAAATTTTTACATCTTCTTTGCTGATGAAGATGCCCTTTATTTCTTGGTCTTGTTTAATTGCTCTGTCCAGAGCTTCTAGTACGATGTTGAATAGAAGTTGGCATCCTCGTCTAGTTCCTGTTCTCAGTGGGAATTGTTTCAGTCTGTCTCCATTCAGGATGCAATAGGCAGTTGGCTTTGCATAGATGCCCCTTATTGTATTGAGGAATTTCCCTTCTATTTCAGTTTTACTGAGAGTTTTTTGCATGAATGGATGTTGGACTTTATCAAATGCCATTTCTGCATCAATGGACAAAATCAGGTGATTCTTATCTTTTATCTTATGTATGTGATTATGTATCTTATTAATGTGATCACATTGATTGTTTTTCTGATTTTGAATCAGCCTTACATCCCTGGTAGGAATCCATCTCAGTTGTGATGAATTATTTTTTTGATATGTTGTTGAATTCTATTGGCAAGGATTTTGTTGAAGATTTTTGCATCTATGTTCATGAGTGATATTGGTCTGTAATTTTCCTTTTTTGTGGGATCTTTCCCTGGCTTTGGTGTCAGGGTTATGCTGGCTTCATAGAATTAATTTGGGAGTATTGTATCCATTTCTGTGGTGTGAAATGGTAGTATAGGTGTTAACTCTTCTCTAAAAGCTTGGTAGAATTCTTCAGTGAAGCCATCTGGGCCAGTGCTCCATTTCAGTTGTTAGTTTTTTGATCACTTTTTCAATCTCTTCCTTTGTGATGGATTTATTAAGTTGTTCTACTTCTCCTTGTGATAATTTTGGTTGGTAACGTGAATCTAGGAATTTGTCCATTTCATCTAGGTTTTCAAATCTGTTAGAATACAATCTTTTGTAAGTATTGTGTTATGACACTTTTTATTTCAGTTCAGTCTGTTGTGACACCTTCCATCTCATTTCTTATTTGGGTTATATGTTCCTTTTTTTGTTATTCTTTTGTAAGTTCAGCCAGTAGTTTGTCAATTTTGTTGATCTTTTCAAAAAACCAGCTTCTCAATTTTTTCAATTGTTCTTCTATTCTCTAATTTGCTTAGTTATGCTCTAATTTTTATGATCTGTTTTCTTCTGATGCCTAAGGAGTTCCTCCTTTGCTGTCTTTCTATTTGTTCAAGCTGTAGGGTTAATTTTTGGTTTGAGTCCTTTTTTGCTTACAGATGTGTGCATTTATGGAGATAAACTGACTTCTGAGCACTGCTTTGGCTGTATCCCATAGGTTCTGGCAGGATGTGTTTTCATTCTCATCTGAATCTGTACATTCCCTTATTTCATTCTTGATTTCTTCTATAACCCATAGCCTTTGGAGTAAGGTGTTGTTCCTTTTCCATGAGTTCCAGTATCTATGTTTTTTCTGCTATTGATTTTCACTTTTATGGCTTTATGATCTGAGAAGTTACTTGGCAAAAATTCATTGGTTTGGATTTTGTTGAGATTTGCTTTATTTCCTAACAAGTGATCTACTCTGGAAAATGTTCTGCGTGCATTGGAGAAGAAGGTATAGTTATCTGTTGATGGAAAGAAAGTTCCGTATATGTCCATGACATCTACTTGGTTAATTGTTGCAATAAGATCTTCCATGTCTTTACTGAGATTTTTTTCTGGATGATCTGTCAATTACTGAAAGTGGACTGTGGAAGTCTCCGACTATTATTGTGAAGCGATGTATCTCATTTTTCAATGTAGTCAAGAGTTTTTTTTTTGGTGTATGTAGATGTTCCAGTATTGGGTGCATAAATATTTAATATTGTTAAGTTCTGCTTGTGTATCAAACCTTTCAGCAGTAAATAGTGAGAATCCTTGTCCACGATGGTGAATTTTGCATTAAAATCTATTTTATCTGACATTAGTATTGACACTCCTGCTCTTCTTTGTAAGTTGTGAGGTTGGTATATATTGTTCCATCCTTTACTTTTCAGTTTGTTTATATATTTCAGTCTAAGGTATGTTTCTTGTAAGCAACTGGGCCGTGTGTTTTAGTCCAGGATATCACTTGTTACCTCTTTATTGGCATGTTCAGCTCATTTACATTCAGTGTAATTATTGATAAGTATGTGTTTCGTGCTGTCATTTTGATGTATTTATTTTTGTGTTGGTATTTTCTCTGTTGCTCTTAATATTCTATTCTGGGTCATTAGTCTTTATGCGTTGACTTTTCATCTTTTTCAGTGTTGGTTTTGTGTTTGTTGAGACTCTTGTGTTACATTTCTTGTTTTGATATGATGCATTGGTATTGCACTTTGCAGCTATTCCTATTATCCCCCTTAATATTCTAAATTTAGACCCAATTTTATCTTCTGTACATGTTTTTAACTTCCTTTTAATCTGGAAGGACTGTAACTATCGTAGTATATCCCTCTTTTTAGTGTGGTGGTGTCATAGTTTTCGTGATATGATCGCTGGTTCCCTGCTTTTAATATTGTAGCTTTGATTAAGTTTTGTGACTTTCTTATCTGAGTAGGTTTCTGGGTGCTGTATCCTGCATTCCCTCCTTAAATATATACCTAATGGTTTTGTTTTTCTAAGCAAAGAACTTCTTTCTGTATTTCTTGTAGTTTTGGTTTGGTTTTTACAAAGTCTCTAAGCTTCTGCTTATCTGCGAGTGTCTTCATTTTATCTTCATATTTGAGAGACAGCTTTGCAGGGTATATAATTCTTGGTTGGAAGTTGTTCTCCTTCGAGGCTTTGAATGTGTCATCCCATTGCCTCCTTGCCAACATTATTTCTGCCAAGAAGTCTGACAAAAGCCTACAGGGTTTCCAGCTGAATGTTAGCTTTGCTTTGAGCCTCTCTGCTTTTAAGAGAATCTGTTTATGCTTCATTTTATTAACCTTGATTATAATACTTATTGGTATCTTTCATTTGAGGTCTAATTTTTGTGGTGTTGGATATTTATGTTGCCTTCTTTCATAATTTCAGGGAAGTTTTCTGTCAACAACTCAACAACAATACTCTATGTGTTTTCAGGTGTCTCTTCCTGTTCAGGAACTCCAATTAATCACAAATTATTCCTCTTAGTAGAGTCTCATGCGTTTCTTAATGATCTGTGATTTTTCTTATTTCTCCTTATGAATGCTGGTGTCAGTTGCTCTGTCCTCAAGGTCACTAAGTCTGACTTCCATCTCCTCAATTCTGCTGTTTTGGCTTTGAATCAAATTGTTTAATTTTGTTATCAATCTGCTGGATTTCAGGTCTTTGATGTTCCATCAAATCGAATAGCTTGCTGAATTTTTCATTTTGCTCTGATGCATTTTGTTTAATCTCTAGGAGGGCTCTCTATATAATTCTTTTGTATTCAACCTCCAATAGTTTCAGAAAGCCTTCTTTATCTGGGAAGTTTTTTGATTATTTGGAGAGTTTTCTGGAGCCATGTTGGACTGTTTCTTTAAATGGTTAGGAGTGGTTTGTTGCCTTCAGGTCGTCTAGATGCTGTTTAGTTTCTCTGGCGTTACCTCAACAGGAGCTGAGGCATAGTTCTGAGACGGGTGATGGTCACCAGCTGCATCTGTGTACTCTAGTGACTGTCCCTATTGGCTCTCTGTGGTAGCAGTCTTTGCCTCCTGGCTGGCAAAGTTGGCACTCTACTTACGAAGTCACTGGGAGGCCATTAACTGACCCTATGATGTGGGTCAGAAAAGACTAGAAGAGTTGCTGCCAGGCTTCTCAGCAGTGATTTCTCCAGACAGTCTTACATTAAAAATGTAAGAGCAGTCTGACAGCTGCCCAAATCAGTCAAGCCATCAGATGTGGCAGGCCCTGCCTTCTGGCTGACAGTAGAAGCACCTCTCTGGTCATCCCCAGATGCTATGACGTAGTTTAAAGTAGGGAGGGGTTACAGACTTGCTGCCATCCTCAGTCAAGCCCTACCCATAAGATAACATTGTGCTAAACACAGTCTTTCTGCTGGAAAGGAACTTTCTGGACTGGTGCTACTTCTCAGCTTGGGAATTAGTTTCTGCTGAGGCTTATGGCTGGCTGACTCTGCCTCCTAGCTAACCAGAGTGGTATCCCAGCAGAGCTGCCCTTCTCTCAGAGAAAATAACAGAATCTATGGTGGAGCTCAGAGAAGGCTGGGTGGAGGGGTAGTGGTAGCCTCAGTTAGCAGCTGGGCTCTCTAAATGTGGCTGTCCTATGCACTTCTCTCTGCTATATTAGCTGCTGTTTACTTTAGCCCTGCAGTTCAGAGTGTTTACCAGCTTGTGCCCATCCCCAGCCACCTGGATAACCAAAAAAATTTTCAGTACCTGCAGTCCACCCAAGTGGTGAGTCAGCAGGAGAGGGGATCAGTGTGTGCTGGCTCATGCCAGAGAGAGGAAGTTTGCCACTTAGTGGCACATAGTCCAATCTGACAACCCTATGCCATATCCTAGGTCTTCCTAGGTGTCCAGAGTGCTCTGTTCAATTATGAATTCAGGCCTTAGTTTTCAGAGGGAATAGAGGAAACGTGTGTCTAGTCTGCCATCTTGGCTCCACTCCCAGAATTATTTTTTAAAGTCTTCCATACTGAAATCTGAAGGTTCCAGAAAACAGATCCCAAATGCTGAAGAGAATGGAAGCACTATGGCACTGATAGAGACAGCATCTCATATTTCTGTCTGCCATTCAGACGCAGTCTCTCCTGATTCTTGAGATTTCATGTATTCCATTTGTCGTCAGCATGTGAGACGTGTCCCAGCCTGTCCTCTCCTCAGTTCTCTGCTACTTCATCCTCCTTCCACTTCTCAGTGTGAGTCAGTTGATGGGAGCTCCTCACAGGGACAACTCAGCAACTGCTTATCAAGCTTGGAGCTTGTTTTGGGAGTGGTTGCCTGGCTCTCCCCAGCCACACCAGGCATGATGGTTCCCCCATGGTGGACTTTGTTCACTACTATTCTGTCAGCACAACCAAGGAGTCTGGCTTCTTCTGACTTGAGAACTTTCCAACCATAGCTAAATGTGAAGTGAGAAGAATAGACTTGTCCTGTAGAAATTACTGACCTTCTAGGGTGAAGAGGGTAGAACCATGGTCCCCCTGGGTCCACCTTTTACTTGGCTTCATAGATCCTAATAGGCTGGAATTGGATTGAGCAAGTAGTTGGTGAGAGCAACCTTGTGATCGTGAGAGAGGAAATTTGGGAAAAGAAGTGGGTGAAGTTTTGATTTCTGAGCCACTATAACTACTGCATTTTCCCTAGTCGACAAGAGCATTTCCATGTCTGAGCTGGGGTGTGGAAACTATGACCTCCTTGTCACTATTGATAAATGTTGGATGGGAGACAGTATGGATCTGATTCAGAGGGCAGAGTGTTGGAGGACAAAGGCCTGGCTGGCAGCCCCTTTTCTGGGCCAGCAGGGTCCAAAGAAAGCCTAGATCTCCTTCTACAGTCTGCAAAGAGAACTGCCAGGTTGTCAGCTTTGGAATAATCCTTAGAAGTCAATTGTCTAACATTTTCCTGATGCAAGAATCCACTCTTCAGTACTGCTGAGAAGAATTCTGTGATCCCAGTCAATGGGTTCTCACAATTTCACCACAGGTTGGTCCACTCTTAAACCATTCTTCTTACTTTACCTCAGCACGGTTGGTCCTCACTCTACAGGGAATCACACAAACTAATCTTTTTTTCCCTCCCACGAGAGCCTTTCAAATATTTTAGGATGGCTGATGTACCCCTGCTAAGGACTCTCTTCTAGAAGACAAACATCTAGTGCCCTAAGGATACCTGCTGACTGAGTTGATTACATGCACAGAGTGAGCTTGCAGCCCTCAGTCAACACAGCACCCTCGCTTTGGCCTTACCTGGGAGGCTTGCCTCTCTTTTGTCTCCCTAGCCCCACTTTCCCCTTTTGGGCCAATAAGGCCGCCATCACCTTTGCTGCCCGTCCCTCCTTAAAGTCTTGGGGAGCCTATAAACAGAAACCAGTGATGTGAACCTCTACTGTCCCTCCCTGGAGCAGGCTCCCAGGCAATGGGGTAGGCAACATTCTGAGGAGATGGAAGGGGGCCCCCAGAGGAAGTAGGGAATGTGTTGGCTTATCTCTTGGGCAGTTTGTATGAGGTTTCTTGGACCCAAATGACTCCTCTGCGGAAATGAGACTCGAGAGAAGACTGTGGGGAAGGTGCCAACCCCCACGGGCCAGGATGGTGCTGTGGAAAGGGTGGGTTTGGGGACTGCCTCAGGGCCTCAGCCAAACATCACTGATTCTGAGGCAGATGGGAGTGTAGTTGCCTGTGGATCCTGGCTTCCCTGGCTTGCCCATGGGCCTGTGGAGGCCTGTGGAGAAGAAAAGAAGAGATCAGTCGTTGTGGCCTGGGTCCTTCAGTCAGTGAACACGCTTGAGGCCTTGTCCTGGGCATGATATCAGCTGCTGTTCTCAGGGAGCACAGTGTCAAGCAGGCAGGCGATGGTCTACCTGTCTTTCTGCCTCTGTTTTCTTTCTCATTCTCTCTCTCACACTCACAGACACAAACACACACATATCTTTTGTGCACCCTCCAAAGTACCTCTATTTCCAAGAGTGGAATAGCACCTGGAAATGGCATCTTGCATGTTTGTAGAAGAAAGTCTTTAGCATTGGTTTGAATCTAAGGTCTGCTGCTCAGCAGGCCAAGTGACTTTGGAAAGGTCACTTAATTATTCTGCATCTTAGTTTTCTCATCTATAAAATAGAGCTGGTAATTTAGCAGATACAATTAGTGCCTCTGTGCCCCAGACAAGAATGGAATTGAGAAACAATGACTTCCACCTATATGACACAAGAACTGTGGGTTAGGGTGTGGCGTAGAGACTGCAGGTCCTAGGTAGACTCTATGGAGGGGAGCGACAGAAGTAAGGCAAGAAGTGTGAAGGGAGCTGAGGGATGCAGGAGAGAGTGGGAAAAGAAGGGAGACAGGAGAGGGAGGGGATGCGGTGCATTCTCTCAGGGAGTTTCTGAATTACATGGCTCTTCCTCAGTTTGCCAGTGGTACCCAGAGCAGGAGGCAGAGGGGAAAGAGCCACAGATGGTCTCTGGGCTGCGTGCTTCCTGCTGGGACCCCTGCAGCCTTCTTCTTTTAATCTGTTATAGGCATCCTCGTTTCAGGTGACAGCACTGGGCTGGATTTCAGGTAAGATTTAGTTAAAGAAAGGGTTGCCCCACTTCAGTGTGACTGCATAGGTCTGTTCCAAGTCCTTCTTGCAGGCTAGGGACCCTCTGTCAGAGCAAGTCTGACGCAAATGACCACCAGACTCCAGAAGAGAAGGGAGGTTCATCCCTTGTTTCTTCTAGAAGGGAGTGAGGAGCTGCTTGGGAGGGCGGTGTGTCAGGGTTTCTGCCTTGTTCTTTCAAGCTGGCCTCTGTGGCACCACATCTGGTGAGTGACCAGAACGCAGCCTGCTTCTCTTTTCCTCCACGGGGAAAAAAAGGAGGAGGGAGGCCCACTCCTCTCAACATGACCCTGCCCAGCTCTGAGCCCTTACAAGTTTGGCAAAGTTTTGATCAGTTTCCTGAAGTAAGTGTGTGTGTGTGTGTGTGTGTGTGTGTGTGTGTGTGTGTGTGTGTGTGTGTGTGTGTGTGCACGCACGCGCGTGCGCACTCACATGAGGGTGTGTGAATGTGTGCGTATGAGTATGGATGTTTGTGCATGAATGTGTAAGCGTATGCAAATGTGTATGAATATGAGTATGTGCACGTGAGGATACATATGAGTTATGAGTGTATGTTCACAAGCTTATGTATGAGCATACACATGAGTGTGTGTTCATGAATGACTGGGTGTGTGTGAGTACAAGTGTGCAAAATATGTGTGCATGTGAGTGTCTGTATATGAGTGCGTGTGTGTGAGTGTGGAAAGGGTGTCTGAGTGGGTGGGTAGGTTCTCCTTTAGAACACTCATGCATTGACTGTACCGTAAACTCTCTTGTCCTTGTTTACCCATAAGCAGCCCCACTCTCACCCCCTCACCCCGACTCCCACCTCCTGTGGGAATCTCGTCTCCCCCTTGAAACCCTTGCTAAACACTTAGAACAACAGACTCTTTGGCATCCCTTCTATTAAATTTCCTCCCAAAGTCAGTTCTTCAAAAAATATTTTCTGTTGTAACAAGATTCCTTTGTGGAACTACAGGATTTCTGTGACTGGTGGTGTTTTCTGTCTCAGTGGCCTGAGGACTTAGAGATTCTTGAATGTCCTGGAGTTGCTGTTTGTTTCTGTTCTGTTTTCTCTCTGGCAATGGTCCTGGCATCTCTGCCTCTACTTCTCGGCAGCTTCCAGGAATTTGGGGGCTGGCATGGTGTATGTGAAGAGTGGGGCGGAGGGGACTGGACAGTGTGGGGTGGGGTTGACTTTGAGAGTTGATTGGCTCTGATGTTAGTTCTCACCTCTGGGATAAGACAGTTCTGGGTCCCATGCTGATGGACCACACTTTGGCCGTTTGTAACATGGTGGGCAGGTCTAGGCTACACCTGAAAGAAGGAAGCTAATCCTTTTTCAGCCACAGTTGTGCTTTAAGTCATTCTCTCTAATCTACCTGATACCCTGAAGAATGCTCCTCCTCACTGTACAAAGAAACTGAGATTCAGAAAGGTAAAGGAACATTCTCAGGATCACAGCACTAGTTTGTGGTGGAGGCAAATTTGGTTCTCACACTGGAGGGCTCACAGGACCAGGAGCTGGGCTTTTACAAGTGAGGCTCCAATAGTGGACTCTGCAGGCTGAGAGGAAACTAGGGTGTCTACACTTCAGATCCTCTCAGGTACCTAGCTGCTAGCTGGATGCCGCAGCCTCCGAGGTTGGCAGCATCCCTGCTCTTCCTGAGGCACGGAGCCCCTAACTCCCCTCAGCACACCTCAGCTCCCTTGCAGGGTGGTCCTCCTTACACACAGAATCCTCAGGAGTAGGTCTGCGAGCAGCCTGCCGTCACTCTGAGGATGTCTGCTGTTCATTTCCTACTCACCTGCCCCTCCCTTGATTGCTGGTGAGCCTTGGGGTCCCTGGGAGCCAGAACGGAAAAGAGGATTCAAAGTATGTCCAAGATAGTGAGAAATATGATTAATGGGGCCAGAGGACAGAGGCTCCACAGAGTCCTTTAGCCCTCTTGGCTCCCTTCTCAACTAGTGGCACCAGTAGGTCGGGGATTCCTGGAGCTCCCTTTCTACCTGGAAGATGTGAGTATGAGAAGCAGAGACATTCAAAACTCATTGATGTGACAGTGCCACTCACAAGGTTATTCACTCAACAAACATCTGCAGAACACCCAGGATAAAAATAAAGAAGACAGAACTTCTTCCTGCAAGAAACTTTTGGCCTAGCAGGCCAAAAACAGTGGTGCAGATGACATCTTCCAAGAGAGATGGAGACAGACAGGCCTGTGTTCAAAGATTAGCACCTTCCTTTAACTCCATGGCCTTGTGCAAGTTACTTCATTGTTTTGAGCTTTAACTTCTCCATCAATAAAATGGGGTTAATATGCTGCCCCACGATTACTATGTGGACACCCAGCTGGGAAAAGACACTCAGCAGGTGCTGGGCAAATGGGAGTATCATAGCTGCAACTCAAACGTAGCTCTCCGTGGTTTTGTAGAGAGATACTCATGTGATTTCCCCACGGGTTCTACAGGGTCAGGTAGGACAGGGCTCCTTGTCCCCACATCACAGAGGAGGACCAGGTGGTTCTGAGAGAAGTGGAGACAGGGTCTGAGACAAATGTGTGGAGACAAAGAAATTGTACATACTAATGCAGAGAAAGAGTGTGTAGGGGTTGGGGTGAGGGGGGCTGTATCTGCTTCTGGTGAGCTCAGCCTGAGGCAGGCAATGGTCAGGATTGAGAAGTGCCTTAAGTTTAGGTTCATGATGGAGGTTGCTGGAACAACCTTTTCTTGAAGGCAAGGAGCTGACATCCATCAGACTGGGTGCTGTACAGGCAAATGCTCATTCAATATTCCCAACAACAGAACAACAAAAATGACAACTAATAGAAGTGATAAGTAATGAGTGATATGGTGGAGAACTTCACTGGATGAGGCATTTTACACTTTATTTCGTTTTGTCTTCACACCAGTCCTCTGAGGTGGATCACTACCTCTCTTATAGACGGGCCATGGAGCACAAACCCACACTTGAAAATATGGATCCAAAGAATTCCATCCAGTGAATGTCATGTATGTTTATTTTCAGGGTTAAATTTCAATTACTCAACTGCATCAAATGCAAGAGGGTTGTGAGTGAAGTGTGTGTGTGCACTTACACACGTGTGTATGTGTTTATATCATGTGTGCATATATGTGTGTGTAGGTGTGTTTACATATTATGTGAAGGATGCGTGTACATGTGCAAGTGCACATGTGTGCTTGTTGAGGAAAGAAGAAAAGGTAAGTATGCCATAGGCTTTCTCCTCAGACAGTGCCTGCTTGGTCAGATGTATCTTGCACATCATCTCAATGAAGTCTTGCAGCAGCTTTGTAAGGTGATTAAAATTATCTTCATTATTTTCTGGAACTGAGGCAAATAAGCCACAGGCTTCATCCTCAGAGACCACCTGCTTGGTCAGACATATTTTGCACATCATCTCAATTAAGTTTTGCAGCAGCCTTGTGAGGTGAG
The DNA here is from genome assembly GCA_028571685.1 of Heterohyrax brucei. Classification (NCBI taxonomy): domain Eukaryota; kingdom Metazoa; phylum Chordata; class Mammalia; order Hyracoidea; family Procaviidae; genus Heterohyrax; species Heterohyrax brucei. The sequence continues at coordinate 22,519,628 of CM053146.1, forward strand.
TAAAATCATCTCCATTGTTTTCTGGAACTGAGGTTTCAGGAAAGATAAATAACTGGCTTCAAGTCACACAGTTAGTAAGCAGCAGACCTAGGAAGACACTCAGAGTATTCTGATCCCATAACATCCCATAATGTTACTCACCTTCCTTCTCTCCCTTTCCTGATCATCCTCTAGAGGAATAAGCTGTACACCCTTGTAAATGATAGGTGATAAACTGATAGGGTGACAAGTGCTAAGTATCAGATAAAAGGCACCTGGGAAACATGCTTATAGGTCTTTAGAGGAGATTGCTTCTGTTTGCAGCTGGATAGCTGGGGAAGGCTGAGGGGATGTATGGCAGGGGATGGGGCTTGGACTGGCTCTGGTAGGTGGCTGGGATCTGAATAAGTTGGAGTGGAAGAGTAGACACTTCAGGCAAGGAGTCAGGTAAAGTCAGGGAAGCTAGGAGGTGAAGTTTGGTGATGGGACGGAGATGACACCAGGCTGAGGACCAGCTCGTTGAAGAGACTGTGGCAACCAGTGAAAGCTATGATAAGGTCACATATGGAACCCCAGAAGGGCACAAACCAGTCCTTCTCATCATGCAAGCAAGAAGTTGTTGGGAGTCAGTAGGATAGTTTGTTGGGAGTTCGGGGGGCGGGACGGTGGTAGTGGAGAAAACCTACCTGGAGTGCCTGGTTCACCTTAGGCCCCGAACAGCTCTACAAAGAAAGAATGTGGGACACAGACTGAGCTGGGGGGTACAAGGACTTTGCCCCTCCTCAACAAACCCATGTACTGTGTCTGAAGGTTGAGCTCACCCAGTGTAGGGAGCTGAGGCTTCAGTCAGGTCACTGGGATTTTGCCATTTACCAGTGAAGAATCCTTAAAAAGAGCCAGATATCTAATTGTAGCTAGTGCTCAAAAAGCCGAGAACTGTTTTTCCTTCAGAGCTACAGACTTTTGGAAAGAGGCTTGGGACCCCTTGAAAGTGTCTCAGGCATTGTCAGTCAGTGTGGGGGCATATGGAGATCAGATTATTAATGAGTCTTGGCTCATATTCATCTCACGATAGGTCCAGTGGGTCCCCAAACCCATCCTTTAGTGATTTCCCAGGTTCTAGAATGCATAATTGGAATAGACATACTTAGCTACTGGCAGAACCCCAACACTGGATCCCTGAAAAATGGAGTAAGGACTATTAAGGGGAGAAAAGCCAAATGGAAGCCACTAGAACTGCAACTGCCTAGGCAAATAGTAAACCAAAAGAAATATCACATTCCTAGAGGGATTGCAGAAATTACTGCCTCCATCAAAGACTCAAAGATGAAAGGGTGGTGATTTCCACCACATCCCCAGTCAACTCATCTATTTGGTCTGTGTGAAAAACAGATGGATCCTGGAGAATGACAGTAGACTATCACAAACTTAACCACATGGTGACCTCCATTGCAGCTGCTGTTCCAGATGTAGTTTCATTGCTTGAGCAAATTAATGTGCTTCCTAGTACTTGATATGCAGCTATTGATCTGGCTAATGCTTTCTTCTCCATATCAGTTTCAAAGGACCACCAGAAGCAGTTTCCATTCAGCTGGTGCAAAGCCAGGAATACACCTTCACTTGCCTACCTCAGAGCTACATTAACTCTGCAGCCCTGTGTCATAATTTAGTCCACAGGGACCTTGATTCCCTCTTTCTTCCATGAGATGTCACTCTGGTCCATTATATTGATGACATCATGCTGACTGGACTTTGTAAGGAAGAAGGGTCGATGACACTGGACTTAATGCCAAGCCAAGTGCCATCAAGTAATTAGTCAAATATTTATGTGTTAGATAGTGGGAAATTAATCACACAAAGTACATGCACCTTCCAACTCAGTGAAGTTTTGAGGGGTCCAGTGGTGTGGAGCATGTTGAGATATTTCTTCTAAAGTGAAGTGTGTTATTGCTCCAACAACTATAAAGGAGACACAGTGTCTTGTGAGTCTCTTTGGGTTTTGGAGGCAACATATTCCTCATCTGAGTGTGCTACTCTGGCCTATTTATCACACGACTCAAATCTGCTACTTTTGAATGGCTCCCAGAACAAGAAAAGGCTCTGCAACAAGTTCAGATCTGTTGCTCTGCCACTTGGGCCATAAGATCCAGCTGATTCAATGGTGCTGGAAGTGTCATTGGCAGGTAGAGATGCTGTTAGGAGTCTTTGGCAGGTCCCTCTTGGTGAATCACAGTGCAGACCTTTAGGATTTTGGAGCAAAGCACTGCCATCCTCTATAGACAACCACTCTCCTTTTGAAAAACAGTTTTGGCTTATTACTGGGCCTTAGTAGAGACTGAATTCTTAACTGTGGGACACCAACTCCCCATATGCGACTTGGTGCTTATCATGAACTGTCTATCATCAGCTGCCTGTCATGAACTGGATGTCATCTGACTGTTTTAGTCAGCTAGTACTGCTCTAACAGAAATATTACAAGCCCAAACCAAGGCAAGTTCTGTCGAGTCAGATCCAACTCATAGCGACCCTAGGGGCCAGGGTAGAATTGACCCCCAGAGTATTCAAGGAGTGCATGGTTTTATGAAGAGAAACTTTACTGTCACAGTCCAGTAGACTACGAGCCCGAATTCAGGATGTTTGCTCCACAGGAAGTCTTTCCCCCTGCCAGCTCTGGAGGAAATCCCTTGGGTTGTATCAGTCTTTTGTCAGGCAGTATCTTGACGCAGGAGCCTCAGGTCTGAAAGATGCGCTCTTCTCCTGGTGCTGCTTTCTTGATGGCATGAGGTTCCCAATACTCTGCTTGCTTCCCTTTCCATTAATTTCTCATAGGATGAAATGATAACAGATCGTGCAAGCCACATTCCAAGGAAACTCTTTACAATGGATCAGGGAGATGATCTTATGAAGGAATTTACAGTCCCATTGTAATCCTCTCTAATGTAATCCGCTCTGTTGACCACAGGTGGAGATTAGGGTTTATAACATCAGAAAATCAAAATGGAGGGCAATCACAGAATACAAGGAATCCTGGCCCAGTCAAATTACTACACATGTTTTTTTTGGGGACACAATTCAATCCATGACACTGATCCACAGAGTCATAAAGTTAGCTGAGCACAGCAACAATCTATCATTAAATGGAAGTGGTATATACAAGACCAGGCCGGTGAAGGACCTGAAGGTACAAGTAAGTTGTGTGAGGAAGTGGCCCAAATACCCACAGTCTCCACTCCTGTCACATTACCTTCCATCTCCCAGTTTGTACTTGCGGCCTCACGGGCAGTTCCCTGCAACTAGCTGACTGAAGAAGAGAAAACTCGTGCCTGGTTTATAGATGGCTCTGTGTGATGTGCTAGCACCACTGGAAAGTGGACAGCAGAAGCACTACAGCCCCTTTCTGGAACCTCCCTGAAGCACAGTGGTGAAGGGAAATCCTTCCAGTGGGTAGAACTTCAAGTAGTGTACCTAGTTGCTCACTTTGTTTGGAAAGACAAGTGATCTAATGTGCAGTTGTGTTCTGATTTATGTGCTGTGACCAATGGCTTGGCTAGATGGTCAGGGATTTGGATGGAACATGACTGGAAAATTGGAGACAAGGATTTATGGGAAAGAAGTATGTGGATAACCTCTCTGAAAGGAACAAAGAAGTGAAAATATGAGGCTCTACGATTAAGTCTGTGAACTTAATTGTTCTAAGTGCTACATACCTCATTGCTGAATTTCACTATGGTCACCTTCGAATTACTCCACCTTGGGAAGCTATGCACCAATTCTAGCACCTAGTCCACCCTTCAAAGCAGTTTTGGAACTCTTTTTGGAATGGCCATTGCATACAGTGGCAGGGTGGCAAGTTTGTGAACTTAATAGTGTAGTTGTTTGTGAGGGAGTTTTTAGCCAGTAAACAAATAATTGTATTGGCATTTCCTCCCTCATTACTCACCTGATTTGGTCCTCAATGACTTTTCTTTACCTGAAGATAAAGGAAATGTTGAAAGGAAGACATTTTGATGACATTAACATCACTGAGGGTAATATGATGACAGTTCTGAAGGCCATGCCAGAAAAAGAGTTCCAAAATTGCTTTGAAGAGTGAACTAGGTTCTGGCACTGGTGCATAGCTTCCCAAGGGGAGTACTTCTAAGATGGCCATAGTGATATTCAGTAATGAGGTATGTAGCACTTTTTCCTAGGATGAGTTTGCAAACCTGGCAGACCTTGTATTTATGTCACTTGTGAATGCACAGAAGAGGATGACTTTAATAATCAAGTGGATAAGATGATGCATTCTTTGAGAACCAGTTATTCTCTTTCCCTGGCTACTCCTGTCATTGCTCAATGGGCTTGTGAACAAAGTGGCCAAGATGACAGGGACGGGGGTTATGCATGGGCCCAGCAACATGGACTTCCAATCACGAAGGCTGACTTGGCTACACCCACTGCTGAATGCCCAATTTGCCAGCAGTAGAAACCAACATTGAGTCCTCGATATGGCACCATTCCTCAAGGTGATCAGCCAGCAACCTGGTGGCAAGTTGATTACACTGGACCACTTCCATCACAAAAAGGGCAGTATTTTGTCCTTACTGGAATAGACTCTTACTCTGGATTTGTATTTACCTCCCTGGTAGGCCATGCTTGTGCCGAAACTACCATGGACTTACAGAACGCCTTATCCACCATTATGGTATCCCACACAGCATTGACTCTGATCAAGGGACTCACTTTACAGCAAATCAAGTGTCGCAGTGGACCCATGCTCACGTAATTCACTGGTCTTATCATGTTCCCCTTCATCCTGAAGCCACTGGCTTGATACAACAATGGCATGACCTCCTAAAGACACAATTGCGCTGCCAGCCAGGTGACAATACCTTGCAGGGCTGGAGAGATGTTCTCCAGGAGACTGTATATCCTCTAAACCAGTGTCCAATATGTGGTACTGTTTCTTGGGTCCAGGAATCAACGGCTGGAAATGGGACTGGCACCATTCTCTATTACCTCTAGTGACCCACTTGCAAGATTTTTGCTTCCTGTCCCCATGATCTCATGTTCTGCAGGTTTGAATGTCTTAGTTCCAGAGGGTGGAATACTGCTACCTGGAGACATATCATTGATTCCTTTGAACCAGAAACTAAGTGCCCCAGGACCACTTGGGGTTCTTTATGCCACCGGATCAACAGACAAAGAACAGAGTTACCATATTGGCTAGTGTGATTGATCCTGACTACCAAGATGAAATTGGATTGACATTATATAAGGCAGGTAAAGGTGAGTATGTCGAAAATGCAGGAGATTGCTTAGGATGCCTCTTTGTACTACCACATCCTGTGATTAAACTCAATGGAAAACTACAGCAACCCAATTCCAACATGACTACTAATAGCCCAGATGCTTCAGGAATGAAGGTTTGGGTCCTCTCACCAGGCAAGGAACCACAGGCAGCTGAGGTGCTTGCTGAGGACAAAGGGAACACAGAATGAGCTGTAGAAGAAGATTGTTCTAAATACTAGTTACAACCACATGATCAGTTGCAGAAATGAGGACTTTAATTGTTATGAGTTATTCTGCTTTCTGTGTATGTATCAGATATTTTTGTTTTCTTTACCTATACGATGTGAATGAGGATAATGCATTTTCAGTTATACACGTGTTGGTCATATCCTGTTAGACGTAAAGTATGACTTTGTAATTATGTTCATGCAGGTTATGGATAGTATAGGGAGATGTGTACAGACGCCCGCTATGAGTTATAATCGACTCAATGGCACTGGGCTTTTTTCTGGGTAAAAATGCCAAGTTGACAATGGGTGGACTCTGATGGTTAAGACTGTGAATTTGGTTGGACCAATGTTTCAGCACCTGTATCTAGTGATAGGAGTAGGGCTTATGATGGCTCACTACACAAGTCTTCGTCTCCACATCTTCCACTGCCTAATTCCATCTACTCACATCACCGGCAGCTCCTGCTCTCTTCTGTTTTCACACAGGTTCCTGGGACTTGAACCAGCAGCTGTTGTGTTCATTCACCCTCACAGCTGATGAGTGAGAGTCCTGCTCTCTGACTTGCCGATCTTTGGTTTGTCATCCCTTGCAACTCCGTGAATCTGTGGAAACCTCGCCGTTTCACCTGATGTCTTGCAATTCAACCACCTACACAGCCTGTGATCTGAAACTCTAGTCTATGACCTGCCAAACTTGGGTTGCTCCAGCACAAGTCTTCGCTCAATGTAGGCTCTCAGGATGTGTTTAGTGAGTGAACTAATGATGTTTAAGTTTCAAAGCTCGGGGAGAGGGATAGTTCCTATTTGATAAACAATGAGAAATCGAGCAATTTATTAGGTTATAAGATGGAGATCTGGAATTCATGTACAGGTCTCCATTTTCATTCCCTTTAGAAATTTTAATTATAAAACATGCTTGGAACAGGTTTTCAAATAACGTAGATGATCATTAAAAGGGTTAATAACTATCCCTTAAACCATTGAAGTCCTAACTTTCTGAGGTTCTGGGGCTTTCCTTCCACCCTTTTTGCTCATAGAAACTTTCAAACTCATACACATAGACAGAATTGGGTGTTTTTCTTTCACCTCACTCAAATATTACACATACAATAATGATAATTTTTGCAATGAGTAATTTTTCATGGACATACCTTCAGTTCTCTTTGTAGCAAAAGATTTAACATTCTTTTTTAATAACTGCCTAATGTCCTCTAGAGAGTTCTTGGATGGTGCAAATGCTTAAAGCTTGACTGCTAGTCAGAAGGGTGGAGGTTAGAGTCCACTCAGAGGCACCTCAGAAGAAAGCTCTGGTTATCCAATTCTGAAAAATCAGCCATTAAAAACTCTATTGAAGGCAGTTCTATCTTCCCTAGTATAAATGAGGTTGCCAGAAGTGGGAGCTAGTTTTAATAACCCCCTGAAGGGAAAAGCCATAATTCATTCAGCTCTTTTCCTACTGATGAGCTGTTTGAGGCACTGGAGAAAAGGCTGCAATGAACATTTACACAGGGATCCTGACTCCACTCTTTCCTTCACCAGCTGTTTTCCTGTTTGGGGGCATTGAGTGCATGGCCATTGCCTGCAGAATGTTGAGCACCCACCTACTCTATGACAGACATTTTACCAACGATATCTCTAAATTTTGCAGTAACTCAACAAGTTTGATGCAATCATGGAAGAGAGAGCTGAGGTTCAGAGAAGTTAGGTAATTTGCTCAAGGAGACACAGCTAGCATGTGACCACCAGGTCCATTTAACTCCGAGGCTTCAGCTTACCTCACTTGTCTTCACTGACTATAGCCCCTGGGAGAAGTTGAGCTGAAATGAGCCACAAGGGTAGAGTTGAAGAGAAAGAGATCACAAGAGAGGAGCCCAGGAGGAGTATGTGGGAGTGTTGGTAAAGGTGGGTTTTCAGTTGACTGTTTTGATACAAGTGTATGAATCTTGGATCTTTCTTGCATTGCTCATGTGTTATCCCCTCTGCTATTCCTGCTATCCACCTGCAGAAGACAACCTCCTTGCTTGATTGTCACTGCAGTGTCTAGGACAGCAACTGGAGGAATGCTTTTGTTAGTTGGCTGGTTTTTATAATAGTGGCACTTTGTCTAGCACTGAGTATCTTTCCTCTCCCTCAAAGTCCCAGCCCAACAGCAGATCTTTAGAACATAATCTTGACAAGTGACTCTCTTGCTTTCGGCCTTTCAATGGCTGTTCATGATCCTAAGAACAAACCAAAGTCCACACCTGACATATGAAAGGTTGCTGTTGGCTAGATTTCCTCTGATTGATCCTCAAGACCACACCTCGGCATGATCTCAAGTAGGAGTGAGGCCAGATGATTCACAGATAGACCCTTCTGACTCAGAGACTTTAGCTGGTGTATTTCCTTTCCTGTACAGTCCTTCCTCCTTTTCATATGACAAATTCTTACTCATCCTTTGGGAGTGTGGTGAAGCCTTTCAAAATACATTCCAAAACACACTATCTGCCTCTGCTGAGTTCAGTTGGGAGACTCTTCTGCTGCCTCACATCACCCTGAACTGAGTCTGTATTTCAAACTTACCCAAATATCCTGGAAGCTTCTTAAACTGTATATTCAGCACCAGTATGGTATCTTATTGGAAAGATGTCAACTGAAGAGGTGAATGGGTGCTGCAGAGGTTTGGGTGCTGGATATGTGCAGAGTTCCACAGCAAGTTTGGAAGTGTTAGAAAGCACACTACCAAAGCACACATGAAATTTAGGATCTCATGCATTCATATTTCCATCACTGTGATGAAGGAAAACATACAGGGGAAGCCTCACATTTAACAAAAGGTGGTGGATGGTAAATACAATCTTATAGAGAGCACTAAGCTTGATTAAACATAACAAATGATGACAATGGAAAGATAAACTGTGCTTCAGAAACACAAGTATTATTGAGGCTGTAGGTGGGAGTAGGCACAATGATGGGAGATGTAGGTATTTTCAAACCAGATGGTGCAAAGCGGTGGAAGGCATTTGAGGAAGGAAAAGGAGATGGATGCCCATTCAGGCCCGGAATATGTTTTCTAGTCCAGAGCTAGCACCTGGCATAGACACAGGTATTTTAGGTACCAGTAACTTTAAATATGGGAGTAGTAGCATCTGACTCACTCTATGCAAAATGGAGAATTTGATAACTTCTTTACTCTCTTAGAGTAACTTCTTTACTTCTCTTAGAGAATTCAAGAAGCCACAAAGGAAATATTTACTCTGGTTTGGGTTTCATTAATGAGGAGAAACCATTTGGGATGAGAGAATAAAAAAAAGCTTTGGGTGGACAAGAATGGACTTCTCTGGAGTAAACTAGTGAAGCTGGAGGAAGATTTGATAGCAACAAGATTCAAAGAAATTTGAAAACTCTGTTGTCTGACTCTCATAGAAAATATTGTTCCAGAGGGAAATAAAAGTGATGTTCCAATTCCATAAGAGATCCTAATGAAGAAAAGAAGGTCTTCACAAACACTCTAGGGTTTCTAGAACTTCTGTCTCTTAACATCTCATTCAGTGTCAGAGAGATTCTTCTCATGTCTAGCAGAACACTACTGAAGAGTAAGCAGTAGCCCCACCAGTACTGGGATGCCTGCTGAATGGGCCCAAGGCAGTGGTCTCCACTCTGTGAGATCTACATCTCCCATTCCTAGCCTGGTAGAGGTGAGAAGCCTGGGAAAGCATTTTCCCACACCCAGGCAGCAACAGCAAGGACCAAGCTAGATCACCAGTGGCACCAAGTGAACAAAGCAGACCAAACAGCACTGCCAAGGCTCTGAAAACTAAATTGTCATTGGAAATATAGCGTTCAAAAGTGGTCCAGAAACTCTCTAGTAAATCTAAAAGTGTGACTGTCTATCAGAACAATAAATTGAAATAAGACTCAGAGTCTTACAATTGAACATAGTCTATCATACTAAAAGAAAAAAAAAGAAAGAAAGTCATGACTAGAATGAGAAAGGTGCCCTGACAGCACAGCAGTTAAGAGCTTGGCTGATACCTGAAAGATTGGCAGTTCAAATCCACCAGTTGCTCCTTGGAAACCCTGTTGGCGGATTCTATTTGGTCTTATACAGTTTCAACAATTGACTCAACATGGCAAAGTGTCAATATCAATAATCTGTGATAAATTGCACATGTATTCTCTAATATTCACTAAGAAAATAATTCAAGGGGATATACTCAAAACACTATAAATAAATCCAAATAGAATTCTATACAGGTTCAAGAAACTTTTAAATTTTGATGTTGATATATCAAATGGTACATAAAAACATTTGACAAAATCTAATACCCATTCATAATACAACTCTCAGCAAATAAGGAATAGAAAACTTCAGTTTGAAAAAGAGCATCCACAAAAATATCCAAAGCTAACATCATACCTAATGATCAAAGAATAAACGTTCTCCTCCTATGATTAGGAACAAATCAAGGATTTCTACTGTCACCTAACCTGTATTTTCCTCATAAGACTGTCTGTCACTCTTATTTAGCATGGTACTGGACATTCCAGCCAAAGTAATAAGGCAAGAAAACTACAATGGAAGAAATAAATTCATCCCTATTTTTTAAGGACACAACTGTCTGTGTAAAAAATGCCAAAGAAGCTACAAAAGAGCCCTGTTGTAGTTAAGGTTGTGTGCCAACTTGGCTAGGCCATGATTCTTACTGGTTTAGTAGTTACACAATGATATTTTTGGCAGCTACATAGTGATGTAGGTTGACAGTTATGCACTGACATAATTTGGTGGTTGTTGTAGGTGCTAAAGAGTAGGTTCTGACTCATAGAGATGCTTTGTACAACAAAACAAAACACTCTCTGATTCTGCACCATGCTCACAATTGTTGCTATGCTCCAGGTCACTGTGTCAATCTATCTAGTTGAGGGTCTTCATCTTCTATAGTACCTTCTATTTACCAAGCATAATGTCCTTCTTCTGGGATTGATCCCTCCTCACAACATGTCCAAATGTATAAGACACGGTCTCACTGTCCTTGTTTCCAAGGAACACTCTGGTTGTACTTATTCTAAGACAACAATAATGTAGTTATCCTCTATTTTGTGGTGTAATGAAATCACTTCCTTTATTTGATCTGATGTGATCAGCTGATCAATTGTAACGGAAGTTTCCTTGGGGGTGTGACCTACATCCAACATGTATGGGTTTTCTGGCAAACTCAGTGGCACTTCCTTGCTCTGAATCCTGCGTTCAGCTCATCATTATCTGACCTCTGGCCTCTGATTCATGGGACTTGAGCCAGTAGCCTGCCATATTGCTTCCCAATCTTGGATTTGTTAGCACCTATGAACCAGCCCCCTGGCCATCTGACCTGACTATCTTGGGTTTAGCCTCTGCAGCTATGTGAGTGAGGAGAAGTCTCCACTTTGATTCCTGACCTATAGATTTGGTACTTTCTAGCCTCTGTAACAGAATGAACAATTTCCTTGAGATAAATTCCTCTCTCTTTCTCTCTCTCTAAATGCGAGGTCCAACAGGTAAGTCCTCTAACTTAATTGTTCTAAGTGTTACAGACCTCATTGGTGAATACCACTATGGTCACTTTCAAAGTACTGTCTGTGAGAAGCTATGTACCAATGCCAGTGTCTAGTCTGCCCTTCAAGGCAATTTTGGAACTCTTTCTGGAATGGCCATTGCACATGGTGGCAGAGTGGCAAGTTCATAAACTTAATTGCCTAGTTGTCTGTGAGAGAGTTTTTAGCCAATAAATAAATGTGTGGGAACACCCTACTCACCTAATGTGGTCCCCAGTGACTTTTATCTTTACCTGAAGACAAAGGAAATATTGAAAGGAAGACATTTCAATGACATACAGGACATCAAGGATAATATGATGACAGCTCCGAAGGACATTCCAGAAAAAGAGCTCCAAAACTTTGAAGGGTGACCTAGGCAATGGCATTGGTGCATAGCTTCCCAATGGGAGTACTCTGAAGATGACCGTAATGATATTCAACAGTGAAGTATGTAGTACTTTTTTCTAGGATGAGTTTGCAAACTTAATTGGCAGTTCTTATATTTATCTCTCTCTCTCTCTAAATGCATATGCGTGTGTATACACATACATCTATGGGTATATATGCTTTACTGGTTTTGCTTCTCTAGAGAATCCAGCCTAAGACAAGCCCCGAAAACTAATAACTCAGTTACAGAGCAAACCAAAATTAAAAACATATTGGCATTTATAATCACATCAAAAAAAAAAAAAAGAAATATTTAGCTATAAATCTAACATTGTAAAGAATGAGAATTTCAGAACACTTAACTGTGTTCAGAAACCCTGGTGGCATAGTGGGTTAAATGTTATGTCTGCTAACCAAAAGGTCAGCAATTCAAGTCCACCAGGTGCTCCTTGGAAACTTTACAGGGCAGTTCTACTCTGACCTCTAGGGTCACTATGAGCCCGACTTGACTTGACAGAAGTATTTTTTCTTTCTTTTTTCTTTTTTTTAGGTTTTAACTGTGATCATGAGGAACTGTACATCGATCAAGAGGTAGTCATTTGAACAGAACAAGGAGACGCCATGTGGTTTAAAATCAGGAAAATTGTGTAGTGGGGTCTATTTGGTCTGTATACTGAACAAATCATCAGAAAAACTGGACTATGTAAGGAAGAGTATGGCATCAGAATTGGAGAAAAACTCATTAACAAACTGCAATGTGAAGATTATACAGTCTTGCTTCTGAAAGTGAAGAGGACTTGAAGCACTTACTCATGAAGATCAAAGACTACAGCCTTCTGTATGGATTACACCTCAACATAAAGAAAGCAAAAATTCTCACAAATGGAACAAAAACTAACACCATGATAAACAGAAAAGATTGATGTTGTCAAGGATTTCATTTTACTTAGATCCAGAGTCAACATCCATGGAAGCAGCAGTCAGGAAATCAAATGACACATTGCATTGGACAAATCTGCTGCAAAAGATCTCTTAAAGTGATAAAAATTGATGTCACTTTTAGGACTAAGGTGGACCTGACACAAACCATGGTGTTTTCACTGCATGGAAAAGCTGGGCAATGAATAAAGAACACCGAAGAATAGTTGACACCTTTGAATTGTTGCACTGATGAAGAATATCAAATATACCATGGACTTCCAGAAGAACAAACAAGTCTGTCTGGGAAGAACTACAGCCAAAATGAATCTTAGAGGCCAAGACACTGAGATCTTGTCTTGCATACTTTGGACACATTATTCCTGGAAAAGGACATCACGTTTGGAAAAGAAGAGGGTCAGTGAAAAAGAGGAAGACCTTCAATGAGAAGAATTGACACAGTGGCTGCAACTATGGGTTCAAGTGTAACAATGATTGTGAGAGTGTACAAGACTGGGAAGTGTTTTGTTCAGTTGTACATAGCCATTTCTGTGAGTGGGAACTAACTTGACAGCGCATGTCAACAACAACAACATGAATCTAACCAAACATGTACAAGATCAGTATGCTGAAAATTATAAATCTTGACTTAAAAAATAATATAAATAAATAGAAAAACTTACCATGCTTATAGAGTCTAAGACTAAGCATAATAAAGATGCTAATTCTCCCCCAAAGTTATCTATAAGTATAACACAATTTCTATCAAAATCCTAGAAATTTCTTTTGTAGATGCAAACAAGCTTATTCTAAAATGTACACGGACAGGCACAGACTTTTCACTGCAATTTCGAAGAACAACATGTGTGATGAACCATTCTACCTGATGTTAAGGCTTACAGTATATCTACAGTAATGAAGATAGTGGGGTATTGGTGGAGGAATAAACACATTCATCAATGGAACAAAACAGAACCACCAAAACGGATTCACACACATATGTCCAACTGATTTTTTACAAGGTGCCAAAGCAATTCAATGAAGCAAAGATAGATTTTTCAACAAAGGTAATAAAGCAACTTTGACCTAAACTTCACACCTTATACAAAAATGAGTTCTAATGTATCATAGATTTACCTGTAAAATGCAAAACTATAAAACTTTTAGACTAAAACATGGGAGAAAGTCTTGGGGAAATAGGACTAGGTGAAGAGTTCTTAGATTTGGCATCAAATGCATAATTCATGATAAGCAAAAATTGATAAACCGAGCCTCACCAGAACTAAAAAGTTTTGCTAAACAGATAAAAACACAAGTTATAGATAGGTGGGGAATGGGTGTGTTTTAGTCAGCTAGGCTGCTCTAACAGAAATACCACAGAGTGGATGGCTTTAACAAAGAAAGATTGATTCTTACACAGTCTGGTAGGTTGCAAGTCCATATTCAGGGTGTCCGCTCCAGGGAAAGACCTTCCCCTTGTCGGCTCTGGAGGAAAGTCCGGTATTGCATCAGTCTTTGTTTCTGGGAGCGTCCTCACGCAAGAACCTCTGGTCTGAAGGACGCGCTCTGCTCCCGGTGCTGCTTGCTTGATGGTAGCGAGGTTCTAAAATTGTCCTTGGTTGTTTTTCCTTTTATTCCTTGCAAGCTAAAAGCATTAAGGGTGGGGCAAGCCATACTCCAGGGAAACTTCCCCATAGCAGGAATTCACAGCCCCACCCTAATCCTTTAACCTACAGGTTAGCAAAACCACACAATGGAGGACATTTCCAAGATACTGGGAACCATATCCCAGCCACGTGGCTGCACACATTTTTGGGGGGACACAATTCAAACCATGACAGGGTGGAATTGTGAAACCACATAATCAGGGAAGAACTTGTATCTGGAAAATATAAAGAACTTTCAAAAATAAAGATCTAAATCATCCAATTAAAAAGTGGGCCAATGACTGGAGAGATATTTTGCCAAAGAAGTTATATAGATGTCAAATAGGCATGTGAAAAAATGTGCCATTAGGGAAATGTGAATTACAACCACAATGAAATATCATACCTATCAGAGTAGCTAAAATAAAAATCAGTAATAACACCAAATATTGGTGAGATTGCAAAGATACTGCATCACTCATATCTTGCTGGTGAAAATGTAAAATGGTACAGCCACTCTGGAAAACACCATAGATATACCAGTTCAGCAGTAAAAAGGAACAAAGTCTTGACACACCCACAAATTGGATGTAGTTCAAGGGAGTTAAGATAGGTGAAAAATACTATAATGTTTCATATTATATAATTCCATTTACATAGCATTCCTGAATTAACAAAATTATAGACATGGACAAAAGATTAGTGGCAGACAGGAGTTAGGGACTGACAGGAAAGTGAGGAGTAGTGAAGAGTGTGTTTGACTTTAAAGCGGAAGTAGGAGGGATCTTACGGTGATGGAACAATTCTGTATATTGAAATTGGTGAAAATTACACAAATCTACAAATGTGATAAAATTGCATAGTTCATGTAAAAATTAAAAATGAGTGAAATCTTAATAAACCATGTGGCTTGTAATTCCCCGGTTTTGACATTTTACACTAGTTATACAAATGCTATCACAGGGGAAACTGGGTGAAAGGTGCTTTGAGAGCTTCTTGTACATTCGTTGAACTTCCTGTTAATCTGTAATTATTTCAGATTTTTTAAATTAAAAATAACAGTTCTAGGAGACAGTCTGATGTTTAGAAGATACAGAGTAGCATTTCTTGACTACAATGAAGTGAGAAATGCTACATGAAATGATAGTAGTAAAGCCAGGAAGGCTGAACCTGAGTGGACTGGAAAGTCAAGCTGTGCTAGGAAAATGTTTAGTGTTATTTTCAGGGAAGAAACAAGTGCCAGCTAGACCTACCACCGAGAGTCAATGGTATAATATTAACTAAAACAAACAACGGCAGAAATCATAGCTTCTCTATTTGTATTTTTTTTTAGGTCTTCTCTGTAACCAATTCTTGGTGTTATTACTAATTTCTATGTTAGCTACTCTGATAAGTATGCAGTAATATTTCACTGTGGTTTTAATTTGCATTTCCCTAATGGTACATTTTTTCACATGCTTATGTGACATCCGACTCGACAGCACTTGGCTTATGTGACATCTATATAACCTCTTTGGCAAAATGTCTCTTCACTTTTTAGTTGGATGATTTAGATCTTTACTGTTTACTAAATGCTTTTTACTAAAGTTACAGGAAAAGATTAGTCTTAATGGACCACTTCTAGAATGGGCTCCAGCACAGTGAATCCAATACAGCTAGATGGTGCTGGTTACCACCACTGACTGCTCTGACAGGGATCGTAACAGAGGATCCTGGAGAGATCTGGTGAAAAATGCAGAACAAAATTCTAACTTGAAAAGAAAGACCAGACTTGCTGTCCTGACAGAGAATGGAGAAACCCAGAGAATATGGCCTGTGGACATCCTTTCAGCTCAGGAATGAAGTAACTCCTACGATTCACCCTCAGAAAAGATCAGACAGGTCCATAAAACAAAACAAGACTGAATAGTTTGCTTAACATTTCATTTTTGCTAGGCTCTGTTTTGTTTAATTTCCAGAAAAGCTCTCTATATAATTCTATTGTATTTGACCTCGAATAGTTTCAGAAAGGCTTTTTTATCTGGGAAGCTTTTTGATTCTTTAATTTGGAAGTTTTCTGGAGACATGGTGGGCTGTTTCTTTAAATGGTTAGCAATGATCTGTTGCTTTCTGGCTGTCTAGAGGCTGTTTAGTTTCTCTGATGTTAACTCAACAGGAGCTGAGGTGTACTTCTGAGAAGGGACTTGGTTACCAGCTACCTCTGTATACTCTAACCAAAAGATTGGTGGTTTGAGTCTACCCAGCTAAAAAGGCCTTGTGATCTACTTCTGAAAACTCAACCACTGAAAACCCTATGGAGTGCAACTCTGATCTAACACACATAGGGTCACTGTGAGTCAGAGTCAACTTTTTTACAACTATTTTTTGACTATATGAAAGATATGGCATTTTTAGCATTCTAAATTTAAGCATTCCAGAAATATATTAATAAGAATCAGTTTCCAAATATTGCTAGACTGCAAACCTAATCTTTTTACTGACTTGTCTACTCTCAAATCACCAGCAGAGAGAACACATTACCAGGTAATTGCATTACTGGGGAGCAATACTTTACCACCAATCTGGAACATGGTTTGGTCAAGGGCTGCTCCTTCTTTGGTGCTGCTCAAAAACTCTGCCTCACTGAAAATCTCCTTATTATCCATTGCTGAGCTTTGTAGGGGCAAAGTCCCAGAGCCAGCAGAAATGTTTCCCTCAAAAGGAACAACCTAGGGGAAGATCACTCCCATTTATCTACTGTAGTGAGTTGTAGAGTACAAGACACTTTCCTTTGGCCTGACTCTGAATTTGAAACAGTTTCTTGATGTGATCAAGGGCAGGCATTTCCAAACACTCACTCTCTGCACTGGGAGCTACTGCCTACTGTAACCACTTGCTAGATGGGGCCAGATGCCCTTGGGGGCATAAGTTACAGACACCTGACCATCACTTTGCTCCCAAGCCCGTGAGAACTGAGAAACTGGATGACATAGGTAGATGTTTCTCTCTCTCTTCTCAGTTTATCAAAGCCCTACCATCACCTCGGACCCAGCTTGAGGTCCTACTACTTCTCATCCCACACTGACAGGTCTCCCTTCTGATATTCTCCAACTCTTCTCAAAGTGCTTTCCATGGACTAACAAGATTAGCGTCATCCAAATCCACATTCTCACAGGATTCCCAGGTGCTTTACAGCTCTCTAAAACATATACACCTGTGTGTATGTGAATGCGCATGAGTGTATGTGTTAGTGCATGTCTGTGCAGACACTGACTCCAGTCATATATGAACCTCTTGAGGGCAGAAACCTCTTCTGTATCTCCTCTAGCAGCATACTCAACCAGGCAGATTGTACAGTATGGTGGTAAAGACAGGACTCTAAGAGCTAGAATGCCCACATTCACATTCTACCACTTCCACATAGTGGCTATGTGACTTCGGGCAACTCACTGAAGTTTTCAGTCTCCTTTTCCTCATTTGTAAGATGTAGAAGATGTTAATATCTGTTGTGTTAAATGAAGTTCCAGGGTGGTGTAAATGGTTAATTAACATGCTTGATTGGTAACCAAAATGTTGCCAACAACCAAAAGTCCACCTAGAGGTGCTTCAGAAGAACAGCCTGGCAATCTACTTCTGAAACATCAGCATATATCTACTATGATACACAAACAGTGCCATGAGTCAAAATTGGGTCCATAGCTACTGGTAGTGGTTGAGTATTAAATTAACATGGTCAGATAGTGCTTGGTACATAGCAAGCCTGATGGCCATGTTGCTATTATCATTAGAGACAGTGGAAACTTACTGGATGCCAGACTAAAAAATGCTCTTTGCCTCAAAGAAACCCATAGTTTAATATGTTACATACTTGCTCAACATTGCTACAGAGGATATTTATGGGTTTGGGGGCTGTCCAACATCCATTTCCACTTTCTAGAGTAGCTCTGTTTCCTTTATCAGAATTCTCTCTTCCCCATTGTCTTTCAGTCTACCACAGTTATAACAGAGTTACTCGTACATCCAAGACCAATGGGTAGACAAAGTAAGCCAAGTCAGGGCAATGGCATGATCCCTTCCTAATATTTCAGTCTTGGGCAGAGAGACAGAGAGACTAAAAATAGCTGTGGTTGGAGTCCTTCCTAGCCTTGTTGTCCTGAGACATTCCTGCTGCTTGATCTTACTTAGCCAGGCAGCTCTAGAACTACCACAATACCTCTCTTTTCTTAGCCCAGTTCTTCAGTTTCTGTCAAATCTATGAGTCCTCAAAATTCTTCCAATAAATTTCCTCTTGCTAAATGCCATGGATTGAATTGTGTCCCCTCAATGTGATTATAAGTGCTGGAATGTTAATCCCTATACTGGCGGCACAGTGGCTAAAAGCCGGGCTGCTAATCAAAACGGGCAGTTCAAATCCACCCGCTAGTGAACCCAGTGGCAATGAGTTTGCTGTTTCTGGCATTATACCTGTAGGAAGGAGCCCTGGTGGCACAAAGGTTAAGCGCTTGGTTGCTTTCAGACAGATTTGTGGTTTGAACCCACCAACTGGCCCACCGGAGAAAAATGAATGATCTGTTCCTGTAAGGACTTCAGCGTAGGAAACCCTATGGGGTGCTTCTGTTGCATTCTACAGCGTCACCATGAGTTGGAATTGACAGCACACTCAGACATACCCACTGCATTTCTTTAAAGGAGAAGGAGGAACTGCTGTACACCAGCAACTGCAACAGTGCCAGGGGTCCCTTTCTGTCCCTCTCAGGCAGCAGATGCAGCAGTGCTGGCAGCAGAGTGGTCTTCACAACACTTCACAACAACATACCTGTGGGTGCAATCTCATTTGGGAACAGAATTTTCCTTTGTTATTACTGAGGCCATATCGGTGTCAAATGCGTCTTAAATCTAATCACTTCTGAAATATAAAGAGAACAGTTTAGACTCAGTGAGAAGCAAGCACAAATAAAGCAAAGATAGATGCCAAATGGAGATCATCAAGGAATTCAGGAACGGAAGCAGAAAGGAAAAGACTGCCCCTAGAACTAATGGAGACAAAGAGCTTTACCCTAGCTAGTGCCCTCAATTTGGATTTTTAGTCTTCTAAATTGTGAGAAAACAAATTTGTTTTGGTTAAAGCCGCTTTCTTGTGGTATTTCTGCCTCAAGAGTAACAAGAAATCAAGACACTCAGTTAGCTAGATTTGGTTTCTATTGCTTATAGTTAAAGATCTCAAACTCCTCTAGTTATGCACAGAGCTCTTTCTCTTGCCTCCTTTCTGCTCTCCTGAGGTCTGCATGCCCCTGGAATCTAGACTTCCCCATTGCTTAGATAAGGGACACTGTTCAGCAGCCTTAGCCTCAAAGGTCCGGACAGCCACTACACACAAACGGAAAGAGACTCAGTTTCCAGAACTGATAAGATTGTTGCTACTCCTCAATGACCCAAGCCGCTTCCCAATTCAGATCCAGTAATTATCGATCTTTTTTTTGGCTGTTCTCAATTTTATCTACTTGTGAAACATTTTTTAAAACAGTAAAGTAGTAAAAGCAAACTACCTTTTAAAGCAACAACAACTCAGAAGCTACCATTAACTGGCAGTGAGGGTAGGGTCTCCATCTCCCCTCATCAAACCAAAAATCCTATTGCTGTCAAGTAGATTCTGACTCATCACGATCCTATAGGTGATCTGTTCTTGTAAAGAACTGACCCACAGTGTTTCTAAAAACTGCCTGGTGGATTTTAACTGCTGACCTTTCGGTTAACATTTAACCACTACGCCACCAGGATTTCCAAGCCTCTAATAAAAGATTCAGAGGCAGCCTTCTTCCCTCCTCCAGCCCATGACTTGATATTAAGTCAAGAACCTTCCAAAGAACCTTGATAAGACATCTTTCTGTTTTTTCAGCTAGGACTGACCTGCCTTTGAGCCCCCTTTCAACATTTGGGATCTTGCCCACCTACAGAGATTCAGTAGGCAGCAGAGACCATATTCTATTAAAGAGGGTACAGAATCCGGTAACTGGAGTCCCCAGCCTCGTTTACAGGAGTGAGGCAGGGTCTTTTGTCCACCCAGATATACCCACATTCAGTTAACGGAGAAGCAGGAACTGCCGCACACGAGGGAAGGGGTAGCAGCTGCAGCAACGCTGAAATACCCGTCTTGGGCAGCAGAAGCAGCAGCGCTGGCAGCAGAGTGGTCTTTACTGATTGGTTTCGTGGTTTTGGCTGTAGCCTGGAATCCTTGTCCCTGACTGTGTTCCGGGCCTGTTGTAGCAGTTATGCCAACGATCCTGCGTGCTCTCAACAGTCTTTCAGTAATTCCCTTGTCAGTCTAAGTAAAAGATCCGTAAGTGGTGCAAACAATTAGTGTTCAACTGTTACTCTAAAGGTTTGAACTGAACCAGCAGAAAGAAGGAAGGAAAGGCCTGGCGATTTACTTATATAAGGACAACAACCAAGAAAACCCTACGGAACAGTGACACTCTGTAACACACGGGGTTGCCATGAGTCAGAATGGACTTGACAGCAACTAACAACAAAACTCACTGCAGCTGAGTCAATTCTGACTTATACCGACCCTATATGACAGTGTAGAACTGCCCTATAGGGTTTCCAAGGACTGCCAGGAAGATCTGAACTGCTGATCTTTTGGCTGGCAGACACAGCACTTAACCACTAAGCCACCTGGATTTCCAACTAAGAACAGCTTAAATAAGCCAGATTTGCATTTCTGTTACTTGCAATATATGTAGCTGACTGAGAACAAGAGAGATAATCACCAGTGCAGGCCACCAAGAGGCCCACATGTTTAAATTTTTGAAGAGTAATTAGGCTCCAGTTCCGTAGCTTCATATAACACCCTCTGTGACTGTGCCCTTGTTTCTCTCCTCCAATCTGGCTTCACTCTTCTCCATTTCACCTTTATTTTTGAGGTGTCCCTGAAGTTCAACAGCTTTCCAAATCTGTCCCTGTAACTTGCAAGACTTACCCACTCTAAAATCTCATCTGGGGGGTTTCCAACATTCAACCTAAGAGAAGCCTTCTCTGTGAAGCCTACCACAAGTAGAACTCACTGAACATACTCCCTACCTGCCTTTTTCACTGTCACTTCTGTATAATGACTCTTCCACAGCACAAGGAATCCTGCAGGACCTGTACATACTGATTACTCCCTAAAGTATGAGCTCCGCAATAGCAGGAAGAATAGAAATGCTCTATGGTGGTGGGTTAGTGGGTTATTATCATCTTTTAACCCCAGACCAAGCGAAAGTGAGGAAATAAGGAATGACTGGGAAGTATCCAGACACTGATGAGTGTCCAAGCTACCTTCTGTCTGCACCAGAACTGTGGAGGGAGAGGGAACGAGGTGACAGACTAGAGGATCCTTTATTCTCTTATGTACTCCACTAGTTTGCAATTCAGAAACGTTCTTTAGGGACCTATGGTTCATTTTTATCTAGCTTACTCTGTGACTATTCTATTTATGGCCAAGCCCATCTCAGGCTCACTTTTCAGGGTCCCCAATCTCAGCCCTTAGGTGTTAACAGCTACTACTGACCCGGGGTATTCATCTTCCCATGGCCTCGATGCTTTAATGGAGAAGCCAGACCGCTGAGTTGTGAAATTTCCACAAAAGGAAGAAACTGAAGGCTGAGGAAATTGAGTGTATTAAGTAAGTAAATGTCTAGCCATTGAAGCCAAACTCTGCCACACGTTTGCCATTTTAACCATTTTTGAATGAAGATGTACAATAAAAAACATACGTTTGCTTCTACACATCAGTTGGTCTCTTTGTATGTTCCTCTATGTGAGACTGAAATCTTGGGACTTCTGACTCTAAAAACTCTGCTGAGTATAGTGAAACTACCTTGGACATAAATGTAAGGAGTTACATTCTGAATGTAAAAAATTCCCAGGTTATTACTGTTTCTCCTGTTATGTCATTTCTGATCACAGAAGGGAGCCAAATAATGGTGACTATGCAAAATGATTATAAATAAAAAAAGAAGAAAAGTCCTGACACGGAGTTTTGAACAGCTGCATTGGAGGGTCCTCAAGTGACTGCATTTCTGTAGATTTGCTTCCAAATGGTAGATTCCATAGAATCACTTCCCTGCGGAAGGGGAAGTGAATGCTTACATTTTAATACCTACTGTGAGACTCCAGACCCAAAAAAAAAAAAAAAAGCCCATTGCGGTTTAGTCAGTTCTAATTCATAGTGACCCTATAGTATAGACTAGAATTGCCCCATAGGGTTTCCAAGGAGCAACTCACGAATTTGAAATGCCCACTTTTTGATTAGCTGCCACAGCTCTCAACCACTACACCACCAGGCTCCAAAAATCCCCTGTAAATGTAAATGTTGTCGTTTCCTTTTGACAGATTAAAAAATGGAGAGTTGAGGCCATTAAAAGACACACGACAAGATCTGTCCGACTGCACAGCCAAGATGTGTTCACTAGGTGTTGAATACTGGAGTCACCAACAGTGGAAGGAGAATGAGAATTATTTAAATAACGCATTTATAAGAAGATTCCATTTTGAAGCAATAAAGTGATGCCATCTTCTATAAGAAATCCAAAGAACTAGAAGCTGGTAAGCCCAGTGGAAAATTTCGAAATACGCAATGTAAGTCTTTAACGTATCCTCCCTTTTGATGCCCTTTCCACTACTTGAAATCCTTCCTCTTTTTCTGAGTCTTTGTGTTCAGTTCCTTTGACTTGTTATTTCCACAGCCAGAACTTACCTAAAGGAGACATTTACAAGAATATACTGTGATCCAAATGCATTGTAGCACTGTTTGTCACAGTCAAAAACTGGAGGCAGCCCAAATGGCCTCCAGTAAGGAATACACTAAACTACAGAATATCATGTGGCTGTTATCAAGAAAAAGGTAGATCTGATTTTGTTTGGAAGAAATGAATAGTACCTCTTAACTGAGTACAAATTAAAAAGTATATGTATGTCCACACCTATATAATAGTTCATAATTTTTTTTAACAAGTAGAATAATACACAAAGACCTTTGGCAGTAGCCTCCCTTGAGCTAAGTGATCCAGAGTATGAGGAATATGTTTTTTAAATTAATTTTTGTTCTCATTGCTTCATGTTATGGGTTGAACTGTGTCCACAAGGCACATCTGTCAACTTGGCTAGGCTATGATTCTCAGAGTTGTGTGATTGTTCACAATTTTTCATCTGATGTGATTTTCCTATGTGTTATATATCCTATGCCTACCTAGGGTCTCCATGAGTCGGATCCGACTCGACGACACTTGGCTTTGGCTTTATGATGTTAATGAGGTAGTATCAGAGGCCGAAATGCTACTAAAGCAGGACTCAGTCTAAAGTATTAGGTTATATTTTAAGTGAAACTTGAGATATAAAGAGAAGTGAAGAGAGAAACATGAGGACTTCATGCCACAAAGAAACAAGAGCCAAGAGAATAGCATCTCCTTTGGACCTTGGGTCTCTGCACTGAGAAGCTGTTGACCAGAGAAGACTGATGACAAGGATTGCCCCTGGCAGTCAAGAGAAAAAGAATGACTTTCCCCGGAGCTGGCACCTTGAATTCTGACTTCTGTCCTCCTAGGCTGTGAGAAAAAATTTCTCTTTGTTGAAGCCATCCACTGGTAGTATTTGTTTCAGCAGCACTAGAAACTAAGACATTCCTTAAAGAGAGTTGTTAACCTTTATGTCATGTTTCCACCAAATGTCTGTGAGTTTTTCATACTGTGGTGCCCTATATGTTGCTGTGATATTGGAAGATAAACTACTGCTAGGGGCTGGGAGCTACTGTGTCCTAGCCGCCTTGCCCCCTCCACCCTCTCCTCATGTTTTGTATCTCTCTGCTTGGTGCCTTGAAACTATTTACAGAATAATAAGAACTATTCCTTGAAGCTATTAGCCCAGACTAAGCTATCTGTAATATAAGAGGCCCAAAGTTAGAGCTACTTCCTTGAAACTGTTTACAGATTAGTGGCTCAGGTTAAAACTATTTGCATGTTCCTGTCCTTTGTTCTGTAACAAAGATTGTGACCATTTTTGGCAATATCCCACACTGTTGACTTCCTATCTGTCAAGCCTATAAATAAAGCTTGTGTAAGCGGACCGGTGTCCATGATTCTCCATCAGAGATCATGGTCCCACCTGGTCCCAACTTTATCTTGTGTGATATGTTTATTTGTTCTTGTGTGATAGATGTGTTTTCACACTTGAGTGAGATTTCTCATCCTTTCACCTGTCCACTGTGGCCTCGGGCCCTATCCAGCACTGGCCTCTGGAATGTTGGACACAAGAAGCTACCAGTATTTAAAATATCAGAAGGGGGACCCATGGTGGGAAATTTTCAGTGGAGCTTCCAGACTAAGATAGGGAAGAAGGACCTGGTGACCAACTGTTGAAAAAATTGGCCAGAGAAACCATTATAAATAACAGTGGAATACTGCATCATATAAGCCAAGTGCCGTCGAGTCAGATCCGGCTTCATATGGTGCCGGAATATATGAGCTCTTCAGGTTGGGAAGTGCTCAAAATACAACTAGGGAAGAGTTACCTTCTCAAAATAGAGTTGTTCTTAATGATGTGAATAGAGTAAGCCTTCGAGACCATCATTTGCTAGTGTGGCACAACTGATAATGAGAACGGTCAGCTGCAAGCATCCACTGAAAACTGGAACATGAAGTATACAGATTCTGATTCCAGGAAAATTAGAAACCATCAAAACTGAAATAGAGTACATAAAAAATGATATCCTGGGTACTGGTGAGCTAAAATGAATTAGTATTGGCCATTTGAAGTCAGAGATTTGCATAGTCTACTACTTCCTGGGATGACAAATTGAAAATGAGGGGTGTTGTATTCATTGTCAAAAAGAACATTTCAACAGCTGTCCTGAAGTACGAGGTTGTCAGTGATAGGATAATATCCATACGCCTACAAGGAAAACCTGTTAGTATCATTATTACTTAAATTTACACACCAAACACTGAGAGCAAAGATGAAGAAATTGAAGACTGTTACCAACTTCTTCAGTCTGAAATTGATCAAATATGCAATCAAGATGCTTTAATAATTACTGGTAATTGGAATGGCAACGTTGGAAACAAAGAAGAAGGATCAGTAGTTGGAAAATACAGCCTTGGTGATAGAAATGACACCAGAGACTTCAGTGATAGAATTTTGCAAGACCAACAACTTATTCAGTGGAAATACCATTTTTCAACAACATAAACAGTGACTGTACACATGGAATTCACTGGATTGAGAGCACAGCAATAAAACTGACTACATCTGTGGAAAGAAATGATTGAAAAACTCCATCACATCAATCAGAACAAGGCCACAGCTTGACTGCAGAGTAGAGTGTCAATTGCTCTGTACAAATTAAAGTTAAAGGTGAAGAAAATTAAAAGAAGTATGTGAGAAGCCAAATATGAATTTGAGTATGCCCCCACTGATCTTGGAGACCATCTCAAGAGTAGATCTGATATGCTGAACACTAAAGACCAAAGATCAAAAGATATATGAGATGATATCAAGGACATAATACACTAAGAAAGCAAAACATCACTAAAAAGACAGGAAAGAAATAAAAGACTAAAACTGATGTCAGAAGAAACTCTGAAACTTGCTCCTGAATGCAGAGTAGCTTCAGCAAAATGAAAAAATAGTGACTGAAAGAGCTGAATGGAAGATTTCAAAGTATGGCTCAAGTAGACGAAGTATTATAAGGACATGTGCAAAGACCTCAAGCTAGAAAACCAAAAGGAAAGAACACTTTTGACAGTTCTAAAGAAATGGGCAAAATATTGAAAGACACTGGAAGCATCAAAGAAAATGGAAAGAATACACAGCCACTGGACCAAAAGGTATTGGTTGACACTCAATCTTTTCAAGAGGTAACATGTGTTCAAGAAGCAATGGCACTGAAGGAATAGATTCATAGTGCCCTGAAGACAGTGGCAAAAAACAAGGCTCTAGGAATTGACAGACTACCTGTTGGAAAGTCTCCACCAATGTGTACAGTGCTGCAGGTGCTCATCGGTCTACATGAAGAAACTTGAAAGACAGCTACCAGACCAACCAACTGGGAGAAATCCATACTTGTGCCCTTTCCAAAGAAAGGTGATCCACCAGAATGCAGAAGTTATCAAACAATGTCATTATTATTACATGCAAGTAAAATTTTGCTGCAAGCAATTTGTAAATGATCATAGCAGTACATTGACAGGGAACTGCCAGAAATTCAAGCCAGATTCAGAAGATGATGTGGAATCAGGGATATCATTGCTACTGTCAGATAAATCTTCACTGAAAGCAGACAATACCAGAAACATGTTTAGCTGTGTTTATTGACTACACAAAGGCTTTCCACTGGGTGGATCATAACAAATTATGGAAAACACTGCAGAGAGTGGAAATTCTGGAACACTTAACTGTGTTCATGTGGAATGTGTAAGTAGACCAAGAGATAGTCATTTGAACAGAACAAAGGGATACTGCATGGTGTAAAATCAGGAAAGTTATGTGTCAGGGTTGTATCCTTTCACCATTATTATTCAAACTGTATGCTGAGCAAGTAATCAGAGAAGCTGGGTTATATGGAGAAGAACACTGCTTCAGGACAAGAGGAAGACTCATGAACAGCCTGTATTATGAAGATGATACAACCTTGTTTGCTGATAGCAAAGAGGACTTGAAGCACTTATTGATGAAGATCAAAGATCACATCCTTCACTATGGATTACACCTGAACCTAAACAAAACAAAAAACGTCAAGACTGGACCCATAAGCAGCATCATAATAAATGGAGAAAAGATTGAAGTTGGCATGAATTTCACTTCACTTGGATTCGCAATGTCCATGGAAGCAGCAGCCAAGAAATTAAATTCACATTGGGCAAATCTTCTGTGAAAGACTTCTTTAAGGTGTTGAAAAGCAATGATGGCACTTTAAGTACTAAGATATTCCCGACCTAAGCCACAATCTTTTCAGTCACCTTGTATGCATGTGAAAGCTGGACAATGAGTAAGCAAGACAGAGGAAGAATTCCTACCTTTGAATTATGACGTTGGTGAAAAATACTGAATGCACCATGGACTGCCAGAAGAATGAACAAGCATATCTTGGAACCAGTACAGTCAGAGTGTTCCTTGGGCAAAGATGGTGAAACCTAGTCTTACATACTTTGGACATGTCATCAGAAGGAAACAGTCCCTAGAGAATGACATAATGCTTGGTAAGGTATAGATGGTCACCTAAAAGAGGAAGACCCTCAAGGAGATAGATTGACACAGAGGGTACATCGGTGGGCTCAGACATGGAACCAGCTGCCAGGGTGACGTGGAATGGGCTAGTGTTTCATTTTGTTGTACATAGAACTGCTCTAAGTCAGAAATGACTCGATGTCACATAACAACAACACTGACAGGGAGGCCCTTGGCCAGCCTGACTCCATCTTGCTACAAACAGTAGTTAAGACAACCATGTTATAAACACTGAGTCTTGAGAGCTTTTTTTTTTTTATTATGACTGAATGAAAATGTACATTCCCATACAAATTTGCATGCCCACCTATATGCAGCTTCCACTATTCTCTCTGCCTGGTGACAGCACACTCTTGCATCCTGCTCCATACATGTCCCACCCTCCCAACAGCCTCCTTTCCTCTCCTCTCTACCCACTCTCCTTCCTCCAGTAAGAGGTCAGCAGGACGATATCCTATAGATGCATAGAACCATAAAGTGCACCCCAGATATGGTCACGCTGTGTCACCAAGTCCAATCCATTCCTGGCTGAAGAGTGGACCTTCATTATGATTTATGGTCAAGGGCAGCATCAGGGCCAGTGGCCATGCTCTCAGGGGAACCTCGAAGCCCTTGGACCATCAATTGCAGTCTTTAGTGGAGATCTCAGGCTGCACCCCTTTTTATTCTTGTGCTGCCAGTGAGACTCAACTTTGTGATCTCCATCACAGCTATCACTAGTGGTGGCTGGGTACCACCCAGTTCTTCTGGTCACAAGTCAATGTAGTCACCCACTCACATGGGTCTCTCTGCCTTCTGGGTTTTCTTTCCCCCATGTCATTTTGGTCCTCAGTGATCATCTGTTCCTGCTGAGTTAGGACCATTTGCTGTAACCTCAGATGGCAGCTTGGCAGCTTTGAAGCCCCCAGACGCCACTCGCTGATGTGGGGTGCAGAAAGCCCTGTTAGCAAAATGCTAGCTGTGCCAGTTGGCCTAGATTTCACCTGAGAGTGTGGTCCCCGGCCCCCTGCCCCAGCTCCTCTGTCCTTGCAATGTTGGGTTAAGATGGAAGGAGTACTCAAGTTACTTTGAAGTCCACTTAATATTGTTCTTCTTTCTAATGTGTGCTGTCACCAGTTTCACCCAACCAAATTTGTATCAACTATCTAATCTAAACCTGCCCCCCCACCTCCTTCCCCATCCTTGTAGCTGTCAAAAAGACTTTTCTTCTATGCATAAGTCTGTTTTGGAGTGCTTATTGTAGGCGTCTAGTACAGTATTTGCTGACTGCTTTTACTCAACATAATGTCCTCCAGTTGAAACCAGGTTATGAGATGTTTTCTGAAATCATCATTGTTCTTTATCATTCAGTAGTGTTCCGTTGAGTATATATACCATAGTTTACCTAGCCATTCTCTGTTATTGAGTCCTGAGAGCCTGATTCTCCCCCATCTATAAGAATTTAGCTTGTAATGGCCATAAGTCACACAGCCATTCTTTCCTCTTAGGAGCATTGATCAATTGTTCTGTTCATCCCCTTTCAGTTATTGCCTAGGACTATTGAACCAAATCGCCAGTTAGTTTGGATAATTAGAAAGCCCTGACTTGTTGGAGCCAGGCAGACCCCCACAAAGAATATCATTGAAGCACCAAAAGAATTACTTGTGTGGACCAGGAAAAATATTAACCAGTGTCCCCTCCCCCTCACCTGCCCCCTTAATTAACTTATATAACTTCCAGGCTTAGCCTATGCATGCAGGCAAGCTTTGGAGGAACTGATTTCCCCTCACCTCTTGTGTGTTGGCACTCAATAAATATCTTCATTTAATCAACTCACCTCCTGTCTCAGTGTGAACTTTATGGACAGGCGGCATGGATCTACAATTGCATTTACAAATTTTGGTGGCCTGCACGGAAAAGTCCCTCTCTCTTTTTTGCTGCTTGGAACATGGTGGCCCTGGTGGGGGATGTGGATTGGACAACTCTTGCTTCGTTTGCAGGCACAGGACTAGTGAGTTGGTGAAGAGGTGTTGCCCTCTCTTCTCTGCCTCAGTGCGGCCAGTCACCAACTGCTGTGAGTGAGGTGAGTAAGTAGAGACCTAGAGTAAATAGAGTGAGTAAATAGAGACCCAACACGGCGTGTTGGGTCTGTGGCTCCCCTCACTGTTGTACTCAGGACCAGACTAGCATTTCAGATTTTAGAAAAAAAACTGTCCCTGGGCTGGATTATTTCCAGCATTGCTAGTGCCATGAGCAGGACCCACCTGCTTTACATCCCTGGAAATCCCTAGGGCTTGGTCTGGTGCATGAGTGGGGACCACTCTTAGTTTCTGGGAGGCTGACCAATGCCAACTGTTCCGCTTTTGGGTGTTGAACAGGTGTATGTGTGAAGAGCCAGCTGTTTCAGTAGAGCTGGGTGAGTGTTATGTGCATGTGGCTAAAAACTGCTGGACTGTGAATGTAAAGAACTAACTGGAGTTACAGAAAAGTAACAGAAGAAACTGGTCCAGGACCATAGCCAGGTTTACCTGACAAAACTAGTGTGTTAGGTTCGGTCTTACTTCCAAGAACAGCTCAGTGACTGCCTGGTACAGTAAAACAGAAAGCTGAGGTCAGATACATTCAAGATTTCTTGACAGAAAGGTTAGGGGAGCAGCAGAGGGATAGTCTCTTAAAAGGACAAGGAAAAAACTCCCTCTAACAGGGAAAGTATGAAGGGCTTCAGCCATCTCCAACTATTAACGTGGGAGGAGCCTCTTCCATCCCATCAGGCTCCCCTTTGTGGTACATCTTAACTGGATGTAAAAAGTACAGTTATGAACCCATGACTAAGAAAAAGATGATTTATTTGTGTAATGGTGTATGGCCTCAGTATATCTTAAGAGATCAGGAAATTTGGCCTATTACGGGGCCTTTATAATTTAATACCATCTTACAACTAGACTTGTTCTGTAAACGAGATGGAAGATAAGATGTGATCCCCTATGTTCAAACATTTATGTCTCCATATTAGTTTGTGAAACCACATGTTCTATTTGGTATCCAAAAAAAAAAAATTAAGAAAATTTATAGAATTCTTCAGAAGACGATTCCCTCCTTGTGGGATGGATGCCCCCATCTGCTTGTCTGTTAGTTCCAAGTGACAAGCATAGTTGGAGACAGACAGATTGACAGCCAGTGGCCTCCTTGGACACATCAAAAGGGATGGATTCGCAGCAGGGTAAAGAAGCTGTGGTCAATGGAGGGGCAGACTCAGCCACAGGTATGGCCTCCCCCTTTCATATCTGACAGGGTACTGTTTTGGTGAGGGAAGTTAAGGGCTCCAGGCAGGGCAATACCCCCTAAGAGAAATACTAACTGGGGTAGTTGCTGACAGGCATCTGAGGCCTACAGTGTTCACCTACACTCCGTTGTCCACCTCTGACCTATATAACTGGAAGAACCACAAGCCTCCTTACAGAAGTGACCCTAGAAGAATGACAGAAGTGCTTCTTTCCATTTTCTATAGACAGATGTGCAAACTCTCCTCAGCATATTACTAACATCTGAGGAGCGCCATATGGTGTCAGAACAGGCACGGAAAGAGGCTCATCAGTTACATAACTTAAATCCTGCTACAGGGGATCACCCAGCTGGCCTGGCGACAGCTCCTGTGGCTGACCCCGCATGAGACTATAACACTGAGAAAAGAAGAAAGGCTAGGCTTCAACACTACTGAGATTATATTATTTTTAGATTAAGAAATGGGGCTCCAAAGCCAAAAAAGTTTAAGTAAGATTAGGGAAGTTATACAAGAAGAAAATGAAGATCCTTCAGCCTTTCTTGAGAGAGTCAGTGAGCTATTTCACCAATACACTGATATTAAACATGAAGATCCCAATAATACTAAATTGCTGAATAGAAACTTCATCTCTCGGAGTGCCCCTGATATTCAAAAAAAATTACAGAAACTTGAAGGGAGTCTTGGGATACCTATAGGATTGCTGCTGGAGACAGCCTTTAAAATTTTTAATTCCCCAGACCAGGCTGCTAAACAGAAGTGTTGGCAGCCACTCTTTCCCCACTTGAGAAATAAAGAATAAGAGGCAAACATGGAAAAAAGAGAGC
Source organism: Heterohyrax brucei (assembly GCA_028571685.1). Classification (NCBI taxonomy): domain Eukaryota; kingdom Metazoa; phylum Chordata; class Mammalia; order Hyracoidea; family Procaviidae; genus Heterohyrax; species Heterohyrax brucei. Next base: position 22,550,937 of record CM053146.1, read on the forward strand.
CAGGGGCAATCCCTAAACAAGCAAAGCTATTTCAAGGACAGTCTTTGCAAACAAATCAATGTGCCTACTGCAAAAAGCTGAGACACTGAAAGCAGGAATTCCCTGAGTGCAGGCCTCCACAAGACAAATTGCAGGCACTCCTCGAGGGTCCTAACGTTGAAGACTGAGATTGAAGGGACCCTGGGTCAGAGAACACCACTCCGGGAACCGCACATGGTTTTTGGTGTTGAGTTTAAAAGATACATTTTTCTACATACATTTACACCCAGAGTTACAGCCTTTACTTGCCTTTAAATGAGTAGATGTTGAGACTGGAACAAAGAGACGTCTGACCTGGCAGGTTTGGATACAAAGATTTAAGAATTCCCCTACAATATTTAAAAAAATTCTGGCATGGGACTTGAGCACCTTAGAACTGAAAGGAGAAATTATCTTACAATATGTAGGTGATATATTGGTGGGCGCTGAATCTAAAGAGGACTCAGACTGAAACACCATATGTGTTTTAAATTCTCTAGCTGAATGTGGTTATAAACTCTCCAAGAAAAAAAACTCAAATTTCGCAACCTCAGGTAAAGTACCTGCGGTTCTAGATTTCCCAGAGATCTTTTGTCTGGTAGGAGGGAAGCAACTGTCCTAGTGAAGTTACCAACAAGTGACAACTATGGGGGTTACAAAAATGACAGTGTACTGTCACAGTTAGATACCAGGGTATGGACTAATCGCTAAACCTCTGCATGAGGCGTTAGAAAGAAAAAAAGGGGGCCTCCTCTGTGGACACCTGAGTTCCAACAAACCTTTAAAAAGATTAAACATAGACTAATGACAGCCCCTGCTCTAGGACACCCCTACCTCAAAAAGCCCTTTAAACTGTACTTGAAAAACAGGGAGTGCCATAGGGGTCCTGATCCAAACTTTTGGGCCTAGAAAGCAACCAGTTGCTTACTTTTCAAAACAGATGCTGTAGCTCATGGATGGCCCCCATGCCTGCGGGCAGTCACTGCCACCTCTGGTTTGCTCCAAGGATCAGAGAAGTTTACTCTAGGACAACAAGTGATAATATTTGGGCCCCAAAGGCAGAGATAATAGCCTTGGAAAAAGCCCTTTTCCTGGCTACAGAGAAAAGAGTGAACATATAAACTGACAGTTATATGCTCATCTGGTTCTATGTGCTCATGGAGTCCTGTAGGGAAAACGAGGCCTCCTTACCACAACAAATCGAAAAATAAAACATGTGCCTAAAACTCCTTCAGGTTGTAAGATACGCTGCCCGAGTAACAGTTACGTATTACCCTGGCCACCAACGGGGCAGGACTCCAGAGGCCATGGGAAACAGAAAGGCAGATCTTTAGGCTAAAAAAGCTACACTCCAACCAATTGAGCCCAATTCTGCTTTTTCTCTAATTCCCACTCTTACTTCCCCACATCTTCCTATACCTGATTTATGCTTCTCAAAATTTAAAAGGGCTGAAACATGGAGATTTTGCTCCAACCCAAACACTGGCTGAGCAGTCCAGACAGAAGCTGAAACTTGGGTACAAAATGCAGTGTGTCTTCTCTATGACAGCACTCACTACAGTCGAGATGCCAGCATAGAATAAATGCAACTAATAATAACTGGACCTACCCTCTTAAAGACTATTCAAAAAATGACACAAGACTGTCTTTTCTGTGCCCCAAATAATCCTGGTGGTCCCATACCCTTTGGGACCAGGGATCCAGTTCCATGGAACAGATATGGAAGAAGATTGGCAGACAGACTTCACTGTAATGCCTCGAGCCCCAGGAAATTTTCAGTACCTACTGGTCTTTGTGAACACATACCCCTGTCGGACTGAAGAAGCCTGAAAACTGACCAAGGCTCTTCTGAGAGATATTTTGCCAAGACTCAAACTCCCTCTAACTATCTAGAGTGACAATAGTGAGACATTTGCTGCCCCAGTAAGTAAGTAGAGTAAGCAGAGAAGTAAGCAGAGGAGACTATCTTCTACCTGGAGACCCCAGTCAGCAAGAAAAATGAAACGATGGACCACACCTTAAAGAAGATGTTGGCTAAGCTTTGCCAAGAGATCCATTCAACATAGATTCGGGTATTGTCTATTGCTCTTCTCTGGGTTTGGGTGGTCCCTCAAAGCAGGCTTAAATGAAACCCTTATGAGTTAGCATACAGGAGGCCATTCTTTGAACAGTTCGTTCGCTCTTCCCACTTCAGTGGCTACTGAGATGGAAAAGCAGGAATGGTTCCATTCTCTGAAAAAAGCTCGTTATCAGTATACTCCCTCTTGTCTATCTCTCCCAGCCGATGCCCTTCTCCACAGCTTCAAGCTTGGTGACCAAGTCTTACTGAAGGTGTGGAGACAGCAATATCCTGAAGACCAGTTGTCTCCACAGTGGGAAGGTCCGTATGACATGGTCCTGTTGACCACCCACTCCTCTGTAAAGCTGGCTGGGGTTTTGGGTACACCACATCCAGATTAAAGCTAGCCTTCCTCCTGGACAACAACAACATGGAGAAGACGAAGAGGCTGGTTGCAGATGTTCCCACACACCAGTGGGGGATTTAAGTACAAATTAAAAAAAATATGATAAGTTTTTTGTCTCTCCTTTTCCAAAATTTGACAGAAGGGTCTAAACTCATTTTACTTCAGACAGAAGAAACTCTGACTGTGGTGACCGATGGGACCCTGACACTTACTTATGCTGTTTCTGCCCTAACTCCAGTGAGACCAATAAAATGGGTAAAGCAAGCCTCAAGAGGAGAAAGTATTGTAGTTTGAGAAACAAAAAATAAATATCATCACATTTTCCCTACTGCTGATACTACACAGGGAAATAATATAGATTTTTCTATTATGGTCTCTGGTATCCATGTCCCAAGCAGTTACTGGAGGGAGGCAGAGGTGGGGTAGACTTAAAAACTGTTAGAGTTGTTGCCATCTGCCCCATCAAGAATTCCCGTTCACCCCCTGACTGCCCCAGTAGTCAATTATAATACCCCTTACTGTACCAATCCCCCTACAAAGCCTAAACAAAATCCATAAGGTGGCTGACTGGACTCACCCAGACCCAAACTGGAGGACTTGGGGTAGTTGGCTGTCTAGTTTGTTCCACTTTCTAAGATCTTAGCTAACACAATTACTCACTATCATAATAGTGATTGTTATAATCTGTGTTCCTGTGCCATGTCTTGTTAAGATGATCTTGAGAAGAGCTAGCTACACCCTCCAGGCAAAAGAGATATCCATGATAGATACCCTGTCCCCTTCCCATGTGCAGACACATGTCATATGAGATACTGCTACTTTCCAAAATACACTTCCCCCTTACTGCAAATAAAAAGACATTACTAGTCAACACCCCTGGTCAACAGAGTAGCTAGAAAAGGTTGGCACCCCACTTCCCATGACTGAGAAAGTATTCACACAAGGGGGGAGTTGAAAGGGAGGCCCTTGGCCAGCCAACTCCATCTTGCTACAAACAGTAGTTAAGACAATCATGTTATAAACATTGAGACTGGAGAGCTTGATTTTCTCCCATCTGTAAGAATTTACCTTGTACTGGTCCTAAGTCACACAGCTATTCTTTCCTCTTAGGAGCATTGATTAATTGTTCTGTTTATCCCCTTTCAGTTATTGCCTAAGACTACTGATCCAAATAGCCAGTTACTTTGGATAATTAGCAAGCCCTGACTTGTTGAATCCACGCAGAGCCCCACAAACAATATTGCAGAAACATCAAAAGAATTACTTGGGTGGACCAGGAAAAATATTAACCAGTGTTCCTCCCCACTACCCCATTAACCAACCTATATAACTTCCAGGCTTAGCCTATGCATGCAGGCAGACTTTGAGGAAACGATTTCCCCTTGCCTCTTGTGTGTTGGCACTCCGTAAATATCCTCATTTAATCACCTCACCTCCTGTCTCAGTATTAACTATGTGGACAGGCAGCACAGATCTGCCATTGTGGTTACCACACCATGTCATGTTTACATCAGTGTTGTACTGTCTTAAACTTTTACGGATTTAGTCTTCACATTACATTACACAAAAAGGTCATACTAAATCCTCATGATACCTGGGTGGTGCAAATCTTTGACCATTTGGCTGCAAATTGAAAAGTTGTCAATTCAAGTCCATCCAGAGCACTTCCAAATAAGGGATTGACAGTCTACTTTTAAAAAATCAGCCATTGAAAACACTGTGGAGCACTGTACTACTCTGACACACATGGGGTCCCTATGAGTTGTAATCATTTCAGTGATAGTAGGGATTTGATCTCATGCACTCAGGCTCCAGAGTTTGGGCTCATCTCCAAAGCACATACTGCCTTCTAAAATAGCACCATACATGCACACAAACAAAAAGGGAAAATTGATTGAAGGCTGATATCTACAAAAGTGTCATCTACTGTTCTACATTTCCTCCCCAGAGGCAAGCACTTCCAAACTTTCTTAGTTGTATCTTCTGCTTAGCATCTCCATATTTTAGTATATTTATTCTTCACTTATTGACACGGTTAGGTTCCAAAAACTAAGTTGTTATAAGAAAGTTAGCGTAATCCAGAAACGAAGGATGACCGTGTCAGATCACAAAACGGAAAACAACTACAGCATTATGTAATTGCCAATTACTTCATCATTACATAACTGCCAAACCATTGAGAATCATGGTCCAGCCAAGCTGACATATGACCTTAATCATCACAGCTGCTGTTACTCTTGCCTTTCACGTCAGCCTCCACTACTGCCAGACATAAGCCACTGATGTGCAAAAAAGTCAAATAGTAGATTTTTACTATTGTCGTAAATCCAAAATGTTGGATAATGAAATAGTCAATAAGTGAGAAGTAGGTACAATAATATGTTTATGTTGCTGTTTATTAATTTATCAATTCTTGGACATAGTATATTGATTTTTCGATATGGAAAATGAGAGTTTATCTTCTTATTCTGTCACTCTTTACTTCCCAGTCTTGCTCTCCCAACACTTAATGAATTATAGTGTTGTGAACTGCTATAATATGTCCATTCTAGTCAAGGTCTTGTGACTCCTAGAAATGGTTGACTGGGACTATGTAAGTAAAGTACTTGTGCCCCACCAAACATATTGGGATAGTCTGCTAATAATATAAATAAGTTGTATGGAACCTTTGTGGCGTTTGAGATTGTACAAATAAGGTGCATGGAACCTTCATGAGAAACTGATCAGTTTCACCATTCTTCTAGGCTTAAAGGAAGCCAATCCCAGAAGCAGGAAGAGAAGACTTCATTACCATTAAGAAGCAGGAGCAGAGTACTCCTTTGGACCGGGGGTCCCTATGCTGAGAACCTCTTAGGCTCAAAAGACAGAGAGAGCTGTAACAGTGGAGAAAGCACAAGGCAGTGAGAAATGGTAGAATGCACAGCAGAGAAATGGCAGAAGCAGAACCAGGAGACCAGCATGAAGAAGTGAAGTGGGCTTCCCAGCCCATGGTGTGAGGCAGCTACAGTGACCATGCTGTGACACACAGAGCAAGAGAATTGAGTGCCTTCAGGAAGGTGGCTTGCTAGCAGAGTGGGGTGCTTCTGAATACTTATTGGAAGAGGTAGAAAGCTGTAACACTTGCCTGAGCAGGGGCAAGGCGAGACTGTAGTAGGAGCAGAGGCTAGGGTTCTGTTCAACAGCACAGGCCCAGCTACAGTAGTTTGAGAATAAGCTGTCCTGATTGAAAAATTGTATCCTGAGTTGAGCCCATTACTTCTCTGATGTCACAGATTGAATTGTGTTCCCCCCAAAATATGTGTAGCCATGTGCTTGGGCCGTGATTGCTAACATTTTATGATTGTCCTCCATTTGGTGATTTCCTATGCTGTATGCTAAAGGATTATGGTGGGACTAGAAATCCCTTCATAGATCGTCTCCCTGCTCCACTACAAAGGGAGTATCCCTGAAGCATGGCTTGTCCCATCTTTAATCGTTTCATCCTACAAGGGACATAAGGAAAGGGAAGCAAGCACAGAATTGGGAACCTCATACCATCAGGAAAGGAGCACTGGGAGAGGAGATTATCCTTCAGACCTGAAGTTCCTGCACCAAGATGTTCCCTAAACAAAGACTGATGCAACACAAGGAGTTTCCTCCAGAGATGACAAGAGGAGAAGTCTTCCCCTGGAGCAGACCTCCTGAATTTGGACTTGTAAGAACTGTGTAAGAATAACCTTTCCTGTGTTAAGGCCATCCACTCTGTGATATTTCTGTTAAGAGCAGCACAAGCTGACTAAAACACCCAATAAGCCACAGAACTGTGAGATTAGTCTATATGGCCTTGCAATGAATTATCAAACCCATCAGAGAAGTAGAGTGTGCCATGTAAAGAATGGCTGGTGTCAGAAGTGGTAAAAATTTGGAAAGTGGAAGTGTGTCTGACTACCTTATAAGAATCCTTATCTTTGGGCTGATGTTGGTTCTCTTCTCTCTCCCTGGAGAGGAGGTCTGATGCCCCCATGACATTTTTACACCAATTATTTGTTAAATTTATAGCCAATGCTTAAATCTTTATAACTATATATGAGATCACATTGACAACAGCAACTCAAAAGAACAGACATCCTTAGGGGGTAGTGAGTATATGCTAATTGGGGAGGAAAAAAATAGGAAAGGGAAAGTGAGAACAATTGCACAACTCAAAGAATGTAATCAACGTCACTAATTTGCGCATGCAGAAACTTAAATCTTCAACAACATAAAAAAAAATTATTCTAAAAAAATCTATGTGGCCATGTACACCTGTAAAACTGTCACCATAATCAAGACAGCCAACATAATCATCACCCTAAAGTTACCTTGGGTTCTTTTGTAATTCTTTTATCCAACTCCTTACTGCACTTTCCATCCTCAAGCAACCACTGATTGTCCCATCTCTATAGATTAGTTTGCATTTTCCAGAGTTTATATAAATGGAATCAAATTGTGTATAGCCTTTTTGTCTGGCTTTTTGTTTGACTCAGCATATTTATTTTGAAACTTATCCATGTTGTTACAGATAACAATTGTTCCTTCTTTTTGTTATATAGTAGTATACATCATATGGCTAGACTACATTTGTTTATCTGGGTTGTTTCCAGTCTTGGAGATTTTACAACTAAAGCTATTAAGGATACTTGTGTATATAGCCTTTGTGTGGATTTATGTTTCTTTTTCTCTTGGGTAAAAAAATAAAGGAGTGAATGACTGGATCATATGGTAAATGCGTCTTTATAACCTTTTAAGAAACTACCAAACTGTTTTCCAAAGTAGCTGTACATTCCTACCATCAGCATGTAAGGCTTTCAGTTCCTCTATATCCTTGCCAGCAATTGGCATGGTCATTATTTTTTAATTTCAGCCATTTTAATAGGTGCCTAGCAGTATTTCTTTGTGATTTATATTTGCATTTCCAAAATGCTTAATAGTAATTAGCATGTCTTTATATGCTTTTTCACTATCTAGATATCTTCTTTGACAAAACATGTGTCCAAACTTTTGCTCATTCTTTGAGCTGTTTGGTATTTGTGTTGTTTTGAAAGTTCTTTGTATGTTACTAATACAAGCCCTTTATCAGAAATACTCTTTCTTTCAAACTTGGCTTTTTAAAAGTTCTCTTATGAGTTTAAAGAAAAGGAAGTAATAAATAAAAATCATAGGGCACACTCAGATGAAGAAAATTAATATAATCCAATATCTGTCACTGATAAAAGCTCTCAGGAACCTTGGAATAGAAGGGAATGTCTTCAACAATTCACTGAAGGCTACCTGTGAAAATTCTACTTCAAATATCATATTTCATAATAAAAGATTGAATGTTCTCTCCCTAAGTTCAGAAATAAGGCAAATACATCTGCTCTCACTTCTTTTTGACACTGTGCTAGAGATTCTAGCTACGTAATAAGGCAAGAAAAATAAATAAAATTACTCTAGATTGGAAAAGAAAAGAAATATTATCTTTATTCACAAACAACATCATCATTTACGTAGAAATCCTACAGAATCTACACAAGTGCTATTAGAACTTGAAGGTAGTTTAACAAAGGTACAAGAATATAATAGTAACATAGAAAAACAAATTAACTTCCTATGTGCTAAACAATCAAAGATTTAAATTATACAATATACAACTGCATCATTAATATTAAATGCTTAAAACTAAATCTGACAAGAAACTTACAAGATCTGTAGATTGAAATCTACAAAACATTGTTGAGAAAACCCTATGCAAATGGGAGGATCTATGCTGACCATTGTTTTATTCATCTGGTACTTGCTCTAACAGAAATATAATGAGTACATGCGTTTAACAAAGAAAAGTTTATTGTTACACTGTCCAGAAGACTACAAGTCTAAATTTAGGGTGTCTGCTCCAGCCAAGCCAAGTGCCATTCAGTCAGATCCTACTTATGGTGACCCTAGGGGCCAGGGTATACACTGACCTTCAGAGTATTCAAGGAGTGCCTGGTCAGCTCCAGCGGAGAGCTTTTTCTCTTTGTCGGCTCTGGAAGAAAGTTCTTGGGTTGCATCAGTTGTGGTCAGGTTGCATCTCAGCCCAGGAATCTCAGGTCTGAAGGACACACTCAACCCCTTGTGCTGCTTTCTTGATGGTGTGAGGTTCCTAATTCTCTGCTTGCTTCCCTTCCCTTTTATGTCTTGTAGGATAAAAGGTGGTATAAGCCACATTCCAGAGAAACTCCCTTAGTAAGCGTATTGCAGTCCCATCCTAATCCACTTTAACATAATCCTATCTATTAACCACAGGCAGAGAGCAGGATTTATAGCATGGATAAATCATGAAATAGAGGACAATCACATAATACTGGGAATTATGGTTCAGCCAAATTGCTGCACGTTTTTTTGGGGGGGACACAATTCAATCCATGGCAACCATGTATCAAAAACTCAACATAGTTAAAATATTGTTTCTCTTTCATTTGCTCTATAGATTCCATGTAATATAAATCAATACCCCGGCAAGTTCATTTTTGAAGAAACTGATAAGCTAATTATAAAGTTTACATGGAAATATAGCAGATCTAGAATAACCAAAATGAAGTTGAAGAGAAAAATGAAGTCTAAGTTGCATTATAAAAGTGCCATAATCAAGATATTGCAGTATTTCCAATTTGGTAAAGTGTTTGTTCAAATCTTTTGCCCACTTTTTTTTTTTTTTAAATTGTTTCCAGTTTCTTCTTATTGAGTTTTGGAGTTCTTTATATATTCCGGATGCAGGCCAAAACATTTCATCTCAGTCTATGACTTGTGTTTTAATTCTTCTGTGTGTGTCTTTTTTTTTTTTTTACTGGACCTCGCTTTTGGTGTTGTAGCTAACAAGTTTTGTCTGATTGAAGGCCACAGAGATTTTTTCCTATATTTTCTTCAAAAAGTTGTATAACTTTAGATTTTAAATTATGGTCTATGATCTATTTGGAGAGACTGAGAAGTCTAAGGTCCTTCTGAGTGACTCTTACCTTACAGCCGTGGCACATTTTCTTTATGTAAGCAACTGTCGATTAGAAAATACAATAAATAAAAGAAAATATCCTGTTAATACTGCAAAGAGATAAATGCCTAGGACTGAATGTAATTAAAAAAAATGAGGCTCTATGTGGAGAAAACTTTAAAATTCTTCTGTCGTACATTTTTAAAAGACTTGAATAAATGTCTTGCATAAGAAGATTCACTGTTATTAAAATTCTGATTGTCCCTAAATGCATATATAAATCTAAAACAAGCTCAATAAAAGACACTAACAGAATTATTTTAGGGGGTAGGAAATTAGACAAGTTCTTTCTAAAGTTTATGTATTCGATAAACACATGTTAAAATAGCCAGAAGTTTATGAATATTCAATTATGAGAGGAGATTAATATTACTAGATATTATAATATATTGTAAAAACCAAAAAAGTCAGAACCTATGGCAAGGGAGAAACCAAAATACTTTCCACAAATAGTGACAGAAAAGTAGTAAGACTACACCCTGTTAAAAGCAGAAAACATGTGAGACCTGGCAAAACAGGGCAACCCTGTCGAGTTCATGTTCTCACAGGTTTCACTGTATTACCAAGGTATAGTAATACAAATTTGTCCTTGCCTACAAGAGAGGAGAAAAGAGAGTCCACAAATAATGAAAATGAACCTTGAAATTTGTGGTATTAAAGGGGTATATTTCAACCAAAACATAGAATATTTGATCAATTATGTTGGAAAAACTGGTTCACAGTTTCTTACAAAAAACTAAATGCTGATAAATCAGAGATATAAATGTAAAATACTAAAAAACAAAAAACTTACAGTACCAGAAGACAAAGAGATTCTTTTGTTAATATACTGGGACTGGGGAAACCTCTATAAACAAAATCAAGTCACAAGAGCTGTAAGTCTGACTACATAGAAATTACAACTTGTTATATGGGAAGAAAATATTGCAAACAAAGTTTTATGTGTCAGACTGGCTGAAATCAAGTTTGATGACACTTCATTAGCAAAAATGTAAGAAAAATGAGCATTCTTATGCAACACAGATGGGAGTATGAATTGTTGCTGCTCCTTTAAAGAACAACTTGGCAACATCTCTCAAAATAGCTATCTTCTGACTCAGCAGTTTCACTTCTAAAAATTCCGACTCCACGGCACTTGGCTTGGCTTTGGCTTGCGCACAAGTACAAGGATATACAAAGATGTTCATTGCAGCAGTGTTTGTCAAGGGAAAAGACTGAAAACAACCTAAATGGAGTTCTACTGTAGCACAATGTCTTGAAATACCACCTAATGTATTTCCCTTCTTGCTAATCCTTTTTTATTTTGTATTATTTCCTCTTCTGTCCCTGGGCCACTAAAACTAGGCCTAGAAACAGAGACTTGTATGCAGCATTACATCGCCTCAGGGCAGGCCACTGAGTCAGTTCCAACTTACAGAGACCCTGTGGGTCTTCTAAGACTATAAATCTCTATGAAAGTAGAATGCCACATCTTTCTCCCATTGAAATGATGGTGGTTTTGAAGTGCTGCTCTTTCAGTTAGCAATCAGTTGCTTTAAACCACTGCACCACCAGGGCTCGGGATAAACCATAAACAAACACAGTGTCTTCAGTTCATAGCAACCTTATATGAGAGAATAGAACTGCCCAATAGTTTCCAAGGAGCACCTGGTGGATTTGAACTGTTGGCTTTTAGTTAGCAGCTGTAGCACTTAACCACTACACCATCACAGTTTCTAGGATAAGGGGCCATAAAAGGCAGCATTTTATTCTGAAGGCCTTGGCAATGTCTAATGTCAGTGTCAGAAGGTGCTGTACTTTCTGGCAGTCAGTCTCCTCTCAGTAGACACCAGTATGTGTGCTCAGGGTCCAACAGTCAATCACATTGCAACAGATGTTACAAAAATGTAACTTAAAATGGCATAAAGCTTGTATAGACAAATCAGCTTATACAAAAAGAAACAAGAAATTAATGCTCACGGTTATCCTGGAGAAGGGGCTTATGGTACTGAAGGTCTGTCAGGGTCTAGGCTCATCTCACATGAGCTCCCCAAGAGCAGTCAGTGCGTCCCGTGAAACTAGACCCTCACCAACATCAAAGTCAAGGTCTCCTATCAGACTGGTAGCTCTACAAAGACAGAGAATATACATTACCCCATAGGAGCTGGGTCTGGAGGTTTCCTGATTGTAAAGACCTCAGTGATGACTTCACTGAGTCCTGCTTCTGTAGCCACTAACCACCACTCAACCCTCTAGACAATTAGTGAATTTTTGCTAAGGAAAATGGTAAGTATGAGCTGAATGAGTGCTATGAGATAAGCTAAAGGAGCCCCAAGAAGTAGCCCTCACATGCATTGCAAAAAACACAGGCCCCATTTATGTCTGTTTTCCCAGTGTAATCATTAATAGTGCCCCCTTTAACTCTTACCAAGTGTCCCAGGTTAGATGATCAATCATATGGTTAGTATTTCAAGATAATCTGAAAACAGACTTGTCTCCTTGGGCTCTCACAAAGGAGAGTCAATGTCTTTCCTTTGGTTTCACAGTTGTTTCCGCTGTCAGACAATAATGAATTCATTGTTTTCTGTCAGATATGAATCTAGCATGGTTCCCAGCTTTAGGAAGGTTCTGCTAAATAAAGCCATCCACTTGTGGTATTTCTATTATAGTAGCAACAGATGATTAAGGTAGCACCTAGGAAGTATTACAAGCCCTCTATAACTTTTCATATTCTGCTTCTTCCTGACCTTTCCTATGGTAGAAATGTGATAAATGAAACAATGATAAAAGTAACAATAAAAAAAATGAAACCTAATGCTGTTTAGTCAGTTCTGACTCATAGCAACCCTCTAGGTCAGGGTAGAACTGCCCATAGAATTTCCAAGGACCACCTGGCAGATTCAAACTGCTGACCACTTGCTCAGCAGACACTTCATTTAACCACTGTACCACCAGGCTTTACTATTTTATGGAGCCCTGCTAGCACTTTGGTTAAGTACTCCTCTACTAACTGAAAGGCCAACAATTCAAACCCACCAGCTGCTCTGTAGGAGAAGAAGGTGACAGTTTCCTTCTTTAAAGACTCATAAAATCAAAAAGACAAAAAATACCCCAAACCTGTTGCCATCCAGTTAATTGCATTTCATGGAGACCTTATAGAACAGAGTAGAACTGCCACATAGAGTTTTCAAGGAGTACCTGGTGGATTTGAACTGCTGATCTTTTAGTTAGCAGCTGTACCACTTAACCACTATACCACCAGGGTTTCCCCATAAAGATTATAGCCTCAAAATCCTTGTAGTGAAGTTCTAATCTGCCTTGTAGGGTAGCTGTCAGTCAGAATACACTCAGTGGGCACAGGTTTGGTTTTGTTTTTTAACTGTTATGAATAAGTTATTAGTGATTCAGTAGTAGAATCTCCCCTTCCAAGTAGGAGATCCATTCCCCGTCACTGCACCTCAAGAACAGCTACCACCCATCTGTCAGTGAAGGCTTGTATGCTGTTAACCATGTTGAACATGCTTCGGCAGGGCCGATAGACTAAAATGGGCAAGGAATAAAAATATGGTAACTTACATAAAAAAATCAGCCAATAAACCCCTTATCAATCATGATCATTTGATTCACAACCAGTCACAAGAATGGAGAGCACAGGCCAGCATGTTTTTCTGTTGTATATGGGATCACTACGAGTCAGGGGTCACCAAGTGTTGGGGATCACCAAGAGCTGAGGGTTTAGCAAAAAATGTACACAACAGAAAGAAGTACCAAGATCAAAATATGAACTTTACAACTCAAAAAAAATAGAAAGAAAGTAGTAAGGAAAAAAAAAAATAAGTCCACAGTCATCAGAAGGAAGGAAATAATAAAGATTAGAGTGTAAGTAAATGTACCGGAGAACAAAAAAAATAATAGAAACAATCAACAAAACCAGAAGTTGGTCGTTGCAATGAATTAATAAAATTGGCAAAAGAAATGCAGATTAAGAATCATATAACTCAAACAAGGAATGAAATGAATGATATTACAGTAGAACTGCCTGAAATAAGAATTGTAACAGAATACTATGAAAAATTGTTTTCCAACAAATTTGAAAACTTAAAGGAAATGAAGAAGTTTTTAGAAACATAAAATAAACATCTACACTAACACAACACAAGGTTGAAAACCTGAACAGATGCATAACAAAAGACTGAATAGGTAATAAAAGAAATCCCCAAAACAGCAACAATAAAATGCTGGCCAAGTTGACATCACTGGAGAAATCTACCAAATATTCAGAGGCAAGCTCACACTAATACTTCTCAAACTATTTCAGAGTATAGAAAAGGATGCAGTACTTCCAGATGCATTATATGAAACCAGCATAACCCTGATAGCAAAGCCAGGTAAAGACATCACAAGAGAATAAAATTAGTGACCAACATCCATCATGAGGAAACCCTGGTCATTTAATGGTTAAGTGCTACATCTGCTAACCAAAATGTTGGCAGTTCAAATCTGCCAGGTGGTCTTTGGAAACTCTATGGCACAGTTCTACTCTGTCCTATTGGGTCACTATTAGTTGGAATCAACTCAACAGCAGTGGGTTTGCTTTATCCCCCATGAATATAGATGCAAAAACTCTCAACAAAATTCTAGCCAATAGAATGCAACAGCATATCAAAAAATACATCATGACTAAGTGAGATTTATACCAGATGTGCAAAATTGGTTCAGCATTAGAAAATCAATCAACATAATTCAATACACAAATAAAAGAATCATACAAACATCTAAATTAGCAGATGTCATGGACTGAATTGTGTCCTCCCCGAAAATGCATGTATTGATTTGACTCAGCTAGGAGTCCCAGTATGGTGCCATTCCTCCCATGTGTTGTGAGTCCTGTCTCTGTGATGTTGATGATGGAGAACGGGCTGCAGTTGCATTAGTGAGGCAGGACTCAAGTTACAAGCTTGTGGGATACAAGGGAGAGAAATGAGCAGAGGAAGGTGGGATCTTCATACCATCAAGAAGCAGCACCAAGTGAAGAACACATCCTTTGGACCTAAGGTTCCTGCACTGAGATGCTCTCCTGGGACTTGGACTCAGCCCACTGGCTGTGATGATTTTCATGCTGAGTGGACTTGTAAGTTATGAATCAATTTATAGCTTACTGGACTTGGACAACGAAGTTTCTCCTTGTGAAGCCTTCCACTTGTGGTATTTTCTGTTAGAGTAGTACCAGGTGACTAAGACAGCAGCAAAGGCATTTGATCAAGTCCAAATACATTTCTGATTTACAAAATAAAAATAAATAAATAAAAACTTTCCATACAATAAGAATAGAAAGGAAATTCCTGTACATACTAAAGAGCATTTATACAAAGCCAACAGACAACATTATTCTCAATGGAAAGAGGCTGAAAACATGCTCCTTTGAAATGAGAACCAGACAAGGATGTCTTTTATCACCATTCTTACTCGACATTGTACTAGAAATCCTAGCTAGAGAAATATGGCAAGAAAGGGGAATGAAGCCATCCCAAATGGTAAGGAAGAAGTAAAACTATCATTATTTGTACATGATATGAGCCTATGCATAGAAAATTCCAAAGATTCTACAAGAAAGCTACTAGAACTAGTATAAGAATGCAATAAAGTAGCAGGATACAAGATTAATACATAAAACTAGTTGGATTCCTCTATAGCCACCAAGAAAATTTGGAAAACAAAATCAGGAAAACAATATCATTCACAATAGCTCCTAAAAAGATAAAATACTTAATAAATCTAACCAGGGACATAAAAAATCTACAGAAAGAAAACTAGAAAACACTATTGCAAACCAAAAGAGGCCTATATAAACGGAAAAACATATCATGTTTATGGACAGGAAGACTTAGCACTGTGAAAATGTAATACTACCCAATGCAATCTACAGAGATCATATAATTGCAATTCAAATTCCAACAGCATTCTTATATGAAATTGAAAAACTAGTCACTAACTTTATATTGAAAGAGGCCCCAAATAAGTAGAGTCCTACTGAAGAAGAGCAAGGTAGAAGGTCTCACAATACCTGATCTCAGAAACTACTCTAGAGCCACAGTAGCCAAAAGCAACTGATAATGTTACAACAGATACATAGACCAGTGGAGCACAATTGAGACACTAGAAGTAAACCCACCCGCCTATGGACAGCTGATCTTCAACAAAGAGCCAAAATCTATCAAATGGGGAAGAAAAAGTCTCTTTAATAAATGGTATTGACCAAACCTGATGTTCATCTGCAGAAGTAAGCAATATCCATATTTCATATCATACAGAAAAACGAATTCAAACTAGATCAAAGACCTAAATATAAAACCTAAAACCATAAAAATGATGCAAGAAAAACTAGGGACAATATTAGGGTCCCTAGCAAATGGCACGAATAGAATATTTAACATAACCAAAATGCACAAACATCAGATGATGTACTAGAATAATGCAACTTCCTAAAAATTAAACACTTAAGGCTCATTGACAGATTTCTCCAAAAAAGTAAAAAGAAAATTTATGAACTGTGGAAAAAGAACAGGCTGCAACATATCCAACAAGAATCTAATCTCTAAAATTTAACACCTCAGTAACAAACAGACAAAAAATTCAATTAAAAAATAGGGAAAGGACACAGATGAACACTTTCCCAAAGAAGACATTCAGACAGCTAACTAATGCATGGAGAAATGAATATAAGCATTTACTATTAGAGAGGTGCAAATTAAAACTGCAGTGAGATACCATTTCACCCTGACAATAATGGCACTAATCAAAAACACGGACATTAACAAATGTTGGTGAGGTTGTGGGGAGATTGGAACTCTTACGCACTGCTGGTGGGAAGGTGAAATGATATACCAGTATGGAAAATTGTGTGGGTCTTTCTTAAAAAGGTAGAGATAGAATATGCGATATGATTCACCAACCCCTCTCCTGAATGTATTCCTTAAAGAAATAAGAGCCATGACACAAATAGACATACGCATACCCTTGCTCATTGCAGCATTATTCAGGACAGTGAAAAGATGCAAACAACCTAAGAGCCCACCAGTGGATGAATGGATAAATCAAACTGTGTGGTACACATACATTATGGAACATTACTCAGCGGCAAAGAATAATGACAAATCAGCAGAACATCTCAAAATATGGATTAATTTGAAGGACATTATGCTGAGTAAAGTAAATCAATTTAAAAAGGATAAATATTGTATAATATCACCATTATTAAAAAAAGAAAAAGAAGAAACAATTTCCATACAGGCAAAAACAATAAGCAACATTATTTGGTGGTTACTAGGGATGAGAGGGGAGTTCAGAAAAATCACTAGCTCGATAGATGATAAGTGTTAATATCGGTGCCATGTCTGGCACCCCAGTGACCAGCACTAGGTAGGATTCAAAACGCTGAGATGGGCAGGAAGAGGATGGGGACTCATTCATACATGAAACACGTCACTCACACAAGATACAATTACTCACTCACACAACAAACACATCACACAAGATAAAGTTGGGGGCAGGTGGGACCATGGCCTCTGATGGAGAACCATGGACCTGGTCCACTTTCACAAGCTTTATTTATAGAAAGTCAACAGGGCGGGGCATTGCCCAAAATGGTCATGATCTTTGTATTTTGAGTGGTTACAGAGAGCAGGGAAGTTTTTGTCTTCAAACAAAGGACAGGGACATGTAAATAGTTTTATCCTGAGCCATTAACCTGTAAACAGTTTCAAGGAAATAGCTCTAGCTTTGGGCCTATTATATTACAGATAGCTTAGTCTGGGCTAATATCCTGCAAATAGTTTCAAGGAATAGTTCTTACTATTCTGCAAACAGTTTCAAGGGGCAAAGGAGAGAGGTACAAAACCTGTGGGGAGGGAGTAGGAGGCAAGGGGGCAGGGCACAGTAGCTCCCAGCCCAAAGCACATTGGTAAAAGCAAATGCAATAGACGGTATTGGGGAAGTGAGCACAACTTTACCAATGCAAAGGAAGACACTGAGAGGAACACAATAATAGAAGACAACTATGCTAGTTACTGGAAGCCTTGTTCATGCCATGGTTAAGTGCTATTTCTACTAACCAAAAGGTAACAGTTCAAATTTTCCAAGTACCCCTTGGAAACTCCATGGAGCAATTCTACTCTGACATACAGAGTTGCTATAAGTTGGAACTGACTCAATGGGAGTGGCTTTGACTTGTGACATGGATCTGACTCGATGGCACTTGGCAGTGCTGCTTTGACAGAAATACCACAAGCAGACGGCTTTACAAAGAGAAATTTTAATTGTCACAGTCCAGTAGGTGATCAGTCCAAATTCAAGCAGTCAGCTCCAGGGGAAGGCTTTCTGTCCTGACACTGGAAGAAGGTCCTGTCATCAATCTTTCTACAGACTAGAAGCTTCCAAGGCACAGGGACCCCCAGTCCTTTCTAAAGGATGGGATCAGCCGCAGGCACTGCTTACTGTCTCCATGGTATGAGGTCCCCAAATGTCTCTGCTAGCTTTTTTCCTTTTTAATCTCAAGAGACTGCCTCAAGGCACAAAACAAACTTACACACTGAATGTTCTACCAACACAACTACAGCCCATCCACCAT
This sequence comes from Heterohyrax brucei, assembly GCA_028571685.1. Lineage (NCBI taxonomy): Eukaryota > Metazoa > Chordata > Mammalia > Hyracoidea > Procaviidae > Heterohyrax > Heterohyrax brucei. Next base: position 22,569,052 of record CM053146.1, read on the forward strand.
CATTAACATCACAGAAGTAGGATGAACATCACATAATAACAGGAATTATGGCCCAGTGAAATTGCTTCAGATTTTTTAGGGAACACAATTCAACCCATAACAACATGGTAATTACTTTAATACAGACAACTCTGCAACAGTAGAGTTAGCAAACAATAATTTACATACAGATACGTGGGTAGAGAGATGTGAGAGAATGCAAGGGAACACACTCAACTACAAATATAGGTTTGGTTGCGTGTATTTCTACATACATAATTTAGGTGCTGCATGTATATTAATATATACAATACAGCACACACGGAGCACAGTCATCGAACTTTTGAGACATTACTAAATAGTTTGCAGGACAAAGTCCTAGGCTTGAAGGTTAAGGACCACAGTCTCAGGAGGACATCTATGTCAACTGGCGCAGTGTAGTTCATAATGACAATGTTGTGCATCCTACTTTGGTGAGTAGAGTCTGGGGCCTTAAATTTTATATCCTATATGTAAGGTATAACTTATGGGCAAGGGCAGCATCATGGCCAGGGGCCATGCTCTCAGGGGAACTCCGAGGGCTTGGTGATGCACAGTGACCATATACTGGATGCACTTTATGGTTCTATGCATCTATAGGATATCATCCTGCTGACCTGTGGCTGGAGTAAGGGGAGTGGGTGGAGAGGAGGGGAAAGGAAACTGTTGGGAGGTTGGGACATGTATGGAGCAGAGAGGAATAGTGTGTTGTCACAGGACAGGGAGAGCAGTGGAAGCTGCATACAGGTGGGCATATAAATTTATAGGGGAGTGTACATATTCACTCAGTATAATATAAAATATGTATATGTAACTATCTGTCTCTTCCCATATGGAGCAAAGGAAGAAAACTGAAGACTCAGTGGAGCAATTGGTTCAAAGCACTAATAGACCATGTGACTCACAGCCTACACGACTCTGAGACCAGAAGAACTAGGTGGTTCCCAGCTATACTGATAGCTCTAAGGATCACAACAAAAAAAATGTAGAACAAAAAAATCAAATTCACAGAGAAAGACCAGACTTACTGGTCTGACAGAGACTGGAGAAACTCACAAAACTATGGCCTTAGGAGATCCTTCTGATTTAGAACTGAAGCCATTCCTGGAGGTCACCTTTCAGTCAAATAACAAAAAATCTCTTAAAATAAGCACTAACAACCAAGAGGAATGTGCGCCTTGGAACAAACAGTTATCTGAAGACCAAAGGACATTTGCCCAAAAGCAAAGATGAGGAGGCAATAAGAACCAAAGGAGACTGGAAACCCAGGGAACAAATGAGGAGAGTGTTAACATGCTGTGGGAAATGCACCCAATGTCATGGAATGTACATTATGTACACACTGTTGAATAGCCAAAAAAACAAACCCACTGCCATCGAGTGGGGTCCAACTCATAGCTACCTTAGAGGTCAGAGTAGAACTGCTCCATTGAGTTTCCAAAGAGTGTCTGGCATATTTGAACTGCTGACCTTTTGGTTAGCAGACGTAGCACTTAACTGACTATGCCACCAAGGTTTCCATACTGTTGAATAGGAAACTAATTTGCTCTGTAAGCTTTCACCTAAAGAATGATACAAATTTTAAGTGTCAGGGGATGACTTGATGGCAGCTAAAAACAGCAATTTATGATAACGGATCCTCAAAATGTAGGCACTAATGTGAGGAGCTCCCGGATCAATGTGAAGAAATGACTCGGACTTTGCCCACTCTAGAGGGTGGGAAATGCATGGCTACAACCTTTTGTTTATCTGAGACCAGTGAAGGGCATTAGCCACACATATTGTCAAGCAATTGATATAATAATATAATATCATTATCTTCATTTTACAGATGAAAAAAATTGAAGTTCAGAGAAATCATACAATTTATCAAGATCACACAGCAATTTGGAGGCATAGTTGTCAATTAAGCTGCAAATCCCATTGTGATGTGATAGACCCTGGAATCAGTTGGCAGAGACTAGTGTGATGACTGCACCTTCTAAATCTAATTCCATCCAGAAAGACTTAGGCTCCGCTGTGCCCTAAGAACTGTTCAGTTTGTGATTCCTTCTAGATGTCCACATCCTAATCCCCAGAACCTGTGACTATGTCATTTTATCTGATGAAAGGAGTGCTTCACAGAGTTGATTAGATGAAGGACCTTGAGGTGGTGAAATCATTCTGTGTTATCCAGGTGGGCCCAATGTAATCACAAGGGCTCTGATAAGAGGGATGCAAGTGTGAAGTAAGAGTACCAAAGTCAGAGAATAAGACTGACAACAGGAGCACAGGTTGGTTGGGGGAGGGGTAGCTTCAAAGACAGAGAAAGGGGTCAGTAGCCAAGCAATGTAGACATCCTCCCGGAAAAGATGAGGAAACACTGTCCCCAAATCCTCCAAAAGGAACACAACTCTGCTCTCACGGTGGCTTTAGCTCGTGAGACCCCGTTTAAAGTCACTACCTTTGTGCTTATTTGTTACACAGTAGGAAATGTAGAGTTTCCATACCCGGGAATGTCATAATAGCACACCATTTCTACCAGAAGTACCAGGTCAAGTCTTGCAAACTCTGTATCTGGAATCCTGGGCAAAGGCCAGGCTGCCAGCAGCCCCAGGAATTAGACTGATCCCAGCTGCTCTCACACAAGCACAATGTTAACAACATCCCTTTCAGAATGACAGTCTGATTTGCTGATTTGATTAATTTTTTAATCTTGTTAAATCGCATATCTGTATGAGCCTCACATTTTTTGGGGGGGGAACAAACTGAAGTGAAAGCAACAGAAAGAGAAATAGCTAACAGGAAGCCGAGTAGCTGGGAAAAGTTCAGAGACCAGCCCCCTCCTCACGTCTCTGACCTCTGGCAAGCACCTGCAGTGTGAATCTTCTGGTCACCAACCAACACTCGGAAATCATCCCTATCCCACTCCTGTCATACACGACAGAGCCGTCCTTCAGCATTTGCTCAGCCTAGGCTGTCACAGAAATACTAACACTGTGTCCCTACCCAAGGAAGTTATAACCTTGTTAGAGAGGCAAGAACCCAGTTCTGAAACAATTAAGGAACATAAAAGCTGTAACAGAAATGATGTCAGAGGGCAATTAAAAACCATTTCCCTTTTGAAAAATACAAAAAAAATTTTCTTCCAGAAAAAAAAAAAAGGGGAGGGGGAAGTGACCTTTGGTAACAACGTAGGCAGGAACCTCAGACCCCAAATAAGTGGGAAGTCACCTCTTTGGTCTTCTGGGACACACAGTGCCTGTCCACACTGATCTCATAACTCAAATTAAATCAACCCCTCTTTCTTAGAGTTGTGCAGACATGGCCCCAGGCTTGGAGTCCTCTGAAGCCCTCAGAGGTTGATACTGACTGGACAGAGCAACCAGGTATCTGGCCGAACATTTCATTATGCCATCCAGTACTCTAGAGTCAGAAAAAGGAGAAGATGAACTCAAAGGGCCTCAGTCTTTAAAGGAGCTGGATCTAGACCACAGCATGTCACACTCATGTTAGGTTCTTCTTTCTTCTTGGCTGATGGGGAACATACTTCAGAGCCCTCATGTACTAGTTGCAACCATGGTGACTGGTCTGAATGTAGAAGCCTTATCTAATTAAAAGCCAATGTGTTCCACAATCTTTCTTACTGTACTGGAGTGACTCAGGAGCACTAGAGAATAGAAGCTTCATGAAACGCTCACGGTGATCACATGAAGGACAGATATGCTGGGGAGTCAGCCAACTCACACCAGAATTCTATAAGCAAGAAATAAACTTTGGTTTAAACCACCAACATTTCAGATTCAGTTTGTTACTTCAGCATGACCTAGCCTATCCTGACGCTTCCCAACATCCCAGAGTACTAATGGGGAACAGAGACTTTGAAAAGTGAAGAGCTTGAATGGAAAATTGTGTCACTTGTTTTTAGTAGCTTTTGCATATGGTACTCTTCTGCACCTTCTTTCTCTCCCCCTTTGCTCCTCAGTTGTTGAAATATCTACCATGGTGGTTTCCCACTGGTCTGTCATTGTAGACAAGGGGACTTCACTGGTGGCTTTACTTCATAGCCTATTGTGAGCCAGAAAATATCAGGGCCAAAGGGGGTCTTGTGGTCACCCAATTCAACATCTTCATGAACTGAATTTAGAGAGTTTGTGACTTAGGAGGTAATGAGACATGTGCAACATCACAAAACACCTAGATGATAACACTGATACCCAGGTTCCCTGGCTTCAAGGCTGACCTTTTCATTAGCAGCCAAGCACTTAACCACTGTACCACCAGGGTTTCTAATTAGAGCATTTAGACTCATGAAATCATGTGTTTACCTGTACATTTGTGTTTGTTAAGAGACATAAGCCACAAGGTTATGTTATTGCCCTGCAGGATGTTAGCCAGTTTTAAACTAACCGAGCAATCCTTCCTTCCTTCCCTACTTCCTTCCTTCCTTCTCTCCTTCCCTCTTTTTTCTTCTTTCTCTCTCTCTGTCCTTCCCTCTGTTCCTTCCTTTCTTTTACTGTTGTAATGGACTATGTAAATTTGAGTTCCTCAAATCCTCAAATTTATGCTGTATATAAATTGAGTTCTTCAATACTGGAATCATTTTTACTATCTTACTGGCTCTCATTCATTAATTAAAAAGTTGAATAAAATGTTTGGCACAAGTTCATTCTTTATTTGTAATGAAAATCATGGTGGTAATAAGTTTTTGGAAAATATATGTTGAGGGAAGTTACATATTCAAGGTAAATGTCTACTGTTTTCACCTTTTGACCTCCAGCACATGGCAAGGTGTTTGACAACTTGTAACTTACAAATGTCTCCTTCATGAATGAATGAATCAGTGTCTGTTCACCAGGATGACAGATTTATATTTTACCAGGACTTTACATGTCTAGACACAAGAGAGAAGTTTTGAGGGTACAATCTCAGGAAGCAGAGATCCTGGCTAGTGAATGTTTGGACTTTTATAAGCCTTATCTGATCTTCCTCATAGGCACCAACTCTGCCTTCACACACAAGCCTGGTACTTCTGTGCTGATCCAACACCCAGTTCAAGCTTGTCTCTTGGAGTCTCTGGCCCCTTGAGATGCACTTTCAGCCCAGAGACAAAACTTGGGAGAAGCATATTCCTATGAGGCCCTCTTTGACAGATTTAACCATGAAACCTACATTCCACAGCAGTTACGAACAAGAGACCTATAATTTCACTCCCTCTTCCCCTCTTGATGTATTCCATCAGTTTAATTTATTTCTACTGATTTGTTAGGCCCTGATGGTCAGCCGAGAGCCAGAAAACCTTCCCTGTTCCTCTCTTACCTGCTCAACTTACTGCCCTCTACCTAAGACTCCATGGAATCCTTGGGTGTCTCAGACGGTTAAGTGCTTAGGTGCTAACCAAAAGATTGAAGATTTAAACCCACTGAGAGGTGCCACCAAAAGGTCACAGCCATTGAAAATCTTGCGGAGCACAGTTCTGTTCTGAAACAAATGGTTCCACCATTAGTCACAACAAAGTGGATGGCAACTTTTAACCCAAGATGTCAGTCCTCTGTGAGAAAACTTATAATAGTGTTGTTCTCAGAAATCTTGGTTCTCCTTTTCTCCTAGAAGGCACTGCTAGGGCCTCAAAAACTTAAGACAAGTTCGCATTGTACCCCAACAGGCTGACACTTATCCACAGAAGAAGGCTCAGCAGCATTTCTTCAAAAGAGCAGTCCTTCTGTGGTCCAGGATCTTCATTTGAGCTGAAGAAGACCATTAGTTTTGCCTGTCATTTTTTTTTTTATCCTTACTGGCAGCAGCCTCGTGTTTGTCATTCAGGACCAGGCTTAGTATGGAACTGAGTGGATTGGAACTAAAGTAGCTGATTTATATTCAGAGTTGAGTTTAAATTAACTGCACAGAAGTCAAATCTAGCATTGCTTCTGTTTACTTTTTCTGAACAGTGCTGTAGACTTACACTTTGGTCTATCAAAATTCCTAATGGGCCAAGTGCCCCAATTAAAGATGATTGTTTTGCTTGTCCATAGCTTCCGAGAGCTGATGCAAGGATGATTCAGGAAAAACCTTGATGTCCTTCAAGTGGTTGAGTGCAAGTGAGACTGTGGGAAATAGAGCTGCTCTGGGCTTGTAAGTGTTCTGTGTGAGGCTTCCACGGCCCTTCAGGTCCCCTTGCTCAGCTCGGTCTTCACAAGATAGCAGGCCTTGGAAAGGACTTATATGTAGATTAGTGATTTTTAGCAGAAAGAAGACTGTTGGAGTGTGGGCACTCTAGATGAAACAGGACTGACCTATTTGTACTGAGGTATGATAATGTTGAAGCTATGGGAGGGCTACATGGTAGATCATTATACCATTCTCTCCACTTTTCAATATGCTTGAAATTTTGCATAATTACAAGGTATGGCTGTTGTTTTTAAGTGGGGGAGACTTTCTGTGGAGCAGAGACATGACAGAATCAGACGAGGAGTGATTTCCAAAGCTTACTCTCAGAAAAGTGCCCCAAACCCTGACAGGTCCCACTGCTTCCCTCTGCCTGCCTATGAGTTAATAATCCACACAGCTGATGTTGAGGAGCAAACTGTTTGGCTGGGGAGTGTCTGCGTGACTGACACTCTTAGTGGCCTAGCCTACAGTCACCCCTCCATCCACTTTGTCCTTGCTGCAAAACTTCACTGTGTTCAGCAATGGTTTGGAGGAAGTAGACTCACATCCTAGAAATGAGTCATACTGGTTATTATGAGTTGAATTGTGTTCCCCCAAAAGATACATTCAAGTCCTAATTTCTAGCACTTGTTAATGAGAACTTGTTTGGAAACTGCCTCTTGGCAGGTACAGTCAGTTCTCATGAAGTCAGACTGAAGAAGGGTGGACCATAATCAAGACATGTCACAAGAGGGGACAGGATGAGAGAGGACTTTCCCTGGGGCACACATCCCAGCAGATTCTAGATAAGGTGGGAAATTGCATTCTGAGGTACCATAAATGTGACAAACGCCTTGTTGAAGGGGAGGCGTTTCTGTTAATATGTTGTTTCTATCAAATTCCATTCATCTTGAAATTGGGGAGGCATACAATTTAGGGAGTGCCCTGGGTATTTACGTGGGGGAGAGGGCACAATTTAGAGATTAGTCCTGGGAGCTCCTTACCTTTTCCTACTCCTTTGGCACAGTCCAAACTGACTGGTGTCCTTATTAGGAGAAGAAGAGACACAGAAACAGACACACAGAGGGAAGGCAGTCATGTGAAGACTGAGGCAGATATTGTAAAGATGTTGCCAGAGGCTAAGGAACACCTGGGGCCCCTAGAAGCTGCAGAGGCAGGAAAGGGGCCACCAGAAAGCTGGAAGAGCCTTTGGAGAAAGTGTGGCCTTGCTAACATCCCGAGTTTAGACTTCTAGCTGTGAGAGAGTGACTTTCTATTGTTTTTAGCCATCCAGTTTGTGGTGTTTTGCTATTGTTGACCTAGGAAACAAACACAGGAGTGATCATGTGACAGTTCTGACCGATAACATGCAAGAAAAATCTTTGCGTGGAGATGTAGGGCTACAGGGACATGTTTTCCTCTTTGATAAAAAACACCGAGTTGCTCCCTTTCCTTTGTGCTGTTGAATGCTCTCGTTTCCCTTCACTGACCTCCTTTATCTCTCTAATCTTACTGCCTACAAGTCTCCTCTGTCGCCACCTCCTCAGCCACCCTACCCTCCTGCTTCAGGAACTTTGCACTTGCTCCTCCAAACTGCTGCTGAGCACAGGAAGTTTTGCAGCTTGCTGTTCCGTCTGCCTGGGACGCTCTTCCTCCAGATGTCAGCTTCTCAAAAAGACCTTTCCGTGTCACCATTAAGAACTGACTGCAACCTTTTCTACATCTTCTTTTGTTTTTCTTTTTCTCTGAAACACATACCACTGTCTAACATACTACGTATTTTTCTTACTTGTTGTCTGCTCCCTCCCCACAGGACTGGGTGCTCCCAGTGATCCACAGGGAAAACTTGGGGTTAAGTGCTAGGTCTGGTAGCCAAAAGGGACACAGTTGGAGTCTGCCAGGTGCTGCTATGAGTCACAATTGACTCAGTGGCACTGGGTTTGGCTCTTGGGTTGGTGACCTGCAGCTCTTAGAAAAATGCTTAACACAGGGTAACAGTACATCTTTGTTGAATAAACGGGATGGCTATATTTGGAGCTTCAGCAGCCACATTGTGACTTTGACGAGAAGTGAATCACAGAGAAACACAACCATAGGCCTGTTGTTAGTGAGCTGCTAAGTTAACAACTCTACCTGCTGATTCATAGTTGTAGCAGTGCCCTAAGAGTTTAAGACACAGTTAGTTGACACAGGTTTTTACTCTCAGCTGATATATTGATAAATGATAGGCCTCTCAAAGCTGCTGAATTAGTTTCCAATGGCTGCCGTAACAAAGTGCCACAAACTAGCAAGTAGCCCAAATTCAGGGAGTCAGCAGGGCCATGTTCTCTCTGAAGGCTCCAGAGGAAGTTGTGTTTCACTCTCCATCCTTCTGGTAGCACCAAGCACTCCTTGTCTTCTAGCTAAAGCATAGCTCAGTTGTAACACAGTTGTCTTCCCTGTGTGTTTGCATCTCTTTTATAGGATACCACCCAGACTGGATTAGAGCCCACCCAGTATGATCTCATGTCAGGTGAAAACATCTTCAGAGAGCTTCTTTCCAAACAGGGTAACTTTCACAGTTCCTGGGGTGGGGGTCAGGATTTCAACATTGATTTCAGTGTGACACAGTTCAATCCATGACAGCTGTCTGGGGTGGGAATCAAAGGAGGCTTTGTAATTCTACCCCAGGAGGAGTAAGGCTTGGGCCCTCCAAGAGAGGGATGTGGAATGCAGCATCTAGAGGGCTGTGGAATAATGCCTGGAGCAGCATTAGCTGAGCAGCCTAGTCCTTAGCTGCTCCTGGGACACTCAGGGTCTCTGGGTTTCCAGCAACACAGTGGGCATTAGGATATCCATCTTCATTATATATCTCAAGTCTAGAAACCTCAACGGGATTTCTAGCCTTGGCATGCAAGGAAGTCACCTGTCTGTTAGCACGTCTGTTGTGTAAAGGAAGTGTGCTGTTGGGCTAGGTCTCTTTTAGGCTTTAGGCATGCAGTTCTGACAGCATGACTGGGGCCACACCCAGGACTCTTGTTTTCTATTTTGACGTCCCTTCTTCCTCCGTGTACTAGCTCCAGAATCCGCTGTCAACCCTGTGAGGGCCAGGGAGTTAACACCACTTCCCTCTCACACAAGCAGAAGTGAGAAGTTGACCATTAATTACACAGTTATTTGCATTTGCTAGACATACAACTTTCCGTGGCTGGGACTCTGGGATAACCACAAACGAGGCTGGGAACACGTGGTCCTATCTGGGCTCCACACAGTAACCAACGGGTTCTTCCAGAGTGCAAACCACACCGTGTGATTTCTCTGTTCAAGAACCTCCGTGGATTTTCATTGCTCTGAAAATAAAATCCAGACTCCTTAGCAAGACCCACAGCTTCTCACTGGGTCTGACCCCACTTCCTTTTAGAATGCCTTCGTATCCTCCCTAGCTTGTCTAGCTGCAGACTCTTCCGAGTTCCTACCCCTGGGCCTTTGCAACTATGTTTCTTCCCTGGTACACTCTTCCTCATCTTCCCACCTGCCTGGCTTACGGTCAACCTTGAGATCTTCACTCACGTGTCTCTGTCTTTAAGAAATCTCTCCTGATCCTTGTTCTTGATGGGGTAGCTGCATAGCACCTCTACATACCTCACCCCGGGTGTTGCACTCACAGAACTTATCACAGTCTGCAATCATGTTGCCTCCCTAGATGTGAACTTATTTCCTGGGCTCTCCAGAAGGCCAGAGTTCTTCATCCGTTCTGTCTCGACCATAGCTGTGCGGGGCGCCCAGTTCTGTAGGCACTTAATCCTGCTTGGAACGACAGAATGATTGATTGTACCTCTTCATTTCTCCACAGTCAGGTGGCAGGCCCAGCAGGACACTAATCTAACCGCCCTGCGGTGTCCTGGACCAACAGTAGTGTCATGACCACCACAAGACGTGCTCCAGTGCAGTTCTGGAAGAAGCATACAGACTGAACTGACCGCACTGGCCTGCCCAAGGCCGGAACTATCTCTGGCTATAACCAAAGGTCCTGCCGTGAGCAACCACCACTTTCCAGCTGCAGGGACTTCTACTTTCCCAGGTTTCTAGAGAGGCCATTGATAACTGATAGCCAGTTAGGGTGTCGGGGCAGCACGGAGAAGAGGTCCTGTGGGAGGCTGCCAGGTCCTTGCTATGCCGGTCTGACTCCTGGGAGCACAGTCAGAGGGACATCTCACAAATCAAGTGTGTCTGGGGAATTCCAAGGATGAGGGAAGAGAAAACTCTCAGCTTGTCCGAGGAGTGGAGTGTGAAGTCTGAGAAAGGCAGCTGGTAAGGTCAAGTGAACCCTCTCCTCACCCCCGCCTCCAGTAGGAAAATCAGCTCACATAGGCACACACACATACACAATACCCACACGTATACATACCACACACAAGCATACATACATACACACATGCACACACAACACACCTGAATTTTTTTCTTCTCTGTGGAGTTGACTCCGCATGGCAATCCATGAGTAGGATCGTTCTCCACATGGTTTTCAAGGGCTCATTTTTCAGAAGTAGATCACACTGGGCCTTTTTGGGGAGGTGACCCTGAGTAGGACTGTCAACCTTTTGGTTAGCAGCTGATTGCTTAATTATTTTTGTTATTCAGGGACTACCGCCTACAGCACACACATACACCCCACACAAACATACACCCAAACAACACACATACACGCCCCACGCCCACACACATTACTACCAAAAGCCTTATCTCCCCCCCTCTTCAAAAATAATGAATAGTTCTGGAAAGTTATTCTGAGACCAGAAACTCTCTGGCCATTAGCAGGTCAGAATCCCCACATGGGGTCACTTGCTTGGTGTATCTCAGCCAAAATTCTCTCTGCCAGCAGAGATCCCAGATCAGTGTTGAATGGAAAGGGAAGGATGTTTCTCCTGATACCAAATTTTGAGTGTTCCCAGTGCCCTCAAACATGCAGTTTCCCTTAATAGTTCCAATCTGAGTCTGTCATTCTTGTCTTAAATCTAGTTATAATTTCAGCTGTCAGTTTATTTCCCAAAGTGAAAGCAGAAAACTGGACTTTAATGAGTCAACCAGCAAGTGCCATTGTGCAAACAGGAGTCGGAGAAGCTGTGAATATTGTACTGAGAAATGAAAATCCTGTGTCTTGGGGATCTTATACACTCAGTGGCTGAAAAGCTGCGTCTTGGTAGATTCATCCACACATGGGAATAATATTAGTGCCTCCTAGGGCCACTGGGAGCCCCCATGACACACAGTGGTTAAGAGCTCAGCTCTAACCAGAAGACAGGCAGTTTGAACCTACCAGCCACAACTTGTAAATCCCTCGGGGAAGTTCTACTCTGTCTGGCAGAATTGCATTGAGTCAGAATTGTCTTGATGGCAAAGGATTTGGGTTTTGGTTGAGAACCACCTAAACTATATGCTTAGTACTTGAGACAAGCCATTTGTGCCCAAACTTGGAATAACTTTATTTTCAGATGTTTTGTACAGGAGATAATAAATGTCATTTGTTACAAGACATTTGCTGGTGGATTTTCTTTAATCTGAAGCTGAAGGCATCTTAACTGTATCAGCCAGGCTAAGTGAGGTGACATTTGATGACAAAGGACCATAGCAGCTCAGAGGCCTATTTTGAGCTAATTTCTCTCTCACCCAGTATGACTCTGGGAGCAGGCAAAGTCCCTCAGGGGCCCAGCTCTGGCAGGTGAAAAGAGGGCCTTGTGCTTTGCACATTAGCCCTGAAGGGTTATTTTGCCCTGACTGCGACCCAGCACATGGTCTCACATTTCATTGTTTAAAACCAACTCATATTATTAATGCATCCCTTCAAAAGAGGCTGGAGCCCCTGGGTGGTGCAACTAGTTAACACACTTGGCTTCTACCCAAAAGACTGGAGGTTGGAGGCACCCTGAAAGGAAGGCCTGCTGATCTACTTCTGAAAAACAGCTTCTCAGAAAACAGAAAATATCCGAAGTTTTCCACATTAACCAATACCAATTCTATTAGCTACTGGTTGTATGGCATCATGCCAATAATGTAACTTCTTTGAATCTTGGATTGCTTATTTTGAAGTGTAATTTCTTTGAATGGTTCCTGTTTTTCCTACTGTGGTGAACACACAATATGAGCCGTGACAGTGAGGGCTACAAACTTACCACTGTGCACTAATGTGGGCAGCATGTACAAAACAATTTGGTAAGGTTTCATAACCTTGGCATATCAGTGTCTTACAGCTGTGTTT